>CM071597.1:1445380-2757880 GCA_036435485.1 Saposhnikovia divaricata
ACCATTTTGTGGATATTTTTACATATTTTGTTCCTATGGGTTCTTGGAATTCAATGAAATTTTATTTGGTGCAATTCGGACCTGAATCGGGGTTGAAGTGACTGAAACTCGGTTTTCGGATAATCCTCAAAGGGGTTAGTACACGGGATATTGTTAAAAATCGAGTCGGACCATTTTATGGATACTTTTACATATTTTGTTCCTATGGGTTATTGGAATTCAATGAAATTTTATTTGGTGCCATTGGGACCTGAATCGGGGCTGAAATGACTGAAACTCGGTTTTCGGATAATTCTCAAAGAGGTTAGTACAAGGGATATTGTTAAAAATCTAGTCGGACCATTTTGTGGATATTTTTACATATTTTGTTCCTATGGGTTATTGGAATTCAATGAAATTTTATTTGGTGCCATTGGGACCTGAATCGGGGCTGAAATGACTGAAACTCGGTTTTCGGATAATTCTCAAAGGGGTTAGTACAAGGGATATTGTTAAAAATCGAGTCGGACCATTTTATGGATATTTTTACATATTTTGTTCCAATGGGTTATTGGAATTCAATGAAATTTTATTTCGTGCCATTCGGACCTGAATCGGGGCTGAAATGACTGAAACTCGGTTTTCGGATAATCCTCAAAGGGGTTAGTACACGGGATATTGTTAAAAATCAAGTCCGGCCATTTTATGGATATTTTTACATATTTTGTTCCTATGGGTTATTGGAATTCAATGAAATTTTATTTGGTGCCATTCGGACCTGAATCGGGGCTGAAATGACTGAAACTCGGTTTTCGGATAATCCTCAAAGGGGTTAGTACACGGGATATTGTTAAAAATCAAGTCGGACCATTTTATGGATTATTTTACATATTTTGTTCCTATGGGTTATTGGAATTCAACGAAATTTTATTTAACGAAGTTCGGACTGGAATCGGAGCTGATATGATCGAAACTCGGTTTTTGGAAACTTCTCAAAGGGGTTAGTACACGGGATATTGTTAAAAATCGATTCGGACCATTTTATGGATATTTTTACATATTTTGTTCCTATGGGTTATTGGAATTCAATGAAATTTTATTTCGTGCCATTCGGACCTGAATCGGGGCTGAAATGACTGAAACTCGGTTTTCGGATAATCCTCAAAGGGGTTAGTACACGGGATATTGTTAAAAATCAAGTCGGACCATTTTATGGATATTTTTAAATATTTTGTTCCTATGGGTTATTGGAATTCAACGAAATTTTATTTAACGCAGTTCGGACTCGAATCGGAGCTGATATGATCGAAACTCGGTTTTCGGAAACCTCTCAAAGGGGTTAGTACACGGGATATTGTTAAAAATCGAGTCGGACCATTTTGTGGATATTTTTACATATTTTGTTCCTATGGGTTATTGGAATTCAATGAAATTTTATTTGGTGCCATTGGGACCTGAATCGGGGCTGAAATGACTGAAACTCGGTTTTCGGATAATTCTCAAAGAGGTTAGTACAAGGGATATTGTTAAAAATCTAGTCGGACCATTTTGTGGATATTTTTACATATTTTGTTCCTATGGGTTATTGGAATTCAATGAAATTTTATTTGGTGCCATTGGGACCTGAATCGGGGCTGAAATGACTGAAACTCGGTTTTCGGATAATTCTCAAAGGGGTTAGTACAAGGGATATTGTTAAAAATCGAGTCGGACCATTTTATGGATATTTTTACATATTTTGTTCCAATGGGTTATTGGAATTCAATGAAATTTTATTTCGTGCCATTCGGACCTGAATCGGGGCTGAAATGACTGAAACTCGGTTTTCGGATAATCCTCAAAGGGGTTAGTACACGGGATATTGTTAAAAATCAAGTCCGGCCATTTTATGGATATTTTTACATATTTTGTTCCTATGGGTTATTGGAATTCAATGAAATTTTATTTGGTGCCATTCGGACCGGAATCGGGGCTGAAATGACTGAAACTCGGTTTTCGGATAATCCTCAAAGGGGTTAGTACACGGGATATTGTTAAAAATCAAGTCGGACCATTTTATGGATTATTTTACATATTTTGTTCCTATGGGTTATTGGAATTCAACGAAATTTTATTTAACGAAGTTCGGACTGGAATCGGAGCTGATATGATCGAAACTCGGTTTTCGGAAACTTCTCAAAGGGGTTAGTACACGGGATATTGTTAAAAATCGAGTCGGACCATTTTGTGGATATTTTTACATATTTTGTTCCTATGGGTTCTTGGAATTCAATGAAATTTTATTTGGTGCAATTCGGACCTGAATCGGGGTTGAAGTGACTGAAACTCGGTTTTCGGATAATCCTCAAAGAGGTTAGTACACGGGATATTGTTAAAAATCGAGTCGGACCATTTTATGGATACTTTTACATATTTTGTTCCTATGGGTTATTGGAATTCAATGAAATTTTATTTGGTGCCATTGGGACCTGAATCGGGGCCGAAATGACTGAAACTCGGTTTTCGGATAATTCTCAAAGGGGTTAGTACAAGGGATATTGTTAAAAATCGAGTCGGACTATTTTATGGATATTTTTACATATTTTGTTCCTATGGGTTATTGGAATTCAATGAAATTTTATTTGGTGCCATTCGGACCTGAATCGGGGCTGAAATGACTGAAACTCGGTTTTCGGATAATCCTCAAAGGCGTTAGTACACAGGATATTGTTAAAAATCGAGTCGGACCATTTTATTGATATTTTTACATATTTTGTTCCTATGGGTTACTGGAATTCAATGAAATTTTATTTAACGAAGTTCGGACTGGAATCGGAGCTGATATGATCGAAACTCGGTTTTCGGAAACTTCTCAAAGGGGTTAGTACACGGGATATTGTTAAAAATCGATTCGGACCATTTTATGGATATTTTTACATATTTTGTTCCTATGGGTTATTGGAATTCAATGAAATTTTATTTCGTGCCATTCGGACCTGAATCGGGGCTGAAATGACTGAAACTCGGTTTTCGGATAATCCTCAAAGGGGTTAGTACACGGGATATTGTTAAAAATCAAGTCCGGCCATTTTATTGATATTTTTACATATTTTGTTCCTATGGGTTATTGGAATTCAATGAAATTTTATTTGGTGCCATTCGGACCTGAATCGGGGCTGAAATGACTGAAACTCGGTTTTCGGATAATCCTCAAAGGGGTTAGTACACGGGATATTGTTAAAAATCAAGTCGGACCATTTTATGGATTATTTTACATATTTTGTTCCTATGGGTTATTGGAATTCAACGAAATTTTATTTAACGAAGTTCGGACTGGAATCGGAGCTGATATGATCGAAACTCGGTTTTCGGAAACTTCTCAAAGGGGTTAGTACACGGGATATTGTTAAAAATCGAGTCGGACCATTTTGTGGATATTTTTACATATTTTGTTCCTATGGGTTCTTGGAATTCAATGAAATTTTATTTGGTGCAATTCGGACCTGAATCGGGGTTGAAGTGACTGAAACTCGGTTTTCGGATAATCCTCAAAGAGGTTAGTACACGGGATATTGTTAAAAATCGAGTCGGACCATTTTATGGATACTTTTACATATTTTGTTCCTATGGGTTATTGGAATTCAATGAAATTTTATTTGGTGCCATTGGGACCTGAATCGGGGCCGAAATGACTGAAACTCGGTTTTCGGATAATTCTCAAAGGGGTTAGTACAAGGGATATTGTTAAAAATCGAGTCGGACTATTTTATGGATATTTTTACATATTTTGTTCCTATGGGTTATTGGAATTCAATGAAATTTTATTTGGTGCCATTCGGACCTGAATCGGGGCTGAAATGACTGAAACTCGGTTTTCGGATAATCCTCAAAGGCGTTAGTACACAGGATATTGTTAAAAATCGAGTCGGACCATTTTATTGATATTTTTACATATTTTGTTCCTATGGGTTACTGGAATTCAATGAAATTTTAGTTGGTGCCATTGGGACCTGAATCGGGGCTGAAATGACTTAAACTCGGTTTTCGGATAATCCTCAAAGAGGTTAGTACACGGGATATTGTTAAAAATCGAGTCGGACCATTTTATGGATATTTTTACATATTTTGTTCCTATGGGTTATTGGAATTCAACGAAATTTTATTTAACGCAGTTCGGACCGGAATCGGAGCTGATATGATCGAAACTCGGTTTTCGGAAACTTCTCAAAGGGTCCAGTACACGGGATATTGTTAAAAATAAAGTCGGACAATTTTGTGGATATTTTTACATATTTTGTTCCTATGGGTTTTTGGAATTCAATGAAATTTTATTTGGTGCAATTCGGACCTGAATCGGGGTTGAAGTGACTGAAACTCGGTTTTTGGATAATCCTCAAAGGGGTTAGTACACGGGATATTGTTAAAAATCGAGTCGGGCCATTTTATGGATACTTTTACATATTTTGTTCCTATGGGTTATTGGAATTCAATGAAATTTTATTTAGTGCCATTCGGACCTGAATCGGGGCTGAAATGACTGAAAATCTGTTTTCGGATAATCCTCAAAGGGGTTAGTACACGGGATATTGTTAAAAATCAAGTCCAACCATTTTATGGATATTTTTACATATTTTGTTACTATGGGTTATTGGAATTCAATGAAATTTATTTGGTGCCATTCGGACCTGAATCGGGGCTGAAATGACTGAAACTTGGTTTTCGGCTAATCCTCAAAGGGGTTAGTACACGGGATATTGTTAAAAATCAAGTCGGACCATTTTATGGATTATTTTACATATTTTGTTCCTATGGGTTATTGGAATTCAACGAAATTTTATTTAACGAAGTTCGGACTGGAATCGGAGCTGATATGATCGAAACTCGGTTTTCGGAAACTTCTCAAAGGGGTTAGTACACGGGATATTGTTAAAAATCGAGTCGGACCATTTTGTGGATATTTTTACATATTTTGTTCCTATGGGTTCTTGGAATTCAATGAAATTTTATTTGGTGCAATTCGGACCTGAATCGGGGTTGAAGTGACTGAAACTCGGTTTTCGGATAATCCTCAAAGAGGTTAGTACACGGGATATTGTTAAAAATCGAGTCGGACCATTTTATGGATACTTTTACATATTTTGTTCCTATGGGTTATTGGAATTCAATGAAATTTTATTTGGTGCCATTGGGACCTGAATCGGGGCTGAAATGACTGAAACTCGGTTTTCGGATAATTCTCAAAGGGGTTAGTACAAGGGATATTGTTAAAAATCGAGTCGGACCATTTTATGGATATTTTTACATATTTTGTTCCAATGGGTTATTGGAATTCAATGAAATTTTATTTCGTGCCATTCGGACCTGAATCGGGGCTGAAATGACTGAAACTCGGTTTTCGGATAATCCTCAAAGGGGTTAGTACACGGGATATTGTTAAAAATCAAGTCCGGCCATTTTATGGATATTTTTACATATTTTGTTCCTATGGGTTATTGGAATTCAATGAAATTTTATTTGGTGCCATTCGGACCTGAATCGGGGCTGAAATGACTGAAACTCGGTTTTCGGATAATCCTCAAAGGGGTTAGTACACGGGATATTGTTAAAAATCAAGTCGGACCATTTTATGGATTATTTTACATATTTTGTTCCTATGGGTTATTGGAATTCAACGAAATTTTATTTAACGAAGTTCGGACTGGAATCGGAGCTGATATGATCGAAACTCGGTTTTCGGAAACTTCTCAAAGGGGTTAGTACACGGGATATTGTTAAAAATCGATTCGGACCATTTTATGGATATTTTTACATATTTTGTTCCTATGGGTTATTGGAATTCAATGAAATTTTATTTCGTGCCATTCGGACCTGAATCGGGGCTGAAATGACTGAAACTCGGTTTTCGGATAATCCTCAAAGGGGTTAGTACACGGGATATTGTTAAAAATCAAGTCCGGCCATTTTATTGATATTTTTACATATTTTGTTCCTATGGGTTATTGGAATTCAATGAAATTTTATTTGGTGGCATTCGGACCTGAATCGGGGCTGAAATGACTGAAACTCGGTTTTCGGATAATCCTCAAAGGGGTTAGTACACGGGATATTGTTAAAAATCAAGTCGGACCATTTTATGGATTATTTTACATATTTTGTTCCTATGGGTTATTGGAATTCAACGAAATTTTATTTAACGAAGTTCGGACTGGAATCGGAGCTGATATGATCGAAACTCGGTTTTCGGAAACTTCTCAAAGGGGTTAGTACACGGGATATTGTTAAAAATCGAGTCGGACCATTTTGTGGATATTTTTACATATTTTGTTCCTATGGGTTCTTGGAATTCAATGAAATTTTATTTGGAGCAATTCGGACCTGAATCGGGGTTGAAGTGACTGAAACTCGGTTTTCGGATAATCCTCAAAGAGGTTAGTACACGGGATATTGTTAAAAATCGAGTCGGACCATTTTATGGATACTTTTACATATTTTGTTCCTATGGGTTATTGGAATTCAATGAAATTTTATTTGGTGCCATTGGGACCTGAATCGGGGCCGAAATGACTGAAACTCGGTTTTCGGATAATTCTCAAAGGGGTTAGTACAAGGGATATTGTTAAAAATCGAGTCGGACCATTTTATGGATATTTTTACATATTTTGTTCCTATGGGTTATTGGAATTCAATGAAATTTTATTTGGTGCCATTCGGACCTGAATCGGGGCTGAAATGACTGAAACTCGGTTTTCGGATAATCCTCAAAGGCGTTAGTACACAGGATATTGTTAAAAATCGAGTCGGACCATTTTATTGATATTTTTACATATTTTGTTCCTATGGGTTACTGGAATTCAATGAAATTTTAGTTGGTGCCATTGGGACCTGAATCGGGGCTGAAATGACTGAAACTCGGTTTTCGGATAATCCTCAAAGGGGTTAGTACACGGGATATTGTTAAAAATCGAGTCGGACCATTTTATGGATATTTTTACATATTTTGTTCCTATGGGTTATTGGAATTCAACGAAATTTTATTTAACGCAGTTCGGACCGGAATCGGAGCTGATATGATCGAAACTCGGTTTTCGGAAACTTCTCAAAGGGTCCAGTACACGGGATATTGTTAAAAATAAAGTCGGACAATTTTGTGGATATTTTTACATATTTTGTTCCTATGGGTTTTTGGAATTCAATGAAATTTTATTTGGTGCAATTCGGACCTGAATCGGGGTTGAAGTGACTGAAACTCGGTTTTCGGATAATCCTCAAAGGGGTTAGTACACGGGATTTTGTTAAAAATCAAGTCCAACCATTTTATGGATATTTTTACATATTTTGTTACTATGGGTTATTGGAATTCAATGAAATTTTATTTGGTGCCATTCGGACCTGAATCGGGGCTGAAATGACTGAAAATCTGTTTTCGGATAATCCTCAAAGGGGTTAGTACACGGGATTTTGTTAAAAATCAAGTCCAACCATTTTATGGATATTTTTACATATTTTGTTACTATGGGTTATTGGAATTCAATGAAATTTTATTTGGTGCCATTCGGACCTGAATCGGGGCTGAAATGACTGAAACTTGGTTTTCGGCTAATCCTCAAAGGGGTTAGTACACGGGATATTGTTAAAAATCAAGTCGGACCATTTTATGGATTATTTTACATATTTTGTTCCTATGGGTTATTGGAATTCAACGAAATTTTATTTAACGAAGTTCGGACTGGAATCGGAGCTGATATGATCGAAACTCGGTTTTCGGAAACTTCTCAAAGGGGTTAGTACACGGGATATTGTTAAAAATCGAGTCGGGCCATTTTGTGGATATTTTTACATATTTTGTTCCTATGGGTTCTTGGAATTCAATGAAATTTTATTTGGTGCAATTCGGACCTGAATCGGGGTTGAAGTGACTGAAACTCGGTTTTCGGATAATCCTCAAAGAGGTTAGTACACGGGATATTGTTAAAAATCAAGTCGGACCATTTTATGGATTATTTTACATATTTTGTTCCTATGGGTTATTGGAATTCAACGAAATTTTATTTAACGAAGTTCGGACTGGAATCGGAGCTGATATGATCGAAACTCGGTTTTCGGAAACTTCTCAAAGGGGTTAGTACACGGGATATTGTTAAAAATCGAGTCGGACCATTTTGTGGATATTTTTACATATTTTGTTCCTATGGGTTCTTGGAATTCAATGAAATTTTATTTGGTGCAATTCGGACCTGAATCGGGGTTGAAGTGACTGAAACTCGGTTTTCGGATAATCCTCAAAGGGGTTAGTACACGGGATATTGTTAAAAATCGAGTCGGGCCATTTTATGGATACTTTTACATATTTTGTTCCTATGGGTTATTGGAATTCAATGAAATTTTATTTAGTGCCATTCGGACCTGAATCGGGGCTGAAATGACTGAAAATCTGTTTTCGGATAATCCTCAAAGGGGTTAGTACACGGGATTTTGTTAAAAATCAAGTCCAACCATTTTATGGATATTTTTACATATTTTGTTACTATGGGTTATTGGAATTCAATGAAATTTTATTTGGTGCCATTCGGACCTGAATCGGGGCTGAAATGACTGAAACTTGGTTTTCGGCTAATCCTCAAAGGGGTTAGTACACGGGATATTGTTAAAAATCAAGTCGGACCATTTTATGGATTATTTTACATATTTTGTTCCTATGGGTTATTGGAATTCAACGAAATTTTATTTAACGAAGTTCGGACTGGAATCGGAGCTGATATGATCGAAACTCGGTTTTCGGAAACTTCTCAAAGGGGTTAGTACACGGGATATTGTTAAAAATCGAGTCGGACCATTTTGTGGATATTTTTACATATTTTGTTCCTATGGGTTCTTGGAATTCAATGAAATTTTATTTGGTGCAATTCGGACCTGAATCGGGGTTGAAGTGACTGAAACTCGGTTTTCGGATAATCCTCAAAGAGGTTAGTACACGGGATATTGTTAAAAATCGAGTCGGACCATTTTATGGATACTTTTACATAATTTGTTCCTATGGGTTATTGGAATTCAATGAAATTTTATTTGGTGCCATTGGGACCTGAATCGGGGCTGAAATGACTGAAACTCGGTTTTTGGATAATTCTCAAAGAGGTTAGTACAAGGGATATTGTTAAAAATCGAGTCGGGCCATTTTGTGGATATTTTTACATATTTTGTTCCTATGGGTTATTGGAATTCAATGAAATTTTATTTGGTGCCATTCGGACCTGAATCGGGGTTGAAGTGACTGAAACTCAGTTTTCGGATAATCCTCAAAGGGGTTGTACACGGGATATTGTTAAAAATCGAGTCGGACCATTTTATGGATACTTTTACATATTTTGTTTCTATGGGTTATTGGAATTCAATGAAATTTTATTTGGTGCCATTAGGACCTGAATCGGGGCTGAAATGACTGAAACTCGGTTTTCGGATAATTCTAAAAGGGGTTAGTACAAGGGATATTGTTAAAAATCGAGTCGGACCATTTTATGGATATTTTTACATATTTTGTTCCTATGGGTTATTGGAATTCAATGAAATTTTATTTGGTGCCATTCGGACCTGAATCGGGGCTGAAATGACTGAAACTCGGTTTTCGGCTAATCCTCAAAGGGGTTAGTACACGGGATATTGTTAAAAATCAAGTCGGACCATTTTATGGATTATTTTACATATTTTGTTCCTATGGGTTATTGGAATTCAACGAAATTTTATTTAACGAAGTTCGGACTGGAATCGGAGCTGATATGATCGAAACTCGGTTTTCGGAAACTTCTCAAAGGGGTTAGTACACGGGATATTGTTAAAAATCGAGTCGGACCATTTTGTGGATATTTTTACATATTTTGTTCCTATGGGTTCTTGGAATTCAATGAAATTTTATTTGGTGCAATTCGGACCTGAATCGGGGTTGAAGTGACTGAAACTCGGTTTTCGGATAATCCTCAAAGAGGTTAGTACACGGGATATTGTTAAAAATCGAGTCGGACCATTTTATGGATACTTTTACATATTTTGTTCCTATGGGTTATTGGAAATTAATGAAATTTTATTTGGTGCCATTGGGACCTGAATCGGGGCTGAAATGACTGAAACTCGGTTTTCGGATAATTCTCAAAGAGGTTAGTACAAGGGATATTGTTAAAAATCGAGTCGGACCATTTTGTGGATATTTTTACATATTTTGTTCCTATGGGTTATTGGAATTCAATGAAATTTTATTTGGTGCCATTCGGACCTGAATCGGGGCTGAAATGACTGAAACTCGGTTTTCGGATAATCCTCAAAGGGGTTAGTACACGGGATATTGTTAAAAATCAAGTCCGGCCATTTTATGGATATTTTTACATATTTTGTTCCTATGGGTTATTGGAATTCAATGAAATTTTATTTGGTGCCATTCGGACCTGAATCGGGGCTGTAATGACTGAAACTCGGTTTTCGGATAATCCTCAAAGGGGTTAGTACACGGGATATTGTTAAAAATCAAGTCGGACCATTTTATGGATTATTTTACATATTTTGTTCCTATGGGTTATTGGAATTCAACGAAATTTTATTTAACGAAGTTCGGACTGGAATCGGAGCTGATATGATCGAAACTCGGTTTTCGGAAACTTCTCAAAGGGGTTAGTACACGGGATATTGTTAAAAATCGAGTCGGACCATTTTGTGCATATTTTTACATATTTTGTTCCCATGGGTTCTTGGAATTCAATGAAATTTTATTTGGTGCAATTCGGACCTGAATCGGGGTTGAAGTGACTGAAACTCGGTTTTCGGATAATCCTCAAAGAGGTTAGTACACGGGATATTGTTAAAAATCGAGTCGGACCATTTTATGGATACTTTTACATATTTTGTTCCTATGTGTTATTGGAATTCAATGAAATTTTATTTGGTGCCATTGGGACCTGAATCGGGGCCGAAATGACTGAAACTCGGTTTTCGGATAATTCTCAAAGGGGTTAGTACAAGGGATATTGTTAAAAATCGAGTCGGACCATTTTATGGATATTTTTACATATTTTGTTCCTATGGGTTATTGGAATTCAATGAAATTTTATTTGGTGCCATTCGGACCTGAATCGGGGCTGAAATGACTGAAACTCGGTTTTCGGATAATCCTCAAAGGCGTTAGTACACGGGATATTGTTAAAAATCGAGTCGGACCATTTTATGTATATTTTTACATATTTTGTTCCTATGGGTTACTGGAATTCAATGAAATTTTAGTTGGTGCCATTGGGACCTGAATCGGGGCTGAAATGACTGAAACTCGGTTTTCGGATAATCCTCAAAGGGGTTAGTACACGGGATATTGTTAAAAATCGAGTCGGACCATTTTATGGATATTTTTACATATTTTGTTCCTATGGGTTATTGGAATTCAACGAAATTTTATTTAACGCAGTTCGGACCGGAATCGGGGCTGATATGATCGAAACTCGGTTTTCGGAAACTTCTCAAAGGGTCTAGTACACGGGATATTGTTAAAAATAAAGTCGGACAATTTTGTGGATATTTTTACATATTTTGTTCCTATGGGTTTTTGGAATTCAATGAAATTTTATTTGGTGCAATTCGGACCTGAATCGGGGTTGAAGTGACTGAAACTCGGTTTTCGGATAATCCTCAAAGGGGTTAGTACACGGGATATTGTTAAAAATCGAGTCGGGTCATTTTATGGATACTTTTACATATTTTGTTCCTATGGGTTATTGGAATTCAATGAAATTTTATTTAGTGCCATTCGGACCTGAATCGGGGCTGAAATGACTGAAAATCTGTTTTCGGATAATCCTCAAAGGGGTTAGTACACGGGATATTGTTAAAAATCAAGTCCAACCATTTTATGGATATTTTTACATATATTGTTACTATGGGTTATTGAAATTCATTGAAATTTTATTTGGTGCCATTCGGACCTGAATCGGGGCTGAAATGACTGAAACTCGGTTTTCGGATAATCCTCAAAGGGGTTAGTACACGGGATATTGTTAAAAATCAAGTCGGACCATTTTATGGTTATTTTTACATATTTTGTTCCTATGGGTTATTGGAATTCAACGAAATTTTATTTAACGCAGTTCGGACTCGAATCGGAGCTGATATGATCGAAACTCGGTTTTCGTAAACTTCTCAAAGGGGTTAGTACACGGGATATTGTTAAAAATCGAGTCGGACCATTTTGTGGATATTTTTACATATTTTGTTCCTATGGGTTCTTGGAATTCAATGAAATTTTATTTGGTGCAATTCGGACCTGAATCGGGGTTGAAGTGACTGAAACTCGGTTTTCGGATAATCCTCAAAGGGGTTAGTACACGGGATATTGTTAAAAATCGAGTCGGACCATTTTATGGATACTTTTACATATTTTGTTCCTGTGGGTTATTGGAATTCAATGAAATTTTATTTGGTGCCATTGGGACCTGAATCGGGGCTGAAATGACTGAAACTCGGTTTTCGGATAATTCTCAAAGAGGTTAGTACAAGGGATATTGTTAAAAATCGAGTCGGACCATTTTGTGGATATTTTTACATATTTTGTTCCTATGGGTTATTGGAATTCAATGAAATTTTATTTGGTGCCATTGGGACCTGAATCGGGGCTGAAATGACTGAAACTCGGTTTTCGGATAATTCTCAAAGGGGTTAGTACAAGGGATATTGTTAAAAATCGAGTCGGACCATTTTATGGATATTTTTACATATTTTGTTCCAATGGGTTATTGGAATTCAATGAAATTTTATTTCGTGCCATTCGGACCTGAATCGGGGCTGAAATGACTGAAACTCGGTTTTCGGATAATCCTCAAAGGGGTTAGTACACGGGATATTGTTAAAAATCAAGTCCGGCCATTTTATGGATATTTTTACATATTTTGTTCCTATGGGTTATTGGAATTCAATGAAATTTTATTTGGTGCCATTCGGACCTGAATCGGGGCTGAAATGACTGAAACTCGGTTTTCGGATAATCCTCAAAGGGGTTAGTACACGGGATATTGTTAAAAATCAAGTCGGACCATTTTATGGATTATTTTACATATTTTGTTCCTATGGGTTATTGGAATTCAACGAAATTTTATTTAACGAAGTTCGGACTGGAATCGGAGCTGATATGATCGAAACTCGGTTTTCGGAAACTTCTCAAAGGGGTTAGTACACGGGATATTGTTAAAAATCGATTCGGACCATTTTATGGATATTTTTACATATTTTGTTCCTATGGGTTATTGGAATTCAATGAAATTTTATTCCGTGCCATTCGGACCTGAATCGGGGCTGAAATGACTGAAACTCGGTTTTCGGATAATCCTCAAAGGGGTTAGTACACTGGATATTGTTAAAAATCAAGTCCAGCCATTTTATTGATATTTTTACATATTTTGTTCCTATGGGTTATTGGAATTCAATGAAATTTTATTTGGTGCCATTCGGACCTGAATCGGGGCTGAAATGACTGAAACTCGGTTTTCGGATAATCCTCAAAGGGGTTAGTACACGGGATATTGTTAAAAATCAAGTCGGACCATTTTATGGATTATTTTACATATTTTGTTCCTATGGGTTATTGGAATTCAACGAAATTTTATTTAACGAAGTTCGGACTGGAATCGGAGCTGATATGATCGAAACTCGGTTTTCGGAAACTTCTCAAAGGGGTTAGTACACGGGATATTGTTAAAAATCGAGTCGGACCATTTTGTGGATATTTTTACATATTTTGTTCCTATGGGTTCTTGGAATTCAATGAAATTTTATTTGGTGCAATTCTGACCTGAATCGGGGTTGAAGTGACTGAAACTCGGTTTTCGGATAATCCTCAAAGAGGTTAGTACACGGGATATTGTTAAAAATCGAGTCGGACCATTTTATGGATACTTTTACATATTTTGTTCCTATGGGTTATTGGAATTCAATGAAATTTTATTTGGTGCCATTGGGACCTGAATCGGGGCCGAAATGACTGAAACTCGGTTTTCGGATAATTCTCAAAGGGGTTAGTACAAGGGATATTGTTAAAAATCGTGTCGGACCATTTTATGGATATTTTTACATATTTTGTTCCTATGGGTTATTGGAATTCAATGAAATTTTATTTGGTGCCATTCGGACCTGAATCGGGGCTGAAATGACTGAAACTCGGTTTTCGGATAATCCTCAAAGGGGTTAGTACACAGGATATTGTTAAAAATCGAGTCGGACCATTTTATGGATATTTTTACATATTTTGTTCCTATGGGTTACTGGAATTCAATGAAATTTTAGTTGGTGCCATTGGGACCTGAATCGGGGCTGAAATGACTGAAACTCGGTTTTCGGATAATCCTCAAAGGGGTTAGTACACGGGATATTGTTAAAAATCGAGTCGGACCATTTTATGGATATTTTTACATATTTTGTTCCTATGGGTTATTGGAATTCAATGAAATTTTATTTAACGCAGTTCGGACCGGAATCGGAGCTGATATGATCGAAACTCGGTTTTCGGAAACTTCTCAAAGGGTCCAGTACACGGGATATTGTTAAAAATAAAGTCGGACAATTTTGTGGATATTTTTACATATTTTGTTCCTATGGGTTTTTGGAATTCAATGAAATTTTATTTGGTGCAATTCGGACCTGAATCGGGGTTGAAGTGACTGAAACTCGGTTTTCGGATAATCCTCAAAGGGGTTAGTACACGGGATATTGTTAAAAATCGAGTCGGGCCATTTTATGGATACTTTTACATATTTTGTTCCTATGGGTTATTGGAATTCAATGAAATTTTATTTAGTGCCATTCGGACCTGAATCGGGGCTGAAATGACTGAAAATCTGTTTTCGGATAATCCTCAAAGGGGTTAGTACACGGGATATTGTTAAAAATCAGGTCCAACCATTTTATGGATATTTTTACATATTTTGTTACTATGGGTTATTGGAATTCAATGAAATTTTATTTGGTGCCATTCGGACCTGAATCGGGGCTGAAATGACTGAAACTCGGTTTTCGGATAATCCACAAAGGGGTTAGTACACGGGATATTGTTAAAAATCAAGTCGGTCCATTTTATGGATATTTTTACATATTTTGTTCCTATGGGTTATTGGAATTCAACGAAATTTTATTTAACGCAGTTCGGACTCGAATCGGAGCTGATATGATCGAAACTCGGTTTTCGGAAACTTCTCAAAGGGGTTAGTACACGGGATATTGTTAAAAATCGAGTCGGACCATTTTGTGGATATTTTTACATATTTTGTTCCTATGGGTTCTTGGAATTCAATGAAATTTTATTTGGTGCAATTCGGACCTGAATCGGGGTTGAAGTGACTGAAACTCGGTTTTCGGATAATCCTCAAAGGGGTTAGTACACGGGATATTGTTAAAAATCGAGTCGGACCATTTTATGGATACTTTTACATATTTTGTTCCTATGGGTTATTGGAATTCAATGAAATTTTATTTGGTGCCATTCGGACCTGAATCGGGGCTGAAATGACTGAAACTCGGTTTTCGGATAATCCTCAAAGGGGTTAGTACACGGGATATTGTTAAAAATCGAGTCGGACCATTTTATGGATATTTTTACATATTTTGTTCCTATGGGTTATTGGAATTCAATGAAATTTTATTTAACGCAGTTCGGACCGGAATCGGAGCTGATATGATCGAAACTCGGTTTTCGGAAACTTCTCAAAGGGTCCAGTACACGGGATATTGTTAAAAATAAAGTCGGACAATTTTGTGGATATTTTTACATATTTTGTTCCTATGGGTTTTTGGAATTCAATGAAATTTTATTTGGTGCAATTCGGACCTGAATCGGGGTTGAAGTGACTGAAACTCGGTTTTCGGATAATCCTCAAAGGGGTTAGTACACGGGATATTGTTAAAAATCGAGTCGGGCCATTTTATGGATACTTTTACATATTTTGTTCCTATGGGTTATTGGAATTCAATGAAATTTTATTTAGTGCCATTCGGACCTGAATCGGGGCTGAAATGACTGAAAATCTGTTTTCGGATAATCCTCAAAGGGGTTAGTACACGGGATATTGTTAAAAATCAGGTCCAACCATTTTATGGATATTTTTACATATTTTGTTACTATGGGTTATTGGAATTCAATGAAATTTTATTTGGTGCCATTCGGACCTGAATCGGGGCTGAAATGACTGAAACTCGGTTTTCGGATAATCCACAAAGGGGTTAGTACACGGGATATTGTTAAAAATCAAGTCGGTCCATTTTATGGATATTTTTACATATTTTGTTCCTATGGGTTATTGGAATTCAACGAAATTTTATTTAACGCAGTTCGGACTCGAATCGGAGCTTATATGATCGAAACTCGGTTTTCGGAAACTTCTCAAAGGGGTTAGTACACGGGATATTGTTAAAAATCGAGTCGGACCATTTTGTGGATATTTTTACATATTTTGTTCCTATGGGTTCTTGGAATTCAATGAAATTTTATTTGGTGCAATTCGGACCTGAATCGGGGTTGAAGTGACTGAAACTCGGTTTTCGGATAATCCTCAAAGGGGTTAGTACACGGGATATTGTTAAAAATCGAGTCGGACCATTTTATGGATACTTTTACATATTTTGTTCCTATGGGTTATTGGAATTCAATGAAATTTTATTTGGTGCCATTCGGACCTGAATCGGGGCTGAAATGACTGAAACTCGGTTTTCGGATAATCCTCAAAGGGGTTAGTACACGGGATATTGTTAAAAATCGAGTCGGACCATTTTATGGATATTTTTACATATTTTGTTCCTATGGGTTATTGGAATTCAATGAAATTTTATTTAACGCAGTTCGGACCGGAATCGGAGCTGATATGATCGAAACTCGGTTTTCGGAAACTTCTCAAAGGGTCCAGTACACGGGATATTGTTAAAAATAAAGTCGGACAATTTTGTGGATATTTTTACATATTTTGTTCCTATGGGTTTTTGGAATTCAATGAAATTTTATTTGGTGCAATTCGGACCTGAATCGGGGTTGAAGTGACTGAAACTCGGTTTTCGGATAATCCTCAAAGGGGTTAGTACACGGGATATTGTTAAAAATCGAGTCGGGCCATTTTATGGATACTTTTACATATTTTGTTCCTATGGGTTATTGGAATTCAATGAAATTTTATTTAGTGCCATTCGGACCTGAATCGGGGCTGAAATGACTGAAAATCTGTTTTCGGATAATCCTCAAAGGGGTTAGTACACGGGATATTGTTAAAAATCAGGTCCAACCATTTTATGGATATTTTTACATATTTTGTTACTATGGGTTATTGGAATTCAATGAAATTTTATTTGGTGCCATTCGGACCTGAATCGGGGCTGAAATGACTGAAACTCGGTTTTCGGATAATCCACAAAGGGGTTAGTACACGAGATATTGTTAAAAATCAAGTCGGTCCATTTTATGGATATTTTTACATATTTTGTTCCTATGGGTTATTGGAATTCAACGAAATTTTATTTAACGCAGTTCGGACTCGAATCGGAGCTGATATGATCGAAACTCGGTTTTCGGAAACTTCTCAAAGGGGTTAGTACACGGGATATTGTTAAAAATCGAGTCGGACCATTTTGTGGATATTTTTACATATTTTGTTCCTATGGGTTCTTGGAATTCAATGAAATTTTATTTGGTGCAATTCGGACCTGAATCGGGGTTGAAGTGACTGAAACTCGGTTTTCGGATAATCCTCAAAGGGGTTAGTACACGGGATATTGTTAAAAATCGAGTCGGACCATTTTATGGATACTTTTACATATTTTGTTCCTATGGGTTATTGGAATTCAATGAAATTTTATTTGGTGCCATTGGGACCTGAATCGGGGCTGAAATGACTGAAACTCGGTTTTCGGATAATTCTCAAAGAGGTTAGTACAAGGGATATTGTTAAAAATCGAGTCGGACCATTTTGTGGATATTTTTACATATTTTGTTCCTATGGGTTATTGGAATTCAATGAAATTTTATTTGGTGCCATTCGGACCTGAATCGGGGCTGAAATGACTGAAACTCGGTTTTCGGATAATCCTCAAAGGGGTTAGTACACGGGATATTGTTAAAAATCAAGTCCGGCCATTTTATGGATATTTTTACATATTTTGTTCCTATGGGTTATTGGAATTCAATGAAATTTTATTTGGTGCCATTCGGACCTGAATCGGGGCTGAAATGACTGAAACTCGGTTTTCGGCTAATCCTCAAAGGGGTTAGTACACGGGATATTGTTAAAAATCAAGTCGGACCATTTTATGGATTATTTTACATATTTTGTTCCTATGGGTTATTGGAATTCAACGAAATTTTATTTACGAAGTTCGGACTGGAATCGGAGCTGATATGATCGAAACTCGGTTTTCGGAAACTTCTCAAAGGGGTTAGTACACGGGATATTGTTAAAAATCGAGTCGGACCATTTTGTGGATATTTTTACATATTTTGTTCCTATGGGTTCTTGGAATTCAATGAAATTTTATTTGGTGCAATTCGGACCTGAATCGGGGTTGAAGTGACTGAAACTCGGTTTTCGGATAATCCTCAAAGAGGTTAGTACACGGGATATTGTTAAAAATCGAGTCGGACCATTTTATGGATACTTTTACATATTTTGTTCCTATGGGTTATTGGAATTCAATGAAATTTTATTTGGTGCCATTGGGACCTGAATCGGGGCCGAAATGACTGAAACTCGGTTTTCGGATAATTCTCAAAGGGGTTAGTACAAGGGATATTGTTAAAAATCGAGTCGGACCATTTTATGGATATTTTTACATATTTTGTTCCTATGGGTTATTGGAATTCAATGAAATTTTATTTGGTGCCATTCGGACCTGAATCGGGGCTGAAATGACTGAAACTCGGTTTTCGGATAATCCTCAAAGGGGTTAGTACACAGGATATTGTTAAAAATCGAGTCGGACCATTTTATGGATATTTTTACATATTTTGTTCCTATGGGTTACTGGAATTCAATGAAATTTTAGTTGGTGCCATTGGGACCTGAATCGGGGCTGAAATGACTGAAACTCGGTTTTCGGATAATCCTCAAAGGGGTTAGTACACGGGATATTGTTAAAAATCGAGTCGGACCATTTTATGGATATTTTTACATATTTTGTTCCTATGGGTTATTGGAATTCAATGAAATTTTATTTAACGCAGTTCGGACCGGAATCGGAGCTGATATGATCGAAACTCGGTTTTCGGAAACTTCTCAAAGGGTCCAGTACACGGGATATTGTTAAAAATAAAGTCGGACAATTTTGTGGATATTTTTACATATTTTGTTCCTATGGGTTTTTGGAATTCAATGAAATTTTATTTGGTGCCATTGGGACCTGAATCGGGGTTGAAGTGACTGAAACTCGGTTTTCGGATAATCCTCAAAGGGGTTAGTACACGGGATATTGTTAAAAATCGAGTCGGGCCATTTTATGGATACTTTTACATATTTTGTTCCTATGGGTTATTGGAATTCAATGAAATTTTATTTAGTGCCATTCGGACCTGAATCGGGGCTGAAATGACTGAAAATCTGTTTTCGGATAATCCTCAAAGGGGTTAGTACACGGGATATTGTTAAAAATCAAGTCCAACCATTTTATGGATATTTTTACATATTTTGTTACTATGGGTTATTGGAATTCAATGAAATTTTATTTGGTGCCATTCGGACCTGAATCGGGGCTGAAATGACTGAAACTCGGTTTTCGGATAATCCTCAAAGGGGTTATTACACAGGATATTGTTAAAAATCAAGTTGGTCCATTTTATGGATATTTTTACATATTTTGTTCCTATGGGTTATTGGAATTCAACGAAATTTTATTTAACGCAGTTCGGACTCGAATCGGAGCTGATATGATCGAAACTCGGTTTTCGGAAACTTCTCAAAGGGGTTAGTACACGGGATATTGTTAAAAATCGAGTCGGACCATTTTGTGGATATTTTTACATATTTTGTTCCTATGGGTTCTTGGAATTCAATGAAATTTTATTTGGTGCAATTCGGACCTGAATCGGGGTTGAAGTGACTGAAACTCGGTTTTCGGATAATCCTCAAAGAGGTTAGTACACGGGATATTGTTAAAAATCGAGTCGGACCATTTTATGGATACTTTTACATATTTTGTTCCTATGGGTTATTGGAATTCAATGAAATTTTATTTGGTGCCATTGGGACCTGAATCGGGGCTGAAATGACTGAAACTCGGTTTTCGGATAATTCTCAAAGAGGTTAGTACAAGGGATATTGTTAAAAATCGAGTCGGACCATTTTGTGGATATTTTTACATATTTTGTTCCTATGGGTTATTGGAATTCAATGAAATTTTATTTGGTGCCATTCGGACCTGAATCGGGGCTGAAATGACTGAAACTCGGTTTTCGGATAATCCTCAAAGGGGTTAGTACACGGGATATTGTTAAAAATCAAGTCCGGCCATTTTATGGATATTTTTACATATTTTGTTCCTATGGGTTATTGGAATTCAATGAAATTTTATTTGGTGCCATTCGGACCTGAATCGGGGCTGTAATGACTGAAACTCGGTTTTCGGATAATCCTTAAAGGGGTTAGTACACGGGATATTGTTAAAAATCAAGTCGGACCATTTTATGGATTATTTTACATATTTTGTTCCTATGAGTTATTGGAATTCAACGAAATTTTATTTAACGAAGTTCGGACTGGAATCGGAGCTGATATGATCGAAACTCGGTTTTCGGAAACTTCTCAAAGGGGTTAGTACACGGGATATTGTTAAAAATCGAGTCGGACCATTTTGTGCATATTTTTACATATTTTGTTCCCATGGGTTCTTGGAATTCAATGAAATTTTATTTGGTGCAATTCGGACTTGAATCGGGGTTGAAGTGACTGAAACTCGGTTTTCGGATAATCCTCAAAGAGGTTAGTACACGGGATATTGTTAAAAATCGAGTCGGACCATTTTATGGATACTTTTACATATTTTGTTCCTATGGGTTATTGGAATTCAATGAAATTTTATTTGGTGCCATTGGGACCTGAATCGGGGCCGAAATGACTGAAACTCGGTTTTCGGATAATTCTCAAAGGGGTTAGTACAAGGGATATTGTTAAAAATCGAGTCGGACCATTTTATGGATATTTTTACATATTTTGTTCCTATGGGTTATTGGAATTCAATGAAATTTTATTTGGTGCCATTCGGACCTGAATCGGGGCTGAAATGACTGAAACTCGGTTTTCGGATAATCCTCAAAGGCGTTAGTACACGGGATATTGTTAAAAATCGAGTCGGACCATTTTATGTATATTTTTACATATTTTGTTCCTATGGGTTACTGGAATTCAATGAAATTTTAGTTGGTGCCATTGGGACCTGAATCGGGGCTGAAATGACTGAAACTCGGTTTTCGGATAATCCTCAAAGGGGTTAGTACACGGGATATTGTTAAAAATCGAGTCGGACCATTTTATGGATATTTTTACATATTTTGTTCCTATGGGTTATTGGAATTCAACGAAATTTTATTTAACGCAGTTCGGACCGGAATCGGGGCTGATATGATCGAAACTCGGTTTTCGGAAACTTCTCAAAGGGTCTAGTACACGGGATATTGTTAAAAATAAAGTCGGACAATTTTGTGGATATTTTTTACATATTTTGTTCCTATGGGTTATTGGAATTCAATGAAATTTTATTTGGTACAATTCGGACCTGAATCGGGGTTGAAGTGACTGAAACTCGGTTTTCGGATAATCCTCAAAGGGGTTAGTACACGGGATATTGTTAAAAATCGAGTTGGGCCATTTTATGGATACTTTTACATATTTTGTTCCTATGGGTTATTGGAATTCAATGAAATTTTATTTAGTGCCATTCGAACCTGAATCGGGGCTGAAATGACTGAAAATCTGTTTTCGGATAATCCTCAAAGGGGTTAGTACACGGGATATTGTTAAAAATCAAGTCCAACCATTTTATGGATATTTTTACATATATTGTTACTATGGGTTATTGAAATTCAATGAAATTTTATTTGGTGCCATTCGGACCTGAATCGGGGCTGAAATGACTGAAACTCGGTTTTCGGATAATCCTCAAAGGGGTTAGTACACGGGATATTGTTAAAAATCAAGTCGGACCATTTTATGGATATTTTTACATATTTTGTTCCTATGGGTTATTGGAATTCAACGAAATTTTATTTAACGCAGTTCGGACTCGAATCGGAGCTGATATGATCGAAACTCGGTTTTCGTAAACTTCTCAAAGGGGTTAGTACACGGGATATTGTTAAAAATCGAGTCGGACCATTTTGTGGATATTTTGACATATTTTGTTCCTATGGGTTCTTGGAATTCAATGAAATTTTATTTGGTGCAATTCGGACCTGAATCGGGGTTGAAGTGACTGAAACTCGGTTTTCGGATAATCCTCAAAGGGGTTAGTACACGGGATATTGTTAAAAATCGAGTCGGACCATTTTATGGATACTTTTACATATTTTGTTCCTATGGGTTATTGGAATTCAATGAAATTTTATTTGGTGCCATTGGGACCTGAATCGGGGCTGAAATGACTGAAACTCGGTTTTCGGATAATTCTCAAAGAGGTTAGTACAAGGGATATTGTTAAAAATCTAGTCGGACCATTTTGTGGATATTTTTACATATTTTGTTCCTATGGGTTATTGGAATTCAATGAAATTTTATTTGGTGCCATTCGGACCTTAATCGGGGCTGAAATGACTGAAACTCGGTTTTCGGATAATCCTCAAAGGGGTTAGTACACGGGATATTGTTAAAAATCAAGTCCGGCCATTTTATGGATATTTTTACATATTTTGTTCCTATGGGTTATTGGAATTCAATGAAATTTTATTTGGTGCCATTCGGACCTGAATCGGGGCTGTAATGACTGAAACTCGGTTTTCGGATAATCCTCAAAGGGGTTAGTACACGGGATATTGTTAAAATCAAGTCGGACCATTTTATGGATTATTTTACATATTTTGTTCCTATGGGTTATTGGAATTCAACGAAATTTTATTTAACGAAGTTCGGACTGGAATCGGAGCTGATATGATCGAAACTCGGTTTTCGGAAACTTCTCAAAGGGGTTAGTACACGGGATATTGTTAAAAATCGAGTCGGACCATTTTGTGGATATTTTTACATATTTTGTTCCTATGGGTTCTCGGAATTCAATGAAATTTTATTTGGTGCAATTCGGACCTGAATCGGGGTTGAAGTGACTGAAACTCGGTTTTCGGATAATCCTCAAAGAGGTTAGTACACGGGATATTGTTAAAAATTGAGTCGGACCATTTTATGGATACTTTTACATATTTTGTTCCTATGGGTTATTGGAATTCAATGAAATTTTATTTGGTGCCATTGGGACCTGAATCGGGGCCGAAATGACTGAAACTCGGTTTTCGGATAATTCTCAAAGGGGTTAGTACAAGGGATATTGTTAAAAATCGAGTCGGACCATTTTATGGATATTTTTACATATTTTGTTCCTATGGGTTATTGGAATTCAATGAAATTTTATTTGGTGCCATTCGGACCTGAATCGGGGCTGAAATGACTGAAACTCGGTTTTCGGATAATCCTCAAAGAGGTTAGTACACGGGATATTGTTAAAAATCAAGTCGGACCATTTTATGGATACTTTTACATATTTTGTTCCTATGGGTTATTGGAATTCAATGAAATTTTATTTGGTGCCATTGGGACCTGAATCGGGGCCGAAATGACTGAAACTCGGTTTTCGGATAATCCTCAAAGGGGTTAGTACACGGGATATTGTTAAAAATCAAGTCGGACCATTTTATGGATATTTTTACATATTTTGTTCCTATGGGTTATTGGAATTCAACGAAATTTTATTTAACGCAGTTCGGACTCGAATCGGAGCTGATATGATCGAAACTCGGTTTTCGTAAACTTCTCAAAGGGGTTAGTACACGGGATATTGTTAAAAATCGAGTCGGACCATTTTGTGGATATTTTGACATATTTTGTTCCTATGGGTTCTTGGAATTCAATGAAATTTTATTTGGTGCAATTCGGACCTGAATCGGGGTTGAAGTGACTGAAACTCGGTTTTCGGATAATCCTCAAAGGGGTTAGTACACGGGATATTGTTAAAAATCGAGTCGGGCCATTTTATGGATACTTTTACATATTTTGTTCCTATGGGTTATTGGAATTCAATGAAATTTTATTTAGTGCCATTCGGACCTGAATCGGGGCTGAAATGACTGAAAATCTGTTTTCGGATAATCCTCAAAGGGGTTAGTACACGGGATATTGTTAAAAATCAAGTCCAACCATTTTATGGATATTTTTACATATATTGTTACTATGGGTTATTGGAATTCAATGAAATTTTATTTGGTGCCATTCGGACCTGAATCGGGGCTGAAATGACTGAAACTCGGTTTTCGGATAATCCTCAAAGGGGTTAGTACACGGGATATTGTTAAAAATCAAGTCGGACCATTTTATGGATATTTTTACATATTTTGTTCCTATGGGTTATTGGAATTCAACGAAATTTCATTTAACGCAGTTCGGACTCGAATCGGAGCTGATATGATCGAAACTCGGTTTTCGGAAACTTCTCAAAGGGGTTAGTACATGGGATATTGTTAAAAATCGAGTCGGACCATTTTATGGATACTTTTACATATTTTGTTCCTATGGGTTATTGGAATTCAATGAAATTTTATTTGGTGCCATTGGGACATGAATCGGGGCTGAAATGACTGAAACTCGGTTTTCGGATAATTCTCAAAGAGGTTAGTACAAGGGATATTGTTAAAAATCGAGTCGGACCATTTTGTGGATATTTTTACATATTTTGTTCCTATGGGTTATTGGAATTCAATGAAATTTTATTTGGTGCCATTCGGACCTGAATCGGGGCTGAAATGACTGAAACTCGGTTTTCGGATAATCCTCAAAGGGGTTAGTACACGGGATATTGTTAAAAATCAAGTCCGGCCATTTTATGGATATTTTTACATATTTTGTTCCTATGGGTTATTGGAATTCAATGAAATTTTATTTGGTGCCATTCGGACCTGAATCGGGGCTCAAATGACTGAAACTCGGTTTTCGGATAATCCTCAAAGGGGTTAGTACACGGGATATTGTTAAAAATCAAGTCGGACCATTTTATGGATTATTTTACATATTTTGTTCCTATGGGTTATTGGAATTCAACGAAATTTTATTTAACGAAGTTCGTACTGGAATCGGAGCTGATATGATCGAAACTCGGTTTTCGGAAACTTCTCAAAGGGGTTAGTACACGGGATATTGTTAAAAATCGAGTCGGACCATTTTGTGGATATTTTTACATATTTTGTTCCTATGGGTTCTTGGAATTCAATGAAATTTTATTTGGTGCAATTCGGACCTGAATCGGGGTTGAAGTGACTGAAACTCGGTTTTCGGATAATCCTCAAAGAGGTTAGTACACGGGATATTGTTAAAAATCGAGTCGGACCATTTTATGGATACTTTTACATATTTTGTTCCTATGGGTTATTGGAATTCAATGAAATTTTATTTGGTGCCATTGGGACCTGAATCGGGGCCGAAATGACTGAAACTCGGTTTTCGGATAATTCTCAAAGGGGTTAGTACAAGGGATATTGTTAAAAATCGAGTCGGACCATTTTATGGATATTTTTACATATTTTGTTCCTATGGGTTATTGGAATTCAATGAAATTTTATTTGGTGCCATTCGGACCTGAATCGGGGCTGAAATGACTGAAACTCGGTTTTCGGATAATCCTCAAAGGCGTTAGTACACGGGATATTGTTAAAAATCGAGTCGGACCATTTTATGGATATTTTTACATATTTTGTTCCTATGGGTTACTGGAATTCAATGAAATTTTAGTTGGTGCCATTGGGACCTGAATCGGGGCTGAAATGACTGAAACTCGGTTTTCGGATAATCCTCAAAGGGGTTAGTACACGGGATATTGTTAAAAATCGAGTCGGACCATTTTATGGATATTTTTACATATTTTGTTCCTATGGGTTATTGGAATTCAACGAAATTTTATTTAAAGCAGTTCGGACCGGAATCGGAGCTGATATGATCGAAACTTGGTTTTCGGAAACTTCTCAAAGGGGCTAGTACACGGGATATTGTTAAAAATCGAGTCGGACCATTTTGTGGATATTTTTACATATTTTTTTCCTATGGGTTCTTGGAATTCAATGAAATTTTATTTGGTGCAATTCGGACCTGAATCGGGGTTGAAGTGACTGAAACTCGGTTTTCGGATAATCCTCAAAGAGGTTAGTACACGGGATATTGTTAAAAATCGAGTCGGACCATTTTATGGATACTTTTACATATCTTGTTCCTATGGGTTATTGGAATTCAATGAAATTTTATTTGGTGCCATTGGGACCTGAATCGTGGCCGAAATGACTGAAACTCGGTTTTCGGATAATTCTCAAAGGGGTTAGTACAAGGGATATTGTTAAAAATCGAGTCGGACCATTTTGTGGATATTTTTACATATTTTGTTCCTATGGGTTATTGGAATTCAATGAAATTTTATTTGGTGCCATTCGGACCTGAATCGGGGCTGAAATGACTGAAACTCGGTTTTCGGATAATCCTCAAAGGCGTTAGTACACGGGATATTGTTAAAAATCGAGTCGGACCATTTTATGGATATTTTTACATATTTTGTTCCTATGGGTTACTGGAATTCAATGAAATTTTAGTTGGTGCCATTGGGACCTGAATTGGGGCTGAAATGACTGAAACTCGGTTTTCGGATAATCCTCAAAGGGGTTAGTACACGGGATATTGTTAAAAATCGAGTCGGACCATTTTATGGATATTTTTACATATTTTGTTCCTATGGGTTATTGGAATTCAACGAAATTTTATTTAACGCAGTTCGGACCGGAATCGGAGCTGATGTGATCGAAACTCGGTTTTCGGAAACTTCTCAAAGGGGCTAGTACACGGGATATTGTTAAAAATAAAGTCGGACAATTTTGTGGATATTTTTACATATTTTGTTCCTATGGGTTTTTGGAATTCAATGAAATTTTATTTGGTGCAATTCGGACCTGAATCGGGGTTGAAGTGACTGAAACTCGGTTTTCGGATAATCCTCAAAGGGGTTAGTACACGGGATATTGTTAAAAATCGAGTCGGACCATTTTATGGATACTTTTACATATTTTGTTCCTATGGGTTATTGGAATTCAATGAAATTTTATTTGGTGCCATTGGGACCTGAATCGGGGCTGAAATGACTGAAACTCGGTTTTCGGATAATTCTCAAAGAGGTTAGTACAAGGGATATTGTTAAAAATCGAGTCGGACCATTTTGTGGATATTTTTACATATTTTGTTCCTATGGGTTATTGGAATTCAATGAAATTTTATTTGGTGCCATTCGGACCTGAATCGGGGCTGAAATGACTGAAACTCGGTTTTCGGATAATCCTCAAAGGGGTTAGTACACGGGATATTGTTAAAAATCAAGTCGGACCATTTTATGGATATTTTTACATATTTTGTTCCTATGGGTTATTGGAATTCAACGAAATTTTATTTAACGCAGTTCGGACTCGAATCGGAGCTGATATGATCGAAACTCGGTTTTCGGAAACTTCTCAAAGGGGTTAGTACACGGGATATTGTTAAAAATCGAGTCGGACCATTTTGTGGATATTTTTACATATTTTGTTCCTATGGGTTCTTGGAATTCAATGAAATTTTATTTGGTGCAATTCGGACCTGAATCGGGGTTGAAGTGACTGAAACCCGGTTTTCGGATAATCCTCAAAGGGGTTAGTACACGGGATATTGTTAAAAATCGAGTCGGACCATTTTATGGATTATTTTACATATTTTGTTCCTATGGGTTATTGGAATTCAACGAAATTTTATTTAACGAAGTTCGGACTGGAATCGGAGCTGATATGATCGAAACTCGGTTTTCGGAAACTTCTCAAAGGGGCTAGTACACGGGATATTGTTAAAAATAAAGTCGGACCATTTTGTGGATACTTTTACATATTTTGTTCCTATGGGTTCTTGGAATTCAATGAAATTTTATTTGGTGCAATTCGGACCTGAATCGGGGCTGAAATGACTGAAAATCTGTTTTCGGATAATCCTCAAAGGGGTTAGTACACAGGATATTGTTAAAAATCAAGTCCGACCATTTTATGGATATTTTTACATATTTTGTTCCTATGGGTTATTGGAATTCAATGAAATTTTATTTGGTGCCATTCGGACCTGAATCGGGGCTGAAATGACTGAAACTCGATTTTCGGATAATTCTCAAAGGGGTTAGTACACGGGATATTGTTAAAAATCAAGTCGGACCATTTTATGGATATTTTTACAAATTTTGTTCCTATGGGTTATTGGAATTCAACGAAATTTTATTTAACGCAGTTCGGACTCTAATCGGAGCTGATATAATTGAAACTCGGTTTTCGGAAACTTCTCAAAGGGGTTAGTACACGGGATATTGTTAAAAATCGAGTCGCACCATTTTGTAGATATTTTTACATATTTTGTTCCTATGGGTTCTTGGAATTCAATGAAATTTTATTTGGTGCAATTCGGACCTGAATCGGGGTTGAAGTGACTGAAACTCGGTTTTCGGATAATCCTCAAAGGGGTTAGTACACGGGATATTGTTAAAAATCGAGTGGGACCATTTTATGGATACTTTTACATATTTTGTTCCTATGGGTTATTGGAATTCAATGAAATTTTATTTGGTGCCATTGGGACCTGAATCGTGGCTGAAATGACTGAAACTCGGTTTTAGGATAATTCTCAAAGGGGTTAGTACAAGGGATATTGTTAAAAATCGAGTCGGACCATTTTATGGATATTTTTACATATTTTGTTCCTATGGGTTATTGGAATTCAACGAAATTTTATTTAACGCAGTTCGGACTCGAATCGGAGCTGATATGATCGAAACTCGGTTTTCGGAAACTTCTCAAAGGGGTTAGTACACGGGATATTGTTAAAAATCGAGTCGGACCATTTTGTGGATATTTTTACATATTTTGTTCCTATGGGTTATTGGAATTCAATGAAATTTTATTTGGTGCCATTCGGACCTGAATCGGGGCTGAAATGACTGAAACTCGGTTTTCGGATAATCCTCAAAGGGGTTAGTACACGGGATATTGTTAAAAATCAAGTCGGACCATTTTATGGATATTTTTACATATTTTGTTCCTATGGGTTATTGGAATTCAACGAAATTTTATTTAACGCAGTTCGGACTCGAATCGGAGCTGATATGATCGAAACTCGGTTTTCGGAAACTTCTCAAAGGGGTTAGTACACGGGATATTGTTAAAAATCGAGTCGGACCATTTTGTGGATATTTTTACATATTTTGTTCCTATGGGTTCTTGGAATTCAATGAAATTTTATTTGGTGCAATTCGGACCTGAATCGGGGTTGAAGTGACTGAAACTCGGTTTTCGGATAATCCTCAAAGGGGTTAGTACACGGGATATTGTTAAAAATCGAGTCGGACCATTTTATGGATTATTTTACATATTTTGTTCCTATGGGTTATTGGAATTCAACAAAATTTTATTTAACGAAGTTCGGACTGGAATCGGAGCTGATATGATCGAAACTCGGTTTTCGGAAACTTCTCAAAGGGGTTAGTACACGGGATATTGTTAAAAATCGAGTCGGACCATTTTGTGGATATTTTTACATATTTTGTTCCTATGGGTTCTTGGAATTCAATGAAATTTTATTTGGTGCAATTCGGACCTGAATCGGGGCTGAAATGACTGAAAATCTGTTTTCGGATAATCCTCAAAGGGGTTAGTACACAGGATATTGTTAAAAATCAAGTCCGACCATTTTATGGATATTTTTACATATTTTGTTCCTATGGGTTATTGGAATTCAATGAAATTTTATTTGGTGCCATTCGGACCTGAATCGGGGCTGAAATGACTGAAACTCGATTTTCGGATAATTCTCAAAGGGGTTAGTACACGGGATATTGTTAAAAATCAAGTCGGACCATTTTATGGATATTTTTACAAATTTTGTTCCTATGGGTTATTGGAATTCAACGAAATTTTATTTAACGCAGTTCGGACTCGAATCGGAGCTGATATAATTGAAACTCGGTTTTCGGAAACTTCTCAAAGGGGTTAGTACACGGGATATTGTTAAAAATCGAGTCGCACCATTTTGTAGATATTTTTACATATTTTGTTCCTATGGGTTCTTGGAATTCAATGAAATTTTATTTGGTGCAATTCGGACCTGAATCGGGGTTGAAGTGACTGAAACTCGGTTTTCGGATAATCCTCAAAGGGGTTAGTACACGGGATATTGTTAAAAATCGAGTTGGACCATTTTATGGATACTTTTACATATTTTGTTCCTATGGGTTATTGGAATTCAATGAAATTTTATTTGGTGCCATTGGGACCTGAATCGGGGCTGAAATGACTGAAACTCGGTTTTAGGATAATTCTCAAAGGGGTTAGTACAAGGGATATTGTTAAAAATCGAGTCGGACCATTTCATGGATATTTTTACATATTTTGTTCCTATGGGTTATTGGAATTCAACGAAATTTTATTTAACGCAGTTCGGACTCGAATCGGAGCTGATATGATCGAAACTCGGTTTTCGGAAACTTCTCAAAGGGGTTAGTACACGGGATATTGTTAAAAATCGAGTCGGACCATTTTGTGGATATTTTTACATATTTTGTTCCTATGGGTTATTGGAATTTAATGAAATTTTATTTGGTGCCATTCGGACCTGAATCGGGGCTGAAATGACTGAAACTCGGTTTTCGGATAATCCTCAAAGGGGTTAGTACACGGGATATTGTTAAAAATCAAGTCGGACCATTTTATGGATATTTTTACATATTTTGTTCCTATGGGTTATTGGAATTCAACGAAATTTTATTTAACGCAGTTCGGACTCGAATCGGAGCTGATATGATCGAAACTCGGTTTTCGGAAACTTCTCAAAGGGGTTAGTACACGGGATATTGTTAAAAATCGAGTCGGACCATTTTGTGGATATTTTTACATATTTTGTTCCTATGGGTTCTTGGAATTCAATGAAATTTTATTTGGTGCAATTCGGACCTGAATCGGGGTTGAAGTGACTGAAACTCGGTTTTCGGATAATCCTCAAAGGGGTTAGTACACGGGATATTGTTAAAAATCGAGTCGGACCATTTTATGGATTATTTTACATATTTTGTTCCTATGGGTTATTGGAATTCAACAAAATTTTATTTAACGAAGTTCGGACAGGAATCGGAGCTGATATGATCGAAACTCGGTTTTCGGAAACTTCTCAAAGGGGTTAGTACACGGGATATTGTTAAAAATCGAGTCGGACCATTTTGTGGATATTTTTACATATTTTGTTCCTATGGGTTCTTGGAATTCAATGAAATTTTATTTGGTGCAATTCGGACCTGAATCGGGGTTGAAGTGACTGAAACTCGGTTTTCGGATAATCCTCAAAGGGTTTAGTACACGGGATATTGTTAAAAATCGAGCCAGACCATTTTATGGATACTTTTACATATTTTGTTCCTATGGGTTATTGGAATTCAATGAAATTTTATTTGGTGCCATTGGGACCTGAATCGGGGCTGAAATGACTGAAACACGGTTTTCGGATAATTCTAAAAGGGGTTAGTACAAGGGATATTGTTAAAAATCGATTCGGACCTTTTTATGGATATTTTTACATATTTTGTTCCAATGGGTTATTGGAATTCAACGAAATTTTATTTAACGCAGTTCGGACCGGAATCGGAGCTGATATGATCGAAACTCGGTTTTCGGAAACTTCTCAAAGGGGCTAGTACACGGGATTTTGTTAAAAATAAAGTCGGACCATTTTGTGGATACTTTTACATATTTTGTTCCTATGGGTTCTTGGAATTCAATGAAATTTTATTTGGTGCAATTCGGACCTGAATCGGGGCTGAAATAAATGAAAATCTGTTTTCGGATAATCCTCAAAGGGGTTAGTACACAGGATATTGTTAAAAATCAAGTCCGACCATTTTATGGATATTTTTACATATTTTGTTCCTATGGGTTATTGGAATTCAATGAAATTTTATTTGGTGCCATTCGGACCTGAATCGGGGCTGAAATGACTGAAACTCGATTTTCGGATAATTCTCAAAGGGGTTAGTACACGGGATATTGTTAAAAATCAAGTCGGACCATTTTATGGATATTTTTACAAATTTTGTTCCTATGGGTTATTGGAATTCAACGAAATTTTATTTAACGCAGTTCGGACTCGAATCGGAGCTGATATAATTGAAACTCGGTTTTCGGAAACTTCTCAAAGGGGTTAGTACACGGGATATTGTTAAAAATCGAGTCGCACCATTTTGTAGATATTTTTACATATTTTGTTCCTATGGGTTCTTGGAATTCAATGAAATTTTATTTGGTGCAATTCGGACCTGAATCGGGGTTGAAATGACTGAAACTCGGTTTTCGGATAATCCTCAAAGGGGTTAGTACACGGGATATTGTTAAAAATCGAGTTGGACCATTTTATGGATACTTTTACATATTTTGTTCCTATGGGTTATTGGAATTCAATGAAATTTTATTTGGTGCCATTGGGACCTGAATCGGGGCTGAAATGACTGAAACTCGGTTTTAGGATAATTCTCAAAGGGGTTAGTACAAGGGATATTGTTAAAAATCGAGTCGGACCATTTTATGGATATTTTTACATATTTTGTTCATATGGGTTATTGGAATTCAACGAAATTTTATTTAACGCAGTTCGGACTCGAATCGGAGCTGATATGATCGAAACTCGGTTTTCGGAAACTTCTCAAAGGGGTTAGTACACGGGATATTGTTAAAAATCGAGTCGGACCATTTTGTGGATATTTTTACATATTTTGTTCCTATGGGTTATTGGAATTCAATGAAATTTTATTTGGTGCCATTCGGACCTGAATCGGGGCTGAAATGACTGAAAATCTGTTTTCGGATAATCCTCAAAGGGGTTAGTACACGGGATATTGTTAAAAATCAAGCCCGACCATTTTATGGATATTTTTACATATTTTGTTCCTATGGGTTATTGGAATTCAATGAAATTTTATTTGGTGCCATTCGGACCTGAATCGGGGCTGAAATGACTAAAACTCGGTTTTCGGATAATCCTCAAAGGGGTTAGTACACGGGATATTGTTAAAAATCAAGTCGGACCATTTTATGGATATTTTTACATATTTTGTTCCTATGGGTTATTGGAATTCAACAAAATTTTATTTAACGCAGTTCGGACTCGAATCGGAGCTGATATGATCGAAACTCGGTTTTCGGAAACTTCTTAAAGGGGTTAGTACACGGGATATTGTTAAAAATCGAGTCGGACCATTTTGTGGATATTTTTACATATTTTGTTCCTATGGGTTCTTGGAATTCAATGAAATTTTATTTGTTGCAATTCGGACCTGAATCGGGGTTGAAGTGACTGAAACTCGGTTTTCGGATAATCCTCAAAGGGGTTAGTACACGGGATATTGTTAAAAATCGAGTCGGACCATTTTATGGATACTTTTACATATTTTGTTCCTATGGGTTATAGGAATTCAATGAAATTTTATTTGGTGCCATTGGAACCTGAATCGGGGTTGAAATGACTGAAACTCGGTTTTCGGATAATTCTCAAAGGGGTTAGTACAAGGGATATTGTTAAAAATCGAGTCGGACCATTTTATGGATATTTTTACATATTTTGTTCCTATGGGTTATTGGAATTCAACGAAATTTTATTTAACGCAGTTCGGACTCGAATCGGAGCTGATATGATCGAAACTCGGTTTTCGGAAACTTCTCAAAGGGGTTAGTACACGGGATATTGTTAAAAATCGAGTCGGGCCATTTTGTGGATATTTTTACATATTTTCTTCCTATGGGTTCTTGGAATTCAATGAAATTTTATTTGGTGCAATTCGGACCTGAATCGGGGTTGAAGTGACTGAAACTCGGTTTTCGGATAATCCTCAAAGGGGTTAGTACATGGGATATTGTTAAAAATCGAGTCGGACAATTTTATGGATACTTTTACATATTTTGTTCCTATGGGTTATTGGAATTCAATGAAATTTTATTTGGTGCCATTGGGACCTGAATCGGGGCTGAAATGACTGAAACTCGGTTTTCGGATAATTCTCAAAGGGGTTAGTACAAGGGATATTGTTAAAAATCGAGTCGGACCATTTTATGTATATTTTTACATATTTTGTTCCTATGGGTTATTGGAATTCAATAAAATTTTATTTGGTGCCATTCGGACCTGAATCGGGGCTGAAATGACTGAAACTCGGTTTTCGGATAATCCTCAAAGGGGTTAGTACACGGGATATTGTTAAAAATCAAGTCCGACCATTTTATGGATATTTTTACATATTTTGTTCCTATGGGTTATTGGAATTCAATGAAATTTTATTTGGTGCCGTTCGGACCTGAATCGGGGCTGAAATGACTGAAACTCGATTTTCGGATAATCCTCAAAGGGGTTAGTACACGGGATATTGTTAAAAATCAAGTCGGACCATTTTATGGATATTTTTACATATTGTGTTCCTATGGGTTATTGGAATTCAACGAAATTTTATTTAACGAAGTTCAGACTGGAATCGGAACTGATATGATCGAAACTCGGTTTTCGGAAACTTCTCAAAGGGATTAGTACACGGGATATTGTTAAAAATCGAGTCGGACCATTTTGTGGATATTTTTACATATTTTGTTCCTATGGGTTCTTGGAATTCAATGAAATTTTATTTGGTGCAATTCGGACCTGAATCGGGGTTGAAGTGACTGAAACTCGGTTTTCGGATAATCCTCAAAGGGGTTAGTACACGGGATATTGTTAAAAATCGAGTCGGACCATTTTATGGATACTTTTACATATTTTGTTCCTATGGGTTATTGGAATTCAATGAAATTTTATTTGGTGCCATTCGGACCTGAATCGGGGCTGAAATGACTGAAACTCGGTTTTCGGATAATCCTCAAAGGCGTTAGTACACGGGATATTGTTAAAAATCGAGTCGGACCATTTTATGGATATTTTTACATATTTTGTTCCTATGGGTTACTGGAATTCAATGAAATTTTATTTGGTGCCATTGGGACCTGAATCGGGGCTGAAATGACTGAAACTCGGTTTTCGGATAATCCTCAAAGGGGTTAGTACACGGATATTGTTAAAAATCGAGTCGGACCATTTTATGGATATTTTTACATATTTTGTTCCTATGGGTTATTGGAATTCAACGAAATTTTATTTAACGCAGTTCGGACCGGAATCGGAGCTGATATGATCGAAATTCGGTTTTCGGAAACTTCTCGAAGGGGCTAGTACACGGGATATTGTTAAAAATAAAGTCGGACCATTTTGTGGATATTTTTACATATTTTTTTCCTATGGGTTCTTGGAATTCAATGAAATTTTATTTGGTGCAATTCGGACCTGAATCGGGGTTGGAGTGACTGAAACTCGGTTTTCGGATAATCCTCAAAGGGGTTAGTACACGGGATATTGTTAAAAATTGAGTCGGACCATTTTATGGATACTTTTACATATTTTGTTCCTATGGGTTATTGGAATTCAATGAAATTTTATTTGGTGCCATTGGGACCTGAATCGGGGTTGAAATGACTGAAACTCGGTTCTCGGATAATTCTCAAAGGGGTTAGTACAAGGGATATTGTTAAAAATCGAGTCGAACCATTTTATGGATATTTTTACATATTTTGTTCCTATGGGTTATTGGAATTCAATGAAATTTTGTTTGGTGCTATTCGGACCTGAATCGGGGCTGAAATGACTGAAACTCGGTTTTCAGATAATCCTCAAAGGCGTTAGTACACGGGATATTGTTAAAAATCGAGTCGGACCATTTTATGGATATTTTTACATATTTTGTTCCTATGGGTTACTGGAATTCAATGAAATTTTATTTGGTGCCATTGGAACCTGAATCGGGGCTGAAATGACTGAAACTCGGTTTTCGGATAATCCTCAAAGGCGTTAGTACACGGGATATTGTTAAAAATCGAGTCGGACCATTTTATGGATATTTTTACATATTTTGTTCCTATGGGTTACTGGAATTCAATGAAATTTTATTTGGTGCCATTGGGACCTGAATCGGGGCTGAAATGACTGAAACTCGGTTTTCGGATAATCCTCAAAGGCGTTAGTACACGGGATATTGTTAAAAATAAAGTCGGACCATTTTGTGGATATTTTTACATATTTTGTTCCTATGGGTTCTTGGAATTCAATGAAATTTTATTTGGTGCAATTCGGACCTGAATCGGGGTTGAATTGACTGAAACTCGGTTTTCGGATAATCCTCAAAGGCGTTAGTACACGGGATATTGTTAAAAATTGAGTCGGACCATTTTATGGATATTTTTACATATTTTGTTCCTATGGGTTATTGGAATTCAATGAAATTTTATTTGGTGCCATTCGTACCTGAATCGGGGCTGAAATGACTGAAACTCGATTTTCGGATAATCCTCAAAGGGGTTAGTACACGGGATATTGTTAAAAATCAAGTCGGACCATTTTATGGATATTTTTACATATTATGTTCCTATGGGTTATTGGAATTCAACGAAATTTTATTTAACGCAGTTCGGACTAGAATCGGAGCTAATATGATCGAAACTCGGTTTTCGAAAACTTCTCAAAGGGGTTAGTACACGGGATATTGTTAAAAATAAAGTCGGACCATTTTGTGGATATTTTTACATATTTTGTTCCTATGGGTTATTGTTAAATATAATTGATGTGTTTTGATCAGTGTTTAAGTGTTACAGGGAGTTATCAGAGTTTAGCTGGAAGCAGTCAGAGTTTGTGTAAACTCTGACAGTTGGAAGCTCGACAGAGTTTGTTAAACTCTGTCTGGAGGAAGTGCGTCTACTGTTCAACAGTGATTAAAGATTAATTATGGAAGCGATATCTTTGAAGATTGGATAGCTATCAAAGAGATCGAGTTGACATAGGAGACGTGTGACAATCTGTAACTGATATCATTGTATAGCTGATTATTAGGAATATCAATTAGAGATTGTATCGTAGCTGTATGTTATATAAATACAGATAGGTTAACCCTAGAAGGGTATCGATAACGAATTATCATTATTGTAACCTAGCAGCTCTTTGTGATATTTTACATCACGAAGAGGGTTTGAAATACAAGAAGTTTTTTAAGTGCATAAACGCTTTTACTTGTTAATCTCTCATACAAAGTTGATTATTATTTGTGTATTCGGCCTAACAGTTATTGGAATTCAATGAAATTTTATTTGGTGCCATTCGGACCTGAATCGGGGCTGAAATGACTGAAAATCTGTTTTCGGATAATCCTCAAAGGGGTTAGTACACGGGATATTGTTAAAAATCAAGTCCGACCATTTTATGGATATTTTTACATATTTTGTTCCTATGGGTTATTGGAATTCAATGAAATTTTATTTGGTGCAATTCGGACCTGAATCGGGGTTGGAGTGACTGAAACTCGGTTTTCTGATAATCCTCAAAGGGGTTAGTACACGGGATATTGTTAAAAATTGAGTCGGACCATTTTATGGATACTTTTACATATTTTGTTCCTATGGGTTATTGGAATTCAATGAAATTTTATTTGGTGCCATTGGGACCTGAATCGGGGTTGAAATGACTGAAACTCGGTTCTCGGATAATTCTCAAAGGGGTTAGTACAAGGGATATTGTTAAAAATCGAGTCGAACCATTTTATGGATATTTTTACATATTTTGTTCCTATGGGTTATTGGAATTCAATGAAATTTTATTTGGTGCTATTCGGACCTGAATCGGGGCTGAAATGACTGAAACTCGGTTTTCAGATAATCCTCAAAGGCGTTAGTACACGGGATATTGTTAAAAATCGAGTCGGACCATTTTATCGATATTTTTACATATTTTGTTCCTATGGGTTACTGGAATTCAATGAAATTTTATTTGGTGCCATTGGAACCTGAATCGGGGCTGAAATGACTGAAACTCGGTTTTCGGATAATCCTCAAAGTGGTTAGTACACGGGATATTGTTAAAAATTGAGTCGGACCATTTTATGGATATTTTTACATATTTTGTTCCTATGGGTTATTGGAATTCAACGAAATTTTATTTAACGCAGTTCGGACCGGAATCGGAGCTGATATGATCGAAATTCGGTTTTCGGAAACTTCTCGAAGGGGCTAGTACACGGGATATTGTTAAAAATAAAGTCGGACCATTTTGTGGATATTTTTACATATTTTTTTCCTATGGGTTCTTGGAATTCAATGAAATTTTATTTGGTGCAATTCGGACCTGAATCGGGGTTGGAGTGACTGAAACTCGGTTTTCGGATAATCCTCAAAGGGGTTAGTACACGGGATATTGTTAAAAATTGAGTCGGACCATTTTATGGATACTTTTACATATTTTGTTCCTATGGGTTATTGGAATTCAATGAAATTTTATTTGGTGCCATTGGGACCTGAATCGGGGCTGAAATGACTGAAACTCGGTTTTCAGATAATCCTCAAAGGCGTTAGTACACGGGATATTGTTAAAAATCGAGTTGGACCATTTTATGGATACTTTTACATATTTTGTTCCTATGGGTTATTGGAATTCAATGAAATTTTATTTGGTGCCATTCGGACCTGAATCGGGGCTGAAATGACTGAAACTCGGTTTTCGGATAATCCTCAAAGGCGTTAGTACACGGGATATTGTTAAAAATCGAGTCGGACCATTTTATGGATATTTTTACATATTTTGTTCCTATGGGTTACTGGAATTCAATGAAATTTTATTTGGTGCCATTGGGACCTGAATCGGGGCTGAAATGACTGAAACTCGGTTTTCGGATAATCCTCAAAGGCGTTAGTACACGGGATATTGTTAAAAATTGAGTCGGACCATTTTATGGATATTTTTACATATTTTGTTCCTATGGGTTACTGGAATTCAATGAAATTTTATTTGGTGCCATTGGGACCTGAATCGGGGCTGAAATGACTGAAACTCGGTTTTCGGATAATCCTCAAAGGGGTTAGTACACGGATATTGTTAAAAATCGAGTCGGACCATTTTATGGATATTTTTACATATTTTGTTCCTATGGGTTATTGGAATTCAACGAAATTTTATTTAACGCAGTTCGGACCGGAATCGGAGCTGATATGATCGAAATTCGGTTTTCGGAAACTTCTCGAAGGGGCTAGTACACGGGATATTGTTAAAAATAAAGTCGGACCATTTTGTGGATATTTTTACATATTTTTTTCCTATGGGTTCTTGGAATTCAATGAAATTTTATTTGGTGCAATTCGGACCTGAATCGGGGTTGGAGTGACTGAAACTCGGTTTTCGGATAATCCTCAAAGGGGTTAGTACACGGGATATTGTTAAAAATTGAGTCGGACCATTTTATGGATACTTTTACATATTTTGTTCCTATGGGTTATTGGAATTCAATGAAATTTTATTTGGTGCCATTGGGACCTGAATCGGGGTTGGAATGACTGAAACTCGGTTCTCGGATAATTCTCAAAGGGGTTAGTACAAGGGATATTGTTAAAAATCGAGTCGAACCATTTTATGGATATTTTTACATATTTTGTTCCTATGGGTTATTGGAATTCAATGAAATTTTATTTGGTGCTATTCGGACCTGAATCGGGGCTGAAATGACTGAAACTCGGTTTTCAGATAATCCTCAAAGGCGTTAGTACACGGGATATTGTTAAAAATCGAGTCGGACCATTTTATGGATATTTTTACATATTTTGTTCCTATGGGTTACTGGAATTCAATGAAATTTTATTTGGTGCCATTGGAACCTGAATCGGGGCTGAAATGACTGAAACTCGGTTTTCGGATAATCCTCAAAGTGGTTAGTACACGGGATATTGTTAAAAATCGAGTCGGACCATTTTATGGATATTTTTACATATTTTGTTCCTATGGGTTATTGGAATTCAACGAAATTTTATTTAACGCAGTTCGGACCGGAATCGGAGCTGATATGATCGAAACTCGGTTTTCGGAAACTTCTCAAAGGGGCTAGTACACGGGATATTGTTAAAAATAAAGTCGGACCATTTTGTGGATATTTTTACATATTTTGTTCCTATGGGTTCTTGGAATTCAATGAAATTTTATTTGGTGCAATTCGGACCTGAATCGGGGTTGAATTGACTGAAACTCGGTTTTCGGATAATCCTCAAAGGCGTTAGTACACGGGATATTGTTAAAAATTGAGTCGGACCATTTTATGGATATTTTTACATATTTTGTTCCTATGGGTTATTGGAATTCAATGAAATTTTATTTGGTGCCATTCGGACCTGAATCGGGGCTGAAATGACTGAAACTCGATTTTCGGATAATCCTCAAAGGGGTTAGTACACGGGATATTGTTAAAAATCAAGTCGGACCATTTTATGGATATTTTTACATATTATGTTCCTATGGGTTATTGGAATTCAACGAAATTTTATTTAACGCAGTTCGGACTAGAATCGGAGCTAATATGATCGAAACTCGGTTTTCGAAAACTTCTCAAAGGGGTTAGTACACGGGATATTGTTAAAAATAAAGTCGGACCATTTTGTGGATATTTTTACATATTTTGTTCCTATGGGTTATTGTTAAATATAATTGATGTGTTTTGATCAGTGTTTAAGTGTTACAGGGAGTTATCAGAGTTTAGCTGGAAGCAGTCAGAGTTTGTGTAAACTCTGACAGTTGGAAGCTCGACAGAGTTTGTTAAACTCTGTCTGGAGGAAGTGCGTCTACTGTTCAACAGTGATTAAAGATTAATTATGGAAGCGATATCTTTGAAGATTGGATAGCTATCAAAGAGATCGAGTTGACATAGGAGACGTGTGACAATCTGTAACTGATATCATTGTATAGCTGATTATTAGGAATATCAATTAGAGATTGTATCGTAGCTGTATGTTATATAAATACAGATAGGTTAACCCTAGAAGGGTATCGATAACGAATTATCATTATTGTAACCTAGCAGCTCTTTGTGATATTTTACATCACGAAGAGGGTTTGAAATACAAGAAGTTTTTTAAGTGCATAAACGCTTTTACTTGTTAATCTCTCATACAAAGTTGATTATTATTTGTGTATTCGGCCTAACAGTTATTGGAATTCAATGAAATTTTATTTGGTGCCATTCGGACCTGAATCGGGGCTGAAATGACTGAAAATCTGTTTTCGGATAATCCTCAAAGGGGTTAATACACGGGATATTGTTAAAAATCAAGTCCGACCATTTTATGGATATTTTTACATATTTTGTTCCTATGGGTTATTGGAATTCAATGAAATTTTATTTGGTGCAATTCGGACCTGAATCGGGGTTGGAGTGACTGAAACTCGGTTTTCTGATAATCCTCAAAGGGGTTAGTACACGGGATATTGTTAAAAATTGAGTCGGACCATTTTATGGATACTTTTACATATTTTGTTCCTATGGGTTATTGGAATTCAATGAAATTTTATTTGGTGCCATTGGGACCTGAATCGGGGTTGAAATGACTGAAACTCGGTTCTCGGATAATTCTCAAAGGGGTTAGTACAAGGGATATTGTTAAAAATCGAGTCGAACCATTTTATGGATATTTTTACATATTTTCTTCCTATGGGTTATTGGAATTCAATGAAATTTTATTTGGTGCTATTCGGACCTGAATCGGGGCTGAAATGACTGAAACTCGGTTTTCAGATAATCCTCAAAGGCGTTAGTACACGGGATATTGTTAAAAATCGAGTCGGACCATTTTATCGATATTTTTACATATTTTGTTCCTATGGGTTACTGGAATTCAATGAAATTTTATTTGGTGCCATTGGAACCTGAATCGGGGCTGAAATGACTGAAACTCGGTTTTCGGATAATCCTCAAAGTGGTTAGTACACGGGATATTGTTAAAAATTGAGTCGGACCATTTTATGGATATTTTTACATATTTTGTTCCTATGGGTTATTGGAATTCAACGAAATTTTATTTAACGCAGTTCGGACCGGAATCGGAGCTGATATGATCGAAACTTGGTTTTCGGAAACTTCTCAAAGGGGCTAGTACACGGGATATTGTTAAAAATAAAGTCGGACCATTTTGTGGATATTTTTACATATTTTGTTCCTATGGGTTCTTGTAATTCAATGAAATTTTATTTGGTGCAATTCGGACCTGAATCGGGGTTGAAGTGACTGAAACTCGGTTTTCGGATAATCCTCAAAGGCGTTAGTACACGGGATATTGTTAAAAATTGAGTCGGACCATTTTATGGATATTTTTACATATTTTGTTCCTATGGGTTATTGGAATTCAATGAAATTTTATTTGGTGCCATTCGGACCTGAATCGGGGCTGAAATGACTGAAACTCGGTTTTCGGATAATCCTCAAAGGGGTTAGTACACGGGATATTGTTAAAAATCGAGTCTGACCATTTTATGGATTTTTTTACATATTTTGTTCCTATGGGTTATTGGAATTGAGTGAAATTTTATTTGGTGCCATTGGGACCTAAATCGGGGCTGAAATGACTGAAACTCGATTTTCGGATAATCCTCAAAGGGGTTAGTACACGTGATATTGTTAAAAATTGTGTCGGACCATTTTGTGAATATCTTTACATATTTTGTTCCTATGGTTTATTGGAATTCAACGAAATTTTATTTAACGCAATTCGGACCGGAATCGGAGCTGATATGATCGAAACTCGGTTTTCGGAAACTTCTCAAAGGGGTTAGTACACGGGATATTGTTAAAAATAAAGTCGGACCATTTTATGGATATTTTTACATATTTTGTTCCTATGGGTTATTGGAATTCAATGAAATTTTATTTGGTGCCATTCGGACCTGAATCGGGGCTGAAATGACTGAAAATCTGTTTTCGGATAATCCTCAAAGGGGTTAGTACACGGGATATTGTTAAAAATCAAGTCCGACCATTTTATGGATATTTTTACATATTTTGTTCCTATGGGTTATTGGAATTCAATGAAATTTTATTTGGTGCCATTCGGACCTGAATCGGGGCTGAAATGACTGAAACTCGGTTTTCGGATAATCCTCAAAGGGGTTAGTACACGGGATATTGTTAAAAATAAAGTCGGACCATTTTATGGATATTTTTACATATTCTGTTCCTATGGGTTATTGGAATTCAACGAAATTTTATTTAACGCAGTTCGGACTAGAATCGGAGCTAATATGATCGAAACTCGGTTTTCGAAAACTTCTCAAAGGGGTTAGTACACGGGATATTGTTAAAAATAAAGTCGGACCATTTTGTGGATATTTTTACATATTTTGTTCCTATGGGTTATTGGAATTCAATGAAATTTTATTTGGTGCCATTCGGACCTGAATCGGGGCTGAAATGACTGAAAATCTGTTTTCGGATAATCCTCAATGGGGTTAGTACACGGGATATTGTTAAAAATCAAGTCCGACCATTTTATGGATATTTTTACATATTTTGTTCCTATGGGTTATTGGAATTCAATGAAATTTTATTTGGTGCCATTCGGACCTGAATCGGGGCTGAAATGACTGAAACTCGGTTTTCGAATAATCCTCAAAGGGGTTAGTACACGGGATATTGTTAAAAATCAAGTCGGATCATTTTATGGATATTTTTACATATTTTGTTCCTATGGGTTATTGGAATTCAACGAAATTTTATTTAACGCAGTTCGGACAGGAATCGGAGCTGATATGATCGAAACTCGGTTTTCGGAAACTTCTCAAAGGGGTTAGTACACGGGATATTGTTAAAAATCGAGTCGGACCATTTTGTGGATATTTTTACATATTTTGTTCCTATGGGTTCTTGGAATTCAACGAAGTTTTATTTGGTGCAATTCGGACCTGAATCGGGGTTGAAGTGACTGAAACTCAGTTTTCGGATAATCCTCAAAGGGGTTGTACACGGGATATTGTTAAAAATCGAGTTGGACCATTTCATGGATACTTTTACATATTTTGTTCCTATGGGTTATTGGAATTCAATGAAATTTTATTTGGTGCCATTTGGACCTGAATCGGGGCTGAAATGACTGAAACTCGGTTTTCGGATAATTCTAAAAGGGGTTAGTACAAGGGATATTGTTAAAAATCGAGTCGGACCATTTTATGGATATTTTTACATATTTTGTTCCTATGGGTTATTGGAATTCAATGAAATTTTATTTGGTGCCATTCGGACCTGAATCGGGGCTGAAATGACTGAAACTCGGTTTTCGGATAATCCTCAAAGGGGTTAGTACACGGGATATTGTTAAAAATCAAGTCGGATCATTTTATGGATATTTTTACATATTTTGTTCCTATGGGTTATTGGAATTCAACGAAATTTTATTTAACGCAGTTCGGACAGGAATCGGAGCTGATATGATCGAAACTCGGTTTTCGGAAACTTCTCAAAGGGGTTAGTACACGGGATATTGTTAAAAATCGAGTCGGACCATTTTATGGATATTTTTACATATTTTGTTCCTATGGGTTCTTGGAATTCAATGAAATTTTATTTGGTGCAATTCGGACCTGAATCGGGGTTGAAGTGACTGAAACTCAGTTTTCGGATAATCCTCAAAGGGGTTGTACACGGGATATTGTTAAAAATCGAGTCGGACCATTTCATGGATACTTTTACATATTTTGTTCCTATGGGTTATTGGAATTCAATGAAATTTTATTTGGTGCCATTTGGACCTGAATCGGGGCTGAAATGACTGAAACTCGGTTTTCGGATAATTCTAAAAGGGGTTAGTACAAGGGATATTGTTAAAAATCGAGTCGGACCATTTTATGGATATTTTTACATATTTTGTTCCTATGGGTTATTGGAATTCAATGAAATTTTATTTGGTGCCATTGGGACCTGAATCGGGGCTGAAATGACTGAAACTCGGTTTTCGGATAATCCTCAAAGGGGTTAGTACACGGGATATTGTTAAAAATCGAGTCGGACCATTTTATGGAAATTTTTACATATTTTGTTTCTATGGGTTATTGGAATTCAACGAAATTTTATTTAACGCAGTTCGGACCGGAATCGGAACTGATATGATCGAAACTCGGTTTTCGGAAACTTCTCAAAGGGGTTAGTACACGGGATATTGTTAGAAATCAAGTCGGACCATTTTGTGGATATTTTTACTTATTTTGTTCCTATGGGTTATTGGAATTCAATGAAATTTAATATGGTGCCATTTGGACCTGAATCGGGGCTGAAATGACTGAAACTCGGTTTTCGGATAATCCTCAATGGGGTTAGTACACGGGATATTGTTAAAAATCGAGTTGGACCATTTTATGGATATTTTTACATATTTTTTTCCTATGGGTTGTTTAAATTCAACGAAATTTTATTTAACGCAGTTCGGACCGAAATCGGAGCTGATATGATCGAAACTCGGTTTTCGGAAAATTTTCAATGGGGTTAGTACACGTGATATTGTTAATAATTGAGCCGGACCATTTTGTGGATATTTTTACATATTTTGTTCCTATGGGTTATCGGAATTCAATGAAATTTAATTTGGTGCCATTCGGACCTGAATCGGGGCTGAAATGATTGAAACTCGGTTTTCGGATAATCCTCAAAGGGGTTAGTACACGGGATATTGTTAAAAATCGAGTCGGACCATTTTATGGATACTTTTACATATTTTGTTCCTATGGGTTATTGGAATTCAATGAAATTTTATTTGGTGCCATTGGGACCTGAATCGGGGCTGAAATGACTGAAACTCGATTTTCGGATAATCCTCAAAGAGGTTAGTACACGGGATATTGTTAAAAATCGAGTCGGACCATTTTATGGATATTTTTACATATTTTGTTCCTATGGGTTATTGGAATTCAACGAAATTTTATTTAACGCAGTTCGGACCGGGATCGAAGCTGATATGATCGAAACTCGGTTTTCGGAAACTTCTCAAAGGGGTTAGTACACGGGATATTGTTAAAAATCAATTCGGACCATTTTGTGGATATTTTTACATATTTTATTCCTATGGGTTATTGGAATTCAATGAAATTTTATTTGGTGCCATTCGGACCTGAATCGGGGCTGAAATGACTGAAACTCGGTTTTCGGATAATCCTCAAAGGGGTTAGTACACGGGATATTGTTAAAAATCAAGTCGGACCATTTTATGGATATTTTTACATATTTTGTTCCTATGGGTTATTGGAATTCAACGAAATTTTATTTAACGCAGTTCGGACCGGAATCGGAGCTGATATGATCGAAACTCGGTTTTCGGAAACTTCTCAAAGGGGCTAGTACACGGGATATTGTTAAAAATAAAGTCGGACCATTTTGTGGATATTTTTACATATTTTGTTCCTATGGGTTCTTGGAATTCAATAAAATTTTATTTGGTGCAATTCGGACCTGAATCGGGGTTGAAGTGACTGAAACTCGATTTTCGGATAATCCTCAAAGGCGTTAGTACACGGGATATTGTTAAAAATTGAGTCGGACCATTTTATGGATATTTTTACATATTTTGTTCCTATGGGTTATTGGAACTCAATGAAATTTTATTTGGTGCCATTCGGACCTGAATCAGGGCTGAAATGACTGAAACTCGGTTTTCGGATAATCCTCAAAGGGGTTAGTACACGAGATATTGTTAAAAATCGAGTCTGACCATTTTATGGATTTTTTTACATATTTTGTTCCTATGGGTTATTGGAATTGAGTGAAATTTTATTTGGTGCCATTGGGACCTAAATCGGGGCTGAAATGACTGAAACTCGATTTTCGGATAATCCTCAAAGGGGTTAGTACACGTGATATTGTTAAAAATTGTGTCGGACCATTTTGTGAATATCTTTACATATTTTGTTCCTATGGTTTATTGGAATTCAACGAAATTTTATTTAACGCAATTCGGACCGGAATCGGAGCTGATATGATCGAAACTCGGTTTTCGGAAACTTCTCAAAGGGGTTAGTACACGGGATATTGTTAAAAATAAATTCGGACCATTTTATGGATATTTTTACATATTTTGTTCCTATGGGTTATTGGAATTCAATGAAATTTTATTTGGTGCCATTCGGACCTGAATCGGGGCTGAAATGACTGAAAATCTGTTTTCGGATAATCCTCAAAGGGGTTAGTACACGGGATATTGTTAAAAATCAAGTCCGACCATTTTATGGATATTTTTACATATTTTGTTCCTATGGGTTATTGGAATTCAATGAAATTTTATTTGGTGCCATTCGGACCTGAATCGGGGCTGAAATGACTGAAACTCGGTTTTCGGATAATCCTCAAAGGGGTTAGTACACGGGATATTGTTAAAAATCAAGTCGGACCATTTTATGGATATTTTTACATATTCTGTTCCTATGGGTTATTGGAATTCAACGAAATTTTATTTAACGCAGTTCGGACTAGAATCGGTGCTAATATGATCGAAACTCGGTTTTCGAAAACTTCTCAAAGGGGTTAATACACGGGATATTGTTAAAAATAAAGTCGGACCATTTTGTGGATATTTTTACATATTTTGTTCCTATGGGTTATTGGAATTCAATGAAATTTTATTTGGTGCCATTCGGACCTGAATCGGGGTTGAAATGACTGAAAATCTGTTTTCGGATAATCCTCAAAGGGGTTAGTACACGGGATATTGTTAAAAATCAAGTCCGACCATTTTATGGATATTTTTACATATTTTGTTCCTATGGGTTATTGGAATTCAATGAAATTTTATTTGGTGCCATTCGGACCTGAATCGGGGCTGAAATGACTGAAACTCGGTTTTCGGATAATCCTCAAAGGGGTTAGTACACGGGATATTGTTAAAAATCAAGTCGGATCATTTTATGGATATTTTTACATATTTTGTTCCTATGGGTTATTGGAATTCAACGAAATTTTATTTAACGCAGTTCGGACTGGAATCGGAGCTGATATGATCGAAACTCGGTTTTCGGAAACTTCTCAAAGGGGTTAGTACACGGGATATTGTTAAAAATCGAGTCGGACCATTTTGTGGATATTTTTACATATTTTGTTCCTATGGGTTCTTGGAATTCAATGAAGTTTTATTTGGTGCAATTCGGACCTGAATCGGGGTTGAAGTGACTGAAACTCAGTTTTCGGATAATCCTCAAAGGGGTTGTACACGGGATATTGTTAAAAATCGAGTCGGACCATTTTATGGATACTTTTACATATTTTGTTCCTATGGGTTATTGGAATTCAATGAAATTTTATTTGGTGCCATTTGGACCTGAATCGGGGCTGAAATGACTGAAACTCGGTTTTCGGATAATTCTAAAAGGGGTTAGTACAAGGGATATTGTTAAAAATCGAGTCGGACCATTTTATGGATATTTTTACATATTTTGTTCCTATGGGTTATTGGAATTCAATGAAATTTTATTTGGTGCCATTGGGACCTGAATCGGGGCTGAAATGACTGAAACTCGGTTTTCGGATAATCCTCAAAGGGGTTAGTACACGGGATATTGTTAAAAATCGAGTCGGACCATTTTATGGAAATTTTTACATATTTTGTTTCTATGGGTTATTGGAATTCAACGAAATTTTATTTAACGCAGTTCGGACCGGAATCGGAACTGATATGATCGAAACTCGGTTTTCGGAAACTTCTCAAAGGGGTTAGTACACGGGATATTGTTAGAAATCAAGTCGGACCATTTTGTGGATATTTTTACTTATTTTGTTCCTATAGGTTATTGGAATTCAATGAAATTTAATATGGTGCCATTTGGACCTGAATCGGGGCTGAAATGACTGAAACTCGGTTTTCGGATAATCCTCAATGGGGTTAGTACACGGGATATTGTTAAAAATCGAGTTGGACCATTTTATGGATATTTTTACATATTTTTTTCCTATGGGTTGTTTAAATTCAACGAAATTTTATTTAACGCAGTTCGGACCGAAATCGGAGCTGATATGATCGAAACTCGGTTTTCGGAAAATTTTCAATGGGGTTAGTACACGTGATATTGTTAATAATTGAGCCGGACCATTTTGTGGATATTTTTACATATTTTGTTCCTATGGGTTATTGGAATTCAATGAAATTTAATTTGGTGCCATTCGGACCTGAATCGGGGCTGAAATGATTGAAACTCGGTTTTCGGATAATCCTCAAAGGGGTTAGTACACGGGATATTGTTAAAAATCGAGTCGGACCATTTTATGGATACTTTTACATATTTTGTTCCTATGGGTTATTGGAATTCAATGAAATTTTATTTGGTGCCATTGGGACCTGAATCGGGGCTGAAATGACTGAAACTCGATTTTCGGATAATCCTCAAAGAGGTTAGTACACGGGATATTGTTAAAAATCGAGTCGGACCATTTTATGGATATTTTTACATATTTTGTTCCTATGGGTTATTGGAATTCAACGAAATTTTATTTAACGCAGTTCGGACCGGGATCGAAGCTGATATGATCGAAACTCGGTTTTCGGAAACTTCTCAAAGGGGTTAGTACACGGGATATTGTTAAAAATCAATTCGGACCATTTTGTGGATATTTTTACATATTTTATTCCTATGGGTTATTGGAATTCAACGAAATTTTATTTAACGCAGTTCGGACCGGAATCGGAGCTGATATGATCGAAACTCGGTTTTCGGAAACTTCTCAAAGGGGCTAGTACACGGGATATTGTTAAAAATAAAGTTGGACCATTTTGTGGATATTTTTACATATTTTGTTCCTATGGGTTCTTGGAATTCAATAAAATTTTATTTGGTGCAATTCGGACCTCAATCGGGGTTGAAGTGACTGAAACTCGATTTTCGGATAATCCTCAAAGGCGTAGTACACGGGATATTGTTAAAAATTGAGTCGGACCATTTTATGGATATTTTTACATATTTTGTTCCTATGGGTTATTGGAATTCAATGAAATTTTATTTGGTGCCATTCGGACCTGAATTGGGGCTGAAATGACTGAAACTCGGTTTTCGGATAATCCTCAAAGGGGTTAGTACACGGGATATTGTTAAAAATCGAGTCTGACCATTTTATGGATTTTTTTTACATATTTTGTTCCTATGGGTTATTGGAATTGAGTGAAATTTTATTTGGTGCCATTGGGACCTAAATCGGGGCTGAAATGACTGAAACTCGATTTTCGGATAATCCTCAAAGGGGTTAGCACACGTGATATTGTTAAAAATTGTGTCGGACCATTTTGTGAATATCTTTACATATTTTGTTCCTATGGTTTATTGGAATTCAACGAAATTTTATTTAACGCAATTCGGACCGGAATCGGAGCTGATATGATCGAAACTCGGTTTTCGGAAACTTCTCAAAGGGGTTAGTACACGGGATATTGTTAAAAATAAAGTCGGACCATTTTATGGATATTTTTACATATTTTGTTCCTATGGGTTATTGGAATTCAATGAAATTTTATTTGGTGCCATTCGGACCTGAATCGGGGCTGAAATGACTGAAAATCTGTTTTCGGATAATCCTCAAAGGGGTTAGTACACGGGATATTGTTAAAAATCAAGTCCGACCATTTTATGAATATTTTTACATATTTTGTTCCTATGGGTTATTGGAATTCAAGGAAATTTTATTTGGTGCCATTCGGACCTGAATCGGGGCTGAAATGACTGAAACTCGGTTTTCGGATAATCCTCAAAGGGGTTAGTACACGGGATATTGTTAAAAATCAAGTCGAACCATTTTATGGATATTTTTACATATTCTGTTCCTATGGGTTATTGGAATTCAACGAAATTTTATTTAACGCAGTTCGGACTAGAATCGGAGCTAATATAATCGAAACTCGGTTTTCGAAAACTTCTCAAAGGGGTTAGTACACGGGATATTGTTAAAAATAAAGTCGGACCATTTTGTGGATATTTTTACATATTTTGTTCCTAAGGGTTATTGGAATTCAATGAAATTTTATTTGGTGCCATTCGGACCTGAATCGGGGCTGAAATGACTGAAAATCTGTTTTCCGGATAATCCTCAAAGGGGTTAGTACACGGGATATTGTTAAAAATCAAGTCCGACCATTTTATGGATATTTTTACATATTTTGTTCCTATGGGTTATTGGAATTCAATGAAATTTTATTTGGTGCCATTCGGACCTGAATCGGGGCTGAAATGACTGAAACTCGGTTTTCGGATAATCCTCAAAGGGGTTAGTACACGGGATATTGTTAAAAATCAAGTCGGATCATTTTATGGATATTTTTACATATTTTGTTCCTATGGGTTATTGGAATTCAACGAAATTTTATTTAACGCAGTTCGGACTGGAATCGGAGCTGATATGATCGAAACTCGGTTTTCGGAAACTTCTCAAAGGGGTTAGTACACGGGATATTGTTAAAAATCGAGTCGGACCATTTTGTGGATATTTTTACATATTTTGTTCCTATGGGTTCTTGGAATTCAATGAAGTTTTATTTGGTGCAATTCGGACCTGAATCGGGGTTGAAGTGACTGAAACTCAGTTTTCGGATAATCGTCAAAGGGGTTGTACACGGGATATTGTTAAAAATCGAGTCGGACCATTTTATGGATACTTTTACATATTTTGTTCCTATGGGTTATTGGAATTCAATGAAATTTTATTTGGTGCCATTTGGACCTGAATCGGGGCTGAAATGACTGAAACTCGGTTTTCGGATAATTCTTAAAGGGGTTAGTACAAGGGATATTGTTAAAAATCGAGTCGGACCATTTTATGGATATTTTTACATATTTTGTTCCTATGGGTTATTGGAATTCAATGAAATTTTATTTGGTGCCATTGGGACCTGAATCGGGGCTGAAATGACTGAAACTCGGTTTTCGGATAATCCTCAAAGGGGTTAGTACACGGGATATTGTTAAAAATCGAGTCGGACCATTTTATGGAAATTTTTACATATTTTGTTTCTATGGGTTATTGGAATTCAACGAAATTTTATTTAACGCAGTTCGGACCGGAATCGGAGCTGATATGATCGAAACTCGGTTTTCGGAAACTTCTCAAAGGGGTTAGTACACGGGATATTGTTAGAAATCAAGTCGGACCATTTTGTGGATATTTTTACTTATTTTGTTCCTATGGGTTATTGGAATTCAATGAAATTTAATTTGGTGCCATTTGGACCTGAATCGGGGCTGAAATGACTGAAACTCGGTTTTCGGATAATCCTCAATGGGGTTAGTACACGGGATATTGTTAAAAATCGAGTTGGACCATTTTAAGGATATTTTTACATATTTTGTTCCTATGGGTTGTTTAAATTCAACGAAATTTTATTTAACGCAGTTCGGACCGAAATCGGAGCTGATATGATCGAAACTCGGTTTTCGGAAAATTTTCAATGGGGTTAGTACACGTGATATTGTTAATAATTGAGCCGGACCATTTTGTGGATATTTTTACATATTTTGTTCCTATGGGTTATTGGAATTCAATGAAATTTAATTTGGTGCCATTCGGACCTGAATCGGGGCTGAAATGATTGAAACTCGGTTTTCGGATAATCCTCAAAAGGGTTAGTACACGGGATATTGTTAAAAATCGAGTCGGACCATTTTATGGATACTTTTACATATTTTGTTCCTATGGGTTATTGGAATTCAATGAAATTTTATTTGGTGCCATTGGGACCTGAATCGGGGCTGAAATGACTGAAACTCGATTTTCGGATAATCCTCAAAGAGGTTAGTACACGGGATATTGTTAAAAATCGAGTCGGACCATTTTATGGATATTTTTACATATTTTGTTCCTATGGGATATTGGAATTCAACGAAATTTTATTTAACGCAGTTCGGACCGGGATCGAAGCTGATATGATCGAAACTCGGTTTTCGGAAACTTCTCAAAGGGGTTAGTACACGGGATATTGTTAAAAATCAATTCGGACCATTTTGTGGATATTTTTACATATTTTATTCCTATGGGTTATTGGAATTCAATGAAATTTTATTTGGTGCCATTCGGACCTGAATCGGGGCTGAAATGACTGAAACTCGGTTTTCGGATAATCCTCAAAGGGGTTAGTACACGGGATATTGTTAAAAATCAAGTCGGACCATTTTATGGATATTTTTACATATTTTGTTCCTATGGGTTATTGGAATTCAACGAAATTTTATTTAGCGCAGTTCGGACTAGAATCGGAGCTGATATGATCGAAACTCGGTTTTCGGAAACTTCTCAAAGGGGTTAGTACACGGGATATTGTTAAAAATAAAGTCGGACCATTTTGTGGATATTTTTACATATTTTGTTCCTATGGGTTATTGGAATTCAATGAAATTTTATTTGGTGCCATTCGGACCTGAATCGGGGCTGAAATGACTGAAAATCTGTTTTCGGATAATCCTCAAAGGGGTTAGTACACGGGATATTGTTAAAAATCAAGTCCGACCATTTTATGGATATTTTTACATATTTTGTTCCTATGGGTTATTGGAATTCAATGAAATTTTATTTGGTGCCATTCGGACCTGAATCGGGGCTGAAATGACTGAAACTCGGTTTTCGGATAATCCTCAAAGGGGTTAGTACACGGGATATTGTTAAAAATCAAGTCGGATCATTTTATGGATATTTTTACATATTTTGTTCCTATGGGTTATTGGAATTCAACGAAATTTTATTTAACGCAGTTCGGACTGGAATCGGAGCTGATATGATCGAAACTCGGTTTTCGGAAACTTCTCAAAGGGGTTAGTACACGGGATATTGTTAAAAATCGAGTCGGACCATTTTGTGGATATTTTTACATATTTTGTTCCTATGGGTTCTTGGAATTCAATGAAGTTTTATTTGGTGCAATTCGGACCTGAATCGGGGTTGAAGTGACTGAAACTCAGTTTTCGGATAATCGTCAAAGGGGTTGTACACGGGATATTGTTAAAAATCGAGTCGGACCATTTTATGGATACTTTTACATATTTTGTTCCTATGGGTTATTGGAATTCAATGAAATTTTATTTGGTGCCATTTGGACCTGAATCGGGGCTGAAATGACTGAAACTCGGTTTTCGGATAATTCTAAAAGGGGTTAGTACAAGGGATATTGTTAAAAATCGAGTCGGACCATTTTATGGATATTTTTACATATTTTGTTCCTATGGGTTATTGGAATTCAATGAAATTTTATTTGGTGCCATTGGGACCTGAATCGGGGCTGAAATGACTGAAACTCGGTTTTCGGATAATCCTCAAAGGGGTTAGTACACGGGATATTGTTAAAAATCGAGTCGGACCATTTTATGGAAATTTTTACATATTTTGTTTCTATGGGTTATTGGAATTCAACGAAATTTTATTTAACGCAGTTCGGACCGGAATCGGAGCTGATATGATCGAAACTCGGTTTTCGGAAACTTCTCAAAGGGGTTAGTACACGGGATATTGTTAGAAATCAAGTCGGACCATTTTGTGGATATTTTTACTTATTTTGTTCCTATGGGTTATTGGAATTCAATGAAATTTAATTTGGTGCCATTTGGACCTGAATCGGGGCTGAAATGACTGAAACTCGGTTTTCGGATAATCCTCAATGGGGTTAGTACACGGGATATTGTTAAAAATCGAGTTGGACCATTTTAAGGATATTTTTACATATTTTGTTCCTATGGGTTGTTTAAATTCAACGAAATTTTATTTAACGCAGTTCGGACCGAAATCGGAGCTGATATGATCGAAACTCGGTTTTCGGAAAATTTTCAATGGGGTTAGTACACGTGATATTGTTAATAATTGAGCCGGACCATTTTGTGGATATTTTTACATATTTTGTTCCTATGGGTTATTGGAATTCAATGAAATTTAATTTGGTGCCATTCGGACCTGAATCGGGGCTGAAATGATTGAAACTCGGTTTTCGGATAATCCTCAAAAGGGTTAGTACACGGGATATTGTTAAAAATCGAGTCGGACCATTTTATGGATACTTTTACATATTTTGTTCCTATGGGTTATTGGAATTCAATGAAATTTTATTTGGTGCCATTGGGACCTGAATCGGGGCTGAAATGACTGAAACTCGATTTTCGGATAATCCTCAAAGAGGTTAGTACACGGGATATTGTTAAAAATCGAGTCGGACCATTTTATGGATATTTTTACATATTTTGTTCCTATGGGATATTGGAATTCAACGAAATTTTATTTAACGCAGTTCGGACCGGGATCGAAGCTGATATGATCGAAACTCGGTTTTCGGAAACTTCTCAAAGGGGTTAGTACACGGGATATTGTTAAAAATCAATTCGGACCATTTTGTGGATATTTTTACATATTTTATTCCTATGGGTTATTGGAATTCAATGAAATTTTATTTGGTGCCATTCGGACCTGAATCGGGGCTGAAATGACTGAAACTCGGTTTTCGGATAATCCTCAAAGGGGTTAGTACACGGGATATTGTTAAAAATCAAGTCGGACCATTTTATGGATATTTTTACATATTTTGTTCCTATGGGTTATTGGAATTCAACGAAATTTTATTTAGCGCAGTTCGGACTAGAATCGGAGCTGATATGATCGAAACTCGGTTTTCGGAAACTTCTCAAAGGGGTTAGTACACGGGATATTGTTAAAAATAAAGTCGGACCATTTTGTGGATATTTTTACATATTTTGTTCCTATGGGTTATTGGAATTCAATGAAATTTTATTTGGTGCCATTCGGACCTGAATCGGGGCTGAAATGACTGAAAATCTGTTTTCGGATAATCCTCAAAGGGGTTAGTACACGGGATATTGTTAAAAATCAAGTCCGACCATTTTATGGATATTTTTACATATTTTGTTCCTATGGGTTATTGGAATTCAATGAAATTTTATTTGGTGCCATTCGGACCTGAATCGGGGCTGAAATGACTGAAACTCGGTTTTCGGATAATCCTCAAAGGGGTTAGTACACGGGATATTGTTAAAAATCAAGTCGGATCATTTTATGGATATTTTTACATATTTTGTTCCTATGGGTTATTGGAATTCAACGAAATTTTATTTAACGCAGTTCGGACTGGAATCGGAGCTGATATGATCGAAACTCGGTTTTCGGAAACTTCTCAAAGGGGTTAGTACACGGGATATTGTTAAAAATCGAGTCGGACCATTTTGTGGATATTTTTACATATTTTGTTCCTATGGGTTCTTGGAATTCAATGAAATTTTATTTGGTGCAATTCGGACCTGAATCGGGGTTGAAGTGACTGAAACTCAGTTTTCGGATAATCCTCAAAGGGGTTGTACACGGGATATTGTTAAAAATCGAGTCGGACCATTTTATGGATACTTTTACATATTTTGTTCCTATGGGTTATTGGAATTGAATGAAATTTTATTTGGTGCCATTTGGACCTGAATCGGGGCTGAAATGACTGAAACTCGGTTTTCGGATAATTCTAAAAGGGGTTAGTACAAGGGATATTGTTAAAAATCGAGTCGGACCATTTTATGGATATTTTTACATATTTTGTTCCTATGGGTTATTGGAATTCAATAAAATTTTATTTGGTGCCATTGGGACCTGAATCGGGGCTGAAATGACTGAAACTCGGTTTTCGGATAATCCTCAAAGGGGTTAGTACACGGGATATTGTTAAAAATCGAGTCGGACTATTTTATGGAAATTTTTACATATTTTGTTTCTATGGGTTATTGGAATTCAACGAAATTTTATTTAACGCAGTTCGGACCGGAATCGGAGCTGATATGATCGAAACTCGGTTTTCGGAAACTTCTCAAAGGGGTTAGTACACGGGATATTGTTAGAAATCAAGTCGGACCATTTTGTGGATATTTTTACTTATTTTGTTCTTATGGGTTATTGGAATTCAATGAAATTTAATTTGGTGCCATTTGGACCTGAATCGGGGCTGAAATGACTGAAACTCGGTTTTCGGATAATCCTCAATGGGGTTAGTACACGGGATATTGTTAAAAATCGAGTTGGACCATTTTATGGATATTTTTACATATTTTGTTCCTATGGGTTGTTTAAATTCAACGAAATTTTATTTAACGCAGTTCGGACCGAAATCGGAGCTGATATGATCGAAACTCGGTTTTCGGAAAATTTTCAAAGGGGTTAGTACACGTGATATTGTTAATAATTGAGCCGGACCATTTTGTGGATATTTTTACATATTTTGTTCCTATGGGTTATTGGAATTCAATGAAATTTAATTTGGTGCCATTCGGACCTGAATCGGGGCTGAAATGATTGAAACTCGGTTTTCGGATAATCCTCAAAGGGGTTAGTACACGGGATATTGTTAAAAATCGAGTCGGACCATTTTATGGATACTTTTACATATTTTGTTCATATGGGTTATTGGAATTCAATGAAATTTTATTTGGTGCCATTGGGACCTGAATCGGGGCTGAAATGACTGAAACTCGATTTTCGGATAATCCTCAAAGAGGTTAGTACACGGGATATTGTTAAAAATCGAGTCGGACCATTTTATGGATATTTTTACATATTTTGTTCCTATGGGTTATTGGAATTCAACGAAATTTTATTTAACGCAGTTCGGACCGGGATCGAAGCTGATATGATCGAAACTCGGTTTTCGGAAACTTCTCAAAGGGGTTAGTACACGGGATATTGTTAAAAATCAATTCGGACCATTTTGTGGATATTTTTACATATTTTATTCCTATGGGTTATTAGAATTCAATGAAATTTAATTTGGTGCCATTTGGACCTGAATCGGGGCTGAAATGACTGAAACTCGGTTTTCGGATAATCCTCAAAGGGGTTAGTACACGGGATATTGTTAAAAATCGAGTCGGACCATTTTATGGATATTTTTACATATTTGGTTCCTATGGGTTATTTGAATTCAACGAAATTTTATTTAACGCAGTTCGGACCGAAATCGGAGCTGATATAATCGAAACTCGGTTTTCGGAAAATTCTCAAAGGGGTTAGTACACGTGATATTGTTAAAAATTGATTCGGACCATTTTGTGAATATTTTTACATATTTTGTTCCTATGGGTTATTGGAATTCAACGACATTTTATTTGACGCAGTTCGGTCCGGAATCGGAGCTGATATGATCGATACTCGGTTTTCGGAAACTTCTCAAAGGGGTTAGTACACGGGATATTGTTAAAAATAAAGTCGGACCATTTTGTGGATATTTTTACATATTTTGTTCCTATGGGTTATTGGAATTCAATGAAATTTTATTTGGTGCCATTCGGACCTGAATCGGGGCTGAAATGACTGAAACTCGATTTTCGGATAATCCTCTGCTGCGACTCTTGCTTCAGCAAATGATTTATACTTTTTGTGCTTGATTCCTGAGAAACCTTTAACTGCCTTCTCAGCAATGTCCCATGTAGTGTAAATACCTGCATTAGAGCCATTGAACACAACATAATAGGCTTTTGGGGCCTTATATCCGATGGGAAATACTGAAGTTTGATCTTCAGGTTTATCAGGGATTGGAATTCCCCCGTTAGGCCTTAGATTTAAATCAGAAGGCTTGACTAACGTTGTTGAGGTCTGTACCTCTGACTGGATTTTTGGTAAACCCACAACCTTCAACGGATTTGTTGAATCTTTACCAGGAGCCGTTTGCTCTGGATTAGCCTGTACTTCACTTATTACTAAGGAAGGTGTACAAAAGACCTTTTGTTGCAAGGAATGATCCTTGGTTTGGATTTTTGCCAAATCCACAGGCATTAACGGATTTGAGTTGCCTTTACCGGTAGCCTTTTGCTCCGGGCTAGTTTCAGATCTATTCATTGATGAAGAAGGTTCTGAAATTACCTTTTGCTGTTCGGGAAGTGAATACTTCCTTACATATTCTAGCTCTGCACGGACTAGTTGTAATTCTTCTTGAATAAGTTTGAATTTCTTCAAGAGGATGGCTTCTTTTAGCTCTAGTTGTTCTATGGAAGTGTCCATAGTTTTTATCAAAGAAAGAGATTATATATAGAGCAAACAAGGCTCTTTTGATCTGTTAAAAGATCGTTGGTATAGAGAGGTGAAGAATTACACCTTCAGTAGTCACCCTGGGAAGGTTCGGAAGAATCACTTCAAGCTGAAAAATCAGAAGAAGAAGTTTTCCCAGAAAACTTCAGAATGGATAAACAAGCTTCTCCAGAGCAAGGAGAACACTCAGGAGTCAAAAAGGAGGAAGAGCATGAAGGCAAAACCTCAGGTAGTAGAAAAAGGAAATGTAATTTTTATCCTTCTTATTCTATTCCAGATTCTAAAAATGTTACTAACATCTATGGTAGTAATATTTTAAATATTGACGGAAAAACCAATAGAAAATAGCTCATTGATAAATGGTCTCAAGAAATTAGCCTAATAATACAGACTAATAGCGAATCTTATGATGATCAAGAAACAGTTTTGTTATTGATGGAACATAAGACTACAGGTGTTGCTAATAGCATGATTAAAAACACCACATGGGTTCCAGTAATGAATCCCATAACTGCCTATGAAAATGTTATAAATGCAATATACACATTTTTCTTAGGAATAGATCTTCAGACCAATAAAATTCAAGAATTGGCTAAGATAGTTAGTAAGGCAAAATCCATGCTTACTAAAATGCAACTTTGTGATATATGTTTTCTTGATCGATTTTATAATGATTATGAAAAATATTTATATCAATTAGTTGAGCTAGCAGATTATAAGAAGTTTATCAGAGATTATCTTCTTAAAATACCTCTAGTAGGTGAGAAAGCTCTTGAACGTTTTAATCTCAAAGCAACAGGAGCTGCTGAAAATAGTTTGAGCTATGCTCATAGAATAGTTAAAGAAGAAATCAGTAAGATTTGTGATTTGACTAAAAAACAAAAATAGCTAAAATTATTTGGTAAAAAATGCTGTGAAAAAGTGGTAGAACAACCATTTGAGTATGGATGTACTAAGACATCTAGAAGTTTCCACAGGAAAAAATCGTATAAGAAATATACGAAAAATATCGATTAGTTAGGAAAAAGAAGCCCTTCAAATCAGGAAAATATGTTAAGAAAAAATCTTCAAAGAAGTTTTCTAACGATAAACAAAAGTTTTGCCCAAAAGGCAAGAAAAAATGCAGGTGTTGGATTTGCAATGAAGAAGGACACTACGCAAATGAGTGCCCAAACAGGCAGAAGCATGAGAGTAAAGCCCGCATGCTTGAGCAGATATATTCACTAGGATATATTCCTATCGAAGAACCTTACGAAGATATACTGTAATAACCCTAACTTCAGTGATGCTACAGTGGTCACATGAATAGTAAATTTCGAGGATTTAGAGAAATGGTATATAGGTACCCTATAGTGGAAACATAAAATGAATAAACAGAAACCATATTAGTGTTGTACAATGGAAATAAGTGACTCGAAATGACGTTAGATTTCAGAAATTCCTGAAGCATGGATTTTGAGGATTTTGATTTCGAATAAGCTTCTATTGGATATTAAGGAGCATGGAAACATTATAAGATTTATATATTGAGGAATTAGTGAATTTAGATTTAACCTAGGGATTATTAAGTTAAGAAAATACCAAAGGAAATTGGATTGTTGAATGATTTCAAAACCACTGAGATAATGAGGTACATTCGAAACGAACCACAATTAGACGCATATGGAGACCAAGCAACCAAGATTAGTAATATAACAAGGATACATACCACATTATTTACCAATGTGATTGGCATTTTACTTAGAAAATTAAGAAATTGGGAGATTACCTCATCCTAATGACATCATCATCCACTAACTTGATTCAAGGGGGTAAATTAGTAACTTTGCAAGGTTTTAATCACTAAATATCTACCAAGCTTCCAAAGTACTCTAGTATTAGCAAGATTAGATGAGATAAGACCAAAACAAAAACACAAAAAAACCTCTCCCCTTCTTGTTTCTTCCATTCGGCCAAAGTAAGGAAAAAGAAGAAAAGAAAAAAAAAATCAAAAATCAAAACCCTAGCTAGCTTTAACATAAAATCAAGAGATAAATCATGGAGCTTCTTGGGGGATAAATTAAGACTAGCACAAAGTTTCAAGGCCAACCAACATCATCTAGCAAGGTAATAAATTCATTGAAGTTGATGGTGAATAGTGAATGAATAGTAATTTTCAAGTGTTAACTTTGTTTTAATGGCTTCTTTAGTTAATTCAAGCTAGTTCAAGGTTGTTCAAGGTGTGTCCAAGGATTACTAAGGATTATTAAGTGTTGATAAAGCTTCAAGAAGGTATAAACATGCTTGGCCTTTTATATTTATGGTAGATATTGAAGTGGTTGGTAGTTAAGTGGTGTTAATGTAATGTTTATGATGATTATGTGTTATAAGTGGTTTGTTTTGATGTGAAAATTTTGTTGTGGACTTGTAACCATGACTGGTGAAGAATACCACATGGTGTAGGTGATGATTATGGTGTTTGATAATTGATTTGGAGGAGTTGGATTTATGGAAAGTACGAAATTATAGCCGTTATAATGCCCGATTTTCGTTAGGATGTAAATTGCCCTGTTTTGGACCCCCTGCATCCGTATGGTACCCTACTGTCCAGGTCTCTAATTAACTATGAAATGATAGAGCTTAGTTCATAGATCGTTTTGATATAAGGTGCGTTAAAATCTGATGAACGGTTTAGGAGAAAAGTCAGTTTTAGTGAAAGCGGTTCAGAAACCGAGAAACCGTAAATGTATCAAACTTGAGGTTACAATTACCATACTTTAACATTGTTAAAAGTCACGAAATTTTGGGATAGTGTAGTAGGGTGGTCAGAGGACCCTTGACAGTTGACCTTGCATTAAAATTCGAAATCCATATTTTCTGAGAATTTTTACAGTTAAGTGTGGTCGTTAAGGAAAATGGTGAAAACCCCTGAAACTTCGATTTAGCTTATAAATGGTTAAGTTCTTGAACCTTTGGGATAATAATAATACGTTAAACATATGTTGAAGTGTAAAGGGTTTTGTTATACAAGAGTGTAGTGAGTAAGAGATGTGGTTCTAATGACGGTCCTTTTGTGTTTATAGAAACTCCGGAAGAGGGACGAGCCATACCGTCAGGGTATCGAAACCGAGGCAAGATTTCTTCTATCCCTATTTGTAAAACTACTTATCTTCACAAAGAAACTTGATTTTTGTGAAATATATATGTGATGCTATTATTACTATATTGTGAAGAAATTGTCTTCCTTGAGTATTAATATTGAAAAGAAAGATATCTGAAGATGTATATGAATATGGATATGAGTATAAGATGTATATGAATATGAATGAGAGTATGAGATGGATATGTATAAAGATGATTATGCTTGAATTGAACATGCCTTATGATTAAGAGAATAAGAGAGAATGGTATCAGTTGTTATCGAGGGTTATATGGTTATAATATTATATTAAAAATGTTCTTATTGAGTATCAGTGGTTTAATAAACATTATTTGCTTTCTGAATTTGAAAGAGAGGTCGGAATCATAATCAAAGCCTTATGATATATATATATTTTATAGAAGTAATGTGTGAGAAAGGAAATGATATGAGAGAATGATATGTGAAAACGAAAGTGAGAAAATGGAAATGTGGAATGATATTTTAAAAAGAGAATAACGATGTGATAAAGAGGGGGATTGCAACAGATTTGCGTAAGTGGCTGTGTCAGGGCTGTGTGCGACACAGTCCAGCATTTATTATTTTTATTACGGCACGAAGATGCCAAGGGAGGATGTTAGCAGGTGGCCTTCCTCCAGGGATGATTTTCATTCCTTCTACCGGTAGTAAAAAGAGAGCAGATACGATTAGGCGACTGATCATCGTCCTAACGTATCAGGCGACAGCAGATATCCCCAATGTTTTTGAAAAGAAAGTGTAGACAATGGTTTTCAGATTTCTATACTGAAAACAGAATAATGATATGAGATGATGGAATGATAGTTACAGATGAAGAAAAACTGATATTATATTATTTCAGATTTCTATACTGAAAACAGAATAATGATATGAGATGATGGAATGATAGTTACAGATGAAGAAAAACTGATATTATATTATTTCAGATTTCTGTACTGAAAACAGAGTAATGATATGAGATGATGGTAGTATGGATACAGATGAAGAAAAACTGATATTATATTAATATAGATTTCTTTCTTATAATAGTGAGTGGATGATGTATTATTAAATAAGAGCTTTACTCTTCCTTAAGGATTTTATTTGTTTCCTGCTATTACATATGCCTATACATATATGTATACTTGTTCACATTCTAAATTTTAGTTACAGAATGATCTTGCTGAGCTATTATAGCTCACTCTTGCTATTTATGTATATAGCAGCTAGGTCCCATGCCGATACTACGTACCACACCCCGCAAGAGGGTAAGGGAAAGGCGACCTTTTGAGCGAGTGCTGGAGACCATCCCCGAGGTAGTGACAAGCGAAGGGGGCTTAGTATACTTATGTAAATTAAGTGTGTAAGTTGTAATAAACTTTAGTTGTTGAAGTGCTTCCTGTAGAAGCTTTGTTCAACAATGTACTTAGTAAATTCTGGGCTTGTAATAACTGTTAACTTTAAAACTTTTAAATATTGTGGTTGTTGTTCTATGAGCATATGACTGGTGTGTGTGTGTGTATTAGTGTGGGGTCAACTGCTGATTTATTTATTTATTTTAAAAAAAAAAAAAGGAACTATAGAGATATTGATATTGATCGGAAATTGGACCTTGACGGCCCGGATTCTTGACCCCGGATCCCGGGGCGTCACAGATGGTATCAGAGCTAAGAGTCATATGCTCATAAACGAAAGTGATAATAATAAATGTATCAGTTATAATATAAATTGTGAACTTCCATCAAGTTCAGGGGTGGTATATCGCAGGGAGCGGAGATGGGTGAGCCGATTCAGGACCCCCAGTGGCTAGGGAGGTCAGAGCAGGAGCTATTAGATCTTCAGCTGGCCGGGGTAGAGGTCCCCGAGTATGCAGTTGAGGACCTCAGGGAGAGACGCCGGGCGGCGGCTAGAGAGCGATTAGAGAGAGATGAGGCAGAAGAGCAGAGACGGAGAGATGCTGTGGCCCTAGTGCCATATATGGGTAGACCTTCTACAGGATCTGACGAGGCAGGTCCTTCCAGAGTGAGATCGGAGATCCCTGAGGAGGAGAGGCCACTGCGTAAGAGGCCTAGGTTGTCAGTTATACCTGAGGAGCCGATTGAGTGGAGGGATATTCAGATGATTCCCACTCCTGTCCGACCCATCCCGGTGCCGTCACCAGTTCCATCCCCTCTACCTAGTCCTGACCCTATAGATGATCCTTTTGAGCAGTTTACCCCTCCAGGGCATTTTGGTTTCTTTGAGGAGGAGGAGGATCCTTCAGAGGATGCTGAGACAGAGTCGGTTCCTCCATCCCCACCCTTTGCACCACCACCACCTCCACCTGTGGATGCACCTCCCCTAGCTGTACCCCCTCAGGAGGCACCCTTACCGGCGGGTGACTCACTTTCAGCTACCTTATTGACCGAGTACTTTGCTCTTCAGGGACAGTTGGAGGAGTCCCGCAGGACTATAGACACCCTTCTACAGAGGTTAGAGAGAGGGAGAGGAGGGGTTATCCCGGATGGGATATCTCTGGGGATGATCAGTATTGAGCTACGAGCATTAGGAGATATTAGGAGGTTGTTGGGTGATAGGGGAGACCCGGCATGGAGGGCCCAGATAGTTGATACGGTTACTACCATGGTGGTCCAGATACGGGATGTTGTCAGGGCAGGGGTGTGAGCCGGGATAGTAGTTGTCACTAATCAGACTAGTCATCTTGCTGATGTCATTTTGGGGATTAGTTTAGTTGTCCACTGTTTTAATCCCAGTCTGATTAGAGGACAGTTAGTAGTACTTTTGGTGATATCGGATTAGTATGTACGGCTATGTTTTGGGTTTCGAACCTTGTATTAGATGATGTATATTATTAGCAGTAAAGGATGTTGTACCCAAATTGTAAAATATTTATGTACATTAATGAAGTTTGTGCATTTCTATCTAAATTTTTGCTGCATATTTTTGTATAATAAATGTTGAGACTCAGAAATATTGATGTATAAAAGGTGATTGACTTAATGAAAAGGCTATCGTGTTAAGGGCGATACACTTACCTACTAAAGTTATGGTATAACTAGATGTAAATCGCATGATAAAGATATTGTGATATGCAAATGAGCTAATTAATGATATAATTGTGTATATAGAAATGATTTATATGGTAACCCAAATTCGGGTAATTAATAAGGACTATTGTTATGTACAGAACTATGCCGCCTAGACGTGACAGTAGAGCGAATGCAAGGGAAAATGAGAGAGACGAAAGAAGTCGAAATATCGAAGGTACTAGACTGAACGAAAATGCTCATAATGAAGAAAATCATGAAGAAGGAGAAGAGGAATCAACTGGCCAACAAAGGAATCCGGGAGGTGATCCCTTTGCCCAATTCATGGACTTATTAAGGCAGAATTTAGCAAATCCACAGAATCCTCAACCACCACCTGTACTCCCCAACCAGGCAGCTAGTTCCTTTCGTGCCTTTAAGTCATTAAAGCCCCCAGAATTCGAGGGAACCACTAACCCAGTAGTAGCCAGGGCATGGCTAAAAGAAATGGAGAAAGCTTTCGAAATACTGAGGATAGAGGAAGATCAGAAAACAGTTTTTGCAGCCTATCTCCTAAAGGGAGAGGCAAATTACTGGTGGGAAGCTAGGAAGAACCTAGAGGAAGCGGGAGTGATAACCTGGGAGCGTTTCACTAGAGTGTTCCTAGAAAAGTATTCTCCTAGGTATCTAGAAAACCAAATGGAATTAAAGTTTCTGGAGTTAAAACAGGATAACCTAACAGTGGCAGAGTATGAAAATAAATTCTCAGAACTGTCGAGGTTTGTTCCCGAGTTTGTGCGTACTGAAGAACAACGTGCAAAAAGGTTTCAACAAGGGTTAAAACCCTGGTTACGAACGAGAGTGGCCCCATTTGAGTTAACTGATTATGCTGCAGTGGTTCAAAAGGCATCAATTATAGAGGCCGAGAGTGAGCAGGCTCAAATAGGTCGAGAGAATAAGAAAAGAAGATTTGAGGGCCCAAAAGGAGGTTCAAGTGAGGGAAGCTACTTTAACAAAGGAGGTAAAGGACAAAAATCTCAATTTGTGGGAAAGTCGGGGGGTAACAAGACTACTAGTGAGACGGTGAGTCAGGGTGGAAAATCTTCGGGAACATTTCAGTCCAATCAATCACGACCACCAGTACCAGATTGTGGGACGTGTGGTAAGAAGCATATAGGAGTCTGTAGAGTGCTGGGAGTAACTTGTTTTAAGTGTGGACAAAAAGGACACTACTTTAACCAGTGCCCATCAACTGATGCAAACCCTAAAAGAGATGTTAAGTGTTACCAGTGTGGGAAACTAGGACACTTTGCTAGAGATTGCCGTTCAGGTGGGTCATACGCATCAGGACAGAGTGGGGCTGCTTCAAATAGGCCTACTGCTAGAGTGTACAACATGACCTTAGGGGAAGCGTTGACAAAACCAGATGCGGATACAGGTACTTGCTTTTGCGATTTAAATTTTGTGTGTAAGTCTTTGGTTAAGGATCGACTTAATCAATTAATGGAATAAATAAGTTAATAAAATAGATAAGGAAAATCAGTATCTGTTAAGGGCTAGGAAACGTTATGAAAAGAAAAGTAGGAGTGTTTTGGGAAAACCCAAGCTCGTGGAGACGAACAGGAAATATATATTATAGGTAGTATTTTCTTACAATTGTTTTAAAGAATATTATTAGAGCTTATTTTCTGGAAAATTTTACAGAGAGGAGCTATAGGAATATTGAGGAATTAATATTTATGTCATGATAGAGATCAGAAGATGGTCAAACCATAAGTGAGATACACTACCATTCAGAAAAGGTCAATGTAGTGGCGGATATCTTCGTCAAAAGAGGAAGGAGAGACGAGATAACCTGGAATGACTGGAAACAGGAGGAGATTTGTGAGGAAAAGACAGTAAAAGGACTGCTATTGATAAACTAAATGGCATGTTGATGAATGACAAGGAAGTTATGTTAGTATATTTCTGCGCAAACAAGATAGATATATTATAGAAGGAAAAAGGATAAAGGAAGTAGTGTGGAAGTTAGAAGATGTTAATGAGAAAGATACTTATGGACATTTCCAACATGATTCCGGGACGGAATCCTTTTAAGGGGGGAAGGATGTAATAACCCTAACTTCAGTGATGCTACAGTGGTCACATGAATAGTAAATTTCGAGGATTTAGAGAAATGGTATATAGGTACCCTATAGTGGAAACATAAAATGAATAAACAGAAACCATATTAGTGTTGTACAATGGAAATAAGTGACTCGAAATGACGTTAGATTTCAGAAATTCCTGAAGCATGGATTTTGAGGATTTTGATTTCGAATAAGCTTCTATTGGATATTAAGGAGCATGGAAACATTATAAGATTTATATATTGAGGAATTAGTGAATTTAGATTTAACCTAGGGATTATTAAGTTAAGAAAATACCAAAGGAAATTGGATTGTTAAATGATTTCAAAACCACTGAGATAATGAGGTACATTCGAAACGAACCACAATTAGACGCATATGGAGACCAAGCAACCAAGATTAGTAATATAACAAGGATACATACCACATTATTTACCAATGTGATTGGCATTTTACTTAGAAAATTAAGAAATTGGGAGATTACCTCATCCTAATGACATCATCATCCACTAACTTGATTCAAGGGGGTAAATTAGTAACTTTGCAAGGTTTTAATCACTAAATATCTACCAAGCTTCCAAAGTACTCTAGTATTAGCAAGATTAGATGAGATAAGACCAAAACAAAAACACAAAAAAACCTCTCCCCTTCTTGTTTCTTCCATTCGGCCAAAGTAAGGAAAAAGAAAAAAAGAAAAAAAAATCAAAAATCAAAACCCTAGCTAGCTTTAACATAAAATCAAGAGATAAATCATGGAGCTTCTTGGGGGATAAATTAAGACTAGCACAAAGTTTCAAGGCCAACCAACATCATCTAGCAAGGTAATAAATTCATTGAAGTTGATGGTGAATAGTGAATGAATAGTAATTTTCAAGTGTTAACTTTGTTTTAATGGCTTCTTTAGTTAATTCAAGCTAGTTCAAGGTTGTTCAAGGTGTGTCCAAGGATTACTAAGGATTATTAAGTGTTGATAAAGCTTCAAGAAGGTATAAACATGCTTGGCCTTTTATATTTATGGTAGATATTGAAGTGGTTGGTAGTTAAGTGGTGTTAATGTAATGTTTATGATGATTATGTGTTATAAGTGGTTTGTTTTGATGTGAAAATTTTGTTGTGGACTTGTAACCATGACTGGTGAAGAATACCACATGGTGTAGGTGATGATTATGGTGTTTGATAATTGATTTGGAGGAGTTGGATTTATGGAAAGTACGAAATTATAGCCGTTATAATGCCCGATTTTCGTTAGGATGTAAATTGCCCTGTTTTGGACCCCCTGCATCCGTATGGTACCCTACTGTCCAGGTCTCTAATTAACTATGAAATGATAGAGCTTAGTTCATAGATCGTTTTGATATAAGGTGCGTTAAAATCTGATGAACGGTTTAGGAGAAAAGTCAGTTTTAGTGAAAGCGGTTCAGAAACCGAGAAACCGTAAATGTATCAAACTTGAGGTTACAATTACCATACTTTAACATTGTTAAAAGTCACAAAATTTTGGGATAGTGTAGTAGGGTGGTCAGAGGACCCTTGACAGTTGACCTTGCATTAAAATTCGAAATCCATATTTTCTGAGAATTTTTACAGTTAAGTGTGGTCGTTAAGGAAAATGGTGAAAACCCCTGAAACTTCGATTTAGCTTATAAATGGTTAAGTTCTTGAACCTTTGGGATAATAATAATACGTTAAACATATGTTGAAGTGTAAAGGGTTTTGTTATACAAGAGTGTAGTGAGTAAGAGATGTGGTTCTAATGACGGTCCTTTTGTGTTTATAGAAACTCCGGAAGAGGGACGAGCCATACCGTCAGGGTATCGAAACCGAGGCAAGATTTCTTCTATCCCTATTTGTAAAACTACTTATCTTCACAAAGAAACTTGATTTTTGTGAAATATATATGTGATGCTATTATTACTATATTGTGAAGAAATTGTCTTCCTTGAGTATTAATATTGAAAAGAAAGATATCTGAAGATGTATATGAATATGGATATGAGTATAAGATGTATATGAATATGAATGAGAGTATGAGATGGATATGTATAAAGATGATTATGCTTGAATTGAACATGCCTTATGATTAAGAGAATAAGAGAGAATGGTATCAGTTGTTATCGAGGGTTATATGGTTATAATATTATATTAAAAATGTTCTTATTGAGTATCAGTGGTTTAATAAACATTATTTGCTTTCTGAATTTGAAAGAGAGGTCGGAATCATAATCAAAGCCTTATGATATATATATATTTTATAGAAGTAATGTGTGAGAAAGGAAATGATATGAGAGAATGATATGTGAAAACGAAAGTGAGAAAATGGAAATGTGGAATGATATTTTAAAAAGAGAATAACGATGTGATAAAGAGGGGGATTGCAACAGATTTGCGTAAGTGGCTGTGTCAGGGCTGTGTGCGACACAGTCCAGCATTTATTATTTTTATTACGGCACGAAGATGCCAAGGGAGGATGTTAGCAGGTGGCCTTCCTCCAGGGATGATTTTCATTCCTTCTACCGGTAGTAAAAAGAGAGCAGATACGATTAGGCGACTGATCATCGTCCTAACGTATCAGGCGACAGCAGATATCCCCAATGTTTTTGAAAAGAAAGTGTAGACAATGGTTTTCAGATTTCTATACTGAAAACAGAATAATGATATGAGATGATGGAATGATAGTTACAGATGAAGAAAAACTGATATTATATTATTTCAGATTTCTATACTGAAAACAGAATAATGATATGAGATGATGGAATGATAGTTACAGATGAAGAAAAACTGATATTATATTATTTCAGATTTCTGTACTGAAAACAGAGTAATGATATGAGATGATGGTAGTATGGATACAGATGAAGAAAAACTGATATTATATTAATATAGATTTCTTTCTTATAATAGTGAGTGGATGATGTATTATTAAATAAGAGCTTTACTCTTCCTTAAGGATTTTATTTGTTTCCTGCTATTACATATGCCTATACATATATGTATACTTGTTCACATTCTAAATTTTAGTTACAGAATGATCTTGCTGAGCTATTATAGCTCACTCTTGCTATTTATGTATATAGCAGCTAGGTCCCATGCCGATACTACGTACCACACCCCGCAAGAGGGTAAGGGAAAGGCGACCTTTTGAGCGAGTGCTGGAGACCATCCCCGAGGTAGTGACAAGCGAAGGGGGCTTAGTATACTTATGTAAATTAAGTGTGTAAGTTGTAATAAACTTTAGTTGTTGAAGTGCTTCCTGTAGAAGCTTTGTTCAACAATGTACTTAGTAAATTCTGGGCTTGTAATAACTGTTAACTTTAAAACTTTTAAATATTGTGGTTGTTGTTCTATGAGCATATGACTGGTGTGTGTGTGTATTAGTGTGGGGTCAACTGCTGATTTATTTATTTATTTTAAAAAAAAAAAAAGGAACTATAGAGATATTGATATTGATCGGAAATTGGACCTTGACGGCCCGGATTCTTGACCCCGGATCCCGGGGCGTCACATATACAATAAGTGTACATCTTAGAAGAAGAATTAGATCCCGGACCAGAAGAGTCAGAGACTAATGAATATACTTCATCAGATTCAGACTGAAGAAGTAAAAGATCTAGCGATATCTAATATCACCAATCCTAATTCAATTTATATCCCTGGTATCTTAAATTTTGCAGGATATAAAAAGATAGAATTACATTGCTATGTTGACACAGGTGCAAGTCTGTGCTTAGCAAGTAAATACGTTATCCCAGAAGAACATTGGGTTAATGCAGAAAAGCCTATACAGGTAAGTATTGCAGATAATAGTTCCATTACTATTACAAAGGTATGTAAAAACCTTGATATAATGATTGCAAGAGAAATATTTCATATTCCTACAATCTATCAGCAGGAATCAGGTGTAGACCTTATTCTAGGCAATAATTTTCTAAACTTATATGGACCATTTACTCAACACCCGGATCATATTATTCTAACTCTTTCAGGTGAAAAAGTATATGTCAAAAAATTGATTATAGCTAAAAAAAATTTGAGTTAAAGACTTCCTTGAATCAATGAAGAAAAAGTCTAAGACTCGTCAGCCAGATGCTATAAATATCAGCCCTAATAAAATTCAACTTTTAAAAAAGGGGAAGGAGAGTTTAGAAAAAATTAAAGAATTGAATTTTATTTGTAAAAATTTGATTCTAGACATGGAAAAGAAATCTATGATCGAAAGATTATTAGATTCAATGTGCTCCGAAAATCCTTTAGATCCTAAAAAGACTAAGCAATGGATGAAAGGAAGCATTAAGCTCAGAGATCCAAAGACAATAATCAAGGTAAAACCTATGAAGTACAGTCCTCAGGATCAAGAAGAATTTGGCAAACAAATTCAGGAGCTACTGGATATGAACATTATCATACCCAGTCAATCACCTCACATGTCTCCAGCGTTTCTGGTAGAAAACGAAGCAAAAATGAGAAGAGGAAAGAAGAGAATGGTAGTCAACTACAAGGCGGTTAATGATGCCACCATAGGAGACAGCCATAATTTACCCAACAAGGATGAATTACTCACCCTTATCAGAGGTAAGAAAATGTTTAGTTCATTAGACTGTAAATCTGGTTTTTGGCAGGTATTGCTAGACGAAGAATCACAGCTATTGACAGCATTCACATGTCCTCAAGGACATTACCAATGGAAGGTGCTACCTTTTGGATTCAAACAAGCGCCCTCTATATTCCAAAGACATATGCAAAGTGCATTCAGGTCTTTTGAAAAATTCTGTTGTGTATATGTAGATGATATTCTTATTTTTAGTGATAATGAACAGGATCATCTCAGACATTTAGCAGCAGTATTAAAGAAATGCCAACAACTTGGTATTATATTGTCAAAGAAGAAAGCTCAGCTCTTCAAGACAAAGATTAATTTCTTAGGATTAGAAATTGATGAAGGAACTCATTGTCCTCAGTCGCACATCCTAGAACATATTCATAAGTTCACGGATAAAATTGAAGACAAAAAACAGTTGCAAAGGTTTTTAGGTATATTAACTTATGCCTCTGATTATATTCCCAAACTTGCAGCTATACGTGCTCCTTTGCAGGCAAAGCTCAAGAAAGATGTTCCTTGGGAATGGAAAGATTCAGACACCAGCTACATGGTCAAAGTCAAGAAGAATCTAAAGATTTTTCCAAAACTCTATCATCTAGAACCGAATGACAAGCTTATCATTGAGACAGACGCCTCAGGAGAATATTGGGGAGGAGTACTCAAAGCTGTTAATTCTGATAAAGAATTAATATGCAGATACGCTTCAGGAAGCTTTAAGGACGCTGAGAAAAATTATCATTGGAATGATAATTTTTCATTGGAATGATAATTTTTCATTGGAATGATAATTATCATTGGAATGATAATTTTTCATTGGAATGATAATTATCATTGGAATGATAATTTTTCATTGGAATGATAATTTTTCTCAGCGTCCTTAAAGCTTCCTGAAGCGTATCTGCATATTAATTCTTTATCAGAATTAACAGCTTTGAGAACTCCTCCCCAATATTCTCCTGAGGCGTCTGTCTCAATGATAAGCTTGTCATTCGGTTCTGGATGATAGAGTTTTGGAAAACTCTTTAGATTCTTCTTGACTTTGACCATGTAGCTGGTGTCTGAATCTTTCCATTCCCAATGAACATCTTTCTTGAGCTTTGCCTGCAAAGGAGCACGTATAGCTGCAAGTTTGGGAATATAATCAGAAGCATAAGTTAATATACCTAAAAACCTTTGCAACTGTTTTTTGTCTTCAATTTTATCTGGGAACTTATGAATATGTTCTATGTAAGAACCCCAAATGTTGGATATAATTAAAACTTTTTATTAAGTAATGATAAAATGAGGAACAATGATTCCGACAACAAGGTCACCAGCTCTAATGAATGGTGGTTTTAAAGAACAATGATTGTAATGAATGGATATCGCTTTGGACAATGATCCTGATGCATTGGTATATTGTCAGAATAGAGTAATTCGATGGTTGAGGACCTAGATAAGAATAATCTACCATCCAGGAAGGAGCTAATGGATCCTTGAAGGGAAATGAGTACGTGCATAGTATTTCCCGTACGTGCATAGTGTTTCCCGTACGTGCATAGTGTTTCCTGTACGTGCATAGTAATTTGGTGGATGAATAGTGATTTTGTAAGTTGGAAAACTTTTCACGCCACCCTATGTACGGGACGTGATATGGATGTTTCGAAGTCATATTAGTAATACGCGGAGGAAATAAGTGAATGCAGAGACGATCGGAATTCGGAAATTCCAAATTCTTTTTCGGTATAATATTTGACCGGACAGTGGATTAAATATTATTATAATCCAAGAATTGAGATATTAACCTTGAGGATTTGATATTTTGGGATGTTATTATATTTGATTTAAGAATGAGGGTAGGAAACCACTGAGGCAGTGAAACAAGCGTTCTAGAAACCGCTAAAACGTTATAACGAGATTAATCAATAAAGCGAACGAATCCTAGATTACGGATTAAGTTCGTATCGAGATTAAATATCCTACATGGTCATCACGAGGATTATATTAAGGATTGGGGAAGGTATTATGAATATCGAGAAATTTCCCGGTAAACCCTAGAGGTGAAACTACTTAGTTATTCGTCCGAAAGATCAATGAATTGAGCAATAACCGGACAAAGAGACAAGCAGAGGGCCAAGAGGTATGATGAGCTAGTGGAAGGTGACATAATCACTTTATGCAAGATAAGATCAAAGAGACCAAGCTAGTTACAAAGCTAACTAGCAATCTTAGCAATCAAACCAAGTACTTAGCATGCTTTCTCATCCTACCACACCAAATTAAAAACACTTGTCCACCAAGATGATGTATGCCATGACCTAGTACCTTTAATAAAGCAACTTTATGTTAGATATTTTCACAATAATGCAAGAGAGCAAGGAACACAAAACACTCTCTCTTGAAAGCTCCATTCGGCTTTTCCTTAATTCAAGAATCAAAGTCCAAGCTTCCACCATTGTTTGATCTCCAAATTTTTATGGTAAGTCCTATAATTCATAAAAGTGATACCCTAGAAATCTTGGCTTCAAACTCCATGTTTTCCATTTTTAAATAAATCATCCAAGCCTAGGGTGAATAGTGATTTTAAGAAACTAACTTTGATTTCTTGTTTTGTTTGGATGATCCAAGCTTTGTTAAGGTAATCTAAGGACTAGACAAGGCTTACCAAGTGTTATTCACTCTCCAAGTAAGGTAACAAGCTCCAAAAACCCTTGGTACCATTTTGAGATTTTATGAGTTTTATGGATGATTTAGTGTTAGTATGCTATGTTATGCTTAGATCTATGTTATTAGTTGATTATGGTTGTTGTTTGGATTTTGATCCATGAGATGGTTGAGATGAGTTGTTGATAGACTAGTCATGATGATTATCATGCGTTTGTGTGGTTGGATTGATTTTTTTTAGATCGAGATAAAGTGTAAAAACTTTGGAAAACGCGTAAACATAGCCGTTATAATGCCCGATTTTACAATATCATGTTTTGTATGCCATTTTTCACATCAAAACCCTACTGACCAGAAACTTTTCTGCCATGTTAGGATAGCTTATGTTATAAGCTTCGTTTTGATATAAAGATCACGTGAAACGGACTTACGGTTTAGGAGTTACGGCCGGTTTACTAAAAGTATTTCGAAACCGTAACCGAGAATTCGTAACTGAAATTGAACCCTCGTAAAATATGTAAAGTCATGACGAATCTTGGTAAATAAATACTAGAGGTAAAAAGGAAGGTGTGAAAGAAAACCGTATGTCAAAAGGATCGTTTTTTGATTTATTAAAAATATGCGAGTCGAGGTTAAACGCGAACGAACCCCTAAAAGACGACTTTATTATAACTTCGGTAAAACACTTAGAAAACGGGCAATAAAAACTCGGAGTATAATATTGGTTCGTAATGATCAACCTTAGAACTTGTATGACTTAAGTATGTCCCAAGTATAAGTACAGTGACATGTCATATTAACGAACGAATGTCAGGTCGGATCAATGATAAAAAGGAATCCACTAAAAGGGGTATAACGAGATAACTCGAGAACGTGTTTCGATTTAAGTATAACTTAACTTTTAAGATGTTAAGTGATTAATCCCGAATGCCTTGGCTATTTATAGATCACCAAGCTGACCCGGGACCCGCTACCACTACCCCTTATCGTACTCGACTACCAGGCAAGTTTCAATTCCCTTCTTTTAGGCTGTTGTTGTGATTGAATATATATGTATGTTTTCTGTTATAATATGCCATAGCATGCATGCCTACTTTCAAGTCATATCATGATGCTTGTTCCCTGATAATTATTGACTTATAAATTAGATAGCTATCGTATCAATTATAAGCCGGTTATTGTAAGACCCTCATAGAAGGGCGTATCCAACTGATTCATCAAATATAGACCGGGAGTCAATATTTCTTGATATATCGAGATTACCTCGGAGGAAAATATTTAAGTAAATATTTTCTATTATTCGGGCGACGAATATTATTTGAATATTCATTCGAGATTATTTATTTAACGATCCCTACTTCAAATAATTATTTGAACGTAACTATTTGACGAATAATATTTTTTTTAATATTCATTCAGAGTCGAATTATTTATCGATTATTATTTTGAATATTCTTCTAAAGGTTGGACTACTAAATGAATATTATTTGGATATTCATTTAGAATATTATTCATTAAATGAATATTACTTTTGAATATTCATTTAAGATAGTAATTACCTGATGAATATTATTTTAATGTTCATCTGAAGCTTGATTTATTTATCGAGTCTTATCTCGAATATTCCTTTAAAGCTTGGATTACTAAATGAATATTACTTGATATTCATTTAGAATATTATTCATAAAATGAATATTACTTTTCAATAAACATTTAAATTCCTAATTAATTATGAATATTATTTTGAATATTCATCCAGGGTTCTATTTAATCATCGAATATTATTTTAAATATTTTAAATATTCCTTTCAGGTCTTATTAATTAATGAATATTATTTTGAATATTCATTTGAATATTTAATTATGCAATAAATATTCTCTCGATATTTCTTCAAGGATTATTTGAGAAATACTCTGATTAAAGATATTCTTTCATATTCCTAAATATTCTGTAAAATATTTTAATTCAATAAATATTCTCTAAATATTTATTCCATACTTAGAATAACCTCGATAAGGTTTATCTTCTTCGATTATTACAGAAAATATTTCGGAGTCATATTATTATTAATCATATATCAAGAAAGGTTCTCAGACATCATTCTTCTTTGAGTCTATCTCCCTAATAATAAGGGAACCTTACTTGGAAAATGTTAATTATCTTGTCGACTTCCCGGTCATAGAGTATTCTCTTCACTCGCAACTCGGGTGCTATTGACTTATTAAGTCGTTGTTTACCTTCTCATCTTTCGATGGGTAAGATTGTTGGAACAAGTTGATATTCGTTACCAAGCAATAGCTTGGAAGTTATTGGTGAATTTTCCTTTCCAACTAGATACGACTACTTTGTGGAGTCTTATCAACAAGTATTGTACTTGGGGAAAGGGGGACGAACGTTATATTCAGAATCATGAATTCTATTGGAACTAGGAGTCGTGTAAGAGGCCGAGTAGCGCCGGTCCATCCCCTTTGGCCCAACCGTTGGCCTGGGAGAGCTAGTAAGGCGGTAGACAAGTAAAGCCGTCAGTTCTTCCTTCTTCCGGTAGTAAATCTAATTTGAGCTGTACGATCTCGACTGATCATCAAGATTGGAACAGCGGGCGCGGTGAATACTCCATCATTGGTTCATCATCCAAACTTATTTATTTCCTGCAACATGATTACTGTTGGCAGAGCTGGAAAAGTGTTCATAACTGGAATTGCAATCTTTTCATGCAAGTTCCTCTTTTTAATGACAATGAGAATATCACGCTTACTTTTGATATAGCAGATATTTCTACAAACAAATACTTTAAGTTACCTTGTAACTTCATCGTTCATATTATACTAGCATCATTTCCGTAAATGCATGGCATATGGTTTGAAAGATACTTTTGAACTGTTATATATTATCGTTCAGTTAAATATTATTGTTGGTGGGCTATTGCTCACCCTTGCTTTATTTTTTTTACATCACAACAACAGCTAGACCAGATGACTCGCACAAGGCGCACTCGACGCTGGCGAGGACGATGAGACTACCAGAGCCGAAGAAAAAGCTATTGGTAGGATAGATTCATTCTTTCAGTACCAAATATATGGACTAGTATGACTTATGTAAATGGATGGCAAAGAGTATGTATTCATATTGTAACTCTTTTGGGTTGTAAGAACTCGTAATGTGTTTAATAAAATTTGATTGTTACTCTGATTTTATCTCTGGGACTATAACGGGTGTGTTTTATATTGTTGTGTTGGGTCATAGAGACGTAATTTATTTTATGTTAAGGAAAGTTCAATTGTTGTGGACAGAATTGGAAACCGTAACCACCGGATCCCGGACCCCGGATCTGGGGGTGTTACATTCTAGGATGTGCGACTGAGGACAATGAGTTCCTTGATCAATTTCTAATCCTAAGAAATTAATCTTTGTCTTGAAGAGCTGAGCTTTCTTCTTTGACAATATAATACCAAGTTGTTGGCATTTCTTTAATACTGCTGCTAAATGTCTGAGATGATCCTTTTCATTATCATTAAAAATAAGAATATCATCTACATATACACAACAGAATTTTTCAAAAGACCTGAATGCATTTTGCATATGTCTTTGGAATATAGAGGGCGCTTGTTTGAATCCAAAAGGTAGCACCTTCCATTGGTAATGTCCTTGAGGACATGTGAATGCTGTCAATAGCTGTGATTCTTCGTCTAGCAATACCTGCCAAAAACCAGATTTACAGTCTAATGAACTAAACATTTTCTTACCTCTGATAAGGGTGAGTAATTCATCCTTGTTGGGTAAATTATGGCTGTCTCCTATGGTGGCATCATTAACCGCCTTGTAGATGACTACCATTCTCTTTTTTCCTCTTCTCCTTTCTGCTTCGTTTTCTACCAGAAATGCTGGAGACATGTGAGGTGATTTACTGGGTATGATAATGTTCATATCCAGTAGCTCCTGAATTTGTTTGCCAAATTCTTCTCGATCCTGAGGACTGTACTTCATAGGTTTTACCTTGATTACTGTCTTTGGATCTCTGAGCTTAATGCTTCCTTTCATCCATTGCTTAGTCTTTTTAGGATCTAAAGGATTTTCGGAGCACACTGAATCTAATAATCTTTCGATCATAGATTTCTTTTCCATGTCTAGAATCAAATTTTTACAAATAAAATTCAATTCTTTAAATTTTTCTAAACTCTCCTTCCCCCTTTTTAAAAGTTGAATTTTATTAGGGCTGATATTTATAGCTTCTGGCTGACGAGTCTTAGACTTTTTCTTCATTGATTCAAGGAAGTCTTTAACTCTAAATTTTTTAGCTATAATCAATTTTTTGACATATACTTTTTCACCTGAAAGAGTTAAATAATATGATCCGGGTGTTGAGTAAATGGTCCATATAAGTTTAGAAAATTATTGCCTAGAATAAGGTCTACACCTGATTCCTGCTGATAGATTGTAGGAATATGAAATATTTCTCCTGAAATCATTATATCAAGGTTTTTACATACCTTTGTAATAGTAATGGAACTATTATCTGCAATACTTACCTGTATAGGCTTTTCTGCATTAACCCAATGTTCTTCTGGGATAACGTATTTACTTGCTAAGCACAGACTTGCACCTGTGTCAACATAGCAATGTAATTCTATCTTTTTATATCCTGCAAAATTTAAGATACCAGGGATATAAATAGAATTAGGATTGGTGATATTAGATATCGCCAGATCTTTTACTTCTTCAGTCTGAATCTGATGAAGTATATTCATTAGTCTCTGACTCTTCTGGTCCGGGATCTAATTCTTCTTCTGAGATGTACACTTCTTGTATATCTTCGTAAGGTTCTTCGATAGGAATATATCCTAGTGAATATATTTGCTCAAGCATGCGGGCTTTACTCTCATGCTTCTGCCTGTTTGGGCACTCATTTGCGTAGTGTCCTTCTTCATTGCAAATCCAACACCTGCATTTTTTCTTGCCTTTTGGGCAAAACTTTTGTTTATCGTTAGAAAACTTCTTTGAAGATTTTTTCTTAACATATTTTCCTGATTTGAAGGGCTTCTTTTTCCTAACAAATCGATATTTTTTCGTATATTTCTTATACGATTTTTTCCTGTGGAAACTTCTAGATGTCTTAGTACATCCATACTCAAATGGTTGTTCTACCACTTTTTCATAGCATTTTTTACCAAATAATTTTAGCTGTTTTGTTTTTTAGTTAAATCATAAATCTTACTGATTTCTTCTTTAACTATTCTATGAGCATAGCCCAAACTATTTTCAGCAGCTCCTGTTGCTTCGAGATTAAAACGTTCAAGAGCTTTCTCACCTACTAGAGGTATTTTAAGAAGATAATCTCTGATAAACTTCTTATAATCTGCTAGCTCAACTAATTGATATAAATATTTTTCATAATCATTATAAAATCGATCAAGAAAACATATATCACAAAGTTGCATTTTAGTAAGCATGGATTTTGCCTTACTAATTATCTTAGCCAATTCTTGAATTTTATTGGTCTGAAGATCTATTCCTAAGAAAAATGTGTATATTGCATTTATAACATTTTTATAGGCAGTTATGGGATTCATTACTGGAACCCATGTGGTGTTTTTAATCATGCTATTAACAACACCTGTAGTCTTATGTTCCATCAATAACAAAACTGTTTCTTGATCATCATAAGCTTCGCTATTAGTCTGTATTATTAGGCTAATTTCTTGAGACCATTTATCAATGAGCTCTTTTCTATTGGTTTTTTCGTCAATATTTAAAATATTACTACCATAGATGTTAGTAACATTTTTAGAATCTGGAATAGAATAAGAAGGATAAAAATTACCTTTCCTTTTTCTACTACCTGAGGTTTTGCCTTCATGCTCTTCCTCCTTTTTGACTCCTGAGTGTTCTCCTTGCTCTGGAGAAGCTTGTTTGTCCATTCTGAAGTTTTCTGGAAAAACTTCTTCTTCTGATTTTTCAGCTTGAAGTGATTCTTCCGAACCTTTCCAAGGGTCTGATCCCTCTTCGTCAGTACTGAAAGATTCAATAATGTTTAGAGTTTCATGAGAATTAAAACCAAATAAAGATTTTAACTCACTCCTTGACTCTATTTCTTGGTTGGCGATAGAGTCATCCTCTATTTCCATTAACCTGATTGCTTGTTCCAATTGACCGTAGTTGTCATCTGTAACCTGCAATTCTTCATCTTCTAGATTATTCCAGAAGAATTCTTCTACCATTTGCATGTAGTTCATGATGATTCTTTATCAAATGGCCAGGTTAAGCTTCCTGAGTTCTTTCCAGAACCCATTTCTTCGTTACCAACGTTGAAGTTAGGATAACTGTATTTCAAGGGTTTCTTGAATTTTTCATCTGCTAAGACGATTTCTCTGTTTGATGTACCTGTCTTAAGAACATCAAGAATTTCTTTATTGCAAGGACAATCATGAATAATTAATTTTATTTCATTGATAATCTTTGCTGCTGCCGCTTCAATGTTATCGGCATTCTGCTGATTTTTAAGCAACTCTAGAATTTCTTCTAATTGTGCCTTAATAATCTTAGTGAAATCTTCTTGTAATTCCTTAAGACTCATCCTAAAATTTTCTTAAGGTATTCCTCGATTTCTATGAGTTTAGAAGTAAAGTCTAATACTTCTTTTCTCGAGATAGGTATGTCATGATTATTGTTACTTTTTAGGAGTAATAAATATTATTCTCCATTTTTCTTGTTTTTGGCCAGTAATTGTCCAAAAGAATAATTATTCCTTCCTCTCTTTTTTTGTTTTGTTGTTTTGTTGCCACGAGGCTTCAGTTGTGTATTCAACCTACTCGTGGTTCAACAACGAGCAGGAGACACCCAGTACACTACTAGCTGAAATTTAAGACTCCACTTATAGATGCATGCATGGCTATGCAAACAAGCTACTCGTTGTAAGATAACGAGCAAAAGCCAATTTGCAATCCACGAGCAGGAATATCTTAGTAGCATATATGCATGAGTAGGTATATAATTTCTTCTAAATCCCCAGCTGGTCGCAGCCTTCTCTGTCACAGTTGTTTGCAGAGCATGGAGATAAAACTTACTCGTGGTTTAACAACGAGCAAAATACACAATTTTTGCCACGAGCAGATGTACTACACTTATCTACACCCAGGGTTTCTTCACAAACGTGGGCCTGGGCTTGGCCTTTAGTAATTTTTATACATAGTTTTGTTATACTCTCAAGTATAATTATATTTTAGCAAAAATAAAATCCTGCCTCAATTTGAAAATACAAGCTACTCGTAGTACAACCACGAGCAGGAGACATGCAAAAAACCAACGAGCACCATTGCTGCTTTCCAGTAGTGGATTTTCTCATTATTTGCATTGTACTTGTGGGTTAACCACGAGCAACCCGGCTCTATTTGTAACAACTTTTACTATCTCTTTTTATTGTACTTTCACGTATTCTTCTGGAAGATAATTAAATAATTAATTTCTTATTTTTTACGAGAAATTTCTCCTCAGAACAAATGGGTTTCAGACCTTTTCCTGGAATTTTCTTTGGGCCATGCCTTTACACCACATAGGTTTAGTTCTTTTAAGCCCACGAACCCCCAAGTGTTGTCCGCAAATTCCCTAATGGACCTCCTCAATAGCTGATTTGGCCTCTTCGGGCCTCAAACACTTTAGATACGGAATCACAAAAGATTTCTTTTAGAGTATCCCTTCAATCAGAGCATACCTCAACTCTCTCACAGATAATTTTCGTGCCTCCATGGCATTAGTCGGGAGCCAACCAGTCTCGAGGTGTGCTTTTATGGGATCTATCCAACATTCCCTCACCCCAATAGGTGCGACTAACTTTGAATCGATGGTAGGGGTTCTCAGAACTTGGAAGTAGACACTTCCAGAGTAATTCTCTATCTCAGAGGAGGCAAACTTGGATAAGGCATCAGCCTTGGTGTTTTCCTCCCTCGGAATGTGCTCAATGTAGCACTCATCAAATTGAGTCATTATTGCCTTCACAGGCCTTAAGTATTTAGCCATGGTTTCATCCCTTGCCTCAAACTCTCCATTGACTTGGGCCACAACCAGCCTTGAATCTCCACAAACTTTAAGGTTTTTGACCCTTAGGGCTCTTGCTAAGCCAAGTCCAGCTATCAGAGCTTCATATTCTTCCTCATTATTGGTTGTTGGAAAGTCTAACTTCAGGGCGTATTCAATCATGAATCCATCGGGACTTTGTAAGACAAGACCTGCGCCACTTGTTTTTGTTTTTGATGCCCCATCAAAATAGAGCATCCAGAATTCCTTCTCCTCTTTTATAGGTTCCTTGTCTTCCTTATTGCCTTCCTGAGGTATCTCCTGCCCCCCGACTTCTTGGTTGTTAATGGTGCATTCAACCACGAAGTCAGCAAGTGCCTGAGCTTTGATGGTCGTCCTTGGCTTGTACTTAATATTGAATTCTCCCAACTCAATTGCCCACTTGATGAGCCTACCACTGGCTTTAGGGCCGTGCAAAATATTCCTCAATGGTTGTCCTGTAAGGACCTCAATCTTATGTGCTTGAAAATAGGGCCGTAGTTTCCTAGAGGCAGTTACCAATGCTAAGGCAAACTTCTCAATAGTGGAGTAGTTCAACTCTGCTCCGTGTAAAACTTTGCTCACATAGTATACGGGTTTCTGAACCTTGTTTTCCTCCTTTACCAACACCGCACTCACAGCTTGACCTGAAATTGCCAAGTAAAGATAGAGGATTTCTCCCGTACTTGGCTTGGCCAACAGCGGGGCCTCAGACATATACTTCTTCACCTGCTCAAAGGCCTCTTGGCTTTCTTCTTTCCACTCAAAGTTTTTTACCTTCTTCAAGGTTTTAAAGAACGGCAAACACTTGTCCCCGGATTTGGAGATGAACCTCCCTAACGTAGCAATCCTCCCAGTTAACTTCTGTACATCCCTTATAGAACGTGGTGGTTCCATGTCCAAAATAGACTTGATTTTATCGGGGTTGGCCTCAATTCCCCTTTTTGAGACCATAAGACCTAAAAATTTCCCAGACCCAACACCAAAAGCACACTTGGCCAGATTCAACATCATCTTATGGTGCCTCAGCACTTCAAATGCCTCGTGTAGGTGTTCAATATGATCTGCCTTGTGTAGGCTTTTCACCAGTATATCATCCACATAAACCTCCATAGTCTTTCCAATGAGATGAGCGAAAATCTTGTTTACCAACCTCTGTTATGTAGCTCCTGCATTTTTCAGCCCAAAAGCCATGACCAGGTAACAATACACACCGAAGTCAGTGATGAACGATACCTTATGAATATCATCCTTATGCATCTTGATCTGATTATATCCGCTAAAGCCATCTATGAAGCTTAACATCTCGTGCCCAGCCGTGGCATCTATCAACATATCGATCCTTGGCAAGGGAAAACAGTCCTTTGGGCATGCGTCATTCAGATCAGTGAAGTCTATACACATCCTCCACTTTCCATTAGCCTTCTTGACCATCACAGGATTGGCCAACCATTCCGGGAACTGGATTTCCTCAATGAACCCTGCCTCTAGGAGTTTGTCAACTTCCTGTTTTATGGCTTCTTGCCTCTCAGGTGCAAAATTTCTCTTCTTTTGTTTCACTGTCTTCCAGTTTGGATCCACATTCAGGCTGTGTGTTATCAATTGGGGATCTATCCCTGGCATGTCAGCTACTGTTCACGTGAAGACGTCACTATTGTCTTGCAAGAAGGAGATCAATTTGCTCTTCAAGGGGTCTTTCAAAGATGCCCCGATGTAAGTAACCTTCTCAGAATCTCCCAACTCCAAAGGTATGGGAAGCAAGTCCTCTGCTGGTTTTCCTTTCCGCTCTTCATTCTCTCAAACATCCATATCCTCAATCGGGAGGACCTGCCCCCCAGTTCCATCTGGCCTCAGTGCGGCCACATAACAACTCCTTGCCATCTTTTGATCTCCTTTCTCTTCTCCTACTACATTTCTGGTTGGGAATTTAATCTTTAAATGATAGGTAGAGGCAACTGCCTTAAAAGCATGAAGTCCCGTCCCTCCTAAGATAGCATTGTAGGTAGAAGTGGCCTTAATAACCAAGAAGTTTAACATCTGATTGGCCTCCCTTGGCTCTTGCCCTATAGTCATGGGTAACTGAATCATCCCCTCAACTTTCGACTCTACTCCGTTGAACCCATATATGGGCATGTTTGATGGTGTCAACTGAGATTCAGTATATCCCATCTTCAAGAAGGCATCATGGAACAGAATGTCCACTGATGCTCCATTGTCAATCAAGACTCTCTTCACTTGGGAGTTTCCTATCACAGATGAGATAACCAGTGGATCATCATGGGGAAACTTCACCCCTTTGAGGTCCGAATCATCGAATCCAATTGAGACTTCCGTCTTTGCACGCTTCGGGGCTTCCCCTACGATGTGCATCACCTCTCGTGCATACGTCTTTCTGGAATTTCTACTTGTCTCGACCGCTGTTGGGCCACCAAAGATCATGTTTATCACCGGCCCCCGGGGATGCTGATTACGGTTACGGTCCTCATATTTCCTATCATAATCCCGCTTTGGGTTTCCTCGATCCCCATCTTTGCAGAATTTATTCAATTTTCCCCTGCGGATCAAGAACTCAATCTCATCTTTCAATTGTCTACAATCGTTGGTATCGTATCCCACATCTTTGTGGAACCGGCAGTACTGATTCTTGTTTCTTTTCTCAGGATCAGTCCTTAGTGGCTTCGGCCATCTCACATCCCTGTCCTTTTCTATCTCCATCAGGATTTGGCTTCTTGGGGCATTCAACCTTGCATACTCCGTAAACCTTTGCCCTGGACTCCCCTTTTTAGGATCCGAATCAGAATCTCTGCCTGTGCGCGGGTATTTATCTCTCCCATCATATTCTTGTTCCGGCTTCCGCTTCTTAGAATTGTCACCGTTCACGATGTTTCTCGTTCCTGACTCCTTCTTTAGACTATCCTCAGCTTTAATATACTTATCAGCCCTTCGTTGGAGCTCATCCATGTTCTCGGGGGGATGTTTTTCGAGTGACCTCTTAAAGAAGAGGTCAGTGGTTCCATGCTCCAGGGCTACCATGGCCACCTTATTCTCCAAGTCAGTGATATTTAATGTCTCTTTGGTGAATCGCTTGAGGTAATCTCTCATATTTTCATTCTTTCCTTGCACCACATACATAAGAGATGCAGAACTTTTCTCATGAACTCTTCCACTAATGAATTGGCTGACAAAAGCGGCACTCAGCTCCTTAAAAGAGCCAATCGAATTCGGGGGCAGACGGCTATACCAACGTTGCGCCATGCCCGACAGGGTTTGAGGGAAAGCCCTACACTTTAGAGCGTCACTTGCCGGTTGCAATAGCAGCGCGTTTGAGAACGTCCTTACATGATTAGCGGGATCTCCTGTTCCATTGTAAGCCTTTATAGTAGGCATCTTGAACTTCCGTGATATGTGCGCACTCATCACCTCCTCGGTGAATGGGGGCGTGGGATCGTCAGGGTCTCCCAGCGGTATCAAATCCTTAGGGTCTCCTCTGGGAGTTTCAACCCTTGTTGATCTTCCAGTTGGGGTATCTACCGTTCTTTGTCTCCTTGAAGATTTCTCCAAGTCAATTAGGGGAATCTCCCTTGAAGCCGGAAGGGGTCGATTCTGATTTTGCCTGGATTGCTCTCTTGCCATGTCATCCTTCAGCCGTAGGATCTCGGCCTCGTGTGCCTTGATTCTCTCGGCAAGTGTCTGAGGGGGTCCATCATGGATTCTTCGGCGAGCCTGTCCTATAGGCTCCTTGCTCAGACATCGCCTCCTCGGGGCTTCATCCCTATCTTCCTCCGAGGATGAGTCATCAGAATACGGGCCTGAGTAGTCGTAGTATTGCTGGCCTTGATTGGGTCCTAAACCTCTTATGTAAGGTGGATTGTACGGCTCGCGTATCTGGAGGGCGTGACCACTTGGTCCGGCCTGATACGGGGGATAGTTGGGCAAGCCATACACCGGGTTCGTGCTTGCGGAGATCAAGGTCGTAGAGATCTGAGCGATGGGTGGAGCGGATTGTCCTCCGAGAGGGGCGACCACTATCTGAAGGGGATTCGTCCCTTGGGTGGTGGGATTCGTCACTAAGGGTAACGATCCATGAGTTTGCGTTTCGGTTCCTTGAGGTTGAGTGGTTAGTGTCTGGGAATCCGTCCCTGGGGGTACCTGTTCCCCAATCGGGGGTGCGGTGGTGCTGGTAATGGTTTCAGAAAGTGTTGGTGTTCTCCGGGTGGTAACCATGGTTGATATTCGTTTCCCACAGACGGCGCCAAATGTTGTGGAACGAAAAGTAGGGTGTATTTACTGCGTATTTAATGCTAGGGTTTGTGGAAGCTTCGAGCTTTAATGGCTGATCAAGTGTTTCGTGACTTAACTCGGGTCCTCACAAGATGCCTACGTATCTTGCAAATATCAAGAATCAAGCCAAAAAACGTAGTTCTATTCGAGAAGGACCAGGTCCTTATATAGGCGTTGAATGCCTGGGAATTAGGGTAGGGTTTGGTAACTTGGTAGACAAGTTACCCACTCTAGATGGAATTCTAGATCCTTCCATGAGGAAGGCTGATTTCTATTGGACTCGTATGCCTTGAAGGCTACTTCTAGTATGAATTAGTTCCCTTTTGGACTCAATAACGGAGTCCTATTATCAGCTGAATAATTAATTATGAATTTAATAATCAACTAGGTTTTTGGGCCTCATTTATGGGCTTTAACCTTAGACCATTCTAGGTTCATTTAATGCAACATTAAATGTGTCTTTAGGGCTTACTTTCAGCCCATATCATTAAGGTATAAGCAAACTAAGGTATATTTGGTTGGTCGATAGTTTGGTCACTTTATTTGGTACACTCAATAACAATATTTGGATTTTGAGACAGATTAATGAGAATCGTTGGATGTAATGTTAAAATAATATCCTTTTTATAATATATAAAATGAGTAATGCTAGGTACCCCAAATTGGTACCCAAAAATTACTCTCAAATGATGTGGCAAAGCTTACATGGCATAGAAAAAATTTTTGATTGGGTGGTTGGTGTGAATGCAGGGGGGTCCACTATTATTATAACCAATTGAATTGCTACACTTGGCATTTGGGAAATTTTTTGGGTACCAATTTGGGGCACCTAGCATTTTCCATATAAAATCTATACTATTATATAAAAGCCGAAACATTAAAAGTTTGGTTAGTCGATACGGTACCTGTTCATTTTACTCATTTACCCTCACTTAACAGTACATGTTATTTTTAATTAATTATCCATACATAATTACTTATCTATACTATTATATTAAAGCTTTAATTATTCGTTGTATACAGATTTCTATTATATTTTGTTAGTGATTAGACAATCGAGTGTTATATTTTTTGGTATATCTATACTATTATATTAAAACCGAAACATTAAAAGTTTTTGTTTTCGGTTTGGTTATCCTATTTATTAAAATAAAAGTTTTAGTTTTCGGTTTGGTTATCTTATTTATTAAAATAAATAATAACATAATAGTATAACTAATGGTAATTAACCGATTGTCTTTTCCACATTTACTTTTTGTTTTTATATTGCCTTTTTAAACACCTAAAAATCAATCGTATCATATCTTTCAATCATTAATATTTTTTTTAATTAAAACATGTTACCATTTTGATTTAAAACTAATCTTACAATCATTAATATATATCCGAAAATATCATACCATATTTTTTAATTATTAATAAAATATATTGAAAATCATATACATTGTTTATAATAGAGAGAACATTAGTATAACCCATAAACATGAGTATATTAAATTATATTAAATTAAAATTAAATAAAATATTAAAAATAATTAATGATTATATAAAAACATGATTGTAATATTAAATATATACTATTATATAAAAGCCGAAACATTGAAAGTTTTGGTACCTGTTTTTTTGGTACTTCGTGAAATTACTTATTTACCCTTCATTATAAAGAAAAATAAATACACCTAAAATAAATAATAACATAATACAATTAATGGTAATTAGTAGAGATATTACCTTTTATAAACACCTAAAAACATCAATCGTATCATATCTTTCCATCATTAATATTTTCTTTCGAATTAAAACAAGTTATAATTAATGGTAATTAGTCGATTGTCCTTTTCACATTAATATAACAAAATTAATGGTAATTAGTCGATTAACTTTTTCACATTTACTTTTAGTTGAACATATTACCTTTTATAAACACTTAAAAACATCAATCGTATCATATCTTTCGATCATTAATATTTTCTTTCGAACTAAAACACATTAAGTTTTTAATTTAAAACAAATATTACAATCATTAATATATACCCGAAAAAATCACAGCATAATTTTCAAGAAAAATATAACATCAAAAATAAATAATAACATAATATAATTAATGGTAATTAGTTTATCTATCTATACTATTATATAAAAGCCGAAACATTGAAAGTTTTGGTACCTATTTTTTTGTACTTGGTGAATTTACTTATTTATCCTTCATTATAAAGAAAAATAAATACACCTAAAATAAATAATAACATAATATAATTAGTGGTAATTAGTTGAGATATTACCTTTTATAAACACCTAAAAACATCAATCGTATCATATCTTTCCATCATTAATATTCCATTTCGAATTAAAACATGTTATAATTAATGGTAATTATAACATAATAAAATTAATGGTAATTAGTCGATTGCCTTTTTCACATTAATATAATAAAATTAATGGTAATTAGTCGATTTCCTTTTTCATATTACTTTTAGTTGAACTTATTACCTTTTATAAACACCTAAAAACATCAATCGTATCATATCTTTCGATCATTAATATTTTTCTCGAATTAAAACACGTTACCTTTTTAATTTAAAACAAATCTTACAATCATTACTCCCTCCGTCCCGCTAATATTGGCCACAATTTCATATTTGTTATCCCAAAATTATTGTCCACATTTCCTTAATAAAGCAAATTATGTGTCAAATTTGTTAAGTTTTCAAAAATATGTTAATAATTATGAATAAATATGGTAATTATAACTTAAACGCTAAATACATGGATTTTGGATGGTGAACAATATTAGCGGGACGGAGGGAGTAATATATACCCGAAAATATCACACCATAATTTTTAAGAAAAATAAAACACCTAAAATAAATAATAACATAATATAATTAATGGTAATTAGTCAATTGCTTTTTTCACATTTACTTTTAGTTGAATATATTACCTTTTATAAACACCTAAAAAGATCAATCGTATCAAATCTTTCAATCATTAATATTTCCTTTACAATTAAAACATATTACCTTTTTAATTTACAACAAATCTTACAATCATTAATATATACCCGAAAATATCACACCATATTTCTGTATTATTAATAAAATATATTAAAAGTCGTATACGTTGTTTATAATAAGAAAACATTAGTATAAACCGTAAACATGAGTTTATTAAATTATATCAAATTAAAATTTAAAAACTTATTAAAAATAATGATTATATAAAAACATAATTATAATATTAAATAAAATTCATAATATAATACAAGAAACCTGTGCATTGCACGGGTTATAAGTTAGTACTCTTAAAAATTCAAGGTTTGAATCCCATCGACAACATATTATTATTAAACATTTATATCATATTATAAACTACTCTCGATTCCCCTAAACAACATATTTTAGTTTAAAAATTATATTATTATATTATAAACTACTAAAAGAATTTCAATATTCAATTCCCGTCAACAACATATTAAATTTAAAAAGTTATTTATCTATTTTAAATATACAAGCAAACAACTATTATTTAGAATACTATCAAATATGTATTATTATATTTTATTATCTTTTATAATTTATTTTCTTACTAATTAAAAAGCAAATATTAAAATTATGAATAATAAGATAAAAATATTAAATATTATGATACAATATTTAATGCATCGCACGAATTATAAGCTAGTATATATAATAAGCACAAGATCTTATCCATAATTTTGGTTTGGTCACTTTAGTTTGGTTACGGTCAAAATAATCTCAACTGTCGAATATAATATTTTTAAAAATAGACGATCGAGATTATATCATATTATAAAGAAAATTATAATCTAAAAATGATATAACTACAAAGGTTTAATTAGAATTGAATTTTAAAAAGAAGTTATAATCTGAGAAGAATATAAAAGATTGTATTAGAACTGAATTTTATTTATTTATTAATATTAAAAATGGTTCATATTTACTATTTAGGCTCTATCTCGAGATATAGAAATCAGATTTAGATGATTTTACAGTCCACGCGGAACTCTTAAAATTATCTTTAATTTAGTGATGATTTTTTTTATTTTTGTTAAGCAACAATTGATTAAGAAGCCATAATGGCACTTACAAACAGACATGACCACTGCAAGTAACTGCAAACAAAGTAGAGACAACAGACCTAGGAAATGAAACTGAGAACTAAGACAAATTCTAAACAACTGCAAATACCACTGCTAAGGATCAGGGGGATTATTCTAACATGATAAGATCCACTGTCTCCTTTTGGCCGATCAAATTTCCCAACTGAGATGACCCACCCATATTAGAAATAGATGCGGAAGCACCTGACATTGCAGACCTTTGTATATTTCCTAACTGAGAGATGAGGATATCATTCTCAACATAGACACTCTTGCCTTTAGCTACGTTGTTGTGCTCCACACTCCACTGGAATGGTTCGTTGATAGCAACATCCTTAGTAGACCAAGGCGTATTGAGCTGTATAGGAGGAGCCTCCTCCTGAGGAACATGCATGTTGTGAACAATGTTGTCGAGATGAGAAGTGACTACTGCACCTGAGAAGGTGTAATGATCTGAGGAGATTCTTGATCAACTTCACCAAAGCCAAAGACAGGGTGAATGTGAAAGGCTGGTAGATAAGGACCCAAGCCATTGTCCAAGTCCAAAATCTCTATCAGGTTGCCAAAGGGTGCCTTGACTTCCACATGCCCTGAACAGTTTATTAATGCATAATCTGCCATGAAAGCTGGGGCCCTATTTCTAGTAGAGTATACTGAATATATCTTACAGCTCCTTTGCATTGAAGGATCCTCTCTAGTCTTTTATATTGAGTAAATAACACATTGATTTGCTGAACTGCTATCGTGAGGCCTTCTTCTTCTAACTCCATTTCATCTTGATCAACAAGCATTTCAAATGCTTCCATATTATCACTTTCCATGTAAACATGTGGAATCATGCTTACATATGCCAGCCTCATTGCCAAATGAATCGCCCAAACCTGAGATTCAAATCCTTCCATATCACGAAGCGGACCCATTACACCCCACAGGAACTTTCCATTGTGGACTCTAGCAATTATTCCAATGTCGTTCATGTTCCCATTTGGCATAGAAAGCTCCTCCAAGACCCCATGCACGTTAATCTTGATGCCATTCTCAGGAGGGGGAACCACAGGTTGTCCATAAGGAGAAACAAAGAAGAAGAGGGGAGGACTAGTATGACAAACCGTACCCTTGTGTACACTATATAACGTTGTTGTATGTGTATAATTCTGCTAGCTAGGAGAAAACGCTCGTTCCCAGACATTAAAGAAATGGCGTGCGTCTTGAAAATGACAGAAGTGTTGGATAACCAATGCAAAGATTCCACTTTATGCATGTACCACTACTAGAAAAACGTCAATAGACATCGGTTAAAAACCGATGTCTATGTAAAACCAGAACCGATGTCTTCGCATGTGTAGAGAAAGGTATGGATCTTAGACATCGGTTTTTAACCGATGTCTATGTTTCAAATTTACATCGGTTTCTTAATAGTGAACTTATGTCTATGTTTTAAATTTACATCGGTTTCTTAATAGTGAACTGATGTATATGTGTCAAATTTACATCAGTTTCCTAATAGTGAACTGATGTCTATGTTTCAGATTTACATCGGTTTCTTAATATACCAAAACCAGATAAATAATATACCAAAACCAGATAAATAATATACCAAAATCAAAAAACCGATATACCAAAACAAAATATGCATTCAATTGATCCACTATATTATCAAATTCAATATCAAAACTAATTACATAATCCAAACCATCCAATATCGAAACTACATTGATATAATATCTTAAAAATATGTTCTCTTAAAAATGCTTGAATAAAAAGATGGACAACATGTTGTCAGATTTGCAAACTATCCACTGTATTGAGCCCAAACGCCTCACATGCACTCTTGCATGCAAAAACACCCCATATTGTTCCTTCTCCCACTGCATGCAAAAATCAACAAAAATCAACAAGGAAGCATTAGATTGACTCAAACAGAAAATTTATGAAAATGGCTATCGTGCCACAAAACTGACAATTAATAACTAGTCCGACATTAATGTTATGCAAATGATGAGCAATAAGAAATAACACTTGCGAATGAGATGTATAACTAAGAGATGTGCTCGACCCCTGTGTACACTAAAAAGCCATTGGACTACAAGAGCAGTAGCCACATGCTTCCAGAAACTCAGAAATGCTGGACAAAGTGGTTTACAAAGACAGAAGGCTGTGACTAAAACATAATGATACTGTGAGTAAACTAGCAGTTACTAATTCAACTGCAGCATATGAACACAACTAGAATATCATAGTACTTTTGATTTGTCCAGTGCAAAAGTCATCGTATATTCTAACACAACTAGAATATCATAGTACTAATTCAATTGCAGCATATGAACACAATTCAGGTTATTGTTTAGTCATATGCACATAAAACACAAAACTAGCAGTGGGTAAAATTATTGTGTAAAGAGAAGGAGCCAACTATAAGCGAAGAGTAACGAATATGTATGGCGTGGGAAGTACTGCACTATGTGGAAATGAATTTAATAAATGAAAGGCCTTGAATGAAAACTAAATGCCATGTCTTATGTAGTAGTTCTCACTTTTGATGTATGACATATTTCACTGATTAAAAGGAAAAAAAACTTCATACATACTATACGTTAGAAAAGAGTTCATTCAGAGGAATATCAAAGGAGAAGAGACTAAAAATATCCGAAGATGCAGTCACAGAACTCGATTCAACTACAAATGCATATATCTAATCATGTAAAGTCAATGCAACCCAAAACCTCTCAGTTTTCTTTTGAGGAAATTTTATGAGAGCAGAAGGTAATTGAGGTGCACCATAAGATGAACAAGCTTCAGACCTGGATTATGAACCCAAAAGAATTAGTGTAGGATGAAGAAATGGCAGGGCCCGGCCGCTCCTAAAAGGGCACTTTAGAGAAGTTTTTCCTATCCATGCCAGAGGCATTTAAGGGGGCTGAGCTTCCAGCAAGATAAGCAACATTATTTCCGTTACAACTAATCCCTGATCCAAGCGTGCTGAAAAGTTTTAGTCCTCTCATCTGAGACTGAAACAGTATATTATTTGTCCCAAAAACTCCAGCTACATGATTCCAGCTACTATTAGACATCGGTTTAGTCTTTACTGATGTTAGAGAGAGTTTTAACATCAGTGGCTTCTCTGACCGATGTCTAAAGTGTGATGTCTATTGCAGTTTTTCTAATAGTGTACCTTTCTTCCAGAAATGGATAACCAGAAATAGTCCACCTTTTTAGAACCATGTACCAATAAGCTATGAGAGTTGTGTACCCCTTTTGGCCAGCTTGTCAGCCTCTTCATTATATTCCCTAGGAATATATGAAAATTCAAATTTAATAGAAGGTAGGAAATTGTTTTGCATATCTTCATGAATCCAGTTTTGTCTGAAACACGCTATTGCTTTGCTAGAATCTGAGCATATCACAATCTTCATATCTGCATGCTGAATATGCAACAATGTTTGTATGACAAACCATATTGCCACCATCTCTGTTTCTAGTGCACTAGAGGCTATAACTGGACCTGAGAATAGGAATCTAGTTGCATGCATTTTCTCCTTAATCAAACCACCAATACCAGCATATAGACCTAGAGGAGGGTTGTTGTAAAAAGATCCATCCACAAAGCAAATAGCATCAAAATTCTTGTATAGATAATCCCAGAACATGAGTTTTTTGTCCAACAAATGCATTTGTAAGGCAGTGACAGGATTAGTGTCCCAAACATTATAAAGTTTGTCACTAATCATATCCACAGCGCCAAACCATTCGAATGTCCTCATCTTAATGAGTTGGATACAATCATTCCTTTTAATACGTGAATTTTGAAAAATGAGCTCATTTCTACTAAGCCAGATAGTCCATAGAACCTCAGCTACCATCACATGCCAAGCCTTTGCATTCAAATCCTTTGGTACTACTTTTAGTAGGCTAGCTAAATCGAAGTTAGTGTCTAATAACAATTGTTAATCATAGTTGCACCATAACTTAATGAAATCCCAACTCCAAGTTGCCACCTCACACTTTAAAAATAGGTGTCCTAGGGTTTCCTCATGCATTCCACACCAGTTACAAAGTGGAGAAGAAAGAGCTAAATTGAGTTTGGAATATAAAAAACTTTTGACAAGCAATATTGCATGCATCACCTTCCAAAGGAAGATGAGAATTTTTGGAGGTGCCGAAATTTTCCAAAGATGACTCCAAACTGGTGATTGAAGATGAGTTTGGAGCATAGCTGAGTAACAGTCCTTAGTGTTGAACTTAAGATTGTTGTGACTCTAAATGAGCTTGTCACCTAAATTGGATAATATTATCTGCTTGACAATCATACTAAGCCTATTAAAATCAGTCTCTTCCCATGCTCTTAAGGGGTGATTCCGAAGAGCTCTCCATGTAACTCCCCTAGATAGCCAAACTTGAAGAACTGTTTCAATGTTCTTGAATTTTAAAAGTGACAATGAGTAGAGTCTTGCGAACTCAACTCGTAAAGAAATGCCATTGTGCCAAGAATCTTCCCAAAATTGTACCGTTTTCCCATCTCCTATCTTTCATTGGAAATTACTAGAAACTCTGCCTGATTCAATGAGAACTTTGCCTGCATCAATTACATCACGTAACATGTATGATGCAGTACTATTAATGGCTAAGTTAGATAGTCATATCCCAAATTCTGGACCATATTTGTGAGTCATAAAGGAATGCCAGAAACTGCCCCTTTCTTCACAACTACGCCACCACCATTTGAAAAGCATTGCATAATTACGCTCTCTCAGAGACACAAGACCCAAGCCATCAGCTTGTTTAGGGCGACATATTTTGTTCCATCCTAACAAGTGCATTTTTGCCTTAGTATCATCCCCCACTATTTTCTCACCCCAAAAGAATGACTTTATGAGACTATCAATCTTCCTTTCAACCTTTTTTGGCATTTGATACAAATTGTACCAGTAAATCGGCATGCTATCGAAAGCTACTTTGAGAAGGAATGTTTTACCAGCTTGATTTATTAACCTACCTTTCCATGAAGCCAGTTTCCCCTGTATTTTTTGGATTAGAGGATCCAAAAACTTTACTAATTTAGGAGAAGCACTAATGTCAGCCCCTAAATAACTGATAGAATCTCCACCCACTTTACAACCTAGTGTGGACGCCCAACTGTGTAGCTCGTATAACTCATCCTAAAAACCATATAGATGACTTTTATGAAAGTTTACCTTCAGACCTATGAGTATAAAGAAGCTTTGCAGCACACTATTAATGCCTTTAACTGAAGCAGAATCATTATGTAGAAAAATGATGATGTCATCTGCATATTGCAGATGTGAGATTGAGAAACCTTGCGAACCTATTGTCACCCCCTTAAAAATTCTTAGAGACTCAGCTTGTACTAACATCACGTGTAGTACCTCAGCCACCAGATTGAAAAGCAGAGGAGATAGGGGATCACCCTGTCGTAAACTTCTCTGAGGCCTAAATTCGTTATTAGGGGATCCATTTACCAGTATAGATGATCGTGTGGTATGAAAAATTATTGACAGCCATTCTATCCACTTACTATTAAAATTCATACACTCAAGCAAATGAAATAAGAATGACCAATCTACCGTGTGAAAGGCCTTTTCAAAATCTACTTTAAAGACCAGACCACTACTTTGCTTTGATTTAATACTGGATACCACTTCACTTGCAATTAAAATGCCATCAGATATATGTCATCCTTGCATGAAACCCGTTTGAACCTCTGCAACCAGCATATGTAAACACTTCTTAATCCTTTCTGCCATCATTTTTGTTATTAACTTCATGATGGAGTTGATCAAACTAATTGGACGGAAATCAGTAATCCTGGTGGGATTCGAGACCTTAGGAATGAGAAGTTTAAACCATGCAGGATACCCCTGCCTTTTTGAAAATTATCCACAAATAGGAACACATCTTCTTTTAAAAACGGCCACAACTTTTTGATAGCACCCATACTTAGTCCATCTGGGCCAGGAGCCTTGTTCGAAGGGCTAAGTCAAAGAGCCTCTTTTAACTTCATCATTGTAAATTCTCTAACCAGAGATAGATTTGCTAGCAGAGAGTTTGGAGGCAGGTAGAGATCCTATCTTGAAGCAAGACTTACTTGTAACTGACCTGGAGAAGGAATGAAAGTGTTGAAAAAACGATTCCTTGATATGAGCAATATTAGTAGGCCGAGAGTTATTCCAGTAGACTCCCAGTATTTTATTCTGCTTCCATCTATTGGACACCATGCTATGAAAAAACATTGTGTTCTTATCTCCTTCTAACTGTCACTTCACCATAGATTTTTGCTTAAGCATACTAGCCTTCTCCATGTAAAGATTATTAAACTTACCTGCAACTTCCATTTTCTTTGTATCTGGAGCTCCTGCTTCATCCAAATCAAATTGTACCTTTTCCAAGTTGGATATCCTACTATCTATGTTACTATTCACATGTGTATTCCAGTGCTTCACCTGTAAACGTAAATTTTTCAGCTTCACATGCAAAGTGGCGTGAGTCGTGTAATAGGCGACCATTTCGCGTCTTTATTGGACCTCCATACCTCTTCCAAGGATCGAAATAACTCTCCATCTTTTAACCAATAATTGAAAATTTTAAAGGGTTTCAACCCCCAGTTCTTTCGAACAATTGATAACAAAATGGCTCTATGATCCGAGTTTTTTCTATCCAGAACCTGAACAACCCATTCTCCCAAATTGTACCACTCCCAATTCATAAGAGCTCTATCCAACTTGCTCTGTTTACCTTGTCTCCCGCACCAAGTAAACTCAGAGTTCAACATTTTTACATCAAAAAGTTCATTTCTTAATATAAAATCATAAAAAATCTCCGAGTCAGTTGACCTATATAGGCAATTAACTCTTTCTGAATTAGCTCTAACGCAGTTGAAATCACCTATTAGACAAACCACCTCCTCACTCATATTTTGAATGCTACTGCTTAAAAGATCCCATAATTATGCCTTCTCAGTCAGCGTTTGAGGCGCATAAATGTTGAAAATGGCAAACTTCTGGTTGTTATCAATGATTGTACCCCGAATTAATATCCAGAATCTACCAAATACACTACTTTCCACTTTTAACAACGAGGGGTCCCAAAATGTCACCAATCCACCAGAATGTCCTACTGGAGGAACCTCAATCCAACTAGAAACATCATAAACTCCCATAGACCTCTTAGACATTACATTAAAATTATGACATATCGTTTCTTGAAGGCAAACCACAACTGGCTTGTGTTTTTGAATGAACTATTTCACATTGACCTTATGTTGCAAGGCCGATAGTCCTCGAACATTCCAACTAAAAATTGACAACCAATCCATAATAACCTACGAGCATGATTGTTCTAAGACGAAGAACAACTATAGCTAATTCTTTAGTCTTCCAACTATGTTAGCTAAAACTTCCTCCCTATTTCCTTCTAAAGCAAGGCCCATAAGTGTACTTGATTCCAAGATTACCTCCGCCTCCTTGTGAACATCATTGGGCAGTTTATTTCACGATACTATTTCTGGTCGCGAAGCAGGCTTTCGTTTATTGCCTTTGGGCAACTAGAAAGCTTTAACGATTTTATTTGGAAACTTTCTCGGTCTGCCTCTTTTTTTGAAAACTTTTAACTTGTCTAAGTTAAGCACCACCGATCCTACGGAATTCTCTATCAAACTCCGAGACCTGAGTAGAAGAGGATGAGTGCTCAACTAACTTAGACACTTTCTCTACGCTGTTTGTCAATTAACTAGTGGAGGTTGTAGGCTCTCTAGCCTCCCAGAGCTGATCTATTTCGTTAGCTTCACCATCATCTATGTTGCCATTAGAATACTGTTCTGATTCTATGTCTGCCACCACCTTATCCCTAACAGATTCAGAATTCAGAGCTTCTTCTATATTCTCTTCCACATTCAGAGCTTCTTCTACATTCTCTTCCACATTCTCTTATGTAGCATCACTTTTTCCTTCTTTAGGTACCTCAGAAGAGTCATTTCCCTATTCTTTACAGGATTCTGGAGGAATTGAACTAGCTTTAACTAATTTGTAGTCATTACTAATCAATGGAAAATGCTCATTGTACTTGATCTCTTTCACTTGTACCATGAATTTATGACCCTCCACCACTAATACCACCTTTTCCAACACCTCTTCCATGTTGTATATGTTCAATCCCACCACTGGATTTTTATAGAAAAGTTCATTATCTAATTTGTCTGAGATGCTCACAATACTGCCCCATTTTCCTAACAGTTTATTGAAGGTTACCATTTTCCAAGCCAACGCTGGGAGACCCAAAACCTGTACCCATGCCGTTCTTGGTATAACCAGGTCTTCAACATTTGCCACCTTACATTGAAGAAAACCCAGTCCCAACGGATCCATATCTAGTCTGTCGAAGCTTAACTGATCCATGAACGTGAGCATAAATCTAAAATTTGATAAACCTCTCACCAATATGTTATCATATCCCAGTAGATTCAACTGGTTAAGAATCTCAGAGACTCCACTGGGCTCCAATGTTTCCACCACCACATTTAGACCAAGATCCTTCTGAAGTGTACTATCAATGAATGCTACATTAGTATCCACCTTAACTGTATCTGTTTTACTAGCTGGCTGTAAGTTATTTAACTTTGCATGATGTAACTTCGAAGATCCATGCTTACTCTGTTTGTCCCTGTCCTCAGGCTTATAGGTAGCCACCTTCCTAGAATCAATGATATCCACCTTATTCTGTTTAGCAGAGTTCTTCTTAAGAGCAAAGTCCAATTTTAACCTATTCTTTCCAAAAATCTTCCCATTTAGTTTATCAATGAAGGAGGATGCCTCAAGAGAATTACGACATTTAACAAAACCATAACGTCTACCGAATCTATCCCTTTTTTTGGTAGGATGACATCTAACACCTTTCCCATCTTTTTAAGAAGTGCCCATGCTTCCTTAGCTAATGCCTCCAAAGGGATATTGAAGATAAATACTGTGCTCTTTTCCTGGTTCTGTTTAAATCATGACTTAGAGTTAATGACCGGCTTTGTTTTAACAGTAGGAGATGGGACTTCAGAAAGAATGACTTCCTTGAACGATTTGTTATCATCTAGTTTGTTGAATCTAACAGGAGCTAAGGAGCTAAAATTATTTTGATGCTTCTCTTTACTTTTATCTTTATTACTAAGACTCCTCCAGTGTATTTGAAATAGAGCTCTGTTAATGTAGAAATCCTCTCCTTTCAATGCCTCTGCAAGGATCCAGTTGTCTATAGAGTTTGATAAATCTTGATATAATTAACTGAAACATTACAGAGCTTAAATAGGATACAAGATAAGATACTACACATGGCCACACATGGCCACACATGGTGTATATTAGAAGAATGTTTGTTGTCATGCTAGGCTGTCATGAACATGAGTTCATGAGTGCGATCTGGATTCCTCATGTGGTGCATCTGGATTCCTCATGTGATGCATATGATTGTGCTAACATGTCCTAACATGCCCCCTCAAGTTGGACACCGGATTGGTGAGTCCTAACTTGCAAACCAGAATTTCAAACCTTGAACGAGGTAGTGGTTTTGTAAGCACATCAGCAAGTTGATCCTCTGTCGAAACATAAGCAACACGAAGAAGACCTCTTTGAACTTGCTCCCTGACAAAATGAAAAGCAAGAGCAATATGCTTCATTCTGGAATGAAAAACAGGATTAGAACTCAGACTCTTGGCCCCAAGATTATCGCAGTAAAGTACTGGTTGTTGAAGAAGTTTAACTCCTAGTTCAGACAAGAACGAGTGTATCCACATGAGTTCAGAACACGAATCTGCTAAGGCTCGATACTCCGCCTCAGTTGACGACCTTGCCACTGAATGTTGTTTACCAGATCTCCAAGAAATTGGTGTACAACCAAGATACATCAAATAACCAGTGGTGGAAAGATAATCATCTCTGTCTCCTGCCCAATCAGCATCAGTAAAACCATGTAATGCAAGGGAACTATTATTGCTTATTAGTATGCCTTTGTACTGCGTACCCTTGAGATATCGAAGCAATCGCTTTAATGCACTCCAATGAACTGAAGTTGGAGATTGCATAAATTGAGAAAGCTTGTTAACCGTAAAACCAATATCTGGGCGAGTTAATGACAGATACTACAGGCTCCCAAGAAGTGTTCTGTACTCAGTTGGACTGGACAACAAAGTGCCAGAATCCCTTCTCAAAGAGGTAGTGGTACACATTGGAGTGGAGATGGAATTGCATTCGATCATGTGAGACTTCTGCAATAGATCAAGCACATATTTTTGTTGGTTTAAAAACAAGCCTTTAGGATGTTTGTGACATTCAACACCAAGAAAGTAGGATAAGATGCCTAAATCCTTAAGCGAGAAACGATTGGACAACCTAGTGATCATGGTTTCAAGAAGAGGCGTTGAACTACCAGTGATGATAATATCATCGACATAAACCAGGAGATAGATAATAACTGTATCATGTCTATAGATGAACAGGGACGAATCAGCCACAGAATTTACAAACCCAAGTTGAAGAAGAAATGTGCGAAGCTCGTGGTACCAAGTCCGTGGTGCTTGTTTTAATCCATAAATTCCTTTCTTGAGTTTGCAAATATAGTGCGGAAATTCTTTGTTAATAAAGCCTGGTGGTTGATACATGTAGACATCTTCATTTAGGGTGCCTTGGAGAAAGGCGTTATTAACATCAAGCTGACGCAAAGGCCATCCTGACGACACTGCAATTGCTAGAACTGTGCGTATCGTAACAGGTTTTACTACAGGACTGAAGGTCTCAGTGTAGTCACAGCCTGGTCGTTGATGAAAGCCCTTGGCAACAAGACGGGCTTTGTACTTATTTAATGATCCGTCAGGATTATATTTGACACGATATACCCATTTACAGCCTACAACATTGCTTGCTTCATCTGGGGGAACCAAATCCCATGTATTGTTTGAGCAAAGAGCTTCATATTCCAAGGACATGGCTTGACGCCAATCTGGATCTTTAAGCGCCTGAGTGATATTTTGTGGTTCTTTGTGGGATTGAACATGGACATGAAGGTTCATTTTTTGAATGGGTTTGTGAATGTTATTCATTGATCGAGTAGTGACTCGAGCAGGTGGGGGAGTGCTAGTGTGAGGATCAGAATCTGTGCTAATATCTTGGTTTGTGGAAGGATTGAGATTGACAAGGATGGGAAGATCGACTGAATGAGTCTGTTCTTGGGTAGTAACAGCGTGAGGAGAAACTGGTTGGTGGAGCTCATGAAATGGATAGATATGCTCAACAAAATTAACATGTCTTGATGTGTATAATTTGTAGGTCTTGGGATCTAAGCAAAAGTAAGCACTTTGAGATGCAGAATAGCCCACAAAGACACAAGGAACTGATTTAGGATCCATCTTATTGGATGTGTAAGGTTTTAGCCAAGGAAAACACAAACAACCAAAATTCTTTAGCTTCTGATAATTAGGTTGTTTTTGGAACAGCTTAAAAAATGGAGAATGATGTTGAAGTGTGGGAGTGGGCATCCTATTGATTAAGTATGCAGCAGTTTGAAATGCAAATGGCCATAAATCTTGAGGAAGTCCGGAGTGAGACATTAAGGTGAGACCTGTTTCAGCAATATGACGATGACGTCTCTCTTAATAACCATTGTGTTGTGGGGTGTGTGGTGGGGAAGTGTAATGAGAGACACCAGTCGATGCCAAGAACGAAGCCAGAGCAATGTATTCACCTCCATTGTCAGAATACAAGATTTTAATTTTGGAAATGAAGTACTTTTCAACTATGGCCTTAAACTTGATAAATGTAGCTTTGGTATCTGATTTTTGTTTTAATGGGTACAACCATATATACTTTGTGAAATGATCAACAAAAATAATATAATAGCGATAGCCATCAAATGAAACAACAGGAGAGGTCCATACATCAGAGTAGATGAGTTCTAGCGGGTAAGTAGAAGACATGGTAGATTGATAAAATGGTAATTTGTGACTTTTATTGATTGAACAAGAATTACAGAAATCAACATTGGAATGAGTACCTAGTTGAAAACTTCTTTGCATAAATTTCAAAACAGATGAAGATGGATGTCCTAACTTGTGATGCCAGGACGATTTAGTGGAGATGTGAGTTGTGAGAGCTTGAGGTGAAACAGACAAAGGCCATGCATAAACACCATTGACACAAGGACCTTTAAGTAGAGTTGTTCCCGTTTGAAGATCCTTCACAAGAAAACAAGTAGGTAAGAATTCGATAGATAAGTTATTGTGGAGAGCAAGTTGAGACACAGAAATAAGATTCTTGGAAATTTCAGGAACATATAGAACATTATCAAAATCAATGGTTTGTGTTGGAGTTTGATAATGAAAGGTTCCAACACGAGAAATTTGTAAGCCATTACCATTGCCAACAATGACTTCATCAGTACCATCATATGGGTAGTGAAGACTGAGATTCTGAAGGTCATTTGTGACATGATGGGATGCACCACTGTCAACTAACCACGGTTGATTTAACGTGCTGGTATTGACCTGTGGTGAAGGCTGCTGTGATGCATAATTTTGAGTGAGTGATGGACGTATGGGTGGTCGTAAATGAGGTGCAGTTTGACGAAAAATCGGGCAATAAGCAACAACATGACCTGTTTCTCGGCACCACTGGCATCGACCTTGAAAGGGACGGTGTGGAGGACGATTTACGTAGTGAGGGGACTGGTATTGTGGCTGTGGTGGTGTAGGAAAGGCCTGTGCAGACCATGGACGAGCATATGGTCTTTGTTTGCTTTTGGGTTTGAATTGCATCATCATAGCAGTGACAGGGGGTCCTAAAGGAGCCGACTCACCTTCTTGTTTGAGTTGAAGTTCCTTGGTGATTAATTTTTCATGAAGCTCAGCAAACGAAATTGTAGTTTCACGATTTTGAACAGCATCAATAATAGCTTGAAAGTTTGAATCTAAACCTTTCAAAACATAGTCAATTATATCTTCTGGATCCTGAGGTTTGCCAAGAGATGAAAGAATATCCGCACACCCTTTGACCTGTTGCATAAAGTCAGTGATTGATTGATTACCTTTCTTCAAGTTTTTAATTTTCTCTTTGAGTTGATTGATATGCCCCCTAGATGGTTTAGCATATGTGTCTTCAAGAATTTTCCAAGCCTCTTGGGTGGTTTCCGCTTGAGTTATCAGTGGCGCCACATTTGACACCAAAGTTGAAACAAGTGCGCCATAGAGGAGTTGATCTTGACGCATCCATGTGGTATACGCCGGATTCGATTTTGTGATTGAGTTGGTGGTTACTGTCTTTGCAGGGGCTGAATGAGTGCCATCTACAAATTTGAACAGATCATGTCCAACTAAGATAGATTTAATTTGAGCTTTCCACGTAATGTAATTGGTGGAAGTAAGCTTAATTGCATTTGTAAACTGAACTATGGTAAATGGCTGAGAGGGTTCAGCTGTATTTGGTATCTGATTGTTGGTGGAAGCCATTGATATTAAAGAAGACTTGATGCAGGTGATTAGTTGATGAAAAAGAATGGATCAAGCTCTGATACCATATAGAGTTTGATAAATCTTGATATAATTAACTGAAACATTACAGAGCTTAAATAGGATACAAGATAAGATACTACACATGGCCACACATGGCCTCACATGGTGTATATTAGAAGAATGTTTGTTGTCATGCTAGGCTGTCATGAACATGAGTTCATGAGTGCGATCTGGATTCCTCATGTGGTGCATCTGGATTCCTCATGTGATGCATATGATTGTGCTAACATGTCCTAACATTGTCCACCCATTTCTCGCTACTCTTAATGAAGTCTTGCACCATACTTATTTGGCTGTTACCCACACTAGCCAGTGTATTAACCTGTCCCTTCTTATTGCGATCCTCAACAATTCTATCTCACCGCTTTTCCTGTTAACTGTATGCCACGCATCTTGCACTGTCCCTGGTTGCTTCTCTTTGTTCCAAAGTGACCTTTTTCAATCATTTCTCTAGAAATCTGAAGCGAATTGTAATATATATGGTTAAGTGCCATGCGGATACCTTCAACGTCTCTGTTCCTAACCATATTGATCACATTTGGATGAATCATATGAGCCTTTCCTAGAATAAAGTTAACCAGGTCATCTTCCTCTTCCTTAGCTGCTTTTTCTTTTTCATCACCGTAGTAGTAGCCTGCTGAGCCAATGTTTAAATTTCGTGCCTTTTCCCACCAGCCATTGTTCATGAAGAACCAATGAATCGAGTGGAGGGCCTCTTCATCACCTTCTAACCCTGACTTAATTAATTCTGGATCCACTTGTTTCTTAAGAAACTTTATACGTGCCCAAGCTAGGTCGAGAAGCTCAATCCTTCCTTTAGCAATCGCCTCTACATGCTCCTTTTTCCAATAAGAACCAATATCTCATGACTTTCTGTTGTGCATCTAGGCTTCTATCCCCCTGCCTCGACTCTGGTGTGAGAATTGAAGTTGAGAATTTTAAAAAGTTGTCGTTGCCCTCGCCGCTGTTCTTCCCGTTTTCTCCCATTCTTTTCTTCCCGTTTATAGCATCAAGTAATGATTTAACAATTATTATCCAAATGAAAACATTCAGAATCTCAAGATAAAATATAATTACGAATTTTTACATTAATCCTATTTAGTGTAGAATACCTATATTAATAATCCTATTCAATATAGAACACCTAATTATATGTGATTTAAATCATTAACAAGCACTTTTTTGTATTTTAATATAAATACACTTTTTAGTTTACATGTTAAAATATTAAATATTTTTTATGCTAGATCCAATGTTTTTTTTTCTATTTATTTTAAGATTTAACAATTCTTATTTATTTTATCGTATTGAGGACCAGACTACCAACTACCAAAGTTTTTGACAAAATCCCTCCTACACTTATTATTAAAATTGTATTTGGTTGTAAGTACAACTATCTTCAAATAATAAGAAGTTTATTTTGATAATCAAAACAAGATATAAGTAGATTTCCTAAATAGAATAGAATTTTCAATATAAGTCAATATCATCCCTCTTTTGTTTCTTGGTAGTTTTAATTGGAGAAAATTGTTAAATCATCACTAAATTAAAAATTATTTTGTTAATTTCACATAGGCTATAAAATCATCCAAATCAAGTTTTAAAAATTCAAGATAAAACACATAATAAATTGAACGTGTAAAATCTTATATATATATATATATATATATATATATATATATATATATATATATATATCAATTTCATAACAATAATTTGATATATAAACTAACAAATAAATAATAAAAAATATAATAAAAAGAGCCGTACGTTGCACGGGTTTTAAGTTAGTATTTTTAAATAAATCTATGATGCATTTACTTTGGTTAATTTGAAGTGTGGTTAACATAATACATCATGGTTCTTTAATTAACACCCTTTTATTTTTAAGTGCATATATGAGATATTTTAAATTTAATTGTTGTTTTTATTAGTGTTAAACACAAATAATGTTTACTAAGTAATGGTGCTATGAATGCTAGCTTTTGAACGATCCACAAAATGTTGGGTCAACTCCCGTTTTGATTTTAGTTAGTTAGTAGAGTAAGGGTGATTAGGTAAATTTAATATAAGTTTGTTAGAGCATCTCCAACGGTACTAGCTAAAATGGTTAGATAAAATAATATAAAATAATGGTTATGTAAAATTTACTGAACCTGTAAGGAGTTGTACTTCAATGGTGTTAGCTATAATTGTTAGCTATATTTCAAAAATAGTATTTTATTGTTATTTTAATTAGTAAATATATATAAGATTAAACTAAATTGATGATGTGTCACAATATAAGTGGATATCATATTTTTAGATGTTATGTATAAATTTTTGGATATCCTCCAAATATAGAAGATATCTATATTGTTATCTAAAAATTTACCTAACAGTATGCATGGTTGGAGAAGAAAAAACAATAGCTATTAGCTAAAATGACTGTCACATCACTATTATAGCTAACAGATTGTAAGCCTTGGAGATGCTCTTAGTTAGTTGTTAGGTCCCGAAGAACCATAGAAGGGGGGTTGAATACGATACTACCAATATATTTCGATTTTCAAGATTTCTGCGAATAACAATTTTTAACGAAACACAATTTCAGGAATATATCTTTATTGATAATAAACCCGAAGGGGTGTTACAACTTCTAATCCAATGGATTAGCTTTAAAACCTGAACACTCCTAAGGATAGTTTAGGCACGAGGACCTTCTACCCGACACTTCCTGAAAGCGGGCTAAGCCGGCTTTCCTACTAGATGGACTGTCTAGCAGATTATACAGAGAATATATAAGAGAGAGAAGAGAGAGTTGTGTGTTGAGGTGTGTTTTGAAATGAAATACAACAGGCCTATTTATAGACTTTAGAAAGTTACTATGCAACTAAATTAATGTAACTGCTGACGTTTTTATATGCTGTTTTTCTTCCGCCGCCTGCTACCTCTTTTTTCTTTTCAAACAATTCTTCCGAATTCTTGTTTTTCAATATTCTTGATTTGAACATGGTCCCACATGTTTTTTACCTTTTGCTTTTACTTTGTCAAATGAATAGTATTTTTGGTTACTATTCATATGAATAGTACTATTCATACGAATAGTATTTTGGATACTATTCATACGAATAGTAATTTTGGTTACTATTCATATGAATAGTAATTTTGGATACTATTCATATTCCTCTTAATTTGACATCCTTAAATATTCAGCTTCCAACTAACTAGAGGATATCAACACTGCTCTAAACTCAATCATATCTCTTAACAGTTTTTCTGAGTTAGATACTTCGATTCCTTTGTGAAGTGTTGACGCCTAGTGCAACTGGTCTGGTTCACAGATGACTAACATTCACTCCTGGTCTTCGTATCATGTCTTTAAGAACACTTCTAAGAATTATGTAACCATAAAAACTTTATCACTGGAATCTTTTGGCCCTTCAACTGAATCATCTGTACATCTTATTTTGTCACTGAGGCTTGATCATGTTAATGAACTTCTTTCAGCAACTTGATCCTTGTTGATGCCTGTTCTTCAAATTTCACTATCCCTGTATAGAGTTAATATTATTTATCTTTTATCCTAGTTGAGTTATATATGTCCTCTATTACATATTACATTACATTATGCTTTACAATCTCCCCCTATTTGATTGTTAGGGTTTGACAAGCAAATTCCTAGAGGATAACTCAACTGATACAACAAAAAATGAAATACAAAGATAAATAATATTAAAGCGCATTCTGGATCATATATACATTTTCCAGATTTCTAAAATTTGAACAAGTGCAAGACAATTGTTCCTCTAGACTGAACATATCTTCAAGTTTGCATTGCTTTCTTTCCACTAATACTCCCACTAGCTTTTCCTTTCCCAAAATAAAGTTAATTCCGTGTCAACAACCTTTTCCTTGCCCTTACGCCTAGTTGATTTTTCTTGATCATCCAACTTCTCCACCTCAGTTGGGTTATCCTCCAGAGTAGTAGGATGTGGAGTTGGTAAATTAGACGAAGATGGTTTTGCCAAGGAATTAATTGCATGACTAAACTGGGATGCCATGGAACTTAACTGAACCTGGAATGCATCAAGTTGAATAAGTTGCAAATTTTTGATTTCTGCAATGGACTTACAGATATTTGACAACTCTTTCTCCATTGTTTGAACCCGTGTAAGAAGTCTGCTGTATTCCTTTATGGTTAAAGGTGCATATGGTTGAGTAGGTTGCTCACTCATACGTTCTGCAGGTGTTTCACTCAATACTCTATATTCACTTGGTTTAGTGGTTTGGGTTACACTTACATGTTCTGTTCGTGTTTCTCTCCACTCTGCTCCAGAGCTTCCACCGATATGTGTACCTGTAAATGAAATCATCCTAGCCCCTTTTCAGAGGTCACAGATGGTGCAATGAAAGTTCGTGAGCTTCCATCCTCGCGTGAAGCGAGTTGCCGATCACCGGTAAAGAGTGGTAAATCTCGAAAGAGATCCAGAGATTTTCCCTCTGGGCGGTTAAACTTGATTCGATTAAATGGCACAAAACCCAAGTTTCCCTCGTACGTCTGTGAAGACACTTGGTTCTTAAAAGAACCTCCTACCGATGGATCTTTCCGTAAAATGGAAGATTCACCAGCAGTTATTGAGGTAGGTAATTCCACCTCGGATGCCTGTGAAGGCATTTGATCTTTAGAAAGATCATCAACCACTATTATGTTCCGTGAAATGGAACTCAAGATAGTTGCTCCAGTCAATTCAGCCTTATTTACATTTTCACTCATTGGATAAGAAAGAATTGTTTCACTAACAGTTGTCGTTACCTCAGGTTCATTGGGTTTACTTCGTTTAGAATGAGGTAGAGCGGCTGATGTAACTAACTCCTTATGTGGTGCTGCTGAGGCACTATCTCCCTCAATAATGTGGATGACTGGTCGTTTAAGTGACAATTGAGGTGTAGGAGTTTGTTCTGTTTGTATTTGTAGAATGGGCTCTTCGACCTGTGTTGGAGTCGGTGGGATTTCCTGCTCTTGGTCGGGTAAGATGGCCACTAGGGGCTGTAGGAACTGTATTTCCTGTGATACAATAGGGAATACAGAGGTTGGGATAGCAGGGATTGAAATATTACCTTGTCGTATACCTGCTCTCACTGGTCTTGGTAACAACGGAAGTGGGACAATCTTTAGATATTCAGTTAGGACTGTAGGCACATCCGTATAGTTCTTTTTGCTTATGTAATAAATTACATTCGTCTTCATGTAAGAACATTCCACCTTTCGACCATTTTCCGAGTGTACCCTGTCTTCATCATTCAAAAAATCATTTAATATTAGCTGTAGAAACCTTGGATATAGACATTTGATGTTTTGAGTCTGAACATCTCTTGTTCCCAAGTGTTTCATCTTTAAAATGATTTGACCAAGCACTATTTTTTCAAAATTAATCCTCAAATTATTGGTGACCGCATACCCTATTTTTTGAATAAATTCAGGTATCCGATCTAGATTCGTTCTATCTGAGGAAAAAACATGGCCAAGAATGTGAAAGAAGAAATTCCAGTACTGGGTTAGAAATGTTCTAGAGATATTACCAGTATTGAAATTGCCATCTTGGTACCTTATAAAACGAAAGAACATTTCAATCTGTTCAGGTGTAGGATCAGAAACGAGATTTTCCATAGGAAAATGAAGAATTCGATTAACATCTCGTTCAGTGACCCTAATCGACCTACCAAACAGTCGATATGTGAATGCACACCCGTCCTGTCCAGAAGTGTTAACCGCACTGCAATATAGTTCACGTAATGCATCATGGTTAAGCTGCACTGGTGTAACTAAAGTATAACGAATTAATGAATGTTCATTCAGAAATTATGCCCAAGCCCGAAATTGCTCATCATAGATGGTTTTGATTTGCTGAATGGAAGTAGGATTAGCTTTAGCAATTAAAAAACTTCCCTGCAATGCCATTTTCAAAACTTTGAGGAAATTCAAACACAAGAGTTAGTTTTTATAAAGGATGATGTATAAAGCAAGAATATGAAATCCGATATAAAAACCACCAGCTAGATTGAGAGATCTTTCCGATCAAAGCTCGAAATATTCAGCAATTGTGTGTATATGCTCTGTATATCTGAAAAATGATGATGTTAAACACAAACAAAAACTCATCATTTATAAGGTTTCAAGGTTCAGTGGGTTAGGTGAAATACTGACAGGTTTTGTTTAACGAATTCAAACTCTCTACAACAAGTAGTAAATTGTCAACCATGTTAGGTAGTCACCATGTTAGGTAGCCACATTTCATGAATTCAACAATGGAGGCTAACATCTTATCACCGAAACCTATCAGCCGACCTATCAGCCTATACACTTATACACATATTTAATACTTCTAATTATTATGGATTTAAATATAATCACGCAGTAAATTAAGAATTAATCCACAATAATAAACCTACAATTAAATAGACATAAAATTAACAAAATATCATTAATTGATATATGTCAATAAAATATTTATTTAATTATGCTACAATGATATCTCCAGAATAATCATGCAGATAAGCAAATAAAACAAACAAAATCTAGAGAATGAAATTCACTGGCTACAACTAATTGAACGGACATTTTAAAAGATCATGAGAAATTTAACATACCAAGCTCACTTACCAACCTTGAAAAGGTTGCTTCATCCAAAGCTTTAGTAAAAATGTCTCCCAGCTATTTTTCACTAGGAACAAAATGCAGTTCCACAGTGCCTTCCATCACATGCTCCCTGATGAAATGGTATCTGATGTCTATGTGTTTGGTTCTAGAATGCTGCACTGGATTCTGTGATATTGCAATTGCACTAGTGTTATCACAGAAAATTGGGATCTTTTCAACTTTAACTCCATAGTCAAGTAGTTGATTTCTCATCCATATAATCTGTGAACAGCAACTCCCAACTGCTATGTATTCAGCCTCTGCAGTTGAGGTAGATACCGAGTTCTGCTTCTTACTGAACCATGATACCAGCTTGTTTCCCAAGAATTGACAGGTTCCTGTGGTACTTTTTCTATCCATTTTGTAACCTGCATAATCTGCATCTGAGTAACCAATTAGATCAAAACCAGAATCTCTAGGGTACCAAATGCCAAGGTTTGGTGTTCCCTTGAGATATCTGAAGATCCTCTTAATAGCTACCAAGTGAGATTCCCTAGGATCAGCTTGAAATCTAGCACATAAACATGTAGCAAACATAATATCAGGTCTACTAGCTGTTAAGTATAAAAGAGATCTAACCATGCTCCTATAGCTTGTCATGTCCACCTTCTTTTCCTTAGTATTCAGTTCAAGCTTAGTGGCAGTGGCCATGGGTGTTTTTGAAGAAGAGCAATCTGCTAAATCAAACCTTTTTAAAAGATCATAAATGTATTTTGTTTGACTTATAAAAATTCCCTCATTCACTTGTTTAACTTGTAAACCAAGAAAATAAGTTAATTCACCCATCATACTCATTTCATATCTACTTTGCATGAGTTTTGCAAACCTCTTGCAAAGTTTCTCATCTGTAGACCCAAATATTATATCATCTACATAAATTTGGACAAGTATCATACAGCCATTGACATTTCTATAAAAGAGAGTTTTATCAATAGTACCTCGAATGAAGTGATTCTCTATAAGGAACTGTGAGAGTGTGTCATACCAGGCTCTAGGTGCTTGCTTCAGGCCATAGAGTGCTTTGAGTAGAAAGAACACATATTCTGGAAAGTCTGGATCTTCAAAACCAGGTGGTTGACTAACATATACCTCCTCCTCCAGAATTCCATTCAGAAATGCACTCTTGACATCCATTTGATAGACTTTGAAATTTGCATGCGCTGCATAGTCCAGGAAGATCCTTATTGCTTCTAACCTTGCCACTGGTGCAAAGGTTTCTTCAAAATCAATTCCTTCCTCTTGACAGTAGCCTTTAGCAACTAATCTAGCTTTATTCCTTGTGAATATGCCATTCTCATCCATCTTGTTCTTGAATACCCACTTAGTGCCAATCACTGATTTGTCTTTAGGTTTGGGTACAAGTTTCCATACTTCATTTCTTTCAAACTGGTTTAACTCTTCTTGCATTGCTAAAACCCAGTCTGGATCCAGAAGAGCATGTTCAACTTTCTTAGGTTCCTCTTTGGATAGAAAACTGCTATATAACCATTCTTCTTGAGTTGCTCTTCTCGTTTGGACCTTTGCATTAGGATCTCCAATGATAAGCTCAAATGGATGATCCTTGGTCCACTTTCTCTGTGGTGGTAAGTTTGACCTTGATGAAGTGGCTTCATTTTCTCTGTGTTGATCATTGTGGTTTGTTGTTGAGTTTTGACTGTAAGAAACTCCCCCTGAGTGTATGGCCCTCGAGATTGATAGAGTTCTTGCAGATTCATCAACAGATGCTTCAAATTGATTTCCAACTGATGGTGTAAGTTGCTCTTCAACAGGTGGTTCATTCTGCACTTCAACTGATGATCCTTGTATGTTTCTCACACCATTTGATCTCCATTCTTCATCATCATCTTCACTTTCTTCACCACTTCTCTCATTCTCAAATGAGAGAGACTCATGAAAACCTTCATCTACTAGACCATATATTTTCTTGTCATCAAAGACAACATGTATGGACTCAATTACAATGTTTAGTCTTAGGTTGTAGACTCTGTAAGATTTTCCAGCTGAGTATCCAACAAAGATAGCTTCATCTGCCTTTGAATCAAATTTTCCAAGATGCTCACCATGATTTTTCAATACAAAGCATTTGCATCCAAAGACATGTAGAAAGTTGATTGTTGGTTTCTTGCCTTTGAAAAGTTGATAAGGTGTCATGCCTTTTGCTTGATTGACCAAAGAAATATTCCGAGTGTAGCATGCAGTGTTTACAGCTTCTGCCCAGAAGTATGTTGGTAGCTTAGATTCTTCAAGCATTGTCCTTGCAGCTTCAATTAGAGTTCTGCTCTTTCTTTCCATTACACCATTTTGTTGAGGAGTTCTTGGTGCAGAGAATTCTTGGATAATTCCTTCTTCTTCACAAAACTCTTTATTACAGAATTCTTGAACTCAGTTCCATTGTCACTCTGATTCTCCTTACTTTGAGTAAAGGATTGTTGTTGACTATCTTGATGTGATTTATAATGACTTCACCTGCCTCATCCTTAGAGTGCAGAAAGAATGTCCAAGAGAATTTTGAGAAATCATCAATAATCACAAGACAGTATTTCTTCTTTGAGATTGACAACACATTGACTGGTCTAAAGAGATCCATGTGAAGTAGTTGCAAGGGTTGATCAATTGATGACATTGACTTTGATTTGAAAGAGGCCTTCTTTTGCTTCCCTTTCTGGCATGCATCACACAATCCATCCTTGGAGTAATCCAATTTTGGAATACCTCTAACCAAATCCTTCTTTACCAACTCATTCATTGCTTTAAAACTCAAGTGTGACAGTCTTTTGTGCCAAAGCCATCCTTCATCTACACTTGCCTTTCTGAGAAGACATGTAGTCATGTTTGCATTTGTTGAATTGAAGTCAGCAATGTACACATTTCCTCTTCTATCTCCTGTCAACACTACCTTGTTGTCACTTTTCTTGAAAATGGCACAAGCGTTAGATGTGAACCAGACATTCTGGCCTTTGTCACACAGTTGACTGACACTTAGCAAGTTATGCTTAAGCCCATCAACCAGTGTTACTTCTTCAATGATAACATTCCCTTGTGAAATCAAGCCATATCCTCTAGTATATCCTTTGCTGTTGTCTCCATAGGTAATGCTAGGGCAAGCTCTCTCCTTAAACTTAGTGAGCAGGGTAGAATCTCCAGTCATGTGCCTAGAACAACCACTATCCAGGTACCAAAGATTCTTTCTGTGTCCCTGCACACATCAAAATCAAATCAAGTTGATTTTGGTACCCAAGTTTTCTTGGGTCCTGCCTTGTTAGCCTTTTTCTTACTTCAAGCCTTTACTAGTTACTACCCAGGGGTTCTGATTGAGTTAAATCAACCTTAACTCTTGGTGTAGGTTTCTGAAAAATAGGTTGTTTCACTTGCTCACATGCATTAAAACTAGATGTATAATTTGGCATAGTCTGTGCAAACATGTTATTCATCATCCATGGCAACTGAGGTATATTAAAAGCATTGTAATATGGATTATACATGAATGGCATGTTAGCATAATGACTAGATGCATGAGCAGGCTGGACAAACATGTTTGGCATAACATTCATAGCAGGCATAGGTACTGACTTAGGCATACTAGGCACAGAAGCATTCTTAACAGATTTACAGTTGACAAATAAATGATTAACACTACCACAGTTCACACATTCCTTTCGAGGAGCATATTTATCAGGTGTGTAATTACTATGTTTGTTAATTCCTACCTTGCCATTTCTATTCTTCTTATTAGCCTTAGCCTTAGGTTCAGTCTTTTCTAACTTATCCTTCAATTTCTTGATTGACAAGTTGTCTATGTTTCCTTGTTCAACTGACTTGGTTTTGCTACACTCTCCATTAACAAAGTTCTTATTGACAGGCCCGTACTTTTTATTCAATTTAGTTAAAGTTGCTTTGCTAACAGGCTTAAGTCTCAAAGAACATTATTTTTCAACTAAATCACTGTCTGAAGCAACTTCCCTATCAACATCTAACTTAACTTCTGCTAATTTGTGAAAAGAATCAACTCCTTGTATACTATAAATTTCTTCAGTTTTAGCCTTTGATCCCTTCCACTTAGCAATTAAGTCTTGTTCCTCTTTTAACTGTTTTATTAAACACTCTTCTCTTTTCAGAGCCTCAAGTAGCTCATTCTTAGCATCCTGGAAATCTCTTTTCATTGTTTCAAAATCAATTAGTTGAGTTTCTAACAGAGTATTCCTATCACCTATCTTAGCATTAAGATCTTTAATCTTTTTGTTCTCCTTGTTAAGCGATTTTAATGTGACATGCATGTTATACAATTCATTAGACATTTCATTAACAACATTATCACATTCATCTTTGGAAAGTTCAGTTAGGTTTGTAGAGTATACCTGGTTGCTTGCTGAAGTAGCCTCTTCATCAGTTTCGTTTGCCATGAGTGCAAGATTGACAAACTCCTCTTCTGCATCTGAGTCACCTCCAGCAGCCCAGTCACTATCTTTTGACACGAATGCTCTCCCTTGTTGCTTGAAAAGATTAAAATATTTCTTCTTGTAATCAACAGCTTCAAACTGCTTCTTTTCTTTCTCAGCTTGGGATTTCCTGCATTCATTGGCAAAGTGACCAGCAATTTCACAGCTATAGCATTTGATCTTTGATCTTTCAACCACATCCTTGTTCGGTTGATAGCTTTTCTTGAATTGCCCGGTTCCTGCTGGATTCTTCCTGAATCTTAGCTTCGAAAATCTCTTTGACAGAAATGCCAAATACTCATCTAGATCTTCAGCTTCATCCTCACTTAATGCATCAGGTTCTTCAATCATCTTGCTTTTACCTTTGCTAGTTTCAGCTTCACCTTCACAAGTTTTTGAACTTAGTGTGGCTTCTACACTCTTCATTCTTCCACCACCTTGGATTGTTGAAATATTGGCTACCAAGGCAACAAATCCACCTTTCTTCTGGATTTTCTCCACTTCCTCATCTTGCTGCATTTCAAGCTTATAGGTCTTTAGGATGCCATACAGTCTCTCAAGTGTAAAATCTTTGTAGTCCTAAGAGTTTCTCAGCGAGACTGTCACTGGCTTCCATTCCTTAGGAAGAGATCTCAGAAACTTTAGGTTGGAGTCCTTGGTTTCATATTTTCTCCCATACAACTTTAGACCATTCAGTAACTTTTGAAATCTACTGAATTTGTCTGTTAGATTTTCACCAGAGGAGTAGTGAAAATGCTCATATTGTTGTATTAGGAGCTACATTTTATTTTCTCTGACTTGCTCAGTTCCTTCACAGATTGTTTGAATAGTGTCATACACTTGCTTGGCAGTAGTGCAGTTTATAACACAATCAAACATATCTTGGTCGATGCCATTGAATAGGATGTTCATAGCCTTCTTATCTTTGTGAATCTCCTCCAAGTCTTCGTCTGTGTACTCAGCTTGATTCTTTGGAATAGGCCTTCCAGCAGCTATAATGGCAGCATCTTGACCAATCCCAGAGTTGGCCTTCATTGGAACATGAGGTCCTTTCTCTATGCAATCTACATAGCCTTCATCAATGGCTGAGAGATGAAGGTGCATCTTTACTTTCTAGTGAAAGTAATTATCTTTGTCAAGCATTGGAATCTTCACACCTGTATCCTTCCTTCCCATGGTTTTGATCTTTAGACTTCTTGTATGTTAGAAGCTTGCTCTTGATACCAATTGTTAGGTCCCGAAGTATCGTAGAAGGGGGGTTGAATACGATACTACCAAAATATTTCGATTTTCAAGATTTCCAAGGATAACAATTTTTCGGATCTTGAAATCAAAATAACGAAACACAATTTCAGGAATATATCTTTATTGATAATAAACCCGAAGGGGTGTTACAACTTCTAATCCAATGGATTACCTTCAAAACCTGAACACTCCTAAGGATAGTTTAGGCACGAGGACCTTCTACTCGACACTTCCTGAAAGCGGGCTAAGCCGGCTTTCCTACTAGATGGACTGTCTAGCAGCTTATACAGAGAATATATAAGAGAGAGAAGAGAGAGTTGTGTGTTGAGGTGTGTTTTGAAATGAAATACAACAGGCCTATTTATAGACTTTAGAAAGTTACTATGCAACTAAATTAATGTAACTGCTGGCGTTTTTATCTGCTGTTTTTCTTCCACCGCCTGCTACCTCTTTTTTTCTTTTCAAACAATTCTTCCGAATGGTTGTTTTTCAATATTCTTGATTTGAACATGGTCCCACATGTTTTTACCTTTTGGTTTTACTTTGTCAAATGAATAGTATTTTTGGTTACTATTCACATGAATAGTACTATTCATATGAATAGTAATTTCGATTACTATTCATATGAATAGTAATTTCGGACACTATTCATATTCCTCTTAATTTGACATCCTTAAATATTCAGCTTCCAACTAACTTGAGGATATCAACACTGCTCTAAACTCAATCATCTGTACATCTTATTTTGTTATTGAGGCTTGATCATGTTAATGAACTTCTTTCAGCAACTTGATCCTTGTTAATGCATGTTCTTCAAATTTCACGATCCCTGTATAGAGTTAATATTATTTATCTTTTATCCTAGTTGAGTTATATATGTCCTCTATTACATATTACATTACATTATGCTTTACATTAGTCTATATACTAGTTTATAACTCGTGTTACGCACACGGTACCTTAAAATATTATTTAAAATAAAAAAATTATATATAATAATAATAATGATGGTAAATTAAATGCATGATATAATTTTATATTTTTATATCAAATAATAAAATTTGTGTAACAAAATGTTATTTTATATTATAAAAAGTACAATTAAAAAATAATTTAATTATGTATTTTATTACATATGTTATTTGATGATATGCAGATTACCAAAATTGAAAGATTGATTTGAATTTTATTAATTAGCTTACCAAAATGTAATAAAATACATTAATGACACTAAAACTTGATATAGGGCCTGTTTGGCGTCAACTTATTTTAAGTCCTTATGGACTTATTTTCGGGTAAAAATTTCATATTTTGATAAAAAAGATTTATACAAGTATTTAATGTATGTTTGAGATTGTATAAATTGTAAAAAAAAAAGGTTAACTTTTTCAGAAATAAGTTTAGAATCTCTAACTTTGTCTTAAAATAAGTTGACTTATTCTGGAAAATAAGTTCTCCCAAACACCTCTATACACATTTTCCATAAGTTGACAATGGTCAAATATCAAAATGGATCCTACACAAAGCTAAAACGGATACCAAATCTAAAATATGGATAGTACGTGGATCAAATGTGTTAAAAATTTTATTCGAAACTAAATATAAATACCATAACTAAGGAATGGGTTATCCAACAATTTATGATATATAGATATAGATACGTAATATAGCTGAAATCAAATAGTAAAAGTAGTTTTTTAATTTACACATTTATAACAACATTCTCTCTATAATATCTCATACAATGTATATAGTTAATTAGATTTATATGTCGAAAGCTTGTTTCTTGTTCAACAATGGAGTTTACTTATTTTTACGGGTTCAACACATTCGTTTTACAAATCATTTCACATAATGTTCACAAGCATCAAGTTCAGCAAGATGAATGTTGTATGAATATCTTATGACAAGGATTAAAAGTATCAATTTGAAATTCTGTTGTCAAGCCATATGTGAATGTAACATATGAACAAGTTCACTTACAGAACAACTAATGGAGTACTTGTTTGCACTAAATCACGCAAGCGTACGTGGTCACAAGTAATATATGAATAAGTCAAGTTCGTTCCCACAGAGATCTGGTTTAGGTTTCAATTCAGTTCATGCACCTATACAACAATGTATGGTTTTTATTCACTGCTAAAACAATTAACAAGATTGGGTTTAGATTAACTGTAATTAACTAAGAAACAAATTAACAAAACTAAGAATTAACTAACTAACGAGAATTGGAATCGAATTACTTATGCAAGAGAAAACATGGGATCCTAACTTCATTAAACACTTTGCTTAGATCCGATGCCTTTAATCACTATATGCAATGGTTATGATATCTGATCGGACAACACGAAACAAGTATAAGCTACCTCTCGGTATACTAACACCAAACTACTCATACATCCACAAAAGAGATAGAAGATGAATAGACACCAATTATGTTTAGACCCTATATCTCTATAAGATTTGAAAACATAACGGTTGAAGAACAAGTTATCCATATTGATCACATAGGGCAGCATAATATCTCTATTTACACCATAAATCATGATGTTAAACATCAATCTATCCTATGCTAGCATGGTAAATTCTAAATCTCAAGATCCACTCTCGCTTCACAAGAGATTAACAAATTAAATGTTCGCGATGCATCTATCAATTAAGCATAACCATACGAGGATATCAAATATACATCACACACAAATCTTTAAAGCATCAAGATACTAAGCTCCATAAATAAATTCGTTAGAATCCCATGACAACGATTAGTTCATAATCGAACCTCTCGTCATCATGGGATCTGATGAAACCATGATAAAAACAAAGTATGAAAAGATACAAATAAACCTAAGTAATTGATATGTAATGATGTGTTTTTTTTGTCCCCAAAGATGTGTATTTATAGCCCCAATTTGCCTCTCCATCAAGCAATTGCCGTTTTAGAGTTGGAATAGGAGTATGGCAATTTCCGTTCTTGAATGAAAATAGAATTGCAAATTCCATGTGTAGATCTGATCCTGGAATGTTCTAGCCACCCAGAGCAATTACCATACTGTTAGTGTAGGTGCCCTAGAGGCAATACATTGTTTCTTAAATAAACCTTATGTCATTTGATTATTAAATAAATGTATTTATTATGACTCGAATTACTGCGATATTTGTTAGCATAATAAATGTCCTTAGAATAATGATACACATTATATAGTTTAAGTTTACAACTTGAATTTGAGATTATATAATATCATATTCTTAAAGGTCCCTAGTCGAGTATTATTATACAGGACAATAATAATACATAAATAGACTAGTATGTTTTTGACTGATAACCACATCTCATTGGTTATAAGTATGGAGATACTAAAGTCAATACATAGGTACATGTAGGGTACATGGTACTGGACAGACCCACCGTGAGATTCTTCATGTTAATTAAGTCATAAGAAAGACTCACAGTGATAATGGTGTAATGATCCTTTGACTTGAGATCATTATATTTCTATACGAGGATAATATACTTTGACTACATTAAAAGTTACCTTTGACCGGGTAATGATAAAAGTGGACATCGGGTATATTGTGAATCGTATGAGAAATATGAATGATAGATAAAGGATTTAACCCTCCTATTATTTGGAGAGATATTATTGGCCTCTTGATTGAGTGAGACTATAAAATGCATGGCCGTGCTCAAATAATGATTTGTTATTAATAGTCTACTCATGGATCAAGTAAACCCGGATTAAATTATGAAGAGGATGACATGAAACATGCCTCGAGTTTAATCTATAATATTTGGTTAAAGGGATTATATTACACGGGAACATTAATCACAAAAGGTTTTATCGAATCACGATTTAATTATTATTTAATTGGGTAGCAATGATGTATTACTAGATGCCGCTCATTGTTTATAATTTTATTAGAGAATAAAATTATTGCCAATTAAATGATAGCCTACAGGGTCACACACATAGAACATTTTAAGGAAGAATTAATTTAAATTATGAATTTAAATTAATTAAATGATTAGTTGTATTTTATTATATTAATTAAGTGGGACTTAATTAAGATATAATAAAATACAAATGAGATATGATTTTAATAATTAAGTATGACTTAATTATTATTTATTTAAATAATAGGATTTGATTCTATTATTTAATTAATCAAACTTGGGCTAGGTTTTTAGTTGGGCTTTTACCTTACACTATCATATAAATATATGATGATAGGTAAAGAAGGTAATTAATTTTGTACGACAAAAATAATCCCCAGCCGCTTGAACCAAAACCTAAAAAGAAGATCTCATATTTTCATTGGAGGCTAGTACCTCCCTTCCAATCAAGAATCGTTCTTGGAGTGTTCGTGTGGATACCGTAGAGGAGGCTTCGAAGAGGAGCACTCAACGATCGTGAAAGCTTGGATATCCATTAGATATACAATCGTAAAGCTTCTTTAAGGTAAATCATCAATCTCCGAATTAAATATCATGTTTTTGCATGGATCCTGCGGTAGGGTTTCGATAATTATTGTTTTTGTTTTAATTTTCCGCTGCGTTTGATGCTCGAAACCCTTCACATACTTATTAGAAGTAGGAATTATAGCAATTTCCTTGTTAAAGTTGAATTTCTGCAGTTCGGCACATAATACGTTTCCTAAACTGATTCAGTTTTGAAGGAAAATTCGTAAATGACTTTTCTTTAGTATTTATGGGTTGTTCCAATTGTATTTGGATATCTGAACCACTTTAGAATGAAAGAGAATTCCGTTATCTTCACGTGGATTGTAAGATCGTCCAAAACGGACTTATAGAACTCAAGATATGGCCCAAACAGTGAATCAGAATTTTCAGGATAAAAATTCGAAATTTCCAGCAAAGACACCGCGCCGCAGCGCGTTCTCCAGGCTGTAGCGCTCCCTGGTCACTGTTCACTTTTGCAGAAAATCTTCACCTCTTCGCGTGAGCTGTAAGATCGTCAGAATTGGACTTGTAGAACTCCAGATATGGCCAAAGTGTAGACTGCGTAGCCGACCCAGAAAATCCGAATTTTAATCAAATTAACCTCCGACTCTTGTTAGTAGTATTTTTGTTGTTCGTTCGCAGGGAAGGTCTGAATGTAATATCAAGTTCAAGTATCTTATCTCTCACAATTTAGAAGTGTAAAAGAATGTTTGGTTTGTTTATAAACTAAATTAAACTAATTATCAATTGAGAATAAAATATATATGAGGAAAACAATCCAAGAACTGGGGTTCTTTACTTGGTTTCAATACACATTCAATATCTACGTGACATCTACGTTCTTACTCTGCTGAAAACAATTCTTCTAAGGTTATAATGTTCTCTTCCAAGATACAATATAGTGTCTACAACTGCACCTTTATTGTCACTTCCGTGATACAATCAAAGTACAATCATAAACTATTATGCACCAAGAATTATAAGTCTCACAACTCTCCTATTAATATTCCAATCAAATATTCGAGTTATGTCTGTTAAATCCTTTACTAAAATTGCAACTCCTCTTCCAAGTTATTACAATCCCTAAAATACAATCAAAGGTTCATGACTCCCCTAATTGTGTTAAGCCCTCAATAACAGATCAGCAAAGCAAGAAAATCACAGATAATTAAACAGACATGAATACCAAGGAATACTACCCAATTCTCAGATTAGAGAATTAGTTACACATGATTAAATTAACAAAACAAGAATTAATAGAAGAAATCATAATTAGAAGAATATAGAAAAGAAACCTTTTAACTTCAATCTTCAAAGAAAATAATGGTTCTCCATAAAAAATCCTAAAAGCTGCGTACAAATTGTATCTCTCTAACAATGAACTCCTAATTATGTTTTTCCCATACCTAGATGTGTTTATATAGATACTCCTAATCTTGCCCAACAAGCAATTACCTTCTATTACAATTAGAATTTAAAGAAGGTACCAAAACTGCCCAGAATACAATTAGAATTAGAAAAAGGGCAAAACAATAAATTTATAGCCTTCTTTTAAAAGATCACGTGCGCGAATTTAATCATCACGTTCCTTGCACCTGCTTCCTATCCCATGTTGTAGAAAATCTCTCAAGCTTCGCGTGGGCAGTAAGATCGCTGAAAACGGACTTCTAGAACTCCATATATGGCCAAAACAGTATAAGCTGCGCAGCCTTCCCGGAAAATCCGAATTTTAATCAAATAAATCTCCAAAAACAATAGAAGCATCAACTTTAATCAACATTCTCGTAAATCTGCACAACTAAGCAAAACACATCAAAACTACAACATCTTGAGTCCAAAACAATCAATTTAAGCCGAACTGAGGCATTCCAAGTGGATATAAAATCCACTTATCAACTCTCTTAGCTCTGCAAAACTCAATGAAAACACATTAAACACACCACATACTTGAGGCCAAGTAATCAATTTAAGCCGATATGGAACGCTTTGAGTGGATATAAAATCCACTTATCACACCCCCAAACTTAAATCGATGCTTGTCCTCAAGCATAAACAACTAACACTAACTAGTACCACTTCCGTAGGTGATCACGGTTGCATTTGGCATATGCAACAAGCCCTTTAAACCCCTAGGCAGCCCTAGTGGACGAGTAAGGTCTCGTGAGGGCCTATAGTGAATATACCCACAAAATCGAATGCAATGCAATGCATGAATGCAACTAATATGAAAATGCATATGATTTACTACTAATACATCACTACACCATCAAATCCTCTCATGTCATTTCAACTTAAGAATCAAAGTAATAATGCGATGTCTTGGTGTCGAAAGTGCAAGTATTCACATAGTCTACTCAATGAACATGCATAATTTCTCAAAAGTCCATGTCAAGTGTAAGAATAAGTTAGTAACCATGCTAAGCCTACAAGAGTACATCTTTGAGACAAAACTCGGGATCTCATACGCAAAAATAAGTACACACTCACAATCCACTCACAAAAGAATATTCACTCAAGAACAAGGGTAAGTGTATCACTCAATTCCAACAAAATCATAAGCATGCTTGACATTTGATATCAATCTAACTCTTAACACAACATACATCAATGACGATAATCAAAAGGTCTTTAATTGGGTTGTAACGGGGCTAGGGACAAGGTATGTCAAATAAGCCAAATCAGGTGAAGTGTCAAAAGCTAGAAGGAACTATAATGAATCATACACAACACCCTATTTCCCCCCACATAATTTATTATTTTTCTTCCAACAAAAAACGCTCGACTAATCGACTAAAGTAGGATCACAACAAACACAAATATGATCTCATAATATATATTTTTTCTTTCTTTTTTCTTTTTTTTCCATTTTTTTTCTTCTTTTTTTTCGAGAGCTAAATATAACAAGAACAATAACAATAACAATGATCCCATGATTTTATTACACATGCCGACTATCAAGTAAACAACCAAACCCATTTTTCAATATTTCCCCCAAAATTATGACCAACAATAAACCCCTCCTTGCACTCCTTATTACTCCCTTAAGCACTCTACTAGCCTTTGACAATGTGGGTTCAAATTAATGTAAGACCAATACAAGAAAAAGGTCTAGGCAAGTAATGTGGTATGTCACCGAAAAAATAGGATTAAGCTCAACGGGTTAACTAATTGATCATGTAAATATGGTGTGGTAATATGGGAAAATATACATGGTTATTCCTATATGCCTTTATCATTTTAATCGTCAAATAATGTCATGCATTTCAAGAAAGACCTCAAACAACTGCTAGCAATGCAAACAATCCGTGGACACTCAAGCAAACGAATAAATTGCAACAAATAAGCAATAAGGCTCAAAAGCTCACTCGGTGCAGGGAAAAACATACTCAATCCCAAGCAAAAATTTCTCTAATGCACCTACTTGTATTCAAAGCATGCAAACTAAATCAACTTGCACATATTCATGTCCTTCTAATTACTCACAACATTAAATAAGTCTACTAGTTTCAACTTACTAGTGTATGTATGTGCACAAGAACAAAGCATATCACTTCTCAATCAAAAGCGTCAACAACACAAAATTCTTATCCAGCATGGGTGCAAATGCAAACTACTATGGACTCACATGATAATAACACGAACAAACATGCATGAATTACAACTAAAATGCAAACATGATATCCTACATGAACATACTAACTACTACAAACAACTACTATACACTACTTATCCCTCACACCACCCCCAAACTTAAAATATTTAATGTCCCCATTGAATGGAAGGTAATACAAGGGATAGTAGAGAACATACCTAACTGTCGGTAGGATCACCCTCCTCGAGCGGCACCGTATCTCTATATGGCCATTTAATTATCTTTTCCGGGGCTACATCCTTGACGACAAGTTTTAGCCTTCTTTGCTCCTCAAAAGTGTCAGTAACATTGTTCTCTTCGCTACCTGACAAGTTAGCAACAATAATAATAGGCAAAGTAGATGATTGACCCAAATATACATACCTCAACTGATCTGGTGGTTTAAACTTGAGTCTGGAAGTTTCTTCAACATGATGATTTTCATTATTAACCACCAAAGACTGAGCAAGAGTGGAAATAGACGGATTAGGAACAAAAGTGGGTAGTTCACCAACAGAAGTCTTCACAACAGACTTAGGATCAAAAGAACTCTCCTCAAGTTGAATTTCATGCTTAGAACAAATAGCATTCAATTCATCTAACATCTCATCAGAAGTAAAATTCCTATACAACTCATGAAGTTCTTTATTGCCCTCATACAAAATATCTTTCTCAAGAAAAGACTCAATTGCACTATCCTCAAGATTTGACCATGAAACCACCTCATCAACCAGCACCTTAGAATACCAAAGATCAGCCAAGCCTAGTGACTCACACTCTTCCTCCTCATCACTATCCACCACAGATTCTGAAAAAACAGAATTTCCTTCTTTTTCTGTAGGATCCTGATCATGAATTTCTTCTTCATCCTCAATTGCTGAATTCTGATCGTTCGTGACTTTTCCAGATCTGAGTGTTATGGCATTAACCTGCTCCATGCCATCTTGTTTTCCTGGATTTACCTCTGTGGCACTAGGAAGAACTCCCTGCGGTCCGTTGAGAAAGGCACTTGCAATTTGCCTAATCTGATTCTCCAATGTCTTGAGAGATACCGCCTAACTTTTAATCATCAACCTCAATTCATCCAATTCAGATTTTTCATTCAAAGATTGACCATCATCCCCATGAAACTGTTGCTGCTGAAAATCTTGATTGTTGCTCCAGCCGAAATTGGAATGATAGGTGGCTGGAGCTGGTTACGAAGGTTGCTGGAAGTTGCTCACAAACTGTGCCGATTCAGAGGATATGGCACATTGACTCGTCTCATGTGCGCCCTCACATAGCTCACCACCACTAGCAACTTGAGGCACCCCATGCTTTGACATAAAATCAAATTTCTTATTAAGTGCCTCTAGCTGAGCTGCTAGAGCTGTGACTGTATTAACTTCCAGAATTCCTGCTAATTTGCCTTGTGATAATCTCTGAGTTGGATTCTGGTATTCATTCGCAGCCATCATCTCAATTATCTCATAAGCTTCCGCAAAGCTCTTATCCCATAAAGCTCCACCTGATGCTGCATCTAGCATGGGTCTTGACTGTGCACCCAAGCCATTATAAAAGCAGTTAATCACCATCCAATCAGGCATCCCATGATGTGGACACTTCCTTAGCATCTCTTTATATCGCTCCCAAGCCTCGCACAAAGATTCTTCAGACTGCTGTTAAAATTGAGTAGTAGCGTTCCTGATTGCTGTGGTCTTTGCCATGGGAAAAAATTTAGTGAGAAATCTCTGAGCAAGATCCTCCCATGTCAAAATAGAACCTGCTGGTAGAGAGTGCAACCAGCCCTTAGCTTTATGCCTCAAAGAGAATGGGAAAAGTCTCAATTTGATAGCATCTTCTGACACCCCGTTGATCTTGAAAGTGTCGCAGATCTCAATGAAATTCCGGATGTGCATGTTAGGATCTTCAATCGGAGCACCCCCAAAATGAACCGAATTCTGCACCATCTGAATTATGCTAGGCTTGATTTCGAAAGTATTGGCTGCAATAGCTGGCCTGACAATGCTAAATTGGACGTCATTGATCTTTGGTTGAGAATAATACATCAATGCTTTCGCTGCTGCTGCTGGTTCTCCCATTGCTACCTGAAACACATAGAACTAAACAACTATGTAAGAAACAATCCGAGTCAATGAACTCTAATGATCACTGATGACAAGCACATAAACTAAAAATAAAACACCGATGATCCCCGGTAGCGGCGCCAAAAACTTGTTTGCACTAAATCACGCAAGCGTACGTGGTCACAAGTAATATATGAATAAGTCAAGTTCGTTCCCATAGAGATCTGGTTTAGGTTTCAATTCAGTTCATGCACCTATGCAACAATGTATGGTTTTTATTCACTGCTAAGACAATTAACAAGATTGGGTTTAGATTAACTATAATTAACTAATAAACAAATTAACAAAACTAAGAATTAACTAACTAACGAGAATTGGAATCGAATTACTTATGCAAGAGAAAACATGGGATCCTAACTTCATTAAATACTTTGCTTAGATCTGACGCCTTTAATCACTATATGCAATGGTTATGATATCTGATCGGACAACATGAAACAAGTATAAGCTACCTCTCGGTATACTAACACCAAACTACTCATACATCCACAAAAGAGATAGAAGATGAATAGACACCAATTATGTTTAGACCCTATATCTCTATAAGATTTGAAAACATAACAGTTGAAGAATAAGTTATCCATATTGATCACATAGGGCAACATAATATCTCTATTTACGCCACAAATCATGATGTTAAACATCAATATATCCTATGCTAGCATGGCAAGTTCTAAATCTCAAGATTCGCTCTCGCTTCACAAGAGATTAACAAATTAGATGTTCGCGACGCATCTATCAATTAAGCATAACCATACGAGGATATCAAATATACATCACACACAGATCTTTAAAGCATCAAGATACTAAGCTCCATAAATAAATCCGTTAGAATCCCATGACAACGATTAGTTCATAATCGAACCTCTCGTCATCATGGGATCTGATGAAACCATGATAAAAACAAAGTATGAAAAGATACAAATAAACCTAAGTAATTGATATGTAATGATGTGTTTTTTTTTGTCCCCCGAGATGTGTATTTATAACCCCAATTTGCCTCTCCATCAAGCAATTGCCGTTTTAGAGTTGGAATAGGAGTATGGCAATTTCCGTTCTTGAATGATAATAGAATTGCAAATTCCATGTGTAGATCTGATTCTGGAATATTCTAGCCACCTAGAGCAATTACCATACTTATTAGAAGTAGGAATTATAGCAATTTCCTTGTCAAAGTTGAATTTCTGCAGTTCGGCACATAATACGTTTACTAAACTGATTCGGTTTTGAATGAAAATTCGTAAATGACTTTTCTTCAGTATTTCTGGGCCGTTCCAGTTGTATTTTGTACATCTGAACCACTTTAGAATGAAAGAGAATTCCGTTATCTTCGCGTGGACTGTAAGATCGTCCAAAACGGACTTATAGAACTCAAGATATGGCCCAAACAGTGAATCAGAATTTTCAGGATAAAAATTCGAAATTTCCAGCAAAGACACCACGCCGCAGCGGACTCTCCAGGCCGCAGCGCACCCTGGTCACCGTTCACTTTTGCAGAAAATGTTCTCCTCTTCGCGTGAGCTGTAAGATCGTCTGAATCGGACTTGTAGAACTCCAGATATGGCCAAAACAGTGTAGACTGCGCAACCGACCCGGAAAATCCGAATTTTAATCAAATTAACCTCCAACTCTCTTAGCTCTGCAAAACTCAATGAAAACACATTAAACACACCAAATACTTGAGGCCAAGTAATCAATTTAAGCCGATATGGAACGCTTTAAGTGGATATAAAATCCACTTATCAGTACTTCACTCACGTGTCGGTAGTTGTTCATATTGTTCATATAGTGATGGTGTACAAATGTCCTTAGACTTGCGCTCATCATAGTCATTTGGTGTACACTAAACTATACTTTGGTTTAGTTATTAGTCTTTAGGGATAATAATAAGGGCTCTTTTAGGCATAGGAATTTGTACACGAAGATAGTGATTGATCAATAAATGATATGTCCCTTCTAGTGAAGAAAGAGAATATTCTTTGTTATTCCACTTATGTTAGTTCAGAAATCTCTGGTTAGAGTGAATGAAATTAGAAAGAAGTTTTTAATTTGAATTAATTGGAAATAAGCAAGTGAATAGGGACACAAATGATTAAATTAGATAGGCTTGACATATGTTCCATGCTTTGTATGTAATCAGGATACATTGTAAGGTAGAAGGAATAGGTTGTACGACAAATATTCATTGACTAGGTTATTGGTATTCTAAGCAGTGAATTCATATTATTCGGATGGTCGCGATATGCTTAGAAGTATCCCTCGCGATGTAGAATAAATATGATTAATTATTTAATTAATTATATTTAATGAATTAGAAGAATCACATAAATGATAATAAAATAGTTTTATTATTATTTATTTATACTACCGACTTAATATTGAACCTACAAGGTCACACAATAAAAGAGACTAATTTGTTGATGGAGTAATTAATTAATAATGACTAGTAATTATTTATTTATGAAATAAATAATTAATTATCAATTTTATAATTGATTGAAAAAGATTTAATTGATTATAAATTAATTAGGATGAGTTATTAATATTATGGGTATTTACCAAAAATACTTGATTTGAAGTTTCTTTTTGCAAAAATACCATCTTTTTCAATTAATTACAATTTTACCATACTAAGTTTCAAAATTGCAAAAATACCATCTTCTAGGTCAACCCCTCCTCCCTCCCCCTTTGACCAGCCCATATTTCCGGATGAACAGTAACCACGGCTACTGTTCATTGACTCTTTTTTTTTTTAAGGTGGGGTGCTATTTTGGTTTCAACCACATTCAACTCTTTTTTAAGGTGGGATGCTTTTGGTGGATTTGGGTTGCAGGGCCCCGCCAGGGGCAATATTCAACCAAATCAGCAACTGAATGCAACCAAATGCAACTAAATTTCTGATTTCAAGTTCCTTTGTTCAGTTGTCATTTTCGACCACTTTTTTGAACTCTACCATATATATATATATATTCAAAAAAGTGGTCGAAAATGACAACTGAACAAAGGAACTTGAAATCAGAAATTTAGTTGAATGTGGTTGAATTTGGTTGAATGTGGTTGCATTTAGTTGAATATGCCCCTGCGGGGCCATGGAACCCAAAATCAACCCACCTTTAAAAAAGTTGCATGTGGTTGCATTCATTTGAATGTGGTTGCATTCATTTGAAGGTGGGGTGCTATTTTGGTTTCAACCACATTCAACTCTTTTTTAAGGTGGGATGCTTTTGGCGGATTTGGGTTGCAAGGCCCCGCCAGGGTCAATATTCAACCAAATGCAACCAAATTCAACTTTTTTTAAGATGAGGTGATTTTGGGGTTGCACGGCCCCGCCAGGGGCAATATTCAACCAAATCAGCAACTGAATGCAACCAAATGCAACTAAATTTCTGATTTCAAGTTCCTTTGTTCAGTTGTCATTTTCGACCTCTTTTTTGGACTCTAACATATATATATATATATATATATATATATATATATATATATATTAGAGTTCAAAAAAGTGGTCGAAAATGAAAACTGAAAAATGGAACTTGAAATCAGTAATTTAGTTGAATGTGGTTGAATTTGGTTGAATGTGGTTGCATTTAGTTGAATATGCCCCTGTGGGGCCATGGAACCCAAAATCAACCCACCTTTAAAAAAGTTGCATGTGGTTGCATTCAAAAAAGAGGTCGAAAATGAAAACTGAACAAAGGAACTTGAAATCAGAAATTTAGTTGCATGTGGTTGCATTCAGTTGAATGTGGTTGTATTCAATTTCTGATTTCAAGTTCCATTTTTCAATTCTCATTTTCGACCTCTTTTTTGGACTATATATATATATATATAGTCCAAAAAAGAGGTCGAAAATGAGAATTGAAAAATGGAACTTGAAATCAGAAATTTAGTTGAATGTGGTTGCATGCAGTTGAATATGCCCCTGCGGGGCCATGCAACCCAAATCCACCAAAATAGCACCCTACCTTAAAAAAAAAAAAAAAATCGATGAACAGTAGTCGTGGTTACTGTTCATCCGGAAATAGGGGGAGGAAATTTGGTTTAAAAAGGAAAGAAGGTATTTTTGCAAATAAGATGGTATTTTTGCAAATAAGATGGTATTTTTGCAATTAGCTTTTCTTAACAAAAGTAAAATTGCAAAAATTTACTTTTGACAATATATTTATGAAAAGAGCCCTAATATTATTAATTGAGGATTTAATTTAAGAAATTAAATCAAATGAAAGAATTATTTTCCAAGGAGTTTAGAAATATTATTAATGCCTAAAAGAGTTTTAATTATTATAATTTATAGGGTTAATAATTATATTTTTCATAAGGAAAATTAATTTGAAATTTTTGCCTATAAATATACTGTTATAAAACCAATTAGCCTCAACCCTTTTAATTTCACAAGGGAAAAAAAAGAGGCAACCCTAATTCTCTATCGACATTCTTCCTCCCTCTATTCAATCAAGCTCCTGGTAGATATCGGTAAAGTGCATCATACATTGAGGAGCAATTTCCAGGAGACTCTCTACGTCATCATTGAATTGCTTTTAAAGGTTAGTAAACGATCCTATAATTATTGCCATGAATCGTGTACGTTTTTTATGGATTTAATATGTAATAATTGTTATCCATACTTTCGTATATGTGTTAAAACCCAACATAGAGTATGTAAATACTCGATTAATTTGGTTTTATTTATATTAACATCGTTCTGTTTTTTCGGCGCTGATTGAAGAAAGAAAATCTCGTTTTCTCTGCGAAATATTCATTTTCTTTTGTTTTTATATACATATTTATGCATCCTTAAATGTGTAATCCATTTTTTCCAATTTTAATGACATTAAATTTTCAGATCTAATTTTTTTTAACTATCGTAATTTTATTATTTGATTTGATGATCTACAAGTAGGGATGGCAGAAATACCCGACCCGATGGATACCCGACCCGATCCGATCCGATCCATTTGGGTCTACACAAACCCGATTTTCTGGATTTGGATTTGGATCTTATTTTTGGACCCAAAAGAGTTTAGATCTGGATTTGGATCTTAGGTGTCCCGATCCGATACCCGACCCGAAATCTTACTTAATAATATAACCATGATACATATTACATAATTTACATACATTTCACTAATTATTGTATCATTTCATTATTAATATTTACATGCACTTAATCTAATTATTGTTTATTATATCATTTTATTATTAATATTTACAATTAATAGTTAAATAATCAATTTTTCTTTTAATTATAATATTTTAGTAATTCGGGTTCGGGTCTCGGATCTCGGGTAAAATCCAAACATTCGGGTTTCGGGTAAAATCCGATCCGATCCGAAATCCGTTGGATCCGGGTCCGGGTCTTAGTTTTCGGGTATTTTTCGGGTCCGGGTCGGGTCCAGGTCCTATCAAAAAAATCGGGTCTGGGTCTGGATATTGAAAAACCCGACCCGACCCGACCCGTTGCCATCCCTACCTACAAGATGTGGATACTTGAAAATATCATTATATATATAGGAATAGATTTTCAAGCGAAAGTCAATGGTTTAGTAAAGGGGATCCAAATTAATAATTCAATCTGTTAACCATCAAATAATAATATTAATATTAGACTATTAAGGTAATCAAATTTCTCTTTTCTGAATCATTAAGCTTATAGCCATATAATTAAATATCTATTTTAAGAAATTTTTTGGGTGAGCCAAAGTCAAACCCAAATCTTGGAATTTAAGAAATTTTTTGGGTGAGCCAAAGTCGAACCCAGATCCTGGAACAACAGAGGATAATTAAGCTATCCAATCGTGCTCAAGGTAATCAAATTTCTAATTTAATTTAATTCGTTGATATTTTGTTAAATCTCCAGATTTCAAATATAACGGAATAAAGGCCCCCAATATCACAATTCTAGAGTAATTGGTCCAAAATGTCACAACTCAAACTATTGACCACAAATATCACACTAACACACACTATCGTGTAGCATTTTTATTTCTTTTTTCAGTAACGCTAGATCGCTTAGCATTTTGGGAGATTTTTTTTAATATAACGCTAAATAGTTTAGCATTTCGGAGCTAAAATCTAAACTTGATATAGCGTTTACTACACCCGTGGGGCAAATTGGAGGGGGAAACGCCACATTATGTGGCGTTTGAGATTGGTTTTTTTAGTTTCTTCTAAATATATATTTGAAAATAATAATAAAAATGGTCAATTAAAATTATACATTTTTAATTTAAAAAATACAAATTTAATTAACCTTAGGGGTTTAATAATTAATTTTTGGGATTCAACGTTTCCATTTTGGGTTTTAGAAATATTCAGAACGACGAATAAACCGTATACGAACTTAGGGTTCAGGGTTCTTTACAACCCTAAACCCTAGACCCTAAACTCTAACTTATTTTGATTTTTAAAAAATTGGGGCTGACCCCCGATTTTTTAAAAATCTGGCCGCTGGATTCAATTTTTTAATTAAAAATAAAAAAATTTATTTGTATTTCCTTGGGGTTTCAACAGTTAACCTTTAGCATTCAATAGTTTCATTTTGGGTTTAGAAATATATGGAATAGTGAATAAACTGTATACAAACTTAGGGTTTAGGCCCCCGATTTTTTAAAAATCAAGCCGCCGGACTGAGTTAAAAATACAATTTTAATTAACCATTTAGTTATAAATTTTTTAATATTGTTTGCAAATATATATTTATGAGAATACAAAAAAAAAAAAAAAAAGTAAAACACTCAAACATTCCCACCTCCCAATACACACTCCTTTAACTAGCGTCTTCAACTAATACCAAACTTAATTTAGCGTTTTCAAAAAAAAAAAAGAGGCAAAACGCTAGATGAAATGGCGTTTTTCTTAAAAAAGAAAAACGCTACACGATATTGTATTATAGCGTAATATTTGGGGCCAACCTTCGAGCTTGTAATATTTAGGACCATCAATCAATCATCAATATCAATCAATCAATCATCAATATCAATATATATATATAAAGGAGGATAGCGGGAGTTTAGGTGGCGCTCTAAGATCGTCTCAATCTATTTTTCTAATTTTCTAGAATTTTAGAATTTTAAATACTAATAAATATAAAAATATCAATTAACATATTAGTATACACCCAAAATATAACAAATGTCATTTAACCAACAAGCAGAAACTGGACCTCTTTTAAAAAAGAAAAATAAAATAAAATAAATTGGGCCTAATCGTTTCGCATAGCTAAAACGGCCGACCCGATTTCTCAACCCCAATTACATCCCCCCTTCTATCTCCTTCGTTCTCTCTCTAATATAAAAATCTCGATACTCAATATTTATATGCAGTTTCTGCACTGCACAAACACATCTATTTATATATCTCTTTAATCTAGGGTTAGGGTTTAGAAAGCTTGCATCTTTTTTAATTTGCTAACAGAAAGCTCGGTTTTTGATGGAGGAAAACGAAGATAATTCACCAATTAAATCTCCTGTAGATACGCAGGAGCTTAATGCGTTGAATGATTGCGATAAGGTTGTTGAAAAAAGGAATGATCTTGAGTGTTTAGGTGATGATTCGAAGCGTTTAATTGAAGCCGAGGCTTCGATTAGTGAAAAAAGGAATGATTTTGTGTGTTTTGGGGATGATTCGAAGGATGTAATTGAAGCCGAGGAGAAGAATAGTGTGGTTGAATCGGTGAATTTCGAAAAGGATTGTGATGATAAGTGTAGTGATGGTGTGGTGGCTGATGTGGCGAAAGCCGAGGCTTCGATTAGTATGGTTGAGTCGGAAAATCGTGTAGAGGATAATTGTAGTGATGGTGCGGTGGCTGAATTGGCCAAAGCTGAGGTTTCGATTAATATTGTAGGCGATTGTGTGGATAGTGAGTTTAGTGAGGGTGTGGTGGCTGATGGAGCGAAAGGGGAGGGATTGGAGAGGAAAGAAGAGGTGATTGGTGAGACAGAGAGTAGTGGTGTCGGTGTGGATGTGAGTGGAATTGAGGTTAGAGATGGTAAGGATGGTGAATTGGAGGGGAAGGTTGTGTCTGATGCTGAGGCGGTGGTTGAAGATGTGGATGCGGATGTAAAGGCGGAAACAGAAGATGAATTAGTGGATAATGATCAGGCGGAAGTTAAAGATATATCTGGTTTTGATGATAATAAGGAAGATGTATGCGCAGAGGTAGTAGCGGAAAAGAAAGATGAATTAGCAGATAATGAGGTGGTTAATGATCAGGAGGAAGATAAAATTGTATGTGAGGCTGTTTTTGACGATAATAAGGAAGATATGGCCGAAAAGAAAGATGAATTGGAGGTTGAAGGTGATATGGGCGAGGAAGAAGAGTTGGGGGATAAAGTTGTGCCCCAGAGTGAGTTGAAAGACAAGGTTGGAGTTGAATTAGAGGCTAGGGTTGTATGTGAGGATGTGAATGATGAGGAGCGTAAAGATGATTGTGAAACTGAGGTAGTGGTGGAAGCTGTTTCTGAAGTTGAGAAGAAAAGTGAGATTGAGACTGAAGTGAGTTTGGAGCCTAATAAGAATGAGGAGAAAGTGGAAACGGGTTTTGTTGTGAGTGAGTCTTTGAATGAAGTGGAGGAAATGGTTGCTAAGCCTGAGGGCAATGCCGAATATAGTTCTAGCTTGATTGGTGTGGTTGAAGATACTGTCATGGAGGAAAATAATTTGGTAGTGGAGAGTGAAAGCAAGGAAAAAGATGATGAGATGGAGTCTGCTCCAGAGTCTGATGATGAAGAAGATGATATGGAAACTGAAACAAAAGCTGGCGGGGATAAAGTTGATGGAGAGGTGCCTCAACCAGATGATGATTCACAGTTGGCTGAAGATGAAGAAGATGAAAGATTGGCGGGAGACGAAGAGATGCCCTCTGCAGATGTTGAAATGGAGACAGAAACTGATCCAGGTGATTCAGTGAAGATCAGTGGAGGGAAGCGGAAGAGAGGAAAGAATACAAAAGCTGCAGGCAAAGCTCAATCACTCAACATGGTTGGACTTCCGGTTGAGGAGGAGGATGTTTGTTTTGTTTGCTTTGATGGTGGAGACCTTGTGCTATGCGACCGAAAGTATGTTGTACTCGTGATTATAAATTGTTGTATTTTGAAAGATATGTTCCCTTTCTGATTTTGTCTTATCATTTTTTTTTTCAGGAACTGCCCTAAAGCATATCATCCTTCTTGTGTTAATCGTGATGAGAAATTCTTCCAATCTAAGGGTCGTTGGAATTGTGGTTAGTTGCATGTTATTTCTTTTTGCATGTATCTGCACATAAATGAATATTAATGAAGCCATGTTTGCCACGTAGCAACACCTTTGAAGTCTTACTGTTAAAAAGAAAATTGTCAATACGGTGTCGTGGGCACTTTAATTATTACGTGAAAAGTTAGGCCTTTGTGCTTGCTGAATCCCTTTGTGTATAATCTAAATGCAGTTAGCCAGTATGACATCAGTGTATATGTTGTTTCACATCTTTTGCCTGCAAGACTTCTATTATATGATTTGTGTGAGTCTTAGCCTATACTCCGAACCTTAAATAGCAGGATTCATATGTTGTAATTATACATTGTTAGTCTGTTACTAACTTTATATGTACAAAAATGTTGTATTAAAACCTGCCTCTTCTTCATGCAAAGTCTGAAAGAATATGCATGTTGAAGGTAAGCAACCATTATTATGATCAAACTTGCTTTCCTTTTTTGTAGAAAATGCATTGCAACTTTTTCTAGTTTATCGTAGATGAACATTGAAGTTTTGAAATTTATGTATTTTGATGAAAATCATGTTTATTAGGAGTTGATTATTGACATTGAATAACATAGTTCTTCCTTTTGTCCCTGTAATATATAATGAACAGCTTTTAATAATAAAAAAAAGATCTTTGAAGGAAATCACATGTCCTTGTTTAGAATTTGACATTTATCACGTGTCCTTGTTTAGAATTAAAAGTATAAAGTCATTTAAATCATGCTTATTAGAAATGATTTATAAAGGCCAGAGATTAATTCGTTTCAGGGGTTTATGTGACCAGTTCAGCGTTTTTTTTTTGGTAGCAAGGCAGTTTATAATTAATTAATTTTCTGAAATTAATTAAACCACCATGGGGGTTGTCAAGTTTGTGATTGGCAACATGCAAGGACTTCATTTTCCAATCTCTGCATTTTTTAAAAATTTAACTTCTTGCTGTTGCTCAAAACATGTTTCATCGGTGTCCGGTGATAAATCTAAGAACGAGGGAACCATAGAGCTTTTATATATTTGACATCACTTGTGTATATTTTTACTTAAAGCTGATACTTTTAACATGATGTGCATGTAACATAGGGCTCTCTTCCCCTTTCTCCTTCTCATATGATGTGCATGTCAAATGAATAATGATCGTGCCTCCCCCCTTATCCTTCTCTTTATTGATTGTTATACCAATACTATGTGAATATGCAAGCCTTGGGTTATAAGAGCTAAGCACGATATCAAGATTATACCTTTGTTTAGATGTTGAATTGTTACTTGGATGTGATTTCTTTTTATCAAGGTTGTTCTGGGCCTCTAGCTCGTCAAATTACCCTAAATTCTGTCATAAAAACACTATATCAAATGAATATCATCCATTAATTTTTTAGCATTGTGGGTGAAGGAAATATTGTTAGTTCTGGTTAGACAGGAAAACGGTAATTTTGAAATTTCCAGCTTTAGACAATTTTTTTTCCCCTTTTGCCAAGTATTTTTGAACATCTTTAGTACCAAAAGAGTAGGTTATAAGAAAATAGGATCTCTTATTGTAACTAAATGATACACAGTAGTACTTTTCAAATATTAAATACAAATTTTGTTGACGGGTCTTCACTCCAAATTTTCAGGTTGGCACCAGTGCAGCCATACAAAATGTCAGAAAAATGCATACTACATGTGCTATACATGTACTTTTTCCTTGTGCAAGGGATGTATTAAGGATGCAGTTATATTATGTGTTAGAGGAAACAAAGGCTTTTGTGAAGCATGCATTAAAATTGTGATGATGATTGAAGATAATGCACAAGGAAATCAGGTATTCATTCATCCTCGTGATATTTCTATTTCTGTTGAAAGTGGTGGTTATGGACATTGATCAATTTTCTTTACTAATGCGAAGAAATACATCTAATGCAATTGCCAAGCAGATTGTTCGTTAGAAACTTAAGGAAGATTCTCAAGAGGGGAACTATTTGTTTTTACGAAATGTGGATTTACTTTAGATTCATATTCCACTGTCTTTTTATATTGTTAGTATTATTTTAGTATCACTTGCAATAAATCATTTCCAATTAAGTATATTCCATTACTTTCTATTGGATTATAGTTTCTATTTATTAGCCTTTAACAGAAGTTTAGTATTTTTGTTTGGACAGTAAAGGGATGCCAGGAAAACGTTTAAGAATTGTGTCTTAGATGATTCTTTTGAACTTGACGTGTTGACTTTCATAAAATATAATCTATCTATGTCTTTTCGTCCCAAGTTATATCCTAACTCTTGTCTTGGGTCTCGGCCTCTCGGGGAAACATGTGTCGCTTATTAAAGGGAATACTGAATAATTTATGCATTATACATCTGTTCATGGGTATGATGCTGGCCAACTGCAAAATGATCCTGTACCATCTAAAATTTTCCTTCTGCTTTGGCCTTTTTAGTTTTCTTATCTAATAGACCCATCCAATTATTTACATTTGGATTGGGCATGTAGGTTAAGAAAAGAGAGAAAAGTGGGTAAAGTGGTGGGACCAATCAATATCTAACAAATGAAGGATAAAAGATTTAAAAAGGTGGAGGAAAGTATTGGGTGTAATAGTTTATTATATTGTTAAAGCTCTACTACTTTTGGAAACCTTTAAAAATGTAAAGAATTCGAAGGGATGTCCTAAAATGGAAAATGTACAAGACTTGTCTGGGACAGGGAGTATGTATTATCTCAGACGTGAAGCCCTTATTTGTGTCATTAAGATGTACATATTACAATGTTTAAACATCACCCTGGCATCTAATTGTAGTGACTTTTAATGTCTGTCCATTTTTAATATTCTTGTTTTCTCTTTTCTGTTTGCGCAGGCCCAAATAGATTTTGATGACAAGTCTAGCTGGGAGTACCTCTTTAAGGATTATTGGATAGATCTCAAAGAAAAGCTGTCCATTTCTCCAGTTGAAATTGGCAATGCTAAAAATCCCTGGAAAGGATCTGCTTTAGGGGTTGGCAAAAATGAGTCTCCCAGTGAGCAGCTTGACATGAAGGATGACGTTGGTGTTGGAACTGATAATGCCTCTGATAATCCTGAAGCGACTAAACCTAAAAAAAGAAAGTACAGCAAACGTCTAAAGTCTCGTGCTACTAAGCAAGATGAGTCGACAAGTGAAGCAATAGCAGCTGGTGCAGAAGGAACGTCTACACCTAAAAGCACCCAGTGGGCGTCAAGAGAGCTTTTAGAATTTGTTATGCACATGAGAGATGGGGATAAAACTGTTTTATCTCAGTTTGATGTTCAAGCCCTTTTGCTTGAATACATACAAAGAAATAAACTTCGAGATCCTCGTCGAAAAAGTCAAATTATTTGTGATGCTAGGCTTGAAAATATATTTGGAAAAGCACGTGTGGGACATTTTGAAATGTTAAAACTTCTTGAATCTCACTTTTTAATGAAGGAGGATACACAGATAGATGATGTTCAAGGGAGTGTTGTTGATACTGAAACTAATAACCTGGATGCTGATGGGAACACTGAATCTCTGACAAAAAGTGGAAAGGATAGGAAACGTAAAACACGGAAGAAATATGGCCGAGGACGTCAGTCTAATCTTGATGATTATGCAGCCATCGATATCCATAACATTAGCTTAATATACCTAAGACGAAAGTTGATGGAAGATCTACTAGAAGATATTGAAACCTTTGGTGATAAGGTTGTTGATACTTTTGTGAGGATAAGAATCTCTGGTAGTAGTCAGAAGCAAGACATATACAGGCTAGTCCAAGTCAAAGGTGATTGGTTCTTATTATTTTCTCAGACTTTGTGCAGAGGTCTGCACATGATACTGTCATTGAAGGGGATTGTAAACTTTTTCTAATGGTTATACATGCAGGTACAACCAAAGTAGACGAGTTCTATAAAGTTGGCAAACGAACAACTAATCTGATGATAGAAATATTAAATCTTAACAAAACCGAGGTTATATCGATTGATAGCATTTCAAATCAGGAGTTTACTGAGGTAAGTAAGCATGCTGGCTAGTATATAAACCTGGCCAGCTTATATTAGTTCTTATGCTGGTTCAATGATAATGCATCTGATTCCCTTTTCTCTTTTTGTGTATGAATGTTATGCATTACCATATAACTTATCATATATTTGTCTGCAGCTTCTTTATTTGTAAGATTTAGCCGCCTTATATTTTAATATAGGTTTCACTTATTTTGGAAAAGAGAACCACTGATCTGTAAAGTTCTTTTTTCTTTTTTTTTTACTGTTGAGGATTATGATTCATGTTATCATACAAAGTAGTATATTATTAGCCAAGTGGCTGATGTGTCATTCTTTGTTCTTCTTAGGATGAATGCAAACGTTTACGCCAGAGTATAAAATGTGGACTTATTAAGAGCATGACTGTGGTAATTATGCACACCAACTTCTCTTTTATTTTAAATTCAACAAATCTATTCGTTCTTATTCTTGTAAAACATTCTACGTTTTCTTGTAGGGAGAGATTTTAGACAAGGCGATGGAAGTCCAGGTTGCAAGAGTAAATGATGTAAGTGCTGCTCATTTGAAATATTAGTTCATGTGATTGGTTATGTGACTTTCGTATCTAATATAGGTGTAGCAGCTTGAAAAGTAGAATTACTATTTGGGGGAATTATTTTATCAAATTATATTTTCTATTTAGGATGCTGACTCCGATAGCATAGCGGTGATCACCCATCTGTTACCACAATATTCTTCTATGAAAATATGCCTTCTTTTTAACTTGAAAACTAAAGTCAAACTGTCAAGGGATTTTCTGTTTATGGCCGTAATTCCTGTTCTTACTATTTCTTTCTATTTGATTATTTTCTCTTAACAATAAATTGAAGCATAAAAGGTATTTGGAGTTTGTAATATTCTATATGCACCTAGATTTATCCTTGGTTAATATTAGCATGATCTTCCTGGAATGTGATCCACTTTGTATTTGACTTTGTTCTTAGGGTATTTGTGAGGACATTTTTATATTAAAGTATAGTACCACTCCTTATATGGCCTGATCCTGCTTTATCACTTCTTATAGGATAAGTTAAAGTGATGCAAGTGGCCACACTCTTCATAATTATACAAGTGGTTATTCAGTCTGTCGTAGCTTTGATAGTTTATTTTCCCCTTGTATGCATTTTGTGGAATTACCACGAGTTTTTTAAGTCTCTTTAGGTTCGCTATGTGATGTTACAGTCTGTTATATCTTTCGTTTTCAGCTGTCCCAACTCCTATGATAATACTTTGTCGATACAGTAGAAGTTCGTGACTTATTATGTTTCGTAAAACTGGTTGGTTGATGTGTAGCTGGCTTTGATTCCATGGTTCACCATATATTGGTTTATTAGTAGTAATGATTTTACTAATTTGTAACATGATCAGCTCTTTAATCCCAGACTAATTTGGTCGGGATTTGAACTGAGAAAAGGTCAAGTGATTTATTTTCTGCAGTGAGCAATATTAATGAATCAAATATGCCAAGTTTTAGGTCAAATTTCACATGTTAACAAACTCAACCCTTTTGAGAAAAATTAACTCCTTCTGGACATAAAATTTACAAGTTAAGATTCAAGTGTGTTGTTAGACCTAGGGAGTTCACAAAAATCAGTGTTGTGATAATCACCCTGGAGGCCTAAATTTGGAGTTTGATGCTCTACAACAAACATAATAGTCTACTGTATTTGGAGTTTGCCTGGCCAGTGTTCTTGTTTTGTGCTGTATTACGAATTTGAAATCTTGTTATTTGTGATTGTAACTTGTTCTGCCATTAATTGTAGTAAAAATAAATGATGAATTTTTCAAGAGATACATATTCTGTTTGTTAAATTTCAAATGTATGCCAACTTTAAAAATTAGTGCGAATTCAGGATTATCTTTGAATTCCTTAAAAATAAAAATGCAGTACAAGTATTTTCCGTATGCTCGTTTCTGCTGGTGGGACTGCTTGTGTACCCATATTGAATATTCCATTCTCTTTGTTAATTCTATTATTCGGCTATATATTAGAGTAATGATGTCTACTGATAGACAATATCTTTGAGTCAGTTTCTTTATTTAAGAAAATTTGTCATAGTTGTTCTAAAGTTCGTATGTAGCTTTCACTGTCTACTTATCCTAAACCGGTGAACCATATTTGTTGAGCTCTATATTGTGGTCGTGTTTGCCTGCAACAAAATTTAGTTAGCGTCTTATAAATGTATGCGTCCTTTCCACTTCTGTGTAATGTTCATTATGCTCAATGATTGTGATGCAGTGGCTTGAATCAGAAGTACAGCGGCTTACTCATCTCCGTGATAGAGCAAGTGATTTAGGCAAAAAGAAGCAATATCCTTCGCTGTTAAATCTTTGTTTTGTTCGGTCTGTGTTATTTGTTTTTCGATGGACATCGTATACAATCATTGTGCTGCACATCTCTAATGACAACAATGGTGGTTTACTGTATGATAAAATTTAATATTAACAGTTGGCCAGATAATCATGCATCTCCCGTGTTCTAACGTATTGTCTTATTGAAGTATATTAATCTTGAGATTTTCACCTACTTGGGGGATGGGGTGTAAAATTGTTTCCAAAAAAAGTTTTTGTAACCCTAGAGAAAAGGGATTCAGTAAAGACAAATTATTTTGTAGTGAAACTTTATATCGTTATACTCCCTCTGTCCCTCTCATTTCTTTACAGTTACTATTTTGGGATGTTCCTCTCATTCTTTACGTGACCATAAATAGTAAGTTTCTTCCACTATTACACCCACTACTTTCCCCCACTCTCATATTTAATAATAAAAAACACTATTACAATTATTAAATATTGATAGGTCCCACCACTTTACCCACTTTTCATCTAATTTTACTTATTTGTTATACATTTTCTTGGTCTTCGTGCCCGTCCCCAATGTAAACAACCTAGAGGGATGGAGGGAGTAGTTGTTAGTGTCATTGTATCTTCCTGTGGACCATATTTGAACTGTTGTAACTTGTAATCCTTAACTGACTATCACACTCAGAGAGTGTGTAGAGAGTTTAGAGCTTTTGAAGACACCTGAAGAGCGTAGGCGCAGACTAGAAGATATTCCTGAGATACATGCAGACCCAAAGATGGACCCTGACTATGAGTCGGAAGATAATGATAGTGAAATTGACAGTAATAAACAAGGTTTGGTCTTCACTTTGTTGTCTGATGTATAAACAATATTACACTGTAGTTCGTTGTTGAAGTAATTTTTGGTTTGTTCAGAAATGTATACAAGGGCCAGAGGTTCTGGCTTTAGCAAGAGAGGAAGGGAGCCAATATCCCCAGGAAGTGGTGATGCGAAAGATTCCTGGAATGCTAGCAGGAAAAGTTCTGGTAGAGGTTGGGAACTTAACAGAAACTTGTCGGATAAAAATCTTGCAAATACGATTCAAAATTCTCCTCCTAGTATCGGAGTATCTACTGACAACTCGTGGAATAATGGTAGAGGCAGCGAGACGGAAAAACCTACTATTTTGGAGAAGCCAAATTCAGCTACTAGTTCTGAAGCCTTTGGATTGAATCGAAGTTCTGGTGCTAGGTCTGATTCATCCTCTCATGTACAGTCACAAAACTCGCCAGCATCATTGACTGCTCCAGTTGCTACAGCTGCTTTGAATATCAATGAAACAGACAAAATGTGGCATTACCAGGATCCACATGGAAAAGTTCAAGGCCCGTTTTCTATGGTTCAGTTACGTAAATGGAGCAACACTGGATACTTTCCTTCCGATCTTAGAATATGGAGTAGTTCTGGAAATAAAGATGATTCTTTACTTCTGACTGATGCATTGGCAGGGAAGTTTCAGAAGCTACTCACCAACAATGGGATTCCAAAGAGTAATTCTTTGCACAGTCCTCATCTCCCACCCATGCATTCCTCTTTACATCAAGGACGGGAGGTTCAAGATGCAGTTAAGTTGAACTCTGATCAAAACCATATTACCATGGATTCACATATTAATTCAGCATCAAGAAATTGGGCTGCACATTCAGTTGAAGTCCCACTACTTTCTGCGGACAGGACAAATTCTAATCAGAGTGGCAGAAACAATTTGGTAAATCTCCCTTCCCCTACTCCAAAACAAAGTTCTGCTGGAGAAGTGGGTCGTCCTATTGGTGCTGTTTCCCTACCTGGCAGCGTAGAAGCTTTGCAGTCACCAGCTGCAGCTACCCCAGATAGTACCAGGAACTTGACACTGGTGTCTGAGAAAACTCCTTTAAGTTCTCACCCTGCTTTTGGGGCATCACCTAACCCTGAACAGGGTAATCTTGTAGGCTCAACTATATCTCTTCCAAGTCCTCAGTCAACTGCAGCTGCTCAGTTACATGGTTTTCAGAATGTCAGCAATCCGTTTATGGCATCTGAAACTAATGCCAGTATTGTTCAGTCTGTTACTGCTAATAACCCTGCTCTTGGAACTCAGAATTTGGGTGGTGCCCCAACCCAGAGCTTGGAAGCAAATTCTTTAGTTCAAGCATCCACACAACAGGCTTACTCTCAGTGGGGTGGTGTTCAATCAACTCATGTACAGAATCCAGCTACAAATTTTCCAATGCAAGGTGTCTCACAGTTACCAAACTCCTGGAGGCCTCCAATGCAAAATAATCAAACTAACATGCAGCCTAATGTGCAGTGGGGAACTGTCATTGCAGACAACAGTGCTCCTGCTCAGAACTTGCAACCTGAAAATCCAAATTCTGGTTATGGTTCAATGCAGGTAATTCCGAATATAGGATGGGCAGGACCTAATCCAAACATGAACTGGGCGGCTAGTGTTCAAGGGCCACAACCTGGGAATATGAATGCCGGCTGGGTTATGCCTGCAGGAAGTCCAGGAGTTGGTTTTCAAGGGGCAGTTCCTGGAAACTTGAATTCAGGTTGGATTTGTCAACCTGGAAACGCTGTTGGTGTTGTACAAATGCTTGGTTCAATGAATGCAAATCAAGGATGGTATCCAAATATGGCACCAAGTGCTCAAGGCACAGTCCCTGGTAACGGAAACACAGGTTTGGCAGCGCCCACCTCGAATCTAGGATCTAATGTTCAGGGACAAATGCAAGGAAATGCCAATACGAGTTGGTCAGCACCATCAGGAAACACAAATCAGGGTTGGGGCTCGCCGGCAGGGAATCAAGGAAACAACAGGAGCCAGCACCATCGCACTGGGGACAAGTTCTCAGGCCAAAAAGATCAGGGTTCTCAGCCAGGCAGGAATTGGAACAAGCAGCCATCTTACGGAGGTGGAGGCCCTAGACATGGCTCTAGAGTATGCTATTCTTTCCAGGAGATGGGGCACTGTAAGAAAGGAGATTCTTGCAATTTTCGGCACTCTTTTTGAAATTTATAGTATGTGAGATAGGGATCATGTACATTAACTTTCAGTTTAGGGGGTGTCCTACTCTTTTCTGTGATAGGTTTTCTGTTTTACAATACATTGTGCAGTTTAGCAGCAAACCTCCTTTTCTTTTTCAACCCCCTCCCCCCTCCCTTTTGCTGGTAGCTTAGTCTAAGTCGATGGTTCTGTCAAGCTGCATTGAATTTTTAAAGAAGCAATAATCAGTAGAGTACTGATAGATAGTCTATTTAACAGCAGAAATCCTTTTCCCAGAGTACACATTTTGTCTCATGAGTGTATTTTGATGCAAAAAAACTTCTCATCTCTATTTCTGTTCTGTAGTTCTCACACAAACATCAAAACATTGGAATTATGTTTAAACTTTCCTGTTATCTCATATTGGTCTCAGAAGACCAACTTTTCGAGTTGCAGACTTCAGTAGTCATGAAATATATTTTGTATTTGTAACACCCCATAACTAAAACAAATTGTAAAGCTCTACTAGATAAAAATCAGAATTTTTGTAGGGTACAATTTTACGAAGAAGAAACAAATGCAACAGTATTTCCGAAAGGGCAATTATTCTTTAACACTACCTAGTACCTTCTATATCAAAACTGTCTGCTGAAGTTTGTAAGATCGTATCCTTTTTGTTTTATTGAACACAAAGGGTACGATCTTACAAACTCTCTCTTTTAAAATAGTTGTCTATTTTTTATTTTTCTTAGTCAAATTGATCGAATTTGGTTGAATATTAAAAAAATTACTTTCTTACAATTTTAAAAAATTGAAAAATACATTTCAATGAGAATTACATATTAGGTCTATAACTTGTATAAATTTGGGTCAAAATTCGATCAATTTAATTGCTAAAAGTCTAAAGTGAACAACTATCAAATTTTATATTGCACTTGAGTGTTGGTCGCTGTACCATCCTCTACCTAAAGGTATAGTCATATATATTCGATGCGAAAATGGGGAAACGTGTAGAGTGTCCAATGTTAGTGCGTAATTGCGTATGGTACTGTGGCTTCGGAATTACTCCGTCCTTCTGAATTCTTTACATTTGCGGACTAGGTTCTATTTTTATATAAAAAAAGAAAATATCAAAAATAAGTTATAAAACTATCCTTAAAATGTACTTTAAAATACGTGCCAGATATGCAGTTTTTTATGTAAAGAAATGAGAGGGACATAGGGAATACAAAACAGTCGGTAGTACAACATAACTCATTACGGTGACTCCTAAGTTTCTGTATGCATTTCAATCTATGCATAATTTGTATTCCCATCGTCTTAAATACATGTCTTTTTCGAAAAATGAATTTATTTTATAGTACATGTTTTTTTTTTCTTTTTTCAATACAAATTAAAGGATAATTTTCTAAAATTATTCCTACATTTATTATATTTAAAATTTGACTTTTTTCAAATTAAACATTATTCTCATTTTCTAATGTAGTAATTAAGGATATTAGTTGGAAAATTTTATTCAACTAATTTTTTTTTTAATATGTGTACTTTTTACAAAATAAATATGTCAAATGGGACGGTATGGGATGGAAGGAGTTCTATGGTCTGTACTTAAGCTCTTTTCATGTAATCGCGACTATTTTTTCGTAACCACAGAATTAAAAATTGTCGAAATAAGAAACAAAAGATTTCATGTAACTTCGACTATTTCTTCATTATCGGAGAAATAAAAATTGTCGGAAAAAAAAAAAGGTGTACTTTCTTTTTTTTCCCGCATTGTTGATTCGAGATGGCAAATTGCCAATGTGGCCATTATGTTTTCCTTATCTCCTTAACCCAACCTTTATATAAACCACCCTAATTATATCCCCATATGACTAAACACAAGAAAGAATGCATTAAATATCCATTATTCAGAATCAAGTACCCAAAATGTCTATAGGTGGAGGCTTTTGCCCTTTTTTACCACAAACATCGCATGTCTCAGCTACGTATACCGACCAGATGCATACAATTTATATTTTGAATTCTCACATTCAAATATGTATCCGGGATACGAATCTTGGGAATGCGCAACCCATGGGTAATCCGGGATACATTCAAATTTGTGATGCGCAACTCGAGGGTAATTTGGACAGACAGTCCCGTTCGTATGCATTTCGGGCAAATAGATGAGAAAAGTGGGTATTTTGGTGCTTCACCCTAGTTATATGTACCTGCCTTAACATTGGACCAAACTCCCGTACCTGTTTCTATTAATATTTTTAAATTGTACTATTATACGAAAACTCTACTATGATGTTTAATGTGGGATGGTGATATATGCATATTCTTAATTGATTATTGTAAATTCTATTTATATATTTTGTTCGAAATGTCTTTCACTTACTTATTTTTTACATATTATAATTCTTTATCAATTATTTGTTCTATTATTTTAGTACTTTTTTAAAATATTACAATAAACCATGCTCTAATTTAAACGAACGGATAGTAACATTGCATATGCAATGTACAATACTTGAATTCTGAAAATACGTTACAATCAAAAAATGTAAATAATTTGCGTAGAAGAGTAAAGTTTAATTTTTAATTTTATTGACATCTAGTACATTCTCCTATTTTTTTTATCTTAATACATATTTATTATATTCTTTTCTTTTAAAGTAGATAAAATTTACTTTTAAATTATGGAGGCTGTTATATTATTTTTGTTGATTAAATTTACTAATTGTGGTACTCTAATTTCTAATTATATATTTTTATCTTATGTGGAAACTTGTTACAAGAAGATTAAGTCAAAATGTATTGGTGATTTAAAGTTATAAATATTTTGACGCTTATATATTGTAGTGTATATTATTTTTTTGTCATGACCCTTCGATTTTGATTATAAAAATTAAATACAAATAAAAAAAGTGTAGTTAAAATGTTAATAAATATATTTTAGTCTAAAATTTTGTTAGAGTGTGTAACCATTAATTAAGAATTAAGATTGTGCATATATCAGCACCCTTAGAGCATCTCCAATGGAAGAGACCCCTTAGGTAAATTTTAAAATTAATTACCATAAATAAGAATTATAAAGAATATGTAAAAAAATTTACACTCCAATGGGACAAAACTGTTATCTATAATTATAGATAATCTCTTGATGTTGGCTATATTTGTCGAACCTCTAGAGACCTGTAAGAAGATTACACATCATCTATTACCATAATAAAATAATACATTCTATTTATAACAACTTGAAATAATAATAACATACCATTTTTAAAAAATAACCAATCATTATAGCCAATACCATCGGAGCACAACTCCTTACAGGTTCAGTAAATTTTACATAATCAATATTTTATATCATTTTAGCCAACCAATTTAACCAACACCATTGGAGATGCTCTTATGCTGTACTTCCAAGTTTTTTGTTAAAAAAGAGAGGAGAAGAGAATAGAATGGAAAAGAAAAGAAGCAAAAGAAATTCTTTAACATTCTCCCTAGTTTTTATATGAATCACGAGAGAAAATTTTGAAAAAATGAGTTGGAGAAAAATATTTGGAAATGGATGTTTCCATTTTTGGGAAGAAATTTTTGGAGAGAAATTTTTAAAAATTTTCTCTTTTCTTCTTTAATCTAAAAATTCGGGAACACACTTCTAAAGAGAAAACGGGCTAGAATTTAGAGAGAATAGAAAATAATTCTCTCTAAATTCTAACCCGGGAGCACGGCATTAATGTTTATGCTCCCTTTTAAATTCTCCTGACCAATCTCTTTGCTTCTTGCTAACTATGTCTATACCTTCCACTCTCCCACATGGCATGCCTCTCAATCCAACTTTATTATTGATTCAAATGTTTTTGTGATTATTATATAGGCCCCCAATGTTTTTAGTTTTTACATTTACATCCACCTAACATATACTCCATCTGTTCTTGATTATCGATCTTTTGACTTTATGATATGCATTTTAAGATGCCTTGATGATATTTTTTATTTTTTTTGAAAGTAGATGCCTTGATGATATAATTAAATGTTTTTTAAAAAAATTCCTTTTTGATTAAAGTTTTTATTCACGAAAAAAAAAACTAAAAATAATCTAGTTTTTATATAATGTTCCCAAAATTTCAATAAAATTTACATTCCGTTCCCACCTTTTTTTATGGGATGTTAAAAATTTAAATCTCATTAAAAAGAAAGCGAGTGTTTTTAATTCTAAAAGAAATGTTGCTTCTTTACCATGACTTTAAATCATCCACATGGATGATCATTGTAATTTACAAGTGAGAACCAACACCAGAATTATATTGCATTTTAACCACTACCACTTTAAAACAAAGTAATCATACGAATACACACACCCATAAAAATGGAAAATTAACAAACGAAGAAGAGAAGTCTTTTTATCTTTTTCTTTACCTTTCATGATTTAGTTGTCTTTTCTTGTACAACATTCATACCAAAAATCAAATTGTTACTAACGTGCGTTTTACGATGCCCACACCCATATGCACTACATACTGATCACATTGTTAAGATTCCAAGGGTTGATGGGAATTAATTCACACATTTTCATCGATACTAGACACTGATCGTAATAAATTTCGAGATAATTATCGCGTGCACCCGCCAATATATTTCAATAAAACATTTCATCGATCATACCTAATTCCACATATTTTCACTATGAGCAGGAATTAGTAGACACATTTTTTTTTTTTTTGATAATTCGGTGTCCGGACCAGCTTGCGCGTACCTCGACTAATCCAGAGGGCATATTAGCACACTCATACTTACGAGCATGGTAGCCTACTTAATCTCGGAGCGGTGCAGGGAATCGAACTCGTGACCTCAGATAGCAAGCCTTAAGCGCCACTGCCCTATCATCTGTGACACTCCGTGGGATATTAGTCGACACATTTTGAGGTACACTTTATAAAATGATCCACAAATTGCAAACATAAATATTAAAATCTATAAATACAAAAATCACTAACTATATTGATACCGATCAAAAATATATGATAAAAGAACATCGATATTGATCAAAGATATATGATAGAAGGAATATAAAATTTCCAGCCTCGTATTAAAATGAGAAATGATATCCATGGGCTAGAAAAATCTTTGGTGATAAGTTTAAAAAAACATAATATACTTGATAAATTGGATAACCCATTTTTGGGTGAAAATAAAGTTTATTCTTTAAAGGACACCTAAAGGTGCTTTTCTTTTTCCTCATTTGCAAACAGAACCAAGGTTCTAAAAATTCTCGATTTAACTGATTAATCCCCTGTTAATCTTCTGTAAGATAATTAAATGATTCCATTTTTGAAATCCGATTAGTCCTATGAATTTATATAAAATGATATGTTTAATTGTAATTTAGACTAATATATTAAATATTATTATAATATCTAATTAATACTCCGATTAATTTCCGATTACCTGATTGTTGTGGAATAAAAACTAGATTATGATTTGTAATTAATGCTAGGGTGGTTGAGCTTCGAGCTTTAATGGCTGCTTCTGCGTTCGAGACTGATCGGTCCTCACAGAATGCCTACGTATCTCTGTATTAGAGAATCAAGCCAAGAAAACGTAGTTCTGAGAATGAGGGGTCAGGCCCTTTATATAGGCTGAGAAGCCTTTAGAATTATGGTAGGAGTTAGAGACTTGGTAGAAAAGTCTTTGAGGAAAGTTCTAGATCTATTCCTTGTAGGAATCAGTTTCCATATTGAATTGGATGCCTTATAGGATAAGTCTGAAGGGGATATTATCCTTATCCAACTCTTATTTGCTGAGCTGTTTATTTCCCCCAATATTAATTACGAAATTAATATTATAATAGGGGTTTTGGGCCCATCTGGTGGGCCCCACGTTTGGACCATTCAGGGTCTAATTAATGCCATATTAAATGTGTCTTTAGGGCTTATTTTTAGCCCATATCATTTGCCCCCCAACTTCTAGGAAAACTGATCAGGTTTTCCTTGAAGTTTTAACGGCCTTTTTCGAGACTCGGGTCAGGGTTTATCTTTGATATCGTTTTGACGTAAAGCGTGGAGCGACCGACGCGTTTACAACGACGCTAGATTGTGCCAGTAGCATTGAACGGTGCTAAACGACACTAAACGACACTAAACGGTGCTAAACAGCCTTAAACGACGTTTAAACAATGTTAAACAACGCTAAACGGCGATAAACGGTGCTAAACGGCACTAAACGACACTAAACGGTGCTAAACAGCCTTAAACGACGTTTAAACGATGTTAAACGACGCTAAACGGCGATAAACGGTGCTAAACGGCACTAAACGACACTAAACGGTGCTAAACAGCCTTAAACGACGTTTAAACGATGTTAAACGACGCTAAACGGCGATAAACGGTGCTAAACGGCACTAAACGACACTAAACGGTGCTAAACAGCCTTAAACGACGTTTAAACGATGTTAAACGACGCTAAACGGCGATAAACGGTGCTAAACGGCACTAAACGACACTAAACGGTGCTAAACAGCCTTAAACGACGTTTAAACGATGTTAAACGACGCTAAACGGCGATAAACGGTGCTAAACGGCACTAAACGACACTAAACGGTGCTAAACAGCCTTAAACGACGTTTAAACGATGTTAAACGACGCTAAACGGCGATAAACGGTGCTAAACGGCACTAAACGACACTAAACGGTGCTAAACAGCCTTAAACGACGTTTAAACGATGTTAAACGACGCTAAATGGCGATAAACGGTGCTAAACGGCACTAAACGACACTAAACGGTGCTAAACAGCCTTAAACGACGTTTAAACGATGTTAAACGACGCTAAACGGCGATAAACGGTGCTAAACGACACTAAACGACACTCCTGAAATCATACGAAAAAATCAAGATTCAGGTTCAGAAGCTGCCCGAGAATTGCTGAAAAACCAAGATTCAGGACCACAAGCTGACCCGCGATCGGCCGGATCCAGGGCCAGCTTGTGGTCGGCTAGCTCCTGGTCGGCCGGAGGGCCTCCAACCAAGGTGGTCGGCTGACACCTGGTCGGCTGGAGGGCCTCGACCCCAGGTGGTCGGCCGGCACCTGGTCGGATGGCTCGTGGTCGGCCGGGGCTACTGCTTTTGCCTTGGTCGGCTGCAAGGTGGTCGGCCGGGGCTCTTGATTTTGCCTTGGTCGGCTGCAAGGTGGTCGGCCGGGGCATCTTCATGTGCCTTGGTCGGCTGCAAGGTGGTCGGCCGGGGCATCTTCATGTGCCTTGGTCGGCTGCAAGGTGGTCGGCCATGGCTCCTTCGGGTGTCGTGGTCGACCATTTCGAAGGATTCAGAAGCTGAATCTCGATCCTAGGGATTCAGAAGCTGAATCTCGATCCTAGGGATTCAGAAGCTGAATCTCGATCCTAGGGATTCAGAAGCTGAATCTCGATCCTAGGTTGGTTTTTTGGTCATCCGTGACTTTCAAGGATTCAGAAGCTGAATCTCGATCCTAGGTTGGTTTTTTGGTCATCCGTGACTTTCAAGGATTCAGAAGCTGAATCTCGATCCTAGGGATTCAGAAGCTGAATCTCGATCCTAAGTTGGTTTTTTGGTCATCCGTGACTTTCAAGGATTCAGAAGCTGAATTCTCGATCCTAGGGATTCAGAAGCTGAATCTCGATTCTAAGTTTACAATTTTTGTCAATCGTGACTTCTATCGGGATTACATCTTAATTCAGGATTAGCACTACTAACCTCGTTGTTCAGATTAAACTCGTTGTTTATCTCTTTAAGTGCAAACATCCATGCAGTAAATATTCCAGCTGTTTCTTTTCCGACAGATATGAATTATAACGATTCTTTCTGTATAACGCGGATAATTTCTGTCCTTTTTTGTCTGGAAACGATAGATGACCTGTTAACACGAACCGAGCTGAGATTCAACCTGATGTACCAGGTCATGTATTTTCTATAAAAGAGGAGAAGTAGCCTTCATTTTCATTCACTTCTTCATTTCTGAGCTTTCAGATTCTTAAGTTTTCTAAGGTTCAAGTCACAAGATCCAGTTCGAGCTTCAAGATCAAGTTTCAGATTCAAGATCAAGTTTCAGCTCCTGCATCAAGATGTCGGAAGGTGATCAACCAATGGCTCCCCCGGTCTCCATGATGGAAGCCATGTCAAAGAGGAGTAAAATGAGGACTGCTAAAGGTAAAGAAAGAATTCAACCTCCTTCATATGTTGAACATAGATTCGAATCCTTGCTAGAACTTTTAAATATCATGAGGGATACATTTCCCAACTGTTCTAGTCTAGATTCTTTCAATAGTTCCAGTAAATTGTCGGAAAGGGACGTTCAGAAGATAAGGGAGTCTTATCACTTTCCAAGTGCCATCCAGGTTCGTCTCCCGAGTCCATCAGATAGAACTTGCAACTGGCACCCTGAAAGGATCTGTGTTTATTGGGGTGCCTTAGATGCCGGGTTCAGGTTCCCGGTTGACAATTTTATTATTAGGCTGCTGGCTGAATATCAAATCCACCCCTGTCAATTGTATCCCAACGCCTGGAGGTACATTTCTATTTTCTTAATAAGGTGTCGGGAGCTGGGGATTCATCCGACAACCACAATGTTTCGAAGTATTTTCGGGGCCAGCAACTCTTCTGAATCCAAAAAAGGATGGGTGAGCCTCAAGCACCGAGCCAAGCTTCCCCACATGGTGAATCCCTTCTCCTTTCCAGATTCACAACATTTCTGGGAAAGGGAGTTTGTTGTTCTTGAATGGAGGGGCGGTGATTGGGGCAACTTCTTTGTGAAGAAATTCGGGTCTGTCGAAGATAGTTCCCACTTCGTGTGTGACCTTTCTGATCCGGAATTGTTGGACCGGGATAGGCTTCTTGCTGACGACGGTCGCACGCACTATAAAACTATTTTAAACGAAAAGAATCTCATTGGGGCTGGCCTTAGCTTTCTTTCCATTGAGGGTAACTTTCTTACTTGAACTTATTGTGAACTCTGTTTGTTCTGATACCGATGTTTTTCTCTTTGTATTTCAGCTGCTGAGGAGATTGATAATCGTCCCGTGAACCGGCCAACTGTTACAAAGAGGATGCAGAAAAGGGCTGAAGAGAAGCTGAATCCAACTAAGCCTCACATCCCTAATTTCTTGGAGCGTTGTTCTCAAGGGGGTAAACGATCCCGAAACGCTGACGGGGATATCCGGACTCCCTTCATTCCTCCTTGGGGCATCTGCGAACAAGACTCGGTCTTCGGGAGTCCTCATCTGGCCCTAGACTGGTCTAAGCTTTCCATCACTCCGCCTGACCAAGCGACAATGCATGCAGGTGACAAGCTGGATGAGTCTCAACTCATGGGCGCCCAGGCCTTATATCAGGTATGAAATTCCTTATGTTTGACATTGTCATTGATTTCAATTCTGCATATTCCTTGTGGCTCACTCGCCTCCTTGTTGCAGGCTAACGCCTATTTTCAAACCATTTCGACCCAAGGCCGGGCCTTTAGGGACGAAAATGCTAGCTTGAGAAGTGACTCCATGAGGTTCAGGGAAGAGATTGATGATCTACACTCCCAAGTTGTTCGAGCTGAGGCCGACGCCGCATCTACCCGCAAACAGCTTGCTTCTCTAGCCAGAAAGAAGGCCTCTGATGCAGACAAGGTGATCCAGGCCTACCATAGGTCTGAAGATTTCCTCAAGCTCATTGATGATCATGATGATGAGGTGCGTCCCTTCAACATGTCTGTTGGTTGGGAAAAGGCTATTAACGCTGTGAATCATAGGCATCCATCTGTGGTCAATCCAGCAGACTTTCCTTGCCCAAATTGGGGTGCCCTTCCGGTTAACCTAGCTTCCGGTTCGGGAACTAAAATTGTTCCCCAGGCATCAGGATCCGGTTCCAGAGGCAGTCACCGTCGTTCCGGGTCCAACTCAAAGGGGGTTGTTCCCGCTGCTAGCCAAGACTCACATTCTTCTGGCTCCCGTGGGAAGAAAGTCCTGCCTGCAAAGAAGGTTGGAGTAGTTCGCCAACCCATCCCTGGGAAGAGGCTAATCCGGAACGAGGGCAGTTCTACTTCTTCTTCATCTTCCGAGGGAAAAGGAGCCAAAGTTGCTAGAGTTCAGCCAATGGTGATAGCAGAGTCCGGTGGTGAGTCCAGCGAAGACTCAGAGGAGGAGAGTGAGGAAGAGGAGAGCGGCGAGGAGTCTGGAGAAGAGGGTTCTGGGGAGGAGTAGCTGGAGTTAGTTCGTGGCCTTGCATGGCCTTGTTAGCCAGATGTGGCTTTATTTATCTAGATTTCATTCACGGTCCTTGGGGACCAAACTTTTATCTACCTTGCTGATGTAACTTAACTGTTGGCTCTTCGGGGTCTTTATTTATGCATTTGTTTCCTCATTAGTTTGCTTACTTGTTTTCGGTACTTGTCCTTCCTAGACTCACACTCAACAGGTGCTTGGTACATAAACAGAATCACAAAATCATTAAGGGAAACAAACTTTGCATTAATAATCTGAAATGGGTTTAACCCTTACATAGCTTATTATTGTCCTACTCGGGGCGTAAAGCCCTGAAATGGTTTCACCGAACCTTATTTCTACTCCTCATAATAAATAGATAGAAAGCTGAATCCATGCAAGGATAGCTTATACATAATAAACTTTGAGGTTCAAAGCATGCCAAGTACGGGGCACCTCAACCCCGTCCAAGGTCTCCAACTTATATGATCCTCGTCCCAACGTCTTCTTGACTCGATACGGCCCTTCCCAATTAGGGGCTAGCTTTCCCTTCTGGCCAACTCCAGAAGCCTCGATCTTCCTTAGAACTAGGTCGCCTTGTCGAAAGAACCTTTCCTTAACTCTATGGTTGTAATAAAAGGATGCTTTCTTTTGATGTTCCACATTTCTAGCGTTTGCCTCATCCCTGACCTCGTCAATCAGATCTAGGGCGAGTCTCATGCCTTCTTCGTTAGTTTCTGGTTCAAAAGCCTCAACTCGTGGTGATGCTTGCATGATTTCCAAAGGCACAACTGCCTCAGCTCCGTAAGCCAGCAGGAACGGGGTTGCTCCAGTGGTCACCTTACAAGTGGTACGGTATGCCCATAGTATGGGCAACAACTCATCTACCCAAGTGTTTCTAGAGCGTTCAACCCTCTTCTTCAGTCCATCAAGGATAATTCGATTAGCTACCTCAGCTTGCCCGTTGGCTTGTGGATGAGCCACGGAGGTAAAACGAAGCTCAATTGCGTTCTCCTCACAATATTTCTTGAACTCTTCATTATTGAACTGTGTCCCATTGTCTGTCACCAAAATTCGAGGGATTCCATACCTGCAAATTATATTCTCCCAAAAGAACTGGGCAACTTGTTTGGTGGTTATCTTGGCTAGAGGTTTAGCCTCAATCCACTTAGTGAAATAATCAATGGCCACTATCAGAAACTTCCTTTGTGCTGAAGCTACGGGGAAGGGACCAAGTATATCCATTCCCCACATCGCGAATGGAATAGGGGAGTTAACCGATGTTAACATCTCGGGCGGCTGCCTTACTATCGGAGCATGCTTCTGGCATCGATCGCACCGCTTGACATAGCTCTGTGCATCGGCCAGCATTTCTGGCCAATAGAATCCCAAACGAGTTATTTTGTGAGCTAGGGCTCTGCCCCCCAAGTGCTGCCCACAAATTCCTTCATGAACTTCTTCCAAAGCTTCCCTTGCCTCTTGGGGCCTCAAACATTTCAAGTACGGGATAACGAAAGATCTTTTGTAAAGAACGCCCTCGATCAAGGCATATCTTAACGCTCTCACGGACAGCTTTCGTGCCTCCAAGGCATTGCCGGGGAGCCAACCAGTTTCTAGGTGAGCTTTGATAGGATCTATCCAGCAGCTTCCCACATCAATTGGTGCCACTAATTTTGAGTTGATAGTCGGGGCCTTCAAGACCTGGAAGTAAACACTCCCTGCATAGTTTTCTATTTCGGAAGAAGCGAACTGGGATAGGGCATCGGCCTTAACGTTCTCTTCTCTCGGAATGTGTTCCACATAACACTCATCAAACTGAGTCATGACAGCTTTCACAACTCGCAGATATTTTGCCATAGTTTCATCCTTGGCTTCAAATTCACCATTCACTTGAGAGACTACTAATCTTGAATCTCCACAAACTTTGAGGTTCTTGACTCTCATGATTCTGGCCAAGCCTAAACCAGCTATCAAGGCCTCATACTCAGCTTCATTGTTAGTTGTCTGGAAATCCAACTTCAAAGCATATTCGACTGTGAACCCATCGGGGCTTTGCAACACTAAGCCTGCGCCACTAGATTTTGTTTTTGATGCTCCATCAAAATAGAGCACCCAATATTCCTTCTGATCAGGTTCAAGTTCTCCATCTTTATCTTGCTTCTCAGGGGTTGTTATTGTCTCCTGCCCCCCGACTTCTTGGTTGCTAATGGTGCATTCAACCACGAAGTCAGCCAATGCCTGAGCCTTAACGGCTGTTCGAGGCTTATATGTGATGTCAAATTCTCCAAGTTCAACCGCCCACTTGATTAGCCTTCCACTAGCCTTGGGGCTATGCAAAATGTTTCTCAACTGTTGGTCCGTCAGGACCTCAATCTTATGTGCCTGGAAGTACGGGCGTAACTTCCTCGAGGCTGTTATCAGAGCCAAGGCGAACTTCTCAATTGGAGAGTAATTCAACTCAGCCCCGTGCAATACCTTGCTCACATAATAGATAGGTTTCTGGACTTTCTTTTCTTCTCGAATAAGAACGGCGCTCAACGCTTGCTCAGATACCGCCAGGTATAGATAGAGAGTCTCCCCAGGACTAGGCTTGGCCAGCAACGGGGCTTCAACCATGTACTTCTTCAATTGTTCAAAGGCCTCTTGGCTCTCAGGGGTCCATTCAAAATTTTTTACCTTCTTCAATGCTTGAAAGAACGGCAAGCATTTATCACCCGACTTGGAGATGAACCTTCCTAAAGCCGCTACACGGCCTGTCAACTTCTGCACATCTCTTATAGAGCGTGGTGGCTCCATGTCTAAGATTGCCCTAATCTTGTCAGGGTTGGCCTCTATGCCTCTCTTTGAAACCATCAGACCCAAAAATTTTCCTGATCCAACGCCAAAGGCACACTTGGCTGGATTCAACATCATTTTGTGGTGCCTCAGCACTTCGAATGCCTCTCTGAGGTGCTTAATGTGGTCTGCCTTAAACAGGCTCTTGACTAGCATGTCGTCAACATAGACTTCCATGGTTTTTCCAATTAGATGGGCGAATATCTTATTCACCAGTCGCTGGTAAGTAGCTCCTGCATTTTTTAGACCGAAAGCCATAACAAGATAACAGAAAACACCAAAGTCAGTTATGAAAGATACCTTAGGGACATCATCCTTGTGCATCTTAATTTGATTGTAGCCGCTGAACCCATCCATGAAGCTCAACATCTCATGTCCAGCTGTGGCATCTATTAACATGTCTATCCTAGGTAAAGGGAAGCAATCCTTAGGGCATGCATCATTCAAGTCGGTGAAGTCTATACACATCCTCCACTTACCGTTGGCTTTCTTGACCATCACAGGGTTAGCCAACCATTCTGGAAACTGAATCTCTTCAATAAACCCAGCTTCTAAGAGCTTTTCCACTTCTTGCTTTATGGCCTCTTGCCTTTCAGGTGCAAAATTCCTCTTCTTCTGCTGTATTATCTTTCGATTAGGATCGACATTCAATCTGTGAGTTATGAGTTGGGGATCAATCCCTGGCATATCAGCTGCTGTCCAGGCAAACACATCGCTATTTTCTTGCAAGAATGCTATCAATTTGCCCTTCAGGGGTTCCTTCAGAGAGGCTCCTATATAAGTCACCTTCTCAGGGTCGCCCAGCTCCAGAGGAATAGGTATTAAGTCCTCCGCTGGCTTTCCTCTATGTTCATCATCACCGCGGACATCCATGTCTTCGATCGGAAGTACCTGCCCCCCGATTCCATCAGCCCTTAACGCGGATACATAACAACTTCTTGCCATCTTCTGATCGCCCTTTTGTTCTCCAACACCATTCCTGGTTGGAAACTTAATCTTCATGTGATATGTGGAGGCCACAGCCTTGAATGCATGAAGTCCAGTCCTTCCTAGGATCGCGTTGTAGGTCGAGGATGCCTTGATCACAAGAAAATTCAGCATCTGAGTAGCTTCTTTAGGTTCCTGTCCAATCGTCATGGGTAACTGAATAGTCCCTTCAACCTTGGACTCAACTCCATTAAATCCGTAGATTGGCATGTTGGTGGGGGTCAACTGAGAATCGGTGTACCCCATTTTCATAAACGCATCGTGAAACAAGATATCAACAGAAGCTCCATTGTCTATCAAGACTCGTTTCACCTCCGAGTTTCCAATCACAGGAGTTATGACCAACGGGTCGTCATGGGGGAACTTTACCCCTTCGAGATCTGAATCATCAAACCCAATAACTATTTCAGTCTTGGCACGTTTTGGGGCTTCTCCCACGATGTGCATTACTTCTCTGGCATATGCTTTTCGAGAGTTTCGAGTCGTGCCGGCCGCTGTCGGGCCTCCCCAAATCATATTAACAACTGGCCCTCGGGGCTGTGGGTTACGATCACGGTCACGATCACGATCGTTATCTCTTCTGTCATTGTCCCTTCTTTGGGTTCCACGATCATCATTCTTCGTGAACCTGCTCAGCTTTCCTTTTCGGATCAAAAACTCAATCTCATCTTTCAACTGTCTACAACTATCTGTATCATGACCCACATCACGGTGGTACCTACAGTATTGATCCTTGTTTCTTTTTGTGGGATCACCTCTAAGTGGCTTCGGCCATCGGAAATCTTTATCCTTCTCAATATCTAACAAGATCTGACTCCTAGGAGCATTCAATCTCGCATAGTCGTTGAATCTTGATCCCAAATTCTTCTTCGGGGGTGAATCAGAATCCTTGCTAGTCCGGGGATACTTGTCCCTAGCATCGTACTCTTGCTCTTGTTTTCGTTTCTTCGAATCGTTAGAACCCTTGCCATTGCTTCCTGTGGTATCCTTCTTCATGCTGTCCTCGGCCTTGATATATTTATCGACCCTTCGTTGGAGCTCGGCCATATTTTCAGGAGGGTGTTTTGCCAAAGACCTTTTAAAGAAGAGATCTGTGGTTCCGTGTTCCAGGGCTACCATGGCCACCTTATTTTCCAGATCAGTAATATTCAGCGTCTCCTTGGTGAACCGCTTGAGGTAATCTCTCAGATTCTCGTTCTTCCCCTGTACCACATACATAAGGGATGCAGAACTTTTTTCATGAACTCTCCCACTAATGAACTGGCTGACAAAGGCGGCGCTCAGCTCTTTAAACGAGCCGATTGAGTTTGCAGGTAAGCGGCTATACCACCTTTGAGCCATGCCAGACAAGGTTTGAGGGAACGCCCTACACTTTAAGGCATCGCTTGCAGGCTGCAACAGCAGTGCGTTTGAGAACGTCCTAACATGGTTTGCGGGATCGCCCGTTCCATCATAAGCCTTAATTGTCGGCATCTTGAACTTCCTTGAGATGCGAGCATTCATTACCTCCTCAGTGAACGGAGGTGTAGGATCATCAGGATCCCCAAGGGGCATCAGATCCCTAGGGTTACTTTTGGGGGTCTCCACCCTTGTTGATTTTTCAATCGGGGCATCGGCCCTTCGTTGCCTCCTTGAGGGCCTCTCCAGATTTATAATGGGAATCCTCCCTGTAACTGGAGGAGGTTGAATCAGACTTCGCCTTGCTTGCTCTCTAGCAATATCGTCCTTCAGCCTTTGGATCTCTGCCTCATGAGCCTTAATCCTTTCCTCGGCCGTTTGTGGAGGTTCATCCTGGATTCTTTGGGATCTCCTTCGAGGTTCTTTACTAGCACGTCGCCTCCTCGGGGCTTCATCACGATCATCATTGTCATCCTCAGAAGTTGAATCATCAGAATAGGGACCAGAGTAATCATCGTACTCCCGATCTCGGATCTGTAAGGCATGACCGCTCGGTCCAGGTTCCCTACGTGGAGGGGGGTAATTAGGCAGCCCATACATCGGGTTGGTGTTCAAAGGGAGATCCGTGGTGTGGATCTGTACCCCCGGAGGTAGCGTACGACCAGCGCTGTCAAGAGGAGAAACCACCATCTGAAGAGGGTTAGTTTCTTGGTTTTGAGGAATAGCCACAGTTCCCTCAACGTGGGGAATCGTCCCTGAGGGTTGAGAGGTTAGAGGTTGAATGACCGTCCCTGTTGGTGGGGGTAACTGTCCTCCCTCAGCGGTGACGAGCGGATCAGAGACAGCAGGTGGAGCAGTGCTAAGGGGTATGGCCTCAGTTGATGTTGTTCTTCGTGTTTGAACCATGGTTGATGTCTTCGTCCCACAGACGGCGCCAAATGTTGTGGAATAAAAACTAGATTATGATTTGTAATTAATGCTAGGGTGGTTGAGCTTCGAGCTTTAATGGCTGCTTCTGCGTTCGAGACTGATCGGTCCTCACAGAATGCCTACGTATCTCTGTATTAGAGAATCAAGCCAAGAAAACGTAGTTCTGAGAATGAGGGGTCAGGCCCTTTATATAGGCTGAGAAGCCTTTAGAATTATGGTAGGAGTTAGAGACTTGGTAGAAAAGTCTTTGAGGAAAGTTCTAGATCTATTCCTTGTAGGAATCAGTTTCCATATTGAATTGGATGCCTTATAGGATAAGTCTGAAGGGGATATTATCCTTATCCAACTCTTATTTGCTGAGCTGTTTATTTCCCCCAATATTAATTACGAAATTAATATTATAATAGGGGTTTTGGGCCCATCTGGTGGGCCCCACGTTTGGACCATTCAGGGTCTAATTAATGCCATATTAAATGTGTCTTTAGGGCTTATTTTTAGCCCATATCACTGATTAATCTTAAATCGATACCTCAACCAATTTATACCGATTACCGATTTTTACAACCTTATAAACAAAACACGTTATTGGGTTTTAGATTTGAAAATTAATAAATTCTGTAATGGGCCAAATTCTATTGACTTTTTCAGACTTCCAAGGTCAGGCCATGGAAGAAAGAGACCGAGTCAGCACTAATCTCAGCAGCCAGTAAAGTTGTCATGACTCGTGACTCGTCCAATAGTTTAGATATTTTCTTTTCTTCAAAGCCCACAGACCATGCATCTTTAGTGCTCTTGAAACCCACTGATTTAATCATGGCCCACAATGAAAATAATTGCACTTCAATTATTATTAAAATATTATGAAAGTTTATTTATTGCGTAACGTTTTTCCAACTAGCTGTACTCATTGAAAAGTAAGAAACCGCTAAACAAATTTGAAAATTCAAAACAGAAATTGAAAATTCAATTCAAACTTGCAATTTGAAAAACAAAAAAATAAATTGAAAGCACATAAAATCGTTTTCTTAAATGTGAAAAAGTAATATATATATATAAAAATACGAAGCAACATACTATTTAATTATTTTGATTAAAAAAAAACATGAAAAAGTAATATATATATATATATATATATATATATATATACACGAAGTAACATACTATTTAATTATTTTGATACTTTTACCCTAGATTATGTGCAAATTATAAAATTCATTTACAATTAAAGGATTGATAGTGTATTACTAATTTTAATACTTAAGTGTTTAAATTTGGCATATTTTTACTAGGAATTGATCAATGTTATATAAAAGTTAAAACTAACCTTCATTTAAATAATTTAAAACCTAGAGAATAATGGAAACTTAAACTCTAAATTAACCTCCCTAATCTAGGTTACACATCAAAGTCTTTCAAACCTGCCAACAGAAATACCAAAATTGTACACATTGAACCGGATCAAACTAAACCGGTCTACCATCTAAAGCTAACCTAACTCCTTAAAAACTACGAACCATTGGCATGAACCGGGTCTCCACTTTTTCCATTGTCTCCTTTTTCCGGCGCATTTCCAACACTTTCCGGTGACTGTTCGAGTGAACGTCACCTGAAAATGTTGGACTACAAGCCGGTCTATACTCCGGGAAGAGCCGACCGGACTTGAACCGGACACCACATGCATTGCAAAGTGTTTTTGGACCGAGTGGACCGGTTCTCCATTGTGGGGTCTTTTGAACAAGACAATGACTACATCTTCGAAAATATTGGGGCCCACTTGAACTACTCTCGCCAGCTGTGATTTTTCTTGGTTTCTTCGCCGCAGGCTTTTGAACTGAACCGAATGAGTCCATTGCATGAACCGGATACGAACCGGTCGAGTCTTGATAAGAACCCAAGGACGTTGAAAATGACTCGGTTAGTAAAAGTAGCCCATGGGACCAAGCTTTGCCACTTGTTCTGAACCGTTTACTTCTCGGTTTTTTGTGAACCGGGTTCGGTAAGTCCAAAACCGTGAATGTCTTGCGGTCCGGTTCAGACCGGTGGCCGGAGAATTTTCCGGCAGAGCATAACAAAGACATCCCAGAAACAGAATCATCAACAAATTGTGATAGCCACTCTAGATTCTCCATTTCATCGACCTATAAAATCAAACATTTAAATTAACCCACGCTTTATTAAAAATGAAACTATGAAAAAAAATGCAAAAACTTTCAATTAAATTTGCTATTTGTTTTTTGCGTACATATTTTCATAATTTGTTTTAACAATTATTCGTTAAATTATATTGTACAAAAAATCATGACAAAAACAAATTCTCACACAAAAAATAAAATTTGTGTACACAAAAAATAAATTTTGTGTACATTTTCATACTATTTGGTGTTCATTCATGCATGAGGAGCGCATATGCCTAATATATTTGACTATCTGAGAAGATAAAATTTAGAATAATGTTAGAGATTCTAAAATGGTTCTCAAATTTATTTTCAAATATTAAATATTCTTTTTTTTTTATTAGTGAAACACATATATACACATAGAGGGTCTATTTATTTCAAATATACACGTCCAATCAGATATTGATAACTATATATTTGAGAATTATTCTGGAACTCTAACATTTTCTCATGTACAATTTGTCAACCGACTATTTTAAAAATTATAATAAATATATAATATTTCTAGGAAATTAAGAAAATATATAAAATTGATATGAATAATAAAATCGAAAATGTTAAAAAATGGATGAGACGGAATATATGGTTACCGGAACAGTGAGTTCGGTGGCAGTAAGAGAGGCAAAGTTCTCCGAATTACGAGAATTCTCAGAATTATTATCATCATCAACAGAAACAGAGTCTTTCTCTTCATTTTCTTTAAGAAAAGTGTCCTTAAAATCTTTGTCGGAGAAATCAAGAAGATCATCAACAGAAAAATCATCACAACCAACGTTAGTAACACACCAAACATCATCAATAAACACTTGCTGGGCTGCTGTTGTTGATTTCATGCCTACTTCTGTCAACAAACTTGACTTGAGTGCTCTTGCTTCCATGCAGTACTCCATTTTTTAAGTCTGTAACAAAAAATTAAATTCAAAAACACCAAAGGTCACTAACAAGTCGTTAACGTAAATCAAACCAAACGTACTCAGTATATCCATGTTACATGTATGTTGAAATATTTGTGTAGAATAAATAGATACAAATTTTTGTGTGTAAATTTATGCAAGTGTACCTGTTGTAGATAAAAGGATTGAGGAGAGAGAGAGGATGTTGCAGAGAGAGTGGGGGGATGGATGGAAGGTAAAGAAGGGATGAATAATAAAAAAGTTGTGTGTTTTTTGTATTAAAGCACTAAATTTAGGGCTGGTTCGTGGGATAAACTGGTGGGTTGATTTTGATGGTTTCTTTTTTTCTTTTATGGGCCAAAATGTTTATATTTTTTTTTCAACTGCTTTTTAAATCTTTTAATTTATTTAATGGGAAAAAAATCAGATCTGTTCTGATGATCATCTGATTTGATTTATACCAGATATCAAAGATCTAGCTGATAAGTGAGTTGTCAGTGGGCACTATGCACACCACACATATTTTAATTTATAGCTATAAGTTTGTGGTTTAATAATGTTAATGATAATCAAAATTTGGTTTGATAACAATTGAAATTTTTAATTTGAAAGAAAAGGTTAGAAATATCTAATTAATTTTGAAAATATATACTATCACAATTTTAAATAAAATGCATGCATTATATTGACCAATCAAAACAACATCCAATGTTTCGTCATTTGAGAATAATATTTATATTCAATTTTATATATCCAACGTGACCTTTTCTGGAATTGTGTTATATGACAAAAAAATCAAATTATATTGACATTTTGTAGCTGTAAAAGAAATAAAATTTGTTATCTATTATGTATTTTTGGGTATGTTGGAGATGTTCAAAATGTTGTATAGTTAATTTTAGAATTATAATTTATCAATATTTATAATTTTGTGATATGGCTCATACTTATAATTTTAATTTTATCATTTTGATTTTTTCTAACTGCAACCTAAAAATTTCATAATAAAGACAAAAAAAGAAACATAATCACCGGAGATCATTGTGCTAATAACACTTGGAGTATATTTTGTGCTAAAATTTTTGTCCTTTTCAAAGCTAAGATTTGAAGACAGGCCATGAATTAAAAAATGGCACTTCAGAAATCTACAGTCTCCCTGGATTATCGATTCTGAGCATTGACTAATCCGTGGTTTGGTTACGTCAATTCCAAATAAGCCAGGTCAATAGACTTTTAATATTCCAATTTAAAATGAGTAATCTTATGTATTTCGAAAATGAATTTGAAAATATTTTCAAATGTCATATAATATAACATTGTTTTATTCGCTAGATTCATATTATTGTACGAGGAACCCATCTTATTTATAAAAAATAATAATTGTATGATAATAACTCAATATTTGAGAACACTTTTTGAAACTTTAGCATTATTCATTTAAAATTAATTTTAATCATTTTTGTAAAAAGTAAATACTACTATGCTTTGCAGTCGACTGAACTCAATTTACCAGTGCCCATATGACACGTTGGAATTTTTGTCCAACGCATGAAAAAAAAACACTCAGTCCTTGCCCGTTTGAGGTTCTATTTGGGATTACCCCTAAAAATTGTTCTCCTGTTAGAAAAAGTACGGTTGAAAAAATGATATTATAAAAAATTGAAAATTTTTTGGTAATATTTTGTATGTGTGCATGTTTTGATGTAAATATTTAATAAAAATAATGTTTTTGGAAAGGTTTGATATTAAAACCAGCAATTGCTTTCCGCAAAAGCTGAAAAACATCTTTTTTTCAAAAACATGGGGACCTGTTTTTTCTAAAAATAACTTTTGATTTTTCACAAAAGCAGCTTTTAAATTTTACCAAACACTTTTTCAGTTGCTTTTCATAAAAAAACGTTGTTACTGTCTGCAACAACAATACTAAACACACCCTCAATCGATTGATACATACAAAATAAGTACTCAACTCAAAATTATTTGCGAATATAATGTATATATAATATTTTTCATTTTAATTTACTATTTTGTATCTAATTATGATAAATGTTTGCTCCATAAAAAAATTCTCAAAATCATTTTCAAAATGTCTAGTTGATAATTAAAAAAATAATATTAAATATTTGGGACATTATTGTAAAATATGGAAATTAGACTTAATTGATAGTGGTATCGAACAACAATTATTCGATAATTAATACCGATTAATTCTGATTTAAAGAGGTACCCTTAATCAACGATTAATTCCAATTAATCGTCACATTTTAGAACAGGAAACTATTTGGAAATCCTTACACGGCTCCTAATTTATTGTACACCACGGACTCTGATCAAATTTGGACAAAGATTAGCATAAGATTGATATAAATAATGTGTGTTAATTCTCCTCATATGAAGATCTTTGTTTTAGTTAGTTACATAGTTGGTACTCTTTCCTATCAGCATATGCGTAAATTTGGTTAGCTAAAAAGATAGTTGATTGATTTATATCATACAAAATTAATTTTATACGTTCAACTGTTCAAGTGCTAATACTCTCACTGATCACTGTCACAGTAAGTAATCTTATCAAATCTTTTAGTAATTACTAAAAGAGCGTGTGAAAATTTCATGGACCATTTCGAAATCAGGCTTTACATGTCATTTTTAAGTTAATCGAATCGTGTTCATATTATTTTTTGAGTATTATTTTCAATCCGATTTGCGTGATGTTACGAAAAATATAGATATTATTTCCGATTTAATTTGTGTGATGCTATGAAATATGTATAATTTTTTCTTGTTTTTATGTTTGGTCAAATAAAAATTCACTTGTTACAAAGTTGAGGTTTAGTTTATTGATATTGCAATTTTATTTTGTCCGCCTCTTCAATATTAATAGCAGTACAAGTACAATATTTGAAGCCGGCTGCAAGTAAAATGATGTTGTCTCTGTGGTCAAAATCAGATCGATATTAAATTTTGTTGCTCTCTCTTTGTATGTAGTCTCTTGTTTTGTAACGTTAATTTCATAGCCGGAGACAGACGAAGCGTAGACTCAACAGAGATTTTACCGGGATTTGTTTGACGAGAAATTTGATAACAACAAAATTTAATTTGAGAAATATTTGTAATTTCGATTCGATACAATTTATTTTCTCAATCAAACAGAATAAATATTCTGGTAACGTGGGTGGATCCTTTAAATTAAAAATAATATCCGTGTGACATCGAACGCATGGGCCATGAAGACAGCGATATAAACCAATATGTCACCTACTGTATTTTTGACTAACTACCGATGTACACCTGTTACATATTATTCTGTTTTATTTTGAAAATTTGCGTTAAAAATTGTTCTATTCTGTAGTCTTTTTTTCTGAAATAAAGGTCTAGAAACCAGAAGATTGGAATGTATAGGAGATAAATCGATTGATCTCGTAGAACAATAAGTTTTTTTTAATAATTCAATGTTTGGATCAATTTTCACAATTAATTCGAAAGAAATTTTATCTCGAGTTTTATAGTTAAGAAACAAGGCTAGTTGCATTAAAAAAAAAAAGAAAAAAGAAAAAAGAAACAAGGCTAGCGTTCGCTTCCCAGTATAATGGATTTTGGGTTCTTGGTTTCAGCTAAAATTTCTACTACAATCCTTTTGGGCCTGAGCCTGCAGATCCGACTATGGCATGTAACTTCAGAATAACGTTTGTTTTGAATGAAATCAATCACACCAATTTTAAATTTTACTCAATTTTGTCGTTCAAAGTGTTGGGTGGAGGACCGTGGAACTGTGGAAGAGAGTTTGGCATTTGAAAGTGCCTCATAAGGTGAAAATTTTTATTTGGTGATTCTGTCGTAATGTGATTCCGGTTAGAAGGAGATTGAGTGCTAGAGGAGTAAGAGTTCCTATCACCTGTCTAATGTGTCTGAATGATATAGAGCATATGGCACACCTGTTCTTTGATTGTAATTTTGCAGGTGAATGTTGGCAGCATGTGGGTTTAGTGTATGACCAGAGTAATGTTGAATATGCTCACGAATGGCTGTAAGAGAAGATTAGTAATGCTCCTGGATAAGAAGTTGCCAAAATTTGCATAGTGTTATGGGAGTGTGGTATTGGAGAAACAAAAAAGTTTGGGATGATAAAGTTGTTACCTCCGCTTTTGCAATGGACAGTGGTTTTAAGATGCATTCAGAGTGGCTAGATGTAAAGAAGAAAAATGATATACCAACCCCCAATCAAGACCACCAATGGAGAGATTTGAGAACAGATGGCATCGACCAGATTTAGGAGGGGTTAAAGTCAATGTGGATGCCTCTGTATTTCCAACTGCTCGTAATTTCTCGATAGGAATGGTGTTGAGGGACCATCTGGGGTCTTTTGTTGCAGGTAAGGTCATTTGCTTGCCTATGGTTGCGTCTGTTTTTGAGGCAGAGGTTATAGGCGTTAGAGAAGCGTTGTCGTGGATCAAAGAAGAACGAATCAACAATGGTCTGGTGGTTCTGGAATCAGACTCGTTGCTTAGTGTTAAAGCGATTTTAGAAGGTAAAGAGAATTTTATGGAAGTAGGTGACATTGTTGAGGATTGCAAGCAGGAGTTGCAAGGCATGGCATCAGTTTCGGTTCATTTTGTTTGGAAAGAAGCTAACATGGTAGCTCATGTAATGGCTAGAATCCCATGTTTAGCCAATTCCCCTATTTTTTTCACGTCTCCTCCTACGTGTTTGTTGGAGGCTCTTTCTTTTGATTTGTTAAGTTGAATGGAACTTGTTTGATTTAAAAAAAAAACTAATATCTGCAACCAAGGTTTATTTGATCCTATAGTAACATGGATTAGAGGTATTTATCTCTATCTCTTAGAAACTGACAAGGCAGCTAGATTTCTCCGTAACAAAGATATTAACTAGTGCTAGTCACCTCATGAGAGTCGACTCTCATATTTAGCCGCCGGCCGCCACCCCCCTTTTCTCCATTTTCCTCCATCAAACCACCCTCCAATCCTCCATTCAACCATCTAATCCCCTTCATTTGTCTTTTTATTCCAGTCTTCTTAAATAAAAATCGAACCAAAGCCAAACATCAAGAATTTATTTCTCAGATCTATCTTGGTTTTGAGTCCGATTCCGAAAATAAAAAATACCTTGAGATTCAAATTCTCCTCCTTAACATCATACCAAAATTTGGTGTTCTTCCGAGGACTTTGAATTTCAGTTTTCGTCTCGTCTTTTGGCGTGTTTTCGTCTCGTCTTTTGGCGTGTGATTGCTTTTATATTGGTTTGGGTTTTGGTCCTGGCTACTTTGAAAAGGATTTTTGTGGTTTGGTGGGAGACCTGTAATTCATGCATTGAATTTGGACTGGTGTCGGATATTGTAAGAGCTTACTTTTCACAACTAAAATGTGTTCATCTTATGAGATATTTGATAGAGTGTATATTTATATATACTTTAGTATGATTTTATTCTCATATTTATAGGATTTTGTAATTAATTGGGTATTTACTGATTATATTATAGTGTTTTATTGCAGGTAATTAATATTCTTAAAGTTGGAAGGAAATCAGCTTAATTTGGGATTTTTCAGAAGGAATTTCGGAATTTATTGAAATCTTGCGCAACAATTCTTATTTGGGCCATATCTTGAGTTCCAGGAATCAGAATGGGGCGAAATTACAGCCCACGCGTAGATATCGGAATTTTCTACAAGTCAGAGGTGGCCCAACACTCTTATTCCTTCTGAAGCGGCCCAGAATCAGACCTGAACAGCTGGTTACGAATTTTTACAAAAGCCCAACTTATTTTAGGAAAGAAAAAACATGATTATTAGATGAGGGTTGGAAAAAAAAAGGGATTGATCAGTTTTGTAGAGAGGAGGCGTGTATTACATTCAAAGAGAGAGAGAGAGAGAGAGAGAGAGATAGTGGAGCAAGGGAAGAAGGGATTCTCCTTGAGCCCTAATTGCAATCATCAAAGTTGTAATTTCTTACTCTATACTCTTTGTAAACATGGTTTCGATTATTTATATCATCTTCTGTTCTTCAATTATTATGGGTAACTAATTCCCAAATCTGGGAATTAGGTAGTATTCAGTGGTTAATATGTTTGTGTGATTTTATTATGTGATATCTCATTCTTGCTAATTTGTTGTTGAGCACTTAACCCAATTTAGGGAGTCATGAACCCTAGATTGTAATTTAGGGATTGTAACGATTCGGGAGATGAATTATAATTCTAGTAAATGATACGACAAACATTATTCAATTATTCAATTGGGAGATTAATATGCGAATTATGAGACATGTATTCCTTGGGCTTAATAACTTATAATTATGTGTTGTGTGATCATGGGAGTGACATCAATACGTATTTGTGGGTATTATGTTGTATCTTGGGAGAGAGCAATATAATCATTAGAGGAATGTTTTTAGCAAGGTATGAGGCTGAATATCACAATTTCATGCACATTCATTAATACCACTGAAGAACCCTGATTCTTGGGTTGCCTTTAATAATTATTGTTAATTCACCATTTTTATTTGCTTAATTGATATTTTAGTTAATAAACAAATTCCCCAAATTCTTCTTTACACTTCTGAACATTAAGATATTTGAAATTGAACTTGTGTTTAATTAAGTCCTTCCCTGCTTACGATAACAAATTGGCGCCTCTGCCGGGGAAGGCAGCAATCTTAAGTTCAGTTTGATTATTTCTTATTGTTTAGATTTTACAAAATTGTTTCCAAGACCTACCTGATTGGTTTTCTCTTTTCAGGTGCTACTACTCTTGCATGAGGCGTTCTACAAGTGCTGGAAATCTAGAATTTGATCCAGAAATCGAGCGCACTTTTCGAATTTTACTGCGAGAGGCAAAACAAAGGAAAGAGAAATCTAAGATGGGGGATGTTGAGAATGTTGAAGTTGTTAATGTTGATGAGACTTCGATTTGGGATCATGAGACGCCTAATCCAGCTAATTGCATGTACAAGACTCCAGAGATTAGTGCAGCTCAATTCAACATTAACCCAAGCTTAATTCAGATGGTTAAGAACCAGGCTTTTGAAGGGGACATAGAGCGAGAAGACCCACACCGTCATCTAGAACGTTTTGTACAAATGTGTGGTTCTTTCAGGATCAATGGAGTTTCTAGTGATCAGATTCGTCTCCACATGTTTCCCTATTCTATAAAAGGAAGAGCCATGAAATGGTTTCAAAAGCTCCCTGACACTGCGGTTGCTACTTGGGAAAGTCTTTCTACCGAGTTTTTGTCTAAATATTATCCTTCTGACAAGACTCAACAGATGAGGACTCTGATTCTGAGTTTCAAAACACAACCAGGTGAAGGCCTGTATCAGGCTTGGGAGAGATATAAGGCGTTGTTAAGAAAGTGTCCGCATCACGGTTGTGAGGAGTGGATGATCCTGAGTACTTTCTATGGATCATTAAATGCAGATGTTCGTTTGAGTTTGGATGTGGCAGCTGGTGGAGATTTCAAGAAAACACCAGGACCAAAGGCAAAAGCACTTCTTGAGCAGTTGGCAAACAACAATTATTCTTGGGCACCTAGTGGGACGAGCTCCGCTAAATCTGCACAAGACGCTGAAATGATTAATTTGTTGACTCTGAAATTGGATACTCTGACTCAAGAAGTACGAGGTCAAAGGATGAATGTTAGTGCTATTTCTTCTCCGATGGAAGGGTACAGCGATTATGGGGCTAATCAGAATTCTTATCCACCACAATTCCCAGAGGAAGCAGCTTTTATTCAGGGAAGACAGTCGTGGCCTGTGCAGAATAACTTTTACTACAATCCTAATCAGAGGCCTAATAATAATCTGTCTTACAGTGGTAATCATGCGGCTAATCCTTCCTATGCATTTCCTAAGCAGAATCAGGCTCCTGGTTTTCAGTCGCGTCCACAGTATCAAGCACAACAGCAATTTCAACCACCACCAAAGGAAAAGAAAGAACCTGCTGATTGGGAGGTGGCACTCAGTAAAATGATACAAGGGACTACAGGGGCGTTTGCCAATATAGAAACAAAATTCGGAAAGATGGAGTCTAGGATGGACCAGATGGCTTCTTCTCAAAAGATGTTGGAAACGTAGATTGGCCAAATTGCTGATAAGGTTGGTGTTCGTGAGCAAGGATCACTTCCGAGTCAATCTGACCCTAATGGTAAAGAACAATGCAAGGCCGTCACTTTGAGGAGCGGAAGGGATTTGCCGGAAATTGAGGTGATCAAGCCTAAAGCCAAGGGCCTTGAAAACGAAGCGGAGTTAGTAGAAGCTGAAGCAGAAAATTCAGAGAAGGTTGATGAAGAGAAGACAGAAAAGGAAGTCACACCAAAGGTACCATTGAAGCCTTATGAACCTCAAATTCCTTTTCCACAAAGGCTTCATAATAGGCAACTGGAGAAACAGTATGAGAAGTTCTTGAAAATCTTTCGACAATTGCATATAAATATCCCTTTTGCTGATGCTTTGGCGCAAATGCCACTCTATGCCAAGTTTCTGAAGGAGATGTTGTCTAAAAAACGAAAACTGGAAGATGTGGAGACTATTACTCTCAATGCTGAATGCAGTGCAGTCATACAAAAGTCAATTCCACAGAAGTTGAAAGATCCTGGAAGCTTCTCTTTGCCATGTACTATTGGAAAAATGGAGAATATTAAGGCCTTGTGTGATTTAGGGGCCAGTGTGAGTTTGATGCCATATTCTATTTGTAGAAGACTTGGTCTTGGAGAGCTCAAGAAGACAAGAATCTCACTTCGGTTGGCTGATCGTACTGTGAAGTATCCTCTAGGAGTTATAGAGGATGTCATTGTCAAAGTGGAAAAATTCTTTATTCCGTGTGATTTCGTGGTGTTGGAGATGGATGAAGATGTGGAAATTCCCATCATCTTGGGGATGCCATTTTTGGCTACAGCTGGAACCATAATAAATGTCAAAGCTGGTAAATTGACATTAAACGTTGGTGATGAGAAGGCTGATTTTGATTTGAACAAAGCCATGCAGATGCCTTCATTTGATTCTACATGTTTCACGATTGACGCAGTGGATGAGATGGTAAATCTTGAAAATGAACACTTAGTGGAGACACAACGAGCTTTAGATGATACAGCAGTTGAAGACTTGCTGGATATGGAAGACACAGGTACGCCGAGAATTGAGATGGCATTTTCAATTTCAGAGGCACCTCAGGTAGAACTGAAACCTCTTCCTGCTAATCTAAGGTATGCTTTTCTTGGTCCTAATGATACATACCCTGTGATAGTGTCCGCTTTGCTTCATGATGATGAACTAGATAAATTATTACATGTGCTTAGGCAATTTAAATCATCAATTGGTTGGACAATTAAAGATATCAAGGGAATTAGCCCCGCTCTTTGCATGCATAGGATTTCATTAGAAGATAATCATAAACCTGTGATTGAGGGTCAAAGGAGATTAAATCCTAATTTGCAAGAAGTGGTTAAAAAGGAAATCACTAAGTTGTTAGATGCTGGAATTATTTATTCTGTGCCACATAGTCAATGGGTTAGTCCAATTCATGTTGTGCCTAAGAAAGGTGGGATGACTGTTGTTCATAATGAAAAGAATGAATTAATTCCCACTAGGACTGTAACAGGTTGGCGAGTTTGTATAGACTATAGGAAATTAAATAATGCTACTCGCAAGGATCACTTTCCCCTCCCATTTATTGATCAAATGCTTGAAAGATTAGCGGGTAATAAGTATTATAATTTTCTAGATGGATTCTCGGGATATTTTCAGATTCCCATTGCACCCGAGGATCAAGAAAAGACAACCTTTACTTGTCCGTATGGTACCTTTGCATATCGGAGACTACCCTTTGGCCTGTGCAATGGCCCTTCAACTTTTCAAAGACTTATGACTGCTATTTTCTCTGATTTTATAGGAAGAACCATGGAAGTCTTCATGGATGACTTTACTGTATATGGTTCTTCCTTTGATACTTGTCTAACCAGTTTGTCAAAAGTGTTACAGAGATGTGCAGAAACAAATCTTGTTCTTAATTGGGAGAAGTGCCACTTTATGGTGAAGGATGGCATTGTTCTTGGGCACAAAATTTCTGAAAAAGGCATTGAGGTCGACAGGGCAAAAATTGAAGTGATTGAGAAATTACCACCACCGTCATCTGTGAAGGGAATTAGAAGCTTTCTTGGACATGCTGGTTTTTATCGACGGTTCATTAAGGATTTCTCGAAAATATCTCGACCCCTCTGCAATCTTCTTGAAAAGGATAGTGTCTTTGAGTTTGACGAGAGTTGTCTGGTTGCTTTTAACAGACTTAAGAAGGAATTGACATCTGCACCTGTAATGTCATCTCTTGATTGGAGCTTGCCATTTGAAATTATGTGTGATGCTAGTGACTATGCCGTGGGTGCAGTTTTGGGACAGAAGAAGGAGAAGCGCATGCACGTGATTTACTATGCAAGCAAGACACTTGATGATGCACAGACAAATTATGCAACAACAGAGAAAGAGCTACTTGCTGTGGTTTTTGCTTTTGACAAATTCAGATCTTATCTTGTGGGATCTAGGGTGATTGTCTATACGGATCATGCTGCGATTCGTTACTTAATGTCAAAGAAGGATGCAAAGCCTCGTCTAATCCGGTGGATTCTCTTACTCCAGGAATTTGATCTTGAAATTCGAGACAAGAAGGGTTCTGAAAACATGGTAGCTGACCATTTGTCAAGATTAGACCAGGGAGATAGAATGGTAGGAAGTGATATACCTATCAATGATAAATTTCCGGAAGAACAACTGCTAGCTGTCTCTTTGTCTACACCATGGTATGCGGACTTCGTAAATTATATCGTGGGAGGTATTGTGCCAAGTGAACTTACTTATCAACAAAGGAAGAAATTCTTATTTGACGTGAAGCACTACTTCTGGGAAGAACCGCTACTTTACAAGGAATGTGCCGATGGAATAATGCGGAGATGTACACCTCATGAGGAGATTCCTGATATCCTTAGACATTGTCATTCTCTAGAGTGTGGAGGTCATAACAGTAGCATGAAGACAGTTGCAAAAATTTGGCAGTCGGGTTTCTATTGGCCGACTATGTATCAAGATGCAAGAAACTTTGTTGCAACATGTGATCGGTGTCAAAGAGTTGGAAATATTTCAAGAAGAAATGAAATGCCTTTGCAATCTATCCTTGAAGTTGAGATTTTCGATGTGTGGGGGATGGACTTCATGGGTCCATTTCATCTTCTTATGGGAACAAGTATATTTTGGTGGGAGTGGATTATGTGTCAAAATGGGTTGAAGCAATTGCATCTCCTACAAATGATGCTAGAGTAGTGAAAAAGTTCCTACAAAAGTATGTCTTCACCAGGTTTGGAGTCCCAAGGGCTATTATCAATGATGGGGGCTCACACTTTTGCAATAAACAGGTGGAGGATCTTTTGAAGAAGTATGGCGTGACACAGAAAGTGGCGACTCCGTATCATCCACAAACGAGTGGCCAGGTTGAAATCTCAAATCGCGAGCTTAAATCAATTTTGGAGAAAACAGTGGCGACTTCAAGAAAAGATTGGTCAACAAAGCTTGATGATGCTCTTTGGGCGTATAGGACAGCATTTAAAACGCCTATTGGAATGTCTCCATATAGGTTGGTATTCGGGAAAGCTTGTCATTTGCCCGTTGAGCTTGAGTACAAGGCATTTTGGGCAACAAGAAATTTGAATCTAGAATTGAAATCCGCGGGAGTGAAGCGTTTGCTACAACTTGATGAGCTTGAGGAATTTAGGCTCCAAGCTTATGATAGCTCTAGAGTTTACAAGGAAAAGACAAGATGATGGCACGACAAGCACATCCAAAAGAAAGAATTCGAAGTGGGGCAAAAGGTTCTATTATTCAATTCAAGGCTCAAACTTTTTCCAGGAAAGCTGAAATCAAGATGGTCAGGACCGTTTGAGATTGTGAAGGTATATCCTCATGGTGCTGTTGAGATTACTAGAGAGGGATCAGATGTGTTTAAGGTGAACGGGCAGCGATTGAAGCCATACCTTATTGGAGATGATATGGAGAGAAGAGATTGTGTTCTTCTCGCTGATCCTAACACTTAATCAATGATGGCGTCGAGCTAAAGACGTTAAACAAGCGCTTCTTGGGAGGCAACCCAAGCTTATTGTAAGTTTTGTATATTATTATTATTATTATTATTATTATTATTATTATTATTATTATTATTATTATTATTATTATTATTATTATTATTATTATTATTATTATTATTATTATTACTATTATTATTAGAGATCGATTTTTTTTACTCCCACAAGGTGCCTTGATGAATTTTTGTGAAGTGTTTCAGGAATTTTTAGAGGATGGAACAAATTTTTATGATTTTGGTGTGGCTCATATTTCAGTGCTTAAAAAAAAAAAAAGGATGAGCAGCAAAATTTGCATGGCGATCATTTAACCGCATGGTGAGCACAACAAGAGAATGTAAAAAGAAAAGGCGAGAGCAGAAATTTATTAATGGACGTGCGCACTTTGAGGAGCCCGTGCTTCATTTTCTGTTCTAGAGCACTGGTCTCGATACCGTGGTTTTGGTTTAGTAAACGGGCATTTAAATTCTCTGCCGCTCCGCTCGAATTTCACATCCTGCGCGCGTGCTTGCGCGAACAACAATTCCAGCAGCTTTACTCTTCTCCCGTGCGTGGCTTCCTGCTCTCCTTCCAGTGCAGACTGAAGACCTTCCTGACAGGCCCACCAATTGCTGGCCCATTTCATTTGTCCAAGTGCTGCTGTCCAAGCCGGTCTGCAGGCCCAGTCCAATTGGCGAGTCCAATTGACCCAGTCCAGTTTCTGTTCGAAGCCCAGTCCAGTTTCCAGTCCACTTAACATTATGTGGTGGATATTTAAAAAGAAAATGAGGGAGCAGGGACTTGAACCCTTGACCTGGGCAAGCTCAGAGCTCCAACTTGGACAACCCAACCACTTGAGCTACACTTTATTTGTGTTAAGAAGCGGACTGCATTTCTTATAAAGACAATCTGGGCTGGAATTAAATAGTTGGAGACAACATCCCTATTTCTTGTTTGAGCCACACTTCATGCTATGCATTTGGGGAGTATTTCTTAACTTTTCTTTGTATAATTAATATGTATATTACTAATACTAATTCTAAATTGTTATTATTACTACTACTAATACTATTATTATTATTATTATTATTATTATTATTATTATTATTATTATTATCATCATCATCATCATTATTACTATTATTTTTTTTTTTTTGTATTTATTTTTAGGATTGTTTTAATTAGATATTTGTCATTGAGGACATTGACCCATTTAAGTGTGGGGATGTGTTTCATAGTTGTATATAGAGTCATTAATTAAAAAAAAAACATATAAAAAAATCAGAAAATTAAAAATTACAAAAATAATTCTAGCCTTGTGAAGATTACTTGTTGTAATTTGCCTTAATTCACCCATGCATGCTATAGGAATTTCGTGCTCTTGACGCTTTTGATTGATAAGTGACGTGCTTTGTTCTTGTGCACACACTTACACTAGCAAGTTGAAGCTGGTAGACTTATTAAATGTGGTAAGGGACGAGAATGACATGAATATGTGTAAGATAATTTGGTCTATATGCTTTGAGTACAAGTAGGTGCGTTAGAGAGACTTATATTTGGGATTGATTGTGCTTTTACACACCAAGTGAGTTTTGAGCCTATATGCATATCTTTTGCATGATTTTTCGTTTGCTTGAGTGTCCACTTGTTATTTGCATTGCTAGCACGTGTTTGAGGTCTTTCTTGAAATGCATGACACTATTTGATGATAAGGTGATAAAGGCACTTAGGATAACCTCATATTTCCATATTTCCACTCCATATAAACATGATCAATTAGATACCCCATTGAGCTTAATCCTATTCTTTCGGTGGCACACCACTTTACTTACCATATATCCTTTTTATTGTATTGGCCTTACATTAAATTTGAACCCAATTGTCAAAGGCTAGTATTGTTCTTAAGGGAGTAATAAGGTGTGCATGAAGGGGGATATTGATGATCATAACTTGGGGGAATATTGAGTTGGGTTGTGTGCTTGTTAGTCGAAATTTGTAAAATATCAATGGATCATTGTTCTTGCATGTTATTAGCTCTATAAAAAAAATTCAGAAAAAGAAAAAAAAATAATAAATTTGAGAGCATTCTTATCTTTTGTGATCCTACTTTGATTCGGCTAGTCAAGTTGTATATAAAGAAAAGTTCAAGTGTGGGGATGAAAGTATGGGAATTGATTTAATATCATTTTTGGGTACTAGCTTTTGACTTAACCTTCTTTGGCTTTATTTGACATACCTTGTCCCTAGCCCACGTTACAACCCTAATAAAAGACCTTTTGATTGTCATTGATTGTGTATGTTGTGTTGAGAGTCAGATTGATACCACGTGTGAAGCATGCTTATGATATTGTTGGAGTTGAGTGATACACTTACCCCCTTGTTTGGAGTGAATATCTTTTGTGAGTGAATGGTGAGTTGTTGCTTTTGCATAGGAGATCCCAGGTTGTGTCTTGATAATGTGCTCTTGTGTGCTTAGCATGTTTACCAACTATTTTTGCACTTGACATGAAATTTTGTGATCTTATGCATGTTCATTGAGTAAACTATGTGAATACTTGCACCTTCAATACCAAGGCATCGCATATTCATTTTGATTCTAAAGTTGATGGAGCATGAGAGGACTTGTATGTGTGGTGTTGTATTGGCATTCAATCTTTTGCATGAGCTAGATGGATTTTGTGGGTACATTCACTATAGGCCCTCACGAGACCTCACTCGTCCACTAGGGCTGCCTAGGGGTTTAAAGGGCTTGTTGCATATGCCAAATGCAACCGTGATCACCTACAGAAGTGGTACTAGTTAGTTTAGTGTATTATATTAGTTTGCACGAGGACATGCAAAAGACTAAGTGTGGGGATATTTGATAGAGTGTATATTTATATATACTTTAGTATGATTTTATTCTCATATTTATAGGATTTTGTAATTAATTGGGTATTTACTGATTATATTATAGTGTTTTATTGCAGGTAATTAATATTCTTAAAGTTGGAAGGAAATCAGCTTAATTTGGGATTTTTCAGAAGGAATTTCGGAATTTATTGAAATCTTGCGCAACAATTCTTATTTGGGCCATATCTTGAGTTCCAGGAATCAGAATGGAGCGAAATTACAGCCCACGCGTAGATATCGGAATTTTCTACAAGTCAGAGGTGGCCCAACACTCTTATTCCTTCTGAAGCGGCCCAGAATCAGACCTGAACAGCTGGTTACGAATTTTTACAAAAGCCCAACTTATTTTAGGAAAGAAAAAACATGATTATTAGATGAGGGTTGGAAAAAAAAAGGGATTGATCAGTTTTGTAGAGAGGAGGCGTGTATTACATTCAAAGAGAGAGAGAGAGATAGTGGAGCAAGGGAAGAAGGGATTCTCCTTGAGCCCTAATTGCAATCATCAAAGTTGTAATTTCTTACTCTATACTCTTTGTAAACATGGTTTCGATTATTTATATCATCTTCTGTTCTTCAATTATTATGGGTAACTAATTCCCAAATCTGGGAATTAGGTAGTGTTCAGTGGTTAATATGTTTGTGTGATTTTATTATGTGATATCTCATTCTTGCTAATTTGTTGTTGAGCACTTAACCCAATTTAGGGAGTCATGAACCCTAGATTGTAATTTAGGGATTGTAACGATTCGGGAGATGAATTATAATTCTAGTAAATGATACGACAAACATTATTCAATTATTCAATTGGGAGATTAATATGCGAATTATGAGACATGTATTCCTTGGGCTTAATAACTTATAATTATGTGTTGTGTGATCATGGGAGTGACATCAATACGTATTTGTGGGTATTATGTTGTATCTTGGGAGAGAGCAATATAATCATTAGAGGAATGTTTTTAGCAAGGTATGAGGCTGAATATCACAATTTCATGCACATTCATTAATACCACTGAAGAACCCTGATTCTTGGATTGCCTTTAATAATTATTGTTAATTCACCATTTTTATTTGCTTAATTGATATTTTAGTTAATAAACAAATTCCCCAAATTCTTCTTTACACTTCTGAACATTAAGATATTTGAAATTGAACTTGTGTTTAATTAAGTCCTTCCCTGCGAACGATAACCCCCCAAATATTACGATAACAAATTGGATATTTCACTTGCGGCATGTCTATAGCTGGTTTTCGGCATGTAGATAGCTGGGGTGTTTCTGAACATTGGTGTTAGGTCCAAATGTGTTGTAGAGGGGGGGTGAATACAACTTTTCGAATATGAGAAGCAATAAAAACGATGCAATAAATGAACACACAGATTCAAGGAATATATTTCTTTATATATAACTTGAAAGGGTTGCTACAACATTCATTACAAAGTATAACAGAAGGCCAGAGAGAAGTGAAGGATTCTAAGCTCTGTGAATGCACTCTCTCTTTCTCTTGTGTTTTTCTCAAATATTGCTCTCTCTGTTCTTTAATAAAACATTACACAAGTACTTCTATTTATACTACATGTAGTCTATGTCCTGTAGTCTTCAACAGCTAAAATGTACGTGGCCCAGTGGTGTCCACATAAATCTTGCCTTAACTTGAAAGCTTGGAAATCTGCCAATCAGAAGATGCCATGTGTCATGTTGAAGCTGCACCTAAGTAGAACTTCTACTTGGCTATCTCAAAATTCCTAAGTAGAACTTCTACTTGGCTATCTCGAAATTCCTAAGTAGAACTTCTACTTGAGAATTTCTACTTAGCCATCCAGAACATTTAGTACTTAGAAAATATTCTGGTCTTCAACTTGAAACTTCAATGCACATCTTGAACTTGTGATATCTTCATGTCTTCTTTATTCTTCAACAAGCTCTTGAACATGGTTCTTTATTACTGACATAAACTTGCTATCAATGTCCTGACACTTGATGCATTGGTCTGGTTCATAAGTGACTAGTCTTGATAGTGTTTCTGCTTCTTGAATAAATTACCATATTCACTGAATAACTTGGCTTTCCAATATTTGCTTTCCTTCTTCTTCACTTGAAATCAGTTGGTCTTGTTGATACTGATAGTTATGATCTTGATTCTTGATTTATCAAATCACTGAGGCATGAACAACTTTGACTTGAACTTCTCTCAATGATTTCTTCTTGGCTTGATCATAGTTAGCATGTTTAATTGTATCAATTACCTTGTCTTCATTTAGTGTTGATTTCTTGTGACTTCCTGTTCTTGATTGTCTTCTGGTTAAGTATCTTTTCCTTTAGTTTGAGTTACATTAGATATAGTGTTACAAGTTTATACACTCTGCCTTTCAATCTCCCCCAATTTGATTGTCTAACAATGACATTCAAATTAATGAAGGATAACTCAACTAAACAATGAGACGAGAAAAGATAATTAACATTACAGTCTTGAATAATTTACAATTGAAATTTACATGAAAACAATACAAAGAACTTAAACTAGAAACAGAATTCGAACTTCGAATTAAAGATCATTTGAGTGATTCCTATCACCTGGATTATTTCATACCTTTTAGTCAAACTTGTATCACCTTATTGGATTCACTCTAAGGTGAATTTTCCTCAAGTGAGTTAAAGCAACCGAAAGACATGAAGTTTTTCCAACTTCAAGTTCACACCACTCTGACCTTTAACTCTAATTCCGTTTCCTCTTTCTAGCTTCAGCAGCTTGGTCTCTCTCTTCTTTCTGCCTTTTGAGCTTCTCCTTCTGCTGCTGTTCTTTCTTGTACACTGGATCGTGAAGCTGCTTCCACCTAGCATTCAACAGACTTACAGCTTCCATTTCTAGAGGGTTCCTGGGCTCTGGGTTAGGATGTTTGAAAAGCCTTCTGAGTTTATCAACCTCCTGAGTAGTCCTGATCTTTGGAATTTCCTCAAAGTTCTTCATTATGAGCTGAGGTTTCCAATGAGATTTAGTGGCTTTGAGATAACGATATATCATCTTGGGGTAGCCCTTGACACGGTCAGTATTATAGACACTAGCCGCATCTCGCTCCATTCGCTTCTTCTCCACAATTACTTCAGACAGGTAACTCATGAGTCTCTGCTTTTCTTCAACAAACTTGTCTTCCACTTCGCCCCATTTGAACACATATAACACTTTCTCTAGAAATGCAGCATCTTGAGTCTGTAGCAGCCATTGTCTACTCATATGCAAGAGTGTTTGTTTCTGGTCTGCATCTATGTATGCTAAGGCATCAGCTGTATCATCAGCATAAGAGTGTATCCAGTATACACTATCTTTCCCTGGAACGCCAACTGCCTCCCTTATTTCTCCTTGTTCCAGTTCTCCAGAAGGAAGAGTCAAAGCTTCATCTACATTCTTCATTGCTTGAAGAATATTCCATTTCTTTTCTATCAGCTCCGACTCAATCTTCACGTTGTCGAGAGGGTTTGGAGCAATGACATCACACTTCCACACCTCATTGCTCTTCAAGAATATGACTCTTTCAATGATCCTCACGGATTTATCTTTAAGCTCAGAGGCGAATCCCTTACCCATCATTTGTCTACATACAGCTTTAAGAGATTCCACTGAAAGTTCCATTAAGTCCTTTTCCTCCATGCTCACCCTCTTCATCTTTCCTTGAACCACCATACGGACAAAATTTGGATAAGCTGAGAATTCTGGACCCTTGTCCTCTGCTAGCTGCATTAACTGATCCCTGTACAGAATGCTTAGCTCCTCAGATTGAGAGTACTGAATTTTAGTCGCTAGCAAGAACAACTCTGACGCAGATCTTCTCATTATGAATTGGTCATCCACATATAGGAAAGATGTTGGGACTCCTTCTACCAAAGACAAGATAACCTGCCACTCCTTAAGATTTGCATTGTATCCAACCCTGACTTTAGAAATTAATCTCTTCAAAGCATTTATATAGTCCCCAGTCATTGGATTCTGCAAATTCAAGTTGTAGAACAGATCATCTGCATCCTTGTTATGAACTCCTTTTGCACATGGTCCCATCATTATCTTCCTTGCTTCATCCCATTTCTGCCCTATCCTTCTTTTGTCCAGATCAACTTGAGGATTAGCTAGCCTTGCAAGCTCATACTCATACTGCTTCCCTTGTAGCTCCACCTTCTGTTCTAGGAACGCAACATGTTCTTGCATCATCTTCATTTTATGGAACTGAGCTTGTTCCAAGGCTAACTGTTGAGCTTTAAGGGTTTCCTCATCAACAGAAAATTCTTCAGGCAGTCCGAAAGACATCCCAGCACCTCCACCTTGTTCCTTCAAAGATCTTTTTATTGCATGTGCCAGCGGTACGTCTTCCATGTCAGAATCTGAGTCAAGTACCTCCTGTACTGTTTCCTGATGACTCAGATCAACAAATGGTTCATCAACCATTACTGCCTTACCCTTTCTCATCCTCAGAGCCTCTTCATCAACAGACGGCTCAACTTCTGGTTCCTTGACAAGATCAGCGGGTTCTTCAATTTCTTCGATGTGAACTGCCTGCTGTCTCGTCTCCCCCTTTCCACTCTCCCCCTTAGGTGAGTTATCCTGAGCTCCACCATGGTCTTCAGATCCACCAGCTGCATAGGAACCTCCAAAACCAGAACCAGAGGCTCCCGCTCCACTAGCACCACCTGCACCACCTGCACCAGCATCGGGGGGAGGTTGTTGCGACTCGAAGCACTCCGGGGGCACAAAACTCCTGACTGCGAACATCATTCTACTGATCTCCACAGTCATTGTATGCATTGTAGACTCCAACGCCCCCATCCTCTCATTGAGAGTGCTTCCCAAGACACCACCAGCATGGCCCAAGTCATTGACCTTATTTGTCAAATCATCAAAAGCTGTAGCTTGACTTGCCATTCTTGCTGCGTAGTCGTCTAGAGCCCTTTGGTTGTTTCCAATATTGATCCCGAACTGCCCCATTGTCTGCCCGAACTGCCTCATCTGATTTTCCATTGAAGTCATACGAGTATCAAAATTTTCAATATTAAGGGACGGTGTTTGGTTTAGGTGACCTCGCTCTAATACGCGTTCTGTTGGTATTTGGCGCTCGGTTTCGGGCCTTAAAAATGAAGGTCCCTCTCTCCCTAACCTCTCACACACACTCCCTGTCTCACGCTCGTGTATGTCTTCAATGATTGATCCAAAAAGTGAAGCAGTACCTGCAGAAACTTGATAAGAAATGTTGTTGACAGTTATGGGATCAAATTCTGTTTGTTCCTGAGTTGGAATCTCAGTCTGAGAGGCTGCAAAGTGTCCTTGTACGACAGCAGAACCGATCCTCTTTGCAGCATCAGTACGTACCGGTGAAGGTACGGCTGAAGTTCTTAATACTTCATGTCCTCTTGAAGCAACAGTATCATCAAGAGGCACATCATCCTCACCAAAATCAAAATCCCTATGTGCAGAATGTTCAAGGGGTGAACCACTCGCGTGAGGTGGAGTGGTTGCGTGTGACACGCTAGGGTTTGACTGTGGTTGTGAAGTAGCAGCGTGGAAAAGTTTGGCTTTCTTGCGAATAAGTTGCTGCTCTTCGGGTTCATTCTCCTCATCATCTTGTATAAATATACGTGCTGGTTTTCTGACTTCCGTTAACAGGGGTGATAAAGAATAGGAATGTGTATCAGACTCAGAGTCAGAAATATGGCTCTTACCCTGGGATAGATCCTGCGGGTTAGCAGTCTCTTGGGTCGCGGAATCAGAAACATAGGAGGAGGAATGAATAGTATGCAGAGAGAGATTACCTGATTGATTACCTTGTGCATCATCGCTTTCCTCATCAGGAATCTCATCAAATGCCTCGGCATGAACAGATGGATTTTGAGCATGTGATGAGACTTGGGATGATGCCTCCAAATTGGTAACTCCTGCATCATATCTAAGCCACATTTGAATATTTTCAGGAGTAGACATAGGTTTACCTTGATGTTTATCCTGATTAGCAATGGTTGCAAGTGACTTAGTGCCCATCCCTAGCGATTCAGATGTGGGGCTTCTGGCAAATCCCTGTCTAATAGCAAGAGCATCCTTCGGTATTAAGTCATTGATTAGCATTTGAAGAAACCGAGGAAACCAGCAGACGACATCAGTGGTAGAGAGGTCTCTGCTTGCAAGGGATCCCATTGAGGCCACTATCTCAGAGAGAACTATGCGTCCATAGTTTATATCCAGTTCTCTTGCTAGGGCAACTGCAAAGGTTTGCATGGGAATTGGAATTTGATGAAAGTCTTTTTCGCGTGCCCGAAAACATCTTGTGATGGCCTCGAAAAAGTAATTCCATTCCGCATGGAAGAATTGCTTTTGGATATTTCCCGTGATTGGGCCTTTTGTAGGATAACATCCAATTTCTTCAAAGAATCTGAGGCGTTCTGCAGCAGTAGGTTCTGGATCATAGGCATCTTTAATTGGGAATCCTAGAACTCTGTTGACAATTTGTTCTGTCACCTCATATTCCTGACCCGCTAAGGTAAACCTGAAACCGTAGGGGGTTGATTTACTCCCAAAAGTAACCGCACTAGTCCATAATTGCTGTAGAGCATCATGTACTAGTGTAGGTTTAGCAGTAAAAGCTTGGCTAGCTTTGGAATACAAATTGAGAAATCGTATCCAAAACTTAAACCGCGGGAGTTGATCACCAATTTCCGTAGAAATATTGTAAAAATTGTTTTTAGCAAGGGAAAATTGGTGAGCCATTTTGATTAAATGTTTTTCTTTAAGAAGATGTGAATTTTTATTTTAATTTTGAAAAACAAATAATTTTCCGAATTACAAAAGAGAATTGTAACCCTTTTAATTTTTCAAGAACACCAAACGGAATCTGAGAAATCAAACTACGGGATTCAATTCAACAACCAATTACTATTTCGTGTGTATACCAGTGGAATCGTGTGTGTTTATAGATGGAGAAAATGGAATCGCGTTTATGAACAGTACACAAACAATATGTGTTCGTGTGTATGTATATGCGCGTGTATGGATGTTCACAAAACACACTAACACAAAGATTAAGGTTAACACAGACAATAGCAGTCAACAAATCGGCAGTAATTCGTGATTAGTACGAGTTTAATCACAAAAACACGGATCAAAGGTATGTAATTAGTGAAATCGCACTGTTCTTGTGAAACGGCTGCTGAAAATTAGAATTAGGTAAAGTGAATTAGGCATCGAGTTAGAGATGTATATATAGGTGAATGAGAAATGACAAAAATGTCCCTGTTAAAAAATGTGAAAAGTACTAAGTCCATACTGAAAGGCAGAGTGTATAAACTTGTAACACTATATCTAATGTAACTCAACTAAAGGAAAAGACACTTAACCAGAAGACAATCAAGAACAGGAAGTCACAAGAAATCAACACTAAATGAAGACAAGGTAATTGATACAATTAAACATGCTAACTATGATCAAGCCAAGAAGAAATCATTGAGAGAAGTTCAAGTCAAAGTTGTTCATGCCTCAGTGATTTGATAAATCAAGAATCAAGATCATAACTATTAGTATCAACAAGACCAATTGATTTCAAGTGAAGAAGAAGGAAAGCAAATATTGGAAAGCCAAGTTATTCAGTGAATATGGTAATTTATTCAAGAAGCAGAAACACTATCAAGACTAGTCACTTATGAACCAGACCAGTGCATCAAGTGTCAGGACATTGATAGCAAGTTTATGTCAGTAATAAAGAACCATGTTCAAGAGCTTGTTGAAGAATAAAGAAGACATGAAGATATCACAAGTTCAAGATGTGCATTGAAGTTTCAAGTTGAAGACCAGAATATTTTCTAAGTACTAAATGTTCTGGATGGCTAAGTAGAAATTCTCAAGTAGAAGTTCTACTTAGGAATTTCGAGATAGCCAAGTAGAAGTTCTACTTAGGAATTTCGAGATAGCCAAGTAGAAGTTCTACTTAGGAATTTCGAGATAGTCAAGTAGAAGTTCTACTTAGGAATTTCGAGATAGCCAAGTAGAAGTTCCACTTAGGAATTTCGAGATAGCCAAGTAGAAATTCTCAAGTAGAAGTTCTACTTAGGTGCAGCTTCAACATGACACATGGCATCTTCTGATTGGCAGATTTCCAAGCTTTCAAGTTAAGGCAAGATTTATGTGGACACCACTGGGCCACGTACATCTTAGCTGTTGAAGACTACAGGACATAGACTACATGTAGTATAAATAGAAGTACTTGTGTAATGTTTTATTAAGAATAGAGAGAGCAATATTTGAGAAAAACACAAGAGAAAGAGAGAGTGCATTCACAGAGCTTAGAATCCTTCACTTCTCTCTGAACTTCTGTTATACTTTGTAATGAATGTTGTAGCAACCCTTTCAAGTTATATATAAAGAAATATATTCCTTGAATCTGTGTGCTCATTTATTGCATCGTTTTTATTGCTTCTCATATTCGAAAAGTTGTATTCACCCCCCCTCTACAACACATTTGGACCTAACAATTGGTATCAGAGCTATATGTTTAACATACAAAACATAGATCCTTGTGTTGAGTAGAAGAATCGTGAGTTTTCATTTTTCAGATCTACTTTTCATTTTCTCGAAAAGTGTGTTTTAATTCGTTGGTAGTGAAAACTCATCTGAAAAATTATTTAAATACTCCAGGTGTGATTATTTAGCTTGGGTGTATTTTAATTAATTTTTGTGAATTTATCTGGGTTAGTTCATATTTGGTGTTCTTGAGTGTTCATCATCTGTTCTTATCAAAGAAGACAACCCAACAACTTTTTGATCTCCTTTTCAAACAGAAAAATAGTAAAAGAATAAAAAGGTGTTTTTGGACTTTGTGATTTGCATTATTCACGGCCGAAAGTGAACAAGACATATTCATTACCTAGCACGTGGGTTAGGTGGGTTAGGTGAGTAAAGCATTCAAAGTCAAAAGGTGTTAAAGAGATAATATTGTTTATTCAATATTAAAGTAATCTGCAGAAAAATTATTCTAAGGCAAAAATTTCTACATAGAATTTCTACTTGAGAATTTCTACATAGAATTTCGACTTGGCAATTTCGACTTGGTGATTTCGACTTGGCAATTTCGACTTGGCAATTTCGACTTGGCAATTTCGACTTGGCAATTTCGACTTGGCAATTTCGACTTGGCAATTTCGACTTGGCAATGCAGAGATCACTATGAAGAGTGGGTTTCCAGAATGAGACTATATCTAGAGACTGTTAACCCTGAATATCTTGAAGTCCTTGACAAGGGTAAATTTGTTCCAATGGTGGTTATTCCTTCACATACGGAAGGAGGGGTGGTTATAGCACCCCGGTCTGAGCCCAAAAAGGCAGCGGACTTTTCGGATGCTGATAAAGAGCAAATAGCTTTGGATACTGCCGTACGACAAACCTTGATGGAATCTCTTGATCATGAAATGTTCAACATAGTCAAAGGTTTGACTACAGCGAAGAAGATTTGGGACAAGATAGAAGTTGTCATGGAAGGATCTGCAGAGGTCAGAAATAACAAGACACTCATACTCAAGATGGAGTATGACACCTTTAGAATACGGAAAGGAGAAGGCATTACAGAAGTCTATCTACGATTCAGTCAGTTGGTATTGGATTTGAATCTGAGAGGTGTGACTCTCCCCATGGTTGAAACAAATACGAGATATCTGAGGAACCAGCCAAAAAGCATTGAGCATAGGGTCTACGCAATCAGAGAAACCAGAGATTTGCATACAACTTCTCTGGAAGAGTATTATGGAATATTAAAGACCTATGAGCTGGAAACGCTTCAAGATCAAGCATGGGACAATGATTCAAAGTCAAAAGAAAGTGCATCAGGATTAGTTGCTGATGAGGAAGAGTCTAAGAAGGCAATGGTTGCAGCAAAGCCTAAATCATCACTTGCACCACATCAAGTTGATAATGATGACGAGTGCGCATCTGACAGTGATGATGACTACTACACCCAAGAAGAGCTGGACAACATGGACGATAGTGTCGTGGCATACATGGCAAGGAAGTTCAGCAACATGAGATTTAGAAAGAGCAACCGACCACAGAGAAAATCTTCATCTTATTATCGGGCTGCTAAGGGTGGTGGTAGTTCGTCAGGCTACAAAGGAAAAGGCAAGAATACCAGCTACAAATCTCCTTTGGATTTCAAAATGAAGTTCAAATGCTATAATTGTGGTGAAGCTGGACACTTTGCCTCGGACTGCAAAAAGCCTAAACAGACTTATCCAAAAGAAACATTTGAAGCTCTCAAAAGCAACTATGAAGCACTGTTGAAGGAAAGACATGGAAAACGAGCTTTATTGGTGACAGAAGGAAGAGCTTGGGATGATTCAGATGAGGAAGATGTTACTCATGTAGCGAACTTTGCGCTCATGGCTGAGACATCAGAGGAACCAGAGGTACCAGTTCTGACTCTTAAAGTAGAAATGTCTATTGATGATTATAAAGAACAGAACGGGGCTCTTAGTGAAGAGATCTATATGTTGTGCAAAAGCCTAGACTCTTCTCAAAAGGAACAGAAAACACTTGTTGCCAAATGCAGAATGCTTGAGGCAAAAGTGGAAGAGCTAGAGGCTGCTTGCACTGTAGATACTTCTCTAAGAGACTTTATTAAATCTCTGGAACACAAGCTCGTCCTTAAGGAAGAAGTAGAAGCATGTCTTAGGAACAATCTAGCTGAGTTAGAAACTAAATGCGAAGCATACAAACTAGCTGCTAGTAAAGTGTACGTAGATAATGACACATTTAAGAAAATAACTGGAGTAGGTATAGGACTTGATTATTCTGACCTTCCTAAGAAAGAAGGAAAGAGACCTATTGACCCTAGTTCCAGTGACCTTAAACAGGAAACACCTAGAATTCTTAAATCGGCTGTCAAACCTATCTACAAACATCTTGTTCCTAGAATAGAAGAAGAAGAGACTGAATTGATAGCTAGATATGAGATTGAGATGGAAGATCGCCAGAAAGAACAACCTATAACTCCTATTAAACAAGTTAAAATCAATTTCCCTAGAGATGAATCTAGACTGGGATTAGGAGCTAAGGCTGTTAAGCAACAAGGAAAGAGAGAGAAAGGTATAAAAGAGGTTAAGGCTGAACGAATAAAGAAAGCATGTTATCATTGTAAATCTACTGAACATCTTTCTTATGCATGCAAAGCTAACATGAATGTTCCTGCTGCACATGCCATGCCTGCTACACATACAATGAATAATCTGCATCAGAATCATGCACAGTGTGGTCAACCTAATTGTATGCCATGCACTTTTAATATCATGCAAACTTTTGTGCATTTAATGAATGCATCTAGCCAGTTATGCTCAAATACTGTTGCTAGCTCAAATATCAAGAAAAAGTATGGTAGAGCCAAGACTGTCAGTCCTCCTAAAGTTAGGAGTGACAAACCTTCTCCTAAGACTGATAAATCTGTCAAGTCTGAGAAAGGAAAGGAGATAGTCGAAAGCTCTAGTAATGTGAAGAAAAGTGCATCTCCTGTTGTTAAATCTGTTGATTCTCGATCTTATCGAAAAGCCGGGCCCAATCAAAGTTGGGTTCCGAAGAATGTCTAACCAATCTGTCATTGTAGGGCATTAAGCAGAATAGAAATAAAGTTATATGGGTGCTAGACAGTGGAGCATCAAGGCATATGACTGGAAACAAGTCCCTGCTTACAGAGTTGGTTATGAAGGCTGGCCCTTATGTTACCTTTGGAGATGACAACATAGGTGTGACTAAGGGATATGGCAAACTGAAAACTGGCAATGTCATCATTGAAGATATTTCCTATGTTGAGGGACTAAAGCACAATCTGTTGAGTATAAGTCAATTCTGTGACAAAGGTTACGAAATTGTCTTCAACAAGAAAGGTGTCTCAATCACTCACATCAAGGAAGGCTCACTAGCTTTGAGAGGAGTTCGAAAGGCAGATCTTTTTGTTGCAGATATGGATTCAGCAAATCAGAATGAGGTCACCTGTTTTTACAGCAAAGCCTCGGATGATGAAAGCTGGTTATGGCACAAAAAGCTATCTCACTTAAACTTCAAAACGATGAATGCTCTCGCAAGGCGAGAATTGGTGAGAGATCTACCTCAAATGGAGTTCGCTCCGAAAGGACTCTGTGAAGCTTGTGAAATGGGAAAGTCGAAGCGAGCATCGCATAAAAGCAAAGAAATTTCTAGTATTACTGAGCCTCTACAACTTCTTCATATGGATTTGTTTGGCCCAGTGAATGTCCTATCTTTGTCTAGGAAAAGATATGCTTTGGTAATCGTGGATGACTTCTCCAAGTATACATGGGTATTGTTCGCAATGACGAAAGACGAAGTACCTTTCTTAATCATTGATCACATCACTCAAATTGAGAATGTTTCAACACTTACTGTGAAGACGATTAGATCAGACAATGGCACTGAATTCAAAAACGCAGTGCTAAATGACTTCTGTGTATCTAATGGAATACGTCGTCAGTATTCAGCCCCGAGAACTCCACAGCAAAATGGAGTAGTTGAAAGGAAGAATAGAACTCTGGTTGAAGCAGCAAGAACTTTGTTGTATGATTCAAAACTTCCTTTGTATTTCTGGGCCGAAGCAGTGAGTACCGTTTGTTACACTCAAAATAGAACCTTGATCATAAAAGATAAAGAAAAGACACCATGTGAGCTAATGAACAACAGAAGACCAACAATCAAATACTTTCATGTCTTCGGAGCAAAATGCTATGTGCTTATAGATGATGAAAATCTAGGCAAGTTTGCAGCAAAAGCTCGTGAAGGAATCTTTGTTGGTTACTCTACAGACGTGGTGGCAGCTTATAGAGTGTTCTTGGTGAATGATCGAAAAGTGACTGAAAGCTACAACGTCAGATTCGACGATACCAAATTCTCATCAATTTCAAGAGATTCTAGTGAACCTGAGTCCCTAAAATTTCAGAATCTGGACTTAGAAGATCTTGAAGATGAACCTGAGTTGGTTGTTCCATTAAATGTTCCAAGCGTACATGAAGAACCTGAGTCTAGTGAACAAGCTAATTCTACAAGATCAGGAGAGACTTCTTCAGTACCAACCGGCAACAACTCAGGGGGAGTAAATAGCAGCTCAAGGACTATTGTTCAAGGCTCGAGTCGAGTTGACTCTAGTTCTGTAGGAGCTGGCACTAACTCAGGGGGAGTTAGTGAAAATAATCTAAGTAGTCAGCACCCCAACTCAGAAAGTCAAGCTGAATCATCAAGACAATTTCCAGGTGAACGAGTATGGAATAGAGACCATCCGTTTGAGTTAATTATTGGTGATCCAGATGCTGGTGTGACTACTAGAAGAACTGCAAGAGCTGACATGGCTAATATCTCCTTATATTCTGGGTTCTTATCCAAGCTTGAACCTAAAGAAATAGAAGAAGCTCTTGGCGATGCTGATTGGGTGATTGCAATGCAAGAGGAACTCAATCAGTTTGAAAGGCAGAAAGTTTGGAAACTGGTACCCCGACCAAAGAACAAATCCGTAATTGGAGCTAGGTGGGTATTCAGAAATAAACTGGATGAAAACGGACTTGTAACACGAAACAAGGCTCGTTTGGTTGCAAAAGGTTATTTTCAGCGAGAAGGAATTGATTATGATGAAACCTATGCACCGGTTGCAAGACTTGAGGCAGTCAGGATGTTCTTGGCATTTGCAGCACATAAGAACTTCAAGGTATTCCAGATGGACGTGAAAAGTGCCTTCCTGAACGGAGAGTTAGAAGAAGAAGTGTATCTGGAACAGCCGCCCGGCTTCGTTGATCCAGAACATGCAGATTTTGTGTATCTACTCTTCAAATCTGTCTATGGCCTCAGGCAATCCCCAAGGCGATAGAATGAAACCCTATCTCTATTCTTAATTGAAAATGGTTTTGTTAGGGGAGTAATTGATAAAACATTGTTCTATAAAGTTGTGAGAAATGACTTAATACTTGTTCAAGTATATGTGGACGATATTATTTTTGGGTCATCAAATGAGCGCTTGTGCGAGAAATTTGCCAAGCTAATGCAGGAAAAATATGAGATGAGCATAATGGGAGAGCTGTCCTTCTTCCTTGGATTACAGATCAGTCAGAGAAAAGATGGTATCTTTATCTGTCAATCCAAGTACGTCAGAGATTTACTCAAGAAGTATAATCTAGAAGATGCATCAGCAGCTAAGACTCCCATGGCAACAGCCACGAAGCTTGATGAAGACAAATCAGGTAAATCAGTTGACATCACAAGCTATCGAGGTATGATTGGCTCACTCCTCTATTTAACTGCAAGTAGACCAGATATAATGTTCGCAACTTGTTTATGTGCAAGGTTCCAAGCGGATCCTAGAGAATCACATCTCGTAGCCGTCAAAAGAATTTTTAGGTATCTCAAGGGCACACCAAATCTAGGGATTTGGTACCCAAAAGATACAGGTTTTAATCTTATTGGCTATTCGGATTCAGACTATGCAGGTTGCAGGATTGATAGGAAAAGCACATCTGGTGCTTGCCAATTTCTTGGCAGAAGATTGGTGTCCTGGCAAAGTAAAAAGCAACATACAGTATCTACTTCTACTGCTGAAGCTGAGTACATTGCTGCTGGAAGCTGTGTAGCTCAAATACTGTGGATGAGGAACCAATTGAAGGATTATGGCATGGAGCACAAGAAAATTCCAATCATGTGTGACAACACAAGTGCCATTGCCATAACCAACAATCCTGTAGATCACTCAAGAACAAAGCACATCGACATAAGGTATCACTTCATAAGAGAACATGTCGAGGAGGGGACTGTGGAGCTACATTTTGTGCCCACAATGCAACAAATTGCAGATATATTCACCAAACCTCTTGATGAAGTAACATTCAATAGGTTGGTTGGTGAATTGGGAATGCTTAACACAAGTTAGTAAAGCCTTCTATCTGTAAAATCCATGTTTATGTTTGTATGTGCAAGCTAATCAATCATTATGTGCTTAGACTTTAATATGCCTAATCAATGATTGTTATAGGTTGCATATAGTGTGTTTTTGCATGAATTCATTGTGTTTTAAGTGTCTTTTATAGCACAAATCTGTGAATTTATGCTTGTTAGATTGCATGATCATAGGGGGAGTTAAATTCATCATATTCTAAATTTTGCATGATTTTTAGATGAATTTACCTGTGTTTTTCATGTAATTAGAGGCCTTAGAATTATCAAGGAATGTTTTAATTATGTCATATATTAAAATCCTTGAATTGATATTTATATTAATTTGGCAAAATTAATTGTTGAGTTTTTCAAAGAAAAATTGTCAAATTATTCTAAGTATCTTCAAAATTTCGAGTTAATCACTATCTCGAAACTCATCTTGAAATTCTAGTTGAATTTCGATTTGACCTTCCAGAGTGAAGTTTTGAAAATTCTAAGTCTGGGAAAAATTTCGAGTTCTCGAAATTCGACTTAGAGCTCGAATTTGAGTTACCAGTGTGCCTATTTCCTTATTCAAAATATTCCATATAATGTCTATCTTACAGGGGATATTTTTTTAAATGATCTGAGAGAATAACTTCGAATTAGTTAATAATTTCGAGTTATCCTCTATCTCGAAACTCAACTCGAATTTCGAGTTGATGTTCGAGATAGAGCTCTCAGTTGATCTTAAGGGGATTTTTCGAGTTAACTCCTAACTCGAAGTCTATCTCGAATTTCTACTTAAATTTCGAGATAGGTTTCCCTAGTACTGTTGGTGGTTTGTGCTGTTTACATGGTCTTTAATAGTTAAATGGTAAGTTTTTCGAGTTAACATCTATGTCGAACTCCATCTCGAAGTTCGACTTAAAATGTTCGAGATAGACTTCGAGATGGACTTCGACTTAGACTTCGAGATAGATTTCGACTTGGGTTCTCCCTGTATGTACTTAGAGTTTTCATATTTTTTTAACAGGGACACTTTAGTAATTTCACATTAATGTCTATATATACTTCTCTAACTCGATCTATTCTTTCACTTTTACCTAATTGAGTTTTACAGCCGCCCCATATACATACAGGCGATTTCAACTTACAACCACTGATTCGTGATTTTTGTGACTAATCTCATACGGACAACGAATTACTGCCCGATTTTTGACTGCCATTATCTGAGTGACCAGTAATATCTGAGTTTGTGTGTTTGTGTATTTGTTCTTCTTTCTCGACATATATACATACGTATATACACACACCGCTTCACAGTCATATACACACGATTTCACTGGTGTGTACACACATAACTTCACTGATTTCACCGGTATCAGATTCTGTTGATTGGTTGTTGATTTTCGCCTCTCACAGTGATAATTATCTATAACCCGTAGTTTAATTTTTCAAGAGTGACTTTTGGTCTTTTTGTTAAATTAAAAGGGATATAACTGATAATTCCTTAATTAATTGTTTTTCGAAAATTAAAATTAAAATTCACATTTGTTAAGGAAAAACATTTTAATTAAAATGGCTCACCAATTTTCCCTTGCTAAAAACAATTTTTATAATATTTCTACGGAAATTGGTGATCAACTCCCGCGGTTTAAGTTTTGGATACGATTTCTCAATTTGTATTCCAAAGCTAGCCATGCTTTTACTGCTAAACCTACACTAGTACATGATGCTTTACAGCAACTATGGACTAGTGCGGTTACTTTTGGGAGTAAATCAACCCCCTACGGTTTCAGGTTTACCTTAGCGGGTCAGGAATATGAGGTGACCGAACAAATTGTCAACAGAGTTCTGGGATTCCCAATTAAAGATGCCTTTGATCCAGAACCTACTGCTGCAGAACGCCTCAGATTCTTTGAAGAAATTGGATGTTATCCTCCAAAAGGCCCAATCACGGGAAATATCCAAAAGCAATTCTTCCATGCGGAATGGAATTACTTTTTCGAGGCCATCACAAGATGTTTTCGGGCACGCGAAAAAGACTTTCATCAAATTCCAATTCCAATGCAAACCTTTGCAGTTGCCCTAGCAAGAGAACTGGATATAAACTATGGACGCATAGTTCTCTCTGAGATAGTGGCCTCAATGGGATCCCTTGCAAGCAGAGACCTCTCTACCACTGATGTCGTCTGCTGGTTTCCTCGGTTTCTTCAAATGCTAATCAATGACTTAATACCGAAGGATGCTCTTGCTATTAGACAGGGATTTGCCAGAAGCCCCACATCTGAATCGCTAGGGATGGGCACTAAGTCACTTGCAACCATTGCTAATCAGGATAAACATCAAGGTAAACCAATGTCTACTCCTGAAAATATTCAAATGTGGCTTAGATATGATGCAGGAGTTACCAATTTGGAGGCATCATCACAAGTCTCATCACATGCTCAAAATCCATCTGTTCATGCTGAGGCATTTGATGAGATTCCTGATGAGGAAAGCGATGATGCACAAGGTAATCAATCAGGTAATCTCTCTCTGCATACTATTCATTCCTCCTCCTACGTTTCTGATTCCGCGACCCAAGAGACTGCTAACCCGCATGATCTATCCCAGGGTAAGAGCCATATTTCTGACTCTGAGTCTGACACACATTCATATTCTCTTTCACCCCTGATAACGGAAGTCAGAAAGCCTTCACATCTAGATGTAGGAAATGATGAGGAGAGTGACCCCGAAGAGCAGCCTCTTATTCGCAAGAAAGCCAAATTTTCTCATGCTGCTACTTCAAAACCTCAGTCAAACCCTAGCGTGTCACACACAACCACTCCACCTCACGAGAGTGGTTCACCCCATGAACAATCTGCACATAGGGATTTTGATTTTGGTGAGGATGATGTACCCCTTAAAGATACTGTTGCTTCAAGGGGTCATGAAGTTTTAAGAACTTCAGCCGTACCTTCACCGGTACGTACTGATGCTGCAAAGAGGATCGGTTCTGATGTTGTACAAGAACACTTTGCAGCCTCTCAGCCTGAGATTCCAACTCAGGAACAAACAGTAATTGATCCCATAACTGTCAACAACATTTCTTATCAAATGTCTGCAGGTACAGCTTCATTATTTGGATCAATCATTGAAGACATATACGAGCGTGAGACAGGGAGTGTGTGTGAGAGGTTAGGGAGAGAGGGACCTTCATTTTTAAGGCCCGAAACCGAGCGTCAAATACTAACAGAACGAGTATTAGAGCGAGGTCACCCAAACCAAACACCGTCCCTTAACATTGAAAATCTGGAAACGCGTATGACTTCAATGGAGAATAAAATGGAGCAGTTCGGGCAGTCGATGGGGCAGTTGGGGATTAATGTTGGAAACAATCAACGGGCTCTAGACGACTACGTAGCAAGAATGTCAAGTCAAGCTGATGCTTTTAAAACTTTGACAAATCAGGTCAATGACTTGGGCCATGCTGGTGGTGTCTAAGGAAACACTCTCAATGAGAGGATGGGGGCAATGGAGTCTACAATGCATGCTATGGCTGTGGAGATCAGTAGATTGATGTTCGCATTCAGAAGTTTTGTGCCCCCTGAGTGTTTCGAGTCCCAGCAACCTCCCCCCGATAGTGGTGTAGGTGGAGCAGGTGGTGCTAGTGGAGCGGGAGCCTCTGGTTCTGGTTTTGGAGGTTCTTATGCAGCTGGTGGATCTGCACACCAAGGTGGAGCTCAGGATAACTCACCTAAGGGGGAGAGTGGAATGGAGACGAGACAGCAGGCAGTTTACATCGAAGAAATTGAAGAACCCGCTGATCTTGTTAAGGAGACAGAAATTGAGCCTGCTGTTGTTAAAGAGGCTCTAAGGACAGAAATTGAGCCTGCTGTTGCTGAAGAGGCTCTGAGGAGGAGAAAGGGTAAGGCAATAATGGTTGAAGAAGATGAACCAGTTATTGACCTGAGTCATCAGGAAATAGTACAGGAGGTACTAGACTCAGATTCTGATATGGAAGACGTACCTTTCGCACATGCTGTAAAACGATCTTTGAAGGAACAAGGTGGAGGTGCTGGTATGTCTTTCGGAATGCCTGAAGAAGATCCTGTTGATGAAGAAACCCTGCAGTCTCAACAGTTAGCCTTGGAACAAGCTCAGTTCCATAAAATGAAGATGTTACAAGATCGTGCTGCGTTCCTAGAAAAGAAAGGGGAGCTACAAGGGAAGCAGTATGATCATGAGCTTGCAAGGCTAGCTGATCCTCAAGTTGATATGGACAAGCGAAGGATAGGGCAGAAATGGGATGAAGCAAGGAAGATATTGATGAGACCCTGTACGAAAGGAGTTCATAATAACGAGGCAGATGACCTGTTCTACAACCTGAATTTGCAGAATCCAATGACTTCGGACTACATCAGTGCATTGAAGAGATTAATTTCTAAAGTCAGGGTTGGATACAATGCTACGCTCAAGGAATGGCAGGTTATTTTGTCTTTGGTAGAAGGTGTCCCAACATCTTTCTTATATGTGGATGACCATTTCATAACGAGAAGATCTGCGTCAGAGTTGTACTTGCTAGCAACTAAAATTCAATACTCTCAATCTCAGGAGCTAAGCATTCTGTATAGGGATCAGTTAATGCAGCTAGCAGAGGACAATGGACCAGAAATCTCAGTACATCCTAATGTTGTCCGTATGGTGGTTCAAGGAAAGATGAAGAGGGTGAGCATGGAGGAAAAGGACTTAATGGAACTTTCAGTGGAATCTCTTAAAGCTGTATGTAGACAAATGATGGGTAAGGGATTCGCCTCTGAGCTTAAAGATAAATCCGTGAGGATCATTGAAAGAGTCATATTCTTGAAGAGCAATGAGGTGTGGAAGTGTGATGTCATTGCTCCAAACCCTCTCGACAACGTGAAGATTGAGCCGGAGCTGATAGAAAAGAAATGGAATATTCTTCAAGCAATGAAGAATGTAGATGAAGCTTTGACTCTTCCTTCTGGAGAACTGGAACAAGGAGAAATAAGGGAGGCAGTTGGCGTTCCAGGGAAAGATAGTGTATACTGGATACACTCTTATGCTGATGATACAGCTGATGCCTTAGCATACATAGATGCAGACCAGAAACAAACACTCTTGCATATGAGTAGACAATGGCTGCTACAGACTCAAGATGCTGCATTTCTAGAGAAAGTGTTATATGTGTTCAAATGGGGCGAAGTGGAAGACAAGTTTGTTGAAGAAAAGCAGAGACTCATGAGTTACCTGTCTGAAGTAATTGTGGAGAAGAAGCGAATGGAGCGAGATGCGGCTAGTGTCTATAATACTGACCGTGTCAAGGGCTACCCCAAGATGATATATCGTTATCTCAAAGCCACTAAATCTCATTGGAAACCTCAGCTCATAATGAAGAACTTTGAGGAAATTCCAAAGATCAGGACTACTCAGGAGGTTGATAAACTCAGAAGGCTTTTCAAACATCCTAACCCAGAGCCCAGGAACCCTCTAGAAATGGAAGCTGTAAGTCTGTTGAATGCTAGGTGGAAGCAGCTTCACGATCCAGTGTACAAGAAAGAACAGCAGCAGAAGGAGAAGCGCAAAAGGCAGAAAGAAGAGAGAGACCAAGCTGCTGAAGCTAGAAAGAGGAAACGGAATTAGGGTTAAAGGTCAGAGTGGTGTGAACTTGAAGTTGGAAAAACTTCATGTCTTTCGGTTGCTTTAACTCACTTGAGGAAATTCACCTTAGAGTGAATCCAATAAGGTGATATAAGTTTGACTAGAAGGTATGAAATAATCCAGGTGATAGGAATCATTCAAATGATCTTTAATTCGAGGTTCGAATTCTGTTTCTAGTTTTTAAGTTCTTTGCATTGTTTTCAAGTACTTTTCAATTGTATATTATTCAAGACTGTAATGTTAATTATCTTTTCTCGTCTCATTGTTTAGTTGAGTTATCCTTCATTAATTTGAATGTCATTGTTAGACAATCAAATTGGGGGAGATTGAAAGGCAGAGTGTATAAACTTGTAACACTATATCTAATGTAACTCAACTAAAGGAAAAGACACTTAACCAGAAGACAATCAAGAACAGGAAGTCACAAGAAATCAACACTAAATGAAGACAAGGTAATTGATACAATTAAACATGCTAACTATGATCAAGCCAAGAAGAAATCATTGAGAGAAGTTCAAGTCAAAGTTGTTCATGCCTCAGTGATTTGATAAATCAAGAATCAAGATCATAACTATTAGTATCAACAAGACCAATTGATTTCAAGTGAAGAAGAAGGAAAGCAAATATTGGAAAGCCAAGTTATTCAGTGAATATGGTAATTTATTCAAGAAGCAGAAACACTATCAAGACTAGTCACTTATGAACCAGACCAGTGCATCAAGTGTCAGGACATTGATAGCAAGTTTATGTCAGTAATAAAGAACCATGTTCAAGAGCTTGTTGAAGAATAAAGAAGACATGAAGATATCACAAGTTCAAGATGTGCATTGAAGTTTCAAGTTGAAGACCAGAATATTTTCTAAGTACTAAATGTTCTGGATGGCTAAGTAGAAATTCTCAAGTAGAAGTTCTACTTAGGAATTTCGAGATAGCCAAGTAGAAGTTCTACTTAGGAATTTCGAGATAGTCAAGTAGAAGTTCTACTTAGGAATTTCGAGATAGCCAAGTAGAAGTTCCACTTAGGAATTTCGAGATAGCCAAGTAGAAATTCTCAAGTAGAAGTTCTACTTAGGTGCAGCTTCAACATGACACATGGCATCTTCTGATTGGCAGATTTCCAAGCTTTCAAGTTAAGGCAAGATTTATGTGGACACCACTGGGCCACGTACATCTTAGCTGTTGAAGACTACAGGACATAGACTACATGTAGTATAAATAGAAGTACTTGTGTAATGTTTTATTAAGAATAGAGAGAGCAATATTTGAGAAAAACACAAGAGAAAGAGAGAGTGCATTCACAGAGCTTAGAATCCTTCACTTCTCTCTGAACTTCTGTTATACTTTGTAATGAATGTTGTAGCAACCCTTTCAAGTTATATATAAAGAAATATATTCCTTGAATCTGTGTGCTCATTTATTGCATCGTTTTTATTGCTTCTCATATTCGAAAAGTTGTATTCACCCCCCCTCTACAACACATTTGGACCTAACACATACAGGGGACATCTAAGTCGAACTCTATCTCGAACTTTTCTATCTCGAACTTTTCTATCTCGAACATCAAGTCGAACTTCGAGATAAAGTTCGAGATAGAGGTTAACTCGAACAATTATGCACAAAGAAGCACTTTAACCAAAATTACAGCAGAAACTATAGGGAAATACTATCTTGAACATTATTGATTTGTAGTAAACTTGGAAAAAAGAAAATTCAAGATACTTTTCGAGTTAGAGTCTATCTCGAACATCAAGTCGAAATTCGAGTTGAGTTTCGAGATAGACTAAGAACTCTATCTCGAACATCAAGTCGAACTTCGAGATAAAGTTCGAGATAGACTAACTCGAAGTTAATCTCAAATTCTTTCCAAAATATTTCCTTGAATCAAAAAGTCCAGGGTAATTCAAGATATGTTTCGAGTTAGGAGTGTAACTCGAAAAATTCCCTTTAGCTTAACTGAGAACTCTATCTCGAACACCAAGTCGAAATTCGAGTTGAGTTTCGAGATAGACTAAGAACTCTATCTCGAACATCAAGTCGAACTTCGAGATAAAGTTCGAGATAGACTAACTCGAAGTTAATTCTCAGTTCTTTTCAAAATATTCCCTTATTGGAAACCTCATCTCAACCTTAGAGATAAAATTCGAGATAGACTTTATCTCGAATATTTTGAAGATAGAACTAGGCACACTGGTAACTCGAACTCGAACTCTAAGTCGAATTTCGAGATGAATTTCGAGATAGGTACTAACTCGAAATTCTTCCCAGACTTAGAATTTTCAAAACTTCACCCTGGAAGCTCAAGTCGAAATTCAAGTCGAATTTCTACATGAGTTTCGAGATAGAGACTAACTCGAAATTTTGAAGATACTTAGAATAATTTGACAATTTTTCTTTGAAAAACTCAACAATTAATTTTGCCAAATTAATATAAATATCAATTCAAGGATTTTAATATATGACATAATTAAAACATTCCTTGATAATTCTAAGGCCTCTAATTACATGAAAAACACAGGTAAATTCATCTAAAAATCATGCAATATTTAGACTATTATGAATTTAACTCCCCCTATGATCATGCAATCTAACAAGCATAAATTCACAGATTTGTGCTATAAAAGACACTTAAAACACAATGAATTCATGCAAAATCACACTATATGCAACCTATAACAATCATTAATTAGGCATTTTAAAGTCTAAGCACATAATGATTGATTAGCTTGCACATACAAACATAAACATGGATTTTACAGATAGAAGGCTTTACTAACTTGTGTTAAGCATTCCCAATTCACCAACCAACCTATTGAATGTTACTTCATCAAGAGGTTTGGTGAATATATCTGCAATTTGTTGCATTGTGGGCACAAAATGTAGCTCCACAGTCCCCTCCTCGACTTGTTCTCTTATGAAATGATACCTGATGTCAATATGCTTGGTTCTTGAGTGATCTACAGGATTGTTGGTTATGGCAATGGCACTTGTGTTGTCACACATGATTGGAATTTTCTTGTGCTCTATGCCATAATCCTTCAATTGGTTCCTCATCCACAGTATTTGAGCTACACAGCTTCCAGCAGCAATGTACTCAGCTTCAGCAGTAGAAGTAGATACTGTATGTTGCTTTTTACTTTGCCAGGACACCAATCTTCTGCCAAGAAATTGGCAAGCACCAGATGTGCTTTTCCTATCAATCCTGCAACCTGCATAGTCTGAATCCGAATAGCCAATAAGATTAAAACCTGTATCTCTTGGGTACCAAATCCCTAGATTTGGTGTGCCCTTGATTCTCTAGGATCCGCTTGGAACCTTGCACATAAACAAGTTGCGAACATTATATCTGGTCTACTTGCAGTTAAATAGAGGAGTGAGCCAATCATACCTCGATAGCTTGTGATGTCAACTGATTTACCTGATTTGTCTTCATCAAGCTTCGTGGCTGTTGCCATGGGAGTCTTAGCTGCTGATGTATCTTCTAGATTATACTTCTTGAGTAAATCTCTGACGTACTTGGATTGACAGATAAAGATACCATCTTTTCTCTGACTGATCTGTAATCCAAGGAAGAAGGACAGCTCTCCCATCATGCTCATCTCATATTTTTCCTGCATTAGCTTGGCAAATTTCTCGCACAAGCGCTCATTTGATGACCCAAAAATAATATCGTCCACATATACTTGAACAAGTATTAAGTCATTTCTCACAACTTTATAGAACAATGTTTTATCAATTACTCCCCTAACAAAACCATTTTCAATTAAGAATAGAGATAGGGTTTCATACCATCGCCTTGGGGATTGCCTGAGGCCATAGACAGATTTGAAGAGTAGATACACAAAATCTGCATGTTCTGGATCAACGAAGCCAGGCGGCTGTTCCAGATACACTTCTTCTTCTAACTCTCCGTTCAGGAAGGCACTTTTCACGTCCATCTGGAAAACTTTGAAGTTCTTATGTGCTGCAAATGCCAAAAACATCCTGACTGCCTCAAGTCTTGCAACTGGTGCATAGGTTTCATCATAATCAATTCCTTCTCGCTGAGAATAACCTTTTGCAACCAAACGAGCCTTGTTTCGTGTTACAAGTCCGTTTTCATCCAGTTTATTTCTGAATACCCACCTAGCTCCAATTACGGATTTGTTCTTTGGTCGGGGTACCAGTTTCCAAACTTTCTGCCTTTCAAACTGATTGAGTTCCTCTTGCATTGCAATCACCCAATCAGCATCGCCAAGAGCTTCTTCTATTTCTTTAGGTTCAAGCTTGGATAAGAACCCAGAATATAAGGAGATATTAGCCATGTCAGCTCTTGCAGTTCTTCTAGTAGTCACACCAGCATCTGGATCACCAATAATTAACTCAAACGGATGGTCTCTATTCCATACCCGTTCACCTGGAAATTGTCTAGATGATTCAGCTTGACTTTCTGAGATGGGGTGCTGACTACTTTGATTATTTTCACTAACTCCCCCTGAGTTAGTGCCAGCTCCTACAGAACTAGAGTCAACTCGACTCGAGCCTTGAACAGTAGTCCTTGAGCTGCTATTTACTCCCCCTGAGTTGTTGCCGGTTGGTACTGAAGAAGTCTCTCCTGATCCTGTAGAATTAGCTTGTTCACTAGACTCAGGTTCTTCACGTACGCTTGGAACATTTAATGGAACAACCAACTCAGGTTCATCTTCAAGATCTTCTAAGTCCAGATTCTGAAATTTTAGGGACTCAGGTTCACTAGAATCTCTTGAAATTGATGAGAGTTTGGTATCGTCGAATCTGACGTTGTAGCTTTCAGTCACTTTTCGATCATTCACCAAGAACACTCTATAAGCTGCCACCACGTCTGTAGAGTAACCAACAAAGATTCCTTCACGAGCTTTTGCTGCAAACTTGCCTAGATTTTCATCATCTATAAGCACATAGCATTTTGCTCCGAAGACATGAAAGTATTTGATTGTTGGTCTTCTGTTGTTCATTAGCTCACATGGTGTCTTTTCTTTATCTTTTATGATCAAGGTTCTATTTTGAGTGTAACAAACGGTACTCACTGCTTCGGCCCAGAAATACAAAGGAAGTTTTGAATCATACAACAAAGTTCTTGCTGCTTCAACCAAAGTTCTATTCTTCCTTTCAACTACTCCATTTTGCTGTGGAGTTCTCGGGGCTGAATACTGACGACGTATTCCCTTAGATACACAGAAGTCATTCAGCACTGCGTTTTTGAATTCAGTGCCATTGTCTGATCTAATCGTCTTCACAGTAAGTGTTGAAACATTCTCAATTTGAGTGATGTGATCAATGATTAAGAAAGGTACTTCGGCTTTCGTCATTGCGAACAATACCCATGTATACTTGGAGAAGTCATCCACGATTACCAAAGCATATCTTTTCCTAGACAAAGATAGGACATTCACTGGGCCAAACAAATCCATATGAAGAAGTTGTAGAGGCTCAGTAATACTAGAAATTTCTTTGCTTTTATGCGATGCTCGCTTCGACTTTCCCATTTCACAAGCTTCACAGAGTCCTTTCGGAGCGAACTCCATTTGAGGTAGATCTCTCACCAATTCTCGCCTCGCGAGAGCATTCATCGTTTTGAAGTTTAAGTGAGATAGCTTTTTGTGCCATAACCAGCTTTCATCATCCGAGGCTTTGCTGTAGAAACAGGTGACCTCATTCTGATTTGCTGAATCCATATCTGCAACAAAAAGATCTGCCTTTCGAACTCCTCTCAAAGCTAGTGAGCCTTCCTTGATGTGAGTGATTGAGACACCTTTCTTGTTGAAGACAATTTCGTAACCTTTGTCACAGAATTGACTTATACTCAACAGATTGTGCTTTAGTCCCTCAACATAGGAAATATCTTCAATGATGACATTGCCAGTTTTCAGTTTGCCATATCCCTTAGTCACACCTATGCTGTCATCTCCAAAGGTAACATAAGGGCCAGCCTTCATAACCAACTCTGTAAGCAGGGACTTGTTTCCAGTCATATGCCTCGATGCTCCACTGTCTAGCACCCATATAACTTTATTTCTATTCTGCTTAATGCCCTGCAATGACAGATTGATTAGACATTCTTCGGAACCCAACTTTGATTGGGCCCGGCTTTTCGATAAGATCGAGAATCAACAGATTTAACAACAGGAGATGCACTTTTCTTCAAATTACTAGAGCTTTCGACTATCTCCTTTCCTTTCTCAGACTTGACAGATTTGTCAGTCTTAGGAGAAGGTTTGTCACTCCTAACTTTAGGAGGACTGACAGTCTTGGCTCTACCATACTTTTTCTTGATATTTGAACTAGCAACAGTATTTGAGCATGACTGGCTAGATGCATTCATTAAATGCACAAAAGTTTGCATGATATTAAAAGTGCATGGCATACAGTTAGGTTGACCACACTGTGCATGATTCTGATGCAGATTATTCATTGTATGTGTGGTAGGCATGGCATGTGCAGCAGGAACATTCATGTTAGCTTTGCATGCATAAGAAAGATGTTCAGTAGATTTACAATGATAACATGCTTTCTTTATTCGTTCAGCCTTAACCTCTTTTATGCCTTTCTCTCTCTTTCCTTGTTGCTTAACAGCCTTAGCTCCTAATCCCAGTCTAGATTCATCTCTAGGGAAATTGATTTTAACTTGTTTGATAGGAGTTACAGGTTGTTCTTTCTGGCGATCTTCCATCTCAATCTCATATCTAGCTATCAATTCAGTCTCTTCTTCTTCTATTCTAGGAACAAGATGTTTGTAGATAGGTTTGACAGCCGATTTAAGAATTCTAGGTGTTTCCTGTTTAAGGTCACTGGAACTAGGGTCAATAGGTCTCTTTCCTTCTTTCTTAGGAAGGTCAGAATAATCAAGCCCTATACCTACTCCAGTTATCTTCTTAAATGTGTCATTATCTACATACACTTTACTAGCAGCTAGTTTGTAAGCTTCGCATTTTGTTTCTAACTCAGCTAGATTGTTCCTAAGACATGCTTCTACTTCTTCCTTAAGGACGAGCTTGTGTTCCAGAGATTTAATAAAGTCTCTTAGAGAAGTATCTACAGTGCAAGCAGCCTCTAGCTCTTCCACTTTTGCCTCAAGCATTCTGCATTTGGCAACAAGTGTTTTCTGTTCCTTTTGAGAAGAGTCTAGGCTTTTGCACAACATATAGATCTCTTCACTAAGAGCCCCGTTCTGTTCTTTATAATCATCAATAGATATTTCTACTTTAAGAGTCAGAACTGGTACCTCTGGTTCCTCTGATGTCTCAGCCATGAGCGCAAAGTTCGCTACATGAGTAACGTCTTCCTCATCTGAATCATCCCAAGCTCTTCCTTCTGTCACCAATAAAGCTCGTTTTCCATGTCTTTCCTTCAACAGTGCTTCATAGTTGCTTTTGAGAGCTTCAAATGTTTCTTTTGGATAAGTCTGTCTAGGCTTTTTGCAGTCCGAGGCAAAGTGTCCAGCTTCACCACAATTATAGCATTTGAACTTCATTTTGAAATCCAAAGGAGATTTGTAGCTGGTATTCTTGCCTTTTCCTTTGTAGCCTGACGAACTACCACCACCCTTAGCAGCCCGATAATAAGATGAAGATTTTCTCTGTGGTCGGTTGCTCTTTCTAAATCTCATGTTGCTGAACTTCCTTGCCATGTATGCCACGACACTATCGTCCATGTTGTCCAGCTCTTCTTGGGTGTAGTAGTCATCATCACTGTCAGATGCGCACTCGTCATCATTATCAACTTGATGTGGTGCAAGTGATGATTTAGGCTTTGCTGCAACCATTGCCTTCTTAGACTCTTCCTCATCAGCAACTAATCCTGATGCACTTTCTTTTCCCTTTGAATCATTGTCCCATGCTTGATCTTGAAGCGTTTCCAGCTCATAGGTCTTTAATATTCCATAATACTCTTCCAGAGAAGTTGTATGCAAATCTCTGGTTTCTCTGATTGCGTAGACCCTATGCTCAATGCTTTTTGGCTGGTTCCTCAGATATCTCGTATTTGTTTCAACCATGGGGAGAGTCACACCTCTCAGATTCAAATCCAATACCAACTGACTGAATCGTAGATAGACTTCTGTAATGCCTTCTCCTTTTCGTATTCTAAAGGTGTCATACTCCATCTTGAGTATGAGTGTTTTGTTGCTTCTGACCTCTGCAGATCCTTCCATGACAACTTCTATCTTGTCCCAAATCTTCTTCGCTGTAGTCAGACCTTTGACTATGTTGAACATTTCATGATCAAGAGATTCCATCAAGGTTTGTCGTATGGCAGTATCATAAGCTATTTGTTCCTTGTCAGCATCCGAAAACTCCGAGACCTTTTTAGGCTCAGACCGAGGTGGTATAACCACTCCTCCTTCCGTATGTGAAGGAATAACTACCATTGGGACAAATTTACCCTTGTCAAGGACTTCCAGATATTCAGGGTTGACAGTCTCTAGATATAGTCTCATTCTGAAAACCCATTCTTCATAGTGATCTTTGTTGAACATTGGGATCTTGAATGCATTTTTAGGAGCCATCTCAATTCTGGTCACTAAAAGTTTCTAAGTACCCAAGACTAGGCTATGTAGAATATTTATGTAGAACTTTTGCCTAAGTCGAAATTTCTCTAAGTAGAAATTTTGCTCAAGTCGAAATCACCAAGTAGAAATTGTCCAAGTCGAAATTCTATGTAGAAATTCTCAAGTAGAAATTCTATGTAGAAATTTTTGCCTTAGAATAATTTTTCTGCAGATTACTTTAATATTGAATAAACAATATTATCTCTTTAACACTTTTTGACTTTGAATGCTTTACTCACCAAACCCACCTAACCCACTTGCTAGGTACTGAGTATGTCTTTTACTTTCGGCCGAATAAAGTAAATCAAAAAGTCCAAAAACCACCTTTTTATTCTTTTACTATTGAAAAGGAGATCAAAAAGTTGTTGGGTTGTATTCTTTGATAAGAACAGATGATGAACACTCAAGAACACCAAATATGAACTAACCCAGATAAATTCACAAAAACTAATTAAAATACACCCAAGCTAAATAATCACACCTGGAGTATTTAAATAATTTTTCAGATGAGTTTTCACTACCAACGAATTAAAACACACTTTTCGAGAAAATGAAAAGTAGATCTGAAAAATGAAAACTCACGATTCTTCTACTCAACACAAGGATCTATGTTTTGTATGTTAAACATATAGCTCTGATACCAATTGTTAGGTCCAAATGTGTTGTAGAGGGGGGGGGTGAATACAACTTTTCGAATATGAGAAGCAATAAAAACGATGCAATAAATGAACACACAGATTCAAGGAATATATTTCTTTATATATAACTTGAAAGGGTTGCTACAACATTCATTACAAAGTATAACAGAAGGCCAGAGAGAAGTGAAGGATTCTAAGCTCTGTGAATGCACTCTCTCTTTCTCTTGTGTTTTTCTCAAATATTGCTCTCTCTGTTCTTTAATAAAACATTACACAAGTACTTCTATTTATACTACATGTAGTCTATGTCCTGTAGTCTTCAACAGCTAAAATGTACGTGGCCCAGTGGTGTCCACATAAATCTTGCCTTAACTTGAAAGCTTGGAAATCTGCCAATCAGAAGATGCCATGTGTCATGTTGAAGCTGCACCTAAGTAGAACTTCTACTTGGCTATCTCGAAATTCCTAAGTAGAACTTCTACTTGGCTATCTCGAAATTCCTAAGTAGAACTTCTACTTGAGAATTTCTACTTAGCCATCCAGAACATTTAGTACTTAGAAAATATTCTGGTCTTCAACTTGAAACTTCAATGCACATCTTGAACTTGTGATATCTTCATGTCTTCTTTATTCTTCAACAAGCTCTTGAACATGGTTCTTTATTACTGACATAAACTTGCTATCAATGTCCTGACACTTGATGCATTGGTCTGGTTCATAAGTGACTAGTCTTGATAGTGTTTCTGCTTCTTGAATAAATTACCATATTCACTGAATAACTTGGCTTTCCAATATTTGCTTTCCTTCTTCTTCACTTGAAATCAGTTGGTCTTGTTGATACTGATAGTTATGATCTTGATTCTTGATTTATCAAATCACTGAGGCATGAACAACTTTGACTTGAACTTCTCTCAATGATTTCTTCTTGGCTTGATCATAGTTAGCATGTTTAATTGTATCAATTACCTTGTCTTCATTTAGTGTTGATTTCTTGTGACTTCCTGTTCTTGATTGTCTTCTGGTTAAGTATCTTTTCCTTTAGTTTGAGTTACATTAGATATAGTGTTACAAGTTTATACACTCTGCCTTTCAATTGGGCTATAGGTGGTGCGTATGTGAAGGTCATTTGCGATATTACTGGTTCCAGGATTGGTGCAGGTTGGATTGATCGAGAAGCCACACTAATCATTTTTATTTCGAAGAATTTAAAAATTCATGTTGTAAAACAGTCTGCAAACATAAACGGCTATTTGGTTAGCTCGTTTAATTGTTTCTTTTCAGATTGTCAGATTGTAGTGTCAGTTCAGGGATTTGTCCTGGCTGTGATTGAGTTGTTTTAAGTTAATACAATTACTTATTCGTCAAAAAAAAAAGTAACATGGATTAAGACGGTAATAAGATTTAAGATCTTTTTAAATTAATTAAACTTAAAGTGTAATTAAAATTAAAAAAAACAGGTTAAAGATAGAAGATGATAGTAGGTAATTTTTACTAATAAATAATATTATGTAAATATTTTCTTTGAAAAGAATATTATATATTTTATAATACATAAAATACCAAAATCTTATGAGGTAAAAACTCATGTACATTTTTATAGAGTGATAATAAGGGTAACTTATCACAACTTTTTTTATTATCAACCCCAAAAACCCAAACTAATTTGAAATCATCGTTTATATACTCGGTATTAGGTATCGACCATAGTTTCACAACAACATTATGTAATTTTAGGGGATAGTATTATATTAAGATTTTTAAAAGTTTTAAAAATTTTAATGATTTTAAAAATTATGAGATATTCAAGTCTAATATTTAAAGAATTTTTAAAAATATGGTGTTATTTAATTAAGACTTCTAAGAGCTATTTAAAAGTAGCACGGTATTAAATTTAAACATTTATAAACTGTTTATAAGTATCGTGTTATTAAAAAAATTAATGATTTTTAATGAGAATGACTTTTAATGATTTTTAACAAAAATCATAACTCCCTTGAAAAAAAATCATAAAATTTTTGATAAAATTTAACAATACTTCTCTTTTTGAAGATTTGACATCATCTTGAAATTTAGTAACTCCGTGAAAATTGCTAAAAGTAGGTAAAATCTTTAAAAATCATTAAACTCAAAAATATTATTTTGTTATAAATCTTATTCTATCTTTAAAACTATTAATAACATGTATACATATGTATTTGCAGAGAGTGAGTGAGAGAATAATATGTTTCTATCTTTTTCTCTTGTCATCCAAAGCTGTGTTACAACTTCAATTTATAGGCATGTAGTACCGCGTGCAAGATGCATCAATATGTGTGTTATGGTGTAAACACTTACAACTAAATCAACTAAATCAAGCTTCAGTCAATATTCCGTGTACAATTCATGCACCTACCCTGCTGTAAACTTTTGACAATCACTTTATCTAGAAGATATATTATAACACTCCCCCTGATTGTCAAATGTGAGTTATTACAAAGATTGATTGCCTCGTTAAAACCTTGCAAGGAAAAACCCATTGGGATAAAACCTTGACGAATGAAAAAGAGTACAATCTCCCCCTGAATAAAACGTCTCACGATTTGACATCTCGATGTAGTAAGTTCCTCAATCTTCGCATACCAAAATTATTACACAGCTTTTCAAATGTTGAAGTGGGAAGAGACTTTGTGAGTAAATCTTCCAGATTATCACATGAGCGAACTTGTTGTACATCAATGTCACCATTCTCTTGTAGTTCATGAGTGTAGAAGAATTTTGGTAAGATGTGTTTTGTTCGATCCCCTTTGATATAGCCTTCCTTTAGTTGCTTTATACAAGCCGAGTTATCTTCAAACATAACTGTAGGACTATCCGAGATACCTGATAAACCACATGATTCTCGAATATGTTGAATGATAGACCGTAACCAAATACACTCTCTGCTTGTTTCATGAATTGCTAGTAACTCTGCATGATTTGACGAAGTTACCACCATAGTCTATTTTGTAGACTTCCAAGATATAGCAGTGCGACAATATGTAAATAGATATCCTGTATGAGATCGCCAAAATAAGGGTCTGACATGTACCCCACATCCGCATATCCAATTAGTTTCGATTTTGAATTGTTTGGGAAGAATAGTCCAAGATCAATTGTCCCACGAAGATATCTGAATATATGTTTGATCCCATCCCAATGCCTTTTAGTTGGATCAGAACTGAATCTCGCCAACAGGTTCACGGCAAATGCAATATCAGGTCGTATGTTATTTGTAAGATACATAAGAGCTCCAATTGCACTAAGATATGAAATTTCAGGCCCAAGTGCATCTTCATCTTCTTTTCTAGGACGGAAATGATCCTTCTCAACTTCTAGTAATCGAACAATCATCAGTGTAGTTAGTGGATGAGCTTTGTCCATGTAGAATCGATCAAGAACCTTTTCTGTGTAGGTTGACTGATGAACAAATATGCTTGAAGATAAGTGCTCCACCTATATACCTAAACAAAATCTTGTCTTTCCAAGATCTTTAATTTCAAACTCAGTTTTCAAATAGTTAGTAGCATTAGTAATATCTTCAGAAGTACCTACATATTTAAATCATCCACATATACTGCAATAATAACAAAACCGGATTGTGACCTTTTGATAAACACACATGGACACACTTGATTATTTATATACCCATCATGTAACAAATATTCACTAAGCCTGTTGTACCACATACGACCAGATTGTTTCAAGCCATATAATGATCGTTGTAGTTTAACTGAGTATAAATGTTTAGGCTTAGTTTCCTCTAACTTTAATCCTTCAGGAATTTTCATATAAATATCACTATCAAGTGATCCGTAAAGGTAGGCTATCACAACGTCCATAAGACATGTTTCCAATCTTTCCATACAAGCCATACCCATCAGAAAATGAAAAGTGACTCCATCCATCACGGGAGAGTAAGTTTCCTGGTAATCAAATCCAGGCCTTTGAGAGAATCCCTGGGCTACCAGCCGGGCCTTATATCTCACAATTTCATTTCTCTCATTTCGTTTTCGTACAAACACCCATCTATTTCCAATGGGAACCACACCAGCCGGTGTTCGGACTGCAGGTCCAAATACATTTCTCTTGCGCAAGGATTGCAATTCTTCCTGAATTGCAATTTTCCATTTTGGCCAATCATCTCTTTATCGACATTCTTCCACAGTTTGTGGTTTAGGATCGGAGTTCATAATAATATCACATGCCACGGAAAAAGCATATACATCATCAACCTCACTATTCCCACGATCCAATAATTTTTCGTTATGTACATAATTCATTGAGATCTCATAATCTTCAGGTACCTTTGCTTCTATGGAAGCATGCGCCACTTCAGGGGCAATATCCTCTTCTGGAGGTAATACCATTTCGGGTGGTTTTGTCACAGTCACTTCAGGGGCTTGAACCTCTTCAGAAGGTGATACCACTTCTGGGGTTTTTGATGTAGTTACTTCAGGAACATTTTCCACTTCAGGGGCAGGTCCATTCAATTTCCGTTTTCGTGGTACAACATCTTTCGCACCAATAGGTCTACCACGCTTCTGGCGTGGTTTTAAATCGCCAATCAATTCTTCAGGAATTGATTTATGAGCAGGGATTTCAACCCTGGCCGGAGCATTAACTGCGGGTATATGCAATTTTATTATAAGTCTTGAATCATTAAAAGCATCTGGCATTTGATTAGCAATATTTTGCATATGAATGATTCTTAAAACCTCATATTCACATTGTTTAGTTCATGGATCAATAGCATTTAATCCTGATGCATTCCATGATAGTTCAGAATTTGATTTATGCAAAATATTATCTCCCCCTAATGGAGGGACACAAACTCCTCAAAATGACAATCAGCATAACGAGCAGTAAACACATCACCAGTTAATGGTTCAAGATATCTAATGATAAATGGTGAGTGAAAACCAACATATATGCCTAATCTTCTTTGTGGACCCATTTTGGATCTCTGTGGGGGTGCAATGGGAACATATACGGCACAACCAAAGATCTTAAAGTGAGAAATATCAGGAACTTGGCCAAGAACTAACTCATGGGGAGATTGTTTGTGGTAAGCACAAGGTCTTATCTTAATTCTGTTTGATGCATGAAGTATTATTGCATGACCCCAAACGGATGTAGGTAATTTGGCTCTTAAAAGTAAGGGTCGTGTAATGAGTTGTAGTCTTTTAATTAGAGATTCTGCTAAGCCATTTTGTGTATGTACATGAGCTACAAAGTGTTCAACTGAGATTCCTACTGACATGCAATAATCATTGAAAGTTGCAGATCTAAATTCAGCAGCATTGTCTAGTCGAATTGATTTAATGGGATGGTCAGAAAATTGGGCTCGCAATTTGATTATTTAAGCAAGTAGTTTGGCAAAGGCTGTATTTCGTGTAGAGAGTAGACAAACATGAGACCATCTAGTTGATGCATCGATTAGAACCATGAAATATCTAAATGGGCCGGATGATGGATGAATAGGACCACAAATGTCACCTTGAATTCTTTCTAAGAAACTTGGAGAGTTGGTTTGAAGTTTAACTGGAGATGGTCGGACAATTAGTTTTCCTAATGAACATGCTGAGCAGGGAAGTTCATTTTTAGGTATGACCTTTTGATTCTTAAGAGGATGTCCTATAGAATTTTCTATTATACGTCGCATCATAGATACTCCTGGATGACCAAGTCTTTCATGCCAAAGGGTTAGTGATTGTGGGTTATGATTTTTGGAATGACGATATTGTGAGACTCAATGACTTTAATATTTGTAGCATATAAACCCGAAGAGATTGATTGTAATCTTTCTAAGATCTTCTATGGCCTGAGGTAATTGAAGTGATAAGGAGATATTCTTTTTCATTCTCGCTAGTAGTTTCTACGTGGAAACCATTAAGACGAATGTCTTTTAAACTCAAAAGATTTCTAGTGAATTTACTAGAATATAGAGCATTATGTACTTGAATTTGTGTCTCATTTGGTAGGATAAAACTAGCTTTCCCAAAACCCTCTATTATATCTGATGTACCCGAAATCGTCCAAACATGTGAGTTGGTTTTAGTTAACTGTGAGAAGTATTTCTGATTTTGTAGAATTGTGTGAGTGGTGGCGCAATCAGCAATGCATAAATCTCCCATATTTTATGCTGTGCACATATATAAATGAACAACAATTTTACTAAAGCAAACCATGTACTTAAAGCAAGAACATAAAGCAAGTATATGAAAACATGAAATTGAAGCAGATACATAAGGAACATAAATTCAAAGAGATACATATGAAAACTAATCATCTATGTCGTAGTAAAGATTAGCACCATCATTTAGTCCATTTGCAGTCTTGTTGATTGGTTCATTATTAAAACTAGCCAAATTTGTTTCCACCCTTTTCCCATTCTGCTTTTTAGATGACTCGTAAAGATCTACAAGATGTCTAGGCGTGTGACAAGTACGAGTCCAATGCCCATGAGCCCCACATCTAAAACATATATCTCTAGTATCTCCTTCTTGGGGTGTCTTCCTTTTATTTGACACCTCATTTTGCCACTTCTAGTGACTAGAGTTGTTGTAGCCATCACGTTGCCACTTCAGGTGGCCAGATTTATACTGATTTCGAAATCGGCCACGAAAATGTCCACGACCACGGTTTCGTCCATAACCTTGTCCTTCTCTATGCCCTTTCCCACGCTCATTCTTCCGGAATGACGTGTTATGTACTTCAGGTAACTGGGCAGAGCCTGTAGGACGTATCTGATGATTTTTTAGTAACAACTCATTATTTTTCTCAACTACTAGAAGGAGAGATATCAGCCCACTATATTTCTGGAAATTGCGTTCCCTGTATTGTTGTGCCAAAATCATAGTGTTGGGATGAAAGGTCGAAAGGGTCTTTTCAATCATTTCAGCATCAGTAAATTTCTCACCACACAGGATTAGCTTTGAGCTTATTTTGAACAAGGCAGAATTATATTCAGCAACAGATTTAAAATCTTGTAACCTTAAATTGATCCAGTCATAACGAGCATGTGGCAGATGGACAAGTTTTTGGTGGTCAAATCTATCTTTGAGATTGGTCCAAAGACTGAGTGGATTTTTAACTGTGAGGTATTCTGATTTTAAGTTTTCATGAATGTGGTGCCTAAGAAAAATAATTGCTTTGGCATTTTGTTCAACAGTTGGGGTTTTTCCTGTTTCTTTGGTATCCTTTAGCCCGTTGGCACTAAGGTGTAATTCCGCATCGAGTACCCAAGACAGATAATTATCCCCAGACACATCCAAAGCAACAAAATCTAATTTTGCAAGATTCGCCATTCTAAACGCAAAATAAAATTTAAAACATGGTATAACAATATGGCATGTTAAACATAAACAATTAAACACATACATACAATTATAATTAAAACATATAATGACATAATTTATTTAATAGTTACGACGGCATAGCCAGCCAGTTTATTTAAAAGTTACGACGGCATAGCCAGCCAGAAACTTAATAATAATATTCATAGTGCAACAATATTAATATATTAAAGAGTAATATAAAAAAGGAAATTATAACCATATTTATAAGTAAAAATAGAGCGTACCTCATTTGTTAATAAAACTTATTTGAGAAGTACCTTCTTCCTTAATAAACTTTACTCGAGCAGTACCTCCTTACTTCAACAAAACTTACTCGCAGTACCTCCTTACTTCAACAAAACTTACTCGGGCAGAGACTCGTGCTGATAACGTGTTATAAATCTTATTCTATCTTTAAAAATATTAATAACTGTATACATATGTATTTGCAGAGAGAGAGTGAGAGAATAATATGTTTCTGTCTTTTTCTCTTGTCATCCAAAGCTGTGTTACAACTTCAATTTATAGGCATGTAGTACCGTGTGCAAGATGCATCAATATGTGTGTTATGGTGTAAACATTTACAACTAAATCAAGCTTAGTCAATATTCCGTGTACAATTCATGCACCTACCCTGCTATAAACTTTTGACAATCACTTTATCTAGAAGATATATTAGAACACATTTAAAGTACTTTTGAAATGATGTTGGCCCCTATTGAAGATGCAGAAGTGAAGCAAGCTTTATTTAATATGCATCCCGACAAGTCGCCTGGACCGGATGGGATGAGTCCGAGGTTTTATCAAAAATTCTGGAATATAGTTGGGGGAGATATCGTTCAGATGGTTAAGCAGTTCTTTGAAGATGGAGTCTTATCTTCTAAGTTGACGAGCACTAATATAGTTCTTGTCCCAAAGAAAAATACTCCTCAACGTATGGTTGATCTTCGTCCAATTTCTCTATGCAATGTGGTTTATAAAGTCATTTCAAAAGTTCTAGCTAATAGAGTGAAGCTAGTTCTTGATGGTATCATTTCTCCTACTCAGAGTGCATTTATTCCAGGCCGTTTAATTACATATAACATCATGGTGGTTATGCACTTTATGAAGCGTAAAACAAAGGGGAAGGAGGGGTGGATGGCTTTGAAACTCGACATGAGTAAAGCCTATGATCGTGTAGAGTGGAGATTCTTGGAAGCGGTTCTTTCGAAAATGGGGTTCGATAAGAAGTTAGTTAAATTGTGTATGTCATGTGTTATATCAGCCAATTACCAGATTACGCATGCTGGAAGGATTTTTGGCTCTATAACCCCTCAAAGAGGCATCCGTCAGGGGGATCCACTATCCTCATACTTGTTTCTGATCTGTATTAAAGGCTTTACCACATTGATCCAGGATTATGAAAGAAGGCAGCTGATTAAAGGTATTAAAGTTGCTCGTCATGCTCCAGCTATATCTCGTATGTTTTTTGAGGACGATAGTTTTATTTTCTGCAAAGCCACATCTCAGAGTATGAAGTATGTGATGCAAATGTGAAAGATTTTTGAGATGGCATCGGGTCAACAGATAAACGTGGATAAATCCTCTGTAATATTCAGTAGAAATACGAACGGGGAGGTGAAGGATAGCTTGTTACAGTAGTTGCATTTTAAGGAGGCAGGGGATGACAGTCTTTACTTAGGATTGCCAAGTATGATGTATAGAAAGAAATCTGCTATGTTTGGTTTTATAAAGAACAAGTGGCACGACAGAATCCAAGGTTGGGATAAAACAACATTGTCGAAGGGAGGTAAAGAAGTATTATTAAAAACGGTGGCTCAAACTATCCCCAATCATGCAATGAGTGTCTTTTTACTCCCCATAGAATTATGTCAAGATATTGAGCGTATGATGTGCAAATTCTGGTGGCGGTCTAATGTGAATAAAGAAAGATCTATACATTGGATGTGTTGGGACAACATGAGTAAAAAGAAGAGTTCAGGAGGTTTGGGTTTTCGTTGTGTTCGAGACTTTAATCTGGCGCTTCTTGGAAAGCAGAGCTGGAGGTTGATTAATCACCCAGACATGTTAGTTAGCAGAATTTTCAAGGCGAGATACTACCCGGATAAGTCGTTTCTAAGTGCTAAATTTGGGGGAAATCCAAGTTTTATTTGGCGAAGCATTCTGGAAACTCAGTCTCTTTTAAAGCAAGGTTTGGCCTGTCGAATTGGAAGTGGAGATAATGTGTTTGTTATTAATGAGCCCTGGCTCCTAGATATTGGCGATCCTTATGTTCGTACAACGAATAATGCACTGCAAAATGTTCGAGTTTCTTCGTTATTGAATCCATCAGATAATCAGTGGAACCGTGAGCTCATTTCGAGCTTATTTGAAGCTAGAGACGCAGAGTTAATATTTTCAATTCCAGTCAATACAACTGAAAAGGATTCATGGTATTGTAAATACGAAAAACTTGGAAGTAACTCAGTCAAAAGTGCTTACGGTCACATTAGAGAGACGAAGGAGAACAATAGAAGTGAGGATAACTTCGGCTTTTGGAAGCAGTTTTGGAATTTAAAGATCCCTCCGAAGGTAAAACATTTCATGTGGAGAGCTCTATCAGGTAGTTTACCAACGAAGGATAATCTCAGAAATAAAAGGGTAGAGGTGAATGCTTGGTGCCCAATTTGTCAGAGGGATGTTGAAACAATAGTTCATACACTGGTGTCTTGTCCATTTGCTGGTGAATGTTGGAAAATATCGGGTGTTTCAGAAGTAACAGAGCAATTTCAGACATTTACAGAATGGTTTCAGCTGCTATTGCATCCTTGTAGAAGACATGAAATCCATCTAGATGTTGTGATATGCTGGATGATTTGGAAAAACCGCAATGAGCTCGTATGGAATCAGCGTAGCTTGGGAGAGAGAGAAGTAGTAGAATCAGCAAAGACTGTCCTTGATCATTGGAAGTGTGTTCAAGATAAATCATTTGACATTTTCCTGGGTTATATGACTCTGGAGGATGGTCATGAACACTGGCAATTACCTCAGAACAATAGAATCAAGGTAAATACTGATGCTACTATTTTCTTACATTCTTCTTGCTATAGTCATGTGTTCGTGGTCAGAGATCAGTACGAGCAGTTGGTTCAGGCTCAGTCAAGGTACAGGGAAGGAAAATTAGCGCCTGAGTTAGCTGAAGCTATAGGCATCCGGGAGGCCTTAAGCTGGATTAAAGAAAATAAATATGATGGAGTAGAGCTGGAGACAGACTGCTTGCAGGTGATCCATGCAATTCGCTCATTGATTACCAGTTTCTCTTATTTGGGAAGGGTGGTTGAAGAGTGTCGTGTTTTGTTATCAAGTTTAAAAGCTCGTAATGTGATCATTAGATTTGTGAAGCGATCAGCGAATAGAGTATCTCACTTCTTAGCGAGGTATAGCTGTTACATATCTGACCGCATTTGGAGGATGGGTGATGTCCATCCCGAGTCTCAGCATGTACTTTTGAATGATTTGAAAGGTTAATGAAATCGTTTCTTTTGGTGGCAAAAAAAAAGTACTATACAATAATAAATGGGAAAATGGTTAAGAATTTACGCGGTGTGCACAATACCACCCCTTAGAGCAACTTTAACGCTGGTGATTTTAATAACGTTGAGGAACACTACATGATGTTGGAGTAAATGATCGTCAACAAGGACAAATGGTAATTACCTTTTCTTTATAGTTATTATATAAAAGTGCATAAATTACCCATAATCATAATAATATTAAATAATTTAAATAAATTTAAATTTGAATTTAAAATTAAAATCTTCACTTCAGTTTACCGCAACAGGCAACTGAATCTAACGAATCTAAATTGGTTTACAATTATTTCCAACAACAAAGTCCTCTGCTGCAATTAAAAACTGATCGCCAATCAAATCGCACTTGTACCCCCATCGGAAAATCATTTAAACTCGACGCCGATCTCAATGGAAGCTATCAGAAAACAAGCGTCCAAGCTCCGCGAACAAGTCGCTCGCCAACAACAGGCACTCCCTCTCCTCATGCTCATAAATATGTGTGCGTGTGTGTGTGTTTTTTTCTTTTTGTATATGATTAATTTGAATTACAAGTTGTTTTCTATATCAACTGTTAGATTCACGCGTAGATTTGTTAATTTTAGGTTTTCGATTTAGTTTTGGAGAAAAATGCTAGTGTGTGCCACATTGAATTTGTTGTTATCAATGTCAGTATTCATACTATTCAATGTTTGTAATGGATGTGATTGAATTGCTAGTATCATGTTGCTGAGAAAGTTTGTTACTAAAAAAACCGAGAGAAGAGAAGTCGAGATTGTGGTACGAGTTCTATAATTGTATCGGAAACAGCTTAGTAACCGTATCAAATTATTCATTTCTTTGTAATGTAACATCATTGCGGAATTAAATTCTCAAATGCTACAAGAAGCTGTTACATCCTTGCCTCGATACTTTGCTTATTGATGTGTGTTAAGTGTCAGAGCTCTGTGAATTTACAGAACAGTATGTTAACTAACATAGAAGAAATGAAGAAGATGATCTATCACAGTAGAAAGAAACCATTAATATCTACATTATTCATTATTCTCAAGCTTACAACTCAGAATAGGAAGAAAGAAGATAGATTGTTGATGCATTTAGTGGGTGTTTGGTATATCATAAAACAAGTAACTTTTAACTTAAAATGAAGGGAAATTCTATATGGTACCAATGTAGTTTTTGCTTTTCTACATGGTACCATCACTTTATTTGCTTCTCTACATGGTACCCCTAAACTCCTGTTTCCTTCTACGCCTTCTACGCAGTAACCCTCCGTCAAAGCAAACGTTGTAGAAACGTTTAAAAGCCCAAACTACACCTGTTTCAAACTGAATTTTGGCGCCAAATATAACAAACAGTAGAAATGAAGGAAAAAACAGGGGAAAAAACAGGGGAAACCTGACAGCATCAAAAATAGACCAACATAATCCACATTACATAAAGGATAGCTAAATATCATCCCCAAAAACCTGATATCATCCAAAATAGACCAACATAATCGAAAAGTCTAGGTAAAATATAATTCTAGTTCTGATGTTGAGCCTGAGATGCAGTGAGAACAGAAGCTTGTGATGGTTGTGATGCAGTCCCTTGAGTTGTACTCTTTCTCTTCCTTGTAGAGGGTCCAGCTTGTGCATTTCTTTTTGCTGCTTCCTTTGCTGCCTTAGCTGCTGCTCTAGCTGCTTTTGCTGCATTTGATTGATCTCTAACCTTTGTATTTCTAATCAACTTTGGGACAGCTCCCTTCAGTTCTTTGGCAGTTGGTGCACCCTTACAAGTTCTTGCATTATGGCCGAAATGACCACAAGTCTTACATTTCACTGTCTTACTTCTTTTTCCCTTTGGATCCTCACCCTCTTCTCTTCTCCTGTTTCTGCTTGGCCTGCCCACTCCCCTTTTTAATGCAGGTGCAGTAATGGTGGGAAGGCCTTCATATTGAGGCCAAGTGTCTTTACCAGCAATTGGATTGATACTATAGTTATAGGACTGCTTATATGTCTTAACTGAATACCAGGAGCTCACAAATTTAATTGGATCAACCTTTGCATGCTGCATAGCCCTGATGGCATGTCTACATGGAATGCCACATAGCTGCCAAGCACCACATGAACAGAGTTTGCTATTCAAAGACAGTGGAAACTGAGATTTACCTTCATGGATCTCATATTCACCAGGATGTGACATGTATGCCTTACAACTGATTGTATTTTTGCTGATGTCCTTGACAGTTTTCTGAATTTTGGGACAAAGATCATCATCATTCCAATTATGAGCAACTTGCAGCCTTGTTGCTATTCTAACCATGCACACCCTTCTAATACCTAAGAACATCAACATGTATCAACATATTAGTACCTCAGCTGGACTCAAATAAAATATAATTCAAGTTTAGTCAAATTACCTTCAAGTAGAGTCAACACTGGCCTACATCTATCAACACCTAGAGTTGCATTGAAACTCTCAACAAAATTTGATGTGTTAGAATCATTACAGACATTGGGATCAAACTTGTGTTTGCTCCAGGTGCATGGATCTCCTAAATTTGCAAACCAACCCATGACAGCATCACCCCCAGCCTTCTGAAGTCTCTCCATAGTTTTTCTGAATGTGAATTGACTTGTAGCATTACAAGCCCTCCAGAAAAGTGTGTACATTAGTGGGCCAGCAAATTGTTTCTTGTAGTTTCTTGACAAGTGCCTACAACAATATCTTCTTTGGGCACCTGGCCAAACATCTTCCAAAGCAAGATCTATCCCCTAAAAATCAAGTAGTAATACATGTAAAATATAGGGCTCCAGAAAGAAAATTAAAAATATGGAAAAGGGCATGTAAAATATACCTATATGATAGTCCAGTCCTTCCTATTGGAGTCCTTCAAAAGATTATAAAGATTCCATAGAAAGAAAGACCAATTTGTCTTGTCTTCCACACTCACAACTGCATATGCTAGAGGAAAGATCTCATTGTTAGCATCCATAGCAACTGCAGACAATAGTATTCCCCCATAATTCCCTTTGAGATGTGTTCCATCAACACCAATCAAGGGCCTGCAACCTCCCAAGAACCCCTTCCACATTGCAGAGAAAGAGATGAAAATATTATCAAACATCAATACCATCATTTGCATTGTTGAAGACAACCATCCTTCTCACACTTCTTCCATAATGTTCAGATTCCCCCACATGTTCACTTGTGTCTGACTTTCCAACAACCAACCCCTTCCTTCTAGCTGTTGTTCTTGGAATCTTTCTGTTCAAGCTGGGGTCTTTTTGAGCTTGACTGCTGTTGCAAGTTAGAGCAGTCACTGTTGTGTTTTGGATTGGGGAAAACCTAGGACTCCTTCTAATGGGTAGATTTTGAAATGCTGTTTTAGGAGAAATAGGTGGTGGTGGTAAGTTAACAGCGCCCTTCCCTTTTTTCACAGGTTTTGGTTTTGGTTTGTTTTTCACAGTTTTCTTTGGTTAGGTTGTAGCTATAACACTAGTGTCCTGAAGCTCATCCAGTGACACATTCCCACCCCCAGCCATCACATTGTCATCACCCATTGACACATTCTCATCCCCAGTTGACATATCATCCCCAGTTGACATATCATCCCCTGCTTGAACAATTTTACCAGCCTCTTGTTTCTTCGCATTCTCATTCTGTCTCTTCAAGTTTAGGACTAACTTATACAATGCATTTGGTTTCATCACAGTCCCAACCCATATATCTATCACACTCTTTTGAGGCAACCTTTTGAACATCAACATCAAGTCCATATCAGTTAGTAAAATGTGATGTTTTATCTCATACGAATAGCCAAAGGTAGGGTAAGCATAATCACGAAAACCCTTCTTCTTTGCTTCATCTTCGTACTCTAAAACTATATCCAACAGAGTACACTTGTCTAATTCAACCTTAATATCAACCTTATTACCCCTCCAATTCATTCTCAAGATTTTTTCATCCATTTTCTGCAATTTAATACAAAATATTGACAATAATACAAAAACATCACAATATCACAATAATCGGACAAATATATTAACAACAAAAACTTAATCAAAGACCCAGCTCAGACAGTACAAGAAACCCCTAAAGTCATATGAGAATTAGATATATATATATATATATATATATATATACATGTATACATACAACGAAAGTAATACAGGGCTTGAGAATAGATACCTGTTTGAAGCTTTTAAAAACAGAGTGTTGTCCACGTTTGTCTTCGATCCCTCGATCGTCAAGTATAGCTTCCGATTAAACCCTATCCTTCCGCTTCTCTTGAACCCTCGAGCCTTCCAGAATTGTCGTTTTGATCATATGAGCCCTCGTTGTTTTCCTTTTATGGTTTAATTAATGTTTAATTATGTTTAACTATTTTTGGGTGTTTTTTAGCTGTTTAAATCATTTTATATTACAAGTTTTAGCTTTTTAACGATTCCACAACGTTTCAGATGACGGAGGGCTACAATTGTAACAAAAACATTATGTTAGGGGTACCATGTAGAGAAGCAAATAAAGTGATGGTACCATGTAGAAAAGCAAAAACTACATTGGTACCATATAGAATTTCCCTAAAATGAATAAGATCATATCTATACTATTATATAAAATCCGAAACATTAAAAGTTTGGTTGGTTGGTTGGTTGGTCGGTCGATCGGTCGGTCGGTCGGTACAATACATGTTGATTTTAATTATTTATCCTTACTCAATTACATATCTACTAACTAATCAATTTCCTTTTTTAGGTTAAACATATTATCTTTTCTATTTTTTCATGAACTAAATAATTTCCTTTTTCAGGTAAAATACAATAACTTTTATATTTTATCTAACTAAAATTTCTCCTTTATGAATCAATTTCCTTTTTCAGGTTAAACATATTACCTTTTCTATTTTTCAATTACATATCTACTAACTAATCAATTTCCTTTTTCAGGTTAAATATATTATTTTTTCTATTTTTTCAAGAACTAAATAATTTCCTTTTTCAGGTAAAATACAATATCTTTTATATTTATGTAACTAAAATTTCTCCTTTATGAATCAATTTCATTTTTCAGGTTAAACATATTATCTTTTCTATTTTTCAATAATTAAATAATTTTATTTTTCAAGTAAATTAGAATATCTTTTACATTTTACCTAACTAAAATTTCTCCTTTTTAAAAATACTATGAACAATTTATTTAATAAAATAACATAATTATATTATAATTACTATTAACTAATCAATTACCTTTTCCAGTCAAAACACGTTACCATTTCTTTTTTCTCTAACGAAAATATTTTTTTTTCCAATTATATCATGAACGGTTATATTTTTCAGCCAAAACACGTTACCTAAACCTCCTTTTTCCCAATTATATCACGGGCGTTTCTATTCAATAAAAATATATAATAATATTATAATACTAATAAATAACCGATTACCTTTTCAACTAAAATTTATCATCATCTTTTTTTTTTCTTGACAAAAAAAATTTATCATCTTTTTATTTTTTCTAATTAAATTCCTTTTTTGTAGAAATACAACGGTCAACATTAATTTCTCATTTTCTAAAAATTATGAGCAATTTTATTTAGTAAAATAACATAATTAAATTATAATTACTATAAACTAATCAATTACCTTTTTCATCTAGAACATATTACCTTTTTATTTTCTCTAACTAAATCCTCTTTTTTTTATTGTATTTAATATAATGAAGTAATAATTTTATAATTTCTAATAATTAATAGATTACCCTTTTCAACTAAAACCTATCATCTTTTCTATATTTTCAAACTAAAATCCCTCCTTTTCTAGAAATATCACGGATAACATTTATATAATTATTATCAAATTAATTTAAATGGATGAATTTTTTTTATATAATATTAAAAAAATTCGTGCATCGCACGGGTTTTAGGCTAGTAAGTGATAAGTAGAAGAATACTTATAAGTTATATAGGTGTTTGGATAAATTTAACTTAGTGAAGTATTTGTTAAATTAAATTAAAAAATAATTATTTAATATATTAATCTCAAAACATGAATTTTGAATTAAAAAGATATTTAAAAACACATTTATAAAAAAATAAATTATTAAACAATTATAAAAATCAAGTAATAAGAAATAAGTTGGAAAAAAGTACGTCGTTACTAACTTTCAACTTATGAACATACTAGTCATAAGTTAGGTTGATAAGTTGAGTAGGCAAACACCCGTAATAAGTTCTTTTGGACTTATAAGCCATAAGCAGGCTTATAAGTGTGCAGCCAAATAGGCCCAAATCATCTATTACTTGTACAATCTAACGCTAAGCTTGTAACAAACTTTCTAACTAATGTTTTGCCACTAGACTGATAGCTGTTGCCAGTTCTGATCTTAAGAAGATGTTGATGTTTTCGTTCAACTAAACCTTTTTGTTGAGGGGTATGTGGGCAACTGGTTTGATGAATTATCCCAAGACAAGACAAGTACGTATTAAGATTAGACTTACAAAATTCTGTACCATAGTCTGATCTTAAAACTTTAACAATGGTGTTAAATTGATTTTTAACATAAGTGAGATAGTTTTTAAATAATGTAGGAACCTGTGTTTTGTGTGAAAACAAGAACAATCATGTGCATCTTGAAAAGTCCTCAATAATAGTAAGAAAGTAAGGACATTGACATTTGCCATGTGTGGGGTACTTGTAAGGTCCCCACACATCACTATGTATCAGATCAAACAAAGCACAAGTGTGAGAAGTACTATTGTGAAAAGATAATTTTGTTTGCTTGGCCAAATGACAAATTTCACAGTTAGGAAGTACACGAGTAGACAAATTCTGTAAAATGGGTATATGAGAGAGTATAGTAGGAGATGGATGTCCTAATCTAGAATGACATTTATGAAGTAAAGCAGTTGAAGCAATAGACATACTCAAATATTCACTCATCATAGTAATAGGATTAGAATTCTGCAAAGTACAAAGTTGATACAGTCCCTCTTTCAGTTCAACAATCTGCCTCTTCTTGTTCATAGCATGGTCCTGCATAAGGCACTTAGTAGAAGAGAAATAAACATCATAGTTGTTATCTCTAGAGAATTGTGTCAATGAAATCATGAAATGAGATTACGGTGAAATGTAGGAACATAGAAAACTTGTGTAAGTAGGATATTGTCAGGCAATTCAATATTACCAATATGTGTAATAAGAGATTTGTGACCATTAGGTAAGTGAAGTTTAGAATGAAACGGTTTTATGCTTTTAAGAAGAGAGAAATGTGATGTGATGTGTTACATCTGAATCTATAATCCAGGTGCTAGCAGTATTAGTAATCATAGCTGAATGAACATGAGGATTAGAGGTCTTGAGTTGAGTCTGAAACACTCAAAATTGATTAGTTTCCTACGAATAGCTCTTTTTTTTTTTTTTTTTTTTTATTTTACAAAATACACATGTTTGTTGATAAATACGTTACATGTTTTAAAAGTATATTAATTTTGAATGCCTAACCAAAATTAAGTGATCTGCAATGAAAACTTTCAAAATCGTACTCTCGAAATAAATGAAAGACCAAAAATCTAAAAGTAATAATAATCAGCATAGAATAACAAATGATCAAATTATAAAAAAAATCTAACAAAAAAAATACATATAGTATAAAATGTTTGGGTGCATTAAGTTTCAACCCATGCTACCTTGATTGAATCTGTCTCATAATAATTACCTATAACACAATACTAATATGTGCCAAACAACATACAGTAGTAGTGAATAAAAATTTATAATTTAATAAAATAAGAAAACGGAGGAAGCAGTTCGACAAATTGCTAGTAGATCTTTCTAATGCCTCCATGCACTTTGCTCCCAGCACTATTTTTCTTATTATAGGTCCCAACTCCGTTTGCATTTTTCAATCCATTCATTAGCCTTCTTCCAAAATTCTTCCAAAATTCTTGTGCTCAATTTTTGTGGTGCTGTTATGATCATCACCCAAAATTTGTGTCTCGTCAGAAACTTTCTTTCCAGTCCTTCTAAAACTCGAAGAAATTGATCCTCTTTGTCCTCTCTCCACCTTCTTTTCCAAATTTTGCCTACTCCAAGATTTACCAAAGTTACCCTGATTACTTTTTACCTCGATATTGTCTTGAACAATTTGTGTCATTACTAGTAATTTTCTAGGGTTTGAACGCACCACCTTGTTGCGTCCATTGCTGATTGTAATTGAGCTACTTGGCATGGTGCAGCATCACGCTGGAGTAATGCACCCAAGGTAGTATGTGCATCTGGACTTTCGCAATGAGTTTTCTTCATGTCGTTTGCAACAGATATAATTGTGTGCAACGAACCAAGTTAGTCAACCTATATTGTTCACGTACTCAAGAAAGAAAAGAAATGAAGTGAAGGAAAGGGCAAAAGAGGGAATTGGCAAGTAAGGGCAGTTTAGTAATTTGGTAGTTGGGGAATATAAGGGAATGAGATGAGGGTTGCTAGGGTTATGAAAAGATAGTGGATTGTAATTCATTTCTGGGAGGCGTAGCCACTCCTCGAACTGTGGCAGTTTGTAATCCAACTATTATCGTTTATTAAGTGTGATTTGCTCTTTCCATTTAGTTTGATCATTCCATATTGTAGATTATTATTTCGATTCACACCAAATTGGTATCAGAGCATCTCGAATCCATGGGACCATCGTCGAATCAGCAGAGATTGGAGTCTAGAGGAGAAATTTGATCTCATCGACGCATCGCTTACCGATCGTATCTCAGCGGCCGTCGATAGAGCTATGGCGGTGGTTAGGGCCTCACTGTCAACGGAGATAGCGGCGTGTTTGGCGGAATCATCACAGAAAGCTCAATTAGATCTGGAGGCTTTAGGGGAAAAGTTGGAAGGGCGATTAAACCGAGCACGTGAGAACCAAGAGCGTATGTATGGAGCGATGCGTAGCGAACAAATCAAATTCCAGTCAGAGTTGAGATCGGTATTAACATAGAAGAAGGGTAACGCTTGTCCGATACCAGATCCCATGGTAGAAAAGATGAAAGGAGGAGTGCAGATAGGTGTTGTGGGAAGCTCAGGCAGTCCAGATCTGATGAATGCAAACCTCGAATGGGGATCTGAGGTTAGAAGTATGGGCAACGGAAATCCAGGTGGGGGTACGAACTGGGTTTTAAAAGACTAGATATGCCTCTTTTCGATGGAGAGAATCCGGATGGGTGGATTTTACGAGTAGAGCGATACTTTCAGTTTTATCGTTTGTCGGAGGAAGATAAGGTGGAGGCGGCAGTAGTTGCTTTAGAGGGAGAGGCTCTATTGTGGTTTCAATGGGAGAATGGGTGGAGACCAGTGGAGACTTGGGCTGAGATGAAAACAATGGTACGGAGGAGATTTAGGTCAACAGCAACTGGAACTTTACATGAACAATGGTTAGGCCACCAACAGACAGGAACGGTTGGGGAGTATAGGAAAAAATTCATTGAGTTGTTGGCACCACTGGAGCGTGTGCCCGAAGAGATAGCAAAGGGGCAGTTCTTAAATGGGTTAAAAGAAGAAGTAAAGGTGGAAGTTCGGTTATTAGGGCCAAGAAATCTAGACCAGGCTATGGATTTAGCACTAATGGTGGAAGATAAGCTTCGGGTTGGGGCAGGAAAGAGGACAGAGACGAAATATCAACCGAGTTTCAGAGGGGTGAGTTCCTATGCACCATCCTCTCCTCCCTTCAAGAACAATGGATCAATGTACTCTACGGGGTCTGTGTCCCCCAGGACAACAATGAGTTCGGGAATGTCGGTGGCTTCATCAGGGGGAGCAGTACATATTCCACCAGTAAATCGAAGGGTGATGTGTGCAGGTTAACAGATCGTGAGTTACAAATGAAGAGAGAAAAGGGGTTATGTTACCGGTGTGATGAAAAATGGTCTATTTGTCACCGGTGTAAACGCAAGGAGTTGAGCGTACTATTAACTTGCGGAGAAGAAGAGGATGAAGTCGAGCTCAGTCCTACCAGCCCTATATGCGAGGAACCAATAGAGGTACAACCCGATCCTATTCAACCTGAAATATCGTTAAATTCAGTCATGGGTATTTCGAGCCCTCGTACATTAAAACTGTTGGGGCAGATTGGGGGCAATGATGTAGTGGTTATGGTGGACCCAGGTGCCACACATAATTTCATCTCGAATACTTTGGCAAGGAGGCTGGGTCTACCAATAAATCCGTTGAAATCTTTTGGGGTATCTCTGGGTACTGGGGAGGCTGTGCAAGGCGAAGGAGAGTGTCGTTCTGTGGTGTTGGAGTTACAAGGCATTGTCGTGGTAGAAAACTACTTGGTTCTTCCTCTGGGCAATTCAGACTTAATTCTAGGCATACAGTGGTTAGAGAAATTGGGCACCATGACCACGAATTGGAAAACACAAACACTTAAGTTTCAAATGGGGGAGGAGTTGGTGACATTACGTGGTGACCCGTCTTTGAGCAGAAGTGGAATTTCACTAAAAGCCATGATACGAACCTTGCAAAAAGAAAAAGTGGGATTTCTGGTAGAGTTGAATCATATACAGGGGCATGAAGATGATGCAGCCAGTCCGGAAGGCGAACCAGAATTTGTGTCACCACTGTTAGACAAATTTGGCAGTGTGTTTAATATGCCCCCAGGATTACCACCACAGCGAAAGCAAGAGCATGCTATTGTGTTGAAAGAGGGGACAAATCCCATAAATGTCCGACCATACCGGTACCCACATGTGCAAAAAGGAGAAATAGAGAGATTGGTGACAAAAATGCTTCAAGCTGGGATTATACAGCCCTCGGTAAGTCCTTTCTCCAGCCCAGTTTTATTGGTTAAAAAGCGCGATGGTTCTTGGCGTTTCTGCATAGATTACAGAGCACTGAACAAGTCCACCATCCCAGACAAGTACCCAATACCGGTAATCGACGAGTTACTCGATGAATTACATGGGGCTGCAGTGTTTACGAAATTGGATCTGAAATCGGGATACCACCAGGTTCGAATGAAGGTAGAAGACATCCCAAAAACCGCTTTTCGCACGCACGAGGGACACTATGAGTTCCTGGTACTTCCTTTTGGGTTAACAAATGGTCCCGCAACCTTTCAAGCAATAATGAACGATGTTTTCCGACCCTACCTCCGCAAGTTCGTCCTTGTTTTCTTTGACGACATTCTGGTATATAGCCGTAGTCGAGAGGAGCATTTGGTACATCTGGAAACGGTGTTACAGACTCTTAAGGAACAACTGTATGTCAATCGCAAGAAGTGCGAGTTTGGTAAACCACAGGTGGCCTATTTAGGTCACATTATCTCTAATTCTGGGGTGGCAGTGGATATGTCTAAGGTTCAGTCAATGCAGGAGTGGCCCATACCAACGAACCTCAAAAGTCTGCGCAGCTTTCTGGGTTTAACGGGGTATTACAGGAAGTTTATCCAAGGATATGCCAACATCGCCGCTCCCCTTACTGACCAGCTAAAACGAGATAATTTCTGTTGGACGGGTGAAGCTACACAAGCTTTCGAGGCTTTAAAGACAGCAATGATGAGTGCTCCGATACTGGCCATGCCTGACTTTAAGAAGCAGTTTATTGTAGAAACAGATGCCTCCGGGTATGGTTTGGGCGCTGTTTTGCTTCAAGACAATCATCCGATCGCCTACTACAGCAAAGTTCTTGGCCTACGAGCTCGACTTAAGTCCATATATGAGAAAGAACTGATGGCGATTGTGTTGGCAGTCCAAAAATGGCGTAATTACTTGTTGGGAACGAGATTTATAGTGCGAACAGATCAACAGAGTCTGAGATTCTTGCTCGAACAACGGGAGGTAGGAGCAGATTATCAGAAATGGGTCAGCAAACTACTAGGTTTCCAGTTTGAAATACATTATAAACCAGGCCCTACAAACCGGGTTGCAGATGCCCTATCCAGGGAATTCGCGGAGACAATGGAGTTAACCACCTTGGTAACAATGGGAGGGGTACAGTGGAGCGAAATTAGCTCCCAAATTGAACAAGACCCATTTGTGCAAATGATGATTTCAGCCATCAATAAGGGCGAGTCTCACCCTAAGGGGTATTCAGTAATACAGGGCATCCTTCGATACAAAGATCGACTTGTCATTCCTGCAAACTCTTCTCTGTGCACCAAGCTACTTCAGGAATACCATGACAGCCCTCTGGGAGGGCATGCAGGGGATTTTCGTACTTATCAACGCTGGAATGGTATTGGCCAGGTATGAGGCGAGCAGTGCAAAAATATGTTAAAGAATGTGTTGTTTGCCAACAACAAAAGGTAGATTCCCTGCACCCAGCTGGGCTCCTCCAACCCCTGCCCATTCCGTCCCGGATTTGGGAGGATATCTCCCTAGATTTCGTCGAAGGGCCACCTCATTCCAAGAATGTGGATTGCGTACTGGTTGTGGTGGATAGGCTCTCAAAATATAGCCATTTCATTGGTCTCAAACATCCGTTCACAGCTCAGACAGTGGCTCAGGCTTTTATACAAGACGTGGTTCGCCACCATGGGTTCCCCTCAACGATAGTCTCGGACAGAGATAAGGTTTTCTTAAGTCTATTTTGGAAGGAGCTTTTCAAACTCCAAGGCACTAGCCTCCATAGAAGCACCGCCTACCACCCACAATCGGATGGTCAAACCGAAGTGGTGAATAAAACCATGGAAAGCTACTTACGCTGTTTCATCAATGGTCACCCCAAGACCTGGGCCACCTGGTTACCATGGTTGGAATACTGGTACAACACAGCCTACCAGACCTCCATTAATTGTTCCCCTTTTAAGCTGGTGTACGGTCGTGAGCCTCCTGCTTTAATACGTTTTGAGCCAGGGAGCACAGCAGTGGCAACTCTAGAAGATCAGTTATTGGAGCGTGATGCTATGTTAGACGCTATCAAAACTAATTTGTTCAAGGCACAACAGCGTATGAAGAAACTGGCTGATAAATCTCGTCGAGAAGTGGAATTTGCGGAGGGGGAATTAGTGTACTTGAAGTTGCAACCGTATCGCCAAGAGACTTTGGCGAAACGCCTCTGTGCGAAGCTGGCTGCCAGGTTTTATGGACCTTTTCCGGTAGTGCAACGGGTAGGGAAAGTGGCGTATAAGTTACAGTTGCCATCATCAGCGAAAATCCATCCAGTTTTTCATGTATCACAGCTGAAACGTGCAGTGGGGTCACACAGGGTATCCCCTTCTATCCCTCCACAATTGTCCTCCGACTTGGTGATGCAAACCACACCAGAGGCTGTGTTGGGTGTCAGAAATAGGAAGCAAGGATCTCAGCCAACAGAGGTGTTAATCAAATGGCTGGGGCTACAAGAATGGGAATCCACATGGGAAGATTGGCAACAGATCAGCTTGTTATTTCCGCACTTCGACCTTGAGGACAAGGTCAATGTCTGGGCCGCAGGTAATGCAACGAACCAAGTTAGTCAACCTATATTGTTCACGTACTCAAGAAAGAAAAGAAATGAAGTGAAGGAAAGGGCAAAAGAGGGAATTGGCAAGTAAGGGCAGTTTAGTAATTTGGCAGTTGGGGAATATAAGGGAATGAGATGAGGGTTGCTAGGGTTATGAAAAGATAGCGGATTGTAATTCATTTCTGGGAGGCGTAGCCACTCCTCGAACTGTGGCAGTTTGCAATCCAACTATTATCGTTTATTAAGTGTGATTTGCTCTTTCCATTTAGTTTGATCATTCCATATTGTAGATTATTATTTCGATTCACACCATTGTGCAAGGATTTTTGTGGGGGACCTGAAATACAAACTTTAATGGTAATCTTGGATTTAGAACTGCATGAGTATGGAGCTAAGGGGAAAGAATGTTGCAGTCTATGTAATTGCATATTCCCATTTTCTCATTACCTGTTATGTTCCCGGTACACTCCTGCATACAAAAATTGCATTTTACACTTCTTATCGTTATATATTTCTCTAGGTCAATGACAAAGAAAACATTACAAAACAATTAAAATCATAAATCTAGATTATCATAAAATAAAAGTATATTTTAATATAAAAATCAATGATTTGGTATAACAAGTCCTGACCCGCAGTCCCAGTTAACTTCTTGTACAAGTATTCTGCAAATAACCGAAAATCTTTTTAGTGCACTGTTTTATTATCTTGGAGCTCATCTACTGCTAAAGTCAATGCTTCAATACATCTGCTCACCAGATTAGCTGCTATTTCTGCCTCAGGCATGTGTGAAAGACAAGACTGTAAAATTATAACCACATAATTTTTGTTAACATAGATGGCTCTTTGGACCATAGATTATCGCCTGTGTTAGCTCAATTTTCTACATTTGACATCTCCAGCAACTCGATTGCAATTCAGAGAGCAGTGACATTGATAGGGATGGCAATCGGGTCGGGTTTAGCAAAATCCAAATCCAAACCCGATTTTTTGGATAAAACCCGAACCCGACCCGAACCCGAAAAATACCCGAAAACTGAAACCCGAACCCGATCCAATGGATTTCGGGTGGATTTCGGGTATACCCGAAACCCGAAAATTTTTGGATTTGGATAATACCCGAAACCCGAAATCCGAAAACCAGAAATTTTCAATCAAGTTTTATATAACACACACTATAATATTTATACATTATAAAAAGTATTATTAATATTATATAAATAAATTATATTCTGTGCATTAATTTTAATATTTTTATATTTAATTTTGTTATAAAATTTTACATATAATCAATTTTTAAATAAATTTAAATCATTAAAATAACCAAATAGATATGATATGAAATACATCTTAAACACTTAGAGTCTAAAAATGTTTTAATATTTCGGTTTTAATAATACAAGGTTATTTGTTATACGATGCACCAACGACTTTTATATAAAATGTATTACATTATGAAATATTATATAGTATAAATTATATACATATATACATATACATACACATACACAGATATATATATATATATATATATATATATATATTTGGGTTTTTTTCGGGTTTCGGGTTCGGATTGGGTTTGGATCGGTTTTCGGGTTTCGGATCGGGTTTCATAATATCCAAATCCAAATCCAAAAATTTTCGGGTCTGAAAATCAAATCCAAATCCAAATCCAAAAATTCGGGTTCGGGTTATCCAAAATTTCGGGTATCAGATCGGGTATCCGTCGGATCGGATTTTTTTGCCATCCCTAGACATTGACAGGAGTAATGACAATTGATCCGTTGTAACAGTAATCTACTACGAGGTCAAATGTTTTGGCTTTTATATTTAATGGAGGGGAGATGGTGATTCGGGATGATTCTTTGAAAAGGCGTTTCAGGTAATCACTCTTTGACGACAAAAGTTCCTGTGAAGAAGCAGATGAGTTAGATCAAATAAATCAATGTTCAAAAAACTAAAGATACTACAATTCAAAACATTGATAAAGAAAAAATATGTAGACCAACATTGTACGGGACCTTGTGTATCGGATGCGTTCATGTTAACTTAGGGTCGAACAATCGTGCAAAGTAGACGTGTATAGTTTGATTCTAACATAAATGTGTAATACAATAACATATAATCTCATGATTTGATGTTCAGATCCAATGTATATAAAAGTTATCACTTATGTTAATATTCTTCAACTTTGATAGTAGAAAAATTTACATACCTTGTACACGCAAAAACAAGAACCTTGAACGTATATTTCATCATCGGTTTTAGGCTCCATTGATCCTAGTATTATTTTGACTCTAGGAGTGTGTTTAAATCTCCTAAAAAAGGGGGACAATATTGATGTAGAAATTGACACATTTTTCTTTTTATTAGTTTAAAAAGCTTATAAACAATATTTTATACCGATCACATGTATTGATACAAATACATATAAAATCAAACCAATTTTTTTTTAAAAAAAAAGTTATAATATATAATTATAGAATAAATTTGAGTGTGATTTTAGGGATCCTACAAATTGGTCATAAGTAATAAAAATTGAATAAAAATAAGTTACAACAATGAAAAGGCCAAATTCTCCAACAATTTAGATCGAGTCATGTTATTAGCATAAAAAATATGAAAGATAATAATTAATAAATATATTTTTTAGTTATTTTGTTCATGTTTTGGCTCCATAATTAAAAAACTCTTTTTTTATTTTTTAAAAATAGGAAAAACTTTATAGATAATAAATATGGTATTTGGCCAATTAATTACGTTGCATCATAATATTTTTGGCATTATATTTATATCAAATGAAACTGTATTTTCCGTTTTCTAAAAATTATTTTGAGGCGAAACACCTATGATTATAAAGATTAATTGATACGTTGTGATCAAGATTTTTCAGTTTCTCGTCCCTATCTTGATCTTGGGCTTAGTATTTGCAGACTATTAATTAGTTGAAAATCAATTTAAAGATTCTATTCTTAATTATCTCAACAAAAAAAATTAGTAATTATCATAAAAAGTAATTGATATGATATAGAATATCATGCAATAAAATAATCAATTAATCGATTTGATAATAGCTAAATTCCAAAATTATAATTTTAATGAGTAGACCAGCAAATACATATATGTACCGAATTAGCACAACATAATCTTTTATATTAATATTAATTATTTTGTAAATCAATTTAAAGATTCTGTTATTAATTATCTCAACAAAAAGTTTTAGTAATTATCATAAAAAGTAGTAATTGATAAAGAGTAAAAATACTTGAGTAGAGACTAATTTCGGTTCATATAAATAGTAGAGGTTTAGATAATGCTATGTAATGACAAAAAGAGGCATCAAGGAAATAAAGAAGATTAAAAAAATGAAGTACATAGTAGAGGTTAGATTTGGGTCGATCCAATCTAAATTGGGTCGCTCCAAATGTTGTGTAATGACAAAAAGGGGAATCAAAGAAATAAAGAAGATTAAAAAAATGAAGGATAATAGTAGTAATTTTCGAAATGTAATACTAGCAGACATTAGGATTATATTGATATTGATTGATATTGATATGTAAAAGATACTCCCACAACAACTGAAATTTTCAAGGATTCCATGATCAAGTCTTAGTCTTGGCACTAGTTTACACCGATTTGGAACTAAATGCCTTATCTGTTGGTTTAGGAGTGTTCCGCATCAATACAGGACCAGAAATCTTGACCTTTAAGAAATCTTTTGAAGTAGGAAGCCGATACGAAAATATTTTGCCATTAAAGTTAATGGCAAATATATTTTGGTCTGTGTCCATCTTAAAGAAGCTGGAACAGGAGTAATAGATAGAAAGTGGCTTGCAAGGCCTAGCAAAGAAAGCTGACAGAAGTGCGGGAAAAAAAAGAGAGCTTATATATGTGTCAACCTAGCGGTGATACCATGTAAATATCATACCGAAGAGAGGATGATTGCAGATTCTTCTATATATCTTGATCCAGAAAAGCTTTTCTTTATAGATACAACAAAGATAATTTACAGAGTCTTGCAGCTACCTATATCCACATTGCTGCCATCAAACTAGCCTAAAAGATGTGGCAGGTTAATCTCAATATTATGTAAATACAGCAGTTATATCGACGGCTAGAGACACCTTTCACTGTTAGGCCAAGTTGTGTTTCTACAATCATTTGTGGAAATTTTTATCATTGTAGCCGAGTGTTAGAAAAGAATAAGAAAGCTGCAATATTTAGTTCGTCCAACATTCCTATTCTACAGTCCTTATATAGGTGACCAAAGATAAAATATAATGTAATTTTATCTACTTGCCATTATATTGTTCCATGAGGTACGAATCCCATTAGGTCCTCATTTGCTAGATTATAGTAAGGTCTTCTGCTCTTGTAATGAGATCCTATGTTTCATATCATTATTCATTCTACTGTGCAGTCTTATTTTGGCAATGTATTAATTGTTATCTTTATAGTCCAAAAAACAAAAGTTGTTTATTGTAAGTGAATTTTATTTCAGGCTGTCCTTAAGCAATTTGGAGCTAGTGGATATGGAGGTTCTGATTCTGTCAGTGATGGACCAGAGTTCCAGCAGCACCAAAAGCTTGAAAAATTATACATATCTACTCGTGCTGCCAAGGTTTCTTCTTCTTTCAAATTGATTTCCATGTTGTCTTTAAGATGTTGGATGAAGATGTTGAAGTTTGTGATAGCATTATTCCCCAGTTTCACGATTCGCATGCTAATTGTCTCAAAGTTGAATTATCTGATTTACTGAATTCGACACTCTGTTCATCTCTAACTTTGCAGACTGATCTTACTGATCGGTTTTTTTGCTTTTTGTGCATTATGCATTTCTTTTTAGTAAAGTTTATGGAGTGCAAGCTGTAGAATTTAATGTCCCGAGGTCGTAGAGTCATTAAGTCTTTTATTAAACCATTATTTGCTTGGACTCATATTTCCCACAACCTCATGTCGAAATGATGACACATCATGTTCGCTTATTAGTGCCTTTTCTTTTGCAGCATTTTCAAAGGGATATTGTACGCGGTGTAGAAGGTTATATTGTTACTGGCTCCAAGCAAGTGGAAATAGGTGAATTTGCTCAGCTTACTTTTATGCTAGTTTTGTAGCTTAAATTGTAGCAATGGACTTGTTTGATACTTTGATGTTTGATAAACAGGAACAAAGCTATCAGAAGATAGCAGAAAATATGGTGTTGAGAATACATGTACTAGTGGCAGCACATTGTCAAAAGCTGCAGCAAGTTTTGGACGTGCTCGTGCTCAAATGGAGAAGGAACGTGGAAATATGTTGAAAGCCTTTGGTACACAGGTTAGATCATTTTTGTTGTCTTTTCACGTTAATAAAATCTGAAAGTTTTGAAATCGGAATACTTCGAATCCTGTACTTATTATATTACACACAAATACTGCATCACACAAAACACATTTTTTTTGTAAATGGGTGAGATACCATTTAAAGGCGTGTAGATGAGGCCGCTCTGATAGCAAACTGTTATTATCTCAAGTCTGAATCATGCCATACTTTTGTTTTCAGCTTCCATCTTTACTCGGACTTTTTTTAAAAAATCGATGACGAGTCATAATTTTTGATGTGTTTTTCGCGACTGTTGACATATTTTAGTTTTGGAAAAAAGAAATTTTCGGTCCATACAGTAATTGGAGTTTTAGCATCAGCTCCCTACATCATTAGAGTAATTCTGATTTGAAGGTCCCTTAATTTAAAAGTGGCCCCCATCTCTATCTCATTTATGCCATGCTGTCTACTTCACCTAAAAAAAATCTGCTGCAATCTGCATTCCATCTTGCAATTTCCAAGTTCTTAAGTGACAATAATTGGGACCTCAAATAAAACAGGTGAATAGTTGAGGGACAAGTTGTTCAATTTGCAGGTTTCTGGTACTTCCAAAAACCAGTTTGAAGTAACTTTTTCTCAGGAGATGCAATGCACAATTAAAATTTCAAATATGCATTTGGAAGTCAATTCAAAGTAATCTATAGACCTTGTTTTTCTTAAAGATTAGATAAAAATATGTTTCTTATTCAAATTCAAATTCTGTTAGGATTAAATCTACTTAAGATTAGACATTAGTGTAACTGGCTCTTGGTTCTTTGAGTGTAATATACATTTCACTTAAGGTCGAATAAAAGACCATGTGGTTTTATGGTTCTATAAAGATAACTTGCTGACAGTATTGTCTTTGATAACCTGGATATGGTCATAAGGTGGGGAATTGCGTGATGTGTTTCTTTGAATTGAGTATGGCAGTATGACTATTGAAAATCTAGCTTTTGGTGATAGCTTTGCATGTTTCATTTTCAGCTCTTGTTTCAACTTCTTTCATTTGAGGATTCTAGTATCTCTCTTGTAACAATAGTGAATAGACTCCAGCTTTGTATTTCAGCGGTTTTTACTTTTTGAGATTTTAGGTTGCAGAACCATTAAGAGCGATGGTACTGGGAGCTCCACTTGAAGATGCTAGACATCTTGCTCAACGTTATGATAGAATGCGACAAGAGGCTGAATCTCAGGTACTGTTTTATATCATTTTACTTTGTTATTGCATGCACAAACTTCTAAAAATTTCAATGACTTGGAGTAATTATATGAATTCCGAGTTCCTAGTTTACTGACTTAATGAAAGAATTATTATATACAATTTTTAGAAATATTAGTCTATAAGTTTTAAATATAAGGTTCCTACAAGCTTTAAAAACCATTCTCTCTCAAACCTAGATAGGCCATTGAAGTTTCAAGACGACAAGCAAAAGTGCGAGAAGGAACAGGAAACCCAGACATAGTTCTAAAGCTTGAATCAGCAGAATCGAAGCTTCAGGATCTAAAATCAAACATTGGAATTTTGGGAAAGGAAGCCTCTGCAGCAATGTCTGCTGTTGAAGCCCAGCAGCAAAGGTTGACGCTCCAACGACTTATTTCCATGGTAAAGAAATTGTTAGTTAGGTATAATTTCTAAAATCTACATCAGTAATAAATTCATTTAATGGTGTTTCTTGGGTATCAAAGGTTGAATCGGAGCGTGCTTATCATCAAAGAGTTCTCCAGATACTTGATCAGCTTGAAAGCGAGGTGTGTATCGGTATAGCTACATCACATTTAATTATATATATTAAGTGAGAATTTTGATAGCTTTAGGTGTTACAGGTACAAAATAATTTATTGATAAAGTAATTGCCTCTTTCTTATAAACTTGGGCCATTGGCTACCTTCCTAGACTTAGGAGACGTCTGAAAGGTTTCTTATCATTACTTTATTGTGGTATTTCCTTTATGGCATCTGCAGATGTTGTCAGAACGACAGAGAATTGAAGCAGCCCCTCCTACTCCAAGTGTAGACAATAATCCTCCACCGCCATCATATGAAGAAGTAAATGATGTTTTTACTGCAACGCATAATGGAACATCTGATGATATGGATTATTTTTTAGGAGAAGTGAGTGGACCTAATTTTTGTTGGATATCAGTTTGACTGAGCTCACTCCGCACTTTTTGTAAACTCTGCTTATGATTATATCTGTTTTTTCTTACAACTGTAATTGAACTTCAGGATCCCTATTTTTCTTGGGAATTTTACCTTAGTGCCTATTTTTGTAGGCTTTATACTCCTATCATGCAGAATCCGACGTGGAGCTCAATTTGTCAATTGGTGACTACGTTGTTGTCCGCAAGGTTGGTAACTGGCTTACAGTTAACTAAGTGGTCGAGTTACAAGTTTTACTTTATTTTAGCCTTAATTTATGCACCACATTGAATTCAGAAGCATTCTTATCTGCATTCAATGCCTGTAGACTTATATCGTTACAATAGACCAGTAATGAGCAATCACGACTCACGAGTAGTGATTAGTCAATGGTGTGCTTCTAGGTGCTTCTAGAAGCAATAATGTTTGCCTGTAGGTGCTTTAATTTTTCCATGAATTCATCCGAGCATATCTGAAATTTCAAATAATCAAGTGAACATGCAGCAGTACGTTAGGTGCCTCTTGTGATTTCTTACAACATTGTAGCAAACAATTGATCTCAAACTATGACTTTGTTACTTAACATTTTGTGAATACATGTAGGTTTCTAACAACGGTTGGGCAGAAGGTGAATGTAACGCGAAAGCAGGCTGGTTCCCATTTGGATACATTGAAAGACGTGAACAAGTCCTTGCGAGCAAGATTGCTGACTTATCCTAGTACAATCTGGGTTCGTTTTATGTGCGTACACACCAGTGAGCATGTGTTTGTAATTGCAAGTACAGAACTCAGCATTCACTAATTCTTTTTGTCTATTTTGTACCCCTTTTCTGGTAAATGTATCCGAGTTTTGGTTTGTATCAAGTTTGCCTTTGTACACAGTGCCACAGCTGAAACATGTATTTCACCTAAAAATTTTGAGTCCTTGCGTAATACAGTGACAGCTGGCTTAGGCAAGGAGGGTTTATTCCTTTTTTTTGGTTAGGTTAGTCTTCCTTGTGTTACTCAGAAACGAAAGATCAATTTGTTAAGATCAATTCGTTAAGGTGTTTACATAGATGATGTTGAACAAGAGTAAATTGCAGTTTGTACCTACCATTTTTGGATGATTTGTCAATTTAGTCCTGAAATTTAAGCCAGCTGCTTTCGATTTGCCATACTTTCAAAACAATCAATACACTAGGATACAATTTAAAATTATGAAATTTTAAACTATGCTTATACTTCTGAATATTACGGGGCATCTGACCACAATAAAAAGTTTTAGACGAAGATGACAAAACGCCCAAAGAAAACAGGTATAAATTGCAACTGCTCAGTACATTATGTGTTTTGCCAAAACGAATAAATTATTGTATAAGGGTAAATTTTGTAGTATTATCTCGAACATAGTTTGTAGGTAGTTTTTGCAAGACTTCTGAACTTTCTCTGCTCGTGAGAAAATAATTGTAGTAATACTACACAAACAAAAAGGAATTGCTTCTCAGTCCATATGAGGTTTTCTGCAATGTGCTTGACATAATATCGCTTTGTCCTTTCTAAGTTCAATCTAACATTATTCACACCTGTTTTCGACGTTTTTTTTTTTTAAGTCTCTTGTTTCTAACAACAATCTCACATAAAATAACACTATATATAAAATAACTGACTAATCTCAATGTTCTTGTTAAATGATTTGCAGTGTAAAATTTAGGGTACAAATTATACATCTTTAACTTGAATAGTTGCAGAAGTCAAAACTACAACATTATCAGTAAGCTCCAGTATAAGAATGCATTTTGTCTCTACTCAAAAACTGGAATCTTGCAAGATGGGATCCTACAAAATACAAAATATAAAATTCAGGTCCTCCACAAAAAAACATTACTATACAATCAATGCTGCATTACTTGCACCAAAAATATCAATGCCCATAAAGGATCAACTTACACGCATTGTTTGAGAGGTTTGAAGATAGATATGAACAAAGGATAGCCAGTATGATGAAGATAATAGCGATCTGCATTGGAATTTCAATATTGTGAGTTACTACTGGTGTAATTTGCAAAAACTAGATAATGAGAAACATTAGGAGTAAATATTGACCACGGAAATTTTGATAACTCTTATCTAAAAGAACAAGTGAACAGCAAAGGAAACACTAACCAACACAGAGTTGTATCCTGATTCATTCTCGATTATGTATGATTTTCTGCTGCAATGTAGAAACATTGTGGACTTTCAGAAATCACACATTCCACAAGGACAATACAATTTGATAGTAATTACAATATTAGTGCCGGGTACATCAGGTAAACAAACCTTTTGGTTAAAGCTCCTGAATCCTTGCATGTTTTCTGAATTGCTTCTAGCCTGCTTAAAGTTATCGTCGCATTTGGATCATCGTTGTCAACCTAAATGTGTCAATGCAGCATATAACTCACTAATGTCAACAACTCAGCACTAGAAAAGTTGCATTTTTGACCAAAAGAAGATATACAAAGGAGAATCAGACATTAGCCACATTCTCTATAATTCTATTGGAACAGTTGTTAGAAGTCTAATTTCAAATAGACTTGACGTAATCTGTCACAAATCCACTAATGAGTTTTGAACTTGGAAAACAGAGGTGGATGCATAACCTTGTAGATGTATTTTCTTTCCCTTTTCCCTATGTTCCAAACATTATAAAAGAGAATACAATGGTAGTTTTAGTTGTTTTGAAGCAGGTTGCAATAGATATCTAATACCATTTATGAGGATGAAATTAGGAAACTAGTTCTGTAGTGCACAGTAAATAACCTGAGATATAGCTTTTGGAGCAATATGTCAAACCCTCGATGTTATACATTTTACTCTATTTGACTTCCATTTGTGAATGTTAATAGCATAAATATTCAGTAATATGCTGTAGAACATCACTGTCAATGCATTGTTAAGAAAGTTTTTTTTTTTTAATCACCTAGTTAAGAAAGTCTTATAATTAGCTAAATGTATGATAACATACCTTAGACTTCAGCAAACAAGAAAAATCAAAGAAGGCGCCATATACGTCGGACATTGTTTTTGTTCGATCAATAACTTTAGCAGTAAGACCTAAACAAAAAACCAGAATTTATGTCTATATTAAAATTTCAAGAAAACTATACCTGACTTTTGTTATAACCACTAAGGTCAATAAGTACACCAGAAAACAGCTAACGGACGTCCAACATTCTTAATTTAATACTTAAACATTTCATGTGCATATATACATGGCCGAAGTTTTATGCTCAAACAGGATGATGCATGAAGAAGGAAAACAATGGCTTTTCGGCTTGGATATATCAAATAATACTTTCAAGAAAAGGAAGTGAATCAATGGTATTGTTAACAAGGGGCCTCTGAATCTAGAAAAATGCATTTTTGATAAATGACTCCCTAGTGAGAAACCATCATACCCTACTTATACAACAGCCCAAATAATGAATAATTTAGAATTTCTAAACATGATAATTTATTTATAGTTAAGGCGAAGTCTTGATCAAGCAGTAAAGATAGCTGTCGAAATTTCTATTATTGGCACTTGGCAGACATCATCTGGTTTTTCGTTTCATATGGTGTTAGGGCAATTTGCCTATGTTCAATGGGAGTAGAAATCACCTTTTCACCTACGATCACAGAGAAAGTCTGCGGGATGTAGGGATTCTTACCCATACAACAAAGTTGGTGGAAATCTGAAGATAAGTCAACATCTTTATGTCTCTTTACTACTGGGTAGTTATAAATGAGTGTGGTAGACTTGGTATTCCAGAACACCACCAATCATATTCAACTTTCAAGACGATGGTAAAGACATTAAGCTGTGTTATAAAATGATGGCATACATTTGCCAATATGATATTGCAAGGAGTACAATTCAGGAGTAATCTTACCACGTCTCATTTTCACTACCCCTCTGAAGACTTGAATGTTGTTGAAGCATAAAGAAAGCGTTCCGATTGCCATAATCTGATAAAGTTTAAAATCAGAAGCATATTTATAGAGGCAAAAATAAACATGAAAATAAATGCAGTATTAAGCAGAAAACAGTGCTCTGCTGACACCCACTAGTTCGCAGTGTGATTTCCAATAAAGAACTAACAAAAGATGGTATTTGTTGGCTGTCTGATGAAAGACTCATCAGAATTTTCTATGTAGGGTCAAACCTAACATTGCAAATAATACAGTTTCCAGAATCTGTGGCCAGATAAAGAAATGGGGATAAAATGAAGAAGAAAAAAGACGAATTCCTCGAGAGAATAGGTAGTAACTCAGCGCGTGTCTTGAACTTTAGGGGGATTATATTTAAAAACAGAAAAAAGCTGAATAGTCTTATACCACAAAAACATTTAGGTCATTTAATTTTATAAGATATATGGAGTTCCTTGTATTAATGTACCTGTGGAATTGCACAGAACCGGAAGATGGCAGGATCCCGCAAATCAGACATGTACTTTAGACAGTCTTCTGCATGTATCAGAGCATTTGTGACCATATCATTAAGGCACTGCACCGCCTTTGTTGAGTACTCCTCAGATTTTAAGTCCTGAGTTACACAAAAGCCATGATTCCAGGTAGCCAAATTTGAAAAATAATTTATGAACAACCATTATATTACGAATCATTAATTAGCTAGTTTTCCAGTAATGTTGTTATCATATCTTTGATGGTTAGACAATTAAATGAAGCAATAAAACTAAATTTCTGTATAGTAACAGAAAGAGATAAACCTCGAGTTTATCAACATATTTACTCCAGATCTCTCGAGGCCAAAACATGCGTGACTTGGGTATCTCATTAATGTCCTCCAAATAATCTCGAATGATGTTTGTCTTCTGCAATATATTAAACAAAAAGTGTGAAACATTATTTCATACACTAATTTAATTTTAATCACCATTTTTTTATGTCAAGAACTAATCGCCACTTTATAGTCCTATGATGTCAAAATGAATACCTGGAGAAATAAACCCATTGAATTGGATAAAGCATCTGTAGCCAGATCTTCTGCCCCTGAAGCATGGAATAGTTTTGACAACCCTAATCCAACAAGTCCTGCTACATAGTGACAATATTCATCATAATCATCGATTGACTCTACCTGTAAGACAAGGAACTTATAAGTGACACATATAGCATAGAATTACTAACGTATTTTACTAATTTTACAAGTTATATGTAGCTCCAAGACAGTAAAATTTAAAGTCAACACAGTATCTAAGTCTCTCAGGATATACTTGCACATAAATTTGATAATATAGGTTCAAATAAGGAAGCTTAAAATCCTAAATTTAGTTTCTTTAAATTATTTCATATATATTTTTTAAAATCTTATTAAGGATTATCTGGGGAGCACATAAAAAAATAACACAAAACTTATCAAATAAAAAAAAAGATAGGGTAGATCCTTCATTCTTTCATGATATCCATTATTACCTCCTTACATATAAATTTTGCCATTCCTGCTCCCATTCGCATTGTAATATCTTCTATTGCCTCCTGGTAACTGTAGAATAATTCAAAAATTAAAGTCACCTTATCAGATGTCCAGAATCTAAATATAAAGATATTGATGTGGTCAAAAACTATTCTAAGAGAAAATTCAGTAATGCTAAGTAAATGCATTCATAGAAGGGGCTTACGCCACCTGGGCCTAATACAAACTCAAAATTATTGGGTTAGATTTCAAGATAATAGAGAATGCTATAAGCTTTTGATGTTTGCTCATCAAGATGTCATTAAAAAAGGTATACTTATATACTGTTAAAGACTTGGATTCCTAGCATTCTGCAACGTTAATGGAAAAAACAAGACTGAGCACAACTCTAAAAATAAAGTGAGACACACGACAAGGGTAGAAAAACCAAAAGGTGTAGGAATCACTAAATGTAGAATTTCTATATCAGTAGATTTTAGGATGGAGAAAGTAGTAATCAAGGAAAGTGGGAGCATAGCCACATTAGTCTTGACTTAATTTGGGCCAATCACCATTTGGACGCTTAAGGGGCGGGACAAAAATGAGACACTAGTCATGATTTTCTTTTTGAATACTAAGAAATCATTAATCACCCAAATTATGAGCCAAAACAATTAAAAGACAAAACGCCAGAAACTGATGCAAAAATAAGTAAATGAATAAATATAATGCAGCAATATCAATCACTATAAACAGTTGGGAAACAACAGACCTTCCAAATATATATTTATTAAATCTTTAATTAAATAATTAAAAAAACAGCAGACAGATAGTGATCTGAGGCTAGACCTTTACTAGTTTGCAATTTTTCATTGCATAATTAGTATCAAAGGTAAAGGTTGTGTTAAAACTTATATGCATATTCCTGAAACATAATATTCCTATCATAATGCTCTAGATATATATTGTCTGCATCTATCATTTACTAATTTGTGAATGTTCCGGCATCTCCTGAGGTGATCTTACATGTTACTGTCAGTCTAAGTAACATCACCAGCTTCTAGTATCAAGCAATTATCCACAGAGTATTTTAAAAAGTATAGTCACTGAAAAAGAGTAAATATCATGATGCATAGTCCGCTTGCTTAATATACCTTTCTAATGTCCACAAAATAAAACTTGCCAAGACAGATTCACACAAAACTTATTCTACAGCCATTTATTTCACAATTTAAATGAGATATATTCTCTGAGTTAGAATGTACCCTTTTGCAAGCTCCAGAAAGGCATTAGAAACATGATGGAACTCGTCCATGAGAACTTTGTATTCCTTTGTACCACCTTTACCCAAAGTACGAAGCCAGATTAGCAAGAAGTTAAAATTTAGATCAAGTATATAAGATGCAGACAACTTGTTATCATGTATAAGTAAAAGCCTTCCCTACAAGGGATACGAAGTCTTCACCCATACGACTCTAGCTAAGTGAAGAAAGTCAATAGTCCAGTAGTACATTAGTTAATTTAGATGACAAAAATTACTAAAGTCCGAATAAGGCATTGTTAAAACTTCAGGCCTTTCTTTAAGATATTCTTGCTTTTCTCCTATTGATTGTACGCTGTGTCATGTGGGGACCTTGGTAGCGTACTAACACTTCTATGAAATATTCTGTTATAAAATCTAGTTTAATAAACAAACATGATAGCGTGAGGAAAGGATAAACATTTAAAAATAATTTTCACTTTCATCGTACAAGTTTTAATAGTTTCTTCAAAACTATGAAGAACAATAGTGGTAATTTGTAACTGACCTAATGACAGATAAGCAAATTAGTGCTTCATGTAATTTCTTCATCAACACATCATGGAACACTAAAGGTATACCTATTTGAAGTTTGTCAAATTTCCCTACCAACTTTAAGTAATGACAGCAAAATAGTACGTTTCACATTGACTTGCAATTAGAAAAATACGTTCGCCTACTCTGCATCCCCATGAGCAGAAACTAAAACTACTCGCTACTGAATTAAACTATTGGAGCTTAAACTATCACATGAAGAAAACTTTTAGGTATATTACAGGTCAAATCAATACAGTATAGGGAATGGTAACACATGTAAAAAAACCTAGAAGTAGGACTGTAGGAGAACTGAGAACTTACATGAAAAGTGCCAATCATTATCATATACGTGACGATGAAAATTGTTGAGGATAGGTACTTTAACATCTGCGGATATGCTCGTGTCATCCTCTGTAGAAACAAAAAAACAAAGAACATAAAGAAGTATGAGGAGAATGATTTAACCATAAAATAGCAAACAACATTATGCACATCAACATGAATGCCCAAAAATGCAAAAAGATATGATGAGGAACGGGATTGAAGACTTTTTATATATGTTACTAATAGGTTTATTTGTATTTAGTTTAGAGAGAACTAAAAATATTTGTTTATATGTTCTATATGTGGGGTTAGGAATTTATTATTTAAGTAGTTTATTTATAATAAAGCCCAATTGTTTACGGGCCTAAGTCCATTAGATTTAATATTAGGGATTAAATTTTCTATATAAGTGATGTGATCCCCCACATATTACTTAGCTTTGATTTTACATCTTTCTTGGGAATAATAATCGATTGATTATTCTTGGATATCGTATAATCTCAGTGCTTGCTATTGTTCTTAATTACTTGCCCTATTGTTCTATTATTGTTACGCTTGGATTAAACACTTTTCTTGAGATTAATAATATCGATTGTTCTTGGGATATCGTTTAATCTTTGCAATTATCAGCTTATCATCAATTTAATATTATTGTCCTTTATCAAGATATACACAAGATTAGCACAAAATAACATACCAACAGTGTCAAGGGCCCGCAGAACCAAGTAGAAAATGCACACCTGCACAAAGTGAAACATATCTAAAAGAAGTCAATTGACGTTTGTAGTATGGATATATAAACTCATAAATATAATACGGACATATATACAAAAGAGTTTACTAAATAGAAAGATGCCAAAATGAAAGTTTAGACTTTGATCACTTGCTTGCCTGTGAATAAAAGTAGACCTATGGCTCCATGGCCATTTTGGTGTATGATCATCTTCCTATATCTATATGTGAAAATATTACTAGAGTCCATAAAAACAAGATAAGGTAATTGGTATAAATTCTAATAAACAAGGTCAAACTAACAAACTAAAAGTTCATGAGGAATTTTTCATCACTCTATCCTTGGTTATGTATCCATTAAATTGTGACCACATTATTTTTCATAACAAGACCAACAGTCCAGATCCCAAAATAAATTAGTTGATGTTTTTTGTTCTCTTTTTTCCAAAAAAAATGATAATTGTAAATATTTCTCCTACCTTTTAATAGTTACTATGGTTTTTTCTTTGGCCAACTACATTTATCCAAGAACATAATTGGCTTAGAAAATAAAACTGTATATTCCTAAAGCTGGGATGAAGAATACAAACACACAGAATAACAGCTTGAGCTAAAAGATTTACATGTACAAAGTACATTGTAAATAACTTATCCCAAAGAAAAGGAGAAACATATTGCAAATTCATGAGCATATAATATATAACACATGCACATACAAAAATAATATATGACACGGCTATTCATCTAATAGAAAATTTAGAATCCTCATGAAGCTAAATCACCTAATCCAAGGATTACACAACTCACAACATTCACTAAAATTTAGAATAATTGTTGTGAAAAAAGACAGGGTCACTTGAATGCTCGAAGTTTATTTTGTTTATTTACAGATTTTAATACTGGTAATTGTTCTAGTTCAGGTCCCCCCCCCCCCAACGAAAGCTATAATTCTTAGGAGGCTGGTTCAGTTTTTTTCTCTTTCAGTCTGAATGTAGAACACTTTTGCACATGTCTATCCCATTATTATTTTGTAATATATTGGACTGCAGTGAATTATGGTCATCTTGTTAATTATAGTTTAAATTGTCAATTCTTTCAGAACTTGATTTTCATCTGACTTTCTTTGCTTGTAAGCTTTGAGCTACACTTGACAACTATCTATTGCATTTCAAATTTCTGGAACATGCCTTTTATACTGTAATTCTTGTTGCAACAGGTGCTCAAAGTTTACCAATATCCAATTACTGTCACTGCAGTTCAGTTTGCTGTTGGAACTGTCCTGGTAATTTTTATGTGGACATCAAACCTCTACAGGTGGCCTAAAATTAGTGGTGCACAGGTACTTAAATACCTAGCATAAGTATTTTTATTGGTAAGTATCATATTGACTGATTATGGCATATTACTCTTAGCTTGTGGCGATTCTACCATCAAAGCTATGCAGCCCTTTTTCTCGGTTGTACTCTCAATTATTCTACCATCTCAAACACAATACATGTTATACGCACCAATAACAATTCACTACACAGTACATACACAGATAGCATCATTAATAAAAAAATCACTACACAAATAAACTCATATTCCAGATTCTAATTAGAACATAGTTAACCAAAATGCAACTTACAGACAGCAATAACAATTCACTACACACACACACACACACTAATTTACTATCAAAATGTAGAAATCACTATACGCATAAACTCGTATAAATAACCTAAATTCCAGATTCTAATTTCAACATTTTCAACTAAAATGCCACAACTCACTACATATACACATACAACTACACGGATTCAAACACGAGCACGAGATCGCACATACAATATAATATAAGATAAGAAGCGGATGAATCGAATTGAAAGGAAAAAAAACATACAGCATCACGAAGCTGAGGACCGAGCTGTTGAATAACGAGACCGAAGCTTCTGGAAACCTTATGAAGCATAGAGTAACAAAACGCCCAGTGTGGCTCCGGAGGGATCTGTTTCTCAGCGTGCTTACAAGCATATTTAAGCTTTAACAACGCATAAAAATCATCAGGATGCTTCAATATCGCTCCCAAACTTGCCATACCTAACAAATTCGAAATCAATTAGGATTCGAAATCAATTTGATTAGTTCAGATACATATGAGATTGCAATGTGATTTGTAAATTCAATTCAATTTATATATATATTACTTACCGAAGAAGACTGTTTTATTTGCAGTGTGTTGAGAGAACAGGTTCGAGATGTGGATCCTGAATACAAAAATGCTTGTTTTTGTTTTGTGTTCCAGTAGAATAACAGTTGCCTATATATAACCAAATATTATTATCTTCGATTTTTTAGGAATAATATCCGAAAATTAAAAAATGTTTCCAAAAGCCTGTTCAAATAAATATCTGATTATTGGCCATGTTTGTTTCATAGGATTAAGTAGGGGATAAGACTATAATCCATTAAAAATTTTAATCCCATGTTTGTTTGTAAAAATTTACTTGGGATTACATTAAGGATTATAGTCCTTTAAAATAACAATCTCATGTTTGTTTGGTGGGATAAGGGGTGTGATTATAATCCTCTCCAATACTTGGTTAGAGAAGGTATTATTTAATCTCATCTCACAAGTCATTTTTTTAAAGGATTATAATCCTTTCACTATAATCCCTTATAAAACAAACATGGGATTAGAAATTTTAAAGGACTATAGTCCAATCCATAGGTTATCCCTCAAAACAAACATGAGATACGATAATTTAAAGGATTAAATTTTTTTAAAGAATTATAGTCCAATCCTAGACTTAATACTTCAAAACAAACATGGAATAGGATAATTTAAAGGATTATAATCCTATGGCTATGTTCACTTCACTTGAATGGAATGGGGGAAGAATGGAATGAAATTTATACTCTTATTTGGGAAAGATTGGAAAAATGTTTAGATTTTCATTCCTTACTTCATTCCTTTCCACACAATTTAAACTAAAGTTCTAATCCACATGTTTTGGAAGGAATGCTTCATTCCCAATCATCATCATTTTCCTTGCAATTTTCATCATAAGAAATTTCTTCTCCCTCATATTTGTTCATTATTTCCCCCAACATCCCTTCTTTCTTCATAAATTTTGTTTACAATTTTCATTCCATTCCTACCTCATTCCATTCTCCCCAAGTGAACACAACCTAAGGATTATAAACGATGGAATTATTATAATAGGATTATTATCCCGAGATTATAATCCCTCCAAACAAACATACATGGCCTTAGTGAATTGTTCCGAAAACGAAGAAATTATTATTTTAGACAAAGTCCACGAAAAAATTATTATTTTTTGTTATAATTAATTTTATGAATATTTAAATACTATAATAATAGATTGTAGCGGGACATATGAGATTTACGGTTTATATGATCGGCATTTATTCAATCTACTATTTTCCAACATGCATGATTATAATGTTTTGAGTAAAAAATAAATTTACATGATTGACATCTATTTACTTTACTATTTTCTAACATGCATGATTATAATGTTTTGAATAAAAAATAATATAAATAGATGAAATACGTGCAAAATATGTTAAAAAAACGTATGAGTATATGTAAATTGTAGTAGTTTTAGCTTTCTAAATTATTTTAATTAATTTTGTGGTGAGTTCGGGTTCGCTCAAGTTATTTTATATAATTATTTTTTTTAAAATTTTGAGAGTAATTTTTTTTATTGAATAACTTAAGTCGAGGTTAAATTTTTATATGAATAATAATTGTATAAGCTACTGAGCTACATATACATATTTAGTTTAGAAACAATTTAAATTTATATTATTAAATTTTCATATTTAGAAAACATTGCATCATTGTCAGGAAGTTGTTGGTTGTTACTCGTTAGTCGTTAGTGAAATATAATTGGGAAACTAGTAGGCATCCTACGATTTGTTTGGCAGCTTAAAACTAAAAGAAGGGTTTGATGGATTTGTTTGATGCCCATTTTGAAATGGATATGGTATTCATTTTATATTATTCTATACCTAAATACTGGTAATAGTTGTTTGTGATTGCTTAAAATAAGTTACTTTTGATTTAATGGAGGTGTTTTTAACATTATGGAGAAAGTAAAGTTGTTTACTTTAAGTTTAACGAATGTGTTTGGATAATTTTACTTAAAGTTAAATGGGTATTTAATAATTTTGACTTAAAAAAATTTTAAATTCATAATTTTAAATTTTAGAAAAATCGTGAAAAAAAAAAACTCGATAAGTCATAAACTACTTAAAGTAGTATTGCCAAACAGGTCAAAAACTACTTAAAACTATTTTTAGCTTTAAGCACATGTTGTCAAACGGCCTCTAAATGGCATTTTGATTTAAAAAACAGTCATACATGTTTGTGCAATGCTTTGTACGTAGTTTGTACTTTTGTATTCACTTTTGTTTTTGTTTATATATTTTTCTGAAAGAAAAGAAAAAAAATTGAAAAATTGATTTCTTCCGCTCGAAAGATTTTGTTGAAAGAAAAGAAAATACTTCTAGAAATTTGAAAATAAAATTCTTATATATTTACCTTCAAAGTTTTTTTCCCCATTTTTGAAAAGATTTAAAGAGAAAATAAAATAATCTATTTTCTCTCCTTTTCTTTTCTTTGATTCCGAACACACCGTTAAGGATCATTTGTTTAATATATATATAATTTATTTTTTTTCTTCCTAATATTAAGGTAATATTGTTCGGTAAATAATTTTTTATTTAATAACATTATTAATTAATTATTACATGTATTTTAAAAATTAATAAGAACTTTTTAATTCGAAAACTGTAAAATTTTAAATTGTCTACTATCATGTGACAAATAATACTAATTTAGTTTTTAGGCGATTTATGTTTTACCAATTCTCTTGTTAATAAATGGCAAAATACATCAACGATACTTTTATGTCTCGTCTTATCTCAACGTGTCCTATGTGAGATTTTTTCCATGATCAGTCATGCGGTTAGAGCATCTAGTGAGACAAATTTTGAAAGAATGTCCTAAATACTCAAAAAATGGATACCCAATTATCAAAATACCCAATTCTGAAAACATCGACCTCTGTACCCATGGGATACGCCACTCCCGTGGGCGTGTCCACTGCTACAGTGCATCGCCAGAAAACTCGTCTTCTTTCTTCTTGTCATCACCGACGTCTGTGACGATTCCGGTCTCACCATTCGATCTCTCTCTCCAACAACTTATCGAACCACTATAACATGTTAAAATGATCGCAATCTCTTGAACTTCATCCTACACGTCTTTGTTTTTGTCCTCCGGCACCGCAGGTGCTCAACCAAGCTCGTCGGAGTTTTCGATCCGTTGAAATCGATTTTTTAGGCGTTTGCAATCCGGTAATTTAAGTGTTATGAAATTAGTATAAGTGTGTAGATAATCGAACCACGGTTCTAACGGTATATGGTACGTCAATGGAATGTTAGGGATGTGGACGAACAAAGAATTAGAAAAATGCAGTCGGAATCGTCATTGCTATCGCCAGTCGGGAGCTCTGTGATGACGTAAGATACGCATCTTGAAGATGCGTATCTACTGTTACGCCACATCAGAAGGCGTATCTCAAGGCGTTGTCAGAAGGCGCATATGTTGTTACTCCTTATCAAACGTCGTATGTAGCCCTGTTACTCCTTTTCTGTGGGCGTATCCAATGGTTACTCCTTTTTTGTGGGCGTATCCACCGGTTACTCCTCTGTCATGGGCGTATCCCGTGGGTAATTTGGGCGGTACTTCATTTTGGTGAAAGAAAGCTGATTTTTGGGTATATAGGGCAATCACCCACAAATTTTTTAGCTTAAATTTTAAAAACTTACCAATATTAAAATTTATACATAATATGTTAAAATTTTATCACTTGAAGAATTCTCTTTATCTAAAATTTTAGTCAATTCTCTATATTCTTCCAGTATTGATTATATTTGTTGAAACTCTATAGATATGTAGTAAATGACATGTTATTTCCCGCCCGTTTTCTTCCCATAATTTGATAAAAAAATTTTTAAAAAAATAATAATAACTTTTTTTTTAAAATATAGCCAAACATTATAGCCAATTCTCATCAGAGCAAAACACGATTCAGCAATTTTTAGCCAACCAATATTTTTTTTAAAATTTAGCCAATTAAATTAGCCAACACCGTTAGAAATATTCTTAGTAGGCATGAATTTGGTTTGAAAGAAACAAAATGAACAAAGAAAGTCAAATGAAGTATCAAAATTAAGAAAGAGGTACTTATGTATAGAGTGAAAGTTAACTTAAAAGTAATTTTGGAGTCGTTTGATTTAACATTTTTTGGAATCAGGTCGTCTGGACAATTTTAAAATTTTAAAAATATTGAAACCAAGTCGCTCTCATAATTGTTGCATTGGCCATGTTGCTACTTGTAAGCATAAATAGTGAGCTCAAGAGAATAATCAATTTTTTTTGGTTTGATGCTTAACATTAGACCATTTTCAACCCAAGACATTAAAATAGTGTCATTAGAATACTATTTTGTTGATAAAATTACACCATTCATAAAATGCACTTTAATCCATGATCACTGTATTTGACATAAAAAGAATCTTTCATCAATAAAATAAAATAATCCAATTTTATTCAATTTTTACATTATTAATAGCTATTATATTTTAAATTGTAATGCTATGGTCGCATAATATTAAATTTATTAATATAAGAAATTATTTATAAAAAAATCAATATTAAGTTTTTTTTTGCTAAATAAATCAATATTAAGTTGTACGAACTACAAATGATAAGAGCTCAATAAGTCGAGAAATTTGACACTCCATGAACTTCAAGAAGACAATAAGATCATCGTTAAAGATTTGAGCATACCCATTCCAACTCCAATATAATCAAAAAGAAAGATTTAGGACTTGGGAAAAAAGAAATGCACAAGCTTTAGCGGCCTCTGCATCGACGAATGATTATTTGCAAAAGTTTGGAAGCTCCCTGAATAATTTTTCAGAATATTAGCTAGGGTTAAAATTTGAGTTTTTTTTTTTTTTTTGAGTAAACGAACTTGCATTAAATCAAATCAGATACAAGAACATCAGAAAGGAAGTCTGGAGCAACATCACTCCACTCCCGAAAGCCTGACATAGAATGAGAAGCTCTTGCTAACAAGTGAGCAACTTCATTCGCAGACCGATGCACAAACTGCACTAGCACATTATCAAAGTGCTTAAAAGACTCGATACAATCCTTAACAATAAAATGAAAGTAAGATCTTCCTTGACCACCATTACACATCCGCCAAGAGCTTTGAATCCGTCTCAAATACACATCGTGAGTAACCATGTCTCTTTGTCCACGCAAGAGCCCCCTTAAGACTCATTGCCTCAGCTTCCCTGGGTTGCCATAAACCCCCTACCTGCTGGCACATAGCCTTGACAAAAGCTCCACTTTCATCTCTGATTATGCTTCCAATGCCAATAATGTCTGAACCACTGAACACAGCTGCGTCAACATTTATCTTCACCCACCCCTGAGGTGGTGTATGCCATTGTCGTGTGTTCGGGATGACTGTAGGTTAAAATTTGAGTTTATTTATTTGTATGTATTATAAGTTACAGTTAGGTAAAATTATTATCTTGTAACTTCTTATTAATCATTATGATGATATTTTTATAATTAAATTTGGTGTGTTGTTTATAATTCACCATTACGAACTTTTTTCAAGGTTTTGTGTGAAAGTTTAAAGAATTAACATGAAATAAGAAGAAAAGAAGTTTCAATTGATAAAAATTTAAAATTAAAAATTACAAGAACAAATAAGTTTAGTAGGACATAAATGAAAAAAAATTGTTTTGTTAACAAATATAGGGGCATTGTTGGAATTTTGAAAGTCACCAAATTTGGTGACCAAGAATTACCCAATGTACTTTTGTCACCAAATTTGGTGATCAAAAACTCATTTGGTAATCTTGGGTCACTATTTTAGTGTTGCCACTTTGACACTATATCCCTCACTATTATAGTTATTTAATGTTGGTTTGGAATTGCTCTTAGGCCTGCAAGGTTTGATGTTTTGGGTTGCTAGTTTCTGAATTGCAGACCTTCGATTTTTCTTTCACATTCTTATTTCCAGAAGTCCCCATTGCAAGTACTATTTTTTTTCTTTCTGGTGAAAAAGTCATAATTTTCAGTATTAATTTTCTTTTTCTTTTTTACATATGGCACAACTCTCTCCAGATTAACAACTTTGTGTGAGGATTTGGTTGACGACAATTTGTTTAGAGTTAGTTATCTTATATACATCTAAAGTCATTTTTTTTCGTGTAGCTGGGAAACCAAAAACTTGATGTTTCATGATCAACTAATTCCATTTCTAATTCATTTCATAAATTATTATGTTTTGATATTGTGTCTCAATCATCAGTTATGCATTTTATTTTCTAAATGATTATTTTAACAGCTCTTTACTTTTTGCTTGTCTTTTCTCATTTTTCCCTGTTTTCTTCGGTAATTAGTTCTCCTTGTGAGGTTTGTTTGTTCCCTTCCTATTTTTGAAATAGATCTGAATTCTCGGAGTTTCTGGATTTTTCTTTTCTGATTTGTGGTGGATCCTCGATTTTCTTCCCCGATTCTTGGTGGATCGTCGGTCTCGAGAGGGGTCTAGTTTCTCTTGTTTTTGAGGTTCCATTTTTTTGGATATAAGACTTGTTTTAGTTTGGTATTTTTATTGTGTAATTTCAATTTTATTTTGTAAGTTCAGTTTTTGTTTCCTCTCCTTAGTGATAGTTTTGGTGTTCTCTTCGTTTGTGAGAGTTGGTTTTTCAATTTAGTGATAAGAGTTATTATGAGAATGTATTTAGTTAATAAGCTCAAATGGTTACTGCCGAAGCGGATGCACATATCAACTTCAAAAAATCGCTTATGGTCTCTCCTTGATGTCCGGTGATACAATCTCTATGTTTTTTCTACTCGAATATTTTTGTAGATGCCGTAAGACTCTTTATTATTCTTAAAAAAAAATATCATGTTTAAGAGTTTCAAACAAAAAAAGATAATTATATCCTTATATAATAAGCGTAAGAGGGATCTTATCTATAATTTGGTTTGGTCACTATATCGCCAAAATTATCTCAACCTCGAATATAATATTTTTAAAAATAGACGATCAAGATTATATCATATTAAAAAGAAAATTATAATCTAAAAAGAATATAATTAAAAAGGTTGTATTAGAATTGAATTTTAAAAAGAAGTTATAATCTGAGAAGGATATAAAAGATTGTATAAAAATTGAATTTTATTATTTATTTATTAATATTAAAAAAGGTTCATATTTACTATTTAGGCTCTATCTCGAGATATAGAAATCAGATTTGGATGATTTTACAGTTCACACGAAACTCATAAAATTGTCTTTAATGTAGTAATGATTTAACAATTATTATCCAAATGAAAATACGCAGAATCTCAAGAGAAAATATAATTACGAATTTTTACATTAATCCTATTTAGTGTAGAATACCTACAATAATAATCCTATTCAATATAAAAAATCTAATTATATATGATTTAAATCATTGACAAGTACTTTTTCATATTTTAATATAAATACATCTTTTAGTTTACATGTTAAAATATTAAATATTCTTTATGCTAGATCCAACGTTTTTTATCTATTTATTTTAAGATCTAACAGTTCTTATTTATTTTATCGTACTAGGACCAGACTACCAACTACCAAAGTTTGGACAAAATCCCTCATAAACTCATTATTAAAACTATATTTGGTTGTTAGTACAACTATCTTCAAATAATAAGAAGGTTATTTTAATAATCAAAACAAAATATAAGTAGATTTCCTAAATAGAATATAATTTTCAATATAAAAGAATTGTAAATTTCATCTCTCTTTTGTTTCTTGGTAGTTTTAATTGGAGAAAATTATTAAATCATCACTAAATTAAAGATTATTTTGTTAATTTCACGTAGGCTGTAAAATCATCCAAATAAAGTTTTAAGAATTCAAGATAAAACACATAATAAATTAAACGTCTAAAATCTTATATATATATATATATATATATATATATATATATATCAATTTCATAACAACAATTTGATATGTAAACTAATAACAAATAAATAATAATAAAATAATATAATATATATTAGAAAAATAGAGCCGTGTTGCACGGGTTATAATCTAGTAAGTTTAGAAAATTAAAAAAAACATCTATTACTATATATTAAAAGAGAACATAAAGACAAAGTTTACCATTTTAATGGCTATGAAGTTACAGTTTTACCCTTTTATGTTAAAAAATTTCAAAAATGCCATTGTCTTATTATTTATACAAAAAATATATAAATTTAAAAAAAATTCAAAAATGCCATTGTTTTATTATTTATACAAAAAGTATATAAATTTGTGTCATCCAAGAATCGAACCCTAAACCCTTTTTTAAAGAAGTTCATGTCATAACTAGTGTACTACTCAATCCGATTACTTTAAAAATCTTAATAGATAAACAAAGCCTTCTCCTCTTATTTTATTTACTTTCCTTTTTTGTTTTAATTTTTGAGTTAAATAAAAATATTAGATAGTATTATTTATAAAACTCTTTTTTTTTTTTAGTTTTTTCTACAGTTAGACAACACAAGGTGAAAAGTGTCAATAAAATAACTGTGAAAATTTTATTTTATCCCTGTAAATTAAAAAATTGCAAAAATGCTATCCTTTTATTATCTTCTATTACTATATATTAAACTTCAACATAAGGACAAAGATTTCCAATTTAATGGGTGTGAAGTTAGGATTTTACCCATATTTTTTAAAATATTACAAAAAGACAATCTTTTAATAATTATATAAAAAATAATGAAATTATGCTTGTGTTAGTGATTTGAATTTCAAACTCATGCCTTAACCAATTGTGCTACATACAATTGATTCTGAGTTTTGTCTAAAAATCCTATAAGATAAACCACCAACCTTCTCTTTTTGTGTCATCATTTTTTTTAGTAATGAAATGTTGATTCATATTATTTTTAAAATATTGGATAGATAAAATTATAAAATATGTTTTAACCGACTGAGCATGCTATACAATTCTCTTTTACCATTTTAAAAAATTGATATAGAAAAAAAATAGATTATACATAATGTAACCGAGTCCAAAAAGAAAAAAGATTTATTTACACACGTCTCCATGTAGATGTTAAATTATTTAAATAAAAAATAAGATTTGATTTTAAGAAATATATAAATTTTAGTTATCGAACCATACATAATTAATAACTGCATCATATTACGCATATAAAATTTTAAATATGTGAGTCATATTAGAGGGTTTTAGTCGACCAACTATTTAGACTTTCAACGATTTAAACATATGATTGATCTAAAAACATACATATTTAAATATATATGAAAGAATAATTGAAATTATGTTAAAAAGATGAAAACTCTAAAAATATGATATATGTTATATATAAAAAAAAATATAATTAACATTCAAATTAAAATAAAAAAGATATAAATTTTTCAATCATAAATATTACAAAAGTATAATATTTAAAATGATCAATTAGATTATAACTCGACTATAAAGTATGGTACGTATGAATTTTTATATATTATATTGATCAATATAATATATAATATAATATATAATGGTTGAGTTATGACATATAATTAGATCAATATAAGATAAAATAAAAAAATTTGATCTTAGATTTCATATACATTCACGGGTCATTAAGGTAGTCATATTTTACATCGATTGAAATATTTTAAAAAAATTTAAAATTGAGTTAAAAAATAATTCAAAATTATAATATAAAAAATATTTCAGTTTACCTAATTTTTTATTGAACTTCTATATAGTATAATAAATATTAGACTAAAACTAAAAATTTAAGTTTAAAAGTGTATAAATGTATATGGTTAGAAAAAATGATTGAGAGAGGTATAAGGATGACTTTTATTCAATATTAAGAGATTTTGTAATATGTCCCAAAATATAGTCTTACATATACGATCAATTTTTTACAACAAAATCAATGAGTTTACATACCCCTCTATTGTAAATTGATAATTTTACTAAGATAATTATTTATATTATACTCAAATGTTCAATTTGATAAAATTCATTTCACGCAATTGAAAACTAAATTAATAATTTAACAATCATAAGTATTCATATGATTATTATCGTATGAATATTTATCCAAATTTTATGAAATCTAATCAAAGTATAAAATATTTGGTTCAACAAAAAAGTATACAATATTATAAAAAAACTATAAAAATATTTGATAGATCAAAATCTCCGTGCCCGTGCCTTGCACGAGCATTTATGCTAATTTTAATACTAGATCGCCAATTTTTTGTGAACCAAACATTGTGTACGAGAATCATTTTTATTCCAAAGATTTATCAAACACGTGAAATAAGGAATGATATCATAAACATATAACATCCGAATCTCATTCCCCATTCCAAACCTATACCTTTATTTGAACCAAACGAGCCCTTAAGGTTCCAGATTCCATGCATCTTTTCTTGATTGATTCAAGTATGCTCTTAATTTCAATGGCATGGGGGTCATCATTGTCCACCTACATTGACAATTACTAATCATTTTAAACATACAAATTTGTACATTGGATCAAGTTGTCTATACCAAATAATCGATAATATGCAAATATTGATTATTATCCATCGTGAATATGATTGATTAGGAAGGATTAGTGCAACACATTAACTCACCCAGTTGTCCTAGCATTACTTCTATTATACTACAAGACTTCCCATTTTATATTCGAATCGGTTCACTTTTGATTTTCTGAATACTCGGTTAAATCCGAATCAGTTCACTTTCGATTTTCGAGTATTCGGCCGAGTCTTTCAATTTTCACAACACTATTTTGGTAAATAATGTAAATAATTGTAATTTTTATTACACAAATCATTAAAAACATTTAACTCACATTTACAAAATAACATACACCACAATTTGGAAGGAAAAAAAATGAAAGAAGCTTATCAAATCTCCAGAAAATTATGACATACCTTGGACAACATAGTGCAAGAAATATCATAATAAATGTTGTAAACATCCGCCATTGATCTTGTCTGGTTCAACAACTTTGCCCTAACAACTGTGTATAGAAAATAATATTTTGTAAGAGTATCTCCAACGGTATTTTATAAAAATGAGTGGCTAAATATTTATTATGTAAATTTGTTGAACTTATAACGTATATTACTCCAATGAGATTGACTATATTGGTTGACTATATTTTAAAAATGGTATGTCATTATTATTTCAACTATAGGGGTTGACTATATTGATTAGCTATATTTCAAAAATGGTATATTATTATTATTATTTCAACTTGTTAAAAATAGAATATATAATTTAAATATGGTAATTGATGATTTGGAGTTTTACTACATGTTGCTAAAAGTTGGACAAATATAGCCAACCTATTGTGGTTTAAGAGATGTTTCTAAGTGTATAGGAAAATGATAAGGGTACCAATTAAATTGGATCCCAAAATGGTTCCCAAATGATAGGTGTCACAATCTAATGGGTGTTTCACAAATATTTAATAAGAGGGACCCCTGCATTCACATTAGTAAGCCAATAAATTTTTTTTAAATTGATCTTTGCCACGTCATTTTATAACAAATTTTGGTACCCGATACATGTAACATTACTCAAGTGCATATTTTTTCTAATTATATTTGACACTACATAATTATAGTTTACTCTTAATTAGATAGTAATCACAGTTACCTGGATTCTCTCTCATATCCTTTCTAAATACTTGAATGTTGTTGTAACATGAAGCTGCACTTGCCATGGAAAGAAGCTGGAAAAAGAGCACATACATGTATGATAAGATGCACTGAGAGCATCTCCAAGAGTATCTTAGCTCACTCTTAAATATATTATAAACAATTAAGCTCTTAGCAAGTTATTACATTGATTTGTGTGTCAACTTCAACAATGCTCTCTATTATGGCTCTTTATTTTATATTTTATTCATATTTCAATTCCACTTGGATAAACAATCAATAGATGAGAGAGAAGAACCACTATTTTACTAATAAAATATTAATTTAAGAGTTACTAGTTGCTCCTAAAATAGAGAAGAGAGAAGAAGCTCTTAACTTTTTAAAGAGCCTTTAAGAGTCTCCTGGAGCTTGATTTTTATTCTCTCTCCTCATTTTTTGAGTTAAGAGCTACATTAGAGAGTCTCTTGGAGATGCTCTGAGTTAATTGTTTAGTATAATTGTAAATTTTTAATATTGCTGAATTAATCAAATACACCAATTTTAATACCCGTGGGAGTGCATGAAATCGGAAGACACTAGGTTCTTGAAATTTGGAGGAAAATTCAAGAGAATCTTCAACATGTCGCAATGCATCTGAGACCATTTCATTCACAAACTGCACAGCTTTTATCGAGTTTTCCTCGCATAGAAAATCCTGATAACAAATAACAACTAATAATATATAGATCCGTGATAGAAATTTGTCAAATTAACACATGAAGTATTAGATAGATACCTCAAGTTTATTGACGTATTTACTCCAAATTTCCTTAGGACAGAACATTTTTCTCTTAGGCATGTCTGTTAAATCTTCATAATAGCTGTGAATATTGTGACTCTTCTATAATTTGTACAATTGTCGAGAAAATATAATGTTAGAAAGCAGAACTAGCTAGCTCATGTAACAGACCAGAGCCGGTCTTGAGCCGAGTCACTTATGTTCACAAATGAGGGTACCGCAAAAAATGAAAAATTTAGGAGCACATTTTTCGTTTTTAATTGAAGAGTAAAAGAAAATTTTACAATATATAGGGCACAAAAACAAATTAGAACACAAATATATGAAAGACTTATGAATCATTTTTCTAGCGAAGTTATTAGAATAATTTTTTCTAAAATAGCTAATTACATATATTTGTTTATATACTGATGGGGCACAAAATTTTGAAATCGCTTGGGGCTTGTAATTTTTCAGGACCTACCATGTAACAAACCTCGTAGAAACATATCTCGAATTTGTTCCCAAAAATATTTCACCAATGATGTTACAGAAATGACGTGGTAGATTGAGAAATTTTAATTGAAGAAGTTGGTGTGAATGTAAGGAGATCCATTCTTTATAATTAATTAAAATAATACAGTTAACATTTGGAAAATATTTTGAAAATCAATTTAATTTACCTAGCATTTTCCAAAATTTAATCAGCCCAATAATGTACTTCATTGAATCATGAAAACATGTTGACATTTATTAAAGAATGAGATTTAATTACACTCTTTGCCATATGTGTATACACACCTGTTGCAATAAAGCTGCTTGATAGAAGAGTGAATCTTGAGGCAAATTTTCTCCACCCAAAACATGAAAGAGTCTCGAAGTCCCGAATATCCATGGGCTATTTGTGAGGATAGTATATTCTTCATAATCATCCATCGTTTCAATCTGCAACATTTTTATTCTAATTTTATATGTAAACGAATAAGTATAAGTGCATCTCTATTGGTGAAAAACCCTTAATTATATATATATAAAAAAGTTATATAATAAATAAATAAATAAATATTTCAGATAACATAATCGCAAGTTCGACTACCTCCGTGGGAATAAATTTTGCCATTCCTTCGCCTGTTCTTAAGATGATATCTTCAATTATTTCCCGAGAGCTACAGAGGCATAAAATGAACAAATTTGTAAATGTGGTTAATCATCTTTTTCAAAGACTTGCGTTTCTTTTTGCATGTATGATGAACACATAGTGTATAAATAAATTTATAATTAGAAGGATTCAATTACTTAATTGGTAGTTGGAGAAAATTAAACATAAAGAGGAAGAAAAGTACCTGCTTTCAAGATCCATAAAAGCAGTATGAAGATGATGATGACCTTCCATTATTTCTCTGTCTCCATTCGCACCACCTTAATTAACACCATATATTTACAACAATATTACACCAGATTAGCAAGAATATTCATGACTTTTCATACACCTAAGATTTCTCGTAAAGAGAATGAGGAATATATCGTCGGATCAAGAGGTCGTTAGTTTTTCATGTCTCTTCTGTACGACGTAACTAAACGTGTAAAGATAAGATGCTTCTATATGGTTGATATTTGCATAATCTCTCTGTTTTAGCATGATTGATAAGAGAGATCAGAGATCGTGGGAGTTCAAACTCAATCAATGCATGAGTGTGTACATTTACTCTCACTTCCTCCAAATACGCCAAGAGCTAATCAGCGGATGTATGATGACCAAATGAGTGCGTGAGTACTTAAATTTTATGCACGAAAGTAAAGCCAACAAGAACAAGTAACTCACATAAAAACTTCCAGTCTTTATCGTAAATGTGACGATGGAAATTCCTTAAAATAGGTATTTTAACTTCTGCTGGTACCTCACCATCATCCTCTGCCAGAAGATTCAAAAACAGTGGTGTCTGAGTTCTATAACAAACAGCAAAAATAAACGAGGAATGTATACACGTACCGACTGTATCAACAGCTCGAAGTGCCAAGTACAAAACGCAGACCTGCATGTCGTGATATGAACTTGGTAAAGTATGTGATGCAATATGCTACAAATAGTTCTGAAAATAAAAAAACGGGTCTGGAAATAACATTTCCCTAAAATATATGCTATTTACGTTATACATACCGAATCACGAAGTTGTGGTTGCGAGAGTTGTAAGGTAATACCGCTAAACGTATTAGACACTTTTTGTAGTGTCTTATAACAGAATTTCCAGTGTTCATCGTTACCAGTACTACTTGAAACTACTGCATTTCTTTTCCACGTTGTTGATGTTTTAGTCTCTGGTTTCCGCAACTTTGGTGATGGATAATTGATAAGCATCATATTCAAGCTCATTCCCATTTTCTTCTTTGTTGATGTTGAATATGTGAGCTTCTCTAACACTTTGAGATTTTAGAAGAACCGAAAACTTAATAGTTGATTTATTCACCTTGATGATGAGTAGTCGCGGCTGAGCTGATACTTGCCAGAATGTGTATTGCTATTAATGCTTCGCATCAATACCTATTTATAGTCAGCAACCGATTGACTTTTTCACTATGCCACCACAGAGATATGCATGTAGAAACAATTAATCCATAAAAAATCGTTCAAAATTGTACTTAATTCATTAAATATCTGTGTCCGTCCGTCCGTACTTTAAAATTCTTTGACCTATATTATTCTCTCCTTGATGCCAATCTACTTGTGTCCAAAATAGCCAAGAGGTTCTGAATTTAAATTTCGCTTAACTAAAAATTTGTTAAAACCGATATTTTTTAAGGTATATAAGTCTAATTATTTGAAAAATAAAACTATGTTTTACGAATATTTTTATGAAGACATATACAACTTTATTCAAAAAGTAAGACTATGTTTTACGAAATTTTTTTTATGGAGACATATAAAGCTTGGAAACCATATACTTCGAAATTAGAGTATCCGACTAACACAATTGATTCAATTGATTTTTTGATCAAGTAAAATTGGTGATTGATTGGATGTTAATTTGAGAAAGCTTCGAATAAGATAATAATGTGGATGGAAACTTGACGCCTACTTGAGGAAAGAATAATTAAGTGATGTACATTTGCCAACTAAAAAGATTCATATAAATGGTAAAGCCGTACCAATTCTAAATTAAATCAATTTTAATTGATTTTCTATAATCATAAAATTTCGCCACCCAAAAATAACGTGATCTATACAATTTTTTATTTTTATATGAGCATGTTAGGTTCCTTAAATTTTTCTTCAAAATTTTTAGGGAATGATGTAGCATGATATATGACACATTTTAATTTATGGCGCATATATATGTAGGCGGAATCTTTAAGAAAGTTACCAATTATAGGATGACAGATAAGCATTTGAATTTTTTTTTCCTATTTTATAGTTAAGAAAGTTACCAATTATAGGATGACAGATAAGCATTTGGAAATTTTTTTGGGAAATTTTTGAAAATACCTAACATTTTCCTTTTTATATTCCGTCCAGTGACCAATCGGATTTTCACCTTTTATTCAATCATCTTAAACAAACTAATAGTTACCAAAAAATTATATTATTTTTCAAATAAGATAACATAATTAACACTTAATTATTTACCATAAAAATTGAACGTAGACAATAATTTTGGGATAGATAGAATAGGAAACGTATCTTAAACAAACTAATAATTACCAAAAAATTATATTATTTTTCAAATAAGATAACATAATTAACACTTAATTTATCGAATGTGGACAATAATTTTGGGACGGAGGAAGCATATGATTCTTACATCTTCGTTCACGTATGTAAATAGAGGCTCTTCCCCCGTTTTAAACAAATCGATTTCTCAAGAACTTCGTACTGTGTTTTTTATGCACTTCGTGATTTGACTTTGCCTTAGATAAATTGTGTAGATGCCAGAACGTGGTTTCAGACATGTGCGTTTCATTTTAAACCGGGATTCATAATCCAACTTGTAGTCACTAAATATTCATCGTACAGGTTGTTATAGTTTTTAATTTATTGTTAAGTTCGTGTTAAATAATATAAGATCGTGTTAACCTCTTCTCTCGACACTTTAACGTTTTAGGAGAATTGATAATTTAACATAGTTTGTTCATATATAGAGGAATACATCTACTATTCATTGACTTGTGAGGTTTTGGTAATTTTGTAGGCAACCTGCACTTGTAGTTGAGCTACTACTATTTTTGTTACAAGAAACTTTACAATTACCAAGATGGCGAAGAAAGTTAGCTATGATGTGAAAGAAGTTCATCTGAAACTGCTTGATGATCTTGTCAATGTGAATTCTCTGTTGACAATAGCTGTATTCGTGGGCTTATCGATGGCTACGCCAGGTACACGAAGCCTTGATGACAGAGAGGAGTGTCACTCTGGACCAGGATTAGCAAAAATGCTGATTGTATATGAAGTTCTTGCATTTTCTTGCTTCCTGTTGTCGAGCATTGTTGCCAAGGTACTTAAACTTCATCTTTACCTCGATGGGGTAGGTTATAGCATCATAAATCGAAGTTGTGATTTGAAAGATTGTATGTTAGTATTATCTGCTTGCGCATCAGTTGCTGGAATAGTTTCATTGTCCCTTTCGATTGTGAACATAATCCAAATTCGAATTGGATTGTTATCCTGCGGGGTCAAAGAATCTATGATTGCTGTGCTCTCTCTTGGTGTGATTGTGGGCTTTGCATTGTCTATCTATGTTGTGTCAATGGCTATAGCTATTTTCGCTTCCTTCAAAAGTGATGCTATGGCTGAAACTACTGATGAAAAGAAAAATGCTGATGGCTCTGCCGGGAACAATCTATCCGTCTACGTTCCGCTTCAACCTGCAGCCGGAGGTTCTGGAGGAAACCTCGCACAATAGCACTGGAGGACTAGTGAAAGGTGCACTGGAGCAAATTAGTTAATGAAAGGTGAAGAAGCTTTTCGTTTCTGAATAAGATTTTTAGCAATTTAAAAACTCAACTCAACTCAACGTACTCAGTATATTCCGCATTAGCAATTTCTTACTTGTATTAGAAGTGTTTTTCATGCAGACACTGGAACATACATCCTTTACAGGACAATGTCCGTGTCTCCTTATTACTTGTAGCTTACAATTACTAATGTCAGATTAATGAATGGTGTACTTTATCTTAAATCATTCTATGACTTTAACGAAACTTTGATTTACCAGTCACACACAAATAGAGAGAATACACACATGCACTATGCTGCAAAAAGATCGAGGATGAGCCAAATTACACAGATAATATTTACTTTTTACGAAAATTAACTAGTAATATTTTGTATTTTGTGGATTAATACCGCTCGTTTGGGACTGTAACAACAGTTTTTTGCTGAATGACAGTTTAATTTCTACCCTTCTCCTGGTACTAAGATCAGTGATTCAAAGCTGTAGGTTGAAACTACCTTGCTTAGACGTTAGACCAGCTCCTTTCACATGACTCAACAACCTTAAAAGAACAGATAAATATTCAGTGTAGTAAAGAATCTATAAAATATTACACAACTTCATGTGCCATACTACTATACAATTCCATTGTTCATATGGCAACAAATTATAAAATTGCGTAACAACCCTTCTCTTGGAGCGTAGTGGGAACTGGGAAGACAGTATGCCACAGCAGTTTGCCAAGAAAACCGAGCAGTCTTATTCCCTAGAATGTGACAAATCCAGTTCACAGGTTACGCTAATGAACATACTTTCATATGTTTCAAAAATTTAAATGATAAAAAAACGTTAAATTATGAGGACACGTGTCCTTCCGTATCCCTTACTAAATCCGTCCCTGTTGTTGGCATTAGTGAATCCTAGACCCAAACGAACAAAACTTGGGTTCACGATGATCAATATCAGAATGCACTTGAATCAGTGTCGATTACTTGCAAAACCAAAAACTCTAATGACTGTACAAGTCAAAAATCAGGAGTGATTCAGCTTCAACTAGTAGCAATTCCAAGTATTTGGTAGGGAGGACATACTAGAGCCATCTGTTCTATAAATTTTAAAATATGTACTCCATAAAACTTCAAAATAAATATATTTTTTAGACAGAAAGAAGTAATTTATTTCACATGGTGCTGCAATAGTTATAACAATTCATGGATTTCCTTTCCCTTCCTACAAAATATTCAATGTACTTCGTTTTATCTAAGATCAAAAGATCAAACATGAATAAATCAAATAAAAATATTTCACGTGTTATATAATATAAAAAATTAAAAGAACCACCAAGAAAACAAATTTAAATTAATTAAATCAGAATAATAAAATTGAATAAACATTTGAACATTGCACGGGCGATAAACGTGAATATATTCTCTCTATCCCCATTTTCTTTTTCATTTTATATTTTCCATACAATTTAAAGCATATAAAAAAATATAATTCCAAAATTATATTTTATAAATTTTGCTTTCTGTTCCGCAAAAGTTTAGGAAAATTTAAAATAATTTAAAGAATTTTAAAATACAGATAAAAAGTAAATTAAATAATAAAATCGGAATGGAGGGAAGATACGAAAATAATTCGGGCAGGAAGCAAATGACCCGACCCGAAATGAGTTGGATAAAGTTTGTCCAGTATGAAACAAATGTGAGGAGGATAATAAAATACTTTTATGTTTAACAGTTTAACTTAACTGTCCCATTTCTCACCTTTTTACACTCCCGCCATGGCTAGTTTCTTGGCTACCCCTTCATCCCCAGCTCTCAAAGCTTCCCCTCTTTCTCGTCAAAACCCGGTATTTATTTTTCTCTTTTTATCCTCAATAAATTTCGGGATGAACGAAAATTGAATCTAAGAACCGGGACGACAAGAGATAAGCTCTCACCACTTGAGCTATCTCCGCTCGTTTATTTCTCTTTTTAAGTTTCATGTTTACTTATATTTTTTTTATATTACATCCTGCTATGCTCTTTTTAGTTATGAACTGTTTAATTTCAAGAATTTTTGAAATGCTTCTTACTACTTGTATATGTTGTGCTTTTTGGTTGATTGTAGTTATCATCATTGTTGCTCCAAAGATGGAATTCTGGGCATATTTCTACTGCCAAAATTTCGATAAATATTCGGTTTATGAGGAGGTAATGTATTAGTTTTACTTAATTCATTTGGTTGAGATTAATTAAGGTTTCTTGTGGTTATTCAATTTGATTTTCCCATGGAACACGTTTCTCGGATTCTTTTTCGGTTTTTGGTGTTAGAATATTAATATAAGATCCCGGTAACAATATTCTAACATTTGGTATGAGAGAGATTTTCCCGTGGAATAATTTATTGTAGACTGTATTCTTATGTTTCGATTTTGTCATACATCTTATTTGTATGTTTAGCGAATCTCGAATTGCAGGGTTTATATACTTGTTAGTTTAAGATGGATTGTAGAAGAACTTGAACCATATGCGTGTCAATGGAATGCACCAAGAAACTTCACAAATAAATGATGGAGTATAATCACATAAAAACCCTTAAACCATAGTTCCTTTGAGTTTAAGACTGGGAACTAATAACTATTACATTAACATGATCATTTTATGTTCTCTCCCTCCGTCCCTCTCATTTCTTTACGGTTACTATTTTGGGATGTCCCTCTCATTTCTTTACGTACCATAAATAGTAAGTTTCTTTCATTATTACACCCACTACTTTCCCCCACTATCTCATATTTAATAATAAAAAATTCTATTACATTCACTACTTTCCTCCACTATCTCAAATCTATTATTAAATATTGATAGGTCCCACCACTTTACCCACTTTTCATCTAACTTTACTCATTTTCTATACATTTTGTTGGTCTCCGTGCTCATTCCCAATGTAAACTACCTGGAGGGACGGAGGGAGTATATTTTAATCTTTTGAAAAAAAAAATTATATTTATATTTCAGTTCTCAATGATGGATTGAGTGATGATAATGGTGAAATTGGTAGACGCTGCGGACTTAACTATATCACTTGTTCCTTATCATAAACAGGAAAACTGTAATGTGTGCAGTCAGCAAAGATGCTGAAGAATCATTTAAAAAGACAGTTGAAGTGGATTACCTGATAGATATGCTAAGGGATGCGGATGAAAAAGAAGTAAGTTTGTGGAGAGTAGCTCCATAAATTTAATCTTTCTATTGTGTTCTATAGGCAGTTAAGCCAACATACCTGTTGACAAATTAGCATATAACTTGTTTTTGACATTACAGCTTCAAAAGTTGTTTGTCAATAGAATATTCTCGTATCTATATAATCTGGAAAACAGGTTCACAACGATAAATATTTTGCAAGCTCGATTAGTAATTTCAAAACTGAAATTTTGACAGCATTGGTTATTAAGATGATTCATGGACCATAGTTACACGTTCTTTATGCTAGTTGTATCTAGATATTTTTTGTGTTTTAACTCTTTGTAAAGATATCTTAAAGTTATGTGATTTTATCCCTATATAATATCCAGTACTGTCAGTTCTGCCTTGTGATGTATATACATGTCTGTGATAATCCTATTGAGCTTGTGATACCCTTATAAAAAATTTAGAAGTCCTTCAGTATCAAAATCATTCTACATCTATCTTGGTAGAGGGATTGTCATCAGTGGGAGTCTGGGAGATTTATTTCGTTTTGAGTACATTTTGTTCCAATACTCTAAGTTGCATATTTTTCTCTGGACTTTAACGAAGCTGTTCCTTGTTGTAATTTCTTTTGCCAACAGCTTCAGAAGCTTGTTGTAGAAAATGTCCTTGCTTTCAACGAGGGCTTTTGGATAAGACTTGCAGCTAGAAGTGATACATGCAAATCCGAGGATGATAAGGCGTTGCTTCTGATGATCTATTTTGTTCATTTATATACCTATGACCGTTACTCGTGCGTTCTTCTAGAGTATCTTTTTCATCTTCTTGCTTTTGCAGAAGGATTACGAGGACTTGGCTTCGTCAGTAATGAGCATCGTAGAACTCATTGTTCACAAGACAAAGGTATTGTTTTCTGTTCTTGCTGTAAAAAGGACACCTGCCTGCACAATATTAGAATATCTACTAGATTCCTTCCTTGCAAAAAGAAGAATATTTTACTAGATTTGACTCCATATTTGTTCTCTAATCATCATGATCTTGTTTCCTTGAAGGAAAAAATCGAATCAGCAACAGATATTCTCAAAGATATCTTACGACCTGTAGTTGATGAAGAGGGAGAGATTTGTTGGCCTCCTAGGGATCCTGATGCTCTCAATCGGATGGAGAAAGTATGTTAATATGTTTTACCTTGTTAATATAATTGATATACTAAAACATTTTGATGCAGTCCGGGGTGATAATTGTTGCCTTATTCTTTAATTATCATAGTTTGCAGCCTTTTTTCTGCAGTGATTTTACCAGATTAAACTACAAACTATCTTTACACTGAAAAAATTGTCGATGTGTGATTTTTATAATATTTATATAAAAATATGTATTCTACTATAGTTACGGATCTTGGGTAGTTCAGGTAGGGGCATTTAGATAAGTGTATTGCATTTTTTAAGAACTTATAAATGCAGTTACTCATTTGCTTCAATTTGCCCTCACTTATGCATTTTCTATATCAGGAAATAAACCGAAGGGAATTAGAAGGCCAACTTGATGAAGGATTCTTGGCAGAAGTTAGTGCACAACTGCGGCAGGTTATAATGGCAATCTTCTTCCAAAATATCCTGATTTTGTACTGTTTGAGACACTTGTTGTGAAAGGAATTCTGATTTAGGTCATGCTGCTGATTTTTTATTCTAATTCAGCCGTACAAAGTTTAAGACACTGAAAATATTCACAACTATTTGTACCTAAATAATATGAAAATCAGTCTTTAGATTGTAAGAACGATAAGAATTGGCATGGATAAAAGTTCTTTTCTGATCATCTTCTTCGGACTGGAGTTTTTTGCAATCTATTTAGTTACTTTTATCCTTATCTTATGCAGGCAAAAGAAGACGGGGACAAGCCAGGGCTTGAAGCCATGTTACAAAAAGTATTGCAACTCTATGCTTCTAGGGTCCTCTCCAAACGTAGTTATGCCAAGAAAGGTGTTTCATCAGTTCATACTTCATACCATGCCTCTAAGCTTTTATAGAGCACACACTGGCCTAACAAATTTCACTATTGTACTTGCATTGTAGCCCTGAAGTATATATATAAGCTTCAAAGACTAACCTTTAAGTCTGAAGTATTACATTATAGAATTCTAAAGACTATGATTTATTCAATAACGGATGTCTTGCCATGATTGAAGGACATAAGTAAATGCATCTATTATTAAAGCAAGTCCTGGATTGGCAATACTGTGTACATCTATGTTTTAAGCTGTGTTACATGAAATATATTTATATAGAAATATATTTATTATTGAATATTTAAAACAGTTGTAGATAAATTCTAGTTAAAATTTGTATTATATGGTGCATGGTACCCCGGGAAAATTTGGTCCCTGGCTCTGCCACTGATGCTGCCACCATTTTTCATTTGAAAAGATAAAATTATAAAAACATCCCATCATTTTAGCCTCTATTCTTATAAATCTTACAAACTTTAATGCATATCTATTTTCTATTGTATAAAAATCACATAGATGTCAATCTATTCAATTTTTTGTTTTGGTGCAGGGACTGAAGTTCTTTTACCTGAGCAGTTTCTTGAGACTATAATCAGAGGTACTTTTGGCTTTAACCTACCAAGGTCTAGTGTAATTTTTTTTTGTCTTTATGCTATCTTTGTACAAAATGGATTTCTTTTCTCATCAATATGCACACAAGTTTCTAGCTAGTTTAGCGAAGTTGGGAGATCATTTCTAGATTACCAAAAAAACTAGATGAGGTTCAATGGTAAATTCTCTGCAGCTCAATTTAATTACTGTCAATGCCTAGAAAATATCATCAAACACTGATGTAGACTTGAATCACTCTGATGCTATGAACTCTGGTTCTCTATTCAGATTCAGTATCCAGTGAGATGAAGGTACCTTTTATCTTTCTGTGATGGTGTGTGGAGCATGTTGGCCTTTGATTGTTGAATTTGCATGAAAGGCACAAGCACGTACGGAGATTAAATTGAAAAAAGTAACAGACTTTGGCTGCTTGATCCATTTTGAATACCTAAATAAAATGAAAGTGGTATATTCATAGAAGCCAGAAATGTAGGATAGCTATGAAGTTCTGAGATTGATCACCTACTCAATTGTTGTTCCTCTTTTTGCGTAAAATATATATTACGTATAGAATATAGACAACTTATTTTGAGGATGACCTGTGAATTTTGTGGCAATTTGTCAGAAGCTTGGCGTGTTTGTTCTGTAACAGAACAAGGATTCTTCTATTGTATACCTATAATAAGTATAAAATAACGTTGTTTTGGTAAATCTTGAAAGAAGGAAACAGAGAGAAGACTTGAAGTGCAAATATTTTCTCCAGAATACTTTTCTCTTAAGTTGTTTATAATGACAAGCTTAAACTCTATGCAGCTCCTGAACAAGAATGGAATAAGCTGTTGCTTGATGGACTAACTATTGGTAAAGGGAAAGTTACAACTGAAGAATTTTCTGCTGTAATTAACAAACGTATGGAGCGGACTTTAATTCGAACGGTAAGAACATTACTTGATCCAAGAACCCTTCACAGTTCCTAACAGTTCAATGTTCCCCCAACATATTATGTTTTTACCCTTTGTTTTTCATATTCAAACATTATCATTCTGTCCCAATCCAACTAAATCAGGAAGGAGGTTCCTATGCACAACGTATTCTTAGCGAGTATTTAAAAGGCATTCAGTCAAGATCAGAGGAGATTGTTCAAGTACTTGAAGGTAAGACACAGTCTTAGTATAGTTACATTTTCGAAACCAACTTGGGATTGAGGAACAAAGCCACGGTGGAAATATTTTCACCATATTTCCAAATTATAAGATAATCGAGCTAAATCTTGTGGTGAAAAGAAAAATTTTGATCTTTGTATTATACACATACATTTATTCCGTGGCCAAACCTACAATTTCTGAGGTGTGATATATGAATTTCATATGTATGTCACTTTTTTGTATAAATCAATCAAGCTCATGTAAGCTTCAGATGTTCTTGAATTTATTCATTTGCATACAAATAATGACATCGCATCCTTGTATATAATTAGAGCAAGGAGGATATCCAGCTGGAATGATTAAGCTTGATGTCTGCATTATAAAATTAAGAACCAGCTGTTAACTGCCCTGTAAGCACCAAAACCAAGTAGATTAAGATAATTCTGTACTTAGCAGAACTAAATGAAGATAACTACACAACGAATCTCAGACAGTGTATGAATAACCAGTTTATAAAACGTGCCCTAAGCATAATAAGGACACCTAATAAACAGTATTAAGCTCAACAAGGACACCTAATAAACAGTAGTATTAAGCTCTTATACAGGAGTGTGAATGTGATCGATTATTCCAAAAATATACTCCCCTTCCCTCTCAATTTTTTCGTTTAAATTTTTATTTAAAAAATTAAAAATTTAAAAATAAGTTACGGATTTATATTTTATATACATCTTAAAATGCGTGTCAATTAATGAAAAAAACTGTAAAGAAATGAGAGTGAATAAGAGGGAGTAGTAAGTACACAAAGATGATGAATTCAAGAAACTAATAAAAACAAGTATCACTTCACTAATCGGCTAATTTTTCGGTCACATCGAGCAACATCCAGCCTTTTGTTTTCATGTATTTGTTCTCATTGTAACAGATGGAAAAACAATACTAGTAGTAAATTGGTTGATTCTAGGTAAGATTTACACGACTTGTCAGGGTATAAAAGCGTCTCTTTCAAACTCAAAATCCATGTTTCTTCTCTAAAACGCATAAGAAATGTATGGGATCGCACAAAAAATCAAATAATCGCAGAAAAAATCGAATAAAAACATTGGGGAACACATTATCCTCACTAAATTATTCCGTTTGTACATTATAGTATAATACAACGATTATTCGAAAGGTTGTAATACAGATAAATATGTAATGTTAGTGATCGTTAATATCATTGGGGAACACATTATCCTTTCTGAATTATGCTATAAATACCTTAGACATGTATAAGATTGAGACACTATAACTAAGCCTACTGCCTCCAATATTCTCTCAACTACTCTGTAACATACTCTTGGATTATACTAGGAATGTCAACCTCTTTAAGTTACAAGGTGATAAGGCGGTCACCGGAGTTAATAACTCCGGCAAAACCTACTCCTTACGAATTCAAACTTCTCTCGGATATTGATGATCAACAAAGTCTTCGATTCCAACTCCCTATGATAATGTTTTGTGCTAAAAACGAGTTGATGATGAGAAATAATGTTGATCCTGTGGATGTCATAAGGGTAGCATTAGCTAAAACACTTGTGTTTTACTATCCGTTTGCTGGTAGACTCCGAGAAGGAGCTGGTCGAAAACTTATGGTTGAGTGTACTGGCGAAGGAGTTATGTTTATTGAGGCTGATGCGGATGTTACACTTGAGCATTTTGGCAATCCGGTTATGCCTCCGATTCCTTGTTCTGAAGAACTGCTTTTTGATGTTCCAGGCTCTAGTGGGATTCTTGATTGTCCTTTGATACTTATGCAGGTAAGCGTAATAACTTAAAATTAAAATTTTTACTTCAACTTACAGCTATACGAAATAACTTTATGCTACAAGTAACTTATTTTAGGATAGCCAAACAAGCTACGAAAGTTTGTTTAGTAAAATTTGGTAGATAAGCTTTATGAACAGGTGAAGAGAAAACGGTGCATGTATATCTTCAATTCAATCAACAGTTTGTGTTGTAAACAGGCGACTCGATTGAAATGTGGAGGATTCACACTTGCTGCGCGGATAAACCACACAATGGCTGATAATGCTGGAGTTACACAATTCCTGACTGCTTTAAGTGAGATAGCTAGAGGCGCAGATGCCCCGTCTGTGCCACCAGTATGGCAAAGAGAGCTACTCAATGCCAGGGAATCACTTCGAGTCACGTACGCACATCACGAATATGATGAAGTGATTGGTAATGAGGGGACAATGATTCCCCCTGAACTACTTGAACATCGTTACTTTTTCTTTGGCCCTAATGAAATTCGTGCTCTGCGACGATTCCTTCCATATAATCTTACCAAGTGTTCGAGATTTGAAGTTGTTACTGCTAGTCTTTGGCGATGCCGCACTCTTGCTCTCCAACTTGATCCAGAGGAGGATGTGCGCGTTATTTGTCTTGTCAATGCACGTGCAGCATTCAATCCTCCTCTGCCAGACGGCTACTATGGAAACGCATTCGCGTTTCCAGTAGCCATCACAAAAGCTAAAAATATGATATCCTACCACTCAATTGAACACGCGGTAAAGCTTATTAAAAAGGCCAAGGCAGATGTAACCGAAGAGTACATGAGATCAGTAGCAGCTCTAATGGTTATGAAAAATCGACCTCATTTCACTATCCATAATACATTTCTAGTGTCGGATGTGAGGCGAAGTGCATCATCCGAAGGTGTGGACTTTGGTTGGGGTGAAGCTGCTTATGCCGGCCTTCTTCCAGGAATGGCAAGTTTTTACGTACCTTTCAAGAACAAAAAGGGTGAAAATGGGATCCTGGTGCCTATTTGCTTGCCGAGTTTTGTCATGGAAAGATTTGTGACAGAACTGGATAGCATGTTACAGAGTAATGATGAATTGGTCACACAAGAAAGTTTGCCCCATATTAAGTCAGCTCTATAAGTAATTATGTATGGTCACTAGGGGAGAGCACGGTTCGGTTCGGTTCGGTTTTTGGATAAAACCGAAACCGAAACCGAAACTCTTCGGTTTTAGAAAATGAAAACCGCAACCGCAACCGAACCATCGGTTTCGGTTTCGGTTTCAAAAACCTCGGTTCGGTTGTGATCGGATCGGTTTCGGTTTTAAAACCGAAAATGAAAAATATTACAATTTCGATAAATAAAGCTAGCTTATTTAAAAAAGTTGACGATATCATTCGAGTTTACAGAAATTAATATTACAAATTGGTAGTACTAGTTCATAAAGCAGTAGTATTAATATTACAAATTGGTAGTACTAGTTCAATAACAGGCTAACAGCACAGGCCCTAGTCTATGGCATACTGCTCAAAATAAAAGTCTATGGCATACTGCCACAAAGAACCACAATTTGTACTTGTGAGTACATAATCGGTGTGACAATGAACAACGGCTGTTGGCTTGTAAACGCTGCGAACCACAATTTGCTGGCTTCTGATTTGTTAGCTGCAGAAAAGATCATATGTTATATGTTAATACTTATATTACCTTTCATTTGTCGAAAATCAGATACATATTACAGACAGGAAAATCAGATACAGTCATTACATATTGGTAAACCGTGACAATCCAGCCATCATTTAAAGTTGGTTCCTAATTTCACTCAAGTAGTGACTCTACAAAAATATACTCTTCATTTTTCACATCCATCAATAACAATATTAATGATTACGATTTAATGATAAGAACTGGGGCTACTACTTGCTAAAGATTGTAACTTTGTCTTAATCTGAAAACCAATTTATCTAAAGTATAATTTGCTTAAACACAGTAGAAAAATAATATGTTTTTCAGCACCTACATTTAGTGGAACTAGGAGTAAGTTCCTGTCTATAAGAACTGGATTTCACCTATAAATCCACTCCATGAGTACAGACAAAATGCTCCTCTAATTAATTCATAAAAGTCCTATATTAAGCTAATCCAAACACCTCGTAGATGACAGATACATGTCCTTGTTTGATTAAAACACAAGAAAGCTATACATGTTTGCAAGAATTATAATCAGTGGACAATTTGCAAAATCAGTGGACAATTTGCATGAATCCCAAGTGAATAAGACATAAGAAGCATTAAAATTACTGAGGATTTGTCCATAGCCTAATGACTGAGCTCATTCGCCCTTCCCTACAGTATGTGTTCGAATCTTCACTCCCTTTTTCACATACTTAATACATGGAAAAATTTGTTGCATACCACAAAAACTGACAAAAGAAACATAAAAGCTGCCTCTGAAGTGGATTCCAAGTGGCAGTACTAGAATTCTTGGAAAACATGCATTACTCTAGTAAGATAAATATCAACTTGACAAGATAGCTATTTAGAAAGTCAGAAACTTTACTCTTAGTCATCGATGTCCAACTTTTCCATCAGATTTCCAACGACTTTGAGCTCCGCTGTGAATCAGTGAAAGAACACAGAACAAAAACAGAACAGAATTTAACAGTATGTAGAGAAACAGAACAAAAACACAGAACAGAACTCAAAAACAGAACAGAGATTCAAATGAACATTAATTTAACAGTACTGACCATTTTCAAGTTTCTCATATTGCAGATACTCCTCTGGTTCACCCCTGAGATCAACCATATTTTCAGAACTGCTTAACCAGTCTTGGCTACAGACCACTTGAGGTGATTGTTCTTGTTGATCAGGGGTTTGTTCGGACATGATTGGATATAGTCTTCACTTCAATCTTTGATTTTGCGCGGCGCCTCTTCAGTCTTCACTTCAGTCCGCCACTGCCAGTGGGGTGATTTAGTTTTTAGGTTTTATTGTATTACCATTTAGGCATTTACCCGTGACTTTGTCTTGAAGAGTAGAGAACAGATTAGTGTGGGCTGGAATTGGGCTGAAATATAAGCTTTTGGACAGGCCCATCATCCATGTAATTAAATTTTAATCATTCTGTAATTCTTAAAACATATATGTATAATTTTTATAATAAAATTTTGGATATATTATATAATATATATAATTATATAAATATATAATAATAATCGGTTCGGTTTCGGTTTTTTTCGGTTCGGTTTCACTCCAAAACCGAAACCGGACCATTAGTATCGGTTCGGTTTTTCGGTTTTTCGGTTTTAATTCGGTTCGGTTTTAATCGGTTCGGTTTTTATCGGTTTTTATCGGTTTCGGTTCGGTTTCGGTTTCATTTCGGTTTTTCTGCTCAGCCCTAATGGTCACCATTGTTATGTTTAGCAGCATTTTGTTATGCAGGCTAGAAATGGTGTGATTGTAAGCTCCTAATTTTCTTCTTTTTTTTTTTTTTGCTAAGGGGTCATTTGTTAAATCTGAACAGTTATTTGTGAATGATTAAAATTTCTGGATGATCAGAGGTAATCCGAAAATCTGAATGAGTTACAACGAGTTTTACAGAATGATGTATATGATAATAGGATAGTAGCCTGTTGGAGAGGCATCTGAACACAGAGCCAAAAATTTGAGGATCTATCCAGCCATTTTTTTCTTAGCATCCAGGAGAGTTAAAATCTTATCAAACAATCTAGATCAGCCCAAATCTGGATGAGCCCATAAAACTTATCATCCAGCTATTATCAAACCGGTCCTAAGTTCCTAATTTTCTACTCCTATATCATAAGCAAGCAATTTCGTTTTTGTGACTAACCATCAACTTGGTGTTTTTATGTGTCCTAATTTTACTTCATTTTTAAATATTCCTATGACAATTTACGACAAGTCGACTCCAACATCAAATTCGGAGATTAGTATTTTCAGTAAACTGATATGATGTGCTCGAACTAGAACCGTAAATTGACAAGAGTAGTTCGCAAATAAAATTTAAGATCCGTTCAATTAACCTGAATTAACTCGATTTATTTATTCAAGTGATATGAGCTTATCTCTTATCGTTTCAGATCATGGATTCGATTCTCGTTAATCCTAAATTTATTTATTCAAATGTTATGAGCTTATCTCTTATCGTTTCAGATCATGGATTCGATTCTCGTTAATCCTAAATTTATTTATTGAAATGATATGAGCTTATCTCTTATCTCTTATCCTAATTTTCTTTTTTTTTTTTTTTTTTGCTAAGTTCCTAATTTTCTACTCCTATATCATAAGCAAGCAATTTCTTTTTTGTGACTAACCATCAACTTGGTGTTTTTATGTGTCCTAATTTTACTTAATTTTTAAATATTCCTATGACAATTTACGAAAAGTCGACTCCAACATCAAATTCGGAGATTAGCATTTTCAGTAAACTGATATGATGTACTCAAACTAGAACCGTAAATTGACGAGTAGTTCGCAAATAAAATTTAAGATCCGTTCAATTAAACTGAATCACCTCGATTTATTTATTCAAGTGATATGAGATTATCTCTTATCGTTTCTGATCCTGGATTCGATTCTCGTTAATCCTAAATTTTTTAAAAAATAAACACCCAATTGTAATATGTACTAGCTTATAACTCGTGCATCGCACGAGTTTCTTTTGATATGTTATAGATTTTTATTTTATTCTATAATTATGTTTTTATATAATCATTAATTTTAAAAATTAATTTAATAAACTTTGAAGTAAATTTAATAAATGATTTGCATGATTTAAAATTTATATAATAAAATTTTAAGTTAAATATGTCGTTGACGGGATTCGAACCTTAAATATTTAGTAAAGTAATTTAATCATTAAATATAACTTATAATTACATCTAACAGTTCTTATTAATTATTAAAAATCTAACGGTAATATGGTGTCATATTTTTGGGTATACATAATGATTGTAAATTTATGTTTTGGGTATATATTAATCATTATAAGATTAGTTTTAAATAAAAAAGGTTACGTATTTTAATTAGAAAGTATATATTAATAATTTGAAGATATGGTACGATTGATGTTTTTATAAAAGATAATATCTTGAACTAAAAGTAAATCTCAAAATGGCAATGACTAATTACCATTAATTATATTATGTCATTATTTATTTTAATAATTAGGATAATCAAACCGTAAACCAAACCGACCAAACTTTCAATCTTTCAACTTTAATATATTAGTATAGATAAGTCTACTTAGTCAAAACAAAACTAAATCACTTCGATTTTTTTATCAACTAAGCCCGAACTTAACATAAATATATGTCCAACAAATATAGTAAAATGAATATCCCAAAAAATTGGTCATCTCTTATAAAATTTGTACGATTTTGCTTCCGTCTTATCGATTAGTTTTGATCTCATTAACTATTAGTTCAAAAAAAATTTGATACACACGCATGATTAGTAAAAAAAAATTTAATTTTCACTAAAATTTGTATCCAACTAATGATTTGTGGATAAAGACGATACTGATTTGTGGATAAAGACGATACTGTAATAGTAACTTCTGTTCCACTCCATAACTCCTCTCCTAAATCAAAATATAAATTGTGTTTAGGTAATACTCTGATTTTCAAAATAATAAATAACATAAAAGGCTTTTCATTTTCTATTTATCTATATATATTTAAATTAATAAAAAAGATGGCCTCAAATAAAAAAATAAGCAAAATTGGTATTTTTTTCTAAAAAAAAATAGACAAGAAATGTATGTGGCACCACATACACTCCAAGCATTTGGGGAAACCGATTTCGTCGGGTACAAGTCAGCCACACAATTTCAACCAATAGAATTACATAAAATGTACACGTCAGCACCATCTTAAAGTACAATACTACTTTGTAGTTAAATAATAACACGAAGCAACACGTTAATAAAATTCTCACCAAGTAAAATTCTCTCATTTTCATTTTCAAGATAACAAAATGGCGATCACATCTGCTTACATTATCAACGAGGAACAAGACGGATTTGTAGCCGTCGATTTCGATTTCATCAACGGCCGTGATGAAGAGGATCGCCATGACTTGACGGCGTGGGAGTTGGTTGATCAAGCAGATGCTGACGTGGACGATTGTTCTCAGGAGAGCGATGACGTCGGCGAGAGCGTTGAATCTGCTGGTGGTTCTGTTGTGGAGTCGTTGCCGGAGTATTTTGACGGTGAGGATGACGACTGCGGAAGGAGTGATGACGTCAGCGAAATCGGTGATTTTGCTGGTTCGTTGGTGTCTGATGTGTTGGAGGAGTGTTTAAGCGAGAGAATCGTCGGTGGAGTTGTGAAGTCGGTGCCGGAAACGATCATCTCGCCGGAGTATTCGGAGAACATCGTCGGTGAAGATGAGAATTCGGTGACGGAATCGATCATTTTGCCGGTGTATGTGACCGAGAGAATTGCTGATTACAGTGATAGTGTCTATGGATTGCGCAGTGAAAAGTATGGTTTCGAAGAAGAGGAGGTGGAGGAAGATGATTACGATCTGGACGATGAGTTGGTACCGTACTATGTGAATGGTAAATTAGGGCGAGAAAGGATGAGAAAATTGGGGAAAAGGTCTTGCACGAAATTGATCAAGTCGAAACGATTGACTTATAATTATAACAAGGCTGGTTGTTTCCGCGGTAAGCACGGACTTGGATTGAAGCACAGTTTGATGTAACAAAGGTCATTAGATTAGTAGTACTTGTTATCCGCTAGGTCACATGGGCTAGGTCACATGGTAGTATGCGGAATTTGGGAACAGTGAAAAAAATTAAGAATAAAATTGCGTAGATGGTGATTAGTAGGTTAGAGTAATATGAATTAGGTATCTTATCTAATGGTTTAGTTGTATCATTTTAGATTACTAATATATTATTGAATGCTTTCTGTTGGTTGCAATCTTGAATTGTTATGTTACTTGATGGATGTTTAGATTTGGGATGTTTGTAATGTTTATTTTAAGTTATGAACTTTCCCAGGAACATGACTTGTAACGAATCAAAAATTGCTGTAAATATAAATTGTTTTAGTTTATGCATGTCAAAGCTATATATGTACATCAATTACCAGAACTTAGATTTTGGACAGAAACGAGTGAAAGCTTTGAATTCATTCGGGGATTTCATTTCTAGTCTTGAGGATTAGCGAGAGGTGATAAAAATCCAATGATAGATTGATAGGGAGAATTTCATTTCTGGTAAACTCCACTAACAGCATAAGTGTATTGGTATCAATAACTTGTTTTAAGCTTTTTTTTTTTTGTTTTGAGGTTTCTTAAATCGCTAATATTGTAACGAGTGGATCAAGAGAAATTATTTAACACCTTCAAAGTCATAATTATTTATTATGATACATTTTTTTTTTATAAGATTGTCGCATTCTTGTCAATTATTCGGACGCAACGTTATTGTCTCTTCTTCAGGAAAAAAGTGACAAATTTCCCCGATAATTGTCGTTAATTTTTACAAAATTTGATCCTGGCACTCCGTTACGTGTGGCTTAGACGGTGACCAAGCAATCCGCACAATTCATCTTAAGAATTTTCAAATAGTCATTGTGTGGATGAAGCAAATGTGACCAAGGTGTCCGATTTTTTTATTTTATTTTATTTTATTTTATTTTTGTCAGGAGCATCTATTTCATACATGAATTGCAACGAGTACAATATTCGTAAATGTGACCAAGGTATCCGATTGTTTTAGTATCACTATCAGCCTATCAGGTTCCAGTTTTATCTTGATTTGTAAGTTCTTTGTTTGAGCCTGTTCTTCGTACTAAAGTAGAACATAGCACAGTGGGTTTACCAATCTTTAGTACATATACAACACACATACAAAAATAGTTTTTTACAAAAGTCACACATATTAAGAAAATAGTTTTTTTTTTAATTTTAATTGAATAACATTTTCCAACTAACATCCTTAATTATTATATTGGAAAATGAAAATAATCTTAAGTTTGAAAAAAGTTAAATTTTAAAGACAATAAATATAAGATTTTGAAAAATTATCCTTAAATTTATATTGAAATAAGAGAGACATGTAAAATGAGACAATTTTTTTTTTAAAACGAATATGTATGTATATTGGGACGGAGGGAATCATTAACAATTAAGTATCCTATTCCAAAGTGTATTACAATTATAACGCTAGATCAAATAACATATATAATTGATATTAATCGATTAAACAATATTTTTTTTTCCAATCACAATGTAATGTAGAGTACTAAAGTTTTAATATCAATGATAGATTGATAGGGAAAATCCAATGATACAGATCACATCTGAAGCTTGTGCTACTGCAGAAAACTAAAGATCTTTGGGAATGAAATAGCAAGGGATGATGATAATTGTTGTATGATCTTGCCGTTGTGAATCTACCAAAGTGTCTGCAAATGTGCTTTGTTAGCTCCAAAGTCTATAGGCTATAGCTTACATTTCTCACACTCTTACATTTGTTGAATCTTAATTCGCAACACCCAGAGACTGAATTGTAACAGAGACTCAGAGCACCTCTTTTATTAAGAAGAGGTTTTGCATTTAGCGTATATATGCATCGTGTCACCATTGTTGTTTTCTTAAGACTCGCAAATATCTTTATTAGTGTGTTAACTCATAAGCTTTTTTTTTTGTTTTGAGGTTTCTTAAATCGCTAATATTGTAACAAGTGGATCAAGAGAAATTATTTAACACCTTCAAAGTCATAATTATTTATTATGATACATTTTTTTTTATAAGATTGTCGCATTCTTGTCAATTATTCGGACGCAACGTTATTGTCTCTTCTTCAGGAAAAAAAGTGACAAATTTCCCCGATAATTGTCGTTAATTTTTACAAAAGGGATATTCTCTTTGGTACACTTGTAGAATTGGCTTTTGCCAATGGTACCATCACATTTTTGGCTTCTATACATGATACACCTGACATATTGTTTCTGTCTTAGTCGTACCCTTTTTTAAGTAAAACGTTAAACAAACGTTAAACATCGTTTAACCACTGTTAATGACTATTAAAAATAAAATTAAATAAAATAGAATAAGCTTAAAATAAAATTAAGTTTTAAGCACGACTCTTCATTCTCAGTGTATCGGGTTAGGGTCTGAGCGAAAGAGGGGAAACACATGCGATTCAATCGACTGCTAATCGAACACATCAATTAGGGTGGAAACAATTTACAATCTTCAATCTACTAACAGGTATGCCTTGTTCGAACATATGTACCGTGTATGTATTGTGTGTGTATGTATAATATCTCTGTGTATGTATTGTGTGTGTATGTATAATATCTCTATTTATGTCATATCTGTGTATGTATAATCGACTGTATGTATATGTACTGTGTACAATCGAAATCGTTATATGTGTAGTATCTGTGTATATTGTGTGTTTTTATGTTAAAATTAGGGCTTTTGATACTTGCAGAATGGGAGATAGTCATAAAATTCTGAGAATAAACTGGAGGGGTCAGTATGTTGATCTAAGATTTGAGGTAGACAAATGTACATTATTAGATGTTGTTATGATGTATGAGAATGAAGTTAAGAAACGGGGTTGGAAACTAAATTACCATTATCCTACCTTTGGTTATTCATTTGAAATGAAACATCACGTTTTACTTGTAGACAGTGATCTTATGACAATGTTTAAGAGATTATCTGGGAAAGAAATGATAAACATATGGGTTGGGACAGCTTTAAAACCGAATGCTTTATACAAACTTGTCCTAAATTTGAAACGAGAAGGTGATACAGGGGTGGGTGATATAGGGGTGGGTGATACAGGGGAGGGTGATGAACTACCTAGACTTGATCAGCTTGAAGATACCTCAGTTGATGTTGTGAGGCCAAAACCAAAAGGTATCCCTAAACCTAACCCAAAAGGTATCCCTAAACCAAAACCAAAGCCTAAAGCTAAACCTAAAGCAAAAGCTTCTTCTATAAACCTACCACCATCCCCAGTGTCACATAAAACAGCCTTTGAGGCTTTACCAATCAGAAGGAGTCCACGATTTTCTCCCCAAAATACCTCTGTCATTGAGCCTACTGCTAAAGGAAGCACAAATGCTGATCACTGCTCATTTGCAAGGAAAATTCCCAGAAGTACTGCAAGAAGGAAGGGGTTGTGTTTGGATTCACAAAATGTGCAAATGTCAACCACAAATGGAAGTGAAAGCATGAAATCAAGTGAAAGCATGAAAGCTGCAACAGAACAAATGAATGTTAAGAGAAAGGTTTCATTCAATTGTGATGATAAAAGGGCTGATTCTGAGTTAGAAGAATCTGGAGGAGAACATGATCATGAGGCTGATTCTGAAGAAAATGTGTTGCTAAGTGGAGATGCACCTGCAGATGAAATGGAAGAGATAAGCAAGGTCCTGAAAGTGAAAGACAATTATAAACCTAGGAAATGGCATGACTTCATAGATGATGAGAATGATAATGACTACTATCAACTTCTATATAAAAATGGAGAAATATATGATGACAAAGACTTTGGAAAGATCAGCTTAAAGCCTTGGTTGCTTTTTATGGACAAGGCTCATTTCAAGGCTACACTTAAGGATTACTGCATCCAGGAGGGGTTTGCTATTATTGTGTTGGCAGCAGACAACTCAAGGTATACAGCAACTTGTCATGATAAGTGTTGCAACTCAAGGTTGAGAAACTATTTGGTGGTCATGATCAATCTTACAAGGATTTGCCAGCCTATACTAAGGTTATTTGTGATACAAATCCTGAATCTAAAGCATATTGCTCATATGTTGAAACTGAAACCATTCCAAAGCAATTACTCTTCAGCACTATCTTCATTTCCTTTACTGCTATGTGGAAGGGGTTCTTGGGAGGCTGTAGACCATTAATAGGTGTTGATGGGACACACCTCAAAGGCAATTATGGAGGGATTTTATTGTCAGCAGTGGCCTTAGATGGCAACAATGAAATCTTTCCATTAGCTTATGCAGTGGTGAGTGTAGAGGATAAGGACAATTGGGGATTTTTCTTGTGGAATGTTTATAATATTGTCAAGGAGTCTAGCAGGAAAGATTGGACCATAATTTCAGATAGACAAAAGGTACTCATAACTCTGTTTGCTTGTTAATTTGCTTACAATATCTCTGCATTTTAATTTGCTTGTTAATAAACTCTGTTTTATTGATCTACTGTTTGTTAGGGAATTGATCTTGCACTAGAAAAGGTTTGGCCATCTGCCAAAAGAAGGTACTGTTGTAGGCACCTTAGCAGGAACTTTAAGAAACAGTTTCATGGCCCATTGATGTATACTCTATTCTGGAGGGTCTGCAATGCAACTTCACAGTTTACTTTTAGAAAAGCAATGGAGAGGATGCAAGAGGCATGAGGGGGTGCAGCCATGACCTGGTTTGCTAACTTAGGGGATCCATGTACCTGGAGCAAACACATGTTTAATCCCAATGTTTGCAATGATTCAAACACCTCCAACTTTGTTGAAAGCTTCAACTCTACACTTGGAGTTGAGAGGAGTAGGCCAGTGCTATCTTTGCTTGAAGGTAAATTCCAATCAACTATTATTGTCCAACTTTGTAGACTTGTACATTTCTTACTAATTACAGTATACTACATTTTTTGTTTGCAGGTATTAGAAGAGTTTGTATGGTTAGAATAGCAACAAGGCTTGAAAATGCAAAGACTTGGAATGATGAAGATGTATGCCCAAAAATTGTTAAAGCTCTTAAAGATATAAGCAAGGGGACTATCAGCTGTAAAGCTTACATGTCCAAGCCTGGTGAATATGAAATTCATGAAAGTAAATCACAGTTTCCTCTATCACTGAATAGTAAGTTGTGTTCATGTGGAGCTTGGCAGCTATCAGGTATACCATGTAGGCATGCTGTTAGGGCAATGTTGCATGCAAAGATTGACCCCCAAAAAGTTATCAGCTCTTGGTATTCAGTGAGGACATACAAGCAAGCATACAGTTTCAACATTAATCCCATTGCTGATAAGGAAAACTGGCCAGCATATGAAGGCATCCCTAATGTAATGCCACCAACAATGAAAAGGGGAGTTGGTAGGCCAAGTAGGAACAGGAGAAGAGAAGAAGGTGAAGATCAAAAGGGAAAAAGAAGCAAGACTGTGAAGTGCACAAAGTGTGGCCATTTTGGACACAATGCTAGAACATGTAAGGGAGGACCCACTGGAAAGGAAATGAAGGCCACTGAATCTAATGCATCACTGCTTGTTAGACATCCAAGGGTCAGAGATCAATCTAATGCAGCAAAAGCTGCCAGAGCAGCAAACAAAGCAGTAAAAGATGCAGCCAAAACAGCAGCTGAGGGAACCTCCTCAAGGACCTCAACAAGGAAAAGGAAGGCTGAAAATCTAGGGAGTGCATCACAACCCTCTGTCCTTACTGCATCACAATCTCAGCACCAGAAGTGAACCTGTTTATGACAGACTAGTCCTTTACTTTTGTTAGTTTAATTATGCTCATGGTAGACATATTATGCTTTTGATGTAAACTTTGAATTCTGATGATGGTAGACATATTATGCTTTTGATCCGAATTCTAATGATGCTTTTGATCCGTGTTTTTGTGGTTTTCATAGCATTTTAAGTTTCCAGTGTTCTGTATAGGTTTTTTGGCACTAGATTTCTGTTTTAAAACTGGTTTGGATGTGTTTTTTATGGTTTGGATGTTTTTAAACGTTTTGCTAACAGCTGCCTAACAGAAGGGTACGACTAAGACGGAAACAATATGTCAGGTGTACCATGTATAGAAACCAAAAATGTGATGGTACCATTGGCAAAAGCCAATTCTACAAGTGTACCAAAGAGAATATCCCTTTACAAAATTTGATCCTGGCACTCCGTTACGTGTGGCTTAGACGGTGACCAAGCAATCCGCACAATTCATCTTAAGAATTTTCAAATAGTCATTGTGTGGATGAAGCAAATGTGACCAAGGTGTCCGATTTTTTTATTTTATTTTATTTTATTTTTTTTTTGTCAGGAGCATCTATTTCATACATGAATTGTAACGAGTATAATATTCGTAAATGTGACCAAGGTATCCGATTGTTTTAGTATCACTATCAGCCTATCAGGTTCCAGTTTTATCTTGATTTGTAAGTTCTTTGTTTGAGCCTGTTCTTCGTGCTAAAGTAGAACATAGCACAGTGGGTTTACCAATCTTTAGTACATATACAACACACATACAAAAATAGTTTTTATAAAAGTCACACATATTAAGAAAATAGTTTTTTTTTTAATTTTAATTGAATAACATTTTCCAACTAACATCCTTAATTATTATATTGGAAAATGAAAATAATCTTAAGTTTGAAAAAAGTTAAATTTTAAAGACAATAAATATAAGATTTTGAAAAATTATCCTTAAATTTATATTGAAATAAGAGAGACATGTAAAATGAGACAATTTTTTTTTTCTAAAACGAATATGTATGTATATTGGGACGGAGGGAATCATTAACAATTAAGTATCCTATTCCAAAGTGTATTACAATTATAACGCTAGATCAAATAACATATATAATTGATATTAATCGATTAAACAATATTTTTTTTCCAATCACAATGTAATGTAGAGTACTAAAGTAGAACATAGCACAGTGGGTTTACCATTCTTTAGTATATATACAACACACATACAAAAATAGTTTTTTACAAACGTCACACATATTAAGAAAATAGTTTTTTTTAATTTTAATTGAATAACATTTTCCAACTAACATCCTTAATTATTATATTGGAAAATGAAAATAATATTAAGTTTGAAAAAAGTTAAATTTTAAAGACAATAAATATAAGATTTTGAAAAATTATCCTTAAATTTATATTGAAATAAGAGAGACATGTAAAATGAGACAATTTTTTTTCTAAAACGAATATGTATGTATATTGGGACGGAGGGAATCATTAACAATTAAGTATCCTATTCCAAAGTGTATTAGAATTATAACGCTAGATCAAATAACATATATAATTGAAATTAATCGATTAAAAAATAATTTTGTTAAAATAATTTTTTTTTCCAATCACAATGTAATGTAGAATTCACTTTCGATAAAATAATAAATTTGATAAATAATACTTCATAGTGAAATAGTGAATAGTGTAATAGTGTTTAAATGAGTATAAAATAGAGAAGTAGTGGGTGTAATAGTGAAAAGTAGTGTTCAAAAATAGTAAGTATAATAGGTTCATTCTTTTTGGGACGTTCCAAAAAGGAATAAGGTTCATATAAAATGAGACGGAGGGAGTATATATTCCAAATTCCAGAAATATTATTTTAAAGAAGTTTAATTGTACTATAAATAGGATATAGGAGTAATTTGTGAAGAAAAATATAAACAAACATTGGGTCGTGGGTGTTACTAAATGCAGTTCACATTTACTCGATGCACACTAGTATATTACATTTATACCCTTCATTTCTTTAAACATATAAAACTTTAATAAACTTTAATAAACTTCTGATTTACATTTATGTTTGACTTAACTGGTGGAATGTGATCACGTTGTCCAAATTATAACATTAATTTTGTTGAATTGAACTTGGAGATTAAGGGGGCATTTGTTTACAGCTGAATAGTGCTGAACGCAGTGTTATCTGACCGATTCATATATGTTGTTTACAATTTTTTTGATTCTGGATAGTCCATAAACAACTGAACCATTCCTGCTAAATATTTTATGTGAATCGTTCAGGGAGGTTTTAGCGCTTGCATCATCTCCTAATAATATAATGTATTTTGTCTTTGTTTAGTACGTGTACGTGCACTATACTTTTCAACAATAATAATATTATATATTATTACATTTCACAATATTTAAAATTTTAAAATAATATTTAAAATTTTGAAATAATATAATAAAATTATAAATTTTATTAATCATATAACTCAAGATATTATATTCTTAAAACAATACTAATCCATTCAAAAATATCCATCACTTATTAAACTATAATAAGCAAAACATGATACAATTTTAGTTTGGTTAATCCATTATTTTGGATATTTTGGTTATCCATTTTAATTACAATCGTTAATTTTTCAACTCAAATATATAAGAACTGTTGGATACAATACTAAAAATTATTCGATACAAGTACATTATTTGTACATAGGAGTTGCATAAATAATAATTAATGATTCAGAAAATTTATTTAGCAAACGACTTTGTTCGTTCAGAATTCAGATTTTTAATCATTCAGAAATATGAATTATTCAGATATATTTGTTCAGATTTAACAAATGACCCCTAAGAAATGAAGTACGAGCCTGCTGCATGTACTATTAAGTTTTGTTAATGTTTCGGAAGAGTAACAAGTACATTTTTTAATATCCCACGATTTTCGTATTCGAAAATCAACTTGCCCCAGTGTATAATCTGCTTGTGGCATGACGAGTATTACAAAGAGATGGCATGGTCATTCAATCTTCAGGATTTTACGACACATTACAAAGGATCGAAACTAACCTCAAATGTAATCGTAGTGGTTCTAGTTCTGTTTTTCAGCCTGGTCAACCACCCTGTCTCACTCATGGATTTCGTGGCATGGTTGTCCGCAATTTTAGTGTTCCTTTACATTCTTCGCGACAAGCCACTGGTGGTCTTCCACCACTCGATTCATCACAACATGGTTATGTTCATTTTGTCTATTATTACTTTGACAATGCTCCTGCTTACTGGCGATGTTTTAAATGTAATATCAGCATTGCTGTTTTAAATGAAGGAAAAACAATTAGTACTAAGAGCCTCCCGAAGGATACTGTGGAAGGAACAATTTACATTACAAATACTGTCGACCAAGTCTTCCATCTACATATTAGTAGATATAGAATCAACAGGTTTAGATATATAGAAATAGAAAATAGATTTTGTATTATGCACTACAAGTAACAAGCTTATGTACTTTAAATTCTCTAAATTTCTACCAGAACACACTGTAGGGATACACTTCTAAGCCTCTACTAGGTAAATATGATCTGAACTTGTATGCTTTGAATCATTCGATAAGAATAATTTGACTCAGACAGGTCCTGAGCTTCTGGTGAAAAGGACAAGATCAGGTAAGCTGTATTACCATACCCCAATATCATCTAAAACATAGTATTATATTCGTGGACAATTCCTCCCAGAGTAAACAAGTAGGAACGCATGTGGAGAATAGTATCTATATCAAAAAAGGAGAGGGGAAGAAGTATATGCTAATGAACAAAGTAGTAAAGGAATCCTTTGCATGTGTAACAAGTAACAAGTAACATTAACATTTGTTAATGTTACAAGCATGTTACAGGAATCCTTTGCATGTGTCTCTGGATGAGTCTTTTCTCTATTGCCCTGCTACTAGACCGGAAGTTCTGAGAACCTTGACTATTTGACTAATTGGTGTGCGTGTACAGGAATAGCTATTTAGAAATAGGGAACTATTAAACTAATCTTTATACAACTACAGATAGCCATATGGAAAAAATATTGAACTGTCAAACTTAAGTTCGCTGTAGATTCTAAGCAATTCTAACTTTGATCAAGTTGTAAAACTTAAACGGATACAACGCACATAAAATATTACATATGTTTAAATAAATTACATATTACCATTTAGCCACGTATCACTTTTCAGTTCTCAATCCTAGACTTCAGAGGAGCATCCCATCCCTGTACAGAATCTTCATGAAATCTAGACCAAAATCCAAAAATTTCTGGAATAGGGCAATTATCGATCAAAGAAACCTGCAAATAATGACTATAATGTTAGTAGAGTATCATGAGTTAATAATTCAAACATGATCATATCTAATGATAATAATATATACATACCGAAACAAAATGGTAATATTTTCTTAGAAATGCAACGCAGATTAATTTTTGTGGACTAATAATGCCTTCTGGAATATATAACGGCAAATACGTCAAAGTACCAATTTGTATCGGGTATAAAGCAACTAAAATCACATTATACATAGTCGCAATTACTGGACCCATTTCATCCATAGACATCCACTATTCCATTGTACAAGGACTTTCATAATAGTTAACCTTGCGTAATGTAGTCCATGTTTCTTCTATACTTTTATGCCATACTTTCATCCAAAAGTCTAGACGTCTCTCTATGAAATCGTATAATTCCATACGCGCCCTTCTCTATTGGTCCTCTGACCCATAAATCTGATGGCCTACAAATCTGTACCCACAATTACCATCTGGAAGAACATTCAAATATTCATGAATATAAGGAATGACAAATTGTGGAATTTCTGAAGGGATGGATTCCTCCCTCACCGAAGTTTTACACTTATTACTTGATTTAAGCTTTTTGCCAGCACCACCTTTAGAAGAAATAACAACAATGCCAATATTTTTTTTTTCCCGACATCTTTGACAAATATTTCCAAGTCTCGTCGACTATAAAATATCTCATCTGCTTTGAATAAATGACCAACATCTACTAATGGGCTCGAATTAAGATTAAAATATACATCCTGCAAAATTGCGTTTCACAATTTTAATAAAAAAGAATTAGGAGAAAATTATCAACAAAAAATAATTTTGAGCTCACCGAAAACTCCATGTTTATACAGTAATTTGTCTGTGAATAAAAAAATAATTTTACATCAGGGTTAGTAAGAAATTTGAAGTTATAATAGTTAAACAGAATGATGAATGATGACCGCAAACACTAAATGTCAACGTAGGTAGGGTAAAATCATGCACAACCTCCTTTGCTAATATTAAAAAGTAATACTTACATTTAGGGGTGTTTGGGGTAACTTTTTTTCAGAATAAGTCAACTTATTTTAAGATAAAGTTAGAGATTCCTAACTTTCCAACTTATTTTTCAACTTATTTTTGCAACTTATTGATTCTCGAGCATACATTAAATACTTATATAATTTTTTTTTTACCAAAATATAAAATTTTTACCCAAAAATAAGTCAATAAATCCTTAATAAAAGCTAAGCCAAACAGAGGTCACGAAGCCAACTGATGAAGTTGTTTTTGTACAAAGTAAATGCTACAGAGTAGATGAATTTGAGTTTAATTAGAACACACAGATAGGTGATGGAGTGGAGAGCATGCAGGAGGAGTGATAGATGTATAATGAAATCATCAATCATCAATATATATAAATATAGGAGGATACGCGGGAGTTTAGGTGGCGCTTTAAGATCGTCTTAATCTACTTTTCTAATTTTCTAGAATTTTAGAATTTTAGAATTTTAAAATATTAGAATTAAAATAAATGTTCTAATTTAAATAGAAGAAGAGTTCGAGTTTCGTTAACTATCTTCTAATTTAACCATCTTCTCAATAAACTATATAAAACGATTTCCATCTTTAGAAGAACAGCACATCCACATAGAACCATGTATGTGTGTGCGGCATTATTTTTGTTTATGATTTTCACATTGCTTTTTTGTTTTAAAATATTTATAATTTTTTCCTGTTTTAAATTAATGTTTTAAAATGGTTCTCTCGATTTTAGGAGGGTGCTCTCTTAAACCTTGACCAATATATAATTATATTTTAGCAAATTTATATGCTACTAGCTTATAATTAGTGCAACGCACGATTGCATTTTTAATATTTATAATTATATTAATTTTTTAATATTTATATGTTATTAATTTACATATAAAATTGTTGTTAAAAATTTGATATATATGTATAAGATTTTACACGTTCAATTCAATATTTATGCTCTATATTAAATTAATAAAATTTGATTTGCATGATTTTATTGCCCACTCAAAATTAACAAAATAATCTTTTAATTTAGTGATGGTTTAACAATTATTTTCCAATTAAAACTATGCAGAAACAAAGGAAAGAAGAAATAGATGATTTTTACGTTAAAAATTCTATTGGATTTATAAAATCTACTTATATTTCATTTTTATTATCAAAATACCCTTCTCATTATTTGAAGATAATTTTACTAACAACCATATAACGAGCGGTATTATTCCACAAAATTCAGAAATTTACTACTTAATTTTCGTAAAAAGTAAATAATATCTGTGTAATTTGGCTAATCCTCAATCTTTTTGAGGTACAGTGTGTATTCTCTCTCTAATTGTGTGTGAGTGTGGTAAATTAAAGTTCGTTAAAGTCATAGAATGATTGAAGAAAAAGTACACTATTCATTAATCTGACATTCGAAATTGTAAGCTGCAAGTCATAAGGAGACATGAATATATGTCTGCATGAAAAACACTTTTGAAACACGTAAGAAATTGCTAAAAAATCTTATTCAGAAACAAAAAGCTTCTACACCTTTCATTAACTAATTTGCTCCAGTGCACCTTTCACCTGTGCAGGTTGCCTACAAAATTACCAAAACCTCACAAGTCAATGAATAGTAGATGTATTCTCTATATATGAACGGACTATGTTAAATTATCAATTCTCCTAAATCGTTAAAGTGTCAAGAGGAGAGTTTAACACTATCTTATATTATTTTAACATGAACTTAACAATAAATTAAAAACCATAACAACCTGCATGATGAATATTTAGTGACTACAAGTTGGATGATGAATCCCGGTTTAAAATGAAACGCACATGTCTGAAACCACGTTCTGGCTTCTAGCGTTTTACACAATTTATCTAAGGCAAAGTCAAATCATGAAGTACATCAAAAACACAGCACGAGGTTTTTGAGAAATTGATTTGTTTAAAACGAGGGAAGAGTCTCTATTTACCTACGTGAACGAAGATATAAGAATCATATTTAATTGATATGTCTAGATCACGTTATTTTTGGGTGACGATATTTTAAGATAATAGAAAATCAATTAAAATTGATTTAATTTAGAATTGGTACGGCCTTACCATTTATATGAATCTTTTTAGTTGGCAAATGTACATCACTTAATAATTCTTTCCTCAAGTGGACGTCAAGTTTCCATCCACATTATTATCTTATTCGAGCTTTCTCAAATTAACATCCAATCAATCACCAATTTTACTTGATCAAAAAATCAATTGTGTTAGAGCATCTCCAAGGGTGAAATGTAAAATTGTTAGCTAAAATAATTATCTATATTGAATATGTAAAATTTTAGCTAAGAGGAGGTATATGTACTCCAATGGGGTTATCTATAATTATAATTATGTAAAATTATACATAAGAGGTTTATGGGTTCAACAAATATAGAAGACCAAATATGATTATCTATATTTTTTACTAAGGGTAAAGAAGGTTGGAGTACCTCAATTTATAGATATTATCTAAAAGGTGCCACATAGATGCCACTTAGATAATATAGCTAAGGGGTCTCTCCCCTTGGAGATGCGGATACTCTAATTTCGAAGTATATGGTTTCCAAGCTTTATATGTCTCCATAAAAATTTTCGGACTTATATATCGGCTTTAACAAATTCCTAGCAAAAATCAAACTCAAGACCTCAGACACGAGAGATAAAACTACACCAAGAATTAGTTGGTTGTTTTGGACACAAGTACATTGGCATCAACGAGGGAATATACGTCAAAGAATTTTATAGTACGGACGGACACATTAAACGAACGATTTTTTATGGATTAAATTGTTTCTACATGCATATTTAATGAAAAAGTCAATCGGTTGATGACTATAAATAGATATTGATGCGAAGCAATTAGCAATAGCAATTATACACATTCTGGCAAGTATCAGCTCAGCCACGACGACTCATCAACAAAGAAGAAAATGGGAATGAGCTTGAATATGATGCTTATCGATCAATTATCCATCACCAAAGTTGCGGAAACCAGAGATTAAAACATCAACAACGTGGAAAAGAAATGCAGTAGTTTCAAGTAGTACTGGTAACGATGAACACTGGAAATTCTGTTATAAGACACTACAAAAAGTGTCTAAAACGTTTAGCGGTATTTGTTATTTGGTAATGCAAGCAAGACAGCTTATCGTCTGTGTACACACCCTCACAAAGAACAGCAAACACGTTGAGAACAAAAGTCTCTCTTATCTCATTAATCATACTGAATGAAATTACAAGGATTATAAAGGAAATGAACCAGCTATCAACTCCTAAAAACTAGGAAACAGAAAACAAACAGATATAGCAAATCTCCAGATATTGCAAAACTCCAAATCATAGTCTATCTCACCCTTTATTCACTCCTACTAATTGCTTGCAAGCATGATCATCTACTATAGGAATTATTAAGACAAATCATACGATAAACATTAAAAACTAAATTAAGATTAACCTAACATTCTCTCCCTTAATCTTAATTTCAAGCAGACAATACTTTGACTCCCAGCAACTGCCTCATTCGCTCAAACTTGACTGTCGTCAATGCTTTAGTTAGAATATCTGCACGCTGGTACTCACTCGACACATGCTTCACTATGATTTCACCACGCTCTATGCATTCCCGGATAAAATGGTAACGAACATCTATATGTTTGCTACGACCATGAAAGACAGGATTTTTTGCAAGATTAATGGCTGACTTATTATCAATGTATAACACTACTGGACCAATACTCTCCCTAGTCACTTGTTGCATCACATTTCGCAACCAGATACTTTGACACGCAGCTGCAGTGGCTGCCATGAATTCAGCCTCACAGGAGGATAATGCCACACATCTCTGTTTCTGAGAAACCAAAGTTACCAAACTTTCATTCAAATAAAACGCCATTCCACCAGTGCTCCTTCAGTCTTCAACATGGCCAGCCAAGTCACTATCCGAGAAACCTGTTAAAACATTATTTCCACTCGCCTTTGAATAAACCAGTCCAAGTGCAAGCGTTCCTTTCACATACCTCAATATCCTTTTCACAGCATTCAAATGCAATATAGTCGGATGCTCCATATACCTGCTCACCATACCGACTGAGAAAGCAATATCGGGTCTGGTGTGGACTAAATATCGCAGTCCTCCTACTAGACTTCGATACATGGTACTGTCAACCTCTTTTCCACCAACATCTCTTGTCAACTGCTCACATGGATCCATAGGATACTTTGTCACATTGCAATCTGCTAGGCCAGCCTGTTCGAGAAGTTTTCTTGCATAACCACTCTGTCTTAACTCAATGAACCCATCTCCTTGTTTAACCTCTAACCCGAGATAGTATGTCAGCTGTCCCATATCACTCATCTCAAACACTTGACTCATCTGCTCCTTGAACAAAACAATACTCGTTAATTTTGAGCCTGTTACCAAGATATCATCGACATATATTCCAATTATTAACACATCGTCCTTGTCACATCGAGTATACACTGCTTGTTCAGATGGACAACGCTTGAAACCCAACCTTTCAAGGCAACTATTCAACTTGGCATACCAAGCACGTGGTGCTTGTTTCAATCCGTACAAAGCTTTAAGCAACTTATAAACCTTCTTTTCTTGCCCACTTTTGACATAACCTTTAGGCTGTGAAACATATACTTCCTCACTAATATCTCCGTTGAGAAAGGCAGTCTTAACGTCCAAATGATGCACTTGCCAATTGTTTTTTGCTGCTAGGGCAAGCAATAAGCGAACAGTCTCCAACCTAGTAACTGGTGCAAACACCTCGTCATAATCAATACCATGCTCTTGCACATACCCCTTTGCAACCAAGCGAGCCTTATACTTTGTGACATCTCCATTTGCATTTTTCTTTATCTTGAATATCCATTTTAAGTCGATTGCTTTCTTCCCAGCAGGCAGTTCTGTCAATTTCCAAGTTTGATTCTTCTTGATAGAGTCAATTTCTCCTTTCATTGCCACTCTCCAATTCTTATCTCCTACAGCTTGCACATATGTCTGAGGCTCATCTGCCCCTGCAAATAAAAGTTCATGATCCAGTTCTATCTCCTCTGTGTTATCATACACATCTTGCAGTGATCTGTAGCGTAGCGGCTCACCACTATCATCATATCTGTGAGGACTAATGCCAGTTACTGATGAGGATGATTGACTTGAATTTCCTGATGAGTGATTTGAGTGACTTGAACTTTCTGTTTCACGTGCACTTCTCGTTACTGATCTTGAAGGTGTCTCATAACCTCCCTCCCAGGTGTCACTGTCATCCAATTGCTCAGTCTCACCATTATTAGTATCCATTTCTTCAAAAATATCTGGAACTGAGAATGTGCCTTCTTCATAATCTTCTTTTTCTTCAAGCTGTGAGAAAGGCCATTTCTTTGTTTCTTCAAATACAACATCCCTGCTAACACATATACGCTTGCTCACAGGGTCATACACTCTATATGCCTTAGTGCCAGGTTCCCGTCCAAGGTTGATCACTTGCACACTCCTATCGTCCAATTTCTTTATACGGTCGTTGGGAATCTTCATGTGAGTTAGGCACCCAAAGACACGAACATATCTCAAGTCTGGCTTGTTTCCAGTCCAAGCTTCATATGGAGTCTGAGTTGACAAGGCTCGTGTTGGCAAACGATTCAAAATATATATCGAGTGACGAATAGCCTCTCCCCACAATGTTGCTGGCAAACTCATTTCCTTCAAAAAACACCGAGCCATTTCGACAACCGTTCTATTTCTCCTCTCTACGACTCCGTTCTGTTGGGGAGTGTATGGTGCCGTGTAATGTCTTTCAATCCCATTGTCTTCACAATACACTTTAAATTCATTTGAATTGAACTCTCCTCCACGATCAGTTCTAAACACCTTAATCTTCTTCTCTGCACCATCCTCCACCTGAGCTCGGAATTTCTTGAATGCACTAAACGTTTCATCCTTGCTTTTGAGCATATAGACCCACATTACCCGACTGTAGTCATCAACCAACAAGAAGAAATATTTGTTTCCTCCAAGTGTAGTTGGCTCAATAGGACCACACAAGTCACCATGTACCAACTGTAGAACCTTTGTTGCACTATAGGTTGCCTTCTGAGGGAATCCCTTCATTACTTGCTTCGATACTAAGCACCCTCTGCAAACCTCCTTTGACTGATTAATATGAGGCAGACCATATACCATATTATTCTTAAGCATCATTGACATAGACAAGTAGTTCACATGTCCTATAATATCCGTAAATTTTTTTGAATAAAATTTTCTTTCTACTCGATACTTTTTTTTTATTTAAAAATATTTTAGAAATGATTCACTAGTATATATTTCTAATTAGTACATTTTATATTTTTTTTTAAAATTTATATATTCGTATTATATTTAAATATTAGTGTTTATTAAAAATTTGAGAAAAATAGTATTTTTAAATTTTGAGTCGTATTTAATTTAAGAAACAAAATTAGAACTTCGTTTTAATTAGACGGGGAAAAACGATATCTTTTCACCAAAGATTTCATTAAATATAGACATAATCATTATTTTTATTTTTTATTTTTCTGCATTAAATTTTGTCTCCCACATTTAGTTCTTTTTAATTATTAATGTAGCCATTAATAGCCACTCCATTTTGTTCCCCATTTATTTACTTTTTAATTTTATAAAAATAAAATAATTATGGAGCACTACAAATTCCACAACATTTTGTCCCCCATATACTTTGGTTCTTTTTTATTTTAATAAACCAACTACTCAATATTTTTTTATAAAATGGCACTTAATTGTCAGAAACAAAGAGACCCATATCTTGTCTTTTTTTTAACACAAAACTCGGACATACATACTTATTAACAGAGTAATAGCACAGGTCATTCATTTTGTTTTTCTTCTTTTCTCGTTGTTAATTGTTTTGTCGAATCCGTTGATAACTCCGGTGGGCTCGATGGTGTGTCGATTGGGGATGCCGCGAGTGGGTATTGTGAGTGATGGAGGTTTGAATCGGAGACGGTGATTGTTGTTTGTTGTGTGGATTGGTTTTGTGTAAGTGTATTGGGTTGTTTGAGGTGGTGGTGTTGGTTCGAACGGTGGGAGAGAAGAGAGGCCGGGAGAGAGGAGAGATTAATTGTGGTGTCGGAAGGTGAAGCAGGCGACGGTAACGCGGCGTGTGTTGGTCGGAGGATTGTGTTGTGTTGTTGGTCGGAGTAACCACCACCGATTGGTGGTGGTGGTGGTGGTTGAATAGGGACACAGAGGATGGAAGATACGAGAGAGGGGGCGGCGGAGATGTTATTAATGGTGGTGGTGATGGAGTGAATAGAAAGAGGGAGAGATGACAAAGAGAGTGATTAGGGAAAGAGAGAGACAGACGTGAGAGAGAGATAGAAGCGAGAGAGGAGAAAGTACGAAGGAGAGAAAGAGAGATGGAGTCGGGGTAGAGATAGAGGCAGAGAGAGAGAGGTGCGAGAGAGAGAGAGAGAGAGAGAGAGAGAGAGAGAGAAAGAGAGCGAGAGATGAAGGAGAGAGAGATGCGGGATTGGAGGAGAGATTGCAGGGGAGGGGGAGAGAGGACCACGGTGGGGCCCACAGAGGGGTGGCGTGGGGTCCACCATGGGGGAGGTGGGGCCCACGGGTATTTTCCTGTTAAAATGATATTAGTAGAATAATAACGTATCAACTTATGATTTTATGTTTTAATTGGTTTTTAAATAAAAGGTTGTGTAATTCAAAATTAGTTGTATTAATTGATTTTAAAACTAGTGATTTAATAGTATATAATTAGTGAATGATTTATATTGTTATTAAAAATATTTTGCGACATAATTAAAGATTTATGGTTTCGATAATAAAAAGAGGGTTTAAATTATTATTTTGGAATAAATTATAGTTATATTATTATTCAAAAATATTATGTGATTATTTACCCTAAATTAGAGATTTATTGATTTATTTATAAAAAGAGGATTAAAAAAAAGGAATATTTATTATTTAATAATTCTGAATTAGTTTATTAATCGGATAAGACCAGTTTTATTTAGAGACTAAAGAGGGATTAATATTATTTAATTACGAGATTTTTAAAGGGGAAATTAGTTAGCGAGATTATTATTAATATTTATGGATTTAAATTGAATAAAGAATAGATTCTTGAATAATTTTGGTTGTGAGTTTTATATTATTAAATTAGGGATTTTCTGAGGATTTAAAAGGATTAATTGTTGTCTCGAGGATTAATTGGTTAATTATGCTTCTTTCTCGTGGAGTTAGATAATTGTTTGAGGGTTATTTATTGATTAAGTTTTTATAGGATGTCAATGGTATTATTTTAGAGGATTGGTATTTAGCACTTTCGGATTATTTTGAAGGACCAGATCGGATCAGGTTATTTTAGAAGTTAAAAATCGGATTATTAGTAATTATTATTTGTGAGATTTAAAAATGGAAAAGGTTTCACGTAAAAATGTTGAGTTTGGAATTATTCTGGGAACCATTTTAGGATAGGATTTAGGATGAGTTAGGAGACTCGTTTGGAAAAACTTGAAGAAAGAAAGTTGTAGATATGCAAGGGTATTATATATCGGTGAGTAGAAGTTGATTGAAAGGTGATCAGAAGTTGAGTTAATAATAGTCGAACTGGGTCCGAGAAGGTGAAATACCGGAGGACCAGAAACGTGGAGCAGGTTGGAGTATCGTACCGCAGAGCACAGGCAAGTTTACTAATTCGTACTCCATTGTTCGGGGTATTTATATTTTTTTAAGTATGCTGATTAAATTTTCAATTTACTAAATCAAGTATTCTTTCGAGTGATTTATACCAAATTTTTATTCATGCAATTTACATTCATACATATTATTGTTGAGCTGTTATCCAGCCATATTATATCATGAGGTGTTCAAATTTATTTCATGAGTTGGTCCACATTGTCGGGACGTTTATTGAGATACTTTATTCGAGTTTATATTTGATAGTGGGGTATATATATATAAAGTAAGTTATGTATACTGATATGGATCACCTTATTTCGATTCCATATTCAGGACAGTTCTTCATAATATTTCCTCTAATCGTTCGAGAGGGAAACTATATTATTGGTGTCTAATGTTCATTGCTTATGAAGGCAAAAGTGACCGGAGTAACGCACCGGCCCAACTGAGTAGTATTAAGGGTGTGTTCGAGACTTCGACTCATCCTTCTATCGATAGAAAACGAGTAGTGATAATGGATTGATCATCCATTTCTTGAGTAGGCGTTATGAGCAGAAATCCAATCATTGACATCCTATCGGTTAACCGATGCCTGTGTGGTTCTGTTAACTAGGGTGTTGATCTGAGCAGTTGCTATATTATATTATCAATGGAGTAGTTTTGAGAAGTTATTGATTTATCTTCGAGTAGTATTTTGAGAAGTTATTGAGACATATTTATTATTTCATACGAGTAGTACTTTGAGAAGTTATGAGGTATATTTATTCTTTCATATGAATAGTATTTTGAGAAGTTATTGAGATATGTTTGTTCTTTCATATGAGTTGTATTTTGGGGTTTATAAAAAAAAATTTCCGAGTTGATCTCTTTTCAAAATAAGTATATTATAGAGTGGTAAAAACCATACTTTGGTCAAGTTGTTTTATTATATGATATCTATATGTACTTGCTGGGCATTCTTTGGCTCATTCTTGCTATTTAAATATTATAAAGCAGAGGCAATCAGAGCTAGTACAACAAATCGTGATTAAGGAAAGAGGAAGACCACTGATTCAGCATGTTAATCTTAAAGCATCTGTGGAGATTACAGGTTGGAAAGGTGTTGGTATAATGTTTTATTATCTAGTTCTTTGGAGTTGTAATAGTATTTTAGAGATTCTGGGAAGTGAACTTGAGATGTAATATCTTTTGAAATTATTGAGTACTTGTTCTAAGGTTATAGCCCGTGGAGTTGTTATGAATTTTGTTATAGATTTCATTATGATCAGGAGATTGAATATTCCGCAAGAGATGTGACGACCTGGATTCCTGTAGGGGATTTGGGGGTGTTACAGTAATGGTATCAGAGCAGTAGGTTATAAATCTTAGAACGAGTGTAGGAGGAGTTAGGACTATATGAAAGGGAGTTTAGAAGCCAAGAAATCGATAGGTATATATATAATAGGAGTTGCGAGGTAGAGGCAGGATGGCCATTAGCAGTAGAATCAGTGAGGACGAGAGAAATGTGTATACAGGATTTATTTATTGGATGAAATTTGAGTATATAGAGGTAGGTATACATAAATATACATATATCTATAACTGCAGATATATATGTGTATATATGTGTATATGTACAGATATGTACTGTTTGTTTTCATAAATAAATATTTCATGGATATGCAAATTTAATAGACTAAACCATATTGGGATAAGTTGAATTGAGTGAGGTTGTGACTTTTGAGGAAGTGTAGAAGAGATAAGTATAGATGGAAACAAAACAAGAAGAGTATGATGGTTTTATGTATGGATTTGGAGGAGGAGGAAGGAGCTGGAAGATTTCGACAGGGATTGAAACAATAGATTGGAAATAATGATGCAAGAATTAGAGTGAATTAATTCAGAAGGGTAGAGATGAGAGGAAAGAGGTATATTTAATGAGAGAAAATGATATGAGGAGTTGTGAGGAATAATTCAGAGTTATTATTGAGGATAAGATGTAATTTGAGGATAGAGGGAAGATAAGAATAAACGAAGGAATTAGGTATCAATGAGGAGCCGGTATGAAAATAGACGGTATAGCATAAGAGTTTATAATTGAGATATGGGAAGCATAAAGCTGGTAAAAGTGCTAAGAAGATATTAGCAACCTTAGTTATTGCCTACGTTGATTCCGAGGACGGAATCCTTTTAAGGAGGGAAGACTGTAATATCCGTAAATTTTTTTGAATAAAATTTTCTTTCTACTCGATACTTTTTTTTATTTAAAAATATTTTAGAAATGATTCACTAGTATATATTTCTAATTAGTACATTTTATATTTTTTTTTAAAATTTATATATTCGTATTATATTTAAATATTAGTGTTTATTAAAAATTTGAGAAAAATAGTATTTTTAAATTTTGAGTCGTATTTAATTTAAGAAACAAAATTAGAACTTCGTTTTAATTAGACGGGGAAAAACGATATCTTTTCACCAAAGATTTCATTAAATATAGACATAATCATTATTTTTATTTTTTATTTTTCTGCATTAAATTTTGTCTCCCACATTTAGTTCTTTTTAATTATTAATGTAGCCATTAATAGCCACTCCATTTTGTTCCCCATTTATTTACTTTTTAATTTTATAAAAATAAAATAATTATGGAGCACTACAAATTCCACAACATTTTGTCCCCCATATACTTTGGTTCTTTTTTATTTTAATAAACCAACTACTCAATATTTTTTTATAAAATGGCACTTAATTGTCAGAAACAAAGAGACCCATATCTTGTCTTTTTTTAACACAAAACTCGGACATACATACTTATTAACAGAGTAATAGCACAGGTCATTCATTTTGTTTTTCTTCTTTTCTCGTTGTTAATTGTTTTGTCGAATCCGTTGATAACTCCGGTGGGCTCGATGGTGTGTCGATTGGGGATGCCGCGAGTGGGTATTGTGAGTGATGGAGGTTTGAATCGGAGACGGTGATTGTTGTTTGTTGTGTGGATTGGTTTTGTGTAAGTGTATTGGGTTGTTTGAGGTGGTGGTGTTGGTTCGAACGGTGGGAGAGAAGAGAGGCCGGGAGAGAGGAGAGATTAATTGTGGTGTCGGAAGGTGAAGCAGGCGACGGTAACGCGGCGTGTGTTGGTCGGAGGATTGTGTTGTGTTGTTGGTCGGAGTAACCACCACCGATTGGTGGTGGTGGTGGTGGTTGAATAGGGACACAGAGGATGGAAGATACGAGAGAGGGGGCGGCGGAGATGTTATTAATGGTGGTGGTGATGGAGTGAATAGAAAGAGGGAGAGATGACAAAGAGAGTGATTAGGGAAAGAGAGAGACAGACGTGAGAGAGAGATAGAAGCGAGAGAGGAGAAAGTACGAAGGAGAGAAAGAGAGATGGAGTCGGGGTAGAGATAGAGGCAGAGAGAGAGAGGTGCGAGAGAGAGAGAGAGAGAGAGAGAGAGAGAGAAAGAGAGCGAGAGATGAAGGAGAGAGAGATGCGGGATTGGAGGAGAGATTGCAGGGGAGGGGGAGAGAGGACCACGGTGGGGCCCACAGAGGGGTGGCGTGGGGTCCACCATGGGGGAGGTGGGGCCCACGGGTATTTTCCTGTTAAAATGATATTAGTAGAATAATAACGTATCAACTTATGATTTTATGTTTTAATTGGTTTTTAAATAAAAGGTTGTGTAATTCAAAATTAGTTGTATTAATTGATTTTAAAACTAGTGATTTAATAGTATATAATTAGTGAATGATTTATATTGTTATTAAAAATATTTTGCGACATAATTAAAGATTTATGGTTTCGATAATAAAAAGAGGGTTTAAATTATTATTTTGGAATAAATTATAGTTAGATTATTATTCAAAAATATTATGTGATTATTTACCCTAAATTAGAGATTTATTGATTTATTTATAAAAAGAGGATTAAAAAAAAAGGAATATTTATTATTTAATAATTCTGAATTAGTTTATTAATCGGATAAGACCAGTTTTATTTAGAGACTAAAGAGGGATTAATATTATTTAATTACGAGATTTTTAAAGGGGAAATTAGTTAGCGAGATTATTATTAATATTTATGGATTTAAATTGAATAAAGAATAGATTCTTGAATAATTTTGGTTGTGAGTTTTATATTATTAAATTAGGGATTTTCTGAGGATTTAAAAGGATTAATTGTTGTCTCGAGGATTAATTGGTTAATTATGCTTCTTTCTCGTGGAGTTAGATAATTGTTTGAGGGTTATTTATTGATTAAGTTTTTATAGGATGTCAATGGTATTATTTTAGAGGATTGGTATTTAGCACTTTCGGATTATTTTGAAGGACCAGATCGGATCAGGTTATTTTAGAAGTTAAAAATCGGATTATTAGTAATTATTATTTGTGAGATTTAAAAATGGAAAAGGTTTCACGTAAAAATGTTGAGTTTGGAATTATTCTGGGAACCATTTTAGGATAGGATTTAGGATGAGTTAGGAGACTCGTTTGGAAAAACTTGAAGAAAGAAAGTTGTAGATATGCAAGGGTATTATATATCGGTGAGTAGAAGTTGATTGAAAGGTGATCAGAAGTTGAGTTAATAATAGTCGAACTGGGTCCGAGAAGGTGAAATACCGGAGGACCAGAAACGTGGAGCAGGTTGGAGTATCGTACCGCAGAGCACAGGCAAGTTTACTAATTCGTACTCCATTGTTCGGGGTATTTATATTTTTTTAAGTATGCTGATTAAATTTTCAATTTACTAAATCAAGTATTCTTTCGAGTGATTTATACCAAATTTTTATTCATGCAATTTACATTCATACATATTATTGTTGAGCTGTTATCCAGCCATATTATATCATGAGGTGTTCAAATTTATTTCATGAGTTGGTCCACATTGTCGGGACGTTTATTGAGATACTTTATTCGAGTTTATATTTGATAGTGGGGTATATATATATAAAGTAAGTTATGTATACTGATATGGATCACCTTATTTCGATTCCATATTCAGGACAGTTCTTCATAATATTTCCTCTAATCGTTCGAGAGGGAAACTATATTATTGGTGTCTAATGTTCATTGCTTATGAAGGCAAAAGTGACCGGAGTAACGCACCGGCCCAACTGAGTAGTATTAAGGGTGTGTTCGAGACTTCGACTCATCCTTCTATCGATAGAAAACGAGTAGTGATAATGGATTGATCATCCATTTCTTGAGTAGGCGTTATGAGCAGAAATCCAATCATTGACATCCTATCGGTTAACCGATGCCTGTGTGGTTCTGTTAACTAGGGTGTTGATCTGAGCAGTTGCTATATTATATTATCAATGGAGTAGTTTTGAGAAGTTATTGATTTATCTTCGAGTAGTATTTTGAGAAGTTATTGAGACATATTTATTATTTCATACGAGTAGTACTTTGAGAAGTTATGAGGTATATTTATTCTTTCATATGAATAGTATTTTGAGAAGTTATTGAGATATGTTTGTTCTTTCATATGAGTTGTATTTTGGGGTTTATAAAAAAAAATTTCCGAGTTGATCTCTTTTCAAAATAAGTATATTATAGAGTGGTAAAAACCATACTTTGGTCAAGTTGTTTTATTATATGATATCTATATGTACTTGCTGGGCATTCTTTGGCTCATTCTTGCTATTTAAATATTATAAAGCAGAGGCAATCAGAGCTAGTACAACAAATCGTGATTAAGGAAAGAGGAAGACCACTGATTCAGCATGTTAATCTTAAAGCATCTGTGGAGATTACAGGTTGGAAAGGTGTTGGTATAATGTTTTATTATCTAGTTCTTTGGAGTTGTAATAGTATTTTAGAGATTCTGGGAAGTGAACTTGAGATGTAATATCTTTTGAAATTATTGAGTACTTGTTCTAAGGTTATAGCCCGTGGAGTTGTTATGAATTTTGTTATAGATTTCATTATGATCAGGAGATTGAATATTCCGCAAGAGATGTGACGACCTGGATTCCTGTAGGGGATTTGGGGGTGTTACATGTCCCAAGCGAATGTGCCAGAGATTTGACTCTTTCTCAGATTTTGACACCAAACACTTAGACACCACAGTTTCAGTAAGTAGCTTATAGAACCTGTTTTGAGAACGCTTCACTTTCATAAGCAAACTACCTTGTTTCTCATATACCCAGAGATAATCACCCTTTAATATAACTTCATTCCCTTCCTCAGAGAGTTGGCCCAAACTTATAATGTTACTGCACAAAGAAGGAATATAGAATACCTCATTCAGTGTACGTTTCTCTCCATTTTTGCACTTGAAAATTATTGTCCCCTTTTCTTGAATCTTCACTGTTGAACCATCTCCGAATTTTACTGTTCCTGTGATCCCTTCGTTCAGTTCCATGAATTTTCCTCTGTCACCCGTCATGTGATTGCTTGCTCCGTTATCCAGGTACCATACATTTGAACTTACTTTCTTTTCTTTGTCATCAGACATCACCTTTGGTGTTACACCTTTCTCATTCAGCATCACCTCATGCTTAGCCAACAACAAGGCTGGCTCATCTTCCTCCATTCGTGCCATTAGTGCCTCTTGCTTCGTTTCCCTTTCACGTTTTGCCCTTTTACACTCAGAAGCATAATGGCCATAGTTTTGGCAATTATAACATCTTACTCTGCTTTTGTCTCTTAAATAACGACCTCCCGTATTAGAACTACCTTCTGTATTGCCCCTATTCATCCGTTTCTGCCATTCTTCTTTTGTGAGCAGCAATTTGCTGTTATTATTTTCTTTCTTGCGCCACTCTTCCTCGGTTAGCAACACCTGACCACTCGTGGCTTCTGTACTTATGCTTCCCTTTAATCTCTCTTCATGGACCTTTAGTGAACTGATCACCTCTTCCACTATCATTTTCTCCAAATCGCCAAACTGTTCGATAGTTGATGCTATTTGCAAAAACTTTGATGGCACTGCACGTAGCAATTTTTTAACCACATAGGCTTCCTTCATTTCTTCTCCAAGAACTCGAATATTCGTCACCAATCCAACAAGCTTCAAACTGAAGTCGTCCAGTTGCTCTGAATCTCTCATAGTCAGGGCCTCGAACTCCGTCTTCAAGGTTTGAATCTTTGCTGCTTTTGCTCTGTTTGCGCCCTGACACATAGTCTTTAACGCATCCCAGGCCTCATTCGCCTGTTTCTTCTCTGAGAGAGACAGTAGTATCTCCTCGGGGACACTCTGATAGATCATTGCCATGGCTACCTTATCCACCCTTTCTTCCACCGCCGAAGCTTTAGGATCTGTTTGTTCTACAGCTTCCCAAACTCCGTGTGCCTGCATCAGAATCTTCATTTTCATTGACCAGACTGTATAGTTCGTCTTAGTTAGCATTGGATAGCTTAGGCCCATTGATCCACCACCTTTTCCTTTCCCAACGTCCATTACTTTTGACATGTACAGACAAAAACCCGACCTGGCTGCTCTGATACCAAGTGTTATTTGGTAATGCAAGCAAGACAGCTTATCGTCTGTGTACACACCCTCACAAAGAACAACAAACACGTTGAGAACAAAAGACTCTCTTATCTCATTAATCATACTGAATGAAATTACAAGGATTATAAAGGAAATGAACCAGCTATCAACTCCTAAAAACTAGGAAACAGAAAACAAACAGATATAGCAAATCTCCAGATATTGCAAAACTCCAAATCATAGTCTATCTCACCCTTTATTCACTCCTACTGATTGCTTGCAAGCATGATCATCTACTGTAGGAATTATTAAGACAAATCATACGATAAACATTAAAAACTAAATTAAGATTAACCTAACATTCTCTCCCTTAATCTTAATTTCAAGCAGACAATACTTTGACTCCCAGCAACTGCCTCATTCGCTCAAACTTGACTGTCGTCAATGCTTTAGTTAGAATATCTGCACGCTGGTACTCACTCGACACATGCTTCACTATGATTTCACCACGCTCTATGCATTCCCGGATAAAATGGTAACGAACATCTATATGTTTGCTACGACCATGAAAGACAGGATTTTTTGCAAGATCAATGGCTGACTTATTATCAATGTATAACACTACTGGACCAATGCTCTCCCTAGTCACTTGTTGCATCACATTTCGCAACCAGATACTTTGACACGCAGCTGCAATGGTTGCCATGAATTCAGCCTCACAGGAGGATAATGCCACACATCTCTGTTTCTGAGAAACCAAAGTTACCAAACTTTCATTCAAGTAAAACGCCATTCCACCAGTGCTCCTTCTGTCTTCAACATGGCCAGCCAAGTCACTATCCGAGAAACCTGTTAAAACATTATTTCCACTCGCCTTTGAATAAACCAGTCCAAGTGCAAGCGTTCCTTTCACATACCTCAATATCCTTTTCACAGCATTCAAATGCAATATAGTCGGATGCTCCATATACCTGCTCACCATACCGACTGAGAAAGCAATATCGGGTCTGGTGTGGACTAAATATCGCAGTCCTCCTACTAGACTTCGATACATGGTACTGTCAACCTCTTTTCCACCAACATCTCTTGTCAACTGCTCACATGGATCCATAGGATACTTTGTCACATTGCAATCTGCTAGGCCAGCCTGTTCGAGAAGTTTTCTTACATAACCACTCTGTCTTAACTCAATGAACCCATCTCCTTGTTTAACCTCTAACCCGAGATAGTATGTCAGCTGTCCCATATCACTCATCTCAAACACTTGACTCATCTGCTCCTTGAACAAAACAATACTCGTTAATTTTGAGCCTGTTACCAAGATATCATCGACATATACTCCAATTATTAACACATCGTCCTTGTCACATCGAGTATACACTGCTTGTTCAGATGGACAACGCTTGAAACCCAACCTTTCAAGGCAACTATTCAACTTGGCATACCAAGCACGCGGTGCTTGTTTCAATCCGTACAAAGCTTTAAGCAACTTATAAACCTTCTTTTCTTGCCCACTTTTGACATAACCTTTAGGCTGTGAAACATATACTTCCTCACTAATATCTCCGTTGAGAAAGGCAGTCTTAACGTCCAAATGATGCACTTGCCAATTGTTTTTTGCTGCTAGGGCAAGCAATAAGCGAACAGTCTCCAACCTAGTAACTGGTGCAAACACCTCGTCATAATCAATACAATGCTCTTGCACATACCCCTTTGCAACCAAGCGAGCCTTATACTTTGTGACATCTCCATTTGCAGTTTTCTTTATCTTGAATATCCACTTTAAGTCGATTGCTTTCTTCCCAGCAGGCAGTTCTGTCAATTTCCAAGTTTGATTCTTCTCGATAGAGTCAATTTCTCCTTTCATTGCCACTCTCCAATTCTTATCTCCTACAGCTTGCTCATATGTCTGAGGCTCATCTGCCCCTGCAAATAAAAGTTCATGATCCAGTTCTATCTCCTCTATGTTATCATACACATCTTGCAGTGATCTGTAGCGTAGCGGCTCACCACTATCATCATATATGGACGTAGTAGGGCTGTAAATCCTGTAAAATGGATGCAAAATGCAACAAATATTAGAGTTGAAATTCTATTTTAACACCAAAAAATATTATAGCAATAATTATAATGATTTTATATTTAATATTGAACTAATTACCCTTTGGAACAAAGGATATACAACTAAGCAAATACTAAATAATGTAATAAAAGTGATTGTAATTTTGACTCTCCGACTTAAGTTTTTTTCATATTTTCCCATGATAATTTCTTTGTAGTACTTTTTTATAGTATAAATGTTAAAATTTTGCAAGAATTTAAGAATAAAAACTTTCTGAATGAATTGAAAGTACGAGTAAAAAAAACAGTTGGGGTAATAATTAACAGTACAATTTACACAGCTAGCAAAATACTAGTAATAGAAAGATTCCAAGACTGAAGAGTGTTCATTAACATTTTCAGCAACACCACCTTTAGCTGCACTGCAAGTCTGCAACCTTACATATCAACTGGGTTTTGACTTTTGATTAAATGGTCATCTTTACCCTTATTTTTACTCACCCAATAAACTAGAACAAAAATCCACCACACCCCCCATTCTCATTTTCTACAGGTATTGTATACATTTTATCTATATTTTGTGTATATGCATGTGTTTGTCTGATCTTTTTTTCTTTACTTGTAAATTTTATCATCTCTCTCTCTCTCTCTCTGGGTTTCAGCTACTATGTAATCCTAATCTTATTAATCTCCTGTTTTTGCGATACATCATTTTGCTTCTCAATTTCCTTTACTTTTTCTATTCTAGAGCTAAAGATGTACGGCCGTAGTGGACGTAGGGCTGTAAATCCTGTAATCGAGGGCTCGGAGCAATGTGACTCTTTGTGCACGTGTGGCGCAAACAAGCTCTATGTGCATAATCTACCGAAAGATGTTAATGTTGGTGAACTAAGAAAGTATATTTTACTGGATTTGGAGAGGTAAGTAAGCTGCTGTATAATGTATTTTTTTCTTGATTGTATGGTTATGAATGTTATTACAATATGTGACTTGTTATGAATTACTAGCTTTATAGGGTTAGGTGATTTTGTTTGTTTTTTGAGATAAGATTTGGAAAGATTGAAATTAAAGATAAACAACAAGATAATTCATTCCATAAACGACGACCAAAATGGTACCCTGCTTACATATAGGCTCAGCACCTACCCACCTTACATACGTGTCCACTACCAGATGACTACTAATGCCCCTGGGAGAGTGCAAATCCCCTGGGTTCCAGTCATGGCATGAAGTGATACTTTAGCAGGGTCACCCTCTTTATCTGTTGCTCTCAACTCATCTTCATTTTCCCATTCAATTGTTAACTCCTCATTATGCCTTTCTTTGTTTTCTACTTTATCTTTACCAATGAGGACATACAATTTCTTTCTCTTACACTGGTGACCAGGTTCATACTTCTGGTCACAATAGAAACAAAGACCCTGTTGCTTCTTTTCAGTCAATTCTGTCATACAATTTTTTTTATAACCTTCCTGTCCTGTTTTGGTCATGCCCTGCCCTGCATTGCCTTTCCCTTCAGTTTTTGAGAAATTTGGCCCGTACTTGTATGATGAGCCACCCATGTTTTTTTTATTGGCTGTCTTGTATCTTTTATCCAGCACTGAGAGAAATTGGAGAGAAATTGTTCCGGCCCTCTTGCTAAATTTCTTGCCTCCTGTATAGTTTGGGGTTTTTGGCTATACAAGTACTGTGATATCTCTTCTTTTAATCCACTAATATAATTATCAATATAGTAAGATTCCCTGTGGAAGCCTTCCTGAGCCCTTGCATAAATTTTCAATTCCTCAAATTGTGTAATGTATTCATCTACTCTCCCTTTTTGTGTCAATTTGTTGAATTGTCCAACAATGTTTTCATAGCCACTCTTTGAAAATATTTGACATACCAAATTGACAAACTCTGGCCACAATATGTTTGTCTTCTCCTCTTCAGTAGTTCTATACCAAATATCTGCCTCACCCTTCATGCATAAGGCAGCACAGAGAACTCTGGTTCTCAAATCACTTGTAGGGTTCAACTGGATATTTTTTTTCACACTTACTAACCCAGCCTCTTGGATCCTTACCATTGAATTTAGGAAAATCTAGTTTGGGAATCTTATTATAGGGTTGTTGGGTACTTCTGAGACTGCTAGTATCTTGACCACCCCATTGGTTTGACACCAAACACTTAGACACCACAGTTTCAGTAAGTAGCTTATAGAACCTGTTTTGAGAACGCTTCACTTTCATAAGCAAACTACCTTGTTTCTCATATACCCAGAGATAATCACCCTTTAATATAACTTCATTCCCTTCCTCAGAGAGTTGGCCCAAACTTATAATGTTACTGCACAAAGAAGGAATATAGAATACCTCATTCAGTGTACGTTTCTCTCCATTTTTGCACTTGAAAATTATTGTCCCCTTTTCTTGAATCTTCACTGTTGAACCATCTCCGAATTTTACTGTTCCTGTGATCCCTTCGTTCAGTTCCATGAATTTTCCTCTGTCACCCGTCATGTGATTGCTTGCTCCGTTATCCAGGTACCATACATTTGAACTTACTTTCTTTTCTTTGTCATCAGACATCACCTTTGGTGTTACACCTTTCTCATTCAGCATCACCTCATGCTTAGCCAACAACAAGGCTGGCTCATCTTCCTCCATTCGTGCCATTAGTGCCTCTTGCTTCGTTTCCCTTTCACGTTTTGCCCTTTTACACTCAGAAGCATAATGGCCATAGTTTTGGCAATTATAACATCTTACTCTGCTTTTGTCTCTTAAATAACGACCTCCCGTATTAGAACTACCTTCTGTATTGCCCCTATTCATCCGTTTCTGCCATTCTTCTTTTGTGAGCAGCAATTTGCTGTTATTATTTTCTTTCTTGCGCCACTCTTCCTCGGTTAGCAACACCTGACCACTCGTGGCTTCTGTACTTATGCTTCCCTTTAATCTCTCTTCATGGACCTTTAGTGAACTGATCACCTCTTCCACTATCATTTTCTCCAAATCGCCAAACTGTTCGATAGTTGATGCTATTTGCAAAAACTTTGATGGCACTGCACGTAGCAATTTTTTAACCACATAGGCTTCCTTCATTTCTTCTCCAAGAACTCGAATATTCGTCACCAATCCAACAAGCTTCAAACTGAAGTCGTCCAGTTGCTCTGAATCTCTCATAGTCAGGGCCTCGAACTCCGTCTTCAAGGTTTGAATCTTTGCTGCTTTTGCTCTGTTTGCGCCCTGACACATAGTCTTTAACGCATCCCAGGCCTCATTCGCCTGTTTCTTCTCTGAGAGAGACAGTAGTATCTCCTCGGGGACACTCTGATAGATCATTGCCATGGCTACCTTATCCACCCTTTCTTCCACCGCCGAAGCTTTAGGATCTGTTTGTTCTACAGCTTCCCAAACTCCGTGTGCCTGCATCAGAATCTTCATTTTCATTGACCAGACTGTATAGTTCGTCTTAGTTAGCATTGGATAGCTTAGGCCCATTGATCCACCACCTTTTCCTTTCCCAACGTCCATTACTTTTGACATGTACAGACAAAAACCCGACCTGGCTGCTCTGATACCAAGTGTTATTTGGTAATGCAAGCAAGACAGCTTATCGTCTGTGTACACACCCTCACAAAGAACAACAAACACGTTGAGAACAAAAGACTCTCTTATCTCATTAATCATACTGAATGAAATTACAAGGATTATAAAGGAAATGAACCAGCTATCAACTCCTAAAAACTAGGAAACAGAAAACAAACAGATATAGCAAATCTCCAGATATTGCAAAACTCCAAATCATAGTCTATCTCACCCTTTATTCACTCCTACTGATTGCTTGCAAGCATGATCATCTACTGTAGGAATTATTAAGACAAATCATACGATAAACATTAAAAACTAAATTAAGATTAACCTAACATTCTCTCCCTTAATCTTAATTTCAAGCAGACAATACTTTGACTCCCAGCAACTGCCTCATTCGCTCAAACTTGACTGTCGTCAATGCTTTAGTTAGAATATCTGCACGCTGGTACTCACTCGACACATGCTTCACTATGATTTCACCACGCTCTATGCATTCCCGGATAAAATGGTAACGAACATCTATATGTTTGCTACGACCATGAAAGACAGGATTTTTTGCAAGATCAATGGCTGACTTATTATCAATGTATAACACTACTGGACCAATGCTCTCCCTAGTCACTTGTTGCATCACATTTCGCAACCAGATACTTTGACACGCAGCTGCAATGGTTGCCATGAATTCAGCCTCACAGGAGGATAATGCCACACATCTCTGTTTCTGAGAAACCAAAGTTACCAAACTTTCATTCAAGTAAAACGCCATTCCACCAGTGCTCCTTCTGTCTTCAACATGGCCAGCCAAGTCACTATCCGAGAAACCTGTTAAAACATTATTTCCACTCGCCTTTGAATAAACCAGTCCAAGTGCAAGCGTTCCTTTCACATACCTCAATATCCTTTTCACAGCATTCAAATGCAATATAGTCGGATGCTCCATATACCTGCTCACCATACCGACTGAGAAAGCAATATCGGGTCTGGTGTGGACTAAATATCGCAGTCCTCCTACTAGACTTCGATACATGGTACTGTCAACCTCTTTTCCACCAACATCTCTTGTCAACTGCTCACATGGATCCATAGGATACTTTGTCACATTGCAATCTGCTAGGCCAGCCTGTTCGAGAAGTTTTCTTACATAACCACTCTGTCTTAACTCAATGAACCCATCTCCTTGTTTAACCTCTAACCCGAGATAGTATGTCAGCTGTCCCATATCACTCATCTCAAACACTTGACTCATCTGCTCCTTGAACAAAACAATACTCGTTAATTTTGAGCCTGTTACCAAGATATCATCGACATATACTCCAATTATTAACACATCGTCCTTGTCACATCGAGTATACACTGCTTGTTCAGATGGACAACGCTTGAAACCCAACCTTTCAAGGCAACTATTCAACTTGGCATACCAAGCACGCGGTGCTTGTTTCAATCCGTACAAAGCTTTAAGCAACTTATAAACCTTCTTTTCTTGCCCACTTTTGACATAACCTTTAGGCTGTGAAACATATACTTCCTCACTAATATCTCCGTTGAGAAAGGCAGTCTTAACGTCCAAATGATGCACTTGCCAATTGTTTTTTGCTGCTAGGGCAAGCAATAAGCGAACAGTCTCCAACCTAGTAACTGGTGCAAACACCTCGTCATAATCAATACAATGCTCTTGCACATACCCCTTTGCAACCAAGCGAGCCTTATACTTTGTGACATCTCCATTTGCAGTTTTCTTTATCTTGAATATCCACTTTAAGTCGATTGCTTTCTTCCCAGCAGGCAGTTCTGTCAATTTCCAAGTTTGATTCTTCTCGATAGAGTCAATTTCTCCTTTCATTGCCACTCTCCAATTCTTATCTCCTACAGCTTGCTCATATGTCTGAGGCTCATCTGCCCCTGCAAATAAAAGTTCATGATCCAGTTCTATCTCCTCTATGTTATCATACACATCTTGCAGTGATCTGTAGCGTAGCGGCTCACCACTATCATCATATATGGACGTAGTAGGGCTGTAAATCCTGTAAAATGGATGCAAAATGCAACAAATATTAGAGTTGAAATTCTATTTTAACACCAAAAAATATTATAGCAATAATTATAATGATTTTATATTTAATATTGAACTAATTACCCTTTGGAACAAAGGATATACAACTAAGCAAATACTAAATAATGTAATAAAAGTGATTGTAATTTTGACTCTCCGACTTAAGTTTTTTTCATATTTTCCCATGATAATTTCTTTGTAGTACTTTTTTATAGTATAAATGTTAAAATTTTGCAAGAATTTAAGAATAAAAACTTTCTGAATGAATTGAAAGTACGAGTAAAAAAAACAGTTGGGGTAATAATTAACAGTACAATTTACACAGCTAGCAAAATACTAGTAATAGAAAGATTCCAAGACTGAAGAGTGTTCATTAACATTTTCAGCAACACCACCTTTAGCTGCACTGCAAGTCTGCAACCTTACATATCAACTGGGTTTTGACTTTTGATTAAATGGTCATCTTTACCCTTATTTTTACTCACCCAATAAACTAGAACAAAAATCCACCACACCCCCCATTCTCATTTTCTACAGGTATTGTATACATTTTATCTATATTTTGTGTATATGCATGTGTTTGTCTGATCTTTTTTTCTTTACTTGTAAATTTTATCATCTCTCTCTCTCTCTCTCTGGGTTTCAGCTACTATGTAATCCTAATCTTATTAATCTCCTGTTTTTGCGATACATCATTTTGCTTCTCAATTTCCTTTACTTTTTCTATTCTAGAGCTAAAGATGTACGGCCGTAGTGGACGTAGGGCTGTAAATCCTGTAATCGAGGGCTCGGAGCAATGTGACTCTTTGTGCACGTGTGGCGCAAACAAGCTCTATGTGCATAATCTACCGAAAGATGTTAATGTTGGTGAACTAAGAAAGTATATTTTACTGGATTTGGAGAGGTAAGTAAGCTGCTGTATAATGTATTTTTTTCTTGATTGTATGGTTATGAATGTTATTACAATATGTGACTTGTTATGAATTACTAGCTTTATAGGGTTAGGTGATTTTGTTTGTTTTTTGAGATAAGATTTGGAAAGATTGAAATTAAAGATAAACAACAAGATAATTCATTCCATAAACGACGACCAAAATGGTACCCTGCTTACATATAGGCTCAGCACCTACCCACCTTACATACGTGTCCACTACCAGATGACTACTAATGCCCCTGGGAGAGTGCAAATCCCCTGGGTTCCAGTCATGGCATGAAGTGATACTTTAGCAGGGTCACCCTCTTTATCTGTTGCTCTCAACTCATCTTCATTTTCCCATTCAATTGTTAACTCCTCATTATGCCTTTCTTTGTTTTCTACTTTATCTTTACCAATGAGGACATACAATTTCTTTCTCTTACACTGGTGACCAGGTTCATACTTCTGGTCACAATAGAAACAAAGACCCTGTTGCTTCTTTTCAGTCAATTCTGTCATACAATTTTTTTTATAACCTTCCTGTCCTGTTTTGGTCATGCCCTGCCCTGCATTGCCTTTCCCTTCAGTTTTTGAGAAATTTGGCCCGTACTTGTATGATGAGCCACCCATGTTTTTTTTATTGGCTGTCTTGTATCTTTTATCCAGCACTGAGAGAAATTGGAGAGAAATTGTTCCGGCCCTCTTGCTAAATTTCTTGCCTCCTGTATAGTTTGGGGTTTTTGGCTATACAAGTACTGTGATATCTCTTCTTTTAATCCACTAATATAATTATCAATATAGTAAGATTCCCTGTGGAAGCCTTCCTGAGCCCTTGCATAAATTTTCAATTCCTCAAATTGTGTAATGTATTCATCTACTCTCCCTTTTTGTGTCAATTTGTTGAATTGTCCAACAATGTTTTCATAGCCACTCTTTGAAAATATTTGACATACCAAATTGACAAACTCTGGCCACAATATGTTTGTCTTCTCCTCTTCAGTAGTTCTATACCAAATATCTGCCTCACCCTTCATGCATAAGGCAGCACAGAGAACTCTGGTTCTCAAATCACTTGTAGGGTTCAACTGGATATTTTTTTTCACACTTACTAACCCAGCCTCTTGGATCCTTACCATTGAATTTAGGAAAATCTAGTTTGGGAATCTTATTATAGGGTTGTTGGGTACTTCTGAGACTGCTAGTATCTTGACCACCCCATTGGTTTGTGAAAGGCAGAGTGTATAAACTTGTAACACTATAACTAATGTAACTCAAACTAAAGGAAAAGATACTTAACCAGAAGACAATCAAGAACAGGAAGTCACAAGAAATCAACACTAAATGAAGACAAGGTAATTGATACAATTAAACATGCTAACTATGATCAAGCCAAGAAGAAATCATTGAGAGAAGTTCAAGTTAAAGTTGTTCATGCCTCAGTGATTTGATAAATCAAGAATCAAGATCATAACTATCAGTATCAACAAGACCAATTGATTTCAAGTGAAGAAGAAGGAAAGCAAATATTGGAAAGCCAAGTTATTCAGTGAATATGTTAATTTATTCAAGAAGCAGAAACACTATCAAGACTAGTCACTTATGAACCAGACCAGTGCATCAAGTGTCAGGACATTGATAGCAAGTTTATGTCAGTAATAAAGAACCATGTTCAAGAGCTTGTTGAAGAATAAAGAAGACATGAAGATATCACAAGTTCAAGATGTGCATTGAAGTTTCAAGTTGAAGACCAGAATATTTTCTAAGTACTAAATGTTCTGGATGGCTAAGTAGAAATTCTCAAGTAGAAGTTCTACTTAGGAATTTCGAGATAGCCAAGTAGAAGTTCCATTTAGGAATTTCGAGATAGCCAAGTAGAAATTCTCAAGTAGAAGTTCTACTTAGGTGCAGCTTCAACATGACACATGGCATCTTCTGATTGGCAGATTTCCAAGCTTTCAAGATAAGGCAAGAATTATGTGGACATCATTGGGCCACGTACATCTTAGTCTTTGAAGACTACAGGACATAGATTACATGTAGTATAAATAGAAGTACTTGTGTAATGTTTTAGTTAGTGAGCAATTCTAGAGAAAAACACAAGAGAAAAAGAGAGAGTGCATTCACAGAGCTTAGTATCATTCACTTCTCTCTCAACTTCTGTTATACTTTGTAATGAATGTTGTAGCAACCCTTTCAAGTTATATATAAAGAAATATATTCCTTGAATCTGTGTGTTCATTTATTGCATCGTTTTTATTGCCTCTCACATTCGAAAAGTTGTATTCACCCCCCCCTCTACAACACATTTGGACCTAACAATTGGTATCAGAGCTATATGTTTAACATACAAAACATAGATCCTTGTGTTGAGTAGAAGAATCGTGAGTTTTCATTTTTCAGATCTACTTTTCATTTTCTCGAAAAGTGTGTTTTAATTCGCTGGTAGTGAAAACTCATCTGAAAAATTATTTAAATACTCCAGGTGTGATTATTTAGCTTGGGTGTATTTTAATTAATTTTTGTGAATTTATCTGGGTTAGTTCATATTTGGTGTTCTTGAGTGTTCATCATCTGTTCTTATCAAAGAATACAACCCAACAACTTTTTGATCTCCTTTTCAATAGTAAAAGAATAAAAAGGTGGTTTTTGGACTTGTTGATTTACTTTATTCAGCCGAAAGTAAAAGACATACTCAGTACCTAGCATGTGGGTTAGGTGGGTTTGGTGAGTAAAGCATTCAAAGTCAAAAAGTGTTAAAGTGATAATATTGTTTATTCAATATTTAAAGAAATCTGCAGAAAAATTATTCTAAGGCAAAAATTTCTACATAGAAGTTCTACTTGAGAATTTCTACATAGAATTTCGACTTGGACAATTTCTACTTGGTGATTTCGACTTGAGCAAAATTTCTACTTAGAGAAATTTCGACTTAGGCAAAAGTTCTACATAAATATTCTACATAGCCTAGTCTTGGGTACTTAGAAATTTTTAGTGACCAGAATTGAGATGGCTCCTAAAAATGCATTCAAGATCCCAATGTTCAACAAAGATCACTATGAAGAATGGGTTTTCAGAATGAGACTATATCTAGAGACTGTTAACCCTGAATATCTGGAAGTCCTTGACAAGGGTAAATTTGTCCCAATGGCAGTTATTCCTTCACACACGGAAGGAGGAGTGGTTATACCACCCCGGTCTGAGCCCAAAAAGGCAGCGGACTTTTCGGATGCTGATAAAGAGCAAATAGCTTTGGATACTGCCGTACGACAAACCTTGATGGAATCTCTTGATCATGAAATGTTCAACATAGTCAAAGGTCTGACTACAGCGAAGAAGATTTGGGACAAGATAGAAGTTGTCATGGAAGGATCTGCAGAGGTCAGAAGCAACAAAACACTCATACTCAAGATGGAGTATGACACCTTTAGAATAAGGAAAGGAGAAGGCATAACAGATGTCTACCTACGATTCAGTCAGTTGGTATTGGATTTGAGTCTGAGAGGTGTGACTCTCCCCATGGTTGAAACAAATACGAGATATCTGAGGAATCAGCCAAAAAGCATTGAGCATAGGGTCTACGCAATCAGAGAAACCAGAGATTTGCATACAACTTCTCTGGAAGAGTATTATGGAATATTAAAGACCTATGAGCTGGAAACGCTTCAAGATCAAGCATGGGACAATGATTCAAAGTCAAAAGAAAGTGCATCAGGATTAGTTGCTGATGAGGAAGAGTCTAAGAAGGCAATGGTTGCAGCAAAGCCTAAATCATCACTTGCACCACATCAAGTTGATAATGATGACGAGTGCGCATCTGAGAGTGATGATGACTACTACACCCAAGAAGAGCTGGACAACATGGACGATAGTGTCGTGGCATACATGGCAAGGAAGTTCAGCAACATGAGATTTAGAAAAAGCAACCGACCACAGAGAAAATCTTCATCTTATTATCGGGCTGCTAAGGGTGGTGGTAGTTCGTCAGGCTACAAAGGAAAAGGCAAGAATACCAGCTACAAATCTCCCTTGGATTTCAAAATGAAATTCAAATGCTACAATTGTGGTGAAGCTGGACACTTTGCCTCGGACTGCAAAAAGCCTAAACAGACTTATCCAAAAGAAACGTTTGAAGCTCTCAAAAGCAACTATGAAGCACTGTTGAAGGAAAGACATGGAAAACGAGCTTTATTGGTGACAGAAGGAAGAGCTTGGGATGATTCAGATGAGGAAGATGTTACTCAAGTAGCAAACTTTGCGCTCATGGCTGAGACATCAGAGGAACCAGAGGTACCAGTTCTGACTCTTAAAGTAGAAATGTCTATTGATGATTATAAAGAACAGAACGGGGCTCTTAGTGAAGAGATCTATATGTTGTGCAAAAGCCTAGACTCTTCTCAAAAGGAACAGAAAACACTTGTTGCCAAATGCAGAATGCTGGAGGCAAAAGTGGAAGAGCTAGAGGCTGCTTGCACTGTAGATACTTCTCTAAGAGACTTTATTAAATCTCTGGAACACAAGCTTGTCCTTAAGGAAGAAGTAGAAGCATGTCTTAGGAACAATCTAGCTGAGTTAGAAACAAAATGCGAAGCTTACAAACTAGCTGCTAGTAAAGTGTATGTAGATAATGACGTATTTAAGAAGATAACTGGAGTAGGTATAGGGCTTGATTATTCTGACCTTTCTAAGAAAGAAGGGAAGAGACCTATTGACCCTAGTTCCAGTGACCTTAAACAGGAAACACCTAGAATTCTTAAATCGGCTGTCAAACCTATCTACAAACATCTTGTTCCTAGAATAGAAGAAGAAGAGACTGAATTGATAGCTAGATATGAGATTGAGATGGAAGATCGCCAGAAAGAACAACCTATAACTCCTATCAAACAAGTGAAAATCAATTTCCCTAGAGATGAATCTAGACTGGGATTAGGAGCTAAGGCTGTTAAACAACAAGGAAAGAAAGAAAAAGGCATAAAAGAGGTTAAGGCTGAACGAATAAAGAAAGCATGTTATCATTGTAAATCTACTGAACATCTTTCTTATGCATGCAAAGCTAACATGAATGTTCCTGTTGCACATGCCATGCCTACCACACATACAATGAATAATCTGCATCAGAATCATGCACAGTGTGGTCAACCTAACTGTATGCCATGCACTTTTAATATCATGCAAACTTTTGTGCATTTAATGAATGCATCTAGCCAGTCATGCTCAAATACTGTTGCTAGTTCAAATATCAAGAAAAAGTATGGTAGAGCCAAGACTGTCAGTCCTCCTAAAGTTAGGAGTGACAAACCTTCTCCTAAGACTGACAAATCTGTCAAGTCCGAGAAAGGAAAGGAGATAGTCGAAAGCTCTAGTAATGTGAAGAAAAGTGCATCTCCTGTTGTTAAATCTGTTGATTCTCGATCTTATCGAAAAGCCGGGCCCAATCAAAGTTGGGTTCCGAAGAATGTCTAACCAATCTGTCATTGCAGGGCATTAAGCAGAATAGAAATAAAGTTATATGGGTGCTAGACAGTGGAGCATCGAGGCATATGACTGGAGACAAGTCCCTGCTTACAGAGTTGGTTATGAAAGCTGGCCCTTATGTTACCTTTGGAGATGACAGCATAGGTGTGACTAAGGGATATGGCAAACTGAAAACTGGCAATGTCATCATTGAAGATATTTCCTATGTTGAGGGACTAAAGCACAATCTGTTGAGTATAAGTCAATTCTGTGACAAAGGTTACGAAATTGTCTTCAAAAAGAAAGGTGTCTCAATCACTCACATCAAGGAAGGCTCACTAGCTTTAAGAGGAGTTCGAAAGGCAGATCTTTTTGTTGCAGATATGGATTCAGCAAATCAGGATGAGGTCACCTGTTTCTACAGCAAAGCCTCGGATGATGAAAGCTGGTTATGGCACAAAAAGCTATCTCACTTAAACTTCAAAACGATGAATGCTCTCGCAAGGCGAGAATTGGTGAGAGATCTACCTCAAATGGAGTTCGCTCCGAAAGGACTCTGTGAAGCTTGTGAAATGGGAAAGTCGAAGCGAGCATCGCATAAAAGCAAAGAAATTTCTAGTATTACTGAGCCTCTACAACTTCTTCATATGGATTTGTTTGGCCCAGTGAATGTCCTATCTTTGTCTAGGAAAAGATATGCTTTGGTAATCGTGGATGACTTCTCCAAGTATACATGGGTATTGTTCGCAATGACGAAAGACGAAGTACCTTTCTTAATCATTGATCACATCACTCAAATTGAGAATGTTTCAACACTTACTGTGAAGACGATTAGATCAGACAATGGCACTGAATTCAAAAACGCAGTGCTAAATGACTTTTGTGTATCTAAGGGAATACGTCGTCAGTATTCAGCCCCGAGAACTCCACAGCAAAATGGAGTAGTTGAAAGGAAGAATAGAACTTTGGTTGAAGCAGCAAGAACTTTGTTGTATGATTCAAAACTTCCTTTGTATTTCTGGGCCGAAGCAGTGAGTACCGCTTGTTACACTCAAAATAGAACCTTGATCATAAAAGATAAAGAAAAGACACCATGTGAGCTAATGAACAACAGAAGACCAACAATCAAATACTTTCATGTCTTCGGAGCAAAATGCTATGTGCTTATAGATGATGAAAATCTAGGCAAGTTTGCAGCAAAAGCTCGTGAAGGAATCTTTGTTGGTTACTCTACAGACGTGGTGGCAGCTTATAGAGTGTTCTTAGTGAATGATCGAAAAGTGACTGAAAGTTACAACGTCAGATTCGACGATACCAAACTCTCATCAATTTCAAGAGATTCTAGTGAACCTGAGTCCCTAAAATTTCAGAATCTGGACTTAGAAGATCTTGAAGATGAACCTGAGTTGGTTGTTCCATTAAATGTTCCAAGCGTACATGAAGAACCTGAGTCTAGTGAACAAGCTAATTCTACAAGATCAGGAGAGACTTCTTCAGTACCAACCGGCAACAACTCAGGGGGAGTAAATAGCAGCTCAAGGACTACTGTTCAAGGCTCGAGTCGAGTTGACTCTAGTTCTGTAGGAGCTGGCACTAACTCAGGGGGAGTTAGTGAAAATATTCAAAGTAGTCAGCACCCCAACTCAGAAAGTCAAGCTGAATCATCAAGACAATTTCCAGGTGAACGAGTATGGAATAGAGACCATCCGTTTGAGTTAATTATTGGTGATCCAGATGCTGGTGTGACTACTAGAAGAACTGCAAGAGCTGACATGGCTAATATCTCCTTATATTCTGGGTTCTTATCCAAGCTTGAACCTAAAGAAATAGAAGAAGCTCTTGGCGATGCTGATTGGGTGATTGCAATGCAAGAGGAACTCAATCAGTTTGAAAGGCAGAAAGTTTGGAAACTGGTACCCCGACCAAAGAACAAATCCGTAATTGGAGCTAGGTGGGTATTCAGAAATAAACTGGATGAAAACGGACTTGTAACACGAAACAAGGCTCGTTTGGTTGCAAAAGGTTATTCTCAGCGAGAAGGAATTGATTATGATGAAACCTATGCACCAGTTGCAAGACTTGAGGCAGTCAGGATGTTCTTGGCATTTGCAGCACATAAGAACTTCAAGGTATTCCAGATGGACGTGAAAAGTGCCTTCCTGAACGGAGAGTTAGAAGAAGAAGTGTATCTGGAACAGCCGCCCGGCTTCGTTGATCCAGAACATGCAGATTTTGTGTATCTACTCTTCAAATCTGTCTATGGCCTCAGGCAATCCCCAAGGCGATGGTATGAAACCCTATCTCTATTCTTAATTGAAAATGGTTTTGTTAGGGGAGTAATTGATAAAACATTGTTCTATAAAGTTGTGAGAAATGACTTAATACTTGTTCAAGTATATGTGGACGATATTATTTTTGGGTCATCAAATGAGCGCTTGTGCGAGAAATTTGCCAAGCTAATGCAGGAAAAATATGAGATGAGCATGATGGGAGAGCTGTCCTTCTTCCTTGGATTACAGATCAGTCAGAGAAAAGATGGTATCTTTATCTGTCAATCCAAGTACATCAGAGATTTACTCAAGAAGTATAATCTAGAAGATGCATCAGCAGCTAAGACTCCCATGGCAACAGCCACGAAGCTTGATGAAGACAAATCAGGTAAATCAGTTGACATCACAAGCTATCGAGGTATGATTGGCTCACTCCTCTATTTAACTGCAAGTAGACCAGATATAATGTTCGCAACTTGTTTATGTGCAAGGTTCCAAGCGGATCCTAGAGAATCACATCTCGTAGCCGTCAAAAGAATTTTTAGGTATCTCAAGGGCACACCAAATCTAGGGATTTGGTACCCAAGAGATACAGGTTTTAATCTTATTGGCTATTCGGATTCAGACTATGCAGGTTGCAGGATTGATAGGAAAAGCACATCTGGTGCTTGCCAATTTCTTGGCAGAAGATTGGTGTCCTGGCAAAGTAAAAAACAACATACAGTATCTACTTCTACTGCTGAAGCTGAGTACATTGCTGCTGGAAGCTGTGTAGCTCAAATACTGTGGATGAGGAACCAATTGAAGGATTATGGCATGGAGCACAAGAAAATTCCAATCATGTGTGACAACACAAGTGCCATTGCCATAACCAACAATCCTGTAGATCACTCAAGAACCAAGCATATTGACATCAGGTATCATTTCATAAGAGAACATGTCGAGGAGGGGACTGTGGAGCTACATTTTGTGCCCACAATGCAACAAATTGCAGATATATTCACCAAACCTCTTGATGAAGTAACATTCAATAGGTTGGTTGGTGAATTGGGAATGCTTAACACAAGTTAGTAAAGCCTTCTATCTGTAAAATCCATGTTTATGTTTGTATGTGCAAGCTAATCAATCATTATGTGCTTAGACTTTAATATGCCTAATTAATGATTGTTATAGGTTGCATATAGTGTGATTTTGCATGAATTCATTGTGTTTTAAGTGTCTTTTATAGCACAAATCTGTGAATTTATGCTTGTTAGATTGCATGATCATAGGGGGAGTTAAATTCATAATAGTCTAAATATTGCATGATTTTTAGATGAATTTACCTGTGTTTTTCATGTAATTAGAGGCCTTAGAATTATCAAGGAATGTTTTAATTATGTCATATATTAAAATCCTTGAATTGATATTTATATTAATTTGGCAAAATTAATTGTTGAGTTTTTCAAAGAAAAATTGTCAAATTATTCTAAGTATCTTCAAAATTTCGAGTTAGTCTCTATCTCGAAACTCATGTAGAAATTCTACTTGAATTTCGACTTGAGCTTCCAGGGTGAAGTTTTGAAAATTCTAAGTCTGGGAAGAATTTCGAGTTAGTACCTATCTCGAAATTCATCTCGAAATTCGACTTAAAGTTCGAGTTCGAGTTACCAGTGTGCCTAGTTCTATCTTCAAAATATTCGAGATAAAGTCTATCTCGAATTTTATCTCTAAGGTTGAGATGAGGTTTCCATTAAGGGAATATTTTGAAAAGAACTGAGAATTAACTTCGAGTTAGTCTATCTCGAACTTTATCTCGAAGTTCGACTTGATGTTCGAGATAGAGTTCTTAGTCTATCTCGAAACTCAACTCGAATTTCGACTTGGTGTTCGAGATAGAGTTCTCAGTTAAGCTAAAGGGAATTTTTCGAGTTACACTCCTAACTTGAAACATATCTTGAATTACCCTGGACTTTTTGATTCAAGGAAGTATTTTGGAAAGAATTTGAGATTAACTTCTAGTTAACTTCTATCTCGAACTTTATCTCGAAGTTCGACTTGATGTTCGAGATAGAGTACTTAGTCTATCTCGAAACTCAACTCGAATTTCGACTTGAAGTTCGAGATAGACTCTAACTCGAAAAGTATCTTGAATTTTCTGTTTTTCCAAGTTTACTACAAATCAATAATGTTCAAGATAGTATTTCCCTATAGTTTCTGCTGTAATTATGGTTAAAGTGCTTCTTTGTGCATATTTGTTCGAGTTAACTTCTATCTCGAACTTTATCTCGAAGTTCGACTTGATGTTCGAGATAGAAAAGTTCGAGATAGAAAAGTTCGAGATAGAGTTCGACTTAGATGTCCCCTGTATGGACTTAGTACTTTTCACATTTTTTAACAGGGACATTTTTGTCATTCCACATTAATGTCTATATATACTTCTCTAACTCGATCTATTCTTTCACTTTTACCTAATTGAGTTTTACAGCCGCCCCAAATACATACAGGCGATTTTGACTTACAACCACTGATTCGTAATCTTTGTGACTAATCTCATACGGACAACGAATTACTGCCCGATTTTTGACTGCCATTATCTGAGTGACCAGTAATATCTGAGTTTGTGTGTTTGTGAATTTGTTCTTCTTTCTCGACATATATACATACGTATATACACACACCGTTTCACAGTCATATACACACGATTTCACTGGTGTGTACACACATAACTTCACTGATTTCACTGGTATCAGATTCTGTTAATTGGTTGTTGATTTTCGCCTCTCACAGTGATAATTATCTTTAACCCGTAGTTTAATTTTTCAAGAGTGACTTTTGGTCTTTTTGTTAAATTAAAAGGGATATAACTGATAATTCCTAAATTAATTGTTTTTCAAAATAAAAATAAAAATTCACATCTTTTAAAAGAAAAACATTTAATCAAAATGGCTCACCAATTTTCACTTGCTAAAAACAATTTTTACAATATTTCTACGGAAATTGGTGATCAACTCCCGCGGTTTAAGTTTTGGATACGATTTCTCAATTTGTATTCCAAAGCTAGCCAAGCTTTTACTGCTAAACCTACACTAGTACATGATGCTTTACAGCAATTATGGACTAGTGCGGTTACTTTTGGGAGTAAATCAACCCCCTACGGTTTCAGGTTTACCTTAGCGGGTCAGGAATATGAGGTGACAGAACAAATTGTCAACAGAGTTCTAGGATTCCCCATTAAAGATGCCTATGATCCAGAACCTACTGCTGCAGAACGCCTCAGATTCTTTGAAGAAATTGGATGTTATCCTACAAAAGGCCCAATCACGGGAAATATCCAAAAGCAATTCTTCCATGCGGAATGGAACTACTTTTTCGAGGCCATCACAAGATGCTTTCGGGCACGCGAAAAAGACTTTCATCAAATTCCGATTCCCATGCAAACCTTTGCAGTAGCCCTAGCAAGAGAACTGGATATAAACTATGGACGTATAGTTCTCTCTGAGATAGTGGCCTCAATGGGATCCCTTGCAAGCAGAGACCTCTCTACCACTGATGTCGTCTGCTGGTTTCCTCGGTTTCTTCAAATGCTAATCAATGACTTAATACCGAAGGATGCTCTTGCTATTCGACAGGGATTTGCCAGAAGCCCCACATCTGAATCACTAGGGATGGGCACTAAGTCACTTGCAACCATTGCAAATCAGGATAAACATCAAGGTAAGCCAATGTCTACTCCTGAAAATATACAAATGTGGCTTAGATATGATGCAGGAGTTACCAATTTGGAGGCATCATCACAAGTCTCATCACATGCTCAAAATCCATCTGTTCATGCTGAGGCATTTGATGAGATTCCGGATGAGGAAAGCGATGATGCACAAGGTAAGCAATCAGGTAATCTCTCTATGCATACTATTCATTCCTCCTCCTACGTTTCTGATTCCGCGACCCATGAGACTGCTAACCCGCACGATCTATCCCAGGGTAAGAGCCATATTTCTGACTCTGAGTCTGATACACATTCCTATTCTTTATCACCCCTGTTAACGGAAGTCAGAAAACCAGCACGTATAATTATACAAGATGATGAGGAGAATGAACCCGAAGAGCAGCAACTTTTTCGCAAGAAAGCCAAACTTTTCCACGCTGCTACTTCACAACCACAGTCAAACCCTAGCGTGTCACACGCAACCACTCCACCTCACGCGAGTGGTTCACCCCTTGAACATTCTGCACATAGGGACTTTGATTTTGGTCAAGATGATGTGCCTCTTGATGATACTGTTGCTTCAAGAGGACATGAAGTATTAAGAACTTCAGCCGTACCTTCACCGGTACGTACTGATGCTGCAAAGAGGATCGGTTCTGATGTCGTACAAGGACACTTTGCAGCCTCTCAGACTGAGATTCCAACTCAGGAACAAACAGAATTTGATCCCATAACTGTCAACAACATTTCTTATCAAGCTTCTGCAGGTACTGCTTCACTTTTAGGATCAGTCATTGAAGACATACACGAGCGTGAGACAGGGAGTGTGTGTGAGAGGTTAGGGAGAGAGGGACCTTCATTTTTAAGGCCCGACACCGAGCGCCAAATACCAACAGAACGCGTATTAGAGCGAGGTCACCTAAACCAAACACCGTCCCTTAATACAGAAAATTTTGATACTCGTATGACTTCAATGGAGAATAAAATGGAGCAGTTCGGGCAGTCGATGGGGCAGTTGGGGATTAATGTTGGAAACAATCAACGGACTCTAGACGACTACGCAGCAAGAATGGCAAGTCAAGCTACAGCTTTTGATGATTTGACAAATAAGGTCAATGACTTGGGCCATGCTGGTGGTGTCTTGGGAAGCACTCTCAATGAGAGGATGGGGGCATTGGAGTCTACAATGCATACAATGATTGTGGAGATCAGTAGAATGATGTTCGCAGTCAGGAGTTTTGTGCCCCCGGAGTGCTTCGAGTCGGAACAACCTCCCCCCGATGCTGGAGCAGGTGGTGCAGGTGGTGCTAGTGGAGCGGGAGCCTCTGGTTCTGGTTTTGGAGGTTCCTATGCAGCTGGTGGATCTGAAGACCATGGTGGAGCTCAGGATAACTCACCTAAGGGGGAGAGTGGAAAGGAGACGAGACAGCAGGCAGTTCACATCGAAGAAATTGAAGAACCCGCTGATCTTGTTAAGGAACCAGAAGTTGAGCCGTCTGTTGCTGAAGAGGCTCTGAGGAGGAGAAAGGGTAAGGCAATAATGGTTGAAGAAGATGAACCAGTTATTGACCTGAGTCATCAGGACACAGTACAGGAGATACTAGACTCAGATTCTGATATGGAAGACGTACCTTTCGCACATGCTGTTAAGCGATCTTTGAAGGAACAAGGTGGAGGTGCTGGTATGTCTTTCGGAATGCCTGAAGAAGATCCTGTTGATGAAGAAACCCTGAAGTCTCAACAGTTAGCCTTGGAACAAGCTCAGTTCCATAAAATGAAGATGATGCAAGAACATGCTGCGTTCCTAGAACAGAAGGTGGAGCTACAAGGGAAGCAGTATGAGTATGAGCTTGCAAGGCTAGCCAATCCTCAAGTTGATCTGGACAAAAGAAGGATAGGGCAGAAATGGGATGAAGCAAGGAAGATAATGATGGGACCATGTGCAAAAGGAATTCATAACAAGGATGCAGATGATCTGTTCTACAACTTGAATTTGCAGAATCCAATGACTGGGGACTATATAAATGCTTTGAAGAGATTAATTTCTAAAGTCAGGGTTGGATACAATGCAAATCTTAAGGAATGGCAGGTTATCTTGTCTTTGGTAGAAGGAGTCCCAACATCTTTCCTATTTGTGGATGACCAATTCATAATGAGAAGATCTGCGTCAGAGTTGTTCTTGCTAGCGACCAAAATTCAGTACTCTCAATCTGAGGAGCTAAGCATTCTGTACAGGGATCAGTTAATGCAGCTAGCAGAGGACAAGGGTCCAGAATTCTCAGCTTATCCAAATTTTGTCCGGATGGTGGTTCAAGGAAAGATGAAGAGGGTGAGCATGGAGGAAAAGGACTTAATGGAACTTTCAGTGGAATCTCTTAAAGCAGTATGTAGACAAATGATGGGTAAGGGATTCGCCTCTGAGCTTAAAGATAAATCCGTGAGGATCATTGAAAGAGTCATATTCTTGAAGAGCAATGAGGTGTGGAAGTGTGATGTCATTGCTCCAAACCCTCTCGACAACGTGAAGATTGAGCCGGAGCTGATAGAACAGAAATGGAATATTCTTCAAGCAATGAAGAATGTAGATGAAGCTTTGACTCTTCCTTCTGGAGAACTGGAACAAGGAGAAATAAGGGAGGCAGTTGGCGTTCCAGGGAAAGATAGTGTATACTGGATACACTCTTATGCTGATGATACAGCTGATGCCTTAGCATACATAGATGCAGACCAGAAACAAACACTCTTGCATATGAGTAGACAATGGCTGCTACAGACTCAAGATGCTGCATTTCTAGAGAAAGTGTTATATGTGTTCAAATGGGGCGAAGTGGAAGACAAGTTTGTTGAAGAAAAGCAGAGACTCGTGAGTTACCTGTCTGAAGTAGTGGTGGAAAAGAAGCAAATGGAGCGAGATGCGGCTAGTGCCCACAATACTAACCGTGTCAAGGGCTACCCCAAGATGATCTATTGTCAGTTTAAAGCTGATAAAACTCATTGGAAATCTCAGCTCATCATGAAGAACTTTGAGGATATTCCAAAGATCAGGACTACTCAGGAGGTGGACAAACTCAGAAGGCTTTTCAAACATCCTTATCCAGAGCCCAAGAACCCTCTAGAAATGGAAGCTGTAAGTCTGTTGAATGCTAGGTGGAAGCAGCTTAAAGATCCAGTATACAAGAAAGAAAAGCAGCAGAAGGAGAAGCTCAAAAGGCAGAAAGAAGAGAGAGACCAAGCTGCTGAAGCTAGAAAGAGGAAACGGAATTAGGGTTAAAGGTCAGAGTGGTGTGAACTTGAAGTTGGAAAAACTTCATGTCTTTCGGTTACTTTAACTCACTTGAGGAAAATTCACCTAAGAGTGAATCCAATAAGGTGATATAAGTTTGACTAGAAGGTATGAAATAATCCAGGTGATAGGAATCATTCAAATGATCTTTAATTCGAGGTTCGAATTCTGTTTCTAGTTTTTATGTTCATTGTATTGTTTTCAAGTTCTTTTCAATTGTAGATTATTCAAGAATGTAATGTTAATTATCTTTTCTCGTCTCATTGTTTAGTTGAGTTATCCTTCATTAATTTGAATGTCATTGTTAGACAATCAAATTGGGGGAGATTGAAAGGCAGAGTGTATAAACTTGTAACACTATAACTAATGTAACTCAAACTAAAGGAAAAGATACTTAACCAGAAGACAATCAAGAACAGGAAGTCACAAGAAATCAACACTAAATGAAGACAAGGTAATTGATACAATTAAACATGCTAACTATGATCAAGCCAAGAAGAAATCATTGAGAGAAGTTCAAGTTAAAGTTGTTCATGCCTCAGTGATTTGATAAATCAAGAATCAAGATCATAACTATCAGTATCAACAAGACCAATTGATTTCAAGTGAAGAAGAAGGAAAGCAAATATTGGAAAGCCAAGTTATTCAGTGAATATGTTAATTTATTCAAGAAGCAGAAACACTATCAAGACTAGTCACTTATGAACCAGACCAGTGCATCAAGTGTCAGGACATTGATAGCAAGTTTATGTCAGTAATAAAGAACCATGTTCAAGAGCTTGTTGAAGAATAAAGAAGACATGAAGATATCACAAGTTCAAGATGTGCATTGAAGTTTCAAGTTGAAGACCAGAATATTTTCTAAGTACTAAATGTTCTGGATGGCTAAGTAGAAATTCTCAAGTAGAAGTTCTACTTAGGAATTTCGAGATAGCCAAGTAGAAGTTCCATTTAGGAATTTCGAGATAGCCAAGTAGAAATTCTCAAGTAGAAGTTCTACTTAGGTGCAGCTTCAACATGACACATGGCATCTTCTGATTGGCAGATTTCCAAGCTTTCAAGATAAGGCAAGAATTATGTGGACATCATTGGGCCACGTACATCTTAGTCTTTGAAGACTACAGGACATAGATTACATGTAGTATAAATAGAAGTACTTGTGTAATGTTTTAGTTAGTGAGCAATTCTAGAGAAAAACACAAGAGAAAAAGAGAGAGTGCATTCACAGAGCTTAGTATCATTCACTTCTCTCTCAACTTCTGTTATACTTTGTAATGAATGTTGTAGCAACCCTTTCAAGTTATATATAAAGAAATATATTCCTTGAATCTGTGTGTTCATTTATTGCATCGTTTTTATTGCCTCTCACATTCGAAAAGTTGTATTCACCCCCCCCTCTACAACACATTTGGACCTAACAGTTTGGGTTAGGTAACTGGTCGTTGTAGGATCGTGTTTGTGGTAGTTGGGTATGGTGTTAGAGAGTGGTGGTGTAGAAATGGAATTATGGGTGAAGTGTGGGTATATTGGTTGGGCATAAGGGTTCAGGTTTGAGTATATGTAGCTTGGCTGTTGTTGCTGACTTGAGACATGGGTAGATGTGAGTGGGGGTCTAAACTGGGTGTGAGGAATCATATGCCTGTATTCTGGTAGTGAGTATGGATCATCAAATCTAGCATTCAATTCAAAAGGATGAGAAGAGTTGGTCCCCTTTGGTTCATGGACTATGCCAGCCTTACATTCTCTTGAGTAATAATATACCAACATTCGACGGTGTATTAGGAGAGGTGCTTACCAAGATTGTGTTGTATTCTTTTGTTGAGGGGATGTTATTACCAGCTTCTTCTGCTCCATTATTCCTCATCTTTATTCCTCATCTGGAACCCCTTTTGAATCAGTTCTACCAGCCCATCTATGCTTAGCCTTATCTCAGCTGTTTCCTTAGTAGCAGAGTGTAGATCTTCCAGTGTCTGCAGCTTGTTTTCTATGGTTGAAACGGTTTTATCATATTTTTGGAGAGGGTTTTTGTCAGACATTTTTTTTATTTTTGAAGCCAAAAACCGGCCTCTTTGATACCAGATTGTTATGAATTAGCTTTCTAGGGTTAAGTGATTTTGTTTGTTTTTTGAGATAAGATTTGGAAAGATGAAAATTAAAGAGAGACAACAAGATAATTCATTTCATAAACGACCAACAGTGCACACTGAGGCGAAACCAACTAGAACTAGGCAGGGAATAGCAGAAATGCACAAGAACTAATATATTTATTTAGGTTAGTTCTGGGAAACGGATTGTTGAAGTAGAGTCAACAAATGTACCTAGGCTTCTCTTTGGCGTAGACGTAAGTATTCACGTAATACTTTGGCATAAGCATATTTATTGAATTCCTTGGTGCAAGTACTCGCTTAATTATTAGATAGCTATAATTCGGGGGTTCTTATTGCTTTGTAGTCTTGTGTTGTAATGTTGTTGATCTTTGTTTTTCTATTTCAATAAATTGTGATGCTTGTCCTATTTTTTTTGGAGTCAATTGGGTGGAGTGGCTCGAGTTTTTTATTGGCCCATGCAGTTTGCCAAGGGCACTGGTAAGGAGGACTGGAATGTGAGTATATACACGAATCATGATGGGGTACGCTGTGCTTGGATGGTGTATGCCGATTCAGTGGCAGCTCATAGGACTCCAACTGCTCATGAAGGTAATCTTGAGCATAATTTGTCATCTATTTGAAATTAGATTTAATCACACAAAGTTAAAGAGTAGATGTATACTAGATGTAAATATTAGAGGTAAATGTGTTTTTGAGTGACCAATTGGGTTGACTGTGTTCTTGTTATTTTTTTGTCAGACGGTTCTATTAGAGGGTATCCATACAAGCTTGGGATGACGGAAAAGCTGGCTGTTCCTGCAGTTGGTCAAAGGTAATTTTTATTAACCTCTTTGAATAATAGATCAAACAATTACACCAGAATGCACATTTTTATTAACTGATAGTTTATCTCCTTGCCAGCTTGCTTGGAAAAGAGGAACAAGAGGCGAAGAAAAGAAAGGCCAGAGAGGAGAGATTTTCTGCAGGGGCGGAAGAAAAAAGGAAACGCATTATAAAATTTACCTAGAGTAGGGTGTTGAAATGAGTTTAGATGGATCTTGTACGATTGTACTTCTTGTTTTTATATCTGAGATAAACTGAGCACTATTGAACTAATTCCCAGAAATTAGAACAATTTCATAAAGTAGTCAACTAAATAACAAGAATTAATTAATCAGTTACTAATTACATAAGCATTTTAGAATTAAACTAAAAAGAAAAGAATACAAAAATTATATATCCTTATATATAAAAAGCGTAAGAGTCATCTTATCCATAATTTTTGTAAGAACCCAGATTTTTGATAGAATTAAAACTTTTATTATGTGACGAAGTATAAGTGTAGTAGTGGTTCTAATAAAGGATTATGTAATGAATTAGGATTCAAATGTTTATACGTCATGAAGAATGCAATAGGTTGACAACTTAGATTAGAATAATCTATTTCTTGGAAAGTACAATATGATAAATTCCAAAAAGGAAGATTATTCACATGTCACCCAAATCAATATCTGTTATAAGTTCAGTAGTTCCGTAAAAGGGTTAAGGAACGCTCGGAAAACGCTCGGGAAAGCGCGGGATCACTTTTCTAATTATGAGGAATAAAATAAAGAATAAGTGATGAATAGTATTTTTAGTGAAATTATGAATATTATTAGACGACACTATATAGAAGTATCCGGAACGGATTTCTGAGTTCGTATTAATGATCCAAGGGGAAAAAGAGTGTATGCAAACGTTATCGGATTCTAAAAAAAATAGCACTTTTATTTTTCCCGAGATTTTCCTAAACACTGAAAGACTTAAGGAATTATTGAAAAGATTTAAGGAATATGGATTCAAGAATTATTAAAGAGAATTGAGAATAATAGTATAAATATTAAGACGGTTTCCGGTAAAATCCAAATTAGAAATCTTCGAGGTATTCGTACGAGCGATCGATAAATTTAGGAATAATCGGACAAAGAAACAAGCAGAGAACCAAGAGGTAAACATGTGCAAGTGGATGGAGTAAGAAAAACCAAAGTATTTTACATGTAAGTCAACTACAAGTGAAATGATGAAGTTGCACTTGTACAAAAAAAGGGGTATGCTTAATGTAATGGCAACAAGTGGACTAATAAGAAACCAACATATGGACCAATGGATTGTTAACAACACAAAAGCAAGGATGCATCCAAGTGACTTAGCAATAATACACATTAGATTGGATGAGAACAAGAGAAAGCAAGCAAAAAGAATAGCAAGACCAAAGACCTTACAAATTGTCCAGCAGGACCAGCAAGGGAAGAAAAAATCATATCTCCCAATCTGTAGCTTTAAAAATCACCAAATTTAACCATAGCTTCTCCACTCCATGGGTAAGCTTCGTTCAAAATTTCATTGCAATCCACATAGTATAGCCTAGTCAAATTCATGCTCAAAGTTGGGAACCAAATCTGATCAATTTCTGTCCAGTAGGAAAAACGGGTTCAAAACCATAGCTACCAAGCTTCAAATTTTATGATCTATAGTTCAAAAGAAAGCCATTGAATGGCTGGAGATGAGTTAAAAATTTCAGCACCAAACTCTTATTTTTCGATTTGTTATGAATTTTACAAGATGATGATGAATAGTAATTTTCAAGAAACTAACATTAGTTTTCTTGTTTCTTTGGATGATCTAAGCTTGGTTAAGGTGTTCTAAGGACTAATCAAGGCTTAGTAAGGTCTCTAAATTCTCCAAAGAAGGTATAACTCTCATAAACCCTAGATCATGCTTTGAGTTTTGTGATTGTTCTTAGTGATTTTAGATGAGATATGATTATGGTGTTATTATTAGCATGTAAGCATGATTAGTTAGTGGTTTAGTTGATCTAAGCAATATGATGCATATGATGTTAAAGTAAGATGTTTATGGACTGATTATGATGAATGGTATGCCCGGTGTGGCTTGGTGATTGTGTAACAAATTTGGAAATGTCCGAAATATAGCCGTCATAATGCAAAAATTTCGTTAAGCCTTAAAATCCAACCTTGACAGTAGCAATAAGTTACTGACCTTGATGAATATATGTGTATATCTGTGTGTGTGTGTGTATGTGTATACTACAAAGAATATTTTCTTTCAATTGTTTAAAAGAATATTAAAAATACTTTATATGATTTTAAAAGTCAAGGGTTTCTTCAATATGCAAGGCTCCTTGGTCAAGCTCTTATAAAACAGATTCTATGCTGAAATCTTAATTATGAGATTTATTCAGAATTTATAAAAAGGGTAAAGTGGAAATGGAAAATGGAAATTGTGAAGGGATATCCTTCAGAATAAAATGGAGTAACAATTTTTTTATAATGGGGATAATAAAAAGGGGTGTCTGGCGTGATCCAGCATCCAATATTCTATTCCGGCCCATGTGTTGCTGAGGGAGGATCGTTGAGAACTTTCTTCCAGGGGGATGTAGTGGGTAACCTTCCTCCTTCTACTAGTAGTAAACAGGGACAGGTACGGTTAGGGCAACTGATCATCGACCTGACGTACTTGGCTAAGGGAAGATCCCCAAAAATGTTGTTTTTTTTTTAAAAAAAAAGGAAAATTGATGGCAATCATACTGATATTTAAAAAGGAGAAAATGATATGGAACAATGGAATGTGTTAAGTGATTAGAACAAAAACTGATATTATATTTTTATAAATAAGTGAAGTGTTTTAAAAAGGAATGATAAGCAAGTTTATGTTGGTGTATTACTGTGCAAACAAGAGATGGCTATCTATGGTAGTAATTTATTCATTTACCTTATAACTTCATCTTTTAAGTTATATGTTGATATTTCGTTTATACTTTTACATAACGATTATTTTCTTTACGAAAAGGTTATATTGAAGTTCCTTGTAACTTCATCTTTTATATTAAACTGGAATATTGTTCGTTTTATGGATAACAAACGTTTATGGAATTGTTATAAGTTGATTATATGTTATACTTCATAATAGTTTCAAACTTTGTCTTGCTGAGCTATAATCCTATTCATATAGAAAACCTAATTGTATATGATTTAAATCATTGACAAGAATTTTTTCGTATTTAAATAAAAATTCACTTTTTAGGTTACATGTTAAAATATTAAATATTTTTTATGCTAGATCCAACGTTTTTATCTATTTATTTTAAAATCTAACAATTTTTATTTATCTTATCGTACTGAGGATCAGACTACCAACTACCAAAGTTTTGGACAAAATCCCTACTACACTTATTATTAAAACTGTATGAACCAAGAACATTGCCGGAACTTGTATGAATCTCGCTAGAAAACTCACCGAGATTTGGAATTCCAAAAACCGGTCGATTTTCCGGTCATCGCCCAAAACTCCGGCCAACTTCAGCCATTACCAAAAACTCAACCAAAATCTAGATTCTTGGTACCAAAACGCTCCCGGTAATGAGTACAATCTAACCCAACCATCAAAACAAATGAATGAATTAAAAAACTCAAATTCTGACTATGAAAAAAATTCCGACGAACCCCAAACTTCGATTTATACTATTACGACTTAATTATTGAAAATCAATACACATGCAAGCTACATATACTTATCTACAACTAATGTTGACAGGATCACTAACCTGTGCTAGAACTAATTGCAGAACTTTAAGAAGATAAGAAAGTAAAGAACAGATATAGAGAGAATTATAGAAAGAGAAGTTAGAGAAGAGAGAAGTGCATAATTCTATTTCCAAAAACTACTTCTTACAGTTACTACCATCACTAAAAAATTTCCCTAATTTAAATAAAATAAAACAAAAATAAAATAATTACAACAAAAATATAGCAACTGCCCACTACCGAATAACTGTTATACTCATGTAGCCCATTTGTGACAATACCATTACCATCCCCTCTGTTGGAATGTCTTGACTACTATTACTCCGGCGGCCTTGACTACTGTTCCTCCGGCGGCTACTATTCCTCCGGCGGCCACCAACCACACCTACCACCACCTACCCCTTAGATTTTGTCTATAAATAAGAAATGCATGTAAGCATTTGAAATCATCTAAGAGGTCTGAAAATCCTCTAGATCTGAAAATCTGTAATCATCCTCAAGATCAATAAACTATTTCTCTTCTGCATATAATCTTTCTTGCTTCCGTTATAACAAACTGGTATTAGAGCTGCTGTATTTTCGCCGGAAATTTTTTCGAAAATTTTTGCCTGAATTTTTTTTAAGCTCGCCGGAGAAGACGACACTGTTCAGGCGGAGTTACTGTTCACCGCTGGAGAAGACGACACTGTTCATCGCCGGAGAAGACGACACTGTTCACGGGCACTGTTCACGGGTACTGTTCACGTATACCGTTCTGGGAGAAAGATGTCTGGTGGTATTAGCGTTAAGGTCGACAAATTTACTGGGAGAAATAGTTTCAGTCTGTGGCAAACCAAGATGCGTGCCTTGTTAAAACAACAGGGACTCTAGGCGCCGTTGAACACAAAAACGGCTGCTTCTGGAAGCGCTGAGATGGCCAGTCTAGAAGAAAAGGCACACTCAACAATTTTGTTGTGCCTTGCAGATGATATTATTACTGAAATCGCGGAGGAGGATACCGCGTCTAGTCTGTGGTTGAAGCTTGAAAGTCTCTACATGACGAAGTCTTTAACAAACAAGTTGTTGCTGAAGCAACGTCTGTTCAGTCTGCGAATGCAGGAAGGTATGCCTCTTCGAGATCACTTAGATCAATTAAACACAATTTTATTAGAATTGCGTAATATTGATGTTAAAGTTGAAGATGAGGATGCTGCTTTGATTCTGTTAGTTTCTTTACCATTATCGTACGAGAACTTTGTGCAATCGTTTATTGTTGGTAAAGATACTATTTCTCTAGAGGAGGTTAGATCTGCTCTTCATTCTAGAGAGCTGTGCCATAAGGCGGCTGGTACAGGTACAGATAATCATGCTGCTGGGTTGGTAGCTAGCTGGAGTAATGGACATGGAAAGTCGGGGAAGAAATCAGTTCCTAAGGGTCCAAAACCTAATGATATCTGTAATTACTGTAAAGAGAAGGGACACTAGAAATCTGATTGTCCCAAGAAAAAGAAGCAACAAGATAATTTGACAGATACTACTGCTGTAGCTGATGCTACTTCTGAAGAAGATTTTGCTCTAGTTGCTGTTAAGGACACGCATCACTCTGATGTGTGGATTCTTGATTCTGGAGCGTCTTATCATATATGTCCGCGCAGGGAGTGGTTTACAACCTACGAGCAAGTAGACGGTGGCAAGATTTCTATGGCTAACAGTTTTACTTGTGAGACGGTTGGAATAGGCTCGATTAAAATTCGGACACATGATGGTAAATTCTGCACATTGAATGATGTTAGGCATGTTCCACTTATGACAAAGAATCTGATATCTTTGAGTATGTTAGACAGCAAGGGTTTCAGTTTTCAAGGTGAAGGTGGAGTTTTACATGTCCACAAGGGTTCTAATGTGGTTCTGAAAGGTGTTAAACGAGGTACCTTGTATCTTCTTCAAGGTTCTACGTTAACAGGTTCTGTTGCTGTCGCGTCCTCGAAAAAGATTAAGAGTCTGCGAGCTGATACGTTATCAGGTTATGTTGCTGTCGCGTCCTCGGAGAAGATTAAGAGGCTGCGAACTGATAATGGTCTGGAATTTTGCTCATCTGAGTTTGATGAGTTCTGTAAGCATGTAGGGATTTCTAGGCATCATACAATCAGGGATACACCGCAGCAGAATGGTGTAGCAGAGCGTATGAATCAGACACTTCTGGAGAGAGAAAGGATTTCTAGGCATCATACAGTCAGGGATACACCACAGCAGAATGGTGTAGCAGAGCGTATGAATCAGACACTTCTGGAGAGAGCTAGTTGCATGCTCTCTAATGCTGGACTAACTAGAAGATTCTTGGCGGAAGCAGTTAGTACATCAGGTTATCTGATAAATCGTGGATCTACGATTGTTTCAGAAAGTGGTGGTGTTGAGAAACAGGTGGAGCAGGAAGTCACTTAAGATGAGAGTGAACCACAACAAAAAGTTCAACAACCACAGTCAGAATCAGAATCATCAGTACCAGTAGTAAATCGGCACAGTTTGGTCAGACATACTTCCATCAGGGTGCTACTAGCGATAGTTACATCAGAATCTGGAGTGTGAACAACTCGATGTGAAGACAGCTTTTCTGCATTGGCAAGCCGTGAAGAGGATTTTTCGGTACTTAAAAGGTACGTCTGATGTTGGTCTCATTTATGGAGGTGATACTGAGTGTTTGGTGATAGGGTTTTCAGACTTTGATTATGCTGGAGATGTTGACATTAGAAGATCTATGACTGGTTATGCTTTCACTCTAGGTGGTTCGATTGTTAGTTGGAAAGCTACTCTGCAACCTACAGTGACTTTGTCTACTACAGAAGCAGAGTACATGGCATTGACAGGAGCCGCAAAAGAAGGAATCTGGTTGAAAGGATTGGTCAGCGATCTTGGTCTACATCATGATCAAGCTACGGTATTTTGTGACAGTCTCAATGCAATCTGTTTAGCAAAGGATCAAGTCCATCATGAGCGGACTAAGCACATAAATGTGATATATCATTTTCTAAGAAGTGAGACGAGAATTAAGGTGAGAAAAGTGGGTACTGCTGATAACCCAGCTGATATGCTTACCAAGTCGGTTCCACATAGCAAGTTTCAACATTGTTTGGACTTGTTAAATGTACGGAGTTGTTGATTGCCCTTTTAGGACAAAACCTGAGGCAGAAAAGTTTTATCTGGTACATCTGGCATTATTATGATGCATCTGGTACATCTGTTATCTGTTTTTGTGAGAGGATTCAAGTCAAGGTGGAGATCTGTTATCTGGTACATCTGGCATTATTATGATGCGTTTGGTACATATGTTATCTGTTATTTGTGAGTATTCAAGTCAAGGTGGAGATTTGTTAGAATGTCTTGACTACTGTTACTCTGGCGGCCTTGACTACTGTTCCTCCGGCGGCTACTATTCCTCCGGCGGCCACCAACCACACCTACCACCACCTACCCCTTAGATTTTGTCTATAAATAAGAAATGCATGTAAGCATTTGAAATCATCTGAGAGGTCTGAAAATCCTCTAGATCTGAAAATCTGTAAACATCCTCAAGATCAATAAACTATTTCTCTTCTGCATATAATCTTTCTTGCTTCCGTTATAACACCCTCAAATTGATTCTTGTCCTCAAGAATCTAAATGACAGAGAGTTTTTCAAGAATGTGAGCTGGATATTGTTTCTTGATTTTGTCCCAGTCCTCCCAAGTCGCTTCATCGGAATTTAGCCCTTCCCACTTTAGTAAGACCTGAATGCCCATTTGATTATCTTTCTCAAAAACCTTGCGATCAAGAATAGCAATGGGATTATGAAGTAACTGACCATCTATGCCAACTGGGAGGAAGGGTTTGTTCTACTACATCTGCCTAACCCACCTTCTTTTTCAACAAAGATACATGAAAGGTTGGATGAATTCGAGATTGCGGTGGCAGGTTGAGTCTATAAGCAACCTGACCAATCTTGCTGGAAATCTGAAACGGTCTATAGAAGCGTGGAGCTAGCTTTTGGTTGGTGCGCATTGCAAGACTAGATTGCCTGTAGGGATGTAACTTAAGAAATACCCAATCTCCGACATTGAATTTCCTCTCACTTCGTTTAAGATCTGTAAAATGTTTCATTCGCTCTTTAGACAGAGTAAGATTGACCTTAATAGCCGCTAACATGCTTGCACGAGATTGTGCAAACTGGTTCAGGTCACCTGTTCCCCCTGAAACCAATTGACGGAAATGAACTTGTACATGAAGGTACCCATACATTGCTTCAAACGGACTCATCCTGATGGATGAATGGTAAGTGGAGTTATACCACAACTCTGCCATTGCTATCCATTGGTACCACTTCTTAGGCCGCTCAGAACACAAACAACGCAAGTATGTCTCCAAGCATTGATTAAGTCGTTAAGGGTGCTTTAAAGGTAAAAGTGTGCAGCTTTCGAAAATCTATCGACAATTACTAAAATTACAGTATACCCTTCTGAATTAGGAAAACGCTCGATAAAATCCATCAAAATGTCTGTCCATGGTTTAGAGGGAATATCCAGTGGTTGTAATAAACCTGGATATGGAACCCATTCACTTTTACATGTTTGACAAATCACACATTCTTCTATATAAGTGCGCACATCTTCTTTCATCTTAGGCCAATAAAATATGGATGATAACCACCCCAAGAACTATCGTGAAACTCTTTTATAAGTTGATGTCTTAGAGGTGAAATGCTCACATATATTTGTGAACATATTTTAATAATACCATCATCCATGGTAACTTTCCGATCATTTGGTTGTACAACCGCTGCCTCTACCATAAAATCACTAGCCAAAGTATCTACTTCATAAGTTGCAATGACATCTTGCTTCCATTGTGGTACAAGTGTAGAGACTGCTGCCACCTCCATTAACTCTTGTTCCCTTCTAGATAAAGCATCTGCAACTACGTTTTCAGTTCCCTTCTTGTATTCAATATCAAAATCAAATCCCATCAATTTGCTGAGCCATTTTTGCTGCATCAAGGTAGACAAACGCTACTCTATAAAGAATTTTAGACTTTGGTGATCCGTTTTGACTATGAATTTCTGCCCAATAAGATATGATCTCCACTTATTGATAGCGAACATCATCGCCATTAACTCTTTTTCGTAAAATGACAAGCCTTGCTGTCGGACAGAGAACTTTTTACTCAAATAAGCTAGTGGACGGCCTTGTTGCGTTAAGACAGCCCGCATACCTTCCATGCTTGCATCAGTCTCAACAATAAATTTCTGCAAAAAATCTGGAAGAGCTAGAACTGGAGTCTGAGACATAGCCTGTTTTAAAAAATCAAATGCCGCTTGAGCTGCATCAGACCACTGAAATTTATCTTTTCTCAAAAGGTTAGTCAACGGTTTGCTTTTGATGCCATAGTGCTTGACAAATTTCCTATAATAGCCCGTTAGATCCAAAAATCCTCGCAATGATTTTACATTTTTTGGCACTGGCCACTCTAGCATGCATTTTATTTTTGCCTGGTCAACCGATACTCCTTCACTGGAAATTATGTGGCCTAGATACTCAACACTTCCTTGTCCAAAGGCACACTTGGACTTCTTTTCATAAAGTTGATTCTCCCGTAAAATCTGTAGTGTCTTTTCCACATGCTTAAGATGTGCTTCCCATTCAAAGCTATAAACGAAGATATCGCCAAAGAATACCAAAATGAAATCTCGAAGATGTTGTTTGAAAATCTAATTCATTAAAACTTGAAACATTGCAGGAGCATCAATTAAGCCGAAAGGCATGACCTGAAACTCATAATGACCCGAATGTGTACGAAATGTTGTTTTAAATATATCTGCAGGAGTAACTCGTATTTGGTGATAAGCTGCCCGTAAATCTACTTTTGTATAGTACTTTGACCCCTTCAATTCATTTAAAAGATCATCGATCAAAGGAATTGGGAACTTATCTTTGATGGTAATTTTGTTCAACTCCCGGTAATCAACACAAAAATGCCAAGCAGAGTCCTTTTTCTTTACTAATATCACCAGAGATGTAAATGGACTATTGCTAGGCTCTATAATTCCAGAGTTTAACATTTCATTCACTAGACGCTCAATTTCAGATTTCTGCACATGAGGATATCTGTACGCTCTTATCTTGAAAGGTTCTGCCCCCGTTTTTAATGGAATGTGATGATCCAACTTTCTCTGAGGTGGCAATGATTTGGGCTCCTAGAACACTTCATCATACCTCTCCAAAACCTTTCTCATGTCTTCATGAAGGTGCTGTTTTGTGGAATTAGCACTATCTTTAGGCTCAACAGCATATAAACAACCTAACATCATGATTTGTCCACTTTCCCATTGTTGTTGTAAGTCAATAGCTGTGACCATCGCTACTGAACTTCTACTACCTATTTCCATTCCTTGGAGTTGAATATGATTACCATCTTGAAGAAAAAAGAAAGTTTTCTTCTGAAAATCAAAATTCATTGGGCTGATTTCTTCTAACCATTTCATTCCAAGAATAGCATCATACCCCATCATAGGAATTATTCTCATATCTGTTTGAAATGTATATCCCTACATTCCCCATGTAAAGCCTCTACAAATTTTATCACATACAACTTTACTGCCTATAACTGTATGCCCCACCATCTTGCCTATAGGTTCAAACTGACAATTCAATTTTTTTTCTATCTCTTAATCGAGGAAGCTATGGGTACAACCTGAGTCTACTAATATGTAAATCTTATGTTCCCCAATCTCACCTGTTAGTCTAAGTGCATTTGCCGAAGCTGTTCCTGACAATGCGTGGATAGAGATCTCATATTCAACGTTTTCCTTTAGTTGTTCAGTAACAGCATCCTTCTCTTGTGTAACATTCCCAATCTGCTCCTCATCTTCCTCTATTAATACATACAACTGCTTATGCTTGCACTTATGGCCACGAAAATATTTTTCATCGCAATAATAACATTAAGTTCTGTTCCGCTCTTTTTTGCATTTCCTGCATGTTAATATGTGCCCCTGTGCGGAGGGTCGAGAGTCTGTCGGTTGTTGGGGTGAGACGGAGAGGCAGACCGAGGAGGTCGTGGGAAGAGCAGTTAAAACTGGATCTGAAGGCCTTAAACTTAAATGAGACCATGACAGCTGATAGGGGTTCCTGGAAACGGCAGATCAGAGTGGTGGATTCGCTTCTAGGGAGCGGTTCTGTGGTGGAGAGCCTCAGAGTTAGGTTATCTCGGTTAGCGATATCTTAGGAGTGCGGTTTGGTTTTTTCTCATCTCATAGTTAGTACTTATTTTATAGTCTTGTTTTCTTCTGTTTTGTGGTTTTGCAGGTGCAGGTGGAGTGTAGCTCGGTGTGGGAGAAGAAATGGGCTCAGATGTTTTGGAGCGTAGCCTGGGGCATCCTAGGGGCGGGGAAGGTAAGGCCCGTGTGGAGAACGCCATGGGCTCAGGTATACGGTAATCGTTCTCGCAGATCACTTTAGATTCAATAGTATTGATCACCCACCTTATCTGTCTTGCACATAGCCGAGGGTCTACACGGAAACAGCCTCCCTATCCTAAAAAGTAGGGGCATGGTCTGCGTACAACTTACCCTCCCCAGACCCTGCTTTGAGTGGGATATACTGGGTATGTTTGGTTTGGTTTGGTTTGGTTTTTAAGATTCAATAAGTTACAAAAATAAGTTGGAAAATAAGTTGGAAAGTTAGGAATCTCTAACTTTGTCTTAAAATAAGTTGACTTATTCTGAAAAAAAAGTTCCCCAAACACCCCCTATGTTTGACTGGCCAATTTATCTTTCCTTCAGGATTAAGTTTTACAGCAGTATCATTAGTCTTTTTCTCCGGAACTAAAACAGGTGTCGGTAACAACCCCGGTTCCTTATTGGTGCTTACGCTAGTAGCACTGTATATTGGCTTCCACACTTGAGCTTTACTCTTCCTTTCTAATTCTAATGTGGATTCGTGCACTTTTGCTATACTAAATGCTTGTTCTGTAATGGAGGGTTTAAATAACTTAACCATTCCTTGAAGCTCCTTTTTAAGTCCACTAATGCACATTTCTACTAAAAACTTTTCAGTTAAATGAGGATTCTAGACTTGAACTAGCGGTAACAACTCTTCAAAACTTAATTGGAAATCCTCAAAAAATTTAGTTTGCTAGAGTTTTAGTTAATTCCCCAATCACACTTTTAAACTCATCAGTTTTAAATCTACTAAGAACATCAGCACAAAATTGAGGCCATTCAACCTTCTTATGAGATGTTTTATAAGCAATATACCAAGATTTTGTGTTACCTTGCAAATGCAAAGTAGCATACGTGGCCTTAATTTCATCAGACATGGGACACAACTCAAAATAATGATTACTGGTATTAATCCCCTCCCTTGAATCTGATCCATCAAAGGAAGGAAATTATGGCCTTGGTGCTCGAGACTGGAACCATGGTTGATTCTTATCTCCGTCCTTATACCCCTTTCGTTCACCCACTAACTCAACCTCTGGCGAACTTCCATTTCGACCATCCTCGTTCCCATTTTTTGAACTTTCATGATCGAAACTAATTTTATGAGTGAGTGTCTCCACTTTGGCAGCTAAAGCAGCCAATCTTTGCAAAGCAGAATCCATTCAATTGCTCAAATTCTGTAAGTCTTCATCTGTCTTCCGTCCATGATTTTGAACCTCTATCAATTGTGCTTCAGTTTTTTTTAGGGTTGTCTCCATAGATTGTGCTCGTGTCTCCATCGCTCAAGAAATAGCTCTAATACCAATTGACATGATCACTAACCTGTGCTAGAACTAATTGCAGAATTTTAAGAAGATAGGAAAGTAAAGAACAGATTTAGAGAGAAGAATAGAAAAAGAAGTTAGAGAAGAGAGAAGTGCATAATTCCATTTCTAAAAATTACTTCTTACAATTACTACCATCACTATAAATACTCCCTAATTTAAATAAAAAAACAAAAATAAAATAATTATAACAAAAATATAAGAAAGAAACAACCGGTTTCTCAAATATCAGTATTTCTCTCATACCTATCCTCAAATCCTAATAATTATTCACAAGGGGCACATCAATATTAATATCAATATCAATTCAATATAATCTTAATGTCTGCTAGTGCTACATTTCGAAAATTACTATTATTACCCTTCATTTTTTTAAGTCCTTTATTTCTTTTATGCCCATTTTTGTCATTACAAATCATTTGGAGCAACCCAAATTAAAATGGACCTACCCGAACAATATTACACTTTAGTAGGTGGTTTGTTTTTTCAGAATTAAGTAAATCCCTCTTCTCTCATTCTTTTCAATTACTACAATTAATCGGAAAAGATGATATTGGTGTGACATTTCTAATGTTTCATGAATTGGCTTAAAGGTATGTTTTGAATTGGTATTAATTTGAATTATATTTTCTAATTTCATTAAATCCGTTTTAAAGGAACAATAATATTACTCCTTATTATTCTCAATTAATAATCCAAGAATCAAATTTTTATCCGAGTTCAAGATCCTTAATTATTATTCCGTCTTTTAACAAAATGAAATTCTATCAAGAAAATTTCGTTTTCTATTAATCTTACACATTCTAATTTTCTTATCAATTTAATATTCAACTAAATAATAATTTCACTCTTTTCACATTTTAAAATAATTTAATTTGATTAGTCTCACTAATTCTATTTTAATCAGCTCTACTTATTCCATTTCTTCCCAATTCTAATGACCAACTAAATAATTCAAAATTCTTTTCTTCCTTTTTGAAAACCATTTACTAATTTTATTATAAATTAATCCTATTTTATTTCTTTTATAAAACCCCATATTTCATTACAAGGTGAACACCCTCATTTGAGTTTTCTTAAGTCCCGGTCTTTATTATTCTAATAAAAGAATTTTATATTCTTCTCTTAAGCAAAACTGAATTTTATTATTATTTTTATTAATCATATTTATCCATTAAAATTTCAATTAATCATTAATACAAAATTACCAATTAATAAAATAATAAAGACAAACAATGATACCACCATCAACCACCATTGTTGGTGGTGCCGACCGGATGCCGTGGTGGTGCCGGCGGCTCCCTCCACCACCACTCTCTCTCTCCCCTCCCCTCTCTGTTCTCGCCCCTCTCTTTCTTTTCTTCCTTGAATCTCTCATCTCCCTCTCGATCTCGTCTCACTCTCTCCCTCCGTCCTCTCTCTATCTCTCTGTCTCACCTCTCTATCTCTCCGCCTCATCTCTCTGTCTCCCTTTGCCTCAATCTCCTCCATCTCTCTCTTTTCTCTCCGCCTCTCCCTCTCTCCCTCTCTCCCACCTTCTTCTTCGATCATCTCTCCCTCTTTCTCTCCTGGTCTCTCCATCTCTCTGTCTCCACATCTCTCTCTCTCGAACCCTACTTTGCTCTCTATCTCCTTCGCACAAACCCCCCCTCCTGCCTCGTTTTTCGACAACACCCACCACCATCGTTCACCTCTACCGCCACGGTGGTGGCTCCCGATTCCACATGCGACCTCAATCAACCCCTCAAAACACAATTACATCCCCTACCAAAACCAAATCACTTAAATCCAAATAAAATTCATTACAATAATCACATTTTACAAAGCCCCAATTTAAATATTATGAACCCTAATAAAAAAATGGGGTTTTCAAGCATAATACAAAATAAAACACATACAAACATGATACAAAAGATTTTAAGGGCATAAGATCATACCCTTGTGAAAAAAATTGAGTTTTAAAAGCTTGATCGAAAAACTAAAATCTCGAAACTTCTAATATTTATATATCGATATGTAGAGAATTTAATAACCAATCCGGTTCTCTAATTGCATGTATGATCAAGTGAATATATGGGTGGATTTTGGTGGTTTAAAGCTTAGTGAAAATGGTGGAGGGGAAAATAATATGGTGAGTGGTGTGGTTGATTTCTTTTGCCGAGAGAGAAAAACACAAGTGGGTTTCTATTTTTTTGTCTTTTTGTTCTCTCTTTGCTTTTGGCTCACACAAATATATATATATATATATATATATATATATATATATATGGATTTTGGTCCGCAACCACAGCGGGATATAAAAATGTTATGCAACCAACAAATCTGGACCGTTGGAAAGACATCCAACGACTTAAAAAAAGAGCCACCGCAATGTCTCATTGCGGCCACCTCAATGTCTCATTGAGGTGGTAGCAATGAAACATTGCTACTACATTATTTTTTAAAATACGAAAATGCCCTTTTTCAATTTGATTAGCAGTTAAGTGATTATGAGCAGAATATTAAAACGGTGTTAAAAATGAGAAAGATGCTAAAAATTTGATTAGAAATTAAGTTATTAGGAGCAGAATTTTTAATTTTAAATTTGAAAATTGTAAAACACGTATCAGCTTGCTCAATACTTTTTATCACCCAAATAGAAATAATTTATTGGAGTTCACACATGTAGAAAGAGATATGTTTTTTTAAATACAAAACTACCGTTAGCATTGGGAACGAACTCCTGATCTTATGCTAAAAAGGTCATCACCTTAACCATTACGCCAACTAAAATTATTTTATCATATATATCAAATTAATCTATATCTATACTATTATATAAATTCCGAAACATTGAAAGTTTTGGTACCTGTTTTTTGGTACTAAGTGAATTTACTTATTTACCCTTCATTATAATAAATACTCCTAAAATAAATAATAACATAATAGAAATAATGGTAATTAGTCGATTGCCTTTTTCACATTTATTTTTAGTTGAAGATATTACCTTTTATAAATACCTAAAAATATTTACCCTTCATTATAAAAAAAATAAATACTCCTAAAATAAATAATAACATAATAGAAATAATGGTAATTAGTCGATTTCCATTTTCACATTTATTTTTAGTTGAAGATATTACCTCTTATAAACACCTAAAAACATCAATCGTATCATACCTTCCAATCATTAATATTTCCTTTCGAATTAAAACGCGTTACCTTTTAAATTTAAAACAAATCTTACAATAACCCGAAAATATCACACCATAATTTTCAAAAAAAATATAACACCTGAAATAAATAATAACATAATATAAATCGATCGCCTTTTTCACATTTATTTTTAGTTGAAAATATTAACTTTTATAAACACCTAAAAATATTTATCCTTCATTATAAAAAAAAATACTCCTAAAATAAATAATAACATATTAGAAATAACAGTAATTAGTCGATTGCCATAATGGACGAGTTAATGAATGAACCGGGACACGAATGTAAACACACAATTTTATTTTAAACATCACATAATGTTTTTAAAAGCAAAATAAATACAAAATTGTATCTTTAAAAAAAATCAAAAATCGAAATCCTAAATCCTAGTTGACCACTAAACTTACAATTTATAATTGTGTTCAAGAATAAATTTATTGAATCTCCTCATAATTGATAATATTTATAGGTTGATTAGTGGAATTAAGGTAAAACTGGTTGGTACGAAGCCACTACCAAGATTCGTACATCCCCGAATAGAAATTTAAGATATTTTTAAAATGATTGTGTCACATGTCTCCAACTATATTTAGATTAAATATTTTTAATTAAATACATAGGCTAGAAAAAAATATTCATAACTTAACATTGAAGATATTTCATATTTCAAATTAATTTTTTATGATTTCACATGCATATTTTAATAATAAATTAAAAAATAGAAAATAGAAAATGGGCATTGTACCACCGCAATGCTTCATTGCTGTGCTCATGGAAAACATCAATTTTCCCACCAGCTGTAAATGTGGTACTTGTAGTTGGTGATTGACACAATAAATGCAAGCTAGACAAAAATTACTTTTTTCCACCGCAATGTTTCATTGCTGCCACCGCAATATTTCATTGCTACCACCTCAATGTTTCATTGAGGTGGTCCCCGATCAATTTTTTTTCTGCCAATTTTTTTTTAACAACCTTTCAAACACTTTTCCCCACTTTTAAAAATAAAGGGGACTTCCAATTTCAACCCAAAGTGTATAAGAACTCCAATTTGAGTAGCATTACACATAATTTCAGCAAAAGTGTGTGTGTTTATGTAAGTGTACGTGTGCATATAATTGTGTGAGAGAGATGAGTATTAACGTATTACCAACTACGTATTACCATGAACTCATGAACATCTAATTAGACTATCAGAAATAAGTATTAACGTATTACCAACTACAGTGAATTTGATTGGAAACTGAGGAGGGGCGATTTTGAAGTTGAACTCTTGGGAGGAACGATAGAAGTATGTTGTGCTAGGCTTCAATGAACAAATCTATTTTGGGGTTAAAATAAGGGCAAAAACGTAAATTTTGTAACCCGCATTGTGTCATTGCGGATGGCTTAGCCCGCATTGTAACATTGCGGTGGCCGCAATGAATTATAGCGGAGGGAGTAAATCCCCACCCTCTATTTCTGTTTTTAACGGGTAAGATGTGTTGGCTGGATTTCAAACTCTAACCACCCATGGTTGTGGAAGGGCACCCTATATATATAATTATTTATTTATTTATTTTTCCATTCGGCTCTTAGTGGGCTATACTCTCTTGGGTTGGAATCCTTCTAACCCAATAATTCCTATTATACAAAATTGTCACTCACTTGTAAATTAACGGCCCACTAGGTTCTAATTGTAAAGGTTGGTGAAATAAAGGAAGTTTAATATAATATAATAAAACAAATTGGTAGCACTAATCACAACAATAATAATAATATAAATAATAGATTACTAAAATCGTTGCAATAATAGTTGTGAGATATCGCAATGTCCTAAAATAAGGAATTATTTGTACGCACTTCTAACGATAATTTCAACCAAATTTTAAATCTTACGATAATATATTAAAAAGACTGACAATATTATAAGATTTTTTTACGGTTATTACAGTTATCCTAATTATTAAAATAAATAATAACATAATATAATTAATGATAATTAGCTAATGCCATTTTCACATTTAATTTTAGTTGAATATATTACCTTTTATAAAAACATTAATCATGCCATATCTTTAAATCATTAATATTTTCTTTCTAATTAAAACACATGCTACCTTTTTAATTTAAAACTAATCTTATAATCATCATTATTATAATAATATTAACATTAATATTAAAAAATATATATTAAAATAAATAATAACATAATATAATTAATGGTAATTAGCCGATTGCATTTTTCACATTTACTTATAATTGAAGATATTACCTTTTATAAATACCTAAAAACATCAATCGTACTGTTGTGGGAGGAATTTGTCACAACAAATTAGGAGGCCTGTTTGCTGGAATAGCGCCAATGAACACGGAATCGTCCAACCACCCAGAAAGGCTCGTAGTTGGAGATCAATGATTAACTGCCTGGGAAGGCTCACAGCTAGGGGTTTCCGAAGAACATGGGAGATGGTTTCTCGGAGGATCGGACTGGATTCACGGGATTAGAGCTCAAGGACCGTGCAATGTTGATGCGTTGGCTAGCCAAGAACCCTAATGAAGATGTGTCACACGAGAGTATACGTGCTCTATGCTTACTCAAGGTGTCAAAGTGTCTAAGATATCCCGTAAACTGCCTACATACTCCTATTTATAGGAGATCAAGCCCGTATGTAGTTCTTGAAATGATATGATCGATCGTTTATGATGATTTATCCTCTCTCCATTGGGATAATGACTATTATTTATGATAATGATCGTGTATGATGTATATAATCAGGTTACCAAGCTGTTATGGTGGTTGTAGGATGATTATCCTTGTATTTATCATGATTTTGTATCATTTATCAAGTATATATGACATATATCCTCTAATAACTGAATGTATATCTATTTAAGAGTATTTTTATGTGATATATATGTGTTTCTAAAAAGTAGGAGCTCTGCCTTATCTGAATTGGCAGCCTAATCAGGCTTCCGGCGGAAGCTGGGGGTACCGCCCGGTAGCCTGGCTCCTGTACCCCCTCCGGTAACCCCATCATGGAAGCTACTCTGGAAGCCCTACTGGATGACTGGTAGTGGTTACTGGTTACCCACAAGGGGATGCCCTTGGGACCCTTAGCCACACATTTCCCTACTGCCATGTACATGGTAATCCCTAGGGCTGTCATGGGCCCTTGGAAGCCTGACAGTTCACTTATTTTTCTCATGGGTCTGAACCTTAATCTTCTAGTGGGCCTAAATCTAACCCATGCAAGATTTTGGTCACAACAGGTACCATATCTTCCAATCATTAATATTTTCTTTTTAATTAAAACACGTTATCTTTTTAATGTAAAACTAATTTTACAATTATTAATATATATCCGAAAAAATCACACCATACTTTCTAATAATTAATAAATTATATTTAAAATCCGTATATGTTGTTTACAATAAGAAAACATTAGTAAAACCAGTAAGCATGATTATATTAAATTTAAATTAAAGAATTATTAAAAATAACATAATAAAAGAAAGTTGTGGATCGCATTGGCACTGAAAGTGTTTCAGTTCGATTTTTGGCACGCTCATTCTAGTTATAAAAATAAATAATAAAATAATATAAGTAATGATACTTAGCCGATTGTTTTTTTAAATTAAAAGTTATTTCTTTTAATTGATGATATTACCTTTTATAAACACCAAAAAATATAGTATCTTCTAATAAATGATACTTTTTTTTATAATTAAAACATGTTAACTTTTAATTTAAAACATAATCTTGGAGTAATTTATATATATATATCCAAAAATATCACATATTATCTTTTAATCAGTCACAAAATATATATAACAAATAATGACCGTTAGATTTTTAGTAAAAAAAATCAGAACCGTTAGATCTAATTTTTAGATATATTATATGATCAAATTAGTTTATTAAAATTTCAAGATTCGAATTCCGTCAACGACTTTATTTTATAATTTTATAATATAAGTTTTAAACCATGTATCATTAATTAAATTTATATATAAAATTTTAAATTAAGATTTAAATAAATTATTGAAAATAATGATTAGATATAAATATAATTATAACATAAAATAAGATTATTTTATATCAAAAGAAATCCGTGCATCGCACGGGTTATAAGCTATTATGTATGTATATATATATATATATATATATATATATATATATATATATCAATTTTTTAACAACAATTTGATACGTAAATTAATAACATATAAAAGGTTAAAAAAATAATATAATTATAGATATTAGAAAAGGAGCTATGCGTTGCACGGGTTGTAAGCTAGTATTATATAATAGCTAAAATATTAAAATTTTTGGTACCTGTTTTTTGGTACATACTTTTTTGGTAATTCGTGAATTTACTTATTTATCCTTCGCTAAATAGAAAAATACATTCATTATAAATAATAATATAATATAATTAATGGTAATTAGTCTTTTGCTTTTTTCACATTTACTTTTAGTTGAAGACTTTTTATAAACATCTAAAAACATTAATCATATCATATTTTTCTATCATTAATATTCATTTCGAATTAAACCGCGTTACCTTTTTGATTTACAACAAATTTTATCACACAATATTTTTCAATTATTAATAAAATATATTAAAAATCTATATATGTTATTTATAATAAGAAAAAATTAGTATCTTTCAAAAACATAAGTATACTAAATTATATTAAAATAAAATTTAAAATTATTAAAAATAATTATTATATAGAAACATAATTATAATATTAAATAAAATTTATAACATAATAAAAGAAACACCTAAAAATATCACAACATATCTTATAATCACTAACAAAATATAATAAAAATTCGTATACTACGAATAATGACCGTGAAATTTTTAGTAAAAAATCAGAACCGTTAGACTAATGATTAGATATATTATATGATTAAATTAATTCAGTAAGATTTTAAGGTTTGAATTCCATCAACGACATATTTATATTAAAATTTTATAATATAAGTTTTAAATCATACATATCATTAATTAAATTTATATCAAATATTTTATATTTAAATTAAAACAAAATATTATAAATAATGATTATATAAAAATATAATTGTAACATAAAATAAAATTTATTGCATATCAAAAAATCTGTACATCGCACGGGTTACAAGATAGTTTATTTGAAGATAGAAATGAGAAAAGTCAGTAACTGTTACAAAATTAGTGTAAACGGCCCCAAATATCGCATTCTAAATATGGGTAGGCATTCTCCCCAGCCTGATCCCGATTTTGATTTGATCCCGCCACTTTCGGGTGGGTATTTTTTCAGATACGAGACGAGAAATTAGAGAAATTATATTTTTTTTGTAATAATCATAAAATTCCTAATAACTGTTTGAGCTTTATCCGAATAAACTCTGTAAATTTTTGGAGTTGAGAATTTCTAGAGAATTATATGTGGTAATTAGTGATCGATTTTTTAATTATTTATTTAAACTAGATATTTTATCTTCTCTAATTAATACTCAATTTATTATCGTCAAACTTCCGACTTGGCTATTTTCTTAACAACCCTATTTCGACGATAATTAATATTGAAAAATATTACAATATCGAGATTCCTTGCTTAAGTTCAAACAAATTTTATTATTTTATTATTCTTTTTTAAGCCATCTAGTATTGTTATTTATTGTTATATTATCTAATTGTAAGCATTATTTCAAATTATTGAGTAGAGATTTATTCTAGCTATTGGATCAAGAGTGACCCAGATTATTTTAATCCATTAAGAGCATCTCCAACCTTGTTTTGTAAAATGATTGGCTAAATATTGATTATGTAAAATTTGTTGAACCTGTAATGTGTTTTACCCCAATGGGATTGACTATATTGGTTGGCTATATTTTAAAAATGGTATGGTATTATTATTTCAAGTTGTTAAAAATAGAATGTATTATTTTTATATGGTAATTGATGATGTGGAATTAAACTACAGGTTGCTAAAGGTTCGACAAATATAGCCAACCTATTGTGATTATCTATATTTTTACCTAACAGTTTTGTCCCATTGGAGTGAATTTTTTTTACAAATTCTCTATTTATCTTATTTATGGTAATTTATTTTTAATTTTACCTAAGGGCTTTACACCATTGGAGATGCTCTAAGAGCCCACCTATCAATACTCGATCTATATATTTATAGAAAACAAAATTCAAGAGAAGTCATTTTCTCTTCCCTCCGTTAAAAGAAAAAAAAACCACAAAAACATCGCCATATATACTTTCCTCTCTCTTCCATTAAAGCACACCTTACAAAGCCTATATCTATTAATATAATAGGTTGATCTTTCATGCAAAGTTATATATGTGTGGCCCTTTAAAAACCCCACATATTGATATCCATATTTAAGGAGTTCCAAGGAAATGAGTTTTAAGATCAAGCTTTAAAAGTGATTTTTGTCAAAAAGGGTATGAGTTTCAAGTTTTAAAATCCCTTTTTATTCATTTTGTATGATATTGGTTATGTAAAATTTGTGTTTTTTATTTTATAAAATTAGGGTTTTAAAATTTTAATTGTAAACCTTTTTAATTTGGTGTGATGTAATATGTTTAGATTTAATTGGTATATTAAAATGTGGAATTGGTGAATTGAGGGGTGGATTGTATTGCATGTCGGAGATGGGGGAGGAGCACCACCGCGGCGTTAACGTCGGCCGGCGGTGGTGGGTGTTTGATGAAGCCGAGGTGCGAGCAGGAAGAGAGAACGAGAAATCGATGGGAGATAGGGGAATATAGGGAGAGTCGGGAAGAGATATAGACAAGGGGAGATTGAGGGAGATTAGAAGAGAGATTGAGAGATTGAGACGCAGAGAGATAGAGAGATGAGGCGGAGAGATAGAAAGAGGACGGACGAAGAGAGTGAGACGAGATCGAGAAAGAGAGGGGGGAGAGGTTCGAGAGAGGAGAGAAAGAGAGGGGCGAGAACACAGAGGGGGGATGATGAGAGAGAGAGATGAAAAAAAAAAGATAGTGGTGGTGGTGGGAGCCACCGGACGCGCTGCCACAGCATCCGGCCGGCGACCACCCTAGTGGTGGTTGATGGTGTGGTGTTTTGCCCAAATTGATTGTTTAATTAAAAATCATTTATTAGGTAATAAAATGATTGAATAAAATAAGGATTTTGAAATGGGTATCATTTAAATAAAAAGGAGTGTTGATTTATCAATTGAATATTAGAGATAATAATAGATTATTTGATTAATTTGGTTATTAAAAAGGGTAAAGTAAGGTGATTAAATGGTTTTAAAATAAAAGTAGAATAATAGAGCCTTGATTTATTTACTGGAATAATAAAAATTGATAAAGGAAAATTAGAATGGTGAGAATAGTTAAAATAGAATTATTTTTGTTAAATTACAATTTTTGTTAAAAATGGGAATAATAATTACGGATTTAGATTAAATAAAATGGATTAATTTTAAATAGAAATCTTTTAGTTAAATTATAGAGACTTGAAATGAGCCAAAATTAATTTAGAAGTACGAATTAAGTAATTAATTAAATTAGAGAACTTCGTTATAAAATGAGAATTATCGATAATTAATGAAGATTTTATAAAAACCCTTTTCATATTCAAGATGTGTTGCTTTTAAATAAATAAATCAATTAGTGTCATTTAGTTAGGAATAATTAGAGACCTCTTTAGTGAGAAAATTCCTTTACAAATAATTAGACCGAGATTTTCACGTAAACTTTTATCTCGTATGATACGAGGTTATTAAACCCGTATTATTAAAATTTAATAGGAAAGCGAGTAGAGCCTCCATGTAATATATTATTTTTGCGAATAATGCATTAGCGAGAATTTTAAGAATACGAGAATATTCCAAATTTTATTTACAAAAATTCCTTGAATGTCAATGACGTGATTACCACATTATTTTAACATTACATGATTAAATTGTTTACCCGAGTACTAAAATCTTTTTGATAAATTATTATAGAAATTCTTTCTGAAAATTGAGACTGTCGCTCGCGGGTAATGCTTTTTAATATTCAGTAGAGTTTAGCGTCGAGATAGAGGCAAGTTCATTACTTCCCTAAATCTCGGAAATTTCGTATTTCTATTCTTATTATTTCAATCCATATAAGCATAGAGGCAATTTTGTTGTTATCGGGTCGATCTTATTAATTCGAGATGACTATTTAGTTTGATTCGGTTGAATTAATCTTATTGTTCGAGATAGTTAAATTTATTCTTTCAGTTGAATTTATAGCACAAATTCGACAATATTTATTGATTATCTTTTAGTTAGTTCATCTTCCGAATCAACAAATAAGCGTTACAAAATTAGGCTCGTTAGAGTGTTTACTCATTGATCAAGTAAAGAACTTCCCAATTAAATGTTCATCAATATGAGTATTATAAATATTCAAGTGGTACTAATTGTTCAGTACGACTCATTATATTTCATTTAAAAACTATTCTCATTCTTTCGAGATAGTTGCCTTTATTGTTAGGGGTTGGTACTTTGTTCGTGTCAACCAATAAAATATGATTTATTTAGAGTTTACATCAGTCCATTGTTCGGATTGGTGACACATTAGAGTCAGACTGGTAGTCCGCTAGATTAATAAGTATTTCCTGTGAAGTTTATCTCAAATTATCTAATCAATAAATATTCGGTAAATATGTATTCTACTGGTCAATTTTGGGAAAGAGGCACATGTTAGAGAAAGAGAGACTTGTGTACTGTTATACAGGCAGAAGAATATTTTAGGCACTATGTTGCCAGGGTTAAATTAATAACCCACTATGTTGCTAGCATACATGCATATATTATATGTGGTTGATATCGCATTGTAGCCGTGATCGGGCAAAGTGCGGTGTCATAGGAGAACGGTATTCCCTGTCGGATAGTTGATCGCCCCACCGAGATACCGAGAGGTGGAAGACCAGTTTATTCATAAATCATGAGTCATCAGAGCTACGCCAATTGAGTTTTTTCGAGTGTCTGTTTTCGAGATGAGTACTGAGTTAATGTCAGATTACTGATATCCGATTGTTCATTAAAGTTCGAGTTCATATTTGGGGTGGATCTTATTATATTTATATGCCGAGCAAGGAGAGAACTTGCTGAGCACCATAGTTGCTCATTCTTGCTTTACAACATCTGTTCAGCTATCAAGAAGGAAAAGGCGAGCCGTCCAGCTTGAGGAACAAAGGGAAGGAGAAAGCTCTGGGCTATGGTGATAGAGATTAGACCTTCCAGCTGGAACCTATATTGTACTACTTTTGTGAATTTATGTAAGATATTATCCAGGGATGTAATAAATCGTATTGTAATATTGTGCGAGACCGATCTTGGATCTGCGGAGTGGGACACTCATGCTCCGTTGTAATAAACATTTTATTTTATTATTGAGCTAACGCGTGTTGCAGGATATCGAGACCATATGACGACCCGGGTCCCCGGACAGGGTGGATTTGGGGGCGTTACATTTTGATTTATAAATTTATTTTCAATAAAATTATATTAGAGAATATATAATTTATTTTAAGAAAAAATTTGCAATTATTCCAATTCAACCACTTTAAAACACTTTTGATAAAGTTGAGCGATAAATGCTCTATCTATATATGAGAAAACAGGAATAATAAATCTCATTATTCCAATGAACATTTAATGCTACGAAATATATATATATATATATAAAAGTTTTATGGAGACCAACATTTAAGTGAAGACCGTGGAGATCATGTACATTATGCAAACAAAACATTGTTGTTATGCCATATTTTGGCATGTCTAATAATCTCCCAAATTTCTAATATTTAATAATTATTATTATTTAAGATTAATAATTATTACTTAACATCTAAGTAATATCCTCTCTCTGAAACGAGGAAAGAATCAATCTCAATCAATCAGTTACGGAAAATATCTCCAAACGATATTCTTCAAATCAGGAAGATATCACAACGATAAGATTAAATCAGATAAAATCAGTAATCACCCAGATTAACGAAGTTTATCCCTAAATCTCTAAGGGATAGACACAAATCAATTGCACAAAACTACGTGGGCTTGATCTAATATAAATTGGTACGTAAGCATCTTGGCAGAAGATATGACTGATACATGAGATAAATTGAGACACCTTCCAAGTCCAGCCCCCTCTTTTTTCATAAACCCTAAACCCCTAAAATATCCACATACTCATACAATCCAATTCAATTCCAGCAAACCTCCAATTTCGTGTTGTTACAAAATTCCTCCAACAACAATTGCAAAACATACATATTTGCAAAGAATGTTCAATGAACATTATTATTCGTTCAAAATCTTAAAAATCATATATGATTTTCAATCAGAACATGTTTTGGAGAATAATGCATTCTACAATTTTTCTTTTTGCAGAACGTACATGATTTTCAAGTTTTTAAATGAAATTTACATGTAAAACATATATGATTTTCAATATTTTCAATGAAATAAATGATACCGTGATTTTCATAGAACATGATTTTCAATAAATAAGTTTTTACCATGTTTTTGATTGATATTGGTCTCCGATCACCACTAAAAATATTGGTCTCCATATATATATATATAACTTTGGGTAATTTTTCCTTACTCTAAATTTTGAATATACGATGTGAGTGTTGAACCATGATCAGTCACGAAACAGCACATGATCATGCATCGCACATGTCCCTGCATCGCACATATCTGCATATTTCTGGATACTTATATGGCACTTATTGACATTGGCCTATGGCACTCACCGCCCCTTATAATTTTTTGGGTCGGCGTCTCGACCCTTACTTTAAAATACAAGGTCTCGGAACAATCGATGACCTTCTCATAACCGATCAATTCTAAATAGTTGCCGAAGCAATATTTCTTTTCTAAAACTTGCTGATTAGCAATCAGTCTTATTATAAATAAGTTCCAACTTTATTCTTAATGGAAGAATCAATAAGTATAAAATCGTTTCATAAAAACAACGGTTACCAGCAAGCATTGGATATGAATCATTAAATAGAAATGAGACATTTGTATGATAAGCATTTTAAATAAACTACTTGCATGGTAACATATCTAGGGGTGTACGCGGTTCAGTTCTGGTTCGATTTTTGGTGGTTGAAGTGGTTTTTTGATTTTGGCGATTTTGAAAATTTTCAACCACAACCGCAAATGCGGTGCGGTTAACCGCATGATGCGTTGCGATTTACCGCGGTTGATGTGGTTCGGTTTGCGATTAACCACCTAAGTTTAATTTAATAAAAATTTAAATATAATTACAAGTCGGTTAAAAAAAGAATCAGTACAATATCATAGAATTTTTTGGTGCAAGGTTGCAAGCACATAAATATAGTCCATTAGTACAATATCATCAGTACAACAACAAATCATCATCAGTAATTCCTGGTGTAGTTATGTATAGTACAACAAAATAAACATAATCAATTAGATATAACTATGCAATTTGTAGGTTAGATATTGAATTGGGTTCGAGTAAATGGGCTCAGTAAATATATTTGGTAAATGGGTAGGGTATATCCATATATCAACTTCCAGAAAATGTATATCCATTACCGGAAAAGAGACTTCTATGTCTTATGTGTATAATTTATTAATTTATATAATGTAAAATATAATTTTAAAAATATAATTTATTATAAATATATATGTGCGGTGTGCGGTTGCGGATACAATTTTGCGATTTTTCAATATTCAAATCAGCAACCAACCCGCAAATATGCGATTCTTAAAAATTCAATCCGCAACCAACCCGCATTTCATGATTACCCGCAAAATGCGGTTCGGTTGCGAGTGGTTTGTGATTCGGTTGCGGTTGAGCGGATAGTTTGTACAGCCCTATGTGAAACAACATAAGACTAGTTGAAAATTTGAGAACAAATAAATGTATCAATTTTGAGAAAAGTTTTTCCTGATACTTGCTTTGATACAACATTATAAGTTTAAAATGATTTGCCTAAATGTGGCCTATTTCATGCATTTAAAATATATATACTCTGAATAAGAGAGTATGCACTAGTAAACTTGCCTTTGGTCTTTTGCTATAACATAAGCAGAAAGCATAAGGATCTTCCTTTCTTTCGTCTCCCAACATAAAATTCGATACCCATTCGGAGGTTACGATTCTAAACGGCTAAGATCGAGTCGTGCATCCCATTTCTATAATCAAATGTAAAACATACTTTAATCTCTAGATTGACATCTCTATATTTTCTATAAACATTTATAAACTTCAGTGAATATATTTCTATAGCAAATTGGGCATGACTTATTTGTAAAATGAACTTTACCCTGATCAAAATACTTCACCTTCCAAACCACTCATTTACAAACAATCCCCAATTCATCTTAATATTCCATCCATTTCCAATCTTAATTCATATTTATAGAATCCTCCAAATAACCAATAACCCTTAAAAGAATAATGTTATGCCCAAAATTTGTATCATATTTATTTTGTGCCGAATCTCTGCAAGATGGGCCGATATATGATTTAGATAAAGTCGATTTATGTGATTACGGGATAATTATCTGATGTGGTAAGTCAAGTCCGTTAATAGCGGTATTAATTTATCGATAAAAAAAGTAATTATCCTTGTTAAGGAAGCATCAAGTTTTAGCCATCTTTGGAGTATCAAGCCCTTAGGGGCGCGCCCTGAGAGGGTGAGGTTTATGGGTCTCGGCCCCAAGTCTTATTTGGAATAAATAATCTTGCTCCTAAGGAGTATATTTTGGTTGGAAGAAGCACATGTGCTCAATGATATTAAACCCCATAGGGGAGTGCCTGTAGGGCTTATTTGGGGAAATGTCCCTTGATTGGTGATGATTACTTGTGTACGGATGATATACTTGATCTATGTCCTATATACAGGAATGAGTCATGTTACTTATTACTTATTGAACGCCTCTGGGGGTTACCCTGTGATTGAAGACCTCGGGAGGTTATCCTATGACTCAATGCCTACGGAGGTTGTCTGCCTGTCAATGGATAGCTCGATCTTTATTCCCATTAGTTATCCTCTTGGGTTGGTTCGAGTGATGGCTGCCCATCACAGGACGGTTTAAGATACTTATCTTGTATTCTCCTTAGCTATCCTTTGGGGTGAATAAGGAACCGTATATCTCTAAAGAGGCAATGTCATGGATATATCGTATGACCTTGGGACATGTGTCATACGTAGCAGTATAGTATTGACTTCGATAGTTAGGGTCAATGCCAAATATGTGAAGTCACTTAGTAACATTGTCAGATATATACCTTAAGTGGTGCCGCCCCGAAAGGGAGTGCTTTTCCTCACTAAACTATGATATCTATTCCTTAGAAGTCTTCCGGAGGCAAAATCCGAGGATGGTCTCGTAACTCGGTTCTATATTCCTATAAGTATCCTCGCAGGGGAATTGGGATGATCATGGTACCGTAGAAGGCTTCCATAGGCTAAATTCGATTATTAGTCTTAATCCTAAGGAGTCGACTCTCATCTCCACAGGTTGGACGTATCCTGAAGTATACACACGTAGCGGTCTAGTGCTAACTCCAATGGCTAGGTTCATCGCCAAATCCATGAAAGTTACTCAAGGATTGTCTAGCCATAGCCGTTCGGGCATGCCTTTAGGGATATGGGCTCCATTTGGTTGGGCTTTGTCATAGATGCCTTGGTCGCTGCCTCGGGTCCAAGGCCATCGAAGAAATCGATTTCTAATCAATTTAGGTTACTTATTCACCAAGAACTACGTTGGCTTGATCCCCTATATAAGGGGTACGTAGGCACATCAAAGGGGGATTGAAAGTTGAGAGATGTGAGAAACCAACCATAAACCCTTTGATCTCAGCCACCAAAAAAGACACAACCACCACCCTTCGGTAGTCTAAGATCTCGTCTTTAGGAGGAAAAGATGTCTCACCGCGATTATGAAAGCTTGTACAAAGGAGGAGATTTCTGTGGAGGAAGCGATCAATAATGCGGAGCTCATGGATACCCTTCATCGCATCGAAGATAGAGTCCAGGGTCTTGATTCAAGGTTGTGATCGGTAAAGTCAAGGTTTCGAGGTGTGACCCCAAGGAGGTTGAACCTGGAAGGAAGTACCCCCTGATCAAACTCCGGAATGATGGTCCAGATCTCCAAGAAGTCCCAACTAGGGGAAAGCAAGTAATTATTCGAATTGGTGGAGCCGGCGGGCGTGCCCCAAGGGCCATACGAGACTAACCAGAAGGTTCCACGACAAATCAAGGCAGGTGGATCGACTATTCGAGGGAGGAGTTCCAAAGTATATTAGATCGGATTGATAGGGGAGCCGAAGACCCACGAAGGTTGGACAGGAATGGAGGCAGGGTTCATACCCCACTCAGGGCTTGCTCGAATGGCCCGAGAGATAGACGAATGGAACAAAACTTTGGATATACAGAAAGGTACAACTTTAGAGGAAGAGGGTATCAGGGTGTTAGAGGACAAGGATACACGAATCAAGGTGCTAGGGGGAGCATGGGAAGAGGTCACGAAGCTGGGAACTACCGAGAGACACCCTTTGGGAGGAACGAACCCTTAATTGAACCAGTGAACTCACACAGTGCGATAATTGATCATGTACAAAGAGGAATCCCAAGACATCCAACCCCACTGATTGGCCAAACATAACAAACTCCACTTGCAAACCCTCAAACACCTCCCGTTAACCAGCAGACCACTCCTACCGACCCTTCACCTGTTCAGCAGCCTACGCCCCAAAATCTTCAACCCGTTCTAGACCAAAAAACCGCTTTTATTACCCGATATCCAGAACCTAGCATCTGAAGCCCAGACCATTGTGGGAGGATTGCAGCCTTTGGCTCAGATGATTGGAACGGTGAATGTCCCGCAATCAACATGGATGATCTAAAGAGGTGGATCACTTTGGTGCAAGGAGGATCGAACCTGCTGACGGAAGACATGACTTCATCTTTTATGGGAGAAGTACTCATGACGGTTTTGCCCAATGGATATAGACATACTGCCACGGATTTGCGTTACCATGGAAATTAATATACGAGAGAGTTCTTAAACAGGTTCAATATTGAGATGAGTGTATTGTCGATTCCAAATATGTGTAGATGTAGGTTCCTGGCAGTGACTCTCAGAGATAGTGCCAAGAAATGGTTTCAAAAGCTTGTACCGAGGTCAATTACTTCATGGGAGCAGATGCAGAGATTATTTTTGACTTAGTTCCAGGCAACGGTGAAGTACACGCCTCCCCTGACTACTTTGTCCAATATCAAATAGCGTGATGGAGAGATTCCGACTTCATACTTTAATAGGTTTAATTCTGAGGCAATTGGTGTCACGGGTGCCACTGACGAAACCTTGAAGAGCTTCTTGATAGCGGGACTGAAAGTTTGGTCATATTTTTGGAGGCATATTCAAAGTAAAGACCAACCCTCGCTCGAAGAGTTGTATGCATCTGCCGAGTCCTACAAAAAAGTAGAGCAGTCCTTGTTTAAGGAAGAGATTCAACATTCTTCTAAGGGAAAAAGTAAAAGAAATGATAGATCTGCCAGTCCTGACCACAAAGGGCGCACATGCAGTCCAAATCGGTTGAACATCATGAATGAAAAAAGGAACTGGAGCCCTCCGCGTAGTTATGATGTGTAGACAAGTGCACTAACCCTTTTGGTCGTGCCCATTGAACATATCTATGAGGTCAACAAGGAAAAGGGCCTATTTAGAAGACCGACACCACTTCCATCCTATGCAACCAGAGATAAGAAAAGGTATTATGAGTATCATGAATCCTCAAGGCACAACACTCATGAATGTTGCCATCTTAAGGACAAAATTGAAAGTTTAATACGAGAAGGACACTTGACGAAATGGGTGAGAAAGTTCAGAGCCGACCATCCCTGTAACAGCGCGAACATTTTCGAACTATTAATTCTAACAAAACTAAAATGTATTACAATACAATTTATTCAACCAGAAAATCTATTACAAAGACAATGACAAACGGAAGCGCAGCTAACAATGACGATCCAAAGTCAATCTACTCCAAACCTAAGATCCTCAAACTCCAATGCTATCCAACTGGACCTTACATTGAACCTAAAATATTAAAAGAATGAGTGATGAAGCCCAGCAAGTAACTATCGTCTAACAACTCAAAATAATATTATGTATCTTTTCAAAAACACAAATTAGACACATTACATAGATCACATAAAATCACCCATATATTCAATAACAAATAGGACAAAGATGCACACAATATAATCAATAACAATCATCAAGGAGATGCGCATAATGTATTCGATAATTCACATAATCAAAATTATTAATCAATAAATAGATCTCAGTCTTATATATTTTTCTTTTATTTCCCACAGTCCTAAATCACACCTTATACCACACTTTGCCAGTGACCGGCTTCTTATACTTTATGCCACACTTTCCCAAGTGACCGGGATCTTATACTTTATGTCACACTTTCCCAAGTGACCGGGATCTTATATTTTATGCCACACTTTCCCAAGTGACCGGGATCTTATACTTTATGCCACACTTTCGAAAGTGACTGGGATCTTATACTTTATGCCACACTTTTCCAAGTGATCGGGATCTTATTCTTATTCGATGGGCTAGTTTACGTCTCTCATCAAGTAAAACATAAGTTTGACAAGGTATCGATGCGTTCCGGAATGTGCGTAAACTAGTTCTAAATATCACACTTTCCAAGTGTTCGGGATCTTATTCTTATTCAATACGCGACTAAGACTGGGGATTTGTGAAAATTTATTATCTTACTAATCACATATCGATATCATACATACGATAACTAAAACAAATATTTAAAACATTTAATAAAATAATATAATAGACGTTTCACAAAAATACGGAGCAACGAAAAGTTACACAAATATTTTAAAACATGTAATCAAATAATATTAAGCACGTTTAACAATAATACAGAGCAACGGAAAGTTACTTACCTCAATTATGCAAATAGATAATTCACATTAGGACACATATTCAATTCTTAGCAACCCAATCAAAAATGACACATCTAAAACCTTGAAAATCTTCGTGAATCCAATTCTGTCCACAACTGTATTTAGCCTTTTTGACCCAATAAACTACATTTTCTTGGAAAACTTAAACCACAAAAGTTGTAGAGAGCGAAAAGATCTTTTCGAAAAGGTATGGCTCATCAAAAAAATGGACTTATAATGAATTGGGAATCAAACAAAAAGTTTGCTAACTCAGAATTGAAATTGAAAAACAAGATCTGAATATGTTTCTTGTTTGCTAACGAAAGTTATAAATAATTGAAAGAGATTTCGAAAACATCAAGAATCATCGAATTCTGAAAAGAATTGAATTTATTACGAATTTTACAAGATAGTAGACTTTGGTATGTAAAACCCTATGAATTTTGATAACAAAGATGGAGAAGAAGAATAATGATCTTGATCGAGAGAGAATAAGGAGGACTTGATATATTTATAATGTTTTAAAACCATAATTCTAAATCCATTAGAATTCTTCATTCAAATCCAATCCATAATAGAAATCCATTATTCTAATCAAACTATTAATCCTAATCATAATCTAATTTTAATCTCCTTTATTATTATTATTATTATTATTATTATTATTATTATTATTAATCTATTAATATTATTCTAAAAATACATGATACTACAATCCCGCTGAGAAGAGAGGTCTAGGAAGAACCCGCAAGGGCGATGACAAGGACAAGTCCGGTGACACTCAATTTATGAGAGAGGAAGCATAAGGACCATCTTTGGAGGACCTTACATCGGAGGAGGTAGCAACATCACTATGGAGAAGTATGCAAGAGAAGCGAAAGAGAAACCCCTTAACAATGTAAGTCACTTGACCATGAGGCTCCCAAAATTGTTTAAGGGAGAAACGACGGACATAACCTTCATGGAAGAAGATGCGAAGTGGGTGCATCATCATCATAATGATGCCTTGGTGATAGCTATATGGATCGGGGTACTGAATGTATATCGAGCCTTTGTTGATAATGGAAGCTCGGTGAATATCCTCTACTACGGCACTTACTAAAAGCTCGGCTTACCTGACAAGAACATGAGCGTGGAGAATATCTACTTGTACGGCTTTGGTGGAGAATCCATCAAGGTTAGGGGGACCATCCGGCTTCCGGTAACGCTAGAGGAACCACCGCTGTCAGCGATGCAAGTCATGGAGTTCATGGTCATTGATCAGGAGTCATCCTACAACGTGCTGGTCTGGCGACCTTTGCTGAAAGAGATGAAAGTGGTCACCTCGATCTATTATCTTTCGATGAAATTCCCAACACCCACAAAAATTGGATGTGTCACGAGCTGCCAGTATGACTCAAGGGAATGCTATGGCGGTTAAGAACTTCAAGTAGAGGCAAGGTCTAGGGAGTGAAGTTGATTACCTTATGATAGAGGATGGGGATGAAAAGGAAGAGGTGAAGGCCCTGTACAAAGTAGTGGCAATGATAAAAAAAAGGACTGGGAGGATCAAGAGAGGCAGGGGTCATGCCCACAAAAGTAAAAGAAGAGCTTATGCCCAAGGACACTCCCCTAGAAGCACAAGGGTCGGTGAAGCCTGGGAGACATAGAGGAGGCTCTGGTTCGCAAGTCAATGGTGAAAATCTAAAAATGTCGTTTGGCCTTGGAAATGCTGCAGCAGCTTACAGGAAACTCTCCCTCAACATGAATGAAGAAGATATAGCACACTTAGAGAAGACATTGCCTAGAATTGGGAAAGTGTGGCGCGCAGCTAGGAATCATTGGTAGTATAGGGCTTTGACCATTTATTTATCAAGACTAGAAGCAAATAAGACTTTTTACTCCTAGTCTAAGGGGTAGCATGTATGTGCATATCCTTGACTAGAGTTAGTATATTTTTTACTCTTCCCCATCGTGTCATAAGCCATGGGACTAGTGCGGTTTCACACCAGAGTGCATTTTCTTTTATATGACATTTCAACTTTTTATTAAATTATAATCCATCATGGACTTTCCATGAAAATAGTGATGACGTAAGCAATATCTCTAAATTTTCTTGTTAATCTTCGACTGAAGGAATAGGGTAAGGCCTAACAAGATATTATAGAAAACATACAAGGAGTAATGATCTAGACATTACAACTTAAAATTTTGTGAGAATGCTATTGTGATCCGCCAAGACAAACGTGATGACAAGTCCTTGACAAGGCGCGCCCCTTGGGCAATATTGTTATCACTTAAAACAAGCTAACCATTTGCAGGTACTAAGGAGTCTAGGCATGAAATCAAGAACAAAGAATACTTAGTCCGTCTCAAGAGTCAGGTACGCATTCAATCCTTAAAATTTTGAAGTCTAATAATGTTAAGTGATGATTAGGCCTATATGATATTATAACTATATGATGCTATGATAGAATTTGATAGTGGAGTATGCCCAAGTATTGTAGAGGGGCGCCCTTACAAATATGCATGATAACTAGAAGTATAAACCTTGATCATTAGTAAAGCATGATAGATTTAGAAATAGATCACAATAAAAACTACAAAAGAGGTCAAGGGGCATGCCCCAAGAACTGGAATCCAGAAACAAAATTATCAATTTTTTATAATTTGCAATGCTTCAAAAGAGGGCATGCACGTTAATAGTATTAAGATTAGTGTACTTGGAGAATAGGTGGTATGGACCTAGGACGCGTCCTTGTCAGCTAATGGAGGACCATGTTCAGATGTTTATTCTTGAGCCTCTTCCTCTAGGCGCACCCTAAGAGCCTCAGTTTCGGCCTTTTCCTTGGCCAATTCCTTGTCAAGCTCTACTTTACTCTCAACAACCTTCTCAGGATGCTTAAGGGCAAAGTCAGCCATCAAGTTAGCCATGCCAACCCTAAACTTAGGAATCCAGTCGTAGTCCGGATCCCCAGCTTGGAAGAGGGCAATGTAGGTATTGGTCCTTCCTCAAAGGATGCGTCCTTAGCATCCTTTAGGGTAGCTTTGAGGGTCTTAACCACATCTTCCAGTTTAGTCTTGGCCTGAGTTTTTGGAAGGCCCCGTCTCTCTCCTTCATCGGGCAAGAATTAGCAGCCTTTTTTTTCTTCAATTCCTCTTTGGACGCGTCTAAGGAGGATTGCAGCTTCTTCATCTTCTCTGCCTGGACTTTGGCCTCCTTCTCTAACTTGTCTAACTTAGCATGTTAGTCATAGAGGCATGCCTGAATACATCTAATAACAAGCCTGATTATCTGTAATTCTTTGAGTTACTTACATGACCCCATAACTAGGGAACCCTCAAGTTGTTGAGTTTTTACTTGTTTCTATTACTTGTAATAGGCATTAAATTTCTAGCTGTGTAATTGTATAAGTTAAGTCATGAAATAATGCTTGAAAGAAGATCCAGAGATCATGCCTCAAACTTGAAGAACAAGGCTATAGAAATAAACGCAGTGGGAATTTGAAGATTGAAGATTTGCCTAAGTACTAATTCGAGAAGTATTTTGATCTATTTGAGAAGTCAATGATTCGATATGTCAAAAGACACTTTTCGATATCTCAAAGGGTTAACAAGTCAAAGTTACATTTGACATCTCAAGGACTCAGTAAGCTATTCGACATCTCAAGGTTTCACAAGTAAAAGGTTCTATTCGATAAGTTAAGGATTCCTGAATAAAAGACTCATTCGAGAAGTGATTCGATATGTCAAGAATTCAATGTTCAAGAACTCAGAATTATCGAAATAGCCAATTCTAGTTCTCAAATCTAGCACTTAGTCATCTCTCGAATGGATTCTGGAAGACAAAAAACTGAAGATGTACAAGTCAAAAACATGTAACAAGCCAAGACACTTTCAGGGCCACAGTACTGCAAAGTGTGCATGGAAAGTCTACAAAGAAGCTTAGAGAGATGTTAGAGGGGACAAGCTGCTGAAGTAGTGGATCTAGGCAGGTTAAAGAAAGTCAAATTGCATGTTGCATGGATGTATTCCAAAATAGGGATAGACAAGTTAGAAAGTAGATTTATTTGTTCCATTATTTATAGTACGTAGGGTGTATACATGTTCTATAAGTGTACAACCTCACTTCTTTGGCAGTTAACATTTTCATTGTAATTTCATAGCTAGACAACATCTCTCTGAAAAAACGAAGTTGGGAATACTAACATTTGTATTCCCAAATTGTAGCAAAATCTTCGATCTAATACAATATTAGATTAAAGTGAGTACTTGTGTTTTTGTTCTTATTTCCTCACGTATAACTTGTTAAATAAGAACACACACTCAGATACACATCAAACATAGATTGAAATAATCAACCAAACTGTTCTTAAGGCCAAATAGAAGAAAAGTTTGAAAATACATTCATACCCCCCCTCTTTATTTTCCTTGTGTGTATTCCATACTCAACATAGCACCTTTCTTTTTGACATCCTTAAGATGCTGAGATTTATTCGCATCTCTATCCATATATTGGACAAGCATTTTAAGGCTGGCCTTAAGCAGCCAATCATCCTTTTTGGCCTCATCCTCGTTCCTCCAAGCAGTTAATTCTTTAACATTAATCAATGAGTCAGCCATCTCCCCAAAAGTGTGGTAGATAGCATACTTAGAGCCTCCAGTGTTTGCGCAAGCTTGGTAGCAGAAAGAGGTCTTGAGGAGACAGGAGTAGCCCTCTCCACTGAGGGAGTATTTTTAGCAGGGGGTGTGAGCTGGAGAAGTAGGAGCAGTAGTGACTGGGGACGCATGCCTAGGATGATCTCATGTTCTTTGACGCTTGAGTAAGTGAGCCATGTCTGGAACAATGAAAGGAAATTGAGTTAGAAGTTGTACATGTGATGTAAGGGCGCCCTGGGGCCCTATTAAACATGATACATAAGTGATGGTGCGGAATAAGCAAAGTGTGTATATGCATAATGACAATATAAGCAAAGCCAATAGTGTCCTTAAAGCACGCCCTCATGTATCATTATTACTCCCTCCGTCCCATTTTAAATGAGGCAGTTTGACTTTCACGGAGATTAAGAAAAAGTTGTGGAAAAAGAGTAAAGTTAGTTGAAAATGGGTAAAGTGGTGGGACCTATTAATATTTAATAATAGATTTGAGATAGTGGAGAAAAGTAGTGGGTGTATTAGTGTTTATTTAATATAAAAAGAGTATAAAATGGAGAGGTAGTGGGTGTAATAGTGAAAAGTAGTTTTAAAAAATAGTAAGTATTGTAGGTTCATTCTTTTTGGGACGTCCCAAAAAGGAATAAGGGTCAAATAAAATGGGACGGAGGGAGTATTAAGCAAGGATATGCATGAGTGGCAAGCTAGGGTAAATGAGCATATAGGGAATGATAAATCCATGCAAAGCATATAGAGTGTCCTACAGGCACACTTCTAGGAGTATAGTACAAACAGATATAAAATGCAAAAGTGAAAAAGCAAGTTCTAAGTATTGTGGAATGTGCACATGTACCTTCATCGTTTGATTCATCATGAATAATTCTTTTCTTATTTTGCTTGAGGTTAAGGGCTTTTCCGTCTTTGAAAGAAACAAAATTGCAAGTACCCTACTTTTTCTGACAGAAGACCTACCCTTTTTAAATTTTCTTCAGTAACTAGGGTACCTGTATTTTTGTCACTAGCTGGAAGATCCTGAATAGTGTTGACCCTTTCTAGTTCTTCCTCGATCAGATCAGCAGTCATGGGGTGCTTAACTATCAACCAATCTTCAAAACAGAATTAAAAAAATGAAATTTAAGAAAATAATAAAAACACAAGATAACCTTCTAGCAGTTGTTTTGAAAGCATAAACAGGTAGAGGATTGTATGGGATTCAACTTGGTTACAAGAAAATCGAAAACAGAGTCCAATAACGTCTCCAAAATGGCTTCGATCCGCAAAAAACACGAAGAACAATTTAAAGAATTTTCTATTTTCTTAAATAAAAATGATTTTTAATGATTTTTGGATAATTATGCAGTAAAGTAATACTTATCCAAACTTAATACCCCCAAAATCAATAAAATTAATTTTTATCCCCAAATTAAAATATTTGGCCCCAAAATAGCTATTACGGGATAAAAATATAAAAAAAAATCTTTCAAATAATTTCAAAATTGATACGAAATATTCCAAAAATCTTAAATTTTATAAAAACACAATCATATCACATTATAAAATATTTTTGAGATTTTAAAAATATTCGTATCGAGAACGGGTATATATAATTTTTTTAAGTGTAGTAGATGAAGAATCATAAATGTAATATATGTGTGTATAACGTGTATAATATAAGTGTACCTTAAGTGTCGTATAGACTTAATACAAAGGGAGTGTTCACTTGAATTGAATGGAATATGGGGAGAATGTAATGAATTTTGTACTCTTATTTAGGAGAGATTGGTCAAAGTGTTTAAATTTTCATTCCTTACTTCATTCTTTTCCCCACAAATTATATTAAAGTTCTAACCCACATGTTTTGGAAGGAATGTTCCATTCTCCATTATCATCATTTTCCTTGTGTTGATGGAGGAATTTGGTAACAACAAAATTCGAGGTACGTCGCCGGAATCAAGATCTATGATGGTGGTTCTTCGTCAGAAAAGTCGCCGGAGTGTGGAGGCTGTGATGAATTGGGAGCTGAGATTGAGAGGGTTTTGGTGGTGGCTCGTAGAGCTCTTCGCTTCCATCCCCCTCAATTTGCCTACGTACCTCTGTATTTATAGAGGATCAAGCCCACGTAGTTCTTGAAGAGCAAGAAACCCAAATGGGCTTGGATATCGGTCTAGCATCCGGAATGTTCTACTATGAGGTCTAACCACAAAAGGCCAAAGGCTCATCCAAGATCTTAAGACTTCACGAATATGGAAACTTCTCCCGTCGAGGACTAGACCTATTCGCTACAAGCTATTTCTTGATTTCAAGGATGCAGGTAAATCCATGGTTTACCCCAAGTGCAGAATGCATCCCTGTCCCCCGAATGAAAAGCACCCACCAGATAGCAGGACAGGTGATCCAGAGCTTTTGGGTGCAAAGTGCAGATTACTCCAAAGTTCCCCAATGAGAGCGCGCCCATTGAGTACAGGAATAGAGCTCCAAAGCACACACCAAAGAGATACCTATCTCTTCACCGAGGAGAACATGCCCTCAGTGTATAAGAAAGGTCCCTATATCCAGGCAAACCCTTGGAGGCCTTCTACGACGGAAATCCCCCTCCTGAGATACGACAGGAGGGAATTCTTCGATAATCTTTATGAAACTTGCTTTAGTAGAAATCTTCAACATGATTTTAATCATCTAGGGCGCGCCCTCTCTATAAGGAACGAGAGGGTGCGGCCTGACTCCTCTTCACTTTTTTGACTAACAAACAAACATCCTTTTTGACTGTTTTTGTCTCTCAGGGCGCGCCCTCCACGCATGGGAGGTGAGGGTGCGTCCTCCTTCTGTAATTTCTTATCAAAATCCTAATTATCTAAGAAACCCCCAAATTGAACCCAATATCGACCCAAATTCATCATGAAAATACCCGAACCGAATTTTGGGCATAACAACTACCCCCCAATTCCATATGAAATCAGAGATGATATGTGGAATTTCCTCTAAAAAATCCAAAATTCCCCTATAAGATGCTCCTTCAGGGCGCGCCTTAGTTCTTCTTATCTTCAAGATTCTATGCGTAGGGCGCATCCTTCAATTCTTCAATCCAAAATTTTATCCCCTTCACAACTCTAGTTTTGATTTCTTCGTAGAGGAATAACACAAATGCACCACATCTCTAAACTTACATGAGCTAACTCGGCGTAAGAAACAAGAGATATTATGCACAAGTGTAAACCTCTCACAGGGCTCGCAATAAAGCTAAATATATAAATGTATATTCACAGAGGGCGTGTCTTATGATATTAAGGCATACGGACCCCTTTAGTTGTCATCCACATACACTTCCATGGTCTTTTCAAGTTCTCTCTACATTAATCAAGCCGAAGGGCATTCCAATGTAGCAGTATAATCCTCTATCTGTGATGAGATAAGTGTGTTCCTGATCAGGTGCATACGTGGAAATCTGATTATAACCCGAATAAGCGTTCATGAAACTCAAGAGAACATGCCCTGCTATTTCATATTCCAACTGACCAATCCGAGAAAGAGGAAAACTATCTTTTGGGCAAGCCTTTGTTCATATCAGTGAAATCTACACAAGTCCTTCATTTCCCATTAGCTAGCCACTCCGGGTAGTAAAACTCTTTAATCAAGCCAACGTTTAACAATCTATCAATTTCTTCCTTCAATGCAATAGCTCTTTCCCCAACTACCGGACGTCACTTCGGCCTAATACCCTTTCTGTCAAGATTTATATTCAAGTGATGACACATGAGCTTTGGGTCGATGTCCACCATACTAGCATGACTCCAAGCATAAACATCTTAATTTGTCAAAAGAAAGCTTGTGAGCATATCTCTCTACTCAGAATTCCACTAAGAACTGATCTTCAAAATTTTACTTGAATCCCTAGCATCCACCAAAACTGAGATTGTATCTTCTGTCGAATCTGTCTCTTCCACCAGTTGAGGCATCCTTGGATCAAAATCAAAATCAAGACTTCGAGGGTCTTCAATCATGGCACCATCCTTGGAGGGCACATCCTCTTCGAGAGGGAAGTCTTCCTCGACAAGGGCATTCACCAAGCCTTCCAGTAACATTCTTCTTCCCTCGATCTTTTCACCTTCAATGCCAAGGGCGCGCCCTCTGGGTGAATGCCTCCTTATCCTCTGGTTCTGAAATTAAATAATGAGCCTGAATTCCTCCCTTGATGTTGTTCATGATTCCTCCATAACTTTTTTTTTTGAATGAGGGCGCGCCCTCCATCCCTTTCTTCTCCTGAAACCTTTAATTTCCTTGTGGTAGCACTCCCTTGGTGTAGGAAATTTCATAGTAAGATGAATAATGGAATTCACTACCTTCATTTCTTTCAACAAGGGGCGCCCTTTTAGGGCATTGTGAGCTGACTCCTGATCCAAAACCATGAATTCCATCATCCGAGTTACTGAGAGAGAACCTTCTCCAAGAGTTACTGGTAACCTGATTGCACAGATCACTTTCACAACTTCTCCCGAAAAACCATAAATTCATGCAGTGTATGGTGCCATGTCCTTGTCTAGGAATCCCAACTTCTTGTAAGTGTCATGATATAGAATATTCACCGAACTTCCATTGTATACAAAAACCCGATGCATGTTCTTAGAGCCAATCCATACATATAGCTTAATCTTTAGTGAAAGTGATACCCGCAAACTTCCCTTTAAACAACTTAGGTGGTTTCAACTCCAAGCTATTCATGTCAGTAAGAGGTCCATGTCTTGCGTCTCATGCATACCTCTCCAAAGCATTGTTACCCCCCAAGTGTTGTCCTCCAAAGATAGTGTAGATACTTCCATCTTTAGTAAACTTCTTCTCTTCAGACTTGTCTTCATTATGGAGGGTGTGCCCTCCGTCTCTTTTATCACGATTTTCTCTATGTTCTTGACTTCTCTGATAATCCAATTAGTCAAGAATCCAACCTTAACCAAATCTTCAATTTCTTTTCTCAGCTGACGACACTAATGAGTATTGTGCCTCGTAAACCCGTGATTACTTTTTCTTGTCTTTGCACGGTTAGGCAGATAGAAGCTCTAGCTTTCGGAAAAGTCCTTCATTCATGTTACCTCGAAGATATGTTTAATTGAAGTCGCTAGAAGAGTATAACCATTTGACCTCTTGTCATATGTGTAAGTGTCTGAAGGTTCCCAATCTCTTCCAACACCAGTTGCATTTCACTCGGTTTTCACCAATTCCAGTGTAACAGACAAGATTCACAGACTTGTCATTTTTCTTAATTGACTTTCCCCTTGTCATTTCTCTGAGCTTCCGTTCTTTCAATTATCTACCAAGGATTATTCCACTATTTTGAAAGGCTCAGCTTGTACAAACACATCAGCTAAAGTTGTTAGGTCTCTTCAATGGAGATGCTTCCAGAAATCTGTTCCTACCTGAAGTCCAGCTATTAAGAAGCTCTTGAGCATTTCATCCGTTGCTCCTCTGACCAAGGTGGATTCTGCACTGAATCTCTTGAAATAACACTGCAAGCTTTCTCCTTCCTTCTGTTTAATGTTGGCCAAGGTTGTGATAGAAGGAGCGTAATTCACTGCTGCTTAAAATTTAGTCAAAAACAAAGTCTTCATCACTTTCCAAGAGGTGATTACCCTTGGTCCAAACTTATGAAACCATTGTTGAGCGCTCTCCCTGAAAGTTGCTCTGTTGAAAATGGAGAAGGAGTTTGCACTGTAGCAGATATCCTTCCTCCATCCAAATGAGAATGAAGTCTCTTCAAGTTGTTGACATTAAAAATCCTCACACCTGGAATATGTTGAGCATTTGATGGCACGGTTGTTCGAGTACCCCCCAAGGATGGAGGTTGAGATATCGTCTAAGCATTTCCTAGAGTTTCGGCATGAAGTTGTGTGAGAATTACTTATTGAGTCTGAGTTTGTTCCTTTTGACCTTGAGCTTATGGATTTCCTTCAATCTTTGGATTCTCCTGAGGTCGTGGATTCCCTTGAGAACCTCCTTGATACTTTCCTTTAGAGGGAGGGCGCGCCCTCGATCTCTCTTCACTAGAGTACTTGAATGAATTTGAGTGATACGAGAAGATCTACCTTTTAAGGGCGCGCCCTCTTTATTATGAAGTCGCTTCTCTCCTTGATACTTCTTCATCCTCCAATCTCCATGGTCTCGGCTACTTCCTTCTCCCAGCATCACCTTGTGGAAGGGCTTGCTTATATCTAAGAGGCCTCGACCTGTAATCAGGGGGCGCGCGTTGTGGATTATCATTCCGAGGAAGGGCATGCTCATGTCCAAGGGGCCTCAACCTGTTATCAGGGGGCGCGCGCTGTGGATCACGGGGCCTCCATTCCATGTACTTCTCTTTCTTCTGTTTGCTCAAGGAGTACCATCCTTAGATCGTTGTCGTTAAGCATTCATTCAAGCTTGCAAAGTCTTTCTTCATCTCGTTGAGTCTCACTGGGGGCGCGCCCTGAACGATGTGGATGAGGGGGCGCCCTCCGAGAAGTCACCAGTTGAAACCTCCTTTCCTGCACTTCTTTACCTCTTCGAGAGCTTCCTTCAACCTGACAGCCTTCCCTTGCACGATGGTGGTTACATGGATGATGTCGAAAATAGGGAATGCATCCCTTGGGCATCGATCCATATTTGAGAAAGGGAATGCATGTTTTCATTCTTTAGAGGCCTGATTATGTCTTCTAAATTTGATCAAGATACTATCATGAAATAGAATTGCACTGGGACTTCAAAAGGATGTAGAGATGGAGGGCGCATCTTACTGAAGACAGGTGAGGACAAGAGCAATTCTTACTCAAACATATAGGATACTTCTACAAAGGCAAATGCTTTCAATCCTCCAACAGACCTCGTGCATGGCACACCCTACCGACACTATCTTGTATTCTCAAAAAAGTTGAAAATTTCACTCAACTAAGACTAGGAAAGTGTACATGGACTACCCCCTAGACTAGGAGGTAATTAATTTACCTTGTAGTCTACAATTCAGGCATCACCCTACTTTGATAAACTACTGGTAGAATGAGGAACCAGAGCATCATCCTATCGATAGCGGGGTCATAAACCTCACCCTAAAATGTTTTACAAAGCGGTGGTGAGCACTCTCCGATCACGACCTACTCCAAATCTCATCCCATGAAGGGGCATCTCAATGTGAGGCATCTCACTAGGAGGCATCCATTAAAGGGGAGGTGCATCAGTACTACCCCCCAGCGTCAGTATCATTCCTTGAAGGATCATTTCTTAACGAGGCATCCTAAGAGGGGAATTTTAAGAAAGAGCCGTTGGAGTTGCTGAGGGCGCGCCCTAAGCAGGGCGCGTCCTATGTGGACGAGGGCAATGACAAAGTCTCTTCTAGTCTGGATGAATGTCATTCTTGTGTAGAAGGGCTCGCTCATGACCTTGGGGCCTCAACGTGCCTATCAGGGGGCGCGCTCTAAGATTCATGGGGTCGCACATCAATACAATTTTTCTTCAAGCAAAAGATAAACTATGGATCGTTGTGATCATACTTGCAGACAAAGCCATAACATGAGGCTGATAAGTTAGGGCACGCCCTGATGCCTATCATTCAGGTAATTGTAGTTACGAGGGTGCGTCCTCTATAGCAAAAAATTGTTTCTTCATAGAGGGGCTCACTCACGACCTTGGGGCCTTAACCTGATGATCAGGGGGCACACTCTATGGTTCGTGGGGCCGCAACTCAACAGCTTCTTTCCTTCTGGAGTCCAAATAGTAAATTACCCTCATAGATATTGGAGTCTTCCTGAGCATTTGCTTCTTTCCTTGAGGGCACGCCCTAACCACAAAGGTCCTCTAAGGGAGAGTTCCTTGAGGGCACGTCATATGTTGAAGTATTTTCCTGAAGTCGTGCATTTCCTTGAAGTTGAGTCCTGATGTAGAGCATCTTCATGGGGTTGAGGATTCTCACCCTATCTCCCACTTGATGATCAGGCCAAACAATGAAATTCCTACATCCTTGGCTTCGCTATCTTCCAATGAGATCTCAAATAAGAACTCTCCCGTTTCCAAGGGGCCTCAACCTATAACCAGGGGGCACGCGCTGTGGATCACGGCCTCGAGGAAGGGCTCACTCATGTCCAAGGGGCCTCGACCTGTAATCAAGGGGCACGCGCTGTGGATCAGGGGCCACGATTCCAAGTTCTTCTTTTTTCTGACCATGCAAACCCCTGAAGGCCTTCATACTAGGTAAAACCCTGTAACTTTATACATGCAATAAATTTATAGAGCAAAACAATATAGATTTTGGATATTACCTGGAGGCATGCGCAGTTAGGGGAAGGCGCACTTCTTAATAATCTTCTGAGCCATGCTCTGCTTGAATTAGCAAAACTCACCATTTGTAGCTTTCTCTTCTATATCATCTTCCATGGGTACGCCCTTGATAAGAGATGTTGCACCTTTTTAGAAAATCTTTGAGGATTCTATTGATGTGATCTCCTGGAGGAGGCGTTCTAGGATGTGGATGTGTTCTACCATCGAATTCTCCTAGAAGTTGGAAATCATCTGAACTTCAGCTACCACCCTCAGGGCGCGCCCTGAGAGTCCTTGGGGATTCTTTTTCACCATCTTTCTGCAAAAGTTCAAGAAACAAATAACAGAAATCACAATAAAACAAGTCAAGGGTTACCTTGAGGGCGCATCCTGATGGTGAGGAAGAGTTCCCGATAATTGCGCCTCTTCCCTGAAACCATCGTTCTGTAGCAGCAACATGAAAATCATCTTTAGAACCATCTTTCAAATCCAGGTTGCGTTCGTTGAATCCTTCTTCAGATCTTGTTCGACCCCCCTGCTAGAGATCGCCATGCTTGGATCTTCCTCGTAGCCGTTAGCCTGTACCCTCATCAAGGCTATCCCTCAGATCTTGCTTGATGCTTCATAAGAACCTTTATCGTGATTGGAATTCCATCCTCCTTGGATTATGATCTTGATTAGTAGCCTTCCTTCTCAGAATCGGATGTGGATTTCATCCTAAACCAATTACCAATAGGTTTCCTAAACCAAGTAGAATTCTTCATTGAAAATTCGTAGTTGTATTTTTCCTCCAGTTTCGGACTGATTCCAACCAAATTCTTCAGATTATAACACCTTTGGGTTAACGAGAATTTAATAAGCTTCGCGTGAACTGTAAAATCGTCCAAATCTGACTTCTAGAACTCAAGATATGACCCAAACAGTGTAGGTAGCGTGTGCAGCACAATACATACGAATTTTCATATATTTTAACTCCAAGATCGATGACCCATCATCAATTAAGCCATACTTGAGACCATATTTTTCAAACCATGATGAGAATCGTAACCTGTTGAATGCAAAATCTTTAAAACCTTAGATTTGGTGTAACATATTTCCTCCTAAGATGTAGATCTTGAATAGCCCTCCTTCTAGCGCCAATTTGTTGACGGAGGAATTTGGTAACAACAAAATTCGAGGTACGTTGCCGGAATCAAGATATATGATGGTGGTTCTTCGCCAGAAAAGTCGTCGGAGTGTGGTGGCTGTGATGAATTAGGGCTGAGATTGAGAGGGTTTTGGTGGTGGCTCGTAGAGCTCTTCGCTTCCATCCCCCTCAATTTGCCTACGTACCTCTGTATTTATAGAGGATCAAGCCCACGTAGTTCTTGGAGAGCAAGAAACCCAAATGGGCTTGGATATCGGTCCAGCATCCGGAATGTTCTACTATGAGGCCCAACCACAAAAGGCCCAAGGCTCATCCAAGATCTCAAGACTTCACGAATATGGAAACTTCCCCCGTCGAGGACTAGACCTATTCGCTACAAGCTATTTCTTGATTTCAAGGATACAGGTAAAGCCATGGTTTACCCCAAGTGCAAAACGCATCCCTGTCCCCCGAATGAGAAGCACCCACCAGATAGCAGGACAGGTGATCCAGAGCTTTTGGGTGCAAAGTGCAGATTACTCCAAAGTTCCCCAATGAGAGCGCACACATTGAGTACAGGAACAGAGTTCCAAAGCACACACCAAAGAGAGACCTATCTTTTCACCGAGGAGAACATGCCCTCAGTGTATAAGAAAGGTCCCTATATCCAGGCAAACCCCTGGAGGCCTTCTGCGACGGACATCCCCCTCCTGAGATACGATAGGAGGGAATTCTTCGATAATCTTTATGAAACCTGCTTTAGTAGAAATCTTCAACATGATTTTAATCATCTAGGGCGCGCCCTCTCTATAATGAACGAGAGGGTGCGGCCTGACTCCTCTTCACCTTTTTGATTAACAAACAGACATCCTTTTTTACTGTTTTTGTCTCTCAGGGCGCGCCCTCCACGCACGGGAGGTGAGGGCGCATCCTCCTTCTGTAATTTCTTATCAAAATCCTAATTATCTAAGAAACCCCCAAATTGAACCCAATATCGACCAAAATTCATCATGAAAATACCCGAACCGAATTTTGGGCATAACACCATGCAATATTCATCATAAGAAACTTCTTCTCCCTCATATTTGTTCACTATTTCCCGACACCCGCCCCCCCCCCCCTTTCTTCAAAAATTTTGTTTACAATTTTCATTTCATTTCTACCTCATTCCATTATTTCCAAGTGAACACTACCAAAGAGCGAGAGACATTGAACGGCGGAAAGGATAATGGAGTGAAACATGGAGTGATAGAGTTTAGATGAAATATATATATATATATATATATATATATATATATATATATATATATATATATATATAGAGAGAATGAATGTATAAATGGCTAGCTGACTACTTTATGTTTTGTATAACATTTTAAAAACTTAAGACCTAAAACTTAAATGGACTAATGGACCATACTGGACTAATGGGCTTGAGAAAGATACTAATGGGCTGAAGAAACATACTACTCCCTCCGTCCCTATTTAGTAGTCAGTTCGAGAAAAAAATTTGTCCCTAAATAGTTGTCTTTTTTCATATTTCAATACTTGTTTTTCAAGTTTTTCCAAAATTACCCCTACACTTCTATTTCCAATGTTTGACTTTATAATTATTTATACATTCAAAAATTATTATTTAATGCAATAATTAGGGACAACTATGAAAACAAAATATGACATTAAATATTTTTTAAGATGTATGTTTTTTTCAAAATGGACTACTAATTAGGGACGGAGGGAGTAATTTATAATATATATATATATATATATATATTATAAATTACTCTTTATATATTATAAAATTTCCCGAGAAGAAATTTTCGAAATTTTCAGAGGAATTTTTTTCCAGAAATTTTTTCTAGGAAAATTTTTTCCGAGAAAATTTTTCCCGATAAATTTTTTATGGAAAATATTTTCTATGAAAATAGGCTCCTTTTGTTTGTTGGAAAATATTTTCCAAGAAAATGTTTTATGAATTTTCCGGCGTTTGTTTGGGACCAAGGAGGTCGTGGGAAGAGCAACTTAGGTTGGATCTGAAGGCGTTGAACCTAAGTGAGACCATGACCGCTGACAGGTGTTCGTGGAGGCGGCAGATCAGAGTGGTGGACTCTCTTCTAGGGGATGGCTCTGTAGTGGAGAGCCTCAGAGTTGGGTTGTCTCGGCTGGCCTTATCTTAGGCCCCCGACTTTTTCGTTATCATTCTGCGTTATCTTTTTTCGTTTTTGGTATCTTCTGGTTCCCGGTTTTACAGGTTCAGGGAGCTGAGCTATGCGGTTTCGCGGCGCGGGGAAGGTAAGGTCCATGTGGAGAAAGCAATGTGGTAGAGTGGAGCGCATCAGGAGTCATTAGGAGTCGAGTAAATAATTTCGTGCAGGTGGGTAAGTCCCATGTGGAGAACGCCATGGGCTCAGGTATGGATTTGAACAGTGTCGTAACCATTTTCGATTCCTCTGTATATAGCACCCACTATATATGTCGTGCACAGAGCCGAGGGTCTCCACGGAAACAGCCTCCCTGCCCTAAAAGGTGGGGGTATGGTCTGCGTACAACTTACCCTTCCCAGACCCTGCTCTGAGCGGGATATACTGGGTATGTTTGGTTTGGTTTGGTTTTATATATATATATATATATGCTATTACTCCATGAAGAACACCTTTAAATAAAGAATAATAAAGAACATCTACTTCTAATCTGGACCGTGCATTTTATTTACAATCTAACGGTTCTGTTATAACCTATCGTTAATTAATTAAAACATAATTATTTTACAATAGGCTTGTATCTACATCTCACATATACATATACATATAAATAATTTCTCGATCTCTTTTCGTCTCTCAGCGATCAAGATGAAATTAAAGAGCTCTATCTTATGACGCGTTCATCGAATCATTTCTTGTTGTTTGATTTCAAATTTACTGCTTGTATTATTATCGAATGTTCATCAGGTTTGTTTATTTGTGTTTTTAAAAATATATCCAGTTGTAGTGTTACTCGTCATCCATTATTTCGATTGATGTTGAGTTTTAGCTTAGGTTCAATTTGTAGTGTTACATCGATTAATGTAAAAAGTATTGAATACGCTCTTCCAATACTTTTATTTGTTTTTAAGTATAAATTCAGTGTTTCTATGATTTTTACATTCCTTTTTGGTTTTTGAAGTTGTGATAATGATTTAGATTTTTCTCAAATATGTAATTTTTTATTTAAAGGAGAGTGGTGTTTCTGCATTAGATTCTAATTTTTTAACTTGTTTGTGTTTAATTTGTGTGTATAGTTGTGATTCTGGTTTAGATTCTATTGTTAAAAAAAATAACTATTATTTTGCTTTAGATATTATTGTCAAATATATTATAATATATTCTTTGTTGAGTTTTATTTTTATTTGTGATAAAATTTGAAATAATTTTATTTTAGATCCAGTATTTCGATTGATGTTGAGTTGTAGCTTAGTTTGATTCTACATTAGATTCTATAATCTCTATACTTGCAGTGTGTCTCCGTAGTTTTGTTATTTGTGCAAATTTTCTTTCATACTTTGATTCTACATTAGATTCTGTAGTAGTCTCTATACTAGTAGTTGTCTTCATGTGGTTTTGTTATTTTTGCGGATTTTCTAAATTGTCCATAGTTTGATTCTACATTAGATTCTGTGCTCTCTGTACTAGCAGTTGTGTTCATGTGGTTTAGTTATTTGTGTTAATTATCTATATAGTTCATAGTTTGATTTTACACTACATTCTCTGTTTTTAGAGTTCTGTTTAGTTACTCCATGTTTTTTTAATCACTTATTAAAGTTTTGTTATTTTAATTTTGTATTAGATTCTACACTCTCTACACTAGCAGCTGTGTTCCATTTGGTTTTGTTTTTTCTGCGGATTTTTCTGAATTCTACATAATTTAATTATACACTGGATTCTATTTCTCTGTTTTAAGAATTTTGTTTAGTTTGTCCATGATTTTTTTATCATTTATTAAAGTTTTGTCATTTTTGATTCTGTATTGGATTCTATACTCTTTATACTATCAAACTATAATTTACACTAAACCACTAAGCATCTATCGATGTTTGGCATTGTTCCCAGAGCTTTAAAAATGTTGTTCAAAAAAGCTTCTTTAGATAGCACATCAGCGGTTGTGTTTTCAATTAGTATGTTGGAAGTTTACTTGGGAAGTGTTAGGGACTTACTTGCTCCAAAGCCAAACAGGGCTTCTTCTGTGTCAAGATGGTAATAAAATCTTAGTCAATTTTGTACCCCGAAGATATATAAATGATTCTGGTTCTGCGTATAATAATGTCGTTTGCTAATTCTACTACAACAATCTTAATATACAAACAGATATAAAGGTTCAGTTGAGATTGAAGGTCTCACAGAGGTGCAAATCTCTGATTTTGCAAAAGCATTTTGGTGGTATACTAAAGGGAAGCGAGTTAGATCTACTTCGTGGACTAATGTAAATGAGGCATCTAGTAGATCACATTGGTGGGTTCTCGATATATAGTATTATTCTGTTACATGAATTAATTGATCAACTTGGCACTCCAGTTGATTTGTTTAATAAGTTCTTTTATGGATGTAGCTTGACAGGGATCACCATCTATCGACATGGGGATGAGTCGGGAGGTAAACCAGATATTAGCAAATTGTGGATGGTTGATCTTAGAGGTAGTGAGTGATTACTGAAAATAGGAGCCACTGGACAAACATTGGATGAGGGAAGGGCTATTAATCTCTCTCTTTGTGCTTTGGGTGATGTTATTGCAGCCCTTAGGAGAAAGAGAGGTCATATTCCTTATAGGTTAGTTATTAACCTACTGAAAATATGTAACTCTAAATATAATATATACCTTTCAATGTATAGTATTTCTATTGTTTTACTTCTAAAGGGAGTAATGGCTTATTGGCTTGTGGTTTATGTGTGTGTACTCATTAACTTTACATGCATACTATCTTCTGATATTACCAAGCTCAGCACTTCCAAATGTAACTTTTGAGAAAGATAATGGCTTCTGTGGTACTGCTATTTTCTTACGCTGACAAAGCTATAGTTTTTGTTGCAGAAACAGCATGCTAACTGAGATTCTCAAGGATTCCCTAGGTATAGTACATGTTCCCTTATTGCTTTGTCATGAAGTCTTTCCAATTTCTTTATGTATTTCCTTGATTATTGTTTGCTTGTATCTTTTAGTTTTCAGTTAAATTTTTGTAGCGATTCTATAAGAATTTTTTTGTAAAGCATAATTGTGGTGAAGTCGGTCAAAGTTTAGGAAGCCGGAAGTAGATGTTGTACATTTTGTCGGCAAAGACACTTACACCTTACACAAGTCCGTGCAGGAGTACATTAAAGGTGTAATACACAAATCAGCTCTAAACTGGCAACCAACTACTGCAATGCATCATGTATAATATAGCTTCCTAACTATATGTAAACTGAAAATGTAATGCTATCAAAGATAACAGAAAAAATAGAATCTTAATATTCATACCAGGCCTATAGCGTAAATTTTTTTATTTTTGTGATAAAAGCTATACATAAATAGTGGAGAAATTGTGATCAAAGAAAACAGTAGTGAAGAAATTATGATAATTTTTCGTTAGTCGCTTCCACCTCAAACCAAGGAAATGTCATTTCTATTTTGTTTTGTCAGTTGAATATTCAAATTCTCATCAAAGATTCTAGTAACAAAGCTTCAGGACCTAAACGAGCTCCAGAATAGATAGTCAACTTATAGCATTTGTATATTACTTTAAAGTTTTAAAATGTGATGCAATCATCAAGTTAATGGTCCAACACTACAGACTTATAGATTCTAGAATCATAAACATTTAGTAACGCATATGTAAGCCTTTTTTTTTATGCATCTACATTACCTTGGATATAATTTTTTTTAAGTGATGCACAAATTTATGTTATGGATGATCGTAGTCCAAAACATTGTCTTTCTGCATTCTTTGAGCATTATTAATCGCTCTTTTTCAAGCACAAGTCAAGTAACCACGATAGATTGGTTCTGCTTTATATTTGAAGCACAAGAAAGTGCTGCGATCTATAGTTCTAGAAAACATGGGTGATATTAAAATATTGGTATTGTGATTGCAAAATTTTCAGCAGAAATGTATAGCCAAGGACTCCAGTCATACGTTCGATGGGGCAAAAAATGAAAGGTAATCCTATTGGATCCACAGTAGTGGTTGTTAACACTTGAGAGCATGTGCGTAAGCTTCACGTTTCATGCTGCAATTATCACGGAGTCCCTTCTATGCAAAAGAAACAGAAAGGTGGATGAAACATGTACCTCTAGTCCTTCAGACAGAATTCATGATTGTAGAATGGTATGCATGTACTGCTATTTTCTTATGCTGACAAAGCTATAGTTTTTATTTACAGAAACAGCATGCTAACTCAGATTCTCAAGGATTCCCTAGGTATAGTACATGTTCCCTTATTGCTTTGTCCTGAAGTCTTCCCAATTGCTTCATGTATTTCCTTTCCCACCATGATTCATTTGTAATTCCGTAAAGAATAGTAGCTTGTCTTGCCATTTACTTTTCTTTCTAAAACAGCTCTTCTATAAGAATAAATCTTTTCTTACTCCCTTAAACATTACTAAAACACTACCTAAATTATAGGACTAGTATATTACTCTATAATTAATTTTTTATTTTTTATTTTGTTAAAATGGGCCCCGCCAGGGGCACTTTTAATACTAGTAGTGTTTTAGTAGTGCATAAGGGTGTAAGCCAAGATTTACACGTTCCCGCAACTTCTTTACAAACATCGTCTTGACTTGTGGGAATATTTTCTTTATCTTTACAGATATCATAACTCTCTGCAAAGAGTTTCTTCATTTTCAGTTAGAAGGAACTGAGTCTTTCGTATTTGTTCACAAATCTTCGCGAATTCATCTTCAGCGTCCCTCATCTCTTCCTGAAAGTCAGCAATTTTCTTCCCCTTCAAATCAGCAACTTTACATCCTGATACATGGTGACAAGTGACAACTGTAGTTATTTTTCAAAAGAAAGTCCAAAATAAGAAATTTGGGGCAATTACCTCAGGTAGTTCTTTATAAAACTCTACAGCTCTAGCCCTTTTTGAGAAAGTTAACGAACAAATACATACTAATTACGAGAAGTGTTATTAGATCTGCTCCTCGGTTCATGATCTTGACTGCAGCCAGTCGCCAGAGGCATATTATTGCAGAAATACAAGTAAAAGGCATGGCAAGAAGTATAAGATCTGGGGCTAGATCTTCCCTTCAAATTTCAACTTCCCAGTCTCTTGGTTATTCAGATCCTCGTTTTAAGACGTTTCTAAAACAACCCAATAAGAAATCCCGTTATGGAGAGACTAATGCTTCAGGTACTGAAGTAACTATAGAAACTAATGCTTCAGTTACTGAGGCCGCTATATCCAGTGGTCAAAAGTCTGCCCCATTTGCAGCGACTCAAACTAAGATGGTTAGCTCTGATCCAAATTTGAGGGTCGCACTTCATCTAAGATGGTTAGCTCTGATCCAAATTTGAGGGTCGCACTTCATCGACATAGAAGAAGGATGTCTAGTCTGATTTAAGGGAGGCAGCATTTCATGTCTGATCTGATGCAACAGAGGCAGCACCTCACTCACTGATCTAATATTTTTGTTTTGATCTTGAGAGGAATGTAATTGATGTGTGCAGCTAATTTTATATAGTAGTGTCTACTTTATTTTTTTTTCTTTGATAGTGTTTTACAATCATAGTAATTGATGTTTGTTGAGATTTACAATTGTATAGCATTAGATGATTCTTGATTGCTTGTACCCTAACATTAAGCTTGTTTTGTGGTTGTAATGAGTTTGGTGTGTACTGATTTTGACAATTTGCACTGTTTTCTCATCTATTTGGTATTTTTTGTAGAACAAAGTTCTATAAGAAGTTGTGCCACACTTGCCAGTTTGGAAAAACAATTCCTGTATAGGGAGACTAAAATGAGAGCTAAAGTGACTACAAAGATTATCAGAAATACCCATATCCACTCAAGTTATAAAATATTAATCCATAAAAATTAAGAAGTACATATGTATGCATCATTTACAGCTGAATTGTTCGTATAGCAATTTGTTAGTACTAAAACAACAGGGTTGGATGTATTAGGGCCGACAATGTATACATGTGTAGTCTGGGTAGTTAACTGTCAAATGGCTCTTTCTGTCAGTTACTTCACCTTGATTCAGCATATCTTCATCTGGGATGGAATTTGTCAGTGGTATCTTTTCCTCCTGGCATACGGAACGGGGCCATGCCTCCCAGCTATTCAACAAATGCTTATAAAATCTTCACCGAAGCCCTCGCTCCATCAGCCTCCTGGTTAATCACTCTCTGTGTTGTGATTGCAGCATTGGATAAGACATGAAGGGCATACAGAAGACCCCGGCTACTGCAATATGGTCAGACAAAGATCAATAAGACATACAACAGTGATAGTACCCGAGGTTACCTCAGACACATAACCCGAGGCAATTTAAATAAATGAAATAACAATAGCGTCTAAGTATTTTAAAGTCATTTTTAATTATTATTTTTGTTAATTCAATTAAAAGGCCCAGGTAAATCTATGACTTTCAGCAATAGTACGTTCTTCTTATATCTAAGTTTTATGATTATAAATACCGAGTTCCACAAAAAGATTAGAGATACAAATCAAGTAGTGCCTTGGTTTCATTCGGGTAAGATGCGCTTGAGTCTAAACCACTGTCAGAGTAAACAATCAACAATATGAATCATTATTCAAACTTTAATCACCCAATCCTGTAGCAGATAGCAGTCTTGCACCACACCTAGGGAAGGGTGATACTCGGTTTGTGTTTTTTATATACATTTTTTTAGGATAGCTCTAAACATTATTATCATTTAAAATGTCAAATGTGTGTGTTTTTTCTATGATTCCACATTAGATTCTATGTTAGTTTGCATTCCATTCAATTTCTATTCCTTTTCCTAGGTTATTGTTAGTGGAAAGCTAACAATAACCTAGGAAAATGTGATGATAATAATAAAATGTAATGATAATGAATATGACTAGGTAAGACAGAGGGGGATAAAAATGAAAGATCAATCTGCAAAAGTCTGACGCCACTTCTTGGAAGCTACTACTGTTGGCTACTATTTTGGGAATTTTACAGAGCCCAAAATATTGCCCTCACAATTTACACATCACAGGCTAGCCGAGCAGAGAACATTTCAAGCAATACTGAATAGGTTCACCTAAGGTGTACATGGAAACTAAGGATTTTCAAGCCGGAAAAAAAACATATAGTAACTAAGTTTTCTGGCAAAAGCTAAACACCCAAAGCTCCTAAATAGCTAGGTGCCAAATATAGCCACAATTTGAAAGAAATATAAATGCATGTGTTTTACATTCAGAGTTCTTACTTTCTTGATGGCTGGGTATTAATAATGAATGAAGATAACAGCATTCAAAGTCTTGGTAAAGGAGACATGTATAACAAACTCTGAATGATTCAACAAATATACCTGTTTATGCTTGCTTGTTCATCAGTATAATCTGATGTTGCTTGCCACAAAGTATGCTTCCTAGGCTGTTCATCATAGATTTCTGTCAAGCAATCAGGATTTGACCTCTGAGCCAGCTGGGAATGACCTAGAGAAGATAAGAAGTTGCAACCATTTTTAGTGGTACTAACATTAGTCATGTCAAGTACTGTAGGTGTATTATGTCCAGAGCTGGTCTCTGAACTTGACATAGTAATATCAGATCTACTAGAAGCCCTGGGAATCTTATTCAGCTCCGTAACATGTGAAATCATGTTGCTGAAAGATCCTTCCTGAGACACAGAGATTCAAGTATAATATAAGATGCTAATATCTTCTCCACTTATGCCAAGTCTAAATCAATGTTTTAATTCAAAAAGCGGATTCCTTATCAAGCAAGGATAAAATTACCAAAGTGGCAAGGTGAAACAACAAATAAAGATAATGTTATGCCTTTGGCTGGTAAATTCTTACTTCAGAATCATTGGTTTTGAAGCTTTCATCGATATCACTATTGCTTAAATGTGCCCTCAAGCTCTGATCCTTAGGATCATCTTTCAAGTTTTCACCATCTTCAAATTCTCTGCAAAAAATAAAGACAAGTCACGCAGTTAGATAAAGCAAGTTGCAAACTTTAACACGTGGAAAAAAGGTACGAAAACATGTTTTCACCTTTGACCAACAGAATCTTGTATCCTCTCTATTGTAACCTGTTTCAGAAGAAATAGATATGTCAAAATAAATCGAAAAATCACCGACTCAAATGACACAGAAGCAGACATATAGCTCAATTTCATCATAAGTCATCTGTTAGAAGGCCCCGCAGGGGCACCAATCAACTACACTTTTCTCCATACAATCAAAATAATCAACTATAAGTTATCAAAATTGAAATCCAGGAACAAAAGTATCAAGTAATAAGAGCATCAAAATTGATATCCATGAACAAAATCATGACGAAACTAGGAACCAAATAAATTGTAGCAACATACTAGCTCTTTCAAACAGAGTTCTGAATACAAATATTAGCCAGAAGGCAGTAAAACTAGAAAGGTAAGATGATCCAAGTTTCCTGTGAAGGTATAACATTCAGCATGGGTAAATTAGATCATTTTGTTACATATATGTCGAACATGATTCTCTAGGTAGCAACAACATCAATAAAAGCATTTTTTATCAACCCTATAACATTTTCTTATATACATATCAATGATTAGACTTTATACAACTAACTTACACTCACACACATGATTAAACATAGAATCTTAAGAATGTTAATTTAGAGCAGGAGCAAATTAATCTTAATACAACTATAATTACCTCTAAGAATGTGTCAGCACCTAATATAGAATCTCATTGAATCATATTTACCATAGAATCTAGTATAGCATCTCATTGAATCATATTTACCATAGAATCTAATATAGCATCTCATTGAAAATAGCAACAAAATAATATAAGTTTACAAAATCAAATTTATTACAAACTAAGAAACGCTTTAAACAAGAAATCATCTAGTTTAAAATCTAACAGAAAATCAAATAGAGAATCACTTGTAAATTTAACAAAGAATCACTCGCACTCTAGAAAAAACACTTTAAACAAATATCCATCGTCTGGTTTAATAAAAACAAATATCATGCGTATATTGGAGAACCTCATAGAGAATCACTTGTAAATTTCTTATAGAATTAAATACATGTATAGATACAAATATATACATACAAAATTTGGATAGAATCGCCAATCGCAAGTATCATGTAGATATTAGACACAAAATCATAAAATTTAACTTTTAAACCATTACCTCAACGATTTCTCACAGTTTTGAATGATTCTGAACGACTCTTCAAGCTTTTGACTATTTTTCCTTTGATTCCACACTAAATATTGAAGGAATTAACTCCGTTTTCGATTATGAGCTTGGATTCTTTAATTTCTGCTTCGATTCTTCAATTTCTGCCTTCGATTCTTCAATTTCTTCTTGGATTCGATGATTTTTGTTTGGTTTATATGATTCTGATCTTTGAATCTTCAATTTAAGCCTCGATTTTTCGATTATGGGCTTAGAATCTTCAATTTCGACTTGGATTATCCTACGTGAACTTTGTGTACCAACATAGGAGTCGTAAAAGTGTTATGTTTGGCTATGAACTGGCGTATATGTTTTAATCTTTTAATCTTGAGCGTCCAACAAATCAACGGTGATAATGACTGTTCTTTGTTGTTTTTTATTTAAAGTGTTCTGTATATATATATATATAGGCTAGCGTTCAAATTGAAACCAACCTTAGAATAGAAACTAGAAATCTACACTAAATAAATTATATTTCATTTATTTTAAAGGCCCCGCTAGGGGCACCTTCACAAAAAACGTTTAAAATTCTTGGCTCTACTCAACAAAAAAATAAAAAAAATTAAAAAAAAATTAAAAAAAAGTTACTGTTCACGTGCCACGTCATCACGTGAGCAGTAACTTTTTTTAAAATTTTTTTTTTATTTTTTTATATTTTTTTGAATAGAAACAATAATTTTAAACGTTTTTTGTATTGGAGTACCCCTAATTTGGTCATTAGATTAGCTTGAAATATTTAATTTAGGTTTAGTTTCTAGTTTCTATTCTAAGTTAGTTTCTATTAGAACAAGACCCTATATATATATAGGGGGCTACTCCAATACAAACCTCCTTAAAATACAAACCTACAAACCAAGCATAATCTAATATTTCAAGCTAATCTAATGACCAAACTAGGTGTACCCCAATACAAAAAATGCTTAAAATAATTGGCTCTATCCAACAAAAAAAAAAATCACTGTTCACGTGATGACGTGGCAGTGGATTTCACTGGTTAACGGTGCTTCGCACCTTCTTGTACGGCGCTTCGCGCCTTTATCATTCTAAAGTTGTAAGGAATAGCAATCAATGGTAAAGGCAATAGACGATTGACGGGTGTGTCGAGGGCCTGCGGCCCTCATGACTACCTAACTCATCCGTTTACTGTCTTAAATGCTTCGCATTTCCACGGCAAGTTTTTTTTTTTATTTTATGGATAGAGCCAATTATTTTAAGCATTTTTTGTGAAGGTACCCTTGGCGGGAACCTTAGAATAAATGAAATATAATTAATTTAGTGTTGGTTTGTAGGTTTATATTTTAAAAGTGGTTTGTATTTGAGCACTTGTCTATATATATATATATATATATAATTCCAATTCCGGATCTTATTTGGTCGATTCGAAACAAATTTCGGGTCGGATTCAATTCGGTATGACCAAAACCCAAACCCAATCCAAAAATAGCTCGGATTTTAAAAAAAACAAACCCAAACCCAAATATTCAGGTTCGGTAAAATCCAAATACTTATATAAAAAAGATTTTATAAAACTATTCTTTATATCGTTTTTTTTTTGTTATATTTACAATTTAAATATTGCTTACATAACAAAAATTATCACATACATTTTTGTAAAAATAATAAAAATGAAACTTTTAGCTTCACGTGCAGTAAAGGTAAGGTTAATGAGCAGTGGCATGACATTATATAATTTTATTCAAAATAATTTTACAAGAGATGCAGTTTACTCGTATTCTTATTTTGAGAATGAGTTGCTTCAAAATAAAACCAATCTACATCACATACTATTTTCAAAACAACAGTCATCCCCGGGAATTTGAAACCAATCTACAACACATATTTATGCAGAACAAAAGTCAAAACAGGATTCCCGGCACCAAATATTAGTGACAAAGTTCGATAGAACTGCCTAGAGCTTAACTAGGTACAAAACCACTAATAAGAGTCAAAATCCGAAAGCCCGTCATATGTACCAATGAAATAAACATGGTCTTCCTTTAGGTCGACTCCCGTAGGTCTCCTGAAGTTGTTACCATGTAAAATCTGTAGTTCGTAACATATTGCTGTCTGGTGCGAAATAGAAATAGCTTTCTCCTTTATGTATTTTGTCTGAAAATTAAGAAATATGACACCTTTAAGTGATGTGTACATATACAAAATATTTTACGAGTATAGTATATTCACTATTTTGAGCTACGGGCTTATGTGAAGCTTATGAGCAAATGATAGAAAAAAATGGACACTAATGATACAAGAATATTTTGATAACATTTCCAGCTTCCATGTAAGGCTGAAAAAACATTACCTTGATAGACACAACAAAATGAGTTCCAGCTTTCATAAACTGATCTGCATTCACACCCATAACACATCCCTGCTCATAATTTAATAAAGAGAACAGTTACAAAATAAACGAGGTGAAATAGAACTTATATATGGGCAAATAGATACCTTTTAAGCGCTATTTTACATAAATTATGTGCCTACATTAAGTACATTGGACGATCATGACAGCGAAAAAAAGAGAAAAATGCATCACAGATTAGGTCTTACATCATCATACTTGTACTAGTACTTGTTTGCCCAGGCTACCTGGCTTCATTATATATTAAGAGAACATTATTATATTTATATTTATATATTTTTTAGGTGTTGTTTAATTTGTAGCTAATAATATTTTATACTAGGTTTGTAATTTGTTTTTATATAACAAATTATTATCATTACTTAAAATCAAAAGTCAAAAATATTACAATTACCTGATTGGACTGAGGAACCTCAGACAATATAACATCCACCTCCCCAACATTCATCGTGTACTTGTCTGGTTCATTGAGATCCCCAACAATATGTACAACATTGGGACGTTCCAAGCTTTGCCCATGAGAAGATGTAACGGCATAGACCAACCCATGCTACAAAAAAGTATAACAAAGAAGTTGAAATTAAATTCTGCAATCCATTTGAAGAAAGCGAATTAAACAAGGATTTGTATGAATAATGTATATGAGTGCTTACTTCGCCAACGATATCGGAAACATGAGAGAGGGTTGCCAAAGAATCAGCTCCAAGATATAAAACCTTAGCACCAGGTTTCTTTACCCACAATCACAAAGATAAGAAGCATGAATATAGAATTATTTTTTTTTTTTTAAAACAACGCTAATCATGAGTTACAGTACGCTTACAATATAAATGTTGTCGACTCCTTTGAGAATGACAGATGCCAAATCAGATTTAGAGGGATCCCAGACCCTGTACTCGACCACAGTTCCTCCATTTAATTTCTGTTTAGGATATAATAGTAAGCAGTGAGAAACAAGATGAAATGTTGAAATAATTATGATCATCTTTTGGAAGACATTGACACATTGTACGACATCTTCTAATATATATATACCATAGATTAGATATAGATTCATGCATACCTCAAGAGAGTGCAACATCTTCTCACCGTATACAGCTCTACCAGGAACCAAGTTTTTAGTACAAAGTTGATCTTTTTTCCCCTTAAAAACAAACACTCCATCGTGTTGGGGGTGTGGCTCAACTACAAAACCTCTTCCAAGGCCACCACCACCATGTGCTGCAAATACACAAAAAACGAATATTGTGCTTAGCAGGGCTGTTTATTTATCTTTTCGAGTATTGTAATTCTTATTTAAAGCAACGTTTAGCAGCTAATATAAGTAGATCAATTTTCAGCCTCTAATTCCTTTAGAACTTGAACAAAAATATACAATACAAAGTATGACACTGGCTCCTCACCTCTTCTTCCTCTGCCAGGGCTTCCAAAGCGGACATAAGATCGTGCTGCAAATACACATATATACAATTAATTAATTTCATGATATCGAATCAAAAGAGAAAAATATATATCTGCCAAACAGTGATAGAGTTTGACATTAGGTATTTGGTTCCCAAAAAAAACATATTACAAGGTAAAATTCTCATTGATGATTAGGAATTGAATTCTAGGGTTGTCAAATTGTGGAATCGAATTCATCGTCTTATATCATTTTACACAAAAACAAAACAAATCGAGAGAGAGACTAACAAGTAAAACTACATACCTCTTGTGTTCAACACCATCCTCGTAGATGCTGCTGCTAAAATAAGGCGGGGGTTAGGTTTTTGTTGTAAACAAGAGATCTGTATACACAAAAACAAATCGAGCGAGGCTTACAAGCAAAAATACATACAAATTACATACCTCTTGTGTTCGCCACCATCCTCTTGGTTATAGAAGCTGCTGTGCTGCTAAAGATAAGGTGGGGTTAGGTTTTTTTGCAGAGATCTATCTATATACTGTCACAATTAAAGAACTAGGGTTCTAAGAAAACTACAATTATCTAAGGCTTAAACTAAGAACAGGAAATAAAATTTGTTTTTCATTCATAACCACCAACATTCTGCAATGCAGTACATAAAGGATAACATTACTCCAGTTGTCCACCTACACGTGGCAGTTATCTTAACTGAATAACCTATACTAGCAGTAATAACCTTATCAGCCAATAATAGACTGAATAGCTAATATAAATAAAAAGTCAAGCATTGACCCGATTAAACGACAGCGTTTGGATTAACTACTTTCCCGCTCAACCCCTTCGAACCCTAATTCCAATTAAGCTCGTTCATTTGTGACAATTCCCCACTTCTTGAGAACATCCTTGTCCCCAAGGATCGAATTTAGGAAATTTCTTGGTCAATTCTTCCCAGGCTTCCCAAGAAGCTTCTTCAGGGCTCCCATTCTTCCATTGGATCAGCACCATAGTTGCTGGCTTATTATTCTTCTTAACAAGCCTTCTCTCTAGTACCAATTCTGGCACTGCAGCTTCCTCAGGCTCTGTCTCGAACTCGGGCAGTGTAGTCTGCACCACCTTCTTGCTTCCAATCTTTTTCTTCAGTTGTGATACATAAAAGGTTGAGTGGATCCTGGTCCCTGGTGGCAGTTCCAGTTGGTAAGCTACTTTACCTACCCTTTTGATCACCTTGTAGGGACCATAATACCTGGCAGATAACTTGTGATTGCTCCTCTTGTGAATGCTAGACTGCCTGTAGGGTTGAAGTTTAAGAAAAACCATGTCATCCACAGCAAATTCTCTGTCTGTCCTTTTCTTATTAGCATACCACATCATCCTTTCTCTTGCTTTAATCAAGTTGTCTTTGAGTAACTTCTGCACTTCACACCTATCCTTAACGAACTGGTCAACAGTAGGGACCCCTGTAGCTTGTGTCTGGAAGTTAATCACAGGTGGTGGCTGATTGTATAAAGCCAGGTAGGGACTCATTCCAATAGCAGTGTGGAAGGAGGTGTTATACCACCATTCTGCCATGGGTAACCACCTGGACCATTGTTTAGGTTTCTGGCCACTAATGCACCTCAAGTACATTTCGATGCATTGATTCACCCTCTCCGTTTGGCCATCCGTTTGAGGGTGATATGCAGTGCTTAATTTCACTTGAGTGCCCATAACCTTGAATAATTCCCTCCAAAAACTACTAACAAATATAGGGTCCCTATCTGAAATGATAGCCAATGGTACTCCATGCAACTTAACCACCTGATCTAGTATAGCCTGTGCCACAGTTGAAGCAGTGTATGGGTGAGAAAGTGCTATGAGGTGACAATATTTTGTTAATTTGTCCACTACTACCAGTATGGTATCCTTCCCATTAGATCTTGGTAGACCTTCCACAAAATCCATAGATATGGTTTCCCAGGCTGATTTAGGAATTGGAAGTGGCTGTAATAACCCTGGGCTAGGGACATGCTCACCCTTGTTTCTCTGGCAGGTATCACATTCTTTAACTACAGCAGATACATCATCTTTAAGCCCAGGCCAGTAAAACTGGTTCTCCACTCTTTTTCCAGTTGCAGTTATGCCTGAGTGCCCTCCCTCAGGACTGTCATGAAGTGTTAAGATTATCTTCCTCCTCAAGCCTAAACCTGATCCCACATAAAACTTATTCTCATTCATCAAATGGCCATCCTTCAAGCTATACCCTTCTGGTAATTTGCCCTGTATTGCCAATTGTGCCAAAACCTCATCTGCATGCTTATCATCAATTAAACTAGCCTTTAACTCTTCCTTCCATCCCATTTTATTCACCACCATACCATTGCAATGCACTTCTTTTTCATGAATTCTAGACAAGGCATCAGCTGCCACATTGTCTTTACCCTTCTTATAAGATATTACATAGTCAAACCCAAGCATCTTAGAAAGCCACTTTTGTTGGAGCAATGTAGTCAATCTTTGTTCCATGAAATATTTTAGAGCTTCATGATCAGTTTTGATCACAAATTTCTGCCCTAGCAGATATGTTCTCCATTTCTGAGTTGCCATCAAAACAGCCAATAATTCCTTTTCATAAGTTGACAACCCCAAATGCTTGCTACTCAAAGCCTTGCTTAAGTATGCTACTGGTCTCCCTTCTTGCATTAACACTGCTCCAATGCCATTGTAGCTTGCATCAGTCTCTACTACAAACTGTTTATTGAAATCTGGCATACAAAGAACTGGAGTGGTAACCAATGCAGTTTTCAATTTCTTAAAGGCACTTTCTGCCTCCTCATTCCAACCAAAGGCTCCCTTCTTTAACAGTTGAGTAAGAGGCTTGGTAATGATCCCATAACCTCTGACAAATCTTCTGTAATACCCAGTCAGACCCAAGAATCCCCTTAGAGCCTTTACATTGTTTGGCTTGGGCCAATTCAACATTGCTTGTATTTTCTTTTCATCAGCTGCAACCCCTGACTTTGAAATCACATGACCCAGGTATTCAACCCTCTTAGTAGCAAAGTCACATTTCTTCCTTCTGATAAATAGCTGGTGTTTCCTAAGTACTTCAAAAACTATCTTCAGGTGCTCTTCATGTTCTTGCAGATTGCTGCTGTAGACTAGTATGTCATCAAAGAAGACAAGTACAAATTTCCTCATATAGTCTGCAAAAATCTCATTCATTAGAGCTTGGAAACTAGCTGGGGCATTGGTGAGTCCAAAGGGCATCACCATGAACTCATAATGACCCTCATGGGTCTTAAATGCAGTCTTGTGTATATCCCTGGGATGCACCCTGATTTGATGGTACCCACTCCTCAAATCTAGCTTGGAGTAAACAACACTCCCCTTTAGTTCAGCTAACAGCTCCTCTATGATGGGTATTGGGTATTTATTTTTGATTGTTAGAGCATTCAATGCCCTATAATCCACACATAATCTCCATGACTGGTCCTTTTTCCTTACTAACAAAACTGGGGATGCAAAGGGTGAAGTGCTGTGCCTAACTATTCCACTTGCTAACATTTCCTTCACAATTTTCTCTATCTCATTTTTCTGCACATAAGGGCATCTGTAGGGGTTTGAAGATACTGGATTACTACCCTCCTTGAGAGGAATGAGGTGATCATGGGCTCTAGAAGGTGGTAAACCAGCTGGTTCAGCAAATAGATCTTGATATTGGTGCAGCAATCCCCTCACTCCATCAGGCAAGCCCTCCTCCTTCTTTTCCTCCTTCTCTACTGCTACTACATGACACAAGAAATATGAATCTTCTTTCAAGGTGCCATTTAGTGATTGACAAGTGATGACCTTCCTACTCTGCTCAGTAGATTGTCTTGACAATTCCACTCGGTTGCCCTTCCACTTTACAACAATGTTTCCAGTTTGAAAGTCAAATATCACAGGACTGACCTTCTTCATCCAGTTCACCCCCAAAATAATATCATATCCACTCAGAGGGATTATGTGGAAGTGGGAGCAGAACACTGTCCCTGCCATAGACCACTTCACATTCTCTGCCACTTGGTTACACAATATTTTCTCTCCATTAGCCACACTTACATTAATCTCTGTGCAAGGACTCATAGGCAACCTTACTTGTTTAGCCAGTGATTGAGAAATGAAAGAATGAGTAGAGCCACTATCTATCAATATACTCACCCTCCTATTTTTGAGGAAGCCCTGTATTGTTAGAGTATGCAGTCCTTGTGTGCCAGAAATAGCATGAAGTGATAGGTCTCCACTAGCCTCTTCCTCCTTCACTGGGACTCCCCAAGGGTTAAAATCTTCTGTTTCATCCCACATTATCTTACAGTCTTCATCTACTTTTTCACTGGCTAGTTCATCCTCCACTGTTATCATGAAAATCTGCTTGTTTTTACAGATGTGACCAGCACTGAATTTTTCATCACAATTGAAACAGAGGCCTTTGTTTCTTCTTTCTGTCATTTCTGCATAAGTCAGTTTCTTCACCCCTGAAGGAATAGGTTTATTGCTGGTTTCTTTGTTGCTGGGACTAGTGATCTTGCCACTATTCTGATAGGGTTTAGGAGACTGTGTAAGAGTATTAGTTTTACTAGCATAGTTTCTGTTTCTTCTATCCATCACTTCTATTAGGCTCTCCTGTCTCCTTGCCTTGTCTCTAGCTTCCCTTAAGGTCAACGGTTTATTTAAGTACAAGGCTGAAGATATCTCATCCTTAAGCCCACTCAAGAAACTATCCACATAATAGCTCTCATGGTGATTTCCATCCACACTGATCAAGTACTTCCTTAGCTCCTCAAACTGACAGATGTACTCCTCCACCCTACCCTTCTGAGTGAGTTTATTGAACTGTCCAATAATATTTTCATAACCACCTTTTGAGAATCTTTGACAGAGTAGCTCCAAGAACTGCTCCCATAACAAGGCAGGGTACTCATTTTGGATGGTTTGAAACCATATGTCAGCGTCTCCTTCCATATGTAAGGTGGCATAGATCACCTTAGTCTTGGAATCCATATAGGGGTTGAGCATAAAAAACTTCTCACACTTATTCACCCAGCCCCTTGGATCTTTACCTTCGAATTTAGGAAAGTCCATTTTGGGCAGTCTCAGAGGGCCAAAAGGGTGTTGAGGTTTACCTTGTACTGTTTCCGCGTGCCCTACCCAGCCCCCATTTTGGAAACCTGGTGGTGGAGGTCTAAAACCCTGCCCAGAATGAGGGTAAGGTTGGCTTGTTTGGGTGTATTCCCCTGCGTTAAACTGTTGATTGTTTGTAGATTGGGTATAAGGGTTGGGTGGTGGTTTTGCTGGTATTTGAGTAGTAAAGATCTGGTTAGGGTTTTGTGGAACAAACCCCATTGTGGACTGGTGGTTGTATTGGGGGTTAGCAGTATAAGCCCACCCCTGGGGTGTCATCTCCTTGGTACTATGTTGTATTAGTGTGTGTGGCTCAGGGCGTGTGTTCAGATGTATGGGATTTACACTACCAGATTCTTCTAAAACCACAGAGTTCTGAGTGGCAAAATTAGTTGGGGTTTGTGGTGACTTACCAGGCATCTGTGCTGCTGTTTCTTTCTCTAGATCTGTGTCCTTCTCTTTGTTCAAAAACCTCATGATTTCTACCATCCCAGATTTGAAATCCTCAGCAGCAGCTGTGAGATGAGATACTTGTATGACCAGCTCCCCCATCCTGATATTCGTTTGAGTCTGCGATTCTGCAACTTTTTTACTCAGCTCGTCCACTGTTTTGTTAAGCTGTTCGTACTTCCCCTCCATGGTAGTTATAGATTTCTCATGCTTTTGGATAGTTTTTTCAGCCATCCCCCCAAGAACAGGCTGCTTTGATACCAATTTGTCACAATTAAAGAACTAGGGTTCTAAGAAAACTACAATTATCTAAGGCTTAAACTAAGAACAGGAAATAAAATTTGTTTTTCATTCATAACCACCAACATTCTGCAATGCAGTACATAAAGGATAACATTACTCCAGTTGTCCACCTACACGTGGCAGTTATCTTAACTGAATAACCTATACTAGCAGTAATAACCTTATCAGCCAATAATAGACTGAATAGCTAATATAAATAAAAAGTCAAGCATTGACCCGATTAAACGATAGCGTTTGGATTAACTACTTTCCCGCTCAACCCCTTCGAACCCTAATTCCAATTAAGCTCGTTCATTTGTGACATATACGGACGAGTTAGTCTCGTCCAATGTATAAAATCCCAATATATAATGCGACCCGATCCCGTTTGGATTCATCCGAATTCAATTTTTTTGATTTTAATTTTATTTTTGGATTCGAAAAAGTTTTGATTTGGATTTGTATCTTATGTATTCTGAACTAATACTCAATTCAAAATTCGATACAAATCCGATTTAAATTCGAAACCCGATAAAACTCCGATATATATATATATATATATATATATATATATCCTTTATTATAATACCTGAGTCCACCACAACATCCAGTTAATTAACCATATACCCAGTTAACCAATCAGAAAACTATAAATTATTTTAGAACCAATCATAAGCCACTTCTAAATTATGGACCAATCAAATTAAAACAAATATATTTCCTTATATAATTTAATTTGCTATCTTTTAACCAAGGTCAGATAACCAATCAGAAAACTATGAATTATTTTAGAACCAATCATAAGCCACTTCTAAATTATGTACCAATCAAATTAAAACAAATCTATTTTCTTATATAATTTAACTTGCTATTTTTTAACCAAAGTCAAACCCAATTCTAAAATAGAATTATAATTAAAAGTAATTAGAATTGAAATATAAATTTTATTCTAATAACTAGATACTGCGATCCACGATTCATAATGAGGGTAGAATTATAAGTCTTTTTCGTATTGGGTGTCCCTTGCAGGGCCCGTTAGAATACAAAAAATATGAGCGGGACTCATTATAAGAGATTAGAGGTGAATTCTGATTGAATATATTTTTTTTTATGAAATTTGTTTTTAATTTATTTAGTACATGCATAAATTACCAATTTTTTTAAAAAGATTAACATGACAATTTTTTGAATTATTCAAAATACTAAATATACTTTCAAATAATATTATTTGGTGCGTACGTTATCAATCAAAAAATAAAATTCAATACAGAGTTAATGGAAATATTGTTAGTAAATATTTTCATAGAAAATTGGTGAACTCAGCACAAAAAATCTTATAATTCAATATTTGTCGATAAATAAATAATTAATCAATAAAAGGACATATGACACCTACAAAAATAATCAAAATTTTAAATTTTCTTATTAATCACAATTTTTTATAGATAATTATTTCATCAATTAAAGGTCATACAACATTTACAAAAATAAGCTAAATCGGACAAGATCATACAACATCTACAAAAATAAGCTACAAAAATAGATCATTTCAATGTTTTTCTTCATCCAAAATACGATCGTTAATCAGATCTTAAATTGTGGTACATTCCTCACTTATATTACTAAAATATATAGCCATTTTGGTGAGATAATCCAACAATTTATTGTAATCGTGAGGAAAATACATATCTTATTTGTAAGAACGTATTCGAACAATCAACCATAACTGTGATTCTATATTATCCAAATCAATGAACCAATATAATAAAATCCTGTAGATCTAAGATCCAGGATGCCAGAATAAAAGAACTTACTCTTACAAAGAGAAAGAACGTAACCCAATATGGACAGACAAAATTCACTAACGGGGTACTAAATTTTCAATGAAGAGATACATATTGTTTCGAATAAAAGGTGCCTTTTTTAATTTTGTATTCATGAATAAAATTAATAGCAATCAATTCATATATCCTAATCTAAAAGCAGACATATCGAATTTGTTTGGTTGATTGATAATATTTATTTTTTAATATCATTAAAAATTTAAATATACGTAAAAAAAATTAATAACTTGGCAAATAGATTCTAAACAAACATATATATTTATTAACAACAAACATAATTTAAAAAAAAGGCCTTCATTTTATGTACTATACTCTTAGTTTTGTTTTGTAACATCTCAATGGTGTTTTTAGTTATATAGTAACATACATAAATAATTTGGGCTTAAAGTAACTTTATATGTAATTGTCACATTTTTTCTTTCATGTACTATTTTTGTTTCGTGTACAAAACAAAATTTGTGTAGTTTAGTAGCGCTTTTTGTTCGAATTTTTGGTATAAAAAAAATTTCATGTCATTTTCATACAAGATCCCAAAGACACACGTCATGAATTAATGTACACAACACAAACAATTTGTCAGGTCTACACGTAAGGCTTTCTTCTAACTTATATATCCATTGTTAAAGAAACATGAATTTCATGTTTTCTAACCCAATAATTAAATTACAAGGACACATATAAAATAATGTTAATATGTTTTATACATAACACATTTGATTTTATTTCAAGTACAAATTTCTATTTTAACATGATAGTCAATTGAAAAAAAGATACGTGATACTCATTTTAAATTATCTTACTTTACGCGTAAGGATGACAACGGGTTGGGTTCGAGTTTTATAAAATCCAAATCCATATTCAAATATTTTCGAATTTTAAAAATTAATACAAATCGAAATCCAAAACCAAATTCAGCGGATTTCGGATTAGATCTAATTTTTTCGTGTATCCAAAATTAGTAATAATGTAGTCAAATTTAAAAAATTGCTACACATAAACAATATTTATTATATGTATAAAATACTTAAAAATTAAAATGATTAAATTAAGTAAGCAGTTAAATGTAATATATTGTACGAATTGAATTAACATACTAAGTAAAATTTGAAATTTGCCAATAAGTAATTCTTCGTATATAACACAAATGTAAATTTTATGTAAATTAAAAAAATTAAATCTTAAAAATTTCAATAAAACTCGAGATAGAGATATAGAAGTTCTAATTACAATATTAGTATTGACTAATGAAATATTTGTATAAAATAAATAAATTATATGTGTTATATCTAAAAGTGTTTCAAAAAAAATGTGTTATTTCTAAAATATTACATTTAATAATTTCAAATTATGTTTTTATATTATTTATGTGTCGAATTTCAATATTGGATTGGCTTTCGGATTGGATATCGGTTCGGTATAGTTGAAATCGAAATCCAAATCAAAACTATTACGGGTTTAAAATTTCAATAATCCAAAAATTCGGGTTCGATATATCCAAAATTTTGGGTTTCAGATTGGGTACCTTCTAATCGTATTAATTTGCCTCCTTTTTATGTGTAAAGTAAAGTTAATATTTAATATACCATATTCTAATTGGAAAAGAATAAAAATTTTGACATATAAAATTCCAAAATGAATATTCACATTTTAATTTTTCATTAAAAAATATGATGAGGGCAATCAACATAAACTCTAACAATCATATCTTACTCTAAAAATAAGATGTATAGGATATGTTTTATTTTTCTATATATAATAAATCAATTCAATAATAAAAGAACATACAATTTGTAAAAATAATATTGAACAAAGACATATCGCTGAAAGATAAAAGTTTTCTTTATCATATCAACGTTCATTTAATAGATCTTGCACAGTAAAGATCTTTTCTCATATCGCTGAAATTTTTGAGAGATAATAAATATGCCATCTTTTTTTTAGAGATAATTTAGTGATTTGTAACGGCATGATAAATAAATATTTATGAAATTTTAATATGTATTCAAAATATTGATCACGAATCCTACAATTTTTTGAATGAATTAAAATAATAAAAATTATAGAAACCCACAATACTGCAAATTTAAATATACCGAATTTCCAAAAGAATAAAACTTAAAATACGGATTAAAAAAGTTATGAATTTCGTAAAAAGATTCTAAAAAATGAGAAAAATCAAATGAAAAACAAAATTAAGAAAAAGCAATAAAGAGGGGCTTAGAACATTTCAATAGGGGATGTGAATGTTATGATAACTTTTCGATAATATCAGTATTAATGCAATTGATATAAATTGACAAATAGGTAATTTTGTACCAAAATTAATTACATTCTATTTAAATTATCCTCTTTTGTAAATCCTGATTAAAATAATTTATTTATATTAATTAATTAAGATATTTTACCGTTCGCTGCGTAGCACGGGTAGAACGCTAGTATATATATAAACACCTTCCTTCTCCATAGGGAACCACTATTTTTGAGTAACTTAGGAACTAAATTAACTGCTACTACAACAACATCAACAGTTATCCAATACATACCTTAATAACTATTTTCTTGGGAAACCTTATTTATGTGTCATTTTTTTATCACGTCATTGTACAAATTCTAAGTTTTAGAATCTAAAAATTAAAGTTATAGATGTTCTGTAAATTTCGAATTTTTCTAATCGTTTGTTTTAACTCAATCAAAATTAAAAATTCATTTAACTCCAAAATATGCATGATTTGTGTAATTCATACAGGACACACCTGTTGTTCTGTAAATTTATTTTAAATACAGAACATGCATTTTTAATTTAAAAATTAAAATTATATAAATAAATAATTCATGTTCATTATATGTAAAACTTGTGTTCTGTATGTTAAATAATGTTTAGAAAAAATTATTTTGTATTTTATACAATATTAAATATTGTACATTAAATATATTTTTTTTGCCGAGAAAAAAAACATTGTTCTGTATTTTTATATCCTATTTTTCCATGCTTTGCATTTTTTTTGTTTTGCTAATTTTGTGTCTATTTAAAATTTATTTGTTTTGATTCTTGTTCTGTATTTTTATTGTGTCATGTTTTATTTTGTTCTGTATTTTGTAGTTTGTATTATGTATTTTTAAATTTTGTTTTGTCCTGTAATTTTTTCTTTGTGTTATATATTATTTTTTGGAAATTTTTAACAACTTACTTTTTATGTATAAAATATAAAATATAAACACAATAATAAAATATAAAAAGAACATGAAATACATAAACAAAAAGAAGCATTAGTTGAAAATTTAGTGGGCCAGGTGTATAGGGAGACAGTTCACATAAATGAATGAGACGTGGCTGTGTAAAAAAAACGTGGGTTTCTTCTCGACTCCATCCGGTCGTCCAATTCTTTATCATCTAAGGGTTTATATGAACTAAGGCTTATATATATATATATATATATATATATATATAGTCTTACTCCACTACAAACTAAAACTAAAAACAGGCAGCCTAGCCTAACAGAAATCACTAAATTACACAATCGAAATAATTAATTTTATTTTTGATAAAAAATATTAAAAATACCCACCCTACCCCATCCCGCCCCGCCCCGCCTAAAATCAGTAAAATACACCCCCCAAATTCACTAAAATACAAACACTCCCCCCCCCCCCACCCCACCCCACCCCGTCCCGTCCCACCCCACCCGACCTCACCTGAAAATCAGTAAAATACACCCCCAAAATCAATAAAACACAAACATCCCCACCCCCACCCCCACCCCCACCCCTCCCCTCCCCTCCCACCCCACCTGAATCAATAAAATACATTCCCCAAAATCACTAAAACACAAACACCCCCACCCCCACCACCCCATCCCACCCCACCCCACATGAAATTAGTAAAATACAATCCCAAAATCACTAAAGTACAAACACCACCACCCACCTCATCCCATCCTACCTGAAATCAGTAAAATACACCCCCAAAATCACTAAAATACAAATAACACCACCCCCCACACCCCCCACACCCCCCCCACCTCACCCCACCCCACCCCACCCCACCTGACCTGAAATCAGTAAAATTGAAAGGTAGAGTGTGTAAACTTGTAACACTATAACTAATGTAACTCAATTAAAGGAAAAGATACTTAACCAGAAGACAATCAAGAACAAGAAGCCACAAGAAATCAACACTAAATGAAGACAAGGTAATTTATACAATTCAACATGTTAACTATGATCAAGCCAAGAAGAAATCATTGAGAGAAGTTCAAGTCAAAGTTGTTCATGCCTCAGTGATTTGAGAAATCAAGAATCAAGATCATAACTATTAGTATCAACAAGACAAATTGATTTCAAGTGAACAAGAAGGAAAGCTAACATTGGAAAGCCACGTTACTAAGTGAATATGGTAATTTATTCAAGAAGCAAAAACACTATCAAGACTAGTCACTTATGAACCAGACCAGTGCATCAAGTGTCAGGACATTGATAGCAAGTTTATGTCAGTAATAAAGATCCATGTTCAAGAGCTTGGTGAAGAATAAAGAAGACATGAAGATATCACAAGTTCAAGGTGTGCATTGAAGTTTCAAGTTGAAGACCAGAATATTTTCTAAGTACTAAATATTCTAGATGACCAAGTAGAATATTTCTAAGTAGAAGTTCTACTTAGAAATTCGAGATGGCTAAGTAGAAATTCTCAAGTAGAAGTTCTACTTAGAGTGCAGCTTCAACATGACACATGGCATCTTCTGATTGGCAGATTTCCAAGCTTTCAAGATAAGGCAAGATTTATGTGGACATCATTGGGCCACGTATATCTTAGTCTTTGAAGACTACATGACATAGATTACATGTAGTATAAATAGAAGTACTTGTGTAATGTTTTATGAGAGCAATAGTTGAGAGAAACACATGTAAAAGAGAGAGAGTGTATTCACAGAGCTTAGTATCATTCACTACTCTCTGAACTTCTGTTATACTTTGTAATGAATGTTGTAGCAACCACTTCAAGTTATATATAAGACATATATTCCTTGAATCTGTGTGTTCATTTATTGCATCGTATTTATTGCTTCTCATATTCGAAAAGTTGTATTCACCCCCCCCTTTACAACACATTTGGACCTAACAATTGGTATCAGAGCTATATGTTTAACACACAAAACATAGATCCTTGTGTTTAGTAGAAGAATCGTGAGTTTTCATTTTCTAGATCTACTTTTCTGAAATTCTCGAAAAGTGAGCTTTAATTCGTTTGTAGTGAAAACTCATCCGAAAAATTATTTAAATACTCCAGGTGTGATTATTTAGCTTGGGTGTATTTTAATTAATTTTTGTGAATTAATCTGGGTACTTTGATATTTGGTGTTCTTGAGTGTTCATCATTTGTTCTTATCAAAGAAGACAACCCAACAACTTTTTGATCTCCTTTTCAAACAGATAAATAATAAAAGAATAAAAAGGTGTTTTTGGATTTTTGATGTGCATTATTCACGGCCGAAAGCATAACAAAACATACTCAGTACCTAGCACTTGGGATAGGTGAGTTAGGTGAGTAAAGCCTCAAAAGTCAAAAAGGTGTTAAAGAGATAATATTGTTTATTCAATATTAAAGTAATCTGCAGCAAATTTATTCTAAGGACAAAAGTTCTACATAGAATTTCTACTTGAGATTTTCTACATAGAAATTCGACTTGGATAATCTCTACTTAGTGAAGTTCGACTTGAGCAAAATTTCTACTTAGAGAAATTTCGACTTAGGCAAAAGTTCTACATATATATTCTACATAGCCTAGTCTTGGGTACTTGGAAACTTTTAGTGACCAGAATTGAAATGGCTCCTAAAAATGCATTCAAGATCCCAATGTTCAACCGAGATCACTATGAAGAATAGGTTTTCAGAATGAGACTCTATTTAGAGACAGTTAACCCTGAATATCTGGAAGTCCTTGACAAGGGTAAATTTGTTCCAATGGTGGTTGTTCCTGCGCATACGGAAGGAGGGGTGGTTATACCACCTCGATCTGGGCCTAAAAAGGTAGCGGACTTTTCAGATGCTGACAAGGAGCAAATAGCTTGTGATACTGCCGTACGACAAACCTTGATGGAATCTCTTGATCATGAAATGTTCAACATAGTCAAAGGTCTGACTACAACAAAGAAGATTTGGGACAAGATAGAAGTTGTCATGGAAGGATATGCAGAGGTTAGAAGCAACAAGACACTCATACTCAAGATGGAGTATGACACCTTCAGAATAAGAAAAGGAGAAGGCATAACAGACGTCTATCTAAGATTCAGTCAGTTAGTATTGGATTTGAATCTGAGAGGTATAACTCTCCCCATGGTTGAGACCAATACGAGATATCTGAGGAACCAGCCAAAGAGCATTGAACATAGGGTCTACGCAGTAAGAGAAACCAGAGATTTGCATACAACTTCTCTGGAAGAATATTATGGAATACTAAAGACCTATGAGCTGGAAACACTTCAAGATCAAGCATGGGACAATGATTCAAAAGGAAAAGAAACTGCATCAGGATTAGTTGCTGATGAGGAAGAGTCTAAGAAGGCAATGGTTACAGAAAAGTCTAAATCATCACTTACACCACATCAAGTTGATAATGATGACGAGTGCACATCTAACAGTGATGATGACTACTACACCCAAGAAGAGCTGGACAACATGGACGATAGTGTCATGGCATACATGGCAAGGAAGTTCAGCAACATAAGATTCAGAAAGAGCAGCCGACCTCAGAGAAATTCTTCATCTTACTATCGGGCTGCTGGGGGTGGTAGTAGTTCGTCAAGCTACAAAGGTAAAGGCAAGAGTACTAGCTACAAATCTCCTTTGGATTTCAAAATGAAGTTCAAATGCTATAACTGCGGTGAAGCTGGACATTTTGCTACGGACTGTAAAAAGCCTAAACAGACTTATCCAAAAGAGACATATGAAGCCCTCAAAAGCAAGTATGAATCACTGGTGAAGGAAAGACATGGAAAAAGAGCTTTATTGGTGACAGAAGGAAGAGCTTGGGATGATTCAGATGAGGAAGATGTTACTCATGTAGCAAACTTTGCCCTCATGGCTGAGACATCAGAGGAACCAGAGGTACCAGTTCTAACTCTTAAAGTAGAAATGTCCATTGATGATTATAAGGAACAGAACTGGGCTCTTAGTGAAGAGATCTATATGTTGTGCAAAAGCCTAGACACTTTTCAAAAGGAACAGAAAACACTTGTCACCAAAAGCAGAATGCTTGAGGCAAAAGTGGAAGAGTTAGAGGCTGCTTGCACTGTAGATACTTCCCTAAGAGACTTTATTAAATCTTTGGAACACAAGCTCATCCTTAAGGAAGAAGTAGAAGCATGTCTTAGGAACAAACTAGATGAGTTAGAAACTAAATGCGAAGCTTACAAACTAGCTGCTAGTAAAGTGTATGTAGATAATGACACATTTAAGAAGATAACTGGAATAGGTATAGGACTTGATTATTCTGACTTATCTAAGAAAGAAGGAAAGAGACCTATCGACACTAGTTCCAGTGACCCTAAAAAGGAAATACCTAGCATTCTTAAATCAGCTGTCAAACCTATCTACAAACACCTTGTTCCTCGATTAGAAGAAGAAGAGATTGAATTAATAGCTAGATATGAGATTGAGATGGAAGATCGCCAGGAAGAACAACCTATAACTCCTATCAAACAAGTTAAAATCAATTTCCCTAGACATGAATCTAGACCAGGGTTAGGAGCTAAGGCTGTTAAACAACAAGGCAAGAAAGAAAAAGGCATAAAAGAGGTTAAGGGTGAACGAATAAAGAAAGCATGTTATCACTGTAAATCTACTGAACATCTTTCTTATGCATGTAAAGCTAACATAAATGTTCCTGCTGCACATGCCATGCCTACCACACATACAATGAATAATCTGCATCAGAATCATGCACAATGTGGTCAACAAAATTGTATGCCATGCACTTTTAACATCATGCAAACTTTTGTGCATTTAATGAATGCATCTAGCCAGTCATGCTCAAATACTGCTGCTAGTTCAAACATCAAGAAAAAGCATGTGAGAGCCAAGACTGTCAGTCCTCCTAAAGTTAGGTGAAAGGAAAATAATGTAGCCTATTTGTATTTCGAGGATACAACTCAACTCAAACAAGAATGTAATAGTAAATAGTATATGTACTGTCACTGGGATCTCAAATGCATAACTGTCAAGAGAAAGAAGATAAAGTCAATCTACTATTTTGAGGTATACTACACTTGAAGAAGTTCATTCTGTTGATCAAGCATCAGTGGAGTAATCAAGATAGTGGATTCTATTTATAGTGACAAGAGGTTCCTATAGTGGGAGAATATAGATTATAAAGGTTTGAAAAAGAGTGAAGAAAAGGAAAACATGAACCACAACTTTAAAGTCAATATATGAAGAACAGTCATTGCAGTTAGTCACTCATGAACCAGACCGTGCATCGAGTGTCAACATTAAACAGTGGTTATTCGTCATTAACTTCAGTGGTTCAAGCTATCAAGACTGGTAAAAGAGAAAATCATTGTGCAAGCAACAGAAGTGTTAAATTCATTAACCACAATGATTTTATTATCAAGTGGACTGGCTAAGGAATAATCTTTGTGAAGGATCAGATTTATCAAGACATGGAAGACCACAAGGGTTATGCTGTCAAGGAGGTGTATTAATTCTCTCTTAATTGATTAAATCATTTGGTTGATTTATTTAATGAATTAATTCTATCAGAATTAATTTATTATGTAAATTAATTAAAAGGTTAATTAAGTTGGAATTAATATAATTATCAAAGGATAATCAAGAGTAATGAGAAGAGAAAAAGAATCACATCTTAGAGTCTAAATGAAGAACATCCATTGGAGTTAGTCGTTCATGAACCAAACAGTACATGGAACGTCAACAAAAATTTGGTGGTAATTCTTTATTACTTTCAGTGATTCAGAAAAGAATTAAGACAATCCAAGGATATATAATTATTCTCCTTTAATTAATTTAAATCAAGTAGTCAATTTAATTAATAAATTAATTCATCAAGAATTAATTCGTTAATTAAATTAATTATTAAATTAATTAAATCTGAATAATTATTTAAGTAAGTCTAAATTGAAATGATTATTTATTAATCAATTTAATTTAAAGCTGAAAAATGAACTAGCAAGACAATCAGATTGTCTTGCCTATTGTCTTGCAGAAGGAAATTAGAAAAGCAAGACAATCAGGGATTGTCTTGACTATTGTCTTGCAGAAGGAAATTAGAAAAGCAAGACAATCAGGGATTGTCTTGCCTATTGTCTTGCAGAAGGAAATCAGAAAAGCAAGACAATCAGGGATTGTCTTGCCGATTGTCTTGATGATGATTATACCCGACAGCTTTTAAAAAAGGAGAATAAAAATCTGATTTGATTGTCTTGACGATTGTCTTGATAGTTCAAATCAGATTGTCTTGATAATGATCAAAAAGAAAAAGCTACAGACAAATTGATAATTATTGATAAAGCAAGACAAATATCTCAGAAACTGATTGTCTTGCCGATTGTCTTGATGGAACAAGATTGTCTTGCCGATTGTATTGCCCATTGTCTTGACAGTACAAATCTGATTGCCTTGAAGAATAAATTGTCTTGCCGATTGTCTTGACAGCTCTATTTCAACCAAAAGAGTCAGTAGATATATTGGCAATCAGACAGAGCAGAGCAGACTTCACAACTTCACATTCTTCACAAATTCTCTCCGAGCTGAAAAGAGAAAGACCAAGAGAAATAGTTCCTGAGCTTCAAATAAATTCCTGTAAATTATTTCTGAGCTGTATCGTTAAATCTGAACCGATAGAAATTGTTTACTTGTAATCTTGGAACTATCTAGCGAGTTTTTACTCCTAGAACCTCTCGATCTTTTTATTACAAATATAGAAAAGTTAATGTCGAATTTTCTATAGAATTTGTAATAATTAATTTCGATCTTTTTATTTACAAGTATAGAAAAATTCATGTCGAATTTTCTATAGAATTTGTAATAATTAGTTTGGTCATCAAACCTTGTAATTTGTACCCGTGTATTTAGACACACCCCATCAAGTTAATATAAATTTTATATTTAACTTGAATATCGGTATTCGTTTATTCCGCATCAATTTGTTCTTGATTTAATATTTTAAGAAAAGAGCAAATTCGATTAAACGACATAGTTTGTATTCAACCCCCCTTCTACAAACTATTTTGGACCTAACAATTGGCATCAGAGCCTTTTGATTGACGCACAAATCAAGATCCTTATTTTTGTGGTCCTCCAATTGGATTTCGAGTTTGTTGACCCATACAAAAATTAAATCCGGTATTAGACCAAAAAGTCAACTCCTCTTATTTTCGAATTCTTTAATCTTCAAAAATATTCATTTTTGAGATTTTTGATATTTAAATAATTTGAACTTATATTCGAATTTTTTAATTCTTGAAATGATTAATTCTTGGAAATTTTGATTTTTAAACAACTTGAGTTTATTTTCAAATTGTTTAATTTTCAAAATTTTTAATTCTTGATAATTTCGAATTTTAATTAAATTGAATTTATTTTCGGATTCTTTAACTCTCAAAAATTTCATTTCTTGAGATTTTTTGATTCTTAATTAATTTGACTTAAATTTCAACTTTTTTAATTCTTGAAGTTTTTAATACTTGGAATTTTTGATTTTTAAACAACTTGAATTTATTTTCAAATTGTCTAATTTTCAAAATTTTCAATTCTTATGAATTTCAAATTTTAATTAATTTGAACTTATTTTCAGATTTGTTAATTCTCAAAAATTTTCAAGTCCTTGAAGTTTTTAAATTTTAAATATTTTGAATTTATTCTAAGCCAATAGTTCTAAGAAGATTGTTAGTTGAAGATTCCTCCGGACGTCAAAGATGATTTGAATCTTTTGAAGAAATTTCATTTTTCAATGAAATTAATTTCTACCTACTGAAGAAAAATTTGTGGAAGCTCTTCAAAGTTATATGTGATAAGTAATTATCGAGGTGTGCAACATGGAACAGAATTCTGACAGACAAGGATGAATAGGGATTCATTAAATGAGATGAAATAGAAGCATCAATGCAGAACTTATTTTGCTGAAGGAAAGAGTTGGGATGGATCAGATGATGATGAGAAGAGCATAATTAATATCTTGCCTTCAAAGCAATCTCTGAAGATGATTCACCTCATATGTCTCAGGTATCAATTCTTCGAACTAGTGTAATATGTAATTCTCAGGAATTCAAAACATGTTAAGATCTTAGTTTTTTAATTATTAAATCCTTGGTTAGAAGATCTTAATATGTGTATGAATATTTGTAGAATTTAATTAATTGCAATAGTGAGTTAGAAGTGTTCCTTAGACAATATCTCTCAATTCTTAAATGATATATGTCAAACATATAAGACCTCTGCTTAAGCTAGTTTCAGGATCCCCGGTAGAACAAGATTTGCTTATTCATTTTGAATTGTTTGTTAAAGTTTAAAAAGTTTAAAAGATGGAATAATTACCTAGGGTGTCAGTAGAACATCAAGTTATTTGTAAAACTGACTTAGGTAATAGAGACTATATAATATAATGTAACAATAGAAATGGATTGGATAGAATTAGTGATTAATTGTTAATTCTTCTATTCCATGCATGGTTAGAAAATTATTGAATATTTGTAAATCTACATGCTACCTATTACACTAGTGTGCATAGGTTAAAGTAGATAGTACTGAATTTTCTAAAATGCATAACATGCCTAATTTGCATAATTCTTATCTACAATATTTTAATTATTGAATGTATGCCATGTATTCTTATTATCATGTCTGCTTATTTCAAATATCATAAATGCATCTCCGAGCATTTGCATTGATTATAGAAAAAGCATGTTTAAGAATTACAATAGGGCACAGACTGCTTGTCCTCCTTATGTTAGGAAGGAACCATTATTCTCCTTGCTCAATGACTATTTTGTTAGTGACATTAAAAAGGAGAAATGGTCAGTCAAAGATAAGAATGAGCATGTTAAGGTTAAACTGTTGTTAACTCTGATAAAAGAGAAATCTCTAATCCATCTGGACCCAAGTAAATCTGGGTACCAAGAACTTTTTATCAATTTGTGAATGTAGGGCTTAACAGGTTAATCGATTATGCATTATTATTGATTTATTCAAAGCATATCATCGAAGAAAGAACCCTGCTATCAAATGTGAATGTGAAGATGTTTGCACTAAATCACGCAAGCGTACGTGGTCACAAGTAATATATGAATAAGTCGAGTTCGTTCCCACAGAGATCTGGTTATGGTTTTAATTCAGTTATTGTACCTATGCAACAATGTATGGTTACTACTCACTGCTAAGACAAATAACAAATTGGGTTTAATTAACTAAATTAACTAAGAAGTAAATTAACAACTAGAATTATCTAACTAACAAGAATTGAAATTGAATTACGTCTACAAGAGTAACATGGGATCCTAACTTCATTAAATACTTCGCTTAGATCTGACGCCTTTAATCACTATATGTAATGGTTATGATATCTGATCGGACAACACGAAACAAGTACACGCTACCTGTCAGCATACGTATACCAAACTAAACATACATCCACAAAAGAGATAGAAGATGAATAGACACCAATTATGCTTAGACCCTATATGTCTATAGAATTTGAAAACATAACGGTTGAAGAACAAGTTATCCATAAAGATCACACAGGGCAATATAAGTATTTTCATCTCATACTACGAATCATGTTGATAAACAATCATGAACCTATGCTAGCATGGCAAGTTCTAAATCTCAAGATCCACTTTCACTTCACAAGAGATTAACAAATTAGATGTTAGCTACGCATCTAGCAATTAAGCACAACCATACAAGGATATCAGATATACATCACACACAGATCTTTAAAGCATCGAGATACTAAAGCTCCATAAATAAATTCGTTAGAATCCCATGACAACGATTAGTTCATAATCGAACCTCTCGTCATCATGGGATCTGATGAAACCATGATAAAAACAAAGTATGAAAAGATACAAATAAAACTAAGTAATTGATATGTAATGGTTCTCTCCTAATGATACAAATTACAAGGGTTGGATGTGTTTATATAGGCTCTAGAAGTCTTGCCCACCAAGCAATTGCCGTTTCAGAGTTGGAATAGAAGATTGGCAATTTCCGTTCTTGAATGAGAATAGAATTGCAAATTCCATGTATAGATCTGATTCTGGAATGTTCTAGCCGCCCAGAGAAATTACCAAACTTATTAGAAGTAGGAATTATAGCAATTTCCTTGTCAAAGTTGAATTTCTGCAGCTCGGCACATAATACGTTTCCTAAACTGATTCGGTTTTGAAGGAAAATTCGTAACTGACTTTTCTTAAATATTTCTGGAACGTTCCAATCATAATTGGACCTCTGGACCACCTTAGAATGATAGAGAATCTCGTTATCTTCGCGTGGACTGCTTACGGGCCTAAAACGGACTTGTAGAACTCAAGATATGGCCAAAACAATAATTTTCAAGATTTTCCGCGCGCAACCTGCGCCCAGCAGTCTGTTTGTCGCGCAGCCTGCGCCAACCACGCGCAACCTGCCCGTGCAACACCTGTCCCATATTGTAGAAAATCTCCCAAGCTTCGCGTGGGCAGTAAGATCGCTGAAAACGGACTTCTAGAACTCCAGATATGTCCAAAACAGTGTAGACTGCGCAACTGTCTCAGAAATCCGAATTTCAATCAATTAATTCTCCAAAAACGATAGAAGCATCCACCTTAATCAACATTCTTGTAAATCTGCACAACTAAGCAAAACACATCAAAATTACAACAAACTTGAGCCCAAGACAATCAATTTAAGCCGATATGGAACGCTCCAAGTGGATATAAATCCACTTATCACACCCCCAAACTTAAACCGATGCTTGTCCTCAAGCATCAACAATTACAACTAACTAATTAGTACCACTTCCGTAGGTGATCACGGTTGCATTTGGCATATGCAACAAGCCCTTTAAACCCCTAGGCAGCCCTAGTGGACGAGTAAGGTCTCGTGAGGGCCTATAGCGAATGTACCCACAAAATCCATCTAACTAAACAATGCAAAAACAATGCAATGCATGAATGCAACTAATATGAAAATGCAACGATCCCCTTTAAACTAACCAAAACCAACTAGCAAGCAAATACCTCAAAGAATGCAACTAAATCCAAATAGAGCTCGACTAAGTCCCCGTATACTAACAATACATGAACAGAAACGTGCGTGTGTGCAATGCTCATCAGAAATACTCCCAAAACTAGGTCAAAAATCATACATTCTCTTCGTCAAGACAATCACAGGTTTATAAAAAGAATAGACTGTAGACACTTCATAACCTAGGAACACCTCCATCCTTATCCAAGTTAGACAGGAATTCATGCTTTATTAACGACAAACAACTATATAGAACACAAACAAACATGCTTATTTGACCGTGCAATGAATGAGACCCCGAAAGGCTTATACAATAATACCCATGTAGCGAGCGTTAGGTTAGTGGATCCCAGACTATAAAAGCCTTAGGTCACTAGGCACAAAGGCCCCGCGAACTTAATAGCTCGAGTATTAAAGAGCTCACCCTGGTTAATTTTGCATATAAACAATTGACACTTTTGACTCTTTCTTTTTTTTTTTAATTTTTTTCTTTTTTTTTTCTCTATGCAATCTGGAATGAGAATTCTCAATTCCAACCCTAGACTACTCATATAAATATGAGCCGGCTACTAGCCATTTGACACCTAGCCAACAACTAGCATGAAATTCCTGTTTTCCCCCAAACTTAGACTTTAGTGCTACTACGCTATCAAGGGAATAACGAAAATTCTAAATATAAACAAGTGATTAAATCTCAAACAACCAAACAAGCATAACCTCAACCTAGCCCAAAAGCACCCAATGGGACTGTGTAATTAGTTTTGTTTCTGAAGCATTCAAGTCAATTTCATAGAAACTATAAATCAACCCTCTACTCATCATTACCACACTCAATTAGACACCTACCTACCAATCAGAATTAGCTCGTTCTAAGGGATCATGGAAAATGCATACCATGAAAATGCAACTAAAATGAACTCACATGGTATACAAAAAAATAAAAACAAAATGTCCTATATGAAACAAACATCATTAATACGAACATATATGCATGAATTACTACTACTAATATGCAAAACATGAAATCCTACATGAACACAATGACTCAACATCACAATTATATACACTACTTATCCCTCAAACCACCCCCAAACTTAAAATATTCAATGTCCTCATTGAATGGAAGTAAATACGAGGGAAAATAGAAAACATACCAGTATACAACAATGCTTGGGTTGCCTCCCAAGAAGCGCTTCTTTAACGTCAATAGCTTGACGTTACTTCCAAGCCTCTATTAAGGATGATAATAGTTTGCCTGGTCCTCTCTTCGTGAGACTTCATCGTCGTCACGGTGACACACTTTCTGCCCCTTCTCCTCGCTTGGCCTATTCGTATAACAACTATGTCCTATTCCAATGCCTTCATCGGTTGACCCAAAATCTGTCAATTTGTAGAACAACATACCTTCGCGGGCTTCGGTTGAATATAATGGAGGAGGATAAATGTAAGTTTCTGAAGCCTTTGGTTTCTCAAAGAGAACTTCCTCCATTGGCTCTAATGCGCTACCTCCATCTTTATTCTTTGAGACAAGTAGAAGATCTGCATCTTTCCCATGGTCATCAGCCTCTTGGTACGCACATACCAATTCTTGAAATTTGTGCAGCTCATCAGTGTCTGTCCCAAATAGTGCCCTTTCCAAATCATCCACCATCCTAACATGATCAAATTCCTCACATGGCTTGTGAACGCTCACATCACCTTGGAATTTGTCTTCTTCAATTAAGCATGCAGTACCTTGCTCCAAGTCACCGTCATTTTCTGGAATTGCCTCTCGTATGAATTGTTGTTTCTCTTGTTCCAAGACACTCAAAACTTGAGCAACTAGTGTCTCCATAGATTTGAGATTCTTCTCATGACCCTCTACAGGAATCCTAATCTCCTTCCTAATCTCCTTCAAATCATCAACCTCATCTGACTGAAAAGTAGGAGTAGGTTGCTGATGTTGAAACTCTTCACTTCCAAAGAAATATGGCATATCTGGAACATCTTGCTGGTACTGTTGAGGATGATATTGAAAATATGGTTGCTCTTCATAAGTGACGTATGGATTAACTCCTTCGTAGTAACAATATTGTGAGGGATCATGAATGCCCAAACACCACTCACATTGCTGAGGCATGGATGTCCTTGAATATGCCCACCATGGCAACTCCTCGCATGCCATCTTCAAACACTCAAGTACCTGAAACACACCGAACTAATCAAGATAGATAAGAAATCCAAGTCAGTGAACGCTAACGACCACTATTGACAAGCACATAAACCAAAAATAAAACACCGATGATCCCCGGCAGCGGCGCCAAAAACTTGTTTGCACTAAATCACGCAAGCGTACGTGGTCACAAGTAATATATGAATAAGTCGAGTTCGTTCCCACAGAGATCTGGTTATGGTTTTAATTCAGTTATTGTACCTATGCAACAATGTATGGTTACTACTCACTGCTAAGACAAATAACAAATTGGGTTTAATTAACTAAATTAACTAAGAAGTAAATTAACAACTAGAATTATCTAACTAACAAGAATTGAAATTGAATTACGTCTACAAGAGTAACATGGGATCCTAACTTCATTAAATACTTCGCTTAGATCTGACGCCTTTAATCACTATATGCAATGGTTATGATATCTGATCGGACAACACGAAACAAGTACACGCTACCTGTCAGCATACGTATACCAAACTAAACATACATCCACAAAAGAGATAGAAGATGAATAGACACCAATTATGCTTAGACCCTATATGTCTATAGAATTTGAAAACATAACGGTTGAAGAACAAGTTATCCATAAAGATCACACAGGGCAATATAAGTATTTTCATCTCATACTACGAATCATGTTGATAAACAATCATGAACCTATGCTAGCATGGCAAGTTCTAAATCTCAAGATCCACTTTCACTTCACAAGAGATTAACAAATTAGATGTTAGCTACGCATCTAGCAATTAAGCACAACCATACAAGGATATCAGATATACATCACACACAGATCTTTAAAGCATCGAGATACTAAAGCTCCATAAATAAATTCGTTAGAATCCCATGACAACGATTAGTTCATAATCGAACCTCTCGTCATCATGGGATCTGATGAAACCATGATAAAAACAAAGTATGAAAAGATACAAATAAAACTAAGTAATTGATATGTAATGGTTCTCTCCTAATGATACAAATTACAAGGGTTGGATGTGTTTATATAGGCTCTAGAAGTCTTGCCCACCAAGCAATTGCCGTTTCAGAGTTGGAATAGAAGATTGGCAATTTCCGTTCTTGAATGAGAATAGAATTGCAAATTCCATGTATAGATCTGATTCTGGAATGTTCTAGCCGCCCAGAGAAATTACCATACTTATTAGAAGTAGGAATTATAGCAATTTCCTTGTCAAAGTTGAATTTCTGCAGCTCGGCACATAATACGTTTCCTAAACTGATTCGGTTTTGAAGGAAAATTCGTAACTGACTTTTCTTAAATATTTCTGGAACGTTCCAATCATAATTGGACCTCTGGACCACCTTAGAATGATAGATAATCTCGTTATCTTCGCGTGGACTGCTTACGGGCCTAAAACGGACTTGTAGAACTCAAGATATGGCCAAAACAATAATTTTCAAGATTTTCCGCGCGCAACCTGCGCCCAGCAGTCTGTTTGTCGCGCAGCCTGCGCCAACCACGCGCAACCTGCCCGTGCAACACCTGTCCCATATTGTAGAAAATCTCCCAAGCTTCGCGTGGGCAGTAAGATCGCTGAAAACGGACTTCTAGAACTCCAGATATGTCCAAAACAGTGTAGACTGCGCAACTGTCTCAGAAATCCGAATTTCAATCAATTAATTCTCCAAAAACGATAGAAGCATCCACCTTAATCAACATTCTTGTAAATCTGCACAACTAAGCAAAACACATCAAAATTACAACAAACTTGAGCCCAAGACAATCAATTTAAGCCGATATGGAACGCTCCAAGTGGATATAAATCCACTTATCAGAAGACAGGCCAAGTGGTTCATCCCTTGGAGACAACAGCAAGGGTATGACCTAGGGTCAAGGCTATTTAATAGCTATGAAATGTTGTTAGTAATAAAGCATCTTTTACAAGATGAAGAGCCTACTGTTCGAGGATAAAGGAAAGAGAACTTATCGGTAGCTGACATGGAATCTCAGTCAAAGGTGAAGTCAACAAGGTTAAATCTAAAGCTTCATCAGACAGGAGTTCAGCTATGACATAAGGAGCTCTCTCACCTGAATGTCAAATCAAGAGATTCTTTCCTGGAAATCGAATCAGTAAAGGAGAATGCCTCATCTGAATTTAAAGTAAAATGAAATTACGAGGCATGTCGTAAAGGGAAGTCAAAGAAGCATCACACAGAAGTTCTACATCAAAGAAAAATATACTTCTTTAGTGGTGATGACTGATGACTTCTCTCAACAAACAAGTTGTTGTTCAGACAATCTGAAGACAAGACATCACTGATGGTGATTGATCACATCTAGAAGAGTGTCAGGAAGCAAATCTGACTATGACTACTTGGAGACCAGATTACAGAACCTATCAATTAGTGTTCTGGATGATTTCTGCACCCTCAAGCGTATTAATCCTGAAGCAGTCAATAGTTTGCTACTGACATGATTAAACCCTGATCAGTAAGGAATATAGGAAGACCCCACAAGTTATGAAGAAAATTGTTTTGCAATGACAAATGAAAGTGAGCATCCTAGCAATCTGCTAATGCTCAATAGGATAATTTTCCTTAGTTACTTGGTGGAGTCAACAGCCTACAGGGTGAGTGATATTAATCAACAGAAGGTGATTGAAAGTCTTAGTGATGTTCAACGACTTCCAGCTCCCAGCTGTCTATGGTTATGATGATTCAGATCCAAGTAATGTCAATATTGAGAATCTTCGTGTAAACCCAGCAACAGCTTAGGGGGAGCAACTGAAGGATCAACTAGTCAACTCAACATCACACTGAAAGTCGAAGGACACTATGAGAACATGTCTGCCAAGACAAAGAATGTTGACTCAATCAATTCTTTGTCCTAGTTCTTAGTGTTTCTAATGGTGGAAGTAAAATACTAGCAGAGCTTCAAGTACTAATGATTATTTCTTTAGTCTTCTTTTAAGAAGAAACTAAGAAAGCTACAAAAGCTCTGAAAGATCCAGATTGAGTGATTGCAATGCAAGATGATCTCAATCAGAATAAAAGGCAGATTGAAGGGAAGCTGGTATCCAGACCAAACAACAAGGCTGTATTTGGTACAAGGATAACCAGAAGTCTATCTGGATGATGTCAAGGCATTGTTATAAGGGACAAGGCCAAACTGGATGCTAGGTTACAATTTGATTAAATGGTATATCTGACAAGAAGCACCAATGACAAGACTTGAGGATATCAGGCACCTGCTACACATTCAAGATTATAATGGACATCTGGACCTACTGAATCTGGATGCTAGAGGAATATGAACAAGTGCACTCCTGGTTGGTGAGATAGTGGAAGATCTCTACAGGTTAGTATAAACTGGTATCATCGCTCAAGCAAGCATGGAAGACATGGTATGACACCCTAACTATAATTTAACATTTGGTATCAATCTTTAACAGTTGATATCTTTTAACAATTGGTGTCATTTTTATAGAACTCTCTACATCATTAGGCACAAACATAAATGATATATATGTGCAATGATATCTTGATTGTATTATATGTTGATCTACTAGCTATAAATTGGTATCAAGATATTTGCTGTTTTGATGTTGGTAAAGTTGTAGTTCTTTTGATTTACTTCAGTAAGACAAAAGAATGATGACAATAAAAATAAGTCAAGGATCTTTTGATTCTATTCAGAAGATTCTAGACCTGTCAAGACTACCTACCAACAAACCACTATAGCTGGCTTTTGACCTATTAGCTTGGACCTAACAAGTTGGCTATCAAAAATCTTAAGATGGACCCAAATCTGAGGAAATGGTTCCCTAGAGATATTTGACCCAACAAGTTCAGGATCTACTAATTAGGACATAATCAGGCTATAGAGGAATCATCAGCTCATTATCTTATTCAATTGCTAATAGATCACTTACACACATATTTTATTCTCAATTATGCAAATGTGCATGGTCCCAAGTGGATTCTTGAGAATCTATTCTTGTAGTTATTACACTTGATTTTCAGATGTCTTAAGTTGGACCCAAATCTACGGAGATGGTACCCTAGAGACATCAGTTCTGACATGTTTTGCTACATAGAGACAGATCAAATGAGTTGTACGAAAGCAGGAGAACACAAGGAATCAATTTCATCTCCAACAACTTTGTGGAACACTCAAGGGCTAAGCATCCTGCATAAGGTATCAATTCTTTCGAGAGCATGTCTTTAGTTAAGAATAACTTGCAGACACGTTTGCTAAATCACTTGATGAAATTAATTTTTCAAGATTGGTTTGTAAACTTGGGATTTTATTAATGCTATATGATTTGTAAATTCCATCTGTTAAGTAATTCTTAAGTAAGCTCACAAGTATTCAATTGTCTATATTGAAAGGACTTGTAAACTTATTTACATCCAGACCTCACGCTGAGAATTATTTGTTGAATGATTGCCATGTGTATAATTGCAATATATTTTAGTGGTGATTATTTAAGGATAATTTAAATACTTAAATGCTAAAATCTAACTCATAGAGATTTAGTATTTAATTATTTAATTATTTGTTTTGATTTATATGGGTTATGATCTTGAAGCAATTCAATTTAGTATTTGCTCTGTACCTCATATTTATTAAAATAAATAAACAACATAACTAATTTGGACCTAATTTGTATTGGTCTTCAATCAGTTATGAGATATTAATTCTAGTGAACTTTAATGATCCATTTTCAGAAATTCACTATAATTAATATCATGGTTCTAACAATTGGTTGTATTGAAGTTTTGACTTATATCAGTTAATGATATTTAGTTAGAATTCTATTTACTAACTAATTGTGAGATATATTGATATGTGTGAAATTACTTAGAACTCCTCTAAGTAATCATGGTAATATCCTTTACAATTCACTCATATTATTATACATGGTATGAAAATTCTCTAAGTAGAACTATGGATATTGAAAAATCTAAAGTTACCATAGTTCAAATACTTCGGATAATTTTTATGCTTAGTTGCAAGCTTCTAAGCACTTTGATAATAAATGTTATACTATGGATCAAGGTGTATTGGACTTAGAATATTATTTCTAAGATTGCAGACAAGACAGTCTTGGTAATCAAGTTTTATTTTTAGAACCAAGATTGTCTACCAACAAACAGTTGTTAGGAGTTAACAATTGTTGTTATCGAGGAGTTGCCTTGAAGTCATAAGTTTAAAATAGTAATGATGATAATTATTCAAGTGATAGTGGTAGAAACCATTTTGTTATTGGCAATACCAATGTCACTGGAAAATAATCATCAAGTCATTCTGGCAACAACTCGAGGGAAGTAAACAACGGATTCACTAGTCAAACACAACATCACAATGAAGAACAAGGCGATTCATCAAGATCCAATCTTCTCAAATAGTCTGTTTGGAATAGAGCTGATCATTGGTGATCCAGATGTTGGAGTTAGAACAAAAAGGGCATCTCAAAATAAAGGTATAGAATCTAAGAAATCTGAGAAAGCACTTGCGAATCTGGAACAACAAGAAACGTGGAAGTTGGTGCCAAGGTTTGAGCGCCAAGTAACTGGTATGACATTCTTTTCGAATTCTATCTTATCATCTTTCTAAAAGAATTGTCATAATCATTCTAATGTGTTAATCCATGTTTCTTTATTTTAGAATAATAATTTTCTCTAAAAATATTTTTCTCTAATTCTCTAGTTAGAATTTTCGAGGAAGCTATTTTTGTTGAAAATTTCATTATTTTAAAATAGCTACCATATTTATGATAGTTTATTAAATCATATTTTCTCTCTAAATAATTTTCTAGTAGAAAGTTGTTTTGTCAGAAAATATATGGATTTGCTAACCTATTATAAATACTCTTGTAAATACTTAATGTTTTTGTACATGTATTGTAATTTTTGAATGTTAATCTTATTTAACATGTTTTGTAGTGTTTGTCTTTTTATTTTAGTCTTATGTCTGTTTATAGGTTAAGCTATGTAAATTATTAATGTATGTATAGTTTTACTATTTTTATATTTATTTTTTATTTTATTCATTTTTCTTTTCTTTTAGTTTCTAGTTTATATAATTATTATATATATTATTTCTTATTTTTGTATATTCTTTTTCATGTGTATATAAACAGTTTGTATAGTTTTTACAGTTTAGTCACTATACTTGCAAAACTTACAAATAGGTCACTGTACTTGGTTCTTTTGTTGTTCTTCTTCTTAACACACACAAAACCTGCATTTTAAGTATAAATCTTTGTTTTGTGATTGTTGTTAACAGATCTTCATGTTAAGGACTTAACAATTGACCAATGTTGGTATCAAATTGGTATGCGTCTATACAATTGGTTAGGAACTAATGTTTGATTTTCAGGTTCTAACAATTGGAAGACAAGACCTATCATGTGCTAACAATTTCTTATAGTTGGTATCTATCTTACAGGACCTAAAGCATGATAAAATAGTTTTGTTTGTATTGGTTTAAACATTAACTTACATTAATTCGATTAATTTTTTATTAGTTGAATTCTTGTCCTTGTTTTTGTTTAGTAAAACCAGCTCAAGATCTATATCCTCCCTAAATCCAAAATCTCTTTCTACAGTTGTGCTTGCTTACATTATAAATCTTTTGAAATCACAACTGTACATCATTTCTCTTAAGATAAAATGCAATATTTTCTCAGAAAATTTTTCATTGATAAAAATGCATTCTATCTATGTTGCTCATATTCTGTGATGCAGGTTCATCTACATGGAATTTTGTATTCTCACATGTTTAGTCATAAGGTTGTAAACCCAACAACTTTTATCCCAGACTACAGTCAAACTCAAACACATTCTATCTTACACCCTAAATGGAAGTTACCTATCAGACTAGAGGTCACCAGGGAGTAACTGCACTTGATGCAGCAAACAAGGATGTGTGGGATATTCAGTTGAAGAGTTACTACCTTATACACTAACCAAAATACTTCCTATGCACAAAGTGAGATTGCACACACTAAGGATGAATTGACGGAAACAACTCATAGTCCGACCATTTTACGGTTAGGATTATAAGTTGAAGGTTCCTCAAAGAACCAAGAGTCTTCACAGACCTCGGGAGAAGGTATTGATCTCAATGCAAAATTCAACAAGATCATTATCTAACTCCCCAGAGGGAACATCTCTGGATCCTACGGGTATCAGGTCCGACACAGGTGCAGATCGGCAACTTGTGAACTATGATTCAGATTTACCTGATGAGTTTAACAAGATGATGTCTTGAAGGGGCTATGGTGAATTTTCCTTGCAGGTACACATGGATGTTGGAGCTATGAGAGATAAGAGTGATACACTAGTGAGCATGAGTGTAAACACTTGAGAGATGAGAAATGAGATCACTCATTTTAAGTGATATGAGTGGAGAGATGAGTTAAACACTTGTGAGGTACACGAAACAGAATCACACACTCACAGTGAGGAAGAAAGATAAATACCAAATTCCATTCCCTATTCCCCAAACAAAGTTTACTTACAAGATTTTGGAGATATAAGGAAATTGTCGTGAGATTTGGTTGTCAGGATGATCAATAGTGAGGCCATTCTATCATATCTAATGGGCAAAGTTGATCACCCTACATACTTCTATTCTGGAAGTCTTCATGAAAATCCTTCAACACGAGCAAAGCTTCTTTACTTTATTCCAGCAGACAATGTTATATGTATGAAGAATCTGTTGTACTAAAGGTAAGTGGTGAGTTATAATTGAAAATATGGTATCATCTAATTTACATTTGGATGCTTGCTATAATTGAATGCTTGGAGGATTACTCAACTAAGGGGGAGAGATATATTGAAGAAGATGTACTTAAATATTGCCTTAGTAAGAGATACTCAACTAAGGGGAAGAATAAGCTTACCTTAGTGAGGGGAAGATTTTCTATCTAAGGGGAGGAAAAGTCATATCACCTAAGGAAGGAGAGAAGTATGAAACGACAAAGAAGAATTCTTCAGTATGTGGTTGTCAAGTCATATTCTTTACCACTGAAGAATTCCCAAGTATCTGCTGATAATGTTCAGTGTTAGATGTAAAGGGTTATCAGGCAGATATGTCGAGAAATGAAGATGAGTTACTTAATGAAGATCAGTTCATTGTTAAAGAAACAATCATCTATCATTTCATCTACTGAGATTCTGGAAATGTTATATCTAAACCAGAAATTTTTTTGTATTATTTACTAGAGTTCTTTAATGTTTTATCTTCTTTGTTTGTAGTTGAGTTATCCTCTAGGTATTTGCTTGTTATTGTCTAACAAACAAATAGGGGGAGATTGAAAGGAAAATGATGTAGCCTATTTGTATTTCGAGGATACAACTCAACTCAAACAAGAATGTAATAGTAAATAGTATATGTACTGTCACTGGGATCTCAAATGCATAACTGTCAAGAGAAAGAAGATAAAGTCAATCTACTATTTTGAGGTATACTACACTTGAAGAAGTTCATTCTGTTGATCAAGCATCAGTGGAGTAATCAAGATAGTGGATTCTATTTATAGTGACAAGAGGTTCCTATAGTGGGAGAATATAGATTATAAAGGTTTGAAAAAGAGTGAAGAAAAGGAAAACATGAACCACAACTTTAAAGTCAATATATGAAGAACAGTCATTGCAGTTAGTCACTCATGAACCAGACCGTGCATCGAGTGTCAACATTAAACAGTGGTTATTCGTCATTAACTTCAGTGGTTCAAGCTATCAAGACTGGTAAAAGAGAAAATCATTGTGCAAGCAACAGAAGTGTTAAATTCATTAACCACAATGATTTTATTATCAAGTGGACTGGCTAAGGAATAATCTTTGTGAAGGATCAGATTTATCAAGACATGGAAGACCACAAGGGTTATGCTGTCAAGGAGGTGTATTAATTCTCTCTTAATTGATTAAATCATTTGGTTGATTTATTTAATGAATTAATTCTATCAGAATTAATTTATTATGTAAATTAATTAAAAGGTTAATTAAGTTGGAATTAATATAATTATCAAAGGATAATCAAGAGTAATGAGAAGAGAAAAAGAATCACATCTTAGAGTCTAAATGAAGAACATCCATTGGAGTTAGTCGTTCATGAACCAAACAGTACATGGAACGTCAACAAAAATTTGGTGGTAATTCTTTATTACTTTCAGTGATTCAGAAAAGAATTAAGACAATCCAAGGATATATAATTATTCTCCTTTAATTAATTTAAATCAAGTAGTCAATTTAATTAATAAATTAATTCATCAAGAATTAATTCGTTAATTAAATTAATTATTAAATTAATTAAATCTGAATAATTATTTAAGTAAGTCTAAATTGAAATGATTATTTATTAATCAATTTAATTTAAAGCTGAAAAATGAACTAGCAAGACAATCAGATTGTCTTGCCTATTGTCTTGCAGAAGGAAATTAGAAAAGCAAGACAATCAGGGATTGTCTTGACTATTGTCTTGCAGAAGGAAATTAGAAAAGCAAGACAATCAGGGATTGTCTTGCCTATTGTCTTGCAGAAGGAAATCAGAAAAGCAAGACAATCAGGGATTGTCTTGCCGATTGTCTTGATGATGATTATACCCGACAGCTTTTAAAAAAGGAGAATAAAAATCTGATTTGATTGTCTTGACGATTGTCTTGATAGTTCAAATCAGATTGTCTTGATAATGATCAAAAAGAAAAAGCTACAGACAAATTGATAATTATTGATAAAGCAAGACAAATATCTCAGAAACTGATTGTCTTGCCGATTGTCTTGATGGAACAAGATTGTCTTGCCGATTGTATTGCCCATTGTCTTGACAGTACAAATCTGATTGCCTTGAAGAATAAATTGTCTTGCCGATTGTCTTGACAGCTCTATTTCAACCAAAAGAGTCAGTAGATATATTGGCAATCAGACAGAGCAGAGCAGACTTCACAACTTCACATTCTTCACAAATTCTCTCCGAGCTGAAAAGAGAAAGACCAAGAGAAATAGTTCCTGAGCTTCAAATAAATTCCTGTAAATTATTTCTGAGCTGTATCGTTAAATCTGAACCGATAGAAATTGTTTACTTGTAATCTTGGAACTATCTAGCGAGTTTTTACTCCTAGAACCTCTCGATCTTTTTATTACAAATATAGAAAAGTTCATGTCGAATTTTCTATAGAATTTGTAATAATTAATTTCGATCTTTTTATTTACAAGTATAGAAAAATTCATGTCGAATTTTCTATAGAATTTGTAATAATTAGTTTGGTCATCAAATCTTGTAATTTGTACCCGTGTATTTAGACACACCCCATCAAGTTAATATAAATTTTATATTTAACTTGAATATCGGTATTCGTTTATTCCGCATCAATTTGTTCTTGATTTAATATTTTAAGAAAAGAGCAAATTCGATTAAACGACATAGTTTGTATTCAACCCCCCTTCTACAAACTATTTTGGACCTAACATTAGGAGTGACAAACCTTCTCCTAAGACTCACAAATCTGTCAAGTCTGAGAAAGGAAAGGAGAAAGTCGAAAGCTCTAGTAATGTTAAGAAAAGTGCATCTCCTGTTATTAAATCTGTTGATTCTCGATCTTATCGAAAAGCCGGGCCCAATCAAAGTTGGGTTCCGAAGAATGTCTAATCCATCTGTCATTGCAGGGCATTAAGCAGAATAGAAATAAAGTTATATGGGTGCTAGACAGTGGAGCATCGAGGCATATGACTGGAAACAAGTCCCCGCTTACAGAGTTGGTTATGAAGGCTGGCCCTTATGTTACCTTTGGAGATGATAGCATAGGTGTGACAAAGGGATATGGCAAACTGAAGACTGGTAATGTCATCATTGAAGATATTTCCTATGTTGAGGGACTGAAGCACAATCTGTTGAGTATCAGTCAATTCTGTGACAAAGGTTACGAAATTGTCTTCAACAAGAAAGGTGTATCAATCACTCACATCAAGGAAGGCTCACTGGCTTTGAGAGGAGTTCGAAAGGCAGATCTTTTCGTTGCGGACATGGATTCAGCAAATCAGAATGAGGTTACCTGTTTCTACAGCAAAGCTTCGAATGATGAAAGCTGGTTATGGCACAAAGAGTTATCTCACTTAAACTTCAAAATGATGAATACTCTCGCGAGACGAGAATTAGTGAGAGATCTTCCTCAAATGGAGTTCGCTCCTAAAGGACTCTGTGAAGCTTGTGAAATGGGAAAGTCAAAGCGAGCATCGCATAAAAGCAAAGAAATTTCTAGTATTACTGAGCCTCTGCAACTTCTTCATATGGATTTGTTTGGCCAAGTGAATGTCCTATCTTTGTCTAGGAAAAGATATGCATTGGTAATCGTGGATGACTTCTCCAAGTATACATGGGTATTGTTCGCAATGACGAAAGACGAAGTACCTTTCTTAATCATTGATCACATCACTCAAATTGAGAATGTTTCAACACTTACTGTGAAGACGATTAGATCAGACAATGGCACTGAATTCAAAAACGCAGTGCTGAATGACTTCTGTGTATCTAAGGGAATACGTCGTCAGTATTCAGCCCCGAGAACTCCACGGCAAAATGGAGTAGTTGAAAGGAAGAATAGAACATTGGTTGAAGCAGCAAGAACTTTGTTGTATGATTCGAAACTTCCTCTGTACTTCTGGGCCGAAGCAGTGAGTACCGTGTGTTACACTCAAAATAGATCCTTGATCATAAAAGATAAAGAAAAGACACCATGTGAGCTAATGAACGGCAGAAGACCAACAATCAAATACTTTCATGTCTTTGGAGCAAAATGCTATGTACTTATAGAAGATGAAAATCTAGGCAAGTTTGCAGCAAAAGCTCGTGAAGGAATCTTTGTTGGTTACTCTACAGATGTGGTGGCAGCTTATAGGGTGTTCTTAGTGAATGATCAAAAAGTGACTGAAAGCTACAATGTCAGATTCGACGATACCAAACTCTCATCAATTTCAAGAGATTCTAGTGAACCTGAGTCCCTAAAATTTCAGAATCTGGACTTAGAAGAACTTGAAGATGAACCTGAGTTAGTTGTCCCATTAAATGTTCCAAGTGTACGTGAAGAACCTGAGTCTAGTGAACAATCTAATTCTACAAGATCAGAAGAAACTTCTTCAGTACGAACCGGCAACAACTCAGGGGGAGTAAATAGCAGCTCAAGGACTACTGTTCAAGGCTTGAGTCGAGTTGACACTAGTTCTGTAGGAGCTGGCACTAACTCAGGGGGAGTTAGTGAAAATAATCAAAGTAGTCAGCACCACAACTCAGAAAGTCAAGCTGAATCATCAAGACAATTTCCAGGAGAACGGGTATGGAATAAAAACCACCCGTTTGAGTTAATTATTGGTGATCCAGATGCTGGTGTGACTACTAGAAGAACTGCAAGAGCTGACCTGGCTAATATTTGCTTATATTCTGGGTTCTTATCCAAGCTTGAACCTAAAGAAATAGAAGAAGCTCTTGGTGATGCTGATTGGGTGATTGCAATGCAAGAGGAACTCAATCAGTTTGAAAGGCAAAAAGTTTGGAAACTGGTACCCCGACCAATGAACATATCCGTAATTGGAGCTAGGTGGGTATTCAGAAATAAACTGGATGAAAACGGACTTGTAATACGAAACAAGGCTCGTTTGGTTGCAAAAGGTTATTCTCAGCGAGAAGGAATTGATTATGATGAAACCTATGCACTGGTTGCAAGACTTGAGGCAGTCAGGATGTTCTTGGCATTTGCAGCACATAAGAACTTCAAGGTTTTCCAGATGGATGTGAAAAGTGCCTTCCTGAATGGAGAGTTAGAAGAAGAAGTGTATCTGGAACAGCCGCCTGGCTTCATTGATCCAGAACATGTAGATTTTGTGTATCTTCTCTTCAAATCTGTCTATGGCCTCAAGCAATCCCCAAGGTGATGGTATGAAACCCTATCCTTATTCTTAATTGAAAATGGTTTTATTAGGGGAGTAATTGATAAAACATTGTTCTATAAAAATGTAAAGAATGATTTAATACTTGTTCAAGTCTATGTGGACGATATTATTTTTGGGTCATCTAATGAGCGCTTGTGCGAGAAATTTGCTAAGCTAATGCAGGAAAAATATGAGATGAGCATGATAGGAGAGCTGTCCTTCTTCCTTGGATTACAGATCAGTCAGAGAAAAGATGGTATCTTTATCTGTCAATCCAAGTACGTCAGAGATTTACTCAAGAAGTACAATCTAGAAGATGCATCAGCAGCTAAGACTCCCATGGCAACAGCCACGAAGCTTGATGAAGACAAATCAGGTAAACCAGTTGACATCACAAGCTATCGAGGTATGATTGGCTCACTCCTCTATTTAACTGCAAGTAGACCCGATATAATGTTCGCAACTTGTTTATGTGCAAGGTTCCAAGCGGATCCTAGAGAATCACATCTCGTAGCCGTCAAGAGAATTTTTAGGTATCTCAAGGGCACACCAAATCTAGGGATTTGGTACCCCAAGAGATACAGGTTTTAATCTAATTGATAGGAAAAGCACATCTGGTGCTTGTCAATTTCTTGGCAGAAGATTGGTGTCCTGGCAAAGTAAAGAGCAACATACGTTATCTACTTCTACTCCTGAAGCTGAGTACATTGATGCTGGAAGCTGTGTAGCTCAAATACTGTGGATGAGGAACCAATTGAAGGATTATGGCATGGAGCACAAGAAAATTCCAATTATGTGTGATAACACAAGTGCCATTGCCATAACCAACAATCCTGTAGATCACTCAAGAACCAAGCACATCGATATCAGGTATCACTTCATAAGAGAACATGTCGAGGAGGGGACTGTGGAGCTACATTTTGTGCCCACAATGCAGCAAATTGCAGATATATTCACCAAACCTCTTGATGAAGTAACATTCAATAGATTGGTTGGTGAATTGGGAATGCTTAACACAAGTTAGTAAAGCCTCCTATCTGTAAAATCCAGATTTATGTTTGTTTGTGCAAGCTACTTAATCATTATGTGCTTAGACTTTAAAATGCCTAATTAATGATTGTTATAGGTTGCATATAGTGTCATTTTACATGAATTCATTGTGTTTTAAGTGTATTTAATAGTACAAATCTTTGAATTTATGCTTGTTAGATTGCATGATCATAGGGGGAGTTAAATTCATAGTATTCTAAATTTTGCATGATTTTTGGATGAATTTACCTATGATTTTCATGTAATTAGAGGCCTTAGAATTAAATATCTTCAAAATTTCGAGTTAGTTTCTATCTCGAAACTCATCTAGAAATTCGACTTGGATTTCGACTTGAGCTTCCAGAGTGAAGTTTTGAAAAATTCTAAGTCTGGGAAGATTTTCGAGTTAGTGTCTATCTCGAACTTCATCTCGAAACTCGACTTCGAGTTCGAGTTCGAGTTACCAGTGTGCCTAGTTCTATCTTCAAAATATTCGAGATAAAGTCTATCTCGAACTTTATCTCGAAGTTTGAGATAAGGTTCCAATTGAGGGAATATTTTGAAAAGAACTGAGAATAACTTCGAGTTGATCTCTATCTCGAAACTCAACTCGAATTTCGACTTGATGTTCGAGATAGAGTTCTCAGTTGGTTAAAGGGAAATTTTTGAGTTAAAACTCCTAACTCGAAAATTATCTCGAATTTCGACTTAAAGTTCGAGATAGGTTTCCCTGGTAGTTTTTGCTGTAAAATGGTTAAGTGCTTATTTGTTCAAGTTAACATCTATCTCGAACTTCATCTCGAAGTTCGACTTAATGTTCGAGATAAAGTTCGACTTAGGTCTTCCCTGTATGTACTTAGTGTTTTTCACTCTTTTTAACAGGGACACTTTTGTCATTTCACAATCATCTATATATACATCTATAACTCGATGCATCCTTCACTTTTACCTAATTCACTTTTACAGCAGCCTCCACACAAAAACAAGGCGATTTTAAAATTCCAAACCACTAATCGGTGTTTTTGTGATTAAACTCATACATATCACGAATTACTGCCAATTTTTAGACTACTATTGTCTGTGTTATCATTAATCTTTGTGTCTGTGTGTTTTGTAACCGTTCATATACACACATATATATACACACGAACATCAAGTGTTTGTGTGTTTGTGTGACTGTTCATAACACGATTTCCCCATTCTCTATATATATACACACACACGATTTCACTGGTATACACACACGAATATACATCTTCATTGACTATTGCAGATTTAGTAATTGGCCACTGTTCATATCCCGTAGTTTAATTTCTCAAAGTGACTTTTGTTCTTCTTGATAAATTAAAAGGGATACAACTGTGAATTCGTTAATTACTTGTTTTCCAACAAAAATTAAAATATCACATCTCTTAAGGAAAAACATTTAATTAAAATGGCTCACCAATTTTCACTTGCTAAAAATAATTTTTATAATATATCTACAGAAATTGGTGATCAACTCCCGCGCTTTAAGTTTTGGGTACGATTTCTTAATTTGTACTCCAAGGCTAGCTATGCTTTTACTGCTAAACCTACACTGGTACATGATGCTTTACAGCAATTATGGACCAGTGCGATTACTTTTGGGAGCAAATCTACCCCCTATGGTTTCAGGTTTACCTTGGCGGGTCAAGAATATGAGGTGACTGAAGAAATTTTCAACAGGGTTCTGAGATTCCCGATCAAAGATGCTTATGATCCAGAACCTACAGCTGCAGAACGCCTCACATTCTTTGAAGAAATAGGATGTTATCCTCCGACTGGCCGGATCACAGGAAATGTCCAGAAACAATTCTTTCATGTGGAATGGAATTACTTTTTCGAGGCCATCACAAGATGTTTTCGGGCACGAGAAAGAGATTTTCATCAAATTCCAATTCCCATGCAAACCTTTGGAGTTGCCCTAGCACGAGAACTGGATATTAATTATGGACGCATAGTTCTCTCTGAGATAGTGGCTACAATGGGATCTCCTGCAAGCAGAGACCTTACTACAACTGATGTTGGCTGCTGGTTTCCTCGGTTCCTACAAATGCTGATTAATGATTTAATACCAAAGGATGCTCTTGCTGTTAGACAGGGATTTGCCAGAAGCCCAACATCTGCACCGCTAGGGATGGGCACTAAGTCACTTTCAACAATTGCCAATCAGGATAAACATCACGGTAAAGCGATGTCAATTCCTGACAACATTCAAATGTGGCTTAAATATGATGCAGGGGTTACTAATTTGGCGGAATCGTCGCAAGTATCATCATATGCTCAGAATCCGTCTGCTCATGCTGAGGCATTTGAAGGGATTCCTGATGAGCAGAGCGATGATGAACAAGGTAATGAACAAGGTAATCTCTCCCTGCATACTTCTCAAACCTCTTCCTACAAATCTGATTCCGTGACCTAAGAGACTGCTAGCCTGCAGGATCTATCCCAGGGTAAGAGCTATATTTCTGAGTCTGACACACAGTCTTATTCTCTTTCACCTCTGTTGACGGAAGCCAGAAAGCCTGCACCTGTAGATGTAGGAAATGATGAGGAGAGTGACCCCGAAGAGCAGCCTCTTATTCGAAAGAAAGCCAAAAATTTTCATGCTGCTACTTCAAAAGCCCAGTCCAACCCTAGTGTGTCACACGCAACCACTCCACCTCACGAGAGTGGTTCTCCCCTTGAACAATCTGCATATAGGGATTTTGGTGAGAAATTTGTACCTTTTAAAGATACTGTTGCTTCAAAAGGGCATGAAGTTTTAAGAACTTCATCAGTACCTTCACCGGTACGTACTGATGCTGCAAAGAGGATCGGTTCTGATGTTGTACAAGAACACTTTGCAGCCTCTCAGCCTGAGATTCCAACTCAGGAAACAACAAAAATAGATCCCATAACTGCCAATTATATTTCTTATCCAATTTCTGCAGGTACTGCTTCATATTTTGGATCTATCAATGAAGACATACACGAGCGTGAGACAGGGAGTGTGTGTGAGAGGTTAGGGAGAGAGGGACCTTCATTTTTAAGGCCCGAAACCGAGCGCCAAATACTAACAGAACAAGTATTAGAGCGAGGTCACCTAAGCCAAACACCGTCCCTTAATATTGAAAATCTTGACACACGTATGACTTCTATGGAAAATCAAATGAGGCAGTTCGGGTAGACGATGGGGCAGTTAGGGATCAACATTGGAAATAATCAAAGGGCTCTTGATGACTACGCACCACGAATGGCAAGTCAAGCTATAACATTTGATGCTTTGACAAACAAGGTCAATGACTTGGGCCATGCTGGTGGTGTCTTGGGAAGCACTCTGAATGAAAGAATGGGAGCAATGGAGTCTACAATGCATACAATGGCTGTGGAGATCAGTAGAATGATGTTTGCATTCTGGAGTTTTGTGCCCCCAGAGTGTTTCGAGTCGCAACAACCTCCCCCCGATGCTGGTGCAGGTGGTGCTAGTGGAGTTGGAGCCTTCGGTTCTGGCTTTGGAGGTTCTTATGCTGCTGGTGGATTTGAAGAGCAAGGTGGTATTCAGGATAACTCACCTAAGGGGGAGAGTGGAAAGGAGACGAGACAGCAGGGAGTTCACATTGAAGAAATTGAAGAACAGGATGATCTTGTCAAAGAAATAGAAATTGAGCTGGCTATTGATGAAGAGGCTCTGAGGAAGAGAAAGGGTAAGGCAATGATGGTTGAGCAAGATGAACCATTCGTTGACCTGAGTCATCATCAGGAAACAGTACAGGAGGTACTTGACTCAGACTCTGACATGGAAGACGTACCTTTAGCACATGCAATAAAGAGATCTTTGAAGGAACAAGGTGGAGGTGCTGGGATGTCTTCCAGCCTGAAGAAATTCCTGTTGATGAGGAAACTCTTAAATCTTAACAGTTAGCCTTGGAACAAGCTCAGTTCCACAAAATGAAGTTGATGCAAGAACGTGTTGCATTCCTTGAAAAGAAAGTAGAGCTCCAAGGGAAGTAGTATGATCATGAGCTTGCAAGGCTAGCTGATCCTCAAGTTGATCTGGACAAGAGAAGGATTGGACAGAAGTGGGATGAAGCAAGGAAGATATTGATGGGACCCTGTGCGAAAGGACTTAACAACAAGGAGGCAGATGACCTGTTCTACAACTTGAATTTGCAGAATCCAATGACTGTGGACTACATAAGTGCGTTGAAGAGAATAATTTCTAAAGTCAGGGTTGGATACAATGCAACACTTAAGGAGTGGCAGGTTATATTGTCTTTAGTAGAAGGAGTCTCGACGTCTTTCCCATATGTGGATGACCAATTCATAACGAGAAGATCTGCGTCAGAGTTGTTCTTGCTAGCAACAAAAATTCAATACTCTCAATCTGAGGAGCTAAGCATTCTGTATAGGGATCAGTTAATGCAGCTAGCAGAGGACAAGGGTCCAGAATTCTCAGCATATCCTAATGTTGTCCGGATGGTAGTTGATGGGAAGATGAAGAGGGTTAGCATGGAGGAAAATGATTTAATGGATCTTTCAGTGGAATCTCTCAAAGCTGTCTGTAGACAAATGATGAGTAAGGGATTCACTTCTGAACTTAAAGAAAAATCGGTGAAGATCATTGAAAGAATCATATTCAAGAAGAGCAATGAGGTGTGGAAGTGTGATATTATTGCTCCAAACCCTCTCGATAATGTGAAGGTTGAGGCAGAGCTAATGGAGAAGAAATGGAATATTCTTCAAGCAATGAAAAATGTAGATGAAGCTCTGAGTCTTCCTTCTGGAGCACTGGAACAAGGAGAGATAAGGGAGGCAGTTGGTGTTCCAGGAAGAGATAGTGTATACTGGATACACGCTTATGTCGATGATACAGCTGATGCCTTAGCATTCATAGATGCAGACCAGAATCAAACACTCTTGCATATGAGAAGAACATGGCTGCTACAGACTCAAGATGCTGCATTTCTGGAGAGAGTTTTATATGTGTTCAAATGGAGCGAAGTGGAAGATAAGTATGTGGAAGAAAAGCAGAGACTCATGAGTTACTTGTCTGAGGTAGTGGTGGAGAAGAAGCGGATGGAGCGAGATGCGGCTAGTGTCCACAATACTAACCGTGTCAAGGGCTATCCCAAAATGATCTATTGTCAGTTTAAAGCCACTAAAGCTCATTGGAAACCTCAGCTCGTAATGAAGAACTTTGAGAACATTCCAAAGATCAGGACTACTCAGGAGGTGGACAAACTCAGAAGGCTTTTCAAACATCCTTATCCAGAGCCAAAGAACCCTCTAGAAATGGAAGCCATAGTCTGTTGAATGCTAGGTGGAAGCAGCTTCATGATCCAGTGTACAAGAAAGAACAGCAGCAGAAGGAGAAGCGGAGAAGGCAGAAAGAAGAGAAGGACCAAGCTGCTGAAGCTAGGAAGAGGAAACGGAATTAGGATTAAAGGGTGTGAACTTGAAGTTGGAAAAACTTCATGTCTTTCGGTTGCTTTAACTCACTTGAGGAAAATTCACCTTAGAGTGAATCCAATAAGGTGATATAAGTTTGACTAAAAGGTATGAAATAATCCAGGTGATAGGAATCACTCAAATGATCTTTAATTCGAAGTTCGAATTCTGTTTCTAGTTTAAGTTCTTTGTATTGTTTTCAAGTACATTTCAATTGTAAATTATTCAAGACTTTAATGTTAATTATCTTTTCTCGTCTCATTGTTTAGTTGAGTTATCCTTCATTAATTTGAATGTCATTGTTAGACAGTCAAATAGGGGGAGATTGAAAGGCAGAGTGTGTAAACTTGTAACACTATAACTAATGTAACTCAATTAAAGGAAAAGATACTTAACCAGAAGACAATCAAGAACAAGAAGCCACAAGAAATCAACACTAAATGAAGACAAGGTAATTGATACAATTCAACATGTTAACTATGATCAAGCCAAGAAGAAATCATTGAGAGAAGTTCAAGTCAAAGTTGTTCATGCCTCAGTGATTTGATAAATCAAGAATCAAGATCATAACTATCAGTATCAACAAGACAAATTGATTTCAAGTGAACAAGAAGGAAAGCTAACATTGGAAAGCCACGTTACTAAGTGAATATGGTAATTTATTCAAGAAGCAAAAACACTATCAAGACTAGTCACTTATGAACCAGACCAGTGCATCAAGTGTCAGGACATTGATAGCAAGTTTATGTCAGTAATAAAGATCCATGTTCAAGAGCTTGGTGAAGAATAAAGAAGACATGAAGATATCACAAGTTCAAGGTGTGCATTGAAGTTTCAAGTTGAAGACCAGAATATTTTCTAAGTACTAAATATTCTAGATGACCAAGTAGAATATTTCTAAGTAGAAATTCTACTTAGAAATTCGAGATGGCTAAGTAGAAATTCTCAAGTAGAAGTTCTACTTAGAGTGCAGCTTCAACATGATACATGGCATCTTCTGATTGGCAGATTTCCAAGCTTTCAAGATAAGGCAAGATTTATGTGGACATCATTGGGCCACGTATATCTTAGTCTTTGAAGACTACAGGATATAGATTACATGTAGTATAAATAGAAGTACTTGTGTAATGTTTTATGAGAGCAATAGTTGAGAGAAACACATGTAAAAGAGAGAGAGTGTATTCATAGAGCTTAGTATCATTCACTACTCTCTGAACTTCTGTTATACTTTGTAATGAATGTTGTAGCAACCACTTCAAGTTATATATAAGACATATATTCCTTGAATCTGTGTGTTCATTTATTGCATTGTATTTATTGCTTCTTATATTCGAAAAGTTGTATTCACCCCCCCTCTACAACACATTTGGACCTAACAAAAATACACCCCCAAATCAATAAAAAAATACACATAAAAAAATCCCTATTTTTACAACCCCACCCCACCTGAAATCAGTAAAACCCCACCCCACATCAGTAAAATACATCCCCAAAATCACTAAAATACACATCTAAAAATCATTATTTTTACAACACCACCCCACCCTACCTGAAATCAGTAAAACCCCCCAAAATCACTAAAATACAAATACCCCCACCACCACCACCACTCCACCCCACCTAACCTGAAATGAGTAAAATACATCCCCAAAATCACAAAAATACAAACACCACCATCCACCACCACCCCACCCCACCTGAAATCAGTAAAATTTCCCGAGAAGAAATTTTCGAAATTTTCAGAGGAATTTTTTTCCAGAAATTTTTTCTAGGAAAATTTTTTCCGAGAAAATTTTTCCCGATAAATTTTTTATGGAAAATATTTTCTATGAAAATAGGCTCCCTTTTTTTGTTGGAAAATATTTTCCAAGAAAATGTTTTATGAATTTTCCGGCGTTTGTTTGGGACCAAGGAGGTCGTGGGAAGAGCAACTTAGGTTGGATCTGAAGGCGTTGAACCTAAGTGAGACCATGACCGCTGACAGGTGTTCGTGGAGGCGGCAGATCAGAGTGGTGGACTCTCTTCTAGGGGATGGCTCTGTAGTGGAGAGCCTTAGAGTTGGGATGTCTCGGCTGGCCTTATCTTAGGACCCCGACTTTTTCGTTATCATTTTGCGTTATCTTTTTTTCATTTTTGGTATCTTCTGGTTCACGGTTTACAGGTTCGGGTAGCTTAGCTATGCGGTATGTCGGCGCGAGGTAGGTAAGGCCCATGTGGAGAAAACCATGTGGTAGAGTGGAGCGCATCAGGGGTCGAGTAAATAATTTCGTGCACGTGGGTAAGTCCCATGTGAAGAATGCCATGGGCTCAGGTATGGATTTGAACAGCCTCGCAACCATTTTCGATTCCTTTGTATATAGCACCGACTATATATGTCGTGCACAGAGCCGAGGGTCTCCACGGAAACAGTCTCCCTGCCCTAAAAAGTTGGGGTAAGGTCTGCGTACAACTTACCCTCCCCAGATCCTGTTCTGAGCGGGATATACTGGGTATGTTTGGTTTGGTTTTATTCTGGAAATTTTTTTCCCGATAATTTTTTTTCGGGAAATTTTTTTTGAGAAATTTTTTGCCCAAATATTTATTCCGAAATATTTTTTTCCAAAATATTTATTCGGAAAATTTTTTTCCTGAAATATTTATTCGAAAATATTTTTTTCCGAAATATTTATTCGAAAATATTTTTTACCAAAATATTTATTCGAAAATATTTTTTTCGGAAATATTTTTTTCCGAAATATTTATTCGGAAATATTTTTTCCCGAAATATTTATTCGGAAATATGTTTTTCCGAAATATTTATTCGGAAATATTTTTTTCCGAAATATTTTTTCGGAAATATTTTTTCCAGAAATATTTATTCTGAAATATTTTTTCCCGAAATATTTATTTGGAAATATTTTTTCCCGAAATATTTATTTATTTCGGAAATATTTATTCCGAAATATTTATTCGTAAATATTTTTTCCCTAAATATTTATTCGGAAATATTTTATTCTGATATATTTATTCCAAAATATTTTTCCCCAAAATATTTATTCCGAAATATTTTTTCCCGAAATATTTATTCGGAAATATTTTTTTCCGAAATATTTATTCGAAAATATTTTTTTCCGAAATATTTATTCGAAAATATTTTTTTCTCGAAATATTTATTCGTAAATATTTTTTCCCGAAATATTTATTCAAAAATATTTTTTCCCGAATTATTTATCCGGAATTATTTTTTTCCGAAATAAAACAACTTTTTTAAAATAAATTTGTAAATATAAAAAAATAATAAATTAATTAAAAAAATATATAATTGAAAATAAATAAAAATAAAATTAAAAATTAAATAATTAAATAAAATTAGTGATTGAAGTCTTGATGGTGTCATGTAGGGGTGTACGCGGTGCGGTTGCGAGTGGTTTTTGGCGATTACGGCGGTTTTTCGATTTTGGCGGTTTTTGAAATTTTCAACCACAACCGAAATTGCGGTTGCGATTATTCGCACGTGCGGTTGCGGTTAAAGTCGCGGTTATGCGGTGCGGTTTGCGGTTCAACCACCTATTAAAATTTGTATAAAAATATATTTTTAAATTGAAAAAATTGGATATTTTTTGTGACTAAAATTTTCATAAATAATTGGTGATATTTCAAGACTAAAAGTCGTGAATACAAAGAAATGTAAACCAACATAATACAAAAGAAATATGATGTATAAGCCTAAGACAAGAAAAGACAATGGGATAAGTCCATGACAAGAAAAGGAAATGTAAAACTAACATAATTCAAAGAAATATGATGTAAGGCCCAAACATCAATGCTAAAGAATTAGCGCCAGGACTTAATTATATAATATAATATATGATTTATTAATTTATATTTATAAAAATATATAATATAAAACATATATATTTTTAATTATATATATATATATATATATATATATATATATATATATATATTGCGGTTTGCGGGTGCGATTGCGATTTTGCGGTTTTTCAATATGCAAATCCGCAACCAACCCGCAAGTATACGAGTGGTTGCGATTGCGGTTGCGATTTTGCGGTTTTTCGATTTTGGCGATTTTTGCGGTTGCGATTGCGAGTGGTTTGCGGTGCGATTGCGGTTTGCGGATAATTCTTACACCCCTTGTCATGTAGGGGGTGGGTGATGGCATGATGATGTAATTTTGGGGATGGATTATGTCATAGAAGGGTGGAGATGGTAAAAATAGGGTGGGGAGATAGTAAAATTGGGTGGGGAGATAGGGGTTTGTAGTTTGTATTTAAACGTTTGTTTGTATTTGAGCAAAAACCTATATATATATATATATGTATATATATATATATATATATATATATATATATACCACCCAATTTTACTATCTCCCCACCCTATTTTATAAATATATATATATATATATATATATATATATATATATATATATATATATATACACACACACCCTTATATGAAGAACAATCAATAACACTATGAAATCATTTATTCCTATAGAATGACCCCGTTGGGGGCACCCAATACAAAAAAAATCTTATTTTTTATCCTCTTTCCATTCGGCAAAAAGGAAAAAAAATCACTGTTCACTGACGACGTCAACAGTGACGTCATCATGAACCGTGTTTTTTATTTTTTTGTATTGAGTGCCATGACGAAACTCTTAGATTAGATTAAATATGAGTTTTATTAAGGTGTTTTTTATTATTCTTTATATAAGGTGTTTGTCATGGAGTGCAACTCTATATATATATAGGATCGCGTTCCACTAGAAACCATCATAAAACTAAAAACTAGAAACCAATGACAACTTAGGCGGGCACATTTAACCACACGCTGTTCAGGCTTTAGCCCCCACTTTTTATCACGCGAGTCAACAAACCCAGTACACACATCCGCCTCTATTTATTTATCCATCCCACCACCTTACATATTAGATACACACATGTATGTATATTTTCATCATATTCATTAATCATTACTAATGTCTTCACTCTTCAGTAACTAAATCATAGTTTCTGAACCACAGTATCTTCCTCCCTCTCCTTTATCTTATTTCCCATTCTCTCTATAAACACAATCACTCCACCTACCCAGACCCATCATGTACCCACCCCTAACCCTGTACAAATCATAAGTTATAAATCAGAATCACTATTTGTACTTACAAAAATCATCAACATTTTAGTGATTTTCATAATTATAAATAGTGAATTTTGTAAGTGTGACTAGAGATTTCTTTAGATGTAATTAGTGATTTCTTAGCAGATTTGAAGCTTCACCACCACCAGCAGCACCACTTACATCTACTCCGGCATCGTTACCACCACCACCACCACCACCTACATATTCAATGAGTCCACCACCTAATTTCTAATTTCAACGAACACCACTAAATCCGAGAACAAATCGTCAATTCATATCACCCCACCGCACCCCATTGAACCACACCCCACCACCACCAGTTCAGAATCGGAATCATAATAACACCGTAATTAACAGATCGGAGACACCATGAGGTCGTCGGTAAAATAGTAATCGCCGGTAATGATGGTAATCGAAGAAGAAGCGTAGTTAGTTAGTTAGTGGGGTGGAGTTTGTATTTGTAGATGGCATGTGGGTGATGTTAACAGATGAGTGAGAAGAGTGTTGATTTAAAAAGAGAGAGGATGAGTGGCCAGATTTAAGTTTATATATATATATATATATATATATATATATATATATATATATATAGTCCTACTCAACTACAAACCAATCTTAAATACAAACAAAAAACTAAATTCTAATCTAATATTTTAAGCTAATCCAATGATCAAACTAAGGGTACCCCAATAAAAAAAATGTATAATAATCTATCCTCTATTCAGGGAAAAAAATTTACTGTTCACTGCTGACATGGCAGTGACGTCGGCAGTGAACAATATTTTTTTTTTATGAATAGAGCCAAGAATTTTATACATTTTTTGTGAAGGTGCCCCTGGCGGGGCCATTAGAATGAATGAAATATAATAAATTTAGTATTAGTTTGTAGTTTGTATTTAAGATTTGGTTTGTATTTGATCAAAAGCCTATAATATATATATATATATATATATATATATATATATATATATATATATATATATATATATATATATATATATAATGGGCTACTCCAATACAAATCTTCTTAGAATACAAATCTAAAAACCAAATTCTAATACAACATTTAAGCTAATCTAATGACCAAACAAAGGGTACCCCAATACGAAAAAGTCTTATAATTCTACCCTCTATTTTTTCATAAAAAAAAATTAAATTTTTTTTAAATAATGACGTGGTAGCAGCTTTTTTTTTAATTTTATTTTTGATGAATGGATAGAGGGTAAAATTATAAGATTTTTTTGTGAAGGTGTCCGTGACGGGGCCTTAGAATAAATGAAATATAATTTATTTTGTATTGATTTGTAGTTCTCATTTTAAGAGTGGTTTGTATTCGAGCAAAAGCTATATATATATATATATGTATATATATATATACACACACACACGTACATTTAATATTAATTATTATTTATTATATCATTTTATATATTTGAGATACATATCAAACAATAAACAAAATGATCACCCATATATATATTTGAGATATCTTAAATAACGTGATATTATTTTTATTTAATTTTTCTACATGTAAGTCCTGTGTATATGTTATTATTATTATATATATATATATATATATATATATATATATATAATTTTGATTTATTTATGCGAATCACAATCTTATTTTTTTATTAAAATTCTAATATATTTATATTAATATATATTCTTTGTTTTTTTATAGTTTTTAAATTTTATTTATAATATTTTATATTTCTTATGCAACTAAAATATTTTTATATTTTAAATTTTAAATATACTAGATTATAACCAATGCAATGCATGGGTTTTTATATTATATTATAAATTTATTTAATATTATAATTATATTTTTATATAATCATTATTTTTAATAATTTTTTAATTTTAATTTGATATAATTTAATATACTAATGTTCACGGATTATACTAATATTTATTTATTATAAATAACGTATACGATTTTTAATATATTTTTATTAATAATTGAGAAATATGATGTGATATTTTCTAGTATATATTAATGATTGTAAGATTTGTTGTCAATTAAAAAGGTAACGTATTTTAATTATAAAGAAAATATTAATGATTGGAAGATATGATACGAATGATCTTTTTAGGTGTTTATAAAAGGCAATATCTTCAAATAAAATTAAATGTGAATAATGCAATCGACTAACTACCATTAATTATATTATGTTATTATTTATTTTAGGTGTTATATTTTTTTTTGAAAATTATAGTGTGATATTTCCGGGCATATATTAATGGTTGTAAGGTTTGTTTTAAATTAAAAGGTAACGTATTTGAATTCGAAAGAAAATATTAGTGATCGAAAGATATGATACGATTGATGTTTTTAGGTGTTTATAAAAGGTAATATGTTCAACTAAGTAAATGTGAAAAAGACAATCGACTAATTACCATTAATTTTATTATGTTAATCGACTAATTACCATTAATTATAACGTGTTTTAATTCGAAAGGAAATATTAATGATGGAAAGATATGATAGGACTGATGTTTTTAGGTGTTTATAAAATGTAATATCTCGAGTAATTACCATTAATTATATAATGTTATTATTTATTTTAGGTGTATTTATTTTTCTTTATAACGAAGGGTAAATAAGTAAATTCACGAAGAACCAAAAACAAGTACAAAAAACAGGTACCAAAACTTTCAATGTTTCAGCTTTTATAGAATAGTATAGATTTGTACTTTTATGTTTTGCTTAACGTGATTATTTCAATTTTTGAATTTTAAATTAAAAACCCAATTTAAACCCAAATCCGATCCGAAACCCGATGATTTGGATTTGGATTTTGATTTTCAAATCCGGATCTAGACCCGAGCCGATCCGAAAACTTTGGATTTGGATTTGGCCAAACCCGATCCGATCTGACCCGTTGTCATCCTTAATCTATATTATATATCTATCTATACTATTACATAAAAGGCGAAACATTAAAAGTTTTGGTACTATTTTTTTTTGTACTTAGTGAATTCACTTATTTATCCTTCATTAAAAAAAAAAAGAAATACACCTAAAGTAAATCATAGCGTAAGATAATTAATGGTAATTAGTAATAATAACATAATATAATTAATGAATCGATTGCCTTTTTCGCATTTACTTTTAGTTAAAAATATTACCTTTTATAAACACCTAAAAACACCAATCGTATCATATCTTTCCATCATTAATATTTCCTTTCGAATTAAGACACGTTAAATTTTTAATTAAAAAAAAACTTTTTCACATTAATATAATAAAATAACGGTAATTAGTCGATTACCTTTTTCACATTTACTTTTAGTTGAAGATATTACCTTTCATAAAAACCTAAAAATATCAATCGTATCATATCTTTCGATCATTAATATTTTCTTTCAAATTAAAACACATTACATTTTTAATTTAAAATAAATCTTACAATCATTATTATATACCCGAAAATAGCACACCATAATCTTCAAGAAAAATATAACATCTAAATTAAATAATAACATAATATAATCTATACTATTATATAAAATCTGAAACATTAAAAGTTTTTGTACCTATTTTTTGGTACTTCGTGAATTTACTTATTTACCCTTCATTATAAAGAAAAATAAATACACCTAAAATAAATATTGACATAAAATAATTAATGATAATTACTCGAGAAATTACCTTTTATAAACACCTAAAAACATCAATCGTATCGTATCTTATATTTCCATCATTAATATTTTCTTTCGAATTAAAACATGTTATTATAAAGAAAAATAAATACACTTAAATAAATAATAATTGTTGGTCCCGGAGTATTGTAGAAGGGGGGTGAATGCAATACTGATAAAATTCAATCTTTAAAACAACAACGATGATAAAGATTGTAAGTTATCATTTTGATGTATGCAAACACAAGTGAAACAAGATTTCTCACAAAATAAATGTTTTATTTATCTTGTGCGAAGTGTTGCTACAACCTAGAGAAAAAGTTTCTCCAGCTTCGTTTTCTCGAGAGAGATACAAGTTGCTTCTCGTGGATTGTCACTTACCTAGAAAGAATTGAGATATGTATCTAAGTAGACTAAGATACTCTGTTGTCTCTATCGCATGGGTTGTTGAGCTGTTGTCATTTTCAAGTGGCAGCTCATTACAATTTGCACACCCATATGACTTTCCTAAATTGCTATACAGACAGGATAAACCGTACAAGTAAAGCAACCCAGATTTTTTCTATTTCTAGCTAATACAATTCTAGTAGATATGGATGTATCATACTCTTTGAATTGAGCAGCCTTGTCTTGTGAATCTCTCAAGCTTCTGTCGTAGTCTTTGCAAGTCTGCTACAAACGATTGAGTGTTGCATCAAATCTGTTTCTTGAACATGTAACCTGTCACGAGCTTTGACTGAGAAAAGTACCCAAATCAAATAATTCAGTATGACAGTAACCTTAACCGCCAAGTCTGCTGTCAAAGGAATATTCAGTGGTTGAAAGTATGAGCTCCTGACAATGTTGCTGTCGAAGCTCCAGACTTGCTGTCAAGTGTGAGAATGTTACTGTCCCATGCTTCTGCCATTGTTGCTTTCAGATGTAGCCTTTGTCGTGACTTGCAACATGTGTCTTCTTGTAATCTTACTCTCAGGATGTGATAGTAACTTTTATTCTTGCTATCTTCTGGATGTATTATTTGAGGCTTGAACAAGTGTATGAACTTCTCCCAAATCATACAATTATTACATGACATCAATTATTCAATTACAAGGACATACTTTGGCTGTGATAGTATGTTCAACTTAGTAAAAACTAAGTACAGGGAAATATAGTTAAGTTGTCTCTATGCTATCACCCATAAATCCCAACAATAACATAACATAATTAATGGTAATTAGTCGAGATATTACCTTTTATAAACACCTGAAAACATCAATCGTGATAATTAGTCGATTAACATAATAAAATTAATGGTAATTAGTCGATTGCATTTTTCACATTAATATAATAAACTTAATGGTAATTAGTTGATTGTCTTTTTTACATTTACATTTAGTTGGAGATATTACCGTTTATAAATACCTAAAAATATCAATCGTATATCAATGGTAATTAGTCGATTGCCTTTTTCACATTTACTTATAGTTCAAGATATTACCTTTTATAAATACTTGAAAACATATTTCGATCATTAATATATACCCGAAAATATCACACCATAATTTTAAAGAAAAATATAACAACTAAAATAAATAATAACATAATATAATTAATGGTAATTAGTCGATTAACTTTTTCACATTTACTTTTAGTTAAAGATATTACCTTTTATAAACACCTAAAAAGATCAACCGTATCATATCTTTCAATCATTAATATTTCTTTCTAATTAAAACACGTTATCTTTTAATTTAATCATTAATATATGCCCAAAAAATATCACACCATATTTTTCAATTATTAATAAAATATATTAAAAATCCTATACGTTGTTTATAATAAGGAAGCATTAGTATAATCCGTAAACATGAGTATATTGAATTATATCAAATTAAAATTAAAAAAATTATTATAAATAATTATTATATAAAAATATAATTATAATTATATCCTTCTATACTATATTATTATAAGCAAACTAGAGATTTTTTGTAGTTTGTTGTTTGGTTAACCAAATTATTCATAACCGTTGGATCTTAAATTCAAGTAGATCATGACCGTTAAACACAACAGTACTAAAAGTTGTTATATATAGAGGTCTATGGCTTGATTCCCGCCAACAATATATTAATTTATATTTAATACTAAAAATTATTACATACAAAGATTTAAGATTTCAATCCTTCCAATAACATATTAAAATTAATTTTTATAATATTATACTATATTATAAATAAATTATAAAAAATTAAAAACAACCCGTATTTTGCACGGGATATAAGCTAGTTAATGATAATTAGTCAATTGCCTTTTTCACACTTTTGGTTGAAGATATTATATTTTGTAAACACCTAAATACATCAATCGTATCATATTTCTCAACCATTAATATTTTATTTCTAATTAAAACACGTTAATTTTTAATTTAAACATTAACATATACTCGAAAATACCACATTACATTATTTAATTATTAATAAAATATATTAACATCCATATACGTTATTTATAATAAGGAAATTTTAGTATAATCCGTAAACATGAGTATATTAAATTATATCAAATTAAAATAAAAAATTTATTAAAAATAACTATTATATAAAAAATAATTGTAATATTAAAAAAAATTATATCAATCGTATCATATCTTTCGATCATTAATATTTTATTTCAAATTAAAACATGTTACCTTTTTAATTTAAAACAAATCTTACAATCATTAATATATATCTAAAAATATCACACCATAATTTTCAAGAAAAATATAACACCTAAAACAAATAATAACATAATATAATTAATGATAATTAGTCGATTGCCTTTTTTATAGTTTTAGTTGAAGATATTACTTTTTATAAACACCTAAAATGATCAATTGCATCCTATCTTTCAATCATTAATATTTTCTTTCTAATTAAATACGTTACCATTTAATTTAATCATTAATATATACCATAAAATATCACACCATATTTTTTTATTATTAATAAAATATATTAAAAAGGGTTTTTTAATAATATATCCCAATTTAAAACATGGTTTTCAAATATGTCCTATATATATTTGAAATTTCAAATCTATCCTAAAATCAGTTTTTCATTCAAATTTTAACAGAAAAGGACCATTGTACCCTTTTTAATTAAATTTATTTTAAAATATAATGTCTCATAAAAACATGATTTGATTAATTTAAATTATAGATTTTAATATTTTATTTGGTTAAGGGTGCCCCTGGCGGGGCCTGTGTAAGAAAAATATAAAAAAAATATTTATTTTATGGTTAAAATTAAAAAAACGCTCCTGACGGGTCCTGTACTAAAAAATATAATTTTTTTAGTTACTAGAATTTTAAAATTGTAGTATTAAAATAATAATAATTAATAGAAGGGTATACTTGTCTCTATAAAACTTAAAAACTGATAATGGGACACATAATTAATAAGTCAATATTATGGGACATATTCGTAAAGTGATCTATTAAATTGGGACATATTATACAAATTCTCTATTAAAAATCGTATACGTTATTTGTAATAAGGAAACATTAGTATAATCCGTAAACATGTGTATATTAAATTATATCAAATTAAAATTTAAAAAATTATTAAAATAATTATTACATAAAAACATAATTGTAATATTAAATAAAATTTATAACATAATACAACAAACCCGTGCAATGATATTAACATAAAATTAATGGTAATTAGTCGATTACCTTTTTCTCATTAACATAATAAAATTCATGGTAATTAGTCGATTGTCTTTTTCACATCTATACTAATCTATTAAACCCAAAAGATTGAAAGTTTGGTCGGTTTGGTTATCCTAATTAATAAAAAAATAATTACATAATATAAATAATGATAATTAGCCGATTGCCTCTTTTACACGTACTTTTAGTTGAATATATTATCTTTTATAAACACCTAAAAACATTAATCAGGTCATATCTTCCGATCACTAATATTTCCTTTCGAATTAAAATAAGTTACCTTTTTTATTTAAAACTACTCTTACAATCATCAATACCCAAAAATATTACACCATATTTTCCAATTATTAATAAAATATATTGAAAATCTGTATACGTTATTTATTATAAGGAAACATTAATATAATCGGTAAATATGAGTGTATTAAATTATATTAAATTTAAAATAAATTTTTTATTAAAACTAATATTAACATAAAAACATAATTGCAATCTATACTATTATATAATAACTGAAACATTAAAAATTTTGGTACCTATGTTTTGTTACTTTGTGTTTTTACTTAATTACTCTTACTAATATTTTAGCATACTTTTATCTAAATATCCTTACTTATATTTTTTTTTTTGGAGTAAAAATATCCTTACTTATAGTTAAGGCCAAATATTGAAAGATATCAAATATATATATATATATATATATATATATGTTAGTCCCGGAGTATTGCAGAAGGGGGGGTTGAATGCAATACTGATAAAATTCAATCTTTAAAACAACAACGATGATAAAGATTGTAAGTTATCAGTTTGATGTATGCAAACACAAGTGAAACAAGATTTCTCACAAAATAAATTGTCCAAAATCAGGATAATAATACAATCAACTTAAATGTTTTAAAAAGTTTTATGGAAAGATTGTTTTAATGATGGAATGGTTTTAAAGAAATGAATGTTTTGATAAGATATATCTGTTTTACTGTAAATGGTCATTGTTTTAGAAATTGTGGATATTAGAATTAGTTGTTTTCTACATGATAAAATTTGAAAATTCAGTAAAACAATAAGATTAAGGATTGATAGAAGTTTCCCAGTTATTCCTTTCGCGAGTAACATTGTACGTTGAAAGTGGAGTAAGAATGATTGGAGAATTTTTTGATATTCTTTTTCTCAAAGTTTTATCTGAGGCAGTGATGGTTAGTAGTAAATGGAAAAGTTTTACTATGTGATTGAAATTAAATGATCTCTTGAGATAGTTTGATTATTGATATTGTTCATCAATGAAATATTCATAAATTGTTGTTCACTATATCATATACTTGCTGAGCGCTCTTTGGCTCACTCTTGCTTTGTTTTACCTAACCCTTTGCAGTTAGGTTTAAGGATGATCTAATACATTTATCCCTGTGAATGAGAGCGATGTGGCATTCTATACAAGATAGATTTCGGAGTTAGAACTGGTAAGCACAGATTGGGATTGCGCTACAAATTAGATGGCATAGTAATTTTGTATTTGGAGCAGAAATAGAAGTTGTAATAATTTGTATAATTTTGTTATTTGTTTCATACCATAACCTGGAATCGATCCTTGGTGAGGAATCGTTGGTGTATTAAGTTTATTTGTAATAAATTGGAATTTGGTTTGGGTTGACATACAGGTGGATAGTCCGATTTACGAATGCTTCATACCGAAATTTTCTAAAATTTTCCTGCATTAAAGTCTAATTAATTATAAAAAGTATAATTTTCAGTACTGGGAAATCGGGGCGTTACAGGTTGGTATCAGAGCGACAGGTTATGGTCACTGAAACAAGTTAGGATGATTAGGTATATGTATTTAAGTGGGACGTTAGATAGGACGATTTAGGATAAGATTTGTCTTAGGATATTAGGGCGACTGTTGTGACGTTATTTGGTATTTCGACATATCGTGTGAGCAGAAATTCGTTCGGAGACTCAATTTAGGACGAGGCAGATAATTCGGAATAGCATACGCTAAATAGATGACCGGAGCTATCGGCTTAGAAGATGCTACGTGCAGACCTTCGTGTACCTTCTGGAGTTTCTTTCCCAACTTCAGTTACCCTGCGAGCGATATAGAGAGTACGAAAAGATGGTAAGCAAGATGCAAAATGCGGTTACTGGCATGTGTTGGAGTAATGGTGTGGTTATTCACTACCACCGTTTGAATTCATTTAATTTATTGATTAGGGAGAATTAACCTTTCTTTTTGTTTCTTCTTATTTTGATAATACCCCATTACCTTTGATAATCAACTATACTTCAATTAATGACGAATTTTTCAGATTTAGTCAAACACATTCCTATTTTTTAGAGATACCTCTATTTTCCAGGGGATCACTTGATTCAACATGACGCGTATAAATTATTGAGACCTTTGAATTCTTTCTATTCTCCCCGAGCATTTGCAATCCTTTATTCAGCATTATATATATAGGGGCCTAGTCTACAGCAAACGTATGTTACAACATACAGTACCGCAGAAACTTTCTGCGGTACGTGTACAGTAGGTTTTTGGTGTGAAAACAGGGGGCTACGTACCGCAGAAACTTTCTGCGGTACGGGTGTGCGGTACGGTATGCTACAACATACGTATGTAGTTGACCACCAGCCATATATATATATATATATATATATATATATATATATATATATATATATATATAAACTCTTGAAACTTTTGGATTCTTTTTGTTTCTCTCTAAATAATTAACCTTCTTTATTCTAACTGGGATGAACAACCCTATGTATGTAGGGGATTCAGGGACATTTTATCTATGTGATAGGGGTCTGGTGGGATGCCACTGATTGTGTTTGTCATGAAAGTACTGAAGGTTGGCCACCTTTTTGTACTATGGCGGTTGACCTAAGTGACAAATACAACCTGAAAATAGTTCAATGATCATATTGATCTCTCTGTTAAATTATTTTACAAAAATTTTCTTATCAAATAGAACTCAGCATTCATTCATACATGCTAACACCTGTTCGTTTTATTGATTCCTTTTGTTGTAAACTTTTGCAATTCCTAAAGTTATCAGTAATTGAAAACAGTGAAGATGGAGACGATGAAATTTTGAGTGGTCTAAGTTACATTTACGTCGAATGAGAATTGGATGATACCATATATAATACCAACTTAGTGATCAAGACATACCATATATAATAATTATCTACCCATACAATTATTATTTTACTCATATATATCTTGGACCACTCAAGCCCATAACATCATATTGGGTTGAAACCCAATTTGTTAGTTTACAAAATTTCATCAAGAGCCTATACAAAATAGGTCTCGAACTTTTCATTTTAACAAAATATGGACTATGTACTATTGTACATGAAATAAAGGTAATTTATGTCATTTTATCTTGAATAAAATTATTTCCCAAGAATGTATGTTACAGTACTAGATAAATAACTAGCGTAACCGCTCGTGCAACGCACGAGCCTCTATGTGAACACCTCTAATTTTGTTCTAAGGAAGAAGGTAGCAGTTGGTTTATTAATTTTTGGACTGGAAACTCGTAATTTTGAAATTGTAATATGAGTAGTGATATGTGTTAAGAGTGAATGCTAATAAGGACTTTATATGGATGTCAATAATATTGTTGAGTCTGATGTACAGGTTCGAGTTATAAATGGGAGGTCGTGTAATTATAAATTTGAGAGAGTAAGATGGTAATCTTTGTCTTTCCATAATGATAGGCACTGTTTTTCATATCAATACGACTACAACCGTCCACAATTAGCCGCAAGGGATAGCATACTCATTGGAGGTAATATTAAACATAACATTGTGATGATAGTATTGAGAAGAGAGAAAGTAAATGCATGGAAGCTGCAAGTAACAGAAGGAACAATTCGAGTTGCAAAAACATATATCAGTGCAAAAATTCTTATGAATTGAAGAATGCACCTTGCTTCTAGCTAGCATGTACTTAAGAATAAATGAATCGTGAAGAAACGAAATATGTTCACGACGAACAATTTTGCTTTCCTTAAAATATGTTAATGTCATATCTATTGCAAGTCTATAATGCAATATTCTCTCACTGATCAGATCATGAACCTATAAAAACAAAAATTCCAATAAGAAATAGACCGAGGTTGCAAAGAAGAATTTGAAAAAAAAAATTGACATGTTCATACTATTCGGCATCACGTCAACTTGGAAAAAGCATATTATGTTAGCTATATTATAAATCCCATATCCAACATGAGATTAGGTGTTACATAATATTCTGTTAAACAAAACACATTCTTTCACGATTAATGTAAACTTGAATATAAGTGGTTAGCCAATTTTTTTTTGAAATTAAATTGAATCTTATTTCAATAATTTAATATATACATAGAGATAAATGTTTGTGATTCTTTTTTTTATCCAGACTCAATAACTTTCATGTATAACCTATAATTTTATCTTAGCATTTTATTTTTCATGTTAATCATTTTTAATAACAAACAGAGTGTAGAATGTGTTTATTTTAGAAAATATAAACAAATGAAGCGTTAATTCTAAAAGGGAAATTATTAAGAAACAGATGTAATGAAAAGAGTGTATAAACATGATTAATGTATTATTTAAAAATAATTTCAATACTAATTTTCTTAATTTAAAATATAGAAGTAATGAATAATGAAATACATTACATGTACTATATTCCTTATATTGGATAAAATTTCAATATTATTTTTTAGGTATCTTTTATCAACTAATTCAAATTAAGTATGATAAGAGATATTATATATATATATATATATTTATTTATATTTATATATTTAAATATATATGAATTATAAATAACATAAATAAAATATATTTAATCGAAAACATACAAGTACAATAAAATTTATAAGATGATGGAATATATAGATAAATAAAACTACGAAAATTGAAAAACTTGATTTATATAAATAATATAAACTAACATTTTATTTACTCAAAAGTGAAAACTAAATAGATAAGTTAAGTTAAAATGACGTGATTTGTCTAATAAGATTTTTAAAGAAACTCGAAAAGTAATGTAGCATAATGGCTATGACATGAATCTCTTGGTGCTCAACTCAGAATGTTAACACACATTCTTCCATTTTTTACATAAATTATAAAGGGATAACACTATTGTTATTTTCAAAAAAATGAGGGTGAAATGGTAATTTCACCAATTTATTGGCACTTTTTGCAATTGGATAGAGGTTTAATATATAGTTGAAAGAAAAAGGGACAAAAAGAGATGATGTAATTTATCTAATATATTTTTAAAATATACTCATAATTAAGTGTAGCATAATAGTTATAACATAGTTTGAGAGGGGAAGGTTATGGGTCGATTCCCAACACTAACAAAATTTCAACTAATTTTTGCATATATATTAAATGGTTGACATTTTTGTTAATTTTCATCAAATAAGGGTAAAATAGTAATTTCACAGCTAATAAAATGACATTTTTTTTGCGTTTGTGTTGATATTTAATATATAGTAATTGATAGATAGATTCAACTTTATATTCATAACAAATAATGTAGATATTCATATTGAACCATCTAAATTTACTGTGATAGATTTTTATTTTAGGATGATACAAAGAGTTTGTAGATATTTCTGTATTAGGTAAAAAGAAATGCAGAAACTATGAAATAATCAGTTATAAATTTAAATTATAAGCAAAACTTTATAATAAAATTGAATTTTAATACTAAAAAAAGAGTTTATATCAAATTACACCAACAAAAAAAAACTAAAGAAGAGGGACCAAATTGTTGTTACTATGAATGTGACCACCGTGTGAACAATCTAGAAATTGAAAACTTTAATTTTATTATTATTAATTAAATTGACCCAAATAACAACCAAGATAGAAATTTTAATATTTCTCCTATAAATTATTTGAAGTCTACATTTTTTAAAGAAAATTACATGTTCACCTATTTTGCATAATATTAAAATTCATAGAGACAATAACTAATTTATAATATACTAACTTATAACTCGTGCAATGCAAGACTCTTTTCTTAATATCTATAATTATATTATTATTTTTAATAATTATGTTTATTAATTTACATATCAATTTTTTGTCAAAAATTATATATATATATATATATATATATATATGATTTTACATGTTCAATTTAATATTTATGTTATATCTTGAATTTTTAAAATTTGATTTAGACGATTTCACAACCCACTTGAAATTAACAAAATAATCGTTAATTTAGTAATGGTTAAAAATTATTTTCCAATTAAAACTACGCAAAAAAAAGAGAGAAGAAATTGTCAAATTTAAGGTTGCAAATTCTAATCGATTTATAAAATCTACTTATATTTTGTTATAATTATCAAAATATCATTCTTTGTTTGAAAAAAGTTCTACTAATAACCAAATACAGTTTTAAAAATAAGTGTAAGAGGGATTTTGTCTAAAACTTTTGTAATCCCGATTCTCATAAGAACCGTTAGATCTTAAAATTAATAGATGAAAACTGCTAGATCTAGCATAAAAAAATATTTTGTATTTTAATATGTAAACTAAAAAATGCATTTATATTGAAATATAAAAAATAATATCAATGATTTATATCATATATAATTAGTTGTCTACATTGAATATGATTATCAATGTACGTATGTCTTCTACATTGAATATGATTACTGTAAAATATTCGTAATAATATTTTATTTTGAGATTATGAGTGTTTCCATTTGGCTAATAATTATTAAATCATCGTAGAAATAAAGATAATTATATGAGATTTGTGTGGGCTGTAAAATCAATCAAATCTATTTTATTAATCTAAAGATAGAGTCCAAATAGTAAATATGATTTTTTTAATATTAATAAAAAATAAATAAAATAATATTCTAATACAGCCTTTTTTAATACAACCTTTTAAGATTATAATTTTCTTTTTAAAATTTATTTATAATAAAACCTTTTTATTTATATCCTATTTAGATTATAATTTTCTTTTTGTTCTGATATAATCTTGATCGTCTATTTTTTAAAAATACTATATTCGATGGTTTTGTTGATTTTGGCGGTACATAGACCAAAATTAAGATACCAAAATTATGGAAAAGATCTCTCATATGTTTATTATTTATATAAATATATTAAGGATATAATTTATAATCCAACGGACGGTTTGTATCCCAACTTTTTAATCTAACGGAACATATGCTTTTGGTAGTACAGTGACTCGATCAAATATCCCTTTTATACTTATTATATATAAGGATATAATATTAAATTTTTAATATTTATATGTTATTAATTTACATATCAAATTATTGTTAAAAATTGATATACATAAAATTTTACACGTTCAATTTAACATTTGTGTTAGAACTTGAATTCTTAAAATTTGATTTAGACGATTTTACAGTCCACATGAAATTAACAAAATAATCTTTGATTTTGTGATGGTTTAACAATTATTTTCCAACTAAAACTACGCTGAAACAAAAGAGAGAAGAAATTGATGATTTTTTTAAGTTGAAAATTCTATTCGATTTATGAAATCTACTTATATTTCATTTTTCAAAATACCCTTCTTATTATTTGAAGATAGTTCTACTAACAACCAAATTCATTTTTAATAATAAGTGTAAGAGTGATTTTATCCAAAATTTTGGTAGTCGGTAGTCTAGTCTTCAGTAAGACAAAAAAAATGAAAATCGTTAAATCATAAAATAAGTAGATGAAAAACAGTGGATCTAACATTAAAATATTTGGGGTTTTTTTCATAAATACCCTTGTCTAGAAATTCTTTTGCAAAAATAATTTTCAAAAAAAAATTTCAAAAATACTATCTTATTTGCAAAAACACTACCTTATTTGTAATGGTTGTGCAGTAGGTTTCTTTCAATTGTATATGTGGTTGCATATGCAACTGAAAATTACAAGTTGAATTTTCATTTTTCTTACCAACGTCCAGTTGTATATAAGGGCTGCGCAACATCAAAAACTGAAAATTCAAATTTCAATTTTTAGTTGCATTCAGTTGCATAGGTTGCATATGCAACATAATGCAACTAAAAACTGAAATTTAAATTTTCATTTTTTGCTGCTGCCCAACCCTTATATATAACTAGAAGTATAGTTGGAATTCAACTTTCAATTTTTAGTTGCATTCAGTTGTATAGGTTGCATTTGCAACTAATACAACTAAAAATCTAAATTTTAATTTTCATTTTTTGCTGCTACGCAACCCTTATATATAACTAGAAGTTAGAAAAAAATGGAAATTCAACTTTTAATTTTCAGTTGCATTGAATTGCATATAAGGTTGCATATGCAACCTTGAAAGGCATATGACTCAGCCTATTTGTATTTAGAGGATCTTAATCCAATTAAATTAGTTTGTAATAAGTAAATAATATTAACTGTCACAGGAATTTCAAAAGTTGACAACTGTCAGAAGAAAAATCAACAAGTCAATCGATAGTTTTGATGTTTCACACTGGAAGAAGATTCAGTTGTCTGATCAAGCGTCAATGTAGCATTGAAACACATGGATTTATTTGAAGGACAGAGATTTCTATAAGTGATAAGAAATAGTATCAGTACAGAATGATTGAAGAGAGTGAAGAAAAGAAAAAGACCACAGTTTAAAGTCAAGATGAAGAACAGAGATTGGAGTTAGTCCTTCATGAATCAGACAGTACATCGAGCGTCAACAATGATCCAGTGTATGTTCATTATTATAATTACGTGATCCACAGTGAAGTATTGACTATTAAAGAATTTGTATTAATTCTATTTTAATTAATCAAATCAAATAATTAATTTAAATAAATTAATTAATTCTATCAGAATTAATATATTTTTTAAAGTAATTATTAGATTAATTAAATCAGAATTAATATGAAAAAGAAATAGTTAGTTAAATGATTTTTGTAAATCATTTGATTAATTATAAGCTAAAAATATGATAATATAACTATCAAAGGATAGTTATACCGATTGTCATATTCAGTTCAAGAGGGATAGTCATATCAATATAATGGACTGGACAGTCATATTTCATTCAAGGGAATTGTCATACCGAAAGTTATATCCAAGTATATGATTATTGGACTGTCATATTAAACTCAACTAATTGTCATACCGAAAGTGATATTGGAATGGATAGTCTTATCTAGTTCAACAGACAGTCATATAAAGTATAATGGATAGTCATACCGAAAGTTATATTGGAAGAGACTGTCATATTAATTACAGTGGATAGTCATACCGAATGTCATATTATTGTTAATTGATTGTTATATCAATTAAAAACAAAACAATATGACTATGGCTGTGATATAAAAGACAGCAGGTTGCAAAGAGGTAGTAGACAATCCGAACATAACATCCTTACACAATACATCAGCTTATCTCTCTCTCTCTCTCAAGCTCAAGAACACATACAAAATCATTTCTGTAAATTCAAGTTCATCTCAATTGTAATATTCTATCCATTGGAACTTGTTTACGTGTGATTCTTGTACTACTAGCGAATTAAGTTTCCTAGTTCACAACTTGATATCTTGATTTTTATTAACTAATTTAGAAAAGTTCATGTCGAATTTTCTAATTATTTATTAATTACTTGATAATCATTTGTACTGATTTTGTAACACCAATCAAGTTAATATATTGTTATATTCAACTTGAAATTTGTGTTATATTATTCCGCTCAAATTTGTTTAAGTTAAATTTTATTTAAAGAACAAATTTCGATAAAATGGTATAGATTGTATTCAACCCCCCCTTCTACAATCTTATTGGACCTAACAATTGGTATCAGAGCTTACTGATTGATACACAAATCAAGATCCTAATTTTATTCCGTCAAAAATCAATCTTGAATTTTTAACTCTCTTAAAAATTCATCATGTCTTCAAAAGGCATTGTTAAGATTCCCATGTTTAATAAGGACAATTATGCAATGTGGAAAAATAAAATGGAGTTGTTCCTTGATGTCACAGATTCTAAATATTTGGGTGTTCTACAGAATGGACCTATAATTCCAACACAACATACAACTGAATCTATAGTTGGAGGAACTGTTGTAACACCTGCAACAACTAGTCCAAAGCATGCTGCTTCTTTTACTCCTGATGAAAAGGAGGACGCCGGACTAGATAAGAATTTGAGACTTATTCTGATAGATTCCCTAGATGCTATGATGTACAGTCATGTGATGAATTGTAAAACTGCAAAGTACATGTGGGAAACCATTGAGACTATTAATGAAGGAACTGATGAGGTTAGGGAAAACAGACTTCAAATTTTAACCTCTGAATATGAACACTTTAGAGCTGGTCCTAATGAGGGCATTCAGGAAGTGTTTGAAAGGTATAACAAAATAATCAACAACTTGCAAGTTCATGGCAAGCAATATACACAGAAGGAGATTAATATGAAGTTTTTGTTGACGATGCCCACTCATCTTGAACACAGGATAACGGCCATCAGAGAATCGAGAGATTTGAATAAGATTGCTCTTGAAAGGTTGTTTGGTGTTCTGAAAACCTATGAACTGGAACAAGTACAGCAGAGGGAGGTCACTGGTAAAGGAAGGGTGCCAAGTTCATCTACAGCTCTTGTAGTTGAAGCACCTAAAAAAGTGGAAGCTAAGGTTGTTCTACCTTACAGCTCAGACAAGGAACAGATTGAAGTAGAACAGGGTCAGACACCACCTACTCAGGATGGTGGAGACTTTTACTCACTAGAAGAGCTAGATCAACTGGAAGACGAATCCATGGCATTAATGGTAAGGCAATTTGACAATTTTAGATTCAGAAGAAATCCAAAGTACAGGTTCAAGTCAAATAACAGATTCCAGAGAGGAGGCTCTTCTTCCTCTAGTAACAGGGGAGGATACAAAACTGGATCCGTTGACAGAAGCAAGTTTCGTTGCTTCAACTGTAATGAATTGGGGCACTTTGCCACTGAATGTCATAAACCCAAGCAAACTCAAAGAAGAGACTTTGCTACTGAGAAGAAGAAACCTGGAAAAGCTTATGTTGCGGCTGGTAAGAGTTGGGATGACACGGACAGCGAAGATGAAGAATATGGAAATCTTGCGCTGGTGGCAAATGGTGAAGCATCTGATCATCAGAACAAACCGGTAACTCTTACTGACACTGAATTGATTCGTAGTCTATATAATTCTTTGGGTAATGCACAAATTGGATATAATAGACTAGATCTGCTAAGCACTAAACTTGGAAATGAAGTGTCAGAATTGAAAAAGGTACATATTAATCAAGATCAACAAAGAGATGAAATAACAATGCTTCTTACCAAGGAGAAATCTATTCTAGAAGTTGTTGGCAAACAAATGGCTAGAATTACTGAACTCGAAACACAGGTCAGGGCTTGTTATAATTCTGTTAAAATTTCTAAAGAGTTCTTTAACAAACAAGCTGCAGAACAAACAATAGGTATAGGGTATGGCTACAATGAAGCTGTTGGATTATTGGGCATAAATTCCCCTAACCTTGTTAGTGCTAAAGAAAGGGGTATACCACATGTTCTTAAGAAAGTTAAAGATCCCTTCTTTAAGAAATCTGATGCTGGACCACCAGATATTCTTTCTATGCTCATCTAGGAAGAAATAAGAAATGAGGATAGTGCTAATGGCATAATTCTTGAAAATGTCAAAACTGCTAAGAAACCAGTTAAGCATGTTGAGTTAACTAGTTCATCAAAAAGTAGTTTAAGTGACAATAAGTGGAAAAAGAACAATACCATGTCTGATATGCATACCATGCCTATTATTGATTCATCTCATAAATCATGTGGTATTATCAATTGTATGACTTGTGCTTTTAATAGTATGCAAGCATATTTTAATGGTAGTTATGCATGTGATAAACATACTGCTCCTCGACAGCATATGAACAGGAACAATAATGTTCGATCAAAGACTGCTATTCCTCCTCAAGTTAGGAGAGAGACATTTGTACCTAAGACCAAACAAAGGGTTACTAAGAATGTTTACCAGGTCAAATGTCCAGTCAATGACACAAGTGTTAGTGCTGCTAAAGAAATATGGATACCCAAGATAAAACAAAAGATTTTCAAATCTGTTTATAAGGTTAAATGTTTATTGGTTAAAGATGTTAAAATTAAAAATGTTGTTTTGCCTGATAAAGGCCAATATTTTAAATCCGCAGGACCCAATCAAATTTGGGTTCCGAAGAAGGTTTAATCCGTTTGTCATTGCAGGGTGTTGAGCAGGTTGAACGAGTAACCTGGATCTTGGATAGTGGATGTTCAAGGCATATTACTGGAGACAGAACCCTGTTGACAAATGTGGTGGAGAAGGCCGGCCCAATAGTTACCTTTGGAGATAACAGCAAAGGTAGAATTGATGGATATGGCAGACTTGAAGCTGGAAATGTTATCAAAGAAGAAGTGTCCTTTGTAAAAGGACTTGAGCATAATTTGCTCAGTATTAGTCAATTCTGTGACAAAGGATTTGAGGTCCACTTTAACAAAAAGAATTGTCTAATTTCACACAAAAGAAGTGAACAACCATCACTGACAGGAGTCAGAAAAGGAAACTTGTATGTAGCTAACTTGAACACTGGAAGCACTGAAGAATTCAATTGCTTCTATTCTAAAGCGTCCACATATGAGAGTTGGCTATGGCACAAGAAACTCTCTCACCTGAATTTCAAAACAATGAATTCTCTTGTTAAAAGAGAATTGGTGAGAGGTTTGCCTTCTATGGAATTTACACAGGAAGGACTATGTGATGCATGCCAAAAAGGGAAGATAAAAAGGGCAACTCACAGGAGCACTGACACATCATCAATAACTGAACCATTACAATTACTTCATATGGATTTGTTTGGTCCTGTTAATGTGATGTCAATGTCAAGAAAAAGATATGCTCTAGTGATTGTTGATGATTTTTCTAAATTCATATGGGTCTTGTTCCTACATTCCAAAGATGAAACTCCACAGCTAGTGATTGATCATATCAAGTTGATTGAGCTGGATTCGAAGCATCTAGTAAGAGCGATAAGGTCAGATAATGGAACTGAATTCAGGAATACAGTTCTAAATGACTTCTGTACAGAAAGGGGTATAACAAGACAGTTCTCGGCTCCAAGAACTCCTCAGCAAAATGGGGTAGTTGAAAGAAAGAATAGAACCTTGGTTGAAGCTACTCGTACTATGCTAAGTGAATCAAGGCTTCCATTAAGCTTTTGGGTTGAAGCTGTCAACACTGCATGCTATACCCAGAATCGAACACTTATCAACAAAGACTTAATGAAGACACCTTATGAAGCGTTAATTGAAAAGAAACCAACACTTAAATACTTTCATGTATTTGGGACAAAATGCTTTGTGCTAAAAGAAGGAGATGATCAAGGAGATAAATTTGAAGAAAAAGCACATAAAGCAATTTTTATTGGTTATACAAGAAGAGCCTACAAGGTGTATCTAATTGATCAACAGAAAACAATGGAAAGTGTCAATGTTACATTCGATGACATAAAACTCCCTAATATCCAAACTGAAGATTCATCTGAAAAGCTATCTTTTGAAGATATGACAGATATAGATTCAGATGATGATAGTCCACCTGATGTGTTTGCTGATGCTAATGACAACAATGTCAATGATGAGACTAATCAGAATAATGGTGATGAAAATTATGATAATATTGAAAATATCACTCATACTTCTGAACACTCATCTAATCATCCTATCAACAACTCAGGGGGAGTTATTGAAGGATCAACTAGTCATATTCAACATCACAATGAAGAACAAGGCGAATCATCAAGACTAAATCTTCCTAGATAGACTATTTGGAATAGAGCTCATCCTTTTGAGCTAATCATTGGTGATCCAGATGTTGGTGTAAAGACTAGAAGAGCTTTTCAAAATCAATGTAATTATTCAGGGTTTCTATCTGAAATGGAACCTAAGAAAACTGAAGAAGCTCTTTTAGATCCCGATTGGGTGATTGCTATGCAAGATGAACTCAATCAATTTAAACAACAAGAAGTATGGAAGCTGCTGCCCAGACCTACAAATAGAACAGTGGTTGGTACTAGGTGGGTATTCAGAAACAAACTTGATGAAGATGGTACAGTAACAAGAAATAAAGAAAAACTAGTAGCAAAAGGTTACTCACAATCTGAAGGCATTGACTATGATGAGACCTATGCTCCAGTGGCTAAACTTGAGGCCATTAGGATATTCTTGGCATTCGCGGCATTTTCTAACTTTAATGTTTATCAAATGGATGTCAAGAGTGCCTTTCTGAATGGAAAGCTGGATGAAGAGGTATATGTAGAACAGCCACCTGGTTTTGAAGATCCAGATCTATTGGGTTATGTTTACTTTCTCTTCAAAGCTATTTATGGTCTTAAGCAAGCACCAAGGAAATGGTATGACACTCTCTCTGAATTTTTACTTAAAAATGAATTTATTAGAGGTGTCATAGACAAAACTTTCTTCACAAAGAAACATAAGAATGATACAATATTAGTCCAAATCTAAGTAGACGATATAATATTCGGGTCTACTAATGATCTTCTTTGCAAGAAATTTGCTAAGTTAATGCAGGGTAAGTTTGAAATGAGCATGATGGGTGAGCTGAAGTTCTTTCTTGGATTGTAAGTAAGTCAAAGGACAGATGGAATATTTATCTATCAATCCAAGTATGTCAAGGAGCTTCTCAAGAAATATCAAATGGAGGACTCATCTTCAGCAAGAATACCATCATCCATAGCGGTCAAATTTAGAGCATGTGAAAATTCTATCAAGGTAGATATCACAAGCTACAGAGGTATGATAGGCTCATTACTTTACCTTACTGCAAGCAGACCTGATATTATGCATGCTACGTGGTTGTGTGCAAGGTTCCAATCGGATCCTAGAGATCTTCATCTCATTGCTGTTAAACGAATCCTGAGATATCTTAAGGGTACGCCTAACTTAGGCATCTGGTACCCTAAAGATTCTGGTTTTAATCTTGTTGGATATACAGATTCAGATTATGCAGGAAGTGTTGTGGATAGAAAAAGCACCTCTGGGAGTTGTCAATTCCTAGGTGGTAGACTGGTTTCCTGGTACAGCAAGAAACAACAAACAGTTTCCAACTCAATAACTAAAGCTGAATATATAGTTGCTGGAAGCTGTTGCGCACAGATTTTATGGATCAGGAATCAGCTGAGAGACTATGGCTTTGTACTTGATACAATTCCTATTTTATGTGACAATACAAGTGCCATAGCAATCTCTAACAATCCTATGTAGCACACAAGGACAAAGCATATTCACATCAGGTATCATTTTATTCGAGAGCATGTCATGAATGGTACCGTGGAGTTACTTTTTGTACCTACGGAAGAACAAATAGCAGATATTTTTACTAAGTGTCTTGATGAATCCACATTCACCAGACTTGTTGGTGAATTGGGTATGTTAAATAGTCCTAGTAATTAAACTAGTTAATATATGAGATTTGATCTTTAATAATTTACAAGTGGTTAATGTGTTAATATTTGTTATTGAAATCACTTGTATAATTATTTTATCAACTTATAATTTTGCTTGTTTCTTCTTAAATTCTTGTCATTATCTTCTTTGTATATTTCTAAATACTTCTTGTAATTTTAGAGTAATTCATTTTCCTTAAAAATATTTTTCTCAAATTTTACAAGCTGTAATTTATGAGAAATCTATTTTTCTTGAAAATGTCATTATTTTAAAATTAGTTTCATTATTTTTGATGTTTAATAAATTATATTTTCTTTTTGAATAATTTTTTATATGGAAATTATTTTATTAGAAAATTTATAGATTTATTATTTCACCATAAATAATTATGTAAATATTTATTATTTTATTTTATTTTATTTTTGATTTGTAGTGTTTGTCCTTTTGTTATTAATGTTTGATTTCATAAAAAGGATTACCTATGATTGTTTTAATAATTTTTATTATGTCTGCTAATATTAGTGTAAATTAGTGTGTTATTTATAGTTTATTATTTAATAATTAAGTTGCTTTATTATTAGAATTTGTTAGAATTGTAAATAGTCTGTTAATATTCTAATGTTAGGTTAGTTATATGAATTGGTTTGTTAAGATATAACAATCGGTATAACAATCCATCTAATTGTTATATTCGAGTTCTTTTTGTTTTATTAATTAGTTTTACTGTTAATATAACTCTAGATATAACTAATTATTTAAATAGTCATATTACAACTTTCGTTGTATATAACTGTAGTTTTTTGTATAGTTTTATTAGTATTTTTACTCGAAATATAACTATCGATAAAACAATTCTACCGATTGTTATATCCTGTGTTTTTCAATAGTTATATTAGTGTTTAATTGTTATATAACTGTTAGTTTATGATAGGTATATTACGTTTACACGTAATATAACTATCGGTATGACTATCAAACGATAGTCATATTACAGCTGATTAGTACTTAAACCGATAGTTATATCCTTAGTCATATCAGTCTGTTTTGTTAAAAATATTGGTGTGTTAAGTCACCCAAGTTACTATCGATACATACACATATATACGCGTATAACTATCGAATTGATGCCGATTTTCGTCTCTAATCACACTATAATCACGTTCTAAGAACAACAATCGATTACCCAGTCGATTATCTTCAAAACTACGGTTCAAATGTGAGATTTGGTTGAGTTTTGATAATTTTGAATTTAAAATTTTCGAATTTTCGATTCAAAATTCAAGAGGAATGGTTGTGATTTTTCAAAAACTAATAATATACGTGTGTTTGTATTGATATGGAGATCATTGCCTCAAATTTTCAGAATTTTTGGTGAAGAATTCGATTTTTCGAATTTTTAATTCGAATTTTGTGAATTAATTAGTTTAATTGTTGAATTTTTCAGATTCCATAAAGTTAATATTTGATTTGGAATGGCTGACACTTATAATAATTTTGAGATTGTTAATCACAATTTTATTGGATATTTTAATCCCGAGGATTGCTCGGTGGATCGTTTCAAGCCTTGGATAACGTTTCTGAACGAACAAAATATCTGTAGCCATGCTATAACTGCAAATGTTCCCATGAAATTTGGTCCGCTTAAACTAATGTGTACTACAGCTTTGGTGGCCTCAGATAGAAGATCATTTTCTTTCAACTTTAATGATAAGACATATACAGTGGATGAATCTGTCTTCAATGCGGCTCTGAGACTTCCTACTGAACAGTTTGCTGAACCGCCTTCAACTGATGAGTTGGCCCAATTCTTTACACATCTGAACTATCAAGGTCAATTGGATCTTAAATGTCCCCTCAAAAGCAACCTTGTTCAAGAGTGGAATATTTTCTTCGAGATCATCGCAAAGGTCTTTGCCAATTCTACCAAGAGTAACAATACCGTCATCACACGTATGTTACAGTCTATTGGTTACTCAATTGCTCATAACAGAAGGATCAACTTTGGTAGCTTGCTCTGGCCTATTTTGTTAAATCGTGTGAAGAAGGCTAAGAAGAACTTTGGGAAAGGTAAACTGGTTAAGTGTCATTACCCTCGATTTTTGACATTAATTTTTAATCATCTTATGCCTGAGGATCAGCCTACTCCTTTTCCAAATGATCGAGTTCAATGGTCTGGTAAACCAAACAAGAAGTTCTACACTAGGTTGGATACTTCTGGTACTCCGGTGCATGTTCCAGTGGTCATAACACCCTATATGTCTACGTTCATAAATTTGCCAAATGTTATGGCTCAACCAGTTGCTGGGATACTTGCAATTGAACAAGCTCCAGAACCTGAAGCAGAACAAGCAGCACCTGAACCTCAACCTGATCCTGAACCCTTAATTGCTCCTGAACCTCAACTTCCAGTGGATCAACCCACTCAGAGTGAAGATATTGCAAATGTAAATGATCAGGTATTTGACTCAACTTCTTCTCAATCTCAATATCTTTCTGAAAGTCAATCAGTTATGAGAAATGACCAAGGGGCTGTACAACCACAACCTCTAACCCAGGTCAATGCACCAAACACCAAATCCAAATTCTCTAAACACTATCACAAAAAGAAATTGTCAGTCAAAAGATATAATCCAAGTAGTGATGTCTTGAGTGAAACTACAGCTCTGCCCTTACAAAAGAAAAGTAAAACTATATCTGAGGCAACTGTAAACCCCTTCATTTCTTCAAGCACACCCCTGTTACTCACAATAGGAGAAGACATTTTCTTAAATGAAGCTGAAAACACTATCATGCAAGAAGATCAAGTTACAGTGCCTGCCATTGCTACGATAGAAGAACTCTCACAGGTTGATAGGGATTTGCGAACTCCCATTGCACCACCACTGACCTTCCAAGAGGAGGCTAGGGTGATTTCTGATGTAGGTACAATGAATGCAGCTATGGAATATGAGAGGAGTGATGTATGGATTACCTCAAATCTGAGTGAAACACTAGCACGTGAGGTGAGTGATACTCAGAGAGCTATTGAGGTGAACGCACACAATGACACAAACACTCTATCTCTTATGGAACAACTTGATCAAATGAAAGAAAGTCTTGCTCAAGCTGAAGAGGATAACAAAAACTTAAGGTTTGACATGGATAACATGAAAACTATCCTCAACAACAAGATCAATGCAATCAAACTCTTTAAACAACAAGCAATTGAAGACTCTGGAGATGTCACAGTGGCTCAAGATCTCATTATAGCTTCTATGTCAAATCAGATTGAAGATCTTCAGAATAACATAAATGAAAATCACTTGTCCACTGAACATCGTCTCAGTATAATTAAAAGGCAAAATGCTCATCAAGCAAAAGGGTTGAGTCACTTGTATAATATCATTAGTAGAACCATCACACCAATAGAAGAAGAAAGAAAATTTTTTGAAGGTCAAGGTGGAGGAGGTGATGGTGATGAACGTGACCCAAGACCTGCTGACTTTGTTCCATCTGTAGAGGATTCCTCAACTAAGGGGGAGAAGTCAAGACAGGGAGAAAGCTCAAAAGAAGGAGAAGGGGACAAGTTTAAATCTGATCAGGGTGATAAGAGAGATAAGGGGAAGAGGAAAGTAATTGGAAGTTTTGACATGCCTGAAGAGCCTGAAGATATTGAAGGTTACTACTACACAGGTGAACCAGATAATTTTGACATGTTTGCTGATTTAGAGTTCACTGATGTGGGAGAAGTATTACCTGAACCAGATCTCAGAGACTAGGAAGATGAAGCACCAATAGACTCGGAAGCTGAAGCTGAACAGATACGTCTAGATTTTGAAGCTGAAGCAGAAATTGATAGACAAGAAGCTCAACTGAAATTGAGGGATGATAGGCTTAAGAAGACATTGGATCTGATTGCACATAAAGAAAAACTTCAAAAAGAGGAAGCTACAGCAATGCAATGTCAACATGCACTTAAGGTACAAGCAAGGAAGACATACATCAGGTTTAAAAGTGGTGACAAGTGGGAACGAGCTCAAAAAGTTATAGACTCACCACAAACTTCTGAATATGATGATCATCGGTTAAGTGCTATACTTGATGAGTTTAAGAAGTCAAATCCAATACATGAAATGTACGTGAAAGCCTTACAAACAGAAGTCATCAGGATATCTTCTGCCTTTGACCCAAGAACCGATGAGTTAGTAATTTTTGTTGAATGTCATAATGTTGGAACACACAGAGTGTCCCTTCAGTTCTTTTATGATAGAACTTTGACAGAACTCTGGGCTCTTAGGCCAAAGGTGAGAACATCTTCTGAATTGGGCATATTACTTCATGAAAAATTCAAAGAATTTGCTGAAAGGGCTGGACCAGAAGTGATAGAAGAGCCTAAGCAAGTGAAATTTCTTAAGGGTGAAGTAATACATACAGTGAAACTTAAGACGAAAGATTTGTATGAACACTCTGCTAAACATTTGATATTTGTTGAGCACATTCTCAGAAATCACATGTTTTATTTAATTACCAATTACAACAATATCATCTTGAAAATATTAATTAATCAACTACAAGAAACTGGTTTGTCATAGTCTTATATCTTTATCTAAATAAACTCGCGATTATTTTATTGTACAAGCTTATAATATCGAAGATAACTTATTGCTAGTACAGCTAGGTCAAGTTTGGGGACCAATCTAACCGTCCTTTCGGAGATCGGAGAAGACTTTGCAAGGTTCTATCTATCTACCTGTTTGCTTCTAATCAACTGCAGAATAAATAGTTAAAAGAAAATTGATATCCAACCAACGTTGAATGTGAATTAACTATCCCAATACTTCATTGCGAAGTTTAATATTGCTCCCGTTATGAAACATTGCTGCTGCAGGTGATTCTTATCAATATTAAATTCTATTTACCCGACAGTGCTTAACATATATTTGCAATATGTACTAGAGGACATAATGATAATAAAAGTAGAAATGATGTTACTAGAACGCTACTAGCTAGTATCAGTAATTGATCTGAGAGTCAATCGCTCAACTAAATCTATAAGTATAAAATAATTTTAAAAAAACAATATATATCACTAGCCTGCTTTGCTTAATAAAGTTTCGCATATATGTAGTTGCCCCCATCTTTCCTAGCCAAAAGAAAGTAGTACTTGCAAATCCCTTCTACATTTGCAGATATTCATTTCTAAAAGAGAGTTTTTAATTTATTTGTAAATATTCATTTCTAAAAGAGGGTTTTTAATTTATTGACAAAACGAGAAAGGTGATCACTTATAAAAAGCTTCTGGTGATTGAGAATATTATTTCCTATAGGTTTAGCAGATTCTAATTTGCATCGTAATTAATTAGTTGAAAAGAACTATTTAGAGAGGAACCTTCGCCTAATTACTTTAATTAATTAGTACAAATTTTATATCTTTCTTTTTAGTACAACTCAGTCGTATATATTCGGGGGAATGTTTTTGAGGAGCATCCTTGTATCTTTTACTTTGCTTAGTGTTTCTTTGGAATAAAAGGTTAATGTGGCTTATGTAATGCTTTAGTTTTTTCTTCAAAGTGACCATCATGCATCTGCAAATCACAAGATGCCCACCCAATCTTTTTTGGCCTAAAGTAGTTAACTAGTTTTAATCACTCTCTCCTTGAAGTAATCACTGGGGATGTATCAATTTGCTGAGACCGTGATTCAGGAGTTTACCATACCAAGATCATAAATTCGATTTCAGTATAATATATGGAAGTAATTAAATAAACGATCATGTTTGATGGGTATAAGTGTATTAGTTGACCCAAATACCGGATTATATATATAAAAAAAGTTTACTTCCTCTAATCAGTAACCGATTATTTACTCAATAATCTAAAATTTCATGCACATGCTTAATGGTGATCAGCTTGCTTTGAATTCATGAGTGCACCTACCCATCCATAAACTCTTCTATTGCGTCATGGACTGATTACCAAACTTGATCATGTATAAATACTGTACCATATAAAAGATCTATTATACCGTCGAGGAGAAAAGCACGTTGTAGGGCTTGATGACGACGCTATATATAGTTGCTACTCCTTCGTTCTCAATCAATTCTTTGTCTTTCAGGTTTTTAGTTTAAGGTGTATTTTAAGAATAATTTCATAATTTATTTTTAAAATGTTCATTTTTTTGTATAAAAATATAATGTATATATTTTTATACAAAAAAAAGAACATTTTAAAAAGAAGCTGTGAAACTATTCTTAAAATAATGTGTGGCAAAAAGTGTAAAAAAAAAAAGTAAAAAATTAATTGGAACGGGGAGTCTGATTTTATTAGTTCGTTAACTTCAAGTCTAGCATCCAGTTCTCGATAGTGAATGTCTGAAGAGTAAGAATTTGTGAGTACTAAAATTCATTTGAACGACTATTAATCTATACAAATATAGTTTTTTTTATAAGGGTGCTGGTCCACAACCAAGGATATATAGCCGGCAATATATTATATTATTTGCAAAATTTTTATACTTATAGAAAAACACTAAAACTAAAAAATTAACTGAGTACGCCCGTCTCTTGCATTTACATCAATTTCTTGTTTAAATGTATTTGCGAAATATTTTCGCGGAGGAATAGTTGCAACAAAACAAGACAACACTTCACATTTAAGTCCACAGTGCAGTGGTGATTTTTTATTCTTAGCTAGCAAGCAATGATGTTGAGCAAAATACTACATACATATAGATTGCAGCATGGTATTCATAACTACTGCAGTGTTTCTTTTACATGCTTGCATGATATCCGCAATATAGAGATACACTTTGCCCGTTTAGGTGCATCTAGCTAGCTAGGGTATATGTATACTATGCATATTAACAATGTGAATGTTCATGTTTGTTCATGTTCGCTTATATATTACTCCTATAATTATAATAATAGTAAAGGTTTTGTTGTGTAAGAACATTTCAAATCCCTGCCAACAGTACAATTTCAAGCTATCAAATCTGAGTTGAAGCAAAAATACAAATTCAAGCTAGCAATCAATTCCCTGCCAAAACACAGACGCGGATTATGAGGATAAAGCTGTTTTTGGAGCTCATAAATCAGCAGTAAACAACATTATAGTATTAAAGTTAAAAGCTGAAACAGTAACACCAGTTAATTTAGTAATTAACTAGCTACAAGACAAAACAATTTTTAATCATACACATGGTCAAATAATCCTTCATCAAAGTGTAATAATAATAATAATTTACTCAAACAACAACATTAATAATTGCTCCCCCCCTCCTTATCCCCTCCTTAATTTCTCTTTGTCTTTCTTGTTCAGACTTCAGTCTTAACAATGTCAATACATTTGAATCAAGAGAGTAAGTGTCTTAAAAAAGCTATATATGAAGCCTTTTTTTTATTTAATTTAAGATTTAGGGTAGGGGAAGAATTGTGTACCAGGAGTTAGAAGATCAAAGGGATAAGTAGAAGAAGTGGTAGTGGTAGTGAAAAGATTTGGTTGTTGAAAAATGGCACCACCAACTGAAGAGGAGGCCTCTTGAACAGGACCTTGGTCATAAAGGATGCCTTTGAAGATATGGCCTTGTATATTCACTGATGTTTGGTATGCATACTGATCCACTGCATTCTCATCACAGCTCACTCTAACACATCGAAATGTTGCCGGAAAACTCGCTTCTGCCGGAAACTCTACTCCTTCATAACCTAAAATGTGTTATTCATCATGCACAAATATTCATAGCTTGTAGGTAAAATTACCCATCCTATATGCTCATAATATTCGTTTGCTAAATTATAATTAATTATATGTGCTTATAGTTATAACTTAATTGTCACCAAACTTCATTAGGTTTAATGTGTAGAATGATCTAGGGTTTAATTAGAATTCGTAAAGTTTTCGATTTTCATCACCTACAATATTCTAAATTTTCTTTGAAATATTTAGTTTTAGAAAAGAAACTAGACCTTTGCATCATATGTGTTCTGAGATGTTGAAGATATACTAAGATCCAGTTACGGATCTTAACCTCTAACACCTTAGAATTCTAATTTAGATGAGTTAATTACTTAACATGCCATTTTTGTTTCTTTATCGTTTATGTGTGTGTGTGTAATGGTGGGTACCTATAGCATGATGAGCAGAAGAAGAAGAAGCATGGTGGTGTCTATATCTTTTAGTGTTTGGAGAAACATCTTGGAGTCTTGGACGCCTGGTGGAGACGGGGATCCAAGTGCTCTTGACATGAGTTTGGCACTGAAAACCTCGGTTCCTGCAGCAACTCCTGCACCTCATGTATACACAGTCCTTCTTTGCTTGATTTCCACAATCTTGGCACCTCATCATCTACTATTTTTGATTTCTTCTTCTTCTCCTTTGAGTATACAGTACATCAGTAGTTGTACATTTTCTTAGCCACTTCTATAAGTTAGATCAGTTGGTTTAACTGAAGCTATACCTTTATTAAAGCTTTTTATTTCCAGGTAATGATATGCTTCTGGAGAATTATTTACACACCCAAAAAAGGAGAGCTCCCTTGTGTACGGACGAACATGTACTTTACTAGTTCTTTTGTCCACTACCACAATTGGACTATCTTTAATTTACAGGCAGTAAAATATATGCAATCACATTTTTTTTCCCGAGAACATATATACACGTGGGTCTCGTCTCGTCCCTAACATGCGATTTTTCTATCTATTTGTTCTCGGATTTTATAGAGAATAGAATTAACACTTGATTTTTATTGTGAATGTACGGGGCTCCATCACCTTATCAGCTCTTAATCCAACTTTTTTAGATTTTTCATCAATTTCTCATTAAAAAACAGTGATAGATAGTTTGGAAACAATCGCTTGTTAGGGATCGGCTTCAACATATATATATATATACACGTTAGCCTCATATTCCAACCCACGAGAGAGGCAGAAAGTAGTAGTACGTACTATTTTGTACTGTTAGGGTTTGATATAATTACTTATTAATTGAAACAATAATACTAATATTTAATTATATAGGCAGAAGGTGTACTGTTTTGTAGTGTTAGGGTTTGGTTTGAGAGAAACTTAAGTTAACAATAACAGAAGATGAACTGATTTCAATATTTGAACATGAATGTATAGAGTAGGTATTGAGTTCTGAGTCTTCTGACACCTGCTTTAGCTTAATATATATCTTTGCTCGCTACTGTGCGAGGCGGAAAATCAGCTGCAAATAGAAAAAGTTAAAAGAAAAAGATCGACCCGCCTAGCTAACAAACAGTCCCTTCATGTACATACTCCCATCCATCATTTGCTATTTGTATAATGTATTTCTATCCAGTTTTTGGGATTTTCATGTAGAGATGCGTAAAAAATCCTTCTGGATTTTATTAAAACTTTAAAAAGCTTAGCTTTTTTAAAAATTGATATGGGCCGATTGGCCGGCCGGGCCTTCTCTAAAATATGTAATCGGTTTTAAATTCTCGAGCTACGTCGACTGGGGTCGGAGTGGGTTTTTATTCAGAATTTTTAAAAATTTATATATATGGGATTTTTGTCTTTTTTTGCAAAACTAATATATTAATATACATAAAAAAGGTAATGTTTACAAAAGAAACAACTTTTAAAAATTTATATCCCTGAACTTCTAAAATTCTCCGGAATACATAATAAGAAACACCAAGAAATCTAATACTAAAAACCTACTAGCATAATATTTGTTTTATCATAAAACATCATTGCGCGCAATAAAGGAACCTTTTATTCATAATTTGTGTTATGACTTAAGCTGATCGTGAGCTATATAAATCTTCTCGTATAAGGCCATTTCGAGAAACACATCTTCTACACTCAATAAGTATTCTTGAAAGAAAGAAGGGGCTTCATGAAATAGGAGGCCCATCTTAGACACACGAGTCGAGCCAAACCAGACCAAGCTTTTTTCGAACCAAGCTTCTCAGGGGTTTTTTTGCAAATCGGATCGGGCCGAATTTCGGATTTAAGGTTTTTTGAACATCTCTAGTCACGGAGGATTTTGAATAATTTTTACGTAGTAAATTCTAGAAATATACTTTCATATTTTAAATTTTTATAAGATATTTTCATAAATTTTAGTGATAAAAAATTGTTAAATTTTATTTTAGAAAGAAATGGTGTTCCCCTTTTCCCTAAATAAAGGCTTGTGGGCTTTTCGTATCGTAACTTACTATGTAAGCGATGGTATTAAAATTTTCAAGAAGGCTTTTTTTTTTAACAGAAACATTCAAAAAGTTTAAAAGGGAATTGTTAACATTTTTAATTAGTGTTAGCTAATGGACATGCTCACATGCACAGATAGTTACTTAGGATACAATTATTGGTTTGACTACTAATTAAAGATACGTACGTGGAGGATAAGGGTGTCATGTTTTTTTTTAACCATTCACCGCCGTCATGATAAGTTAATGTGGAAAAATCGCAATTCTCTTTTCCTAATTGTTAGAATTTCGTAACTTTTTACTTTTTCTTTTTTTTGTGTATGTATATTATATGTTGTTCTGCATTTTGGCAGATATTGATCGACTTATAGTGGCACTTATTTGTCCTTTTTTTCCTTTTTTTTTTTGTGTGTTTTGTGAATACTAATTTTGTGAAATTAACGTAAGGTAATAATTAAAATAGTATGCATTTTTGCATATCATTGCAGTATAATTAGCTATTTTTTAATAAGATTCGAACTTTCAACATTGGTTAAAAGAACCAAAGAGATCCTGAAATCATCAAAAAAACATGCATCGTACTTCTCCAAAAATATGGTAACATCATAATGATTACAAGTATATAAAGGGAAGAATGACATTTTCACCACAAAATTGAGCACAAGTTATAAGAATATCACAAATTATTAGGGACGGTCAATTCTACCAAGCCTATTATGCATTTCATATAAGAGTAACTTTATTACATATATGATATTGGAGTATAATGCATAAATTTTTTCCCTATAACGCATTTAAAGAATGCGTAATATCATTATCTATTCTTCAAATGCGTAACTGGTCATGCTAGGGGAGCCTATTACCCATATATAAAATGCGTAATTAATATAAAATCTGTTACCCATTTCTCAAATGCGTAATAGACTAGTATTTATGACCACTATCTGCATTTGTGATATTTTTGTCATGTGGTATACCTTTTTATGGTATTAATGTTGGTCATCACCCTATATAAAACATTATAATAATGTGATCTTAGAATGCTTATTTTGAAAAATAAAAAAAACTCAAGATTTTTAGAACGCTTTTTTAATCATCGATTTAGCTGATTACTGACTGGCCTTCTCCAGGTATCTATATTTATATATATCCAAATTTTTTAGTACAGACAAAAATTGATCGAAATTATTCTATAGAGGGCCGGGCACTACGCAAATATATGATTCAACCTAATTAAGATAAATTATATACTTGTTACAACTAATTAATACTAGTTACAACTAATATAGTTTGGGAGGCGTAATTAACCGAGTGGCTCCGTCTTGTTACACTAGAGTTTTAAAGTAATACTCCTATATATTCACTAAAAAATTATCACTTTAAAAATGTTATTATAAAATTTTTATATAATTATTGATTATTAAATGGGATCGATATTTTTTATCAAATTATTATTTCAAAAAGTTTCAATTTAGAGGACTTCTCTCTATCTAGATACATAAAATAATTTATTTTTTACTGCATCGACTGTAAAATTTGATTTTAATCAAGTTTTTCAGGCAAGAATTATGTTTAAAAACATAGTGTAAAATTTAACTCTGTAGGTCCACCTGAAGTTACCCCCTCGCCTTGCCCTATCACTACAGACGGGTTGTAGGTATTAGCTGCTCTGTTTCTATCCAGTACGTTGTACTACAGCGACAAGGTAATAGTTTCCTAAAACATTTAACCCTATCTTTCACCTGCACCACCCATGTGGTTGCTTAATTTAGGTTAGGGTAGGTTAGGGTTTTTTGAAAACATTAAATTTAAAATAAAGTTAGATGCAGGAAAAAAAAATGGCCATCATCAGAAAAATTTGTATTCAATTTCCAGAACCTTAGATGCAGAATTAGAAAATTTTGAAGTTGGTTTAACAATCACTACAATAAAATAAGCCAAAATCGATCGAATAAAACTGATCTATTGTGTATGCCCAGAACAATACAAAAATAAAAATGTGAAAAAAATGCAGAACAATTGTTCTGCACTTTTTAAAGGAGTGCAGAACAACTGTTCTCACCGTTCTTACGTATAAATTGTTCTCACTTGAATCATGCCCTAAACTTAAAATTGTGAAAAAATTAATAAAATTAAGCAAGAAAAGAACGGACACCGTTTACTGATAACGTGGAATTTTACTACCGGCATTGTGCGATGGTCGATTATTACCTTACATAAAAATAAATGCAAAATATATTTTGAAGATAAAATGATTCCATTTTTCAATGTCATCATGGCAGTCCTTAACCGATTGTGTTGACTGTGAACGGTTTTAAAAATCATATAAAAATAATAATAAATAATAAATAATTTAATATGGTTATTAACCAAAATGGTTAATTATCATATAGGTCATTTATTACACGCTAATGTATCAAGCGGATCACCGGGTTTTTTTTGGTCTCATTTAAACCACTCAATACAAGAAATGTTACACTCCGTTAACTTTCGAAAAATAAAAGTAATCTTTTGTTGATTCTGCACATTTTTCTTGAATGCTACCGTAACCAAATGAATAATTGTTAAATTCTAGTATTTTAGATAATATATTTAGGTTTTTAAAAAATCATTTATTATTTATTTTTAATTTTATAGTTATTTTCATTATTTTAATTAAAAATAAATATTAAATGAACTTTTTAAATTTTAAATATATTATAAAAAATACTAGAATTTAAGAATTGTTCATTTGGTTGCGGTATAATTCAAGAAAAATGTATAGATTCAAGAAAAGATTATTTTTATTTTTCGAAAGTTAACGGAGTGTAACATTTCTTGTATTGAGTGGTTTAAATGAGACCAAAAAAAACCCGGTGATCCACTTGATACATTAGCATATAATAAGTGACCCTAAAACAAAATGATTACGTTTTACATGTGACGTGTCAAAACATAACCGACTGTGTGCGTCGGTTGGTTTTTTTAAGTAACAATCATCAAAATATATATATATATATATATATATATATATATATATATATATATATATATATAAAGGAGGATAGCGGGAGTTTAGGTAGCGCTCTAAAATCGTTTCAATCTATTTTTCCAATTTTCTAGAATTTTAAACACTAATAAATATAAAAATATTTATTAACATATTAGAGGTAGAATATGTGTTCGAATTTATGAAGGAGAAGAGTTCGAATTTATAGGGAAGACGTATGATTAGAAGTTCTATTGGAAGTAGAATAGGAGTTCGAATTTATAGAGAATAAGAGAGTTCGAATTTATAAAGAATAAGAGTTCGAATTTATAGAAAAAAATTATAAATAAAAGTTCTACTAGAAGTAGAATAGGTGTTTGAATATATAGAGCAGACATATAAATAAATATTTTATAGAAAGTACGATCTTCTTAAATTATATATTTTTTATAGAATTAATTATACTTATCTTAGAAAAATTTATTCATAAATCCAATACTATTATCATAAAAAAAAAGGTCACCGTATTTAAAAAGAAAAGAATTGATGTGTTAACATAATAAAAGAACAATCTCATGCAAGAATCCTAAATAAATACAGAAGTATCTATAATATAAAGAGAAAATAAGATGTGTTTTCATTTTCTAAAACTCCAAAACTTTTAGAAAGTCTAGAGAAAGTATAAATTGGAATTCACTCTATTTTTTAGGTTTTGATTTTAAGGAAAAAATTGATGTGTAAGATAAGTATCATCAATAACATGTAATGAAGTTGGAATTTCGATCCCAAACGAGAGCGGCTCGAAACGTGTTTAACGGGAAGACGACTCACTATAAAAGATTGTACTAGCTATTAAAATATCATATTGATGTTATAAATTTTATTTTATTTTTAGGATTTGATTTTTATGGATAAACATTATCATACAAGTAATATATGTAAAAATTAGGTTTTTAGTCTTAACGAGAGAGCGGATCAATAGTAATAAAGTGTTTAACAAGAAAGCGGTTCATTAGATAAGATCGTATAAAAAGTGTTTAAATATATAAGTAATACATAAAATAAAATGTTTTATTGGAAGTAGAATACGAGGATGGTGGAGACGTCTTATACGATTTTTTAAAACTATACATCATTTTTCCTAGAAATCCTTTATTTTAACTTTTTTATACAAGTTTATCTATAATATACAGAAAATGTAAGATGTATTTTCATCTTTTAAAACTCCATAAATATTAGAAAGTTTAAAGAATATAAAAATTGGAATTTACTCTCTTTATATAATGAAGTTAGAATTTCGGTTTCAAATAAGAGCGGCCCGAAACGTATTTAACGGGAAGACGGCTCGCTAGAAAAGATTGTATTAGCTATTAGAAATTGATACTGAAGTCATAATTTTTTATTATTTTTACGGTTCGATTTTATGGATAAAAAATATTATATAAGTCTTTATAATATATGTTAAAATGTTAGGATTTCGGTTTTAAAGAGAGAGCGGCTCAATCGAAAGAATCGTATTTAACAAGAAATTGATTCACTAGAAAAGATTATTTATTAAAATTTAATATTAATATTATAATATAACGTAAATATACTGAATTTTTTTTGAAAATAAAAATTGTAACGCCGCCGCGAAGCGCGGCTTTATCAACTAGTTTATCCATAAATTTGGATTGGACTCTCCCATCCCACATAATTATTGGATTTAATATTCTGGATTTAAACATAGTTTCTCTTATTAATTTCTCTCATTCATGTCATGCATTAGCCAGATAAACTCGCTGAAATTGTACTCAACATCCAGTGCAACAACTAAAATGCCGATCATAGAATAGTATTCATTTGTAATTTATTTCTATATATACATAATGTCAATATAAAAAATTAGTGGCCCAGTTGCCTATTTAGCATGATCATCAAAATGCTTTAGAAAATAAAGTTACATGTAATTAGTCACCCATTTTTGATTGATATTTTTACCTAAAACTTTAGTAGCGTCTGACTGTCTGGTCTGCTTTTAAGAAAGGCAAGTGCAGTCAGTTTCATCAGCCTACATACATTCTTTCATTGAATGTTTGACCTATTTTCAAGTGAAAAACTACATATATTATGATACACCACACATGCACCTGTCCCTGTAATTTAAACTTTAGAATCGATATTCAAGTTTATTTAATTTTTTATACAATATTTTACATATGCAACATGCAAGTAATAATAATAACAATATTTGAAGTATAATAACAATAATAACATGCAAGTAATAACAATAATACTCCCCCTACCACAAAGTTTACATTGGGTTTTAGCACAAAGACCAAGAACAATGAATAAAATAAATGAAATAGTAGGTGTAATAGTGTATATTGTTAAAATAATTGAAATAGTGAGTGTAATAGTGATTTTATAATTAAAATAAGTGAACTAGTGGGTGTAATAGTGTAAAGTGTTGAAAAAGTGGAGTGAAGTAGTAGATGTAATAATGTATTTTATTGTTAAAAATTACTAATGTAAATAATTGATGGACGTCCCAAAAAGGAAAGTGCAAGGAAATGAGCAGTGTTGTAAAAATCGGCCTAGGCGGCGCTAGGCGCCCGCCTAGGCGCTAGGCGCCATCAAAACGCCCCGACTCGAGCCTAGGCGGTTAAAAAATGTTTTTTGTATAAATCAATCAAAAATCGTCAAAAAATCGGTTTAGGTGGTCAAAAATTGGTCTAGGCGGTCAAAAAATCGACCTAGGCGGTCAAAAATCGGAAAAAATAAGCAAAATACGTTAAAAAATTCAAAAATCGACAAAAATATTTGACAAAAATATTTAATTTATAAAAATATTAAAAATAATATTTAAATACAACCGATTAATGCTCCGATTAATCCGTCCGATTAGTTCTCGCCTACCCGATTAAGCGCTAGGCGGTACCCGACCGCCCTGGACTGCCTAGCAATTTCTGAAACACTAGAAATGAGAGGGACATAGGAGTAATAATTGTGTTCAAAAGAAAAAAAATAATATTTACCGGTATGATTCCATAATGAATATACTGTATATAAATTGAGTTGGAATGGGCCAAACCGAGCAAAAAAATTTGAAGAGTTAAATACGAGTTAAATTAGTGTAAAATAATAGGGAATCTTTCTTTCGTTTCTTTTACACCTTACTCCCTAATTTTAAAAAGGGGAGAAAATTAGTAAGTGATGAGTAAAATAGTTTTATTTTTACTCGTATGTGTATTCCCGAGTTTTAATAGAATGAAAATGAATACAAATTTGTACACACTTACACTCGAAAAATTTCATCCAAAAAATGGGATAAAAGTATTTTAATCTCTCAACACTTACTTTTTTCGGTTAAAAAATTCGGGGCAGAGCCTTATAAATAATAAGTTATCTTCAAAAGGAATCACACATTTATATATACTAGATTATAGTCCGTGCTACGCACACGGTAGTTTAAATTTAAATTTCATAATAATTATGATATATAATAATAATGATTAAATAAAAAATAACTTTATATTTAAGTTCAATTAAATTAATATTGAAAAAAATAATATTAATAAAACATTATTTTTCTATATCATAACAAATGCAATCAAAGATAAAATTATTTAGATTTTCTATATCTATTATGTGAATATGTATTAATAAGTTTACCAAAATTAAAAGATTTATTCAAATTTTCATTAATAATCTTATCGAAAATATTAAGAGAATATATTAATAGTATTTAAATTTGTATACAAACTTTCTTTAATTAAAAATGGATCAGATAATGAATTTGGATTTTTTCCCAAACGTAATATAGATACCAAACCTAAAAATGGATTATACTCAAAATCAATACAAAATCTTGTCCAAACCTTAATATGGATATACCAAATATTAGGTAAGGACTATCCACTAATTTATAATATATAGATATAGATATGTTTTCCTATAAATAGTACTTATTTTTTCCCGTAAATCTATACTATTATATTAAAGCCGAAACATTGAAAGTTTTGGTTTTCGGTTTGGTTATCCTTTTTATTTTGGTTTTCGGTTTGTTTAATTTAATTTTTAATTATTTTTAAATATAAAATAAATCAATTTTAATCCGTTATTGGCTATAGTCCTAAAGACACAATAGTATTTTATATTTACACCATTACTAATACAGCTAAACTTAAAACCTCCGTTGCCTTCGCGAACATTGCGCACAGAACTCTATTCTTCTAAACCTAATTTACACCATCTTCATCAATTCAATATTATTATATTAAAGCCCAAACATTCAATGTTTTAAAAGTTTTGGTTTTCGGTTTGGTTATTCTAATTATTAAAATAAATAATTAAATTACAAAAACAACTCAAAAAGCTAATTATTAATGTTAACGTAATTATATTCCAATTAAAATTCCTTCATCCACATTGAAGTTATTGAACTTCAACTTATTGAACTTCTACTTGGACTCTTTTTTCTGCTCCAACAACTCAATTACCCATTTTTCTAAAGATATTACTTCTAATTAAAATATTTTACCATTTAATTTCAAACTAATATTACAATAATTAATATATATCCAAAATATCACACCATATATTTCCGTAATTATTTTTAGTAGTAATTTTTGTAATTAAAACACGTTAATTTGTAATTTAAAATTAATCTTGCGATCACTAATATACACCCCAAAATATCTCACCATATATTCAAATCATTATTTTTAGTAATAAATAAGAATAGTTAGATCTAATAATAATATATATTATATGATTAATTAATTTACTAAAAATTCAAAGTTCGAACCCGTCAACGACATTTTTAATTTAGAATTTTACAAAATAAATTTTAAACCATGCATATCATTATATAAATTTATATTAAATTAAAATTAAAAAATTATTAAAAATAAAGATTATATAAAAACATAATTATAATGTTAAATAAATTTTATGTAAATACTTACTTTTTAAAAATTAAATAAACCAAACGGGTTTTCATTTTTAATCTCAAACATTTTAACGAACTCAAAGCAAACCCAATTAAACGTGTCGGGTCGAACCCCACAATAACGGGCACGTAAGCCATCACGAATTACATGCCAGGTCCAAGCCCAAAAATCAATTGGGCCAAACACGAAAAGACTAGAAACATCACGGACCAAAAATCAATAAAGACAAAAAATGCAAACACATGATTGATATAACATGTACGTATATGTGTAAGTTTGTGGCTCACTGACAGAGTTGATTCAATCTGCAATCAGTGAGAAGGATAGATTAGAAGAAGATTAGCAAATTTGGTAAAATTTACATTTGAACATGGCGGAGAACGGCGGCTGCTGTCCTCCGATGGATCTGTTCCGATCAGAGCCGATGCATCTCGTTCAACTCATTCTCCCTATCGAGTCTGCTCACTTGGCCGTTGCTTATCTCGGCGATCTCGGTCTCCTTCAATTCAAAGATGTAATAACTCTCTCTCTCTCTCTCTCTCTCTCTCTCTCTCTCTCTCTCTCTCTCTCTCTCTCTCTCTCTCTCTCTCTCTCTCTCTCTCTCTCTCCCTCTCTCCCTCCCTCCCTCTCCCCCTCTTTCCTTTTTATTCTAATCATATTGTTATGCATTTCTTCTTTCAATTATTTGATTATTGTTAAAGTTGTGATTTCTAATTTAGCGAAAAAAGGAAGAAAGGTTTAATATGATGCATCTCTATTTGTGCTGAATTGTTGTATATCAGTATTTTAGTAGTTGCTCAAGTTATTGAGTACTTGGATCAGAGTAGTAGCTGAATCAATCTTCAGTTAAGGTTTAATATGATGCATCTCTCTATCTGTGCGTGTATATGTGTCTGTGCTAATTGTAATTGTCTAATACTGAAGTTGTATTATTGCGTATAGTTTGTTGTATTAGTAATTTGCTAGTATTAGATGGGAATTTTAACTCAAGCACTAAAGTTAGGGTTTGATGTGGTTTAATGTATGGGGGCTTTAATTGGGTTGGTAAATATACTGATTTATTAGTTCGGATTAGGCTTTGTATGAGTTCATTATGTGTAAGCTTTGATTCTGACCTCTTCTGATTTCTACTTCTTCAGCTGAATTCTGATAAAAGCCCGTTCCAGCGAACATATGCTACTCAGGTATATGTCTGGTACTTGTCAGTTTTTTCTTCATGTATGTTTCAGTCGGTTTAATTACAACTTCATTCTATTGTCTGACCATATGTTGTTGGTCAATCTAATTCAACATATAGACTGTAGCAGTTTTTTTTTTTGTTATTTTCAGAAGTTGTTTATCGTGTGGTCCTTGTGAAACATTTTTCGGTTTTGCACAGCTATAAATTGTCCAACGTCATTTCACCAGTTAATGTGAACCTTATGCTCATATGTGGAAGGCCTGTTTGGCTACAGAGCTTATAACTTATAAGTGTGGACTGACTCAAAACATACATAATCTTTTGTAGTCTGCTGTATAAAAATTTCGTATTGCTTACAAGTTTAAACCTAAAAAGTAGGAAGCAAGTACTTATTTCAAGTAAATTTACTCCTAGTTATGTGTTGAAAATTAAGTTTGGGTAACAAGTAACATGGCCAGTCCACAGCTTGAAAGAAGAAAGCACAGGACCTCTTTTACTGCCACCACTTCGCTCTGAATCAGTTCAGTTCGTACAGTGTTTAGACCACCCCCAACCCATAACACTAAAATAGTGTAATCTTTACACTATTTCAGTGTCAAAATTACACAATTTAAAAATTAATTCCAACCCATTTACACTATAGCTTACACTAAAAGAGAATCTTTTGTCTAAAAGAAGACATGTCTTTTTTAACTTTTACAAAAATAAGGTTTTGTTGGGATATAATAAGATATAAATGAGACATATGGAATAAATTTGTTTTTGTTAACAAACATAAGGGCATAGTGAGAATTTTGAAAGACACCAAATTAGGTGGCCTACTGTTCATTTGGTGTCATGTTGACACCATTATAGTGTTGGGTTGGAGTGAGTTTTACACTATAACTTGCACTATTATAGTTTTTATAGTGTTGGGTTGGAGTTGCTCTTATATAGATAATGACTTCATTGCATTAATATCATTATAAGAAATTTTAGAACAAAAACACCACAAGGTTTGTAATTGTGCTTAAAGCAGACTGAATTATGCCAAGGTTGTTGTTCCCTCCCCATACTAGGAGTCAACTCAATTCTTTTCTCTTTCAATTTTTTAGTTTGAAATAGTCAAATAGATATCATCATACTTCGATCGTTAGTTTTAGCCACTATCCATTTACAAATTGTTGTAATTTTATGCTTAAAAAATTGGTATATATTATTTTGAAGATTAAAAGATGCGGAGAGATGGCCCGCAAGTTGCGGTTCTTTAGGGATCAAATGTTGAAGGCCGGGGTGACACCAGCAACAAGGTCTGCATTAGAAGACGATCTTGATGTCGATTCCCTTGAGGTATGGATGTTGATTGTAAATTCTCAAACGTAATAAACTTCTATTTCTCATGTACTAAACCTGTTTCTTTTTGCACATGTCAGGTTAAACTAGGCGAACTTGAAGCTGAGCTAATCGAACTTAATGCAAACAGTAATAAATTGCAGCGTGGTTATAGTGAACTTGTAGAATTTAAGCTTGTGTTGCAGAAGGTACATTCTTTTTCATTCTGTTGCTGAATTTGTTTTTTTTTTTCCCAGCATTTATTTGTTTTTGTTTCCTTAAAAATAATGCATGTATATTGTAATAGTTAATTTCTCTGTGGTTTTTATATGTGGCTGTCATACCTTCGTTCGCACATACCAAACATGGGGGGTGGGGAGTCAGAAAGCAGTAGTTGTGTAGGCTTTCTTAATAAGGTAAAAAGAACGTAGTGTTATCATTCCAACAAAATTATGGAAAAGGGAATAAAGAAAGTGTTAGTAGTTTCATTGACGGTTTGCTTATTTAGAAACTTGGTTGAATGACCATAAATATGGTTTCTGTAATCCATTAATAATGTTTTTGTCTCTACCAGTGTAATCCTCTTTTTTGTTCCCAACTTAGTTACAATCTTATTTTTCTATGACGTGCTGTGTGTACTTTTGGCCTTAAATAATATTGCAGTGGTTGTCTACTCATGTAAAAAGCTGCTCAATATAGTAGCACCCACAATGAAAAAGATTTTCACGCGTCTTTTTGTTTTCTAGAAATTTCTTTCTACCATTATCTAAGATGACCATGCAATTAGTTGCATTGATTCTGTTTATTGTGTTAAAGAGAACATCCTCCATTGATATGGCACTGTCTTCCATTACCTTCAGACAACCTGAATATATCATTCTTTGCAATTGTAATAGAATTAACTTCTCTTCTTAGTTTCATAAGCAGTTTGTCCACTGTTGATGCTAATTTTGAATAGCTTACTTAAAATCATTGTTGAATGACCATAAATATGGTCTTGTGGCCTTAGATTATGTTCCAGTGGTTGTCTACTCATGTAAAAAGCTGCTCAATATAGTGGCACCCGCGATGAAAAAGATTTTCTCGCGTCTTCTTGTTCTCTAGAAATTTCTGTCTACTAAATCTGAGAGGACCGTGCAATTAATTCCATTGATTATATTTATTGTGTTAAAGAAGTTATCCTGCATTTGGCGTTGGCCCCTATTACTGTCAGACAACCTGAATATATCAATCTTTGAATTTGTAATATAATTAACTTCTCTTCTTAGGCTGGTGAGTTTTTTCAATCTGCACTAAGTAATGCTGAAGCTCGGCAGAGGGAGATCGGATCAACTCAGACTGGTGAAGAGTCCTTGGAAACCCCTCTCTTAGAGGAGCAAGTACGGATTTCAACTTCTATCTTTTTGTATTACTTGCTGCCTTTCTTTCTCTTAGTATCTCAATGTCCTGATTCACTTGTGCAGACTACTGATTCGAAGCAAGTAAAATTGGGTTTTATAAGTGGTCTTGTTCCTAAAGCGAAATCCATGTCATTTGAAAGAATTCTATTTCGTGCTACCAGGGGTAATGTGTACTTGAAGCAGGCCGTTGTCGAGCACCCAGTCTCTGATCCTGTTTCTGGTGAAAAGGTTGATACCTATTTTTGTATAATAGACATTGTATTACGTAACATATATGTAGTCTTTTCATTACCTATTCAGTTATTCCACATATAATTGCATCGTTGAACATACGAGTACTAGTGGAAATAATTGACTTCCTGATGGTGAAATGTCATACAGGTCGAGAAAAATGTATTTGCAGTCTTCTTCTCCGGGGAAAAGGCAAAGAATAAAATATTAAAAATATGTGAAGCTTTTGGAGCAAATCGATATTCATTTAGCGAGGACTTATCGAAGCAAGCTCAAATGATAACTGAGGTAATCACTCCTGGTCTCTGCTTAACTTTATATTGGGCTTTAGATTGTACATCGTTGGGGACTGCTATGTCAAGTTGATAGGATCTTCCTTGTTCTGCTAGGTAGCTGTTACCCATAATTTTGACTATTAATGCTGAAGTTTTCCCCTCTTCTTTTACTTTCATCGTCTTGCTGCACAATTTGAGGCAATAATATGTTTTAGTTTTGGTCCATACTTTTTGTCTTAAAAATAATGACACACCTTCCTCTGACAGTATACTGATTTTGATGGTGTCTCGATTTTCTTATGTTGCTCTGCTAATTATGCCCCATTGATGATATATACCTTTTGTAGGTCTCTGGAAGAATTGCAGAACTAAAGACTACAATTGATATTGGATCATTACAATGTGATAAATTGTTACAGACTATTGGTGAGGACTACGAGCGATGGAACATTTTGGTAAGATAGTAATCGGTGGTTTCAACTTACAATATTTGTAGGTGCTTAACAAGGATGATATGTCAAACAATCAACTATAAACTCTCAAGCTCCCAAATTCTCTAATATTAAGATGCCCTCTTCTCTAATTTTGTAGAGTCATGGTCCAAACCATAATCCTGACACTATTTTCATGCACTTGTAAATGAGTCTTACTTTTAGATTTTGGTTGGGTTCAACTTCTTAATATCAGTCGTTTAAAGTTTTTCTTTTAATACGTAAAGGTAAGGAGGGAAAAGTCCATTTACCACACTCTTAATATGCTCAGTATCGATGTTACCAAGAAGTGTCTTGTGGCAGAAGGATGGAGTCCTACTTTTGCTACAAAACAGGTATTAATACGTTGTATGATGTAATTTTATATTTTATTCTTTTGTATGTTCTGGCTACGCATGGTATGAAAATAATGGACTAATCAACTACTCTTGAATTTTTCTTCTTTTATATTTGCAGATTCAAGATGCACTTCAACGAGCAACAATTGACTCAAACTCACAAGTTGGTGGAATCTTCCGGGTTCTACATACGAAAGAGTCTCCACCGACTTATTTTAAGACAAACAAATTTACTTCATCTTTTCAAGAGATTGTTGATGCATATGGGTGAGCATCCTGCCTCTATTTGGTACTATATTTGATTGTAGTACTTTTTGTCGACTTCATGTTTCGTTCTTTCGTCCACCTTAATTAGAATGTTGAAGAAAACTTTGATATTACTGTTGTGTTTTGTCCAACCTACAATTGTCAACAGAAAAATCTTTAGTTAGATTTAGATGTGCCTTTATGACTGGTACTATATTTTTTTGGTTGACCTTTATACTTACTACTGTGATCACGATAATGTGCAGTGTTGCCAAGTATCAAGAAGCGAACCCTGGTGTATATACAGTCGTTACTTTCCCGTTTCTTTTTGCTGTCATGTTTGGCGATTGGGGACATGGAATATGCCTACTCTTGGCAACATTGTATTTCTTAGTTATGGAAAAAAAATTCTCCAGTAAGGTACTTGCTGCTAACTGGTCGACGAAGCTATTATAGACTCATTCCATTTTGCTCCTCCAACTTTATAATTCGAAGTAAGGCAGGTTGTTACTAGAAATAAGCTAAAATGGGCAATATAAAAAAAGAAGGGAGAAAGAAAGCTGGCTGGCAGATCAATATTAAGAATCAATTTTCCGCTGATTTCTATATTTAATATTCTACAAATGTTTCCCTAATAGTCCGTATTATGACCGTTAGATGTTTAGATTGCTGAGTTGGTTGATTGTTGAACACCATGATCTTCTCTTATCTCCTTAAATCATTAATGTTTAGTTTTAAGCTTGATTGTTCTTATTGTGGCTTAACCAGAAACTTGGAGACATAATGGAAATGGCATTTGGCGGGCGTTATGTCATTCTGATGATGTCACTTTTCTCGATCTACACGGGGTTGATATATAATGAGTTCTTTTCAGTCCCTTTTGAACTATTCAGTCCTTCAGCATATGGGTGCCGTGATCCGTCCTGCGGGTATAAATCATAAACCTTGGACATTTTTATTTCTTTTGTGTTTTTGTCGCTATTTTTATCAAGTTAAACTTCTTGCTAAAATATATCAAATTAAATTGGCTGGTTGCTATTACAATAGTATTTATGGTGAATGTAAATAAGCAAGCACACGTATATATCAAAAGAGTAAAAACTGAAATTTTGATGAAAGTTGATCTAGTGCAGAGGATAAAGGTGCGATGATTTTGTTTAGTAATGTATATTTGACATTGTTATCACGAACACGACTAGTCGACTCGAAGGTACTCAGGCGTCGAGAGGCTCGAAGCCTGACTTGGCACCGTGATAACCATGATTATGGAGTGCCATAGCCTGATCGAACCAATGACAGTACACAAGAAAGAGATGGAGATAGAAAATGATATTAAGATGGATGACTTGGCTTAAATCTTATTATCCAGTTAGCCAGTTTTTTTTTATTTGTTTTATTTATCTAATCATTGGACATATAAAAAAATAGTATTTCAGTTTAATGTAGTAAATATAGTCAAACGGCAGTGTCCAGAGGGTTGTCTCGAGGTAACCTCAGGAATCTTTTTCTCTAAAAGTATTGAAATGTTTGAAAGATTTATGAGAAAAATGAAAAAAATAGTGTTGTATCAGACATATAGAAAATTTACATATAGAGAGAATGGTTCAACTCATTCTGTTGATACTGTCCATCCTTCTTTTCATACTAATAGGTATCTGTTCTATAGAACTTTTTATTTGAGCTACTATTGATATGATGCACCATGTGGTATAACAAGAAAGTGCTACTATTTTTTAGAATGTTTCACACTTTCACTTCGCTTAATACTGTTTCATGGTTCGTCCTATAGCTTAAAATATGCCCTTTCAATATATTTGCTGCAGGGATTCTACTACTATGGGATTGATCAAGGTTCGTGACACTTATCCGTTTGGGGTGGATCCTGCATGGCATGGTAGCCGCAGTGAGTTGCCATACCTCAATTCATTAAAGATGAAAATGTCAATCCTCCTTGGAGTAGCTCAAATGAATCTTGGAATAGTATTGAGCTTTTTCAACGCCAAATTCTTTCGAAGTGCTGTAAATATATGGTTAGTAAAATGCTAATAGTATTATCCACCCACACTGACTAACTGACTATTGTCTTAGCCAGCTTTGCTGTCAACGTATTGGACTTAAATTAATATACTTCTACAATGTTGCTTCCAATTAAAATTTTATGACGAGAATGCAGTTTGTATTTCTATTTAAATTTATCTGTACTATACTAAAGAAACTAATCTTTTGTTTCTCAGGTGTCAGTTTATCCCTCAAATAATATTTCTGAACAGTCTGTTTGGCTACCTTTCTGTTTTGATCATTCTAAAGTGGTGCACCGGTTCAAAGGCTGACTTATACCATGTCATGATATACATGTTCCTTAGTCCTACAGACGATCTTGGTGAAAACGAGCTCTTTTCTGGGCAGAAAACAACACAGGTATTTTTTAGTTTTTGTTGTTTCATACTTTATTTTGAAAAGAATTCTTTGCTTGAGCATGAATTGTGTATATCCATTTGACTGATTTTATCATTAACTGTACCAGCTTGTGCTACTATTGTTGGCTTTTGTTTCGGTCCCATGGATGCTGCTTCCGAAACCTTTTATATTGAAGGCACAACACAATGATGTATGTGTTAAAATCATTTACTCTGGATCCTACTATTTGGGCATACATACATACATACATACATACATACATACATACATACATATATATATATATAGAAAATTTTGTTCATTTCCATTCTGAATGTCATCATCTTTTCAGAGGCAGAGTGGTCAGTCGTACATACCCCTTCAGGACACAGATGAATCTTTGCAATCTGAGACTGCTCATGATTCCCATGCTCATGCTGAGTTTGAGTTCAGTGAGGTTTTTGTACATCAACTCATACACACAATAGAGTTTGTGCTTGGAGCCGTTTCAAACACAGCATCTTACCTTCGTCTGTGGGCCCTCAGGTGTGATACAATAAATCTGATTGATCACCCTTTTTTTCTTTTTTGTTTAAGAAGATTATAATTGTATATCAAAGATGAGAGTTTCAAAACTTTAAATTTAATGTTCTTATTGTTAATACTTGATTTATGCTCTAGTAGAACTTTGAATTTTTGTTTTCATGTAGTTTGGCCTTGTCCCTCTAAATTCAAGCTTATTGTTTATTTATTTCAGAAAAATCAATAATTTACCTTTGTGTCTTCTCAGATGCAATCATGCCTTAATTATACTTTCTGCAATTGCCAGATTACATGCCCTACGGTTGCAAATGTAATATAAAATATGATCAGAAGTGTATATAAACAAATTTGCTAACTGTGTCTCTTTTGTTTTTCTCCTTCAGCCTTGCCCATTCTGAGCTGTCTACCGTATTTTACGAGAAGGTTCTTCTTCTTGCTTGGGGGTAAGTTGGACTTTTATTCTCTTTGGTCTAATACACTTGTTTAATCGGATCCGGTCATCAGTTATTCTTTAATGATTCATCATTTTCTCTTTTGGAATTCACTCATTCTACGAAAAATCTAACATGGGATCTTTTGTTTTCAAATGCAATTACAAACACTCCATTTTACTGCATTGCTCTGGTTTGAGTATTCCCCTCTTCTCCTTCTGAATGAATTGAGTACTTTGATACATGAGACAGAAGGGAATTAAACCATGCATAAGCATGGTACTTCTGCATTTGGGTTTTTGGATTTTATGGATTTGTGGTTGAAGGTTTTATTTATATTCTCGAAGTGCATATACAAACGAAAACTAATGCCAATAATACCTTCCTGCAGGTACAACAATATCTTTATCTTTATCATTGGAATCATTGTGTTCATATCCGCGACAGTCGGTGTGTTGCTAGTAATGGAAACACTAAGTGCATTTTTGCATGCCTTGCGTCTGCACTGGGTAGAGTTTCAAAATAAGTTCTACGAGGGGGATGGTTACAAGTTTTATCCTTTCTCGTTCACATTAGTTAGTGAGGAAGAGGAATAATATGTTGGAGGAGTTTTGCAGACTCTGCTCAGGTACAAATTTGTATTGATTCTTTCTTTCATTCAGATCACCTTGCTTAGAGAAAGCCATGTGTGCTCTACTTTATAAGATGCGGCTTTCTGAAGTGTGTCCGCTACCCCTTCATCTGTAATCCTTATATAAGAGAAATAAGCAGCTACTGCTGTAGTAGCTTTGGGGTATGTATCTGTATTTATTAAATCGTATGTTATGGGTGGGGACTATATCAACTTTCTTCATGGAAGTAACCTTGAGTTCACTTCCATTAGATGTAAAAAAAACCAGATCAACAAGCTACAGTACTTGTTGGATGAGCTTGCCCCAAAAGTTATTTATTGATGTATGAAATTTGCCTGTTGTCAGACTGATGTCAGTTTTTGAGTCATTGGCTGACTTCCAATAAGTTATGTGTAGATCAGTTTTTCCATTCTCAGTTTCTGTACTCAATCTACAGAATATTATAATTTAAAAATATTCCCGATAATGGAATTCAAATTATAACTGCTCTTTTTCTTGTTAAAATTATGGCAAAAATTATGATTTTCTTGAAAAAGAAGACATTTTAATGTAATGAAGAAATGTGTCGCAAGTCCCATTTTATCAAAATATTAATATTTTAACAAGCATCAATATGGTTGAAAGCAAACTGACTTCATAATGAAACAAACATATACATTATGGTTGAATTCTGGTACTGATTTCATAACCGAAGCAACTGGGCAATCCTTTGCCTTTGTGAGTTATGACAATCCCAGCAAACCATCAAACTGCGTGCATTCGTAAAACCTACTGAAAATCTGAAATCTTAAAGAGTTGCATATGTTGTTGCAATCATAATTTACAATAAAAACCAAACTAGCAACTACTGCAAGGATCATGGCCATTGCAATGGCCCCTGTATATATGATCCTTTAGTGCGAAGTGGTATGAGCTGCAACAACAGTTGAGACCATGGAATCAACTCCACAGACATTAGGACCCTTGCAAATCTTGTAGTATCCTTGCTCTCCCCAAGTTGGACCCCAGGAGTTCTTTATGATCCAGTAAGGCTTTTCCTTCATTCGGATGGGAGAAAATCCTGACTCACCATAACCAACCAATAGCACACCATGGTCCAACTTCTTTGAGCATACAAATGGGCATGAAACTCCACCAATATATGTCTGCATGTACATGGCATTTATAGCCACTGCAAATCCAAACATGTTCATGTATCATATAGAGTACAACAAAAACAAACATGATGAAAGATACTAGGAAAAACAAAAAGGAACATAGTGATGACAGAGTTTGTATACCAGCAAGAGGTCCATTCTTGACAAGATTTGCCGCTATTTGGTCCTCATCAAGCGAGACAACACTGAAGTTGTGAACGGATGCTACAATCTTGCTTTTGTCAAGTTTGCAGGCTCCCTTATCAGTGCCAGTGTAAGGATAGTCCTTCTCTCGCATAAGTCCACCTGTTTTTAGTGTGTACTCAAAGGCAGTATTCATCAGGCCTCCATTGCACCCAGCATCACATGATGAGGGTTCTTCTGGATCACACTGCACACAACATAAGCTCAACATTAATGACTAATGAGACACATGCTAGATTCACCTTTTTTTAGCATTACTGTTTCTGCAATAAACTTGTAAACTAGATTGCAGTATATTTACAGTCCACAGTACTAATGTAATGGGGAATACTTATTTGTTAAACGTAAACTTACATCAAGTACTCAATCGTAAACTAAGATACTCATCATTCAGATTGAATTCTGAGTAAAGAAAAAGCTTGGTGGTTTTCTTTTTCTTTACTACTTTGTTGGTTTGTGGGGATTGGTATGTTGTCTTGTGATAACACCTAACTCACAACTTTTCTTTCTTCTGAATATCTAAAGTTGGAAAATAAGAAACTTGAGTTTGGTTCATATCTTAGTAAGTAAGCAAAGAACAAAAAGGTGACAATCTCTTCTTCTCTTCTTTTTTTGACTAGAGGGGTGGAGGATGAGGATAAAGATTCCTCTACACCAGGGATACGCCTTTATCACTTAGTTGTAGCCTGATCGGTGATAGATTTAAGTGTGCACATGAGAAGAATTTAAACCTCATGATCACAATCTAACAACATAACCACAATCTATCTAAACAAAAACAGAGGAAAATTCAAACCTCATGATCACAATCAACAAGCTGCTGCTCACTTAAGGCCTCAAGTTTTCGGGTTGCTAGGAAATTAGCACCTTCCAACGCTCCTGTTGTACTAAATGACCAGCACGATCCACATGAACCCTATAATAATTCCGAAAAATTCAACAATTAACAAACCTGTTTAATCACTTACAATTAGTTTTCCTAAAACCTCGAGGACCTAACAGGATCTTATATTATATCTTAACACACACATACCTGATTTTTGACAGGGGTAACAGCACCATGTTCTCTCCAATCAAAATTAGCAGGAAGATCCTCAGTAGGAAGAATCGGAGCCTTATTAGCATCTTTAGGAAACGTAAGAGGCTTCAACCCTAGATGTTTCTCTGCAAACTCCTCCGGAGTCATATCCGAAAACTGCGTAACACCATGCACAGCATTAACATCAAACTCTTGGTTACGTTTCGCACGTAGTAAATTAGTCTTGAACACCGAAAATCTATACTCATGCTCTTCCTTAGATTCATATGACTTGCCAAACTTGTTCTTGAATATCGAAAAGTGATGATGGGCTTCGTGATCATCTCCGACAACTTGACGAATCAGTATGTCATCTCCCTCGTTAGGGGTCTCGAGGGGTGCAACTAGAGTGCATGGTGTTGCTATGAGGAGAGAGATGAGAAAGAAAAGAGAGAGTTTTTGAGACATTTTTGTAGTGATTTTGTGTGTGTGATTAGTGCGTGTTGGTTATAGGGAGAGATGGTTTATTTATAGGGATTAATGTGTGTGTGTGTGTGTGTATAGGGTTATGAGTTGGATATCGACATTGGTGTGGAGAAGAAGTCATGAGTTTAGTATGAGTATGGAGAGGAAAGGAGTAACGGAGGAGCCAATGATTAATGCGTGGAAGGAATGTTTATAATAATTATTTTTTTAATCTGATAATTAAAATTTTAATGTTTTTATGAATCTTTGATACCGTTAATTTAAACATTCATGAATGAATATTCTTGAAATCGAAAATTTCTATTTGTTGAAGAAATTTCTATTTATTTATTTATTCATAAATAAATACTCCCTCTGTCCCGGTTTTAAGACCCGGTCAAAATCTCACAAATCTTAAGAAAAGTTTCTTTGACTTGCTAGGTGGCTGATTCTGGATGGCTCTTTGATTGATTGTTGCACATGATTGCTCGGTGGAGAATTAAACAAAACTAAAAGTGAAGTAAAGTAAGTAGAAAAGTAGTGAAAAGTAAAGATATAGTATTTGTTTAGTAAAATTAGTGGGTGTAATAGTAAAAAGTAGTGTTCAAAAATAGTAAGGCTCTGTTTGGGATTGCTGTTAAAAATTGCTGTGCTGTTAGAAAAAGTGCTGGTGAAAAAAGTGCTGTTGTAAAAAGCTGAAGACTGTTTGGTAATATTTTTGATATGTGCATGTTTTGATGTTAAAATATAATAAAAATAATGTTTTTGGTGAGGTTTAATATTGAAACCAGCATCTGCTTTCCGCAAAAGCCGAAAAGCAGCTTTTTTCAAAAGCATGGGGGACCTGCTTTCTCTAAAAGCAGCTTTTCGACCAAAAGCACTTTTCAGAAAAGCAGCTTTTAAATTTTACCAAACACTTTTGCAGCTGCTTTTCAAAAAAAAGCTGTTGCTGCTGTCTGCAACAGCAATCCCAAACACACCCTAAGTTTAGTAGGTTCATTCTTTTTGGGACGTCCCAAAAAGGAATAAGTGTCATATAAAATGGGACGGAGGGAGTAATTATTTATGAATGAACATTCATGTAAGTCAAATTCTTAGGTGAAGATCAATCTGTTGCGATATTTCTGTTGGAACGGTAACAGGATTTCAATTTTAATTTCAACTTGGTTGTAGTCGATCCTATGATTTAGGATAAAGTTTGTATGGGGACATGAACCACCAGGATTTGAATATACAGTTTGTTCATAAGATCACAAAATTTAATAAATATTTTAACAAATTTAAATGTTATTGATTTATTTAATTTTGTTTATTTTGCTTATACTAGAATTCGGGTATTAAAGAAAATCTAAAACTAGTGATTAGTAAATTTTGTTTAGCACTTATGCTGATGCAGAATATAACGATTGAGCTCGAAAGAAATGATTACGCATATACATTAGGGCCATGTTTGTTTCAAGGGATTATAATCCCCAAATTATTACCTTATAAATCCCAAACGTAAGGGATTATAATCCCATGAATTCACATTTTGATCATTGTTTTAGTTCACTCCCATGGGATTATAATACCTTGTGAAAGAAGGTATTATAATCCCATAGAAATGAATCAAAAAGATGATAGCAATATACTTCCATGGGATTATAATCCTTTAAATTTAAGAAAGATAGTGTAATTTTCCAAGGATTATAATCCCCTAAAACAAACATGGCTAGGAGAACCTATTGCACCTTACAAATATGCAGTCTTCATTTGACATCGATGACGTAATATTGTTGTTGATTTTAATTTTTACATGACGTTCGGTGTTCATTATAAAAGCAAACTTGAAATTTTCAGCATTTTCCGAAAAATTTTCCGAAAATTTAACTCGCACCATAACTAAATTTTAACCACACGTTGCACATGCATGATTGTATTGATCATAAAATTATAGCATAAATATAATAATATATATATTGATCAATTTCTCCGGAGCAATTTAGGATTTGTTTCAAGTTGATATTATGTTTGCTAATAGAAGGAAGAATTGTGATATTGGACAATACAAGTTGTTATAGCATTGTTAAAGCTTGCACAACAAAGGATCATATCTTGTTCACATTGCCTGACCATACTTTTTTATGTTCCTTTATGTTTACCGCTTTTCTGCCAAACATTGGTTTTTTATGTATGGCTTCCTCCCTTTTTTATACTTCCATGCTTCAAAGCAGTTGAGTAAAGGGAAGCATATTGGCAACTTGGTAAGCCATAAAGCTCTCCATACATACAATACAAACGTCAAGGTAGTAAATGACTACCATAGTATGGAGATGGGTTTTCCAGACATCTTCCATCATAAAAGATTATGAGAATTGATCAAGCTTTCGACAAAGTTCTCGAAACAGAACAACATACATATATCTATAAGTATTTCGGCCATGTTTGTTTCACGGGAATCATTGATCAATTTGTTCTAATATTTCACTATAATATTAGAAACAAATATAACCTAAGATCCTTATCAACATCAGAAAAGTTTTATCATATGCAGTAGAGTTTATTTCAAATTACACTACGATTAGCTCAGAGCGAGCTTATATTAATATACTTGATCAGCAGAAAGCTTGTTTAAGCTAGAGCAGGACAGCTTTACACCATGTAGAGTTTACCTATACATATTAACATACTAAATTCGTGCTGTCTGCCAATAGAGCTCGAGTAAGGAGACCTTTACACCAGGCCAGAGTTTACCTATGTACATATAAGTTTAAACAACTGAATTTGCGGTTTCAAAAGCGAGAGACAGCCAGAGTAAGCAGACCTTTACATTGTATGATTTTAGGCTTACCAATGAGTTGCACTGGGATTAGTTGCCGAGAAGCAGAACATACCGATTAGGAACAATAATATTATTATCAGAATAAATACGCAGAACACATTGCGGCTATAGTATCTCTGACACCTACACCAATGCCTATTAACCTTTTTCCCGCAGCTGTAACAAAAGTCAGTGCCACATCTGCAGTCAAAATAAGATAACCTATTAGTTCTCAGACAATAACACATTAAGTTTATCTTGCTGTTGATAAATCTAAATTTGCCGGGCATCCTTTAACAAATATGAGCTATACACCTTCTAGGACTTGTATGCTTTTGCTAGGAGTGAAAACAATATAAAAGGAAATAGCAGCAGGAAGATGTACCTTTAGCTCAATATTTTTATGTCAGAAAAAAGTACAGTCAGCAAATTGTTCCAGATTAAGTCTAAAACATTTTAAAATCTTGGGCAACAGCTAATCCGTTACCTTTCCGAGTTTTTCTCAATTACTACTAAGAGGTGGCAGATAAACAAGTAAAAAGGCTCGAAGACAGACAATATCATTGCATGAAAGAAGACCTTTGGGATACATTATTTCTGCAGAATACCCATTCAAGGTATAACCCTCACCAAACTAAAGGCGGTTCCAACAGCTAGTAATTTTGATTTGAAGACGATAAAACTAAAACTAAAAGAAAGTAAATATCTCTATGTAGGCAATGTAGTGAAACTTAATTCACCTCTCCCAAGAACAAACGAATAGGTTCACGAAATCCTAGCATTAAAACTTAAGCATAAAGAACAAGTATGCTATGTACAAGCATAATTCGATAAATGTAACTAATTATTGTATTCTTGACTATACTAATAAATCAATAAGAACCATAAATTTCCAAGCAGAATCAACAAGGCATGATAATCACTTCCTACCTCAAATGTTTATTACATGCATAAGACGCCTCTATTTCTGTAGAATATGAAAAGTAATATACAGTTCAACATTGTCACTAAAGTGCAAGTATTGCTCTTTTGCATTAAATCAATCCAGAAACTAATTTCGTCTTGGTGACAACAAAGTTATTTGGTGTACTTATAGTGCATTTATTATTATACATTTAAGCCTGTAATTTGGTTGCAAAAAAGCAGCTCTGATTGTTTGAGTTGGACAAAGACACTTGTAAGAGCTGGGACTGAACAAAAACATTGTAAGAGCTTGATGTCGCAGTCCACCGGTATTTATCTTTTTGGCCGGCGGGGGCCAGGGCAAGAACGCTAGCCTCTCGGAGCGCCTCCATTGTGCTGGGGTACTGAACTGGCCTGAAGAGCTATCATGGATGACAAGGACCAACAAGGGCCTCTACAATCTTTGTAATAGTGAAACATTCTAGAGAGTATCAAGATCTTTCAAGATGCTCGAGAATATGGGGAATGTGGTGGAGGAGAACCTCTCTACAAGGTGCTTGATGGTGGAAGATAAAACTAGAAGCCTTGTTTCTTTGTGGAGCATAATCGAAGCTTCTACTAGCCTCGTACAGAACTCTTAAATAAAACTTTTTATATCTAGATAGGTAAGATCAAGAATCGTCTTATGCAAGACTCTAAAATACAACAGAATAAACACATCTAAAATTCTCCTTGACGGAGGTGGGAGGCCTTTAAGTAGGTATATATCCAAAGTTTGACTTCTATTGTGTACTAAAAATCTCAATTAATCGAAGCTCTTGTATACTTTTTCCTAACTCGTGTGTTTCCTTAGTCTTAGTGTGTCTAAGTTGGTGCGGCGCTTAAGTGTAAAGTTGGGCAACTAGTTCACAAGAGTGACAAACACTAGCCAGCAGCATTCTTAGCTTAGTAGTTCTAAAGACACGACAATAGGCTATCAGAAGCTCATATAAACTAGTCACAACAAACTTAACAATACCAGCTAAACTAAAGCTCTTGCATTGTAAAAATAACAAACAAAAAGAAAATACACCACACTTAAATCAAAAATTACCTGCATCTAACAATGGAACAACCCGAGATAAGATCAACAAAATGCTGACAAACCGGACACCTCTTCCACTTCCTCCTCTCCGCAAGCACACCAAACGCAACATCATTCCTATCCCTCAACTCCCTACTCTCCTCACACCTATACCCAGCATGCCACGCAATCTTACACGAAAAACAAAACAACTTCTTGCACTTAGGACACTTACTTTGCTTCACACACCCACCACACTCATTCACAATCAAAACAGAACAATCCCTATTAGGACAATAACACCTGTCAAACCCCAAAACAGCATTTTCACAAAGCAAGTCACACCATTTATCAAACACATGAGGCCCAATAAAAGGCCTAACAGAAACAGGGTCCAAAAAATGGCCACAATTCAAAGCTGGGCACTTGATTTCACACACTCTTTCATCAATTTTCACCTCAATATACTTAATTACACACTCTACACAAAATGGGTGAGCACACTTTTCTTGATTCTTGAAGTTCTTGTTGGGTAAACAAATGGGCTCAATACAAATTTCACAAGTCATGATTGACCCATCTTCTTGTTCATTTTCTTGAGGATTTTCTTGGGTTTGTGTAGCTCTTTGCTGTGTATTTCCCATGGTAAAATTTGTGCCCAACACAATAATAATACTACAGAAACATATATTATTATAGGGTTTATGTGTGGTAATATTTTTACAGTGAAAATTTCAAGAAAGTGTAAGTTTGTATCTACTTACAGTAAGATAAAGAGAGAGGGTTTAATTCCTGAATTGGGTGGCAAAGAGTGGTTGAGCTCACAAGCTTTTTATTTTTCCCGGAAAATAATTAACTAAAATGGGGGGATATGTGTCAATAATTTTCGTTGCGTGTTGCCATGCCTAATGCCTATATATGTAAAAACTAAAAAGTGGTCCACACACTTTGTAATATTCCTTTGATTTGGAAATATATTGGATTGTTTGGTCGACCGTCCGAGGATGATATATAAGAATCGGATTAAGTTAGCTGAAATTGAAATATCGTTAATTTTTAATTTTATGTGTTTGATTGATATATGACTTACTTACAATATTAAAGATGTTCAAAAAGTATTAAGTTCGAAATCCGGTTCGATCCGATTCGTAAAAAAGTCCGATAAACCTGGCCCGAAAAAAGCTCGGCCCAATTCGGTACGATCTGTGGGTCTAAGATGGGCCTCCTATTTTTCACCATGCCCGGTCCGGTCCGAAACTCGAAAAGTCCGGGCTTTTAAAAAATCTGGATAAAACCCGGGCTATTAAAAAGCCCAGATAAAGCCCGGTTCGGCCCGGATAAAATCCCGGATTTTTTAAGAAATTCGGATAAAAATACGATTTTTTTATAGATAAAATCTAAAAATATATAATGCTTTTAATAAATTTCAAGAATATCAAACTTAGCAATAGAGGGGATGTGAAGGATCATGAACCTAGGAAGAATCAACAAACACGACAGACTCTTCTTTAAAAAAGACTAATTGAGTGTAAAGGATGTACTTCACGAAATGGTCATATACAAGGAGATTTCTTATAGTCGCCTTAAGTCATAACGCAGATTATGAGTAAAAAGTTTATGAGTTGTATTGATGAGGGGATTTATATGGCTTACAGTCGCTTTAAGTCATAACGCAGATTATGATAAAAAGTTCTTGAGTTGCAGTGATGTTTTTTGATAAAACAAGTATTATGCTAGTAGTTTTTTTAGTATTAGGTTTCGTGTTGTCTCTTCTTATGTATTCTAGGTTATAGAAGTTTAAGGGCGTAGCTCTTTAACGGTTGTTTCTTTTGTAAGATTTTTTTTTTATTTTTTTTGTATATTAATATATCAGCTTTGCAAAAAAATGACAAAATTTATATATATTTAGAAAGAAAAAAAAATCCAGAAAAAGGCACGACCCGGTCCGATGACCTAAAACGGGCCTCATATTTTGGAGAAAGCTCGGCCCGATTTTTATAAAAGCCTGGCCCGCCCCATTATTAAAAAGGCCGGACTTTTTAAAGCCCGAATAAAATCCGGCCCGAAGAGTTTTTTGTGCATCTCTATGCTATATACATGATTGGGAAATTCTCATAAGTGTCATTTTATAATTGATTTTTTCAAATGGTACAATTTCATGTTTTGATCTTACATGTTTGGAAAACGTCAAAGAAATGTTAAGTTATTATTATTTATTTTTGAATAATTCTCATTGGTACCCTTCTACAATTGACTTTTTCAAAAAATACCACTTATTATTAATGAAATATGATTGTTTTTAATTAAAATAAAATACTAAACAAAATAAAAGAAAAATTCAAGTCGGGTGAAAATCATATCATTCGGGTTCATTTAGAGAGAGTGAGAGCTAAAGTTTGATTAGAATGAGAAAAAGAGGGTTTTTTCACTATCATCACAATCATCCCATATGAACTTGTACGTATTTGTTCGATTCACTCATATTAATGTGTTTCATTAGTAGGTGTTTCACTCATATGATGGTCTCCACCGGACTTAAGCTTATTTTTTATTGTGTTTAGTTTTAATTTTAATTAAAAATAGTTATTTCATTTTATTAAGAGTAAAATGACACTATTTGAAAAAGTCAGTTGCAGAAGGGTACCAATGAGAATTATTCAAAAAAATAGTGACTTTACTTTTCATTAATATTTTTATTAACGAAAGAATATGATAAGTGCAATCCTTTACTTTAGGGGTACAACTCGTAAGATCAAAATATAAAATGGTACCATTTAAAAAAATCAATTTTAAAAGAATATTAATGAAAATTTTCCTACATAACCATAGAAATCTATAATCATTTGTATAATTAAATTTAAATATGGGTGATGGTCATATTTATCTTAATTTAAATGTAAATGCCTAATTTACCTCAAAACATAAGTTGTATCCAAACTATCCCCTACATGCATTATTTCGACTTTCGTATCATACATATCGTGTAAAATATATACAATAATTCGTATTATGCATCACAGAAAATATGTATGTTATACAAATACGAAACTTATTATCCTGTATCACATACAAATGAAAACCACTTCATTTATATATAAACGGTTTGAGCAATTCCTTTATTAATTTAATCAATATATTATGTTGTGCCCTAAATTTCGTATGGATTCAATTTAAGGCCCATGGAGGGAGAGAGGTACGAGTGTAACCATAGCTGGCAGGTACGGGTGCAGTCGTAGCTTTGAGGTATGAGTGCAGTCGTAGCTGTGAGGTACGAGTGCAGTCATAGCTGTGAGGTAGGAGCACAGCCGTAGCTTCACCTATGTTGGACAGAAGAGAAGTATAGTAAGGACTCTTGTTCCTACTTTTTAGGAGCAACGAATTATCCATATAAAGTGGAGTTTAACTATGGTTTATTCACTACAAACGTGATAAATATGATGTAATTGAGATATACTTGGATTCTTGTGTGTATATCTATAGATTCATAGGTTTGGAGAGTCATGTTTGAACTAGGATACTTGTAGCTCAAGCTAGAGCAGCTGGATCAGTTGGTAACGGTGGGTTTTGGCTTATCTAGTCACAAGGCTTGGCCCAAGAAGAGAGTTTTAACCTAAAAGAACTACATTGGGGCTTGATTCCTATAAATAGGATATGTAGGCAATTGGCAAGGGGTTCCTTCTTTTCACTTCTCTTTACACTAGGCAAGTGTAACCTAAGTGATCAGTTTCCGGGCACATTTTGGCCGGATTTTGGCTGCCATTTCTGTCCGGTGACCTTGCCAACTCAGCCCTCAAACACCCTATATTACTCTCAGGCACAACTGCTAGGAGGTAGCTACGACTTTCGTACATGTCTGGTTATCCGAAAATCAAGGATAAGCCCGTTTAATTCGACGATATTTACTCGGGGTGTGGTGTGAATTTTTTGCATAACATTTTTGGCGCTAGAAGGAGGGGAATCTCCGATCTTTTGAGAGGAACGCTGTCTAAAAGCTCCGACGATGAAGTTGTTTTTGTTTTTGATGCCCCATCAAAATAGAGCATCCAGTATTCCTTCTCCTCGAGCACGGGTTCCTTATCCTCCTTATGCGGTTCATTGCCTTCTTGAGTTACTATCTCTTGGCCCCCGACTTCTTGGTTATCGATGGTGCTTTCAACCACGAAGTCAGCCAATGCTTGGGCTTTGATGGCCGTCCTTGGCTTGTACTTAATATCAAATTCTCCCAACTCAATTGCCCACTTGATGAGGCTACCACTAGCTTTAGGGCTGTGCAAAATATTCCTTAACGGTTGTTCTGTAAGGACCTCTATCTTATGTGCCTGAAAGTAGGGCCGTAACTTCCTAGAAGAGGTCACCAACGCTAAGGCAAACTTCTCAATAGTGGAGTAATTCAACTCTGCTCCGTGTAAAACTTTACTCATATAGTATATGGGTTTCTGAACCTTGTCTTCTTCCTTCTCAAGCACAGCACTCACTGCTTGATCTGAAATTGCCAAGTAGAGATAGAGGATTTCTTCCGTACTTGGCTTAGCTAGCAATGGGGCCTCAGCCATATACTTCTTCACTTGCTCAAAGGCCATACTCTTCTTTCAAAAAGACTAATTGAGTGTAAAGGATGTATTTAACGAAATGGTCATATACAAGAAGATTTCTTATAGTCGGCTTAAGTCATAACGCAGATTATGAGTAAAAAGTTTATGAGTTGTAGTGATGAGGGAATTTATATGGCTTACAGTCGCCTTAAGTCATAACGCAAATTATGATAAAAAGTTCTTGAGTTGCAGTGATGTTTTTTGATAAAACAAGTATTATGCTAGTAGTTTTTTTAGTATTAGGTTTCGTGTTGTCTTTTCTTATGTATTCTGGGTTATAGAAGTTTAAGGGCGTAGCTCTTTAACGGTTGTTTCTTTTGTAAGAATTTTTCTTTTATTTTTTTTGTATATTAATATATCAGCTTTGCAAAAAAATGACAAAAATTATATATATTTAGAAAGAAAAAATCCAGAAAAAAGTCCGACCCGGTCCGAGGACCTAAAACGGGCCTCATATTTTGGAGAAAGCCCGGCCCGGCCCGATTTTTGTAAAAGCCTGTCCCGGCCCGGCCCGATTATTAAAAAGGCCGAACTTTTTAAAGCCCGAATAAAATCCGGCCCGAAGAGTTTTTTGTGCATTTCTATGCTATATACATGATTGGGAAATTCTCATAAGTGTCATTTTATAATTGATTTTTTCAAATGGTACAATTTCATGTTTTGATCTTACATGTTTGGAAAACGTCAAAGAAATGTTAAGTTAGTATTATTTATTTTTGAATAATTCTCTTTGGTACCTCTCTATAATTGACTTTTTTAAAAAATACCATTTACTATTAATGAAATATGATTGTTTTTAATTAAAATAAAATACTAAACAAAATAAAAGAAAAATTCAAGTCAGGTGAAAATCATATCATTCGGGTTCATTTAGAGAGAGTGAGAGCTAAAGTTTGATTAGAATGAGGAAAAGAGGGTTTTTTCACTATCATCACAATCATCCCATATGAACTTGTACGTATGTGTTTGATTCACTCATATTAATGTGTTTCGTTAGTAGGTGTTTCACTCATATGATGGTCTCCACCCGACTTAAGTTTATTTTTTATTGTGTTTAGTTTTAATTTTAATTAAAAATAGTTATTTCATTTTATTAAGAGTAAAATGACACTATTTGAAAAAGTCAATTGCAGAAGGGTACCAATGAGAATTATTCAAAAAAATAATGACTTTACTTTTCATTAATATTTTCATTAACGAAAGAATATGATAAGTGTAATCCTTTACTTTAGGGGTACCACTCGTAAGATCAAAATATAAAATGGTACCATTAAAAAAAATCAATTTTAAAAGAATATTAATGAAAATTTTCCTACATAACCTTTGAAATCTATAATCATTTGTATAATTAAATTTAAATATGGGTGATGGTCATATTTATCTTAATTTAAATGTAAATGTCTAATTTAACTCAAAACATAAGTTGTATCCAAACTATCCCCTACATGCATTATTTCGACTTTCGTATCATACATATCGTGTAAAATATATACAATAATTCGTATTACGCATCACAGAAAATATGTATGTTATACAAATACGAAAGTTATTATCCCGTATCACATACAAATGTAAACCACTTCATTTATATATAAACGGTTTGAGCAATTCCTTTATTCATTTAATCAATATATTATGTTGTGCCCTAAATTTTGTATGGATTCAATTTAAGGCCCATGGGCTCGGTAGGCCCTATTTTGGTGGGCTGAGTTTGTCATGGAGAGAGAGAGGTACGAGTGTAACCATAGCTGGCAGGTACGGGTGCAGTCGTAGTTTTGAGGTACGAGTGCAGTCGTAGCTGTGAGGTACGAGTGCAGTCATAGCTGTGAGGTAGGAGCACAGCCGTAGCTTCACCTATGTTGGACAGAAGAGAAGTATAGTAAGGACTCTTGTTCCTACTTTTTAGGAGCAACGAAATATCCAAATAAAGTGGAGTTTAACTATGGTTTATTCACTATAAACGTGATAAATATGATGTAATTGGGATATACTTGGATTCTTGTGTGTATATCTATAGATTCATAGGTTTGGAGAGTCATGTTTGAACTAGGATACTTGGAGCTCAAGCTAGAGCAGCTGGATCAGTTGGTAACGGTGGGTTTTGGCTTATCTAGTCACAAGGCTTGGCCCAAGAAGAGAGTTTTAACCTAAAAGAACTACATTGGGGCTTGATTCCTATAAATAGGATATGTAGGCAATTGGCAAGGGGTTCCTTCTTTTCACTTCTCTTTACACAAGGCAAGTGTAACCTAAGTGATCAGTTTCCGGGCATATTTTGGCCGGATTTTGGCTGCCATTTCTGTCCGGTGACCTTGCCAACTCAACCCTCAAACACCCTATATTACTCTCAGGCACAACTGCTAGGAGGTAGCTACGACTTTCGTACCTGTCTGGTTATCCGAAAATCAAGGATAAGCCCGTTTAATTCGGCGATATTTACTCGGGGTGTTGTGAGAATTTTTTGCATAACATTTTTGGCGCTAGAAGGAGGGGAATCTCCGATCTTTTGAGAGGAACGCTGTCTAAAAGCTCCGACGATGATCGTACCTTGAAGAACGACTGATATAATCTTGAATGAGCCCGAAAACGAAGTCTTGAGCAAGGATTTCACGGGTTGAATTCCACGTATGGGCAGGAGAAATCATGGCTTGATGGATGAAAGTTCAATAAAATAATGGAGGTTACCCCTTACCACCTTCATTCTATTCGTTTGGTGCTAAATAAAGGCATAAATGACTATATACGGCTTCGGGATGCACATATTTTTGGCTTGATGAAAGTGGCCTGGAAAAAAATGGCCGGAAAATGAAGTTTTCATATGTTAATTTTCGTGGGAAATGCCCGGAAATGAGGTTCTATGATGAGAGCTTCCGACCCAGAAGCTCCACCTACTAATGGAGGTACAACCATCTGGAAAGGTTTAGTTGAGAGGTTCTAGTGGTAAAGACAAGAGAGACCTCATTCTCGAGGTTGCACCTATGGCAGAAGGTTTCTATAAGGTACCCCCAAATACTTCATCTTGGCAACTGATAAGAAGGTTCTTATAGACAGAAAATGGTAAATCTCAATTTAGAGGTTCAATCGGTTGGAGGTGAAGGACTGTTGAAGCTCCTACAGTGAAAATTATGGAGTAAAGTGCTGGTTCATACCATACTTTAGGTCGTAAGGGGAGTAAGCAGGTGAACCTGCGTGGGAAAGAAGGTACGAACCTCTTGATGGAGGAGGTACAGGTGAAGCTAAATGCGAACCTCTTGACCATGGAGGTACAACTGGACCAGGTACGCAGTTGAAGCTGTTTATTCAATCTACTAGATATTTGGATGTAACTATACTTGGAGATGGGAAAGGTGCAGCTGAGGAGGTGAAGTACAGCTATGAAGGTGCAAGTACGGTTGTGGTTCCACCTTCACCTGACAGAGGTGGAGTTATGTAAGGACCTCAAAGTTGGGACTTGATTCTAATAAGAAGGTACCGGATAAATATGAGGATGCAAACCTATTGATCGAGGAGGTAAAGATTAACGTGGAAAATCATGAAGATGTAGATCTATAGAGTAATGAAGAGGAACTAGAATGAAGGTTCCATGATGGCAGGTTCCGAAAGATAAGTACCTATATCTGAAAGCTTCACCTACCAAAGACATTGGTATGTTTGATGGATTGTGATGTGGAGCTAACATTGAAGCTCTTTGCTAAAAAAAAAATTAGGAAAAGCTGGTGAAAATAGCTCTCTAAAAACAGAGCTTCATGAAAACGAGGTTCTCATGCGAGAGGTTCGATGATGAAAGGGCCATTGATCTGGAGGATTCTCTAAACATTTATTTTTTACATCTGATGAGGAGGTTCCTAAGGAAGAGAATCGGGACAAAGAGGTCCACCTAAAAGACCCACTAAAGAATAAAAGAGGAATAATTCATGACCTTCACGAGGGAAGTGATAAAAGGGTATAACCTGATGGGCAGTCATGGATTTAGTTTCGGGGCATTGAAATGGAGGTTTTGTCTAGCAGGAAGCTTCTCATGGTTATGTAGGTTCCATTATGGTCGTACCTGGACCTATTACAGAGATTCCATTATGGTCGTACCTGGACCTATTACAGAGGTTCAATTATGGTCATACCTGGATCTATTAAGAAAGGTTAGTTATCTAAATGGCGTTCCTGGATGGGTAAACATAGGTATCCTAGCAACAGGGATGATCGTGGTGGTTCTACCAAGTAACTTGAGGTGTGACAGTTGAACCTGGAGCTTCCACTACAACAAGCTACTGCAATTGATTGAAGTTCTAAAAGATTCACCTTGTGCCTTGATGAATTTCTCTAAAGGAAGCTCAATTTAGAATAATGAAGGAATCATGTTACCAGAAGCTCCAATGGAGGAACCTCACAATGAAGGTTCCAGTTTTTTAGGGGGTAGAACCACCCTTGGCATTGATGCAAATGGTTGCTCTAATGAAGGATAATGAAGGCAAGGCGCACCATGTGGAAGTTATGACTGAGGATTAAAAAAAACACAAGGAAACCTCACGGAGTTCTTGGTTGGTCATGTGGCAGCACCTACTGAATAAGGTGAAAACAACTTATAGGGGTGCTTATAACGGAAGCTTCACCAATAGTGGAAGGTGGAAGCTCAGAATATCCAGTTGAAGGTACCAAGGTATAATGTAGATAACGCTGAAACTCCAGCAAAAAAGGCTATCAGGGAAGCTAAAGGCGAATTGGTATCTCTCATAAATTAAAGAGGCGAGTGACCTATTCTGAAAAATGCAGCAGAAGGGGCATATGAAGCCTCTAAGGTGCTCAACTGATAGAGGAGCCAACAATAAGATTAAACGAGGAAGCTCTTGGAAAGGAACCATCTTAGCTCGTGAAAGCTTCGAGCAATGTAATTATGGTAATCTTCATGATGAAGAATCTCGAGGAGGTTCGCATACTGTAAGCCCCTTAGGCACGATAAGTTGGAAGGTGTCCCACAAAGAGGTCCTCCTAGTATAAGCTCCTCGAATACTGGAAGCTAGGATTTAGGGATACCTGATGGAAGGAATTGCAGATGGAGCTAATGATAATAATCTCAATCATGTTCTGGAAAAGATGCTACTGGGAAAAGAAGGAGGTACGAATGACCTTTCGGTTATTAAAGGAAATGGTTCAAGGTTCACATATGGAGATACCTACCATCCGACAGATGCAGAATGGAAAATCTATGTTAAAGGCTATTATCTATCAAGAGGTAGCTTCCTCCAAGGCACTATTGTTGGCAGCTTTCTTATTAAGAAGATGGAGGAAAGGCTGAAATACCTGATAAAATATATAATTGAAGATATTGGCGGAAGCAACCAAGTGAAGGTCAAACAAAGAAGGGTATTTATTAAGAAAAATAGAAAGGTTAAAAACCTCCCATCAATAAATCCTGTTGAAGCTACAGCTATACCGGCACCTGTTGGAGCTTTGGCTATACCGGTAACTGTTGGAGCTACGGCTATATCGGCACCTGTTGGAGCTACGACGAGTCGTGCAAGGCCCAGCTTCAAAGATGTTTATCCAGGCTTCTCCTCAAGAAAAAATGCACTAAAGAGTTGGGGGTAATAGATACCGGGCTACATGGAAGATTTTTATAAAAGCAACTGATTTTTAAACAAATAAATATATGAGTGAGGCTCAGGTACGGGTGTGTTCATTACATCTACCTGGAGCAAGATCCTAAAATTAGGCGTACCTGAAATCAATAATAAAAGGCTCTACAACTGGAATTATGGAATCATCATTAAGGAAGAGTGACATGGACTTTCATGGAAGGGGTATTACAAGTCGTGGATGCTTCTTCTAGAAAGGTCCAACAAATTCCATAGCCGAGGTTGGCACCACCTCAACAGAAGAGTCAAATATCATCCAACGATGAAACATATTGGTCCTCCTATGAGTCTTGTCTTTGGAGCATAGAATACTGGTTTGTGTATTCTTTTCTTTCATAGATGAAGTACATGTTATTTTGTTCATGTGAATTATGTGCTTACATGCTTATGTGTTTAATATTTGATTGCTGTATGGATTTGGAATATACCTTTTTAGTATTGAATATGTGTGGACTTTGTACTTAAATTTTTAGGCTTAGTTCTTCAACATAACTAGTCGTATGTTAAAGAACTAAAGGATAGTAGGTGTACGGACCTGTTAGGAGTGAACCTGCTAGGTAGAAACCTTTTGAATAGAAACTTCCTAGGTCTGGATAAATTGATAGCATGGTTCATGGTAAGCACAATGGCTTTGTGCTGAGAGTACCTCAAGGATGAGGTGCTGATGATTTGATAGCATATGGTTTATGCTAAGCACAATGGCTTTGTGCTGAGAGTACCTCAAGGATGACGTGCTGATGAATTGATAGCATGGTTTATGCTAAGCACAATGGCTTTGTGCTGAGAGTACCTCAAGGATGAGGTGCTGATGAGTTGATAGCATATGGTTTATGCTAAACACAACGGTTTTGTGCTGAGAGTGCCTCAAGGATGAGGTGCTGATGATTTGATAGCATATGGTTTATGCTAAGCACAATGGTTTTGTGCTGAGAGTACCTCAAGGATGAGGTGCTGATGAATTGATATCATGGTTTATGCTAAGCACAATGGCTTTGTGCTGAGAGTACCTCAAGGATGAGGTGCTGACGAGTTGATAGCATATGGTCTATACTAAGCACAATGGCTTTGTGCTGAGAGTAACTCAAGGATGAGTGCTGATGAATTGATAGCATGGTTTATGCTAAGCACAATGGCTTTATGCTGAGAGTACCTCAAGGATGAGGTGTTAATGATTTGATAGCATATGATTAATGCTAAGCACAATGGCTTTGTGCTGAGAGTACCTCAATGATGAGGAGCTGATGAATTTGCAGCATATGGTATATATGCTAAGCAAAATGGCTTTGTGCTGTGAGCACCTCATGGTTTAGGAGCTGGTGAATTGGCAGCATATGGTATATATGCTAAGCACAATGGCTTTGTGATGTGAGCACCTCATGGTTGAGGACCTGGTGAATTAGCAGCATATGGTATATGTGCTAAGCACAATGGCTTTGTGCTATGAGCACCTCATGGTTGAGGACCTGATGAATTGGAGGCACAAGGATGGCATGCTTATGGATTATGCAGGATATATGAAGCTTAGTTGGATTGGAGCATGTATGGGTTATACATAAGCGGGATGGATCGCATGTGTAAATAGGAATGGACCTATGAGGTCCTTCTGCATTGGCTCCTGTGTAATCGATCCGTGGATAACAAATCGTGTTGCGACGCTGGAGTTGGATTGAAATGTGGAATGGAGCTGGCCCGTGAAGATCCTATGAAATCAGGTTCACGGGGTGCCTTAAAGGATTATTTAAGTACGATGGTCATATGGATTCAGGATTGCAAATTACATTGAAGGGGTAGACCCATGAGGTCTTCTTATATTAGAAGCTGTTATGGAACTATGCTAAAAGGATCATGTGGGTCCTAAGTTCAGGAAAGGCCAAGGAAAATGATAAAAAAGGGAGCCAGGATGTAGGCCTCACAAAATACTTCAATAGTTCAGGTGAAAAGGCGTATGAATATATATTGTTGTGCCCAAAATCTCCATGGGCTAGATTTAGGCCCATAGGGCTTAAGGATCCAATCCGTATGATTAATATGGGTTATGATTGAGGTCCCTTAAGTTAAATGGGGCTAAATAGCCTGTGAAATGGATCCGGACAGATTCAGGTTACCGAGAGACAGGTTCCTGTAAACAGGTTCCCGAGAGATAGGTTCTTGCAGACAGCTTCCCGGGAGACAGGTTCCTGCAGATAGGTTCCTGGGAGGCAGCTTCCTGCACGAGAATAGATTTATTCCAACAGATTTATAGTATGATTAAGCCTCCTATTCTTTAGGAGCAAGTTATGAAAGTCAACTCCTTGTTGGAATGTATTCCTTGGGCGCAGATGATCCTTGAATACTTCCAATGAGACTAGAACTAGTAAAGACACTCCTAGCCGGGCTAGAACTTGAGTTCTACTCGACTTAGGACGCCTATTTATGGCTGAATCCTGAGAAAAGGAGGTCCCCAAGAATTAGGAACCTAGAATATTGCCGCCTAACCAGACTTCTAGTCTAAAAAGAACTACGTGAACTTGATCCCTATATAAATAGGGTACGTAGGCACCTTGAGAACATGTTTTACAAGCCTCGCAACACACCTACGAGATTCTTGAGAACACATGACACAAGCCTCAAGGGAACTCGCGAGATTCTTGTAAACGCTCTCGAGCTCAGTTCAACCACCACAAAAAACCTCCATTCTCCATAGATTAGTTGATCGTTAGCCTTTACAACTCACCATAAACCTCTCAAAAGTTGTTACGAAATCCACTCATCAACATTGGCGCTAGAAGGAGGGCAGAGTTATCATCTTAAGAGTGGAAAGATGGCAGGCGGTTCTAATAGCGAAGCAACACAATCTGTAGAGAAGGAATCCCAAGGAGAATATTAAACCCCGAAAGCAAAGAATATTACTCCTGATGACGTCCTAGAGCATCTAAAGTCGATTGAAAAGAGACTCGCAACCCTTGAATAGACAACACAAATGAAGAAGAAAAAGTCGAGGTTGACATTAAGGAAGAAGGGTAAAAAGCTAAGATTAATCCCAGGCAGTTGGACGTTGATGAAGAAGAACATGAAGAAAAGGCTGAGGAAGAGATCGAAGACCCAAAGAAGGATGCTGAAGGTGAAGAAGATGGTGAACCCAAGGATAAACAGCCTCGTGTTAAGAAAACTCGATTACAGGTCTTGGCAGGACTTAAGAGTAAGAAGAATATGAAATTAGGAGCATCTTCTCAGAAAAAGAAAAAAGCGAAGGAACCTTCAATCGAGATAATTAAAGATGATTCAAGTTCAGACGAGTCCGCGAACAATTCGAGCTTAGCAGATTCACAAGAAGTCGATGATAAAGATAAGGAAGCAAAGGACGGTGGAGCTAGTGATTTGAATGATGAAGACCTCAAGAAGATTCTAGTGAAACTCAATGAAGAAAAGCAGTCAACAACAGGTGCAATAACATCATCTCCAGTCACTAAGAAGGTTAGAAAATCCCCGTTACCTAAATCCTATCGTATGTCAAACGAGTTTAAATTTGATGGCACTACGGATCCTGTGGAGTATCTGGGTCGTTTCAATACCGAGATGGAAGTTTATCAAGTTAAGGAGCCAACAAGGTGTAGATTACTGGCTGCAACCCTTCATGGTGGAGCTCATCAGTGGTTCAAGAAGTTACCATCGGATTCTATAGATTCTTGGGAGAATATGGGGAAGCTCTTTACTACGAAGTTTAGAGCTTCCGTTGCTTTTGCACCCCCAACCAATACCTTGGCCAACATCAAGCAGAGAGCAGATGAGACATTGACAGAGGTTCCCAGAGTTAATAAAGCTACTGACGAGGTCATTATGAGCTTCCTGATTGCTGGAGTTAGAGCTGGTTCAGACTTCTGGAAGGAGTTACAAGTACGTGAACCTAGTACACTAGCTTAGTTCTACCAACAAGCTGAACTGTATAAATGTGTGGAGGAATCTTTGTTGAAGTTGAGAGAAACAGAAGATCTTGGCGATGAAGCTAGTCACAAAGGAAGCAAGCGAGAGAGGTCTCCAAGCCCGCAAGCATATATTATTGGGGATCGAGCTTCCTCCAAAAGAAGTAAAGCTAATTTGAAGACAAAGTGCGACAAGTATACCTCTTTGGTCGCTCCAATGGACCACATCTTCACGGTTTATGGGATAGAAGGAATATTTTTGAAGCCTGCACCTTTACCTGTAGGAGCAAGGAAAGATCTGAAGAAATATTGTGACTTCCATGAGGATAATTGCCATGATACTTCCGAATGTAGAGCACTGAAAGACCAAATTGGGGAATTGATTAAAGCCGGGAAGCTCGCGGAATGGATAGCTCAAGGTGACCAGTAGTTGAAAGTTTGAGAGCTTCCTTAAAGTAGAGTTGAGAAACCTTTATTTATATATGTATTTCCTTCTTAGAACCGGGGGGTAGTGCATGTATACCTCCCTAGCAAGCAAACCTATTTCTTTCGAGTAGTTTTCAACGAAATTATGAGTAGTTCTTTTCCTTGTATTGCGTCATACATGAGCTTATATTTAGCTTGTAAAACAAGGAATGTAAGTCAGTGAGCTGATAGAAATACCTCACAAGTAATCTCTTTAAGTATCTCTTGTTTCTTACAATGAGTTAGCTCGCGTAAGCTTAGAGGTGCTGTATTGGGATATTTGTATTAGATATAGAGGTTTATTCTCAGCCTGTTTTGTAAGAGGTTAAAGAAGCAAAAAGAAGACATGTTAAAGCTACAAGCAGGAATGATGTGAAGAAATTATAGTATCTATTCGAGTGTTAAGGAAAATTCGACATAGTTGAAGGTTTTGATGAAGAGTAGCTGCAAGAATCTGATATGAGCATCTTGAAGAAAATACATAGTACTCAACTTCATGGATGAATATTCAACGACTTATTAGAGATTATCGAAGAATTGTGAAGCTTCTCGGAGTTAGTCTTCATCAAAGACAAGCTTCCCTGAAGAACTGGGGGGTAGTATAATTACTATAGCACATGGTACTTTGAAAATTGAGGATTTCAGAATTTTGAGAATTCAGGTCATGGACCTCACCATCAGGTCCAGGAAGCTCACAATTTGGTTCAGGAACCTCATGGCTAGGATGCAGTTTGGGAACCTCATGGTTCATATTTTGTTCAAGAACCTTGAGAATTGATTTGGTCTAGTATCTTGAAGAGCAGCATGCTTGCATCATGAACACGTCTCATTGAGTTTTCAAATCTTAACGGAGGCTTCCACTTCACTTCTAATCAGTCTACAGAAAGATCCATGTGATACCTCTCCTTTTATGCTTACACATTCGTAAAAACCTCCCAGGTTCATTGTTATATACCCGAAGCTCGTATGTAACAGCTTCCAGGTTCATTGACATTTGTTAAAAGCCAATTGTTGACAGTTTTTGATTAGCAGCTTCCTGCTTGAAGTTCCCAGCCAGCCGATACCTGAATAGAAGAAAGTGTACTTACAGCAAGAGCTCCATGCCTTTAGAGGATTAATCTAGTGCCCTTCTGGATTCTCTTTGTGCTCCATTCAAGGATTCACTTAGAGCCCAGAAGGATTCAGTAGGTTCCCCAAGAATTTTCATGTATTCACTTAGTACCCTTATGGATTCTCTATGTGCCCGTATAGGTTCACTTAGAGCCCAAAAGGATTCACTTGGTGCTTCATGCATCCACGCGCAGTTGTTCGGTTTCTTAATGGATTCTCTTTGTACCCTTTTAGGGATTCATTTGGTGCCCAATTGGTTTCGATTTTTCCCCTTAGTAGAGGTTTACATAATGACTGGTTGGATTCACCTTATGCCCTTATAAGGATTTGCATAGAGCCCAGAAAGATTCACTTTGAGAAGCCCTGTAAGCTGCAGGCACTTGATAGCCAGAAAAGACTTGCAAGCATGAAAGATTCACTTCGAAAAGCCTTATGAATCGTAGGCACATACTCAAAAGTCCAATAAGCATATGGGCAACTAAGGTTTTGGGAACCTAAGCATGGGTAACCTAACCTAGAGTTCACTTGTACTTGAAAAGCCTTCAAAGGGATTCACCTTGTGCCCTTACGGATTCACTTGGTGCCCCTAGCGTTTGAAGGGATTCACCTTGTACCCTTACGGATTCACTTGGTGCCCCTAGAGTTTGAAATGATTCATCATGTGCCCTATAGATTCTCTTTGTGCCCTCTTCAGGATTCACTTAGAGCCTATAAGGATTCACTTGATGCCACAAAGGAATTCACTTAGTGCCCAACTGGATTCTCTTCGTGCTCTTGACATGATTCACCTAGAGCCCGGATGGATTCACTTCGTGCTCCTTAAAGCCAAAAGGATTTATTTGACGCCCAGTCAAATTCTTTAAGTGCCCTTCTCAGGATTCACTTAAAGCTCAACTGGATTCGTCTTATGCCCTACTAAGGATTCACTTAGCGCCCAATTGAATTCTCTAAGTGCCCTTACTAGGATTCACCTAGAGCTCAATTGGATTCGCCTTGTGCCCTCAGCGAAGTGATACATAGATGAATACTCTTATAAATCTTGTATATGATCGAAACAACTACAACTTCCAAGTTCAGTGATATTCAGCCGAAACAAACAGTTTTCAGTCAACCGCTTCAACAAGCTATGAGAGGTTCACGCATCATGACGGCTCAGGGGGTAGCTCAATTTCCCTATGTAATCTTGCACAGAGAAGAGCTTCCATCTTCCAGGTTCAGTAACGGAACCTCAATCCAATTACTGGCACAACGAAGCACAGATAAGTTCTACTTTCATGCCTTTATATCCTTAACTATAATGCACATTTTCTGTCAACGAGTGCTTATATTCTGTCATGCTTAGATACATATAGCTTTTAATGCGCATATTTCATGATCTTTAGAATTGAAATTTATGAGAACTTGTACTTAGGATGTTATCATGCCCTATAGGTTTACAGCTTACACAACATATATGCTTAGTTTATGATCTTGAACTTGTTAGTTGAATCAGTCAAGTAGTTAACCGATATTCCACTTGAGAAGGTTGCAACATATATAATGTAGATAATCATTCATACTTGCATACATGCATCACTTATATGTAAGCTCATCAGCTCGTACTACTAATCTATTTTTTCTAGTTTTCTTAGTGTTGTGCCTAAAATCACCATGGGATAGATTTAGACCTATTAAGTCATAGGTTCCAATCAACAAGTATTGTATGAGCGAGGAGACAGATCCAGTATCAGATATGAAGACCAAATACGGATAAATGAGCACTAGTTAAGAAGACAGTCAAGATATTATGAGTATCAAGACGTTCCTGATAAACCAGTAATTGAGCAGATTACGAATGGACCAGGTTCCTCCCCGTAGAAGAGCCCGAGTCAGCCTAGCAGCAGCAATGAGGACAGCAAGAAGTACATGGGAACCACAGAAAGGCTCCCCGGACTAACAATTTGTTATTTGTGCAGGTACAGTTTCCTAAAGAGAGGTTCTTGAGAACCAGGTTCCGAGATAGAGGTTCCTAAGAAATAGGTTCGAAGGCGTAGGTTCCTGAGCACCAGGTTCCTGAGCATAGACATAAAAAAGATCTAGAAGCCAGCCAGAGAGAAGCATACTCATTATTGGAGAGTACTTTGAGGACGCAACTGATCCTAGAGTACCTCTAATAGATAGATAGTAGATGGTCAAACAAAAAGCAGCTTAGAAGATGAAGCAACTTTTCGAGCAATCAAAATTATGATTTTCAAGGTTAACCTCGTGCCTTTTTGAGGATTCATCTGTTGCTCTATTGGATTCATTTTGTGCCCTCAGCATAGGTTCACATAACGCCCAAATAGGTTCACTTGATGCCCTTATTTGGATTCACTTGATTCCCTTGACATTCGTAAGGTTCACTCAGTGCCCAATTAGATTCACTTTGTGACCTTTTCAAAGGATTCACTCAGCGCCTAATTGGATTCACTTTGTGCCCTTGTCACGATTCAAGCAAGAAGATAAAGACTTGCATGGTTCACTCAGAAGAAACATAGGAGCACTAAAGGGATTGGACCTTAAAATATCAGGCTATTTAGGTTCCTCTCGCATTCTATGACTTCGAGGAACCGGGGGGTAGTTGTTATGCCCAAAATCTTTATGGGCTAGATTTAGGCCCATTGGGCTTAAGAATCCAATCCGTATGATTAATATGGGTTATGATTGAGGTCCCTTAAGTTAAATGGGGCTAAATAGCCTGTGAAATGGATCTGGACAGGTTCAGGTTACCGAGAGACAGGTTCCTGTAAACAGGTTCCCGAGAGATAGGTTCCTGCAGACAACTTCCCGGGAGACAGGTTCCTGCAGACAGGTTCCTGGGAGACAGCTTTCTGCACGAGAACAGATTTATTCCAACAGATTTATAGTATGATTAAGCCTCCTATTCTTTAGGAGCAAGTTATGAAAGTCAACTCCTTGTTGGAATGTATTCCTTGGGCGCAGATGATCCTTGAATACTTCCAATGAGACTAGAACTATTAAAGACACTCCTAACCGGGCTAGAACTTGAGTTCTACTCGACTTAGGTCGCCTATTTGTGGCTGAATTCTGAGAAAAGGAGGTCCCCACAAATTAGGAACCTAGAATATTGCCGCCTAACCAGACTTCTAGTCTAAAAAGAACTACGTGAACTTGATCCCTATATAAACAGGGTACGTAGGCACCTTGAGAACATGTTTTACAAGCCTCGCAACACACCTACGAGATTCTTGAGAACACATGACACAAGCCTCAAGGGAACTCGCGAGATTCTTGTAAACGCTCTCGAGCTCAGTTCAACCACCACAAAAAACCTCCATTCTCCATAGATTAGTTGATCGTTAGCATTTACAACTCACCATAAACCTCTCAAAAGTTGTTACGAAATCCACTCATCAACATATATATATCGGAATCTTCAGCATAAAAGCTACGCGTGTTGTTATGTCAGGTTCCAATTGGGGTGGACCTTCCAGGGATTGGAATGATGGTGTAAGGTTCAAATGTATAGAGCCTGAAAATACAACAAGGATAATACGCATATGGATTTTGGAGCTCCCAGCGTGCGAAGCTCCGATGTATTGTGGACCTGTTGGAAACTTACATGCGTGTGGCATGGAGCAAGTTCCTAAGGCACAACTATGGATTGGATATGTCGGGCTAAGGCAAAAATGATTCAAACGGTAGTATACTTAAATTAAATTATGTTTCGTAATGAAATAAATATGAATGGTTGGATTCTATTTCGAAGAAGAAATAAACATCTTTGATTTAGGTACGAAGCTTTTGCCTATGCAAGATAGCTGAAATAAATACAAGGGGGTAAACGTATGCACCTTCAATGTGTTCATATGAGTTAACATTTACTTAGGGTGTGGCTGGTAATTACTTGATAGGACTGGCTAACGGTTAAAAATGAGGTACGACTATGGTAGTACCTGATGTGTTAGGTTCAGCTACTGGAATACAAGGAGATGATCAGATGTATCCTATTAAGGAAAGTTTAATATGATATGGCATAATCAGATATGAAAGCAAATTATTCATGCAAAAAGGAAATCCATGACTTCAAAAGGAAACCGAGTTATGGATACAACTTGTGAGGCATTACGAGGAGCCCACAACCTCATTAAAATTCAAGTTACTACGCATAAAGGATAAAGGAAAGTTCAAACCAAAACATGGGTGCCAAATTTCTCAAAAACCAAAGTACCTTGATAAAATAAGATAATATGGAAGGAGCTAAGATGCAGGAGCATTAGAGACTACCTCTTTGGTGGCTTCAGTTGAAGCAGGACCTGAGATGGGGACATCACTTTCTGTTCCATTACTCTCCCGGACCTCGGTGTCAGGGTTCAGTGTGCATTGAGGAGCTTCCTTCGTTTCAGCATCTATAGCTCCCTCAATTTTTTCAGCTTCATTCTTCTGGACATCTTCTGTGGTTTCAAATGTAGCTGCTTCAAGTTTAGTCCAGTCAAGATCCGGGAACACAGTTTTGGTAGATGCGACGTAATCATTAATCCCATTTTTGTAACCTGCCTCGTATCTGGCTTTCTTCTGCAACTTAAAAAGCGGGATCTCTCCTTGGCCATAGCAGCATTTGAGGGTTTCCATTTTCATTTCTATCTCATGGATTGCTTTAGCATGAGCAGCTCTCCTTCTCTTTGTCCAGAGTGACAATGGTATTATTAAGCTGTTCACGCTCCTTTGACAGCTTCGACTCTGAAGTTTTGAACTTTCTCCCAACATCCGCCAACTTCTTCTTTTCCTCATCTTTGGCTCTGATTGTATTTTTTAGATGTTTCACCTCTTCTGCTAGTTCTGGTCACCCCTAGCAGCCTTCACAATTTCTTCAGTATACTTCAGGAAATGGAAAAAGCTCTGTGCATTAGCTAAGGGTATGGCTTTGGCACTGTCGACCAAGCCCATCTTGTCCCACTTAGTTATGGTCTCATCTGGGATTTGATTCCCCACCATTTGGAAAAATTTATGGAAATGTGGACCTTGGCCTTCGCCTCTTTGGGAGGGTGCCGTCTTAAGCTTCTTGTTGGGGTGAGATCCGGATGCTCTTGCTAATTCAATGGCTGGAGGGGGGAGCTTCCTCTTGGAAGAGTTGAAAGATTTATCCTGGTGGCTCTTCTTTGAGCTTAGAGATTGGGGTAGCTTCATTGGAGGCAGCTGCTCATCATCATCATCAAACAGCTCCTCATAATTAGCAGATTTGCGGACAAAAGAGGGAGAGGCTTCACACACGTCTTTTGCTTGTTGGTTCTAAAAAAAGGATTTAATGGATATGGCTGTCATCCTTGGGAATTGGAACCGATGGAGTGAAGGTGGAAAGAGCTACGGTTCCCGTAGAAAGTGGGGATATTCTATTTTCAAAGTGATATTTTTTATGATTAAATTTGAATTGATGTTCTTTATCTTATTTCATTTCAAGGAATGGGTTTTTTGATGGATATATGGTTATCTAGATAGTAGCGTTCATGTTAGAGCACATGGATGGACCTGTTCAGCTGGAGCTGCTTAATTGGAGCTATTCTATCTTGTTGACATGAGTATGATTTTTATAGCACTTGTGAGGATCTAAGGATTAAGGCTCCTCTTGCATTTTATGGCTACAAGGAACCGGGGGTAGTTGTTGTGCCCTAAATTTCGTATGGATTCAATTTAAGGCCCATGGGCTCGGTAGGCCCTATTTTGGTGGGCTGAGTTTGTCATGGAGGGAGAGAGGTACGAGTGTAACCGTAGCTGGCAGGTACGGGTGCAGTCGTATCTTTGAGGTACGAGTGCAGCCGTAGCTGTGAGGTACGAGTGCAGTCGTAGCTGTGAGGTAGGAGCACAGCCGTAGCTTCACCTATGTTGGACAAAAGAGAAGTATAGTAAGGACTCTTGTTCCTACTTTTTAGGAGCAACGAAATATCCATATAAAGTGGAGTTTAACTATGGTTTATTCACTATAAACGTGATAAATATGATGTAATTGGGATATACTTGGATTCTTGTGTGTATATCTATAGATTCATAGGTTTGGAGAGTCATGTTTGAACTATGATACTTAGAGCTCAAGCTAGAACAGCTGGATCAGTTGGTAACAGTGGGTTTTTGCTTATCTAGTCACAAGGCTTGGCCCAAGAAGAGAGTTTTAACCAAAAAGAACTACATTGGGGCTTGATTCCTATAAATAGGATATGTAGGCAATTGGCAAGGGGTTCCTTATTTTCACTTCTCTTTACACAAGGCAAGTGTAACCTAAGTGATCAGTTTCCGGGCATATTTTGGCCGGATTTTGGCTGCCATTTCTGTCCGGTGACCTTGCCAACTCAGCCTATACATTACCCAACCAGAGACGGAATTAGGGGGGCACGGGGTGGTGGCCGTCCCCCCCAAAATTCTAAAATCTAAAAATTTTGTACGTATATAATTTAAAAATCTTCGTTTCGTCCCCCCATTTTTACAAATAAATTCATTTTATCCTCTTAATTTTCAGATATTTTCATCTAGTCCTCATTTTTTTTACAAAAATTTTCATTTAGTCCCCTATTTTTTACAAAAATCTTCATTTAGTCCCATATTTTTTACAAAAAAAAATTATGATATAGAATTTTCCGAAGAGAAAAGAATTTGGCTCCGATGACCAAAAAATTTGACATCCCAATATATATTCCTGGTTCCGTCCCTTACCCAACCAACTACATTACGCCAATCCACAATAAGCCTTGCGAGGATAATGTAAAACTTTATCCTTCATTACACTCGATCATGTGTTAGTTCTTTCCCATTTACTCATATTCTAGATTAATAAATACAATAAAAAAATGAATTATATATTATCCAATATACCATTATTCATGTTTAGTATTTTGTTCAACTTACTGTATGTACGACAATTCATGTCCAATATTTTGTCCAACTTACGGTATTTCTTGTCCCGCATTCATGAGGTATTTTAGGCCACAATTCTCATAATGGATGCTTTGGGCCATTAAGAAGGAGAATAAAATATTTTAGACATTTTCTCTTTAAATATTATATAATAAATTATAATTTGTACATTGTATAATTGTTAATTTAACAAATAAAGTGTACATATAACTTTATATGTGTCAATTTAAAATGGAAATTATAGATCTGAAATGGAATTGAACTTACATTTTTCAGCTCAATTTTATTCCAATTTTTAAAAAACATTTACTCATTTCGTTACAATTTAAATTTTTTGAACTCGCACATTACAACGATACTTGACTAAAAAGATCAAGAAACAAATGAATCTAGACAAAAAAAAAAGTGCACTCAAATTCAGATTGCCATAAATATCGTGTTTAATTATGCAAAAGTTACATAAACATTAGAGATTCATTTTCCTAAATAAATTAGAAAATGGTGTTCAATTATCACAGATGAGATTATAACTGAAGGGAATTAGGAAAATGGATGAATTTAGAAATAAATCATGTAAGTAAATTCAAAATCACATCAAGCTGTGATAATGTTGCTAATATTGAATGGCATGTCTAAATGTTAAAATATTGGAGAATGCAAACAACCCCTAAATTGATCGCTAATCATATTGTGGTGATTCAAAAATTAATGAGAATTTTTAATAAATACTAACTTTTCTAGTTTGTTTTGCAAAAATATTATCTATATTACCATCTTAATTCCAAATATACTATGTTAATTATTTTATACTATTATGTATTTATTTTTAATTTTTAATTTTATATTATAATGCTGACTGGGTTATGCTGGTTGTGCGCTAACGTGGCAGTGGGGCCCACACTGACTTAGTAGGTGGGACCCGCCCTTGCTGACGTGGTATGTTGACGTGACAGGTGGGACCCACCTCTGTTGACGTGACATGCTGACGTAACGGTGGGTCCCACCCCTGTTGGCAGTTGACTGGACAGTGTTGTGATAGTGGGCCCTGCAGGGGTTTTTTTTTTAAAAAGAAATTCTTATTTTTGTAATAAAAAATGTATTTTTGCAATTATGATATTAAATTTGCAAATAACTATTCTTAACAAAAGTAAAATTGTAAAATTTATCTTTTCCTATATATTTATAAAAAAAGCTCAAAATTAATTTGTTATTATTATTATTATTATTATTATTATTATTATTATTATTATTATTATTATTATTGTTATTGTTATTGTTATTACTCTTACTAGATGATAATCCGTGCGAAGCACGGGCCTGAGAAAATTAATTTAAAATGATCATTAATTTATAATTTTGAATGATTTTTTAAAAAAAAATTATTTATACAACTCAGTATGTTATAATAAAAAAACGATTGTATTTACAACAAAATTTCAATGATTTCGGTGGATACGAATCTTGTGGTGAAATTAAATTTGGAGATAAAAATATCATTTGAACGGGATTTTGCTTTCTAATAAATATTGTTTAATTAATTATTAAATTAAGAAAATCAAGAAAATACGAATATGTTTCTCATGAATACATTAATTTGTAACTCAGTACAGTTATAATAAAAGAATTATAACATAAAGGGACATAGAAACCCCGAAGAAATCGGAATAAGGGACAGAAAGAATTATAATTGTTCTAGGATTATAAAATATAGAGTTCTAGAAGAAATATGAATAAAGGAGTGAAACAAAAAAAAGGGTAGATCCAATAGTACCATTTAAAAAAGGGTTTCGCTTATTAATAAAGGTTATAAAAGACTAATGATGAATTAATTGACCTTAAAGTACAATTAGGACGATTCTCCTTGCTATAGAACTATAGTTAAATTTACAATTCTCCTTGCTAGTCATAAATAATTTAACCTTAACAGGACATGTATAATTGAATTAAGTTTATGCATAAAAAATTAAATTTATAATAAATATATAATAAATTTATTGAAAGTCGCCTTGCTTGTCCGTTGAGTACCAACAAAAATTAAAGAGTACATGCATATGGGCATCAGCACCATCGAGCATGATGAAAAACTAATATGAATATGATGAAAAGCTAATATACTGCAAAGATTTGAGTTTTACTGAAGGTTTATCTAAAGATAATTAGGCTAATGATAAATAAATTGACCTTAACTGCACATTAAACAACATCTTTTTACAAATTTGATTACTATCGCTTTTTTTGTACTTCGTTGATAGATGGTGATTATTTCATCTATATTAATGGCTTGTATATTTGTTGGTGTAACTATATTTGTAAGTAAATTGTACTCCGCTGTTGTTTTATCGTTGGTGAAGTTTTACCCTGATGGTGTTTTACCTAATGTTAATTAAAATAATTGCAAAAAGAGTATTATAATTATAATAGGTTTTTTATTCTGTTAATTGTTTTATCGTTGGTGAAGTTTTACCCTGATGGTGTTTTACCTAATGTTAATTAAAATAATTGCAAAAAGAGTATTATAATTATAATAGGTTTTTTATTCTGTTAATTAAAAAAAACAACATAGTATCTATATCTATACTATATTATTATAAGCAAATTAGAGATATTTTGTAGCTTGTAGTTTGGTTAACCAAACTATTCATAACCGTTGGATCTTTAATTCAAATAGATCATGACCGTTAGATACAATAGTACTAAAAATTGTTATATACAGAGGTCTATGGTTCGATTCCCGCCAACAACATATTAATTTATATTTAATATTAAAAATTATTATATACAAAGATTTAAGGTTCGAATTTTTCCAATAACATATTAAAATAATATTTATAATACCATATTACACTATAAATAAATTATTAAAAATTAAAGTAACCCGTGCTTGCACGGGCTATAAAGCTAGTTCTATTAGAATTAGGAATTTAGGATTGAAATCAAATATGATGTGAACCAAATGTGGGCGAAACCAAAATATGGTGCGAACCAAATTTATTACCATTTGCAACATAACTTACTACATACTTATTGATGAAAAGAAACGACATGTTACACTCTTTGCTAATTAGTTATACATCACTTCTCATTCATAAATAAATAAATCAATTCTAGAGATATGACTTAAAGACTATCTTAGATAAGTTCTTCCAAAATAAAACAAAATTTTAGATGTTGTGCTTGTGTAAACAAAAGTAATTACGTAAAATGGCAGTAAAATTGCTAGATGATCAAGTACGATGAGTGCAGACTGAATTCTGCAAATAATCTTGAAACTGTTATGTAACCAGTCTGATCTAAAATTTTAAGGTATAAGAGGAAGGCGATCTTATATTAACAAACATTAACTAAGAACCATATACATCTCAGGCCTCAGGGCTCATGCTTTCTGCAGACAGAAACAGATTTAGGACACATTTAAATCATGCCAGAATTTACCTCTGCTTGAACATAATTTCGAACAAACTAAATATGTTCCTTCTGGGAGAAGGTGATCTTTATGCAATGCCAGAGTCTACCCTTCTATTTGAGCTCGTTTACGAATTGTGTAAGAGCGGAGCAAGTAGATGCCGATGATTATACTGCAGAAACACAGATATAACATTCGAGCATTAGACAAATAAATCCGTCGCAAATTTTGACAGTAACGTTTATCTGACAGCTACACCAATGTCTAATCAGCTTTTTTCCGCAATTGTAACAGAAGCTAGTGCCACATCGATATTCAAAATCAAAGTAAGTGATCATTCTGCAGAATTATCATATTTTTTAGTTGATTTTTCTGTTCTGGAAATCAAGAAAGGCGTAGCATCCAAAATTAAGAAAAGATGTTCTGCTGCATTTTGGTTTTGCTCGGAGCCAAAACTGAAAATGAGAAAAAGGAGTGGGAATATGAACCTTTAGTGTGACATGTTGGAACATCTTGATCCACAGCTACAAATTTTGCCTTTCTGATCACTTTTCCTCATGCTAAAGATTAAGGCTTGAAGGAAAATCATATTTTGTATTGAAAGAAGCATTTCAGATACTTCTGCAATATATCTACTTGTGGTATAATCTTTCATCAAACTACAGGTAACCTCACTGCAAAGACTAGTAATTTTGATTCGAAAAAACTTAAAATAGAAGATACAAAAATCATCTTAATGAAGGCAAAGTAGTTGAATACAATTTTTAGTTCACTTTTCTGAAGAAAGACGGATGAATTTCCTAAATCCTAGTGCTCAACACAAGCATGAACACACATTTGCTGTAAATTTACATAATCTAACACAACCCTGCCAATTATGTACGTAATCATTTATTGCATCCTTGATTCTACTAAGAAATCAAACAAAAGAAACTTACGAAATTCAATCCCAGAGCAAAAGACACATGAAACACTTCCAGCCACAACCTCTAATCACATAGGAAGGAGACCAAAAACTAAAAAGTGATAAAAAAAAAAAAAAAAAAAATTAGTGTTGCCACTCGTGACTCGTGTGTCCAAGCATAGGTCTTTGCCATTCATTTCAGAAACTAACATCGTCTAGGTAGCAAACACAACTCATTCTCCACTATGGTTTGAACCCATAACCTCTTAAGAAGAGATAGGATTCTTACTCATTCTCCAAGTTTTAGGAAATCTATTCAAAGGGTTCCGAAGAGAGATGTATATTATGAATATCTTACAAATCGAGGATTTATATGTTTTTTTAATATTCTGCTGAACCCTATTTTTAACCCTTTTCTAGACCTATGGTGACAAGCACTAGACACCAGAATGACAAGCACTATAAGGTCTAAGGCCGTGAAATTGAGCTATTCAGAGCATTTGATCATAGCTTAACACAAACTCTTGTAGCTGTATTTGAACATTTGCATATAAAAACACACCATGCAAGCTTATATATGGAGTTACCTGCATTTAACGATAATACAACCTGAAATAAGCTCAACACAATGGTGACAAACTGGACACCTCTTCCACCACTTCTTCTCCGCAAGCACACCAAAAACAACATCATTCCTATCCCTCAACTCTCCACTCTCTTCACACCTATTCAATGCATGCCACGCTATTTTACACGAAAAACAGAATAACCTCTTGCACTTGCACATACTTTGTTTCACACATCCACTACACTCATTCACTATCAAAACTGAGCAATCCTTATAAGGGCAAGAACACCTATCAAACTCCAGAACAGCAGATTCACAAAGCAAATCACACCATTTATCGAACAATTGTTGGGGAATAATGGGTCTACAAGAGAGAGGGTTTTAAAAGTGCTCAAAATTTGAAGGCTGGGCACTTGATTTAGACATCATGTCACCAGTTTTCACTTCAATGTACTTAATTATGCAGTTTAGACAAAAGGGGTGGAAACACTTTTCTCATTGTTGAACTTTTTGTTTGGTACAGAAATAGGTTCAATGCAAATTTCACAAGTAACATCTTCCACTGCTTCTTGGTGATTTTCTGGGGTCCGGATGGGTCTTTCCTGTGTATTTCCCATTGCACATTTTCACTTACAGTATTATGATTACTCTAGCGACTTACGATTTGTAAGTAATCTTAAGGTGGAAATTCAAAAAATAAGGTAAATATAATTTTGTGTTTACTTACAGAAAATGATACATGCTAAGTTTGCATATATTTTATAGCATGTTATCACTGCGATCACAACTTTTTTTCCGAAAAATAACAGGAACAAACTTTTGCTTATAAGATATAGCTTTCATTGAAGGGTATGGGTCCACACCTCAAATTAACCATAGTTAACCTTCAATAGGTTCAACACAAAATCGATCGATAGGACACAGCAAGCTCTCCGAAATTAGATCATTTCTATCTCTCAGTTCTGTTCCATTTTCACAATGATAGCCTGCACCACGCAACTTGGCAAGAAAAGCAAAACAATTTCTTGCACTTGGGCCACTTACATTTACTCACACATTCACCAAACTTATTCAAGATCAAAACTGAGAACTTCCTTTAAAGGCAATAACATGCACCTATCAATCTCCAGAACAGCAGATTCATAAAGCAAGCCCGCCATATATTAATATAGTAAGCACGTGAAGGTAGACAATTTGAGAGTAGTGGTAGACTTAGTGAGTGTAAGTTGCAGAGTTGTGGAGTTCTAGTTCTACTGATGCTGAGTTTTCGTGCATTCAAGTTTGGTAGTGGGCGTGGGTGAAGAAATGACATTGTCATACCAACAAAAGATTTATGATGTGGTTCTTAAGCAAGCGAAATAGTCTAAATTTGATTAAGAATTATAGGTATACCCAGAAAGGAAAATTTCCATTAAGTCTGAGCTTGACAGTTGTTGAGTGAATCTAAAACACATTGCAGCAAAGTATGTGATGAACTGATAATCAGCAGTTGGATATTACTTATATATTATTCATTCTTCAAGAACTGTAGTAATACTAATCCCCAGTCGGATATTCAAATTTGAGATTTCTTCGTTTTCTGTTTCTTCAGGAGACGAATCACGAAGCAGACGAATTTAAGTTTATAGTACTCACATAAGTTTATTCAAGTTTTCAATAAAAAGTTATTTTAAGTTATAAGTAATTTATGGTAGTTGTCATGTCGGCATTTAGTTGTCGAATTTTATTTTCGTGCATCTGTAGCAAAACGAAGTGCTGCATTTGCATCCAAAACCAGATCGCAGACTTCGTTTTATTGGGTAATCAAGCATAACAGAACATTCATAAAAGGGAGATGAATGCACAAAATTATGTGAATGCATGATGCATGCTACCTGCATCTAAAAATGTTACAACCTTTAATATGTTCAACACATGTGATGACAGGTGGGAAACCTCTTCTACTTGCTCTCAGCAAGGACTCTTGGAATTCATAAGGAGGCAAATAGAACTTCTGAACATTTTTGTTAATCCATGAATAGGATCTTGAGAATTAGAATACGAAGATGATCCATATTTTGAAACAAACAAAAAGGTAACAGAAGATGAAACAGAGATTATAGATCATTTGAGCTAAGAGATTATACATAAAACGGGGATGACTGCTAAGAGTTAGAAGTGTGCATACCTGCATCTGACATTGTCACAACCGCTAATACGTTCAACACAGTGATGACAGGTGGGACACCTTTGCCACTTCTTATTCTCAGCAAGGACTCCAGAAGCAACATCATGCCAGTCTCTCAGTTGTTTAGCCTTTTCGCAGCTATACCCTTCATGCCAAGCAACTTGACACGAAAAACAAAACAGCTTCTTGCAATTGGGACATTTTGATTTACTCACAGCATTTCCACTACACTCGTTCAAAATCAAGGCCGAGCAATCCTGGTAAGGGCAATAGCACCTGTCAATTTCTAAAACAGCAAATTCACAAAGCAAGTCACACCATCTATTGAACACTAGGCTGGGAATAACTGTTCTGCAAGAACAGGGTCCAATTCATGTGCACAATGCAGAACTGGACATTTGATCCGGTGCATCCCGTGATCAAGTTTTGTATTAATGTACTTGATCATGCACTCTACACAAATTGGATGGGCACACTTGTTCTGGTTCTTGAACATTTTGTTTGGTACGGAAATGAGTTCAGTACAAATGATACAGGTTCTCTCATATCGGATCCATCTATGCCTTGTGTTTGTCATCGTAAATTAACAACAAAAAAGTCCAGAAAAGTTAAGCAAACACAATATCACTAACGTAGAACGAACATATTTTTTTATTAAGCAAAGAGCGAAGGTGTTAATTTTTCAGTAAGAATGTTCAACATTACAAATACTTCACAAGATAATACAAATTACTAAGCATGGCTAACATAAGCACCACAAAAATCAATTTCACTATTAATTTGAATCAGTTGCAAGTACGATACACTACGACCAATCATTCGATGAAGGAGAACAGTTTCTATATAAAATTTAAACTACAAGATATGCAATTACCAGTAATGTAATGAAAAATGAGCACCTCAGTGCGAAGGAAGAAAGAATTATAGAAATTAATGTGTTTTTAGTCCTTAAAACTCATCAGTCAGTTGATACAGAAAGAAGTCTGAAGCAGCCCGCAAGACATGTATGTATACAGGGTCTTTTGTCTGCCTTGCATAACTTAATATGCAACTAGATACATTCCTAACAAAATAAAAACTACATAATCGTCTAAATTATATTTTTCCAAGTTCCTGTAATTTTTCTATTCTAATTATTATAATTGTGTTTGGTAGAATATAATATAAAGCTCCAGCTAGACCTTCCTCTAACACCTTAAGGTTTTAGAGCGACTGGTTCCTTAACAAGGTATCGGTACTCAAGCACGCAATGATTTCAGGTTCGACCCCCAATATTCTCAATATTTATTATGGACATGAAAGGTGTTATTCTTTATTAAAGTCATTCTTTTAATAATTAAACACATTCACATACTTTTTTTTAATGCTAAATAACACATTCAAAATGATGAGAGAGATACCGCTCGGACAAGATGCCATTGATTAATTTGTGTGAGGCCATTGTGTATACTTTTCTTTTGTATGAATCTTATTTGTTCAGAAACATTATCAATTTGCAAGATCATGCCAATTTCGTTATATACATTATGCCATTTTCTGCAATGTTATGTTGTCGTCTCACTCTTGATGATGTTTCTTATATGAAGCTTTTCTTTGTAAATTTTGTAAAAGCCGGATATAAAAATTGGACCGATGAGTACAAGGTGGCAACTTGAAATTTTAAAGTAATTTTGTTATTTATCAGCGTGTCTACTCTTGAAAATATCGAGTCTCCCCTGAAAAATGTTACACTTACACTTGATGAACCTCTGAACTCTATAAAAATCAGAAACGTGCCAAGCAAAATAGCAGGTGATTCACAATATGTTCCAGCCCAACTGACAAAACCCAAAATACAAAAATTACTTGGCGTTCTTTCTTTCTCAGACTTAAACCATTTAGTAGGATAGCTCTTATTTACTTTTGCATGACAAGAAATACAAAACGACTTCTTGCACTTGGGACACATACTTTCTCAGACTTTCACCATGCACATTCATTCAATATCAGAACTGAGCACTCTGCCATTCTCACAATGGCAGAATGACAGATTCACGCGGCAATATAGCACCAATGATTGAATGCTACGCGTGGGATAACAGACCGGTTCTGCAAGAAAGAGGGCCGAAAGAAATTAAATGGAGCTTGTGTGAACTCTTCATTCATTTTTGATTTAGCAGGTGCTTAAGCTTCACTGTTGCAGCATGAGTTAGTAATCAAGTCTGATTCTGGGGAGTTCATTGATATTAGGAGAAACCAACAACAATCATTAAAATTTCATATTTTCTCCTATAAGTCATCTCAGGCTCGCCTCATTTTCTGTGCTCCGTCTTGCTGTGTGATGACCGAACGTAGGTGGATATTACAAAAGCAGATGACGGAGACTTCATATTGTTGGGTAATCAAGCAGAACCTAACACACATAAAAGGGAGAAAAATGCAAAAATTTATGTGCTTGCATGCTACCTGCATCTATAAAATTTAAAATCTTTAATCAGTTCGACACATGTGATGACAGGTGGGATACCTCTTCTACTTCTTACATGCATATTCTCAGCAAGAACTCATGGAATCCATAATGAGGCAAATAGAACTTTTGCATTTATGTTAATCCATGAAGAGGATCTTAAGAATTAGAATACGAAGATGATCCGTTTTGAAACAAACAAAAAGGTAACAGAAGATGAAACAGAGATTATAGATCATTTGAGCTCTCAAGGAATTTTTATTAGTTATTTATTCGAAGTACGAAAATCTCAAATTTGTCAAGTAAGAATCTGATCTCTTTCATACTTCTATCAATATTTCTCCACAGAAAAATAAATGATCATGACCGCCAAAAGGTATGGTACCGCATCTGCATAAAAATCCAGACCCACAACAGTAAAAAATTAAGGCTTGGTTACTGGGGAATAGAATACAAAAAAGAGGGATGACTGCTAAGAGTTAGAACCATGCATACCTGCATCTGACATTGTTAGAGGTATACCCAGAAAGGAAATTTCCATTAAGTCTGAGCTTGACACTTGTTGAGTGAATCTAAAAACCATTAAAAATAGAATTCTAAAGACAAAAGATTGTAATTTATATATTTGATAAAATTTCAATAACAAAAATCGAATTAGGTAGCAGGAATGTATTTTTTTTAACTATTAATTAGCTCAGAGGGCTGCAATCATGCCTGAGCATATTTATTGGCTTTATATGCGTTATATATATATATATATGTTAAATGTGATAAATGCGAAAAACAAGAGTACTCCGACAAAATAAACTAAACGCGTCAATATGCTATCATAGCTTATCGAACACCCGCATGACTCCACCTTATTCCCGCACTTGTAGCAAAACGAAGTACCACATCTGCCAACAATATGATAACAAATGCTCAGTTGTACTATTAAAGGGAGTGTTAAATAAATATCGGATCAATGTAAAAAGAGTGTTAAATAAATATTCGATTGGTGTAAGACTTTCCTCAAACGGGATTTTAAAAAAGTTGGTTACTTAACAATATCGACTTTACCTGCATTTAACAATGCGACAACCGAAAACACGTTCAATGCAGTGATGACAAGCCGGACATCTCTGCCACTTCTTATTCTCAGACAACACTCGGAAAGCAATATCATTCGTATCTCTGAGTTCTCTGGCTTCTTCACACCTATACCCTGCGTGCCAAGCTGCATGACAAGAAAAACATAACAACTTCTTGCACCTAGGACACTTCGACTTTTTCACTCTTCCACCGCATTCATTCAATATCAGAGCTGAGCAATCCCCCGTAAGGGCAATAACACCTATCAATTTCTAGAACAGCTGATTCACAAAGCACGTCACACCACTTATCAAATACTTGGCTAGAAATAAACGGCCTGCAAGAAAGAGGATCCAAATGATGATCACAATTTAAAGCTGGGCATATGATTCGGGACATCGCGTAATCAAGTTTTGCATCAATGTATTTGGTAATGCAGTCTAGGCAATATGGGTGGGCACATTTGTTCTGGTTCTTGAAAAGTTTGTTTGAGGAAACGGGTTCTACACAAATTTCGCATGTAATAATTTCTTCCAGGGGACTTTCTTGACTTTCTTTGCATCTTTGCCGTGCAAGGGGATTTCTTGCATGAAATTTTCTGATAAAATTTCCCATTATAAATTTACACCAAGATGTCCTGAAAATTTTGAGCATCAATACGATAATCATAATTTACGATATATCTAACTATATTTTCGATCAGAAAAGGGACAACCTAAAAAATTATTTGATATTGTAATATAATTTGAAACAGAAGGAGTATATTATTAAGAATTTAACATCGAAGCTGGGACATAAAATTTGCAAACGGGAAGTACTGGATAAACTTTCATGCCTAGTTATGATCACAATCGATAAACTAAATACTTAAATCATTCTACAAGTATTTACTATCTATCTGTATATCTCTATATACAATTAAACAATAACAAAAGTAAAATCTAATGTAAAGGTTTCGCAGTTCTGTACCTATATCAAACGATGACACAAAGCTTTTGTGTTGCTTTAGTGTTTTTTCAGGTTTAATAGGAGTAAAACAAGAAGTTGTTTGGTGGAATATTTTCTGGGAAGCTTCTTACGGCCTACATGAATTTTATCGTGTTATTTTTTGGTAATTGACAAAAAAAAAACTCCCTGCGTTACTAGCTAGTACTGTATTTGACAAGTAAATTACCAAATCATCCATGAAAAAAGTTAAAAGTATTAACTCCATTATGAGGAATCATGGGTATGTTGGTAATCAAAAGATCTGGAAATTGAAAGTTGGAGCTTAAGAGCATCTCCAAGAGGTTCTCTATTGTAGCTCTTAACTCAAAAAATGAGGAGAGAGAATAAAAATCAAGCTCCAAGAGACTCTTAGAGGCTCTTTAAAAAGTTAAGAGTTTCTTCTCTCTCCTCTATTTTAGGAGCAACTAGTAGCTCTTAACTTAATATTTTATTAGTAAAATAGTGGTTCTTCTCTCTCATCTATTGATTGTTTGTCCAAGTGGAATTGAAATATGAATAAAATATAAAATAAAGAGCCATAATAGAGAGCATTGTTGGAGTTGACACACAAATCAATGTAATAACTTGCTAAGAGCTTAATTGTTTATAATATATTTAGGAGTGAGCTAAGAGACTCTTGGAGATGCTCTAAATTCATCAACTTCCTAACTTTTTAACTTTTATTTAGCGCGTTGCTTTAGTATTTTAATTTTTAATATATGTTTTTTTTATTTTTGTTGTAATTATTTTAGTTGACAATTAGTCCCGTTAAAATAGATTTTTAAAATAAAATATCTTTTTAGATTAAACTAGTTATATTTAAACTATCTATCTAAATTATAATAAGCGAAAGAGATATAATTTGTAGTTTGGCTAAACTCCTATTTTTGTTATCTCCTCATTTTTGGTTATCTTTCATTCAAAATCGTTAGATCTTCAATTCAAATAGACCATGATCATTAGATACAACAATACTAAAAATTATTACATACAGAAATCAAATGTTCGATTCCCGTCAATAATATTTTAATTTATATTTAATACTAAAAATTATTTTATACAAAGATGTAAGGCTCAAATTCTTTCAATAAGGTATTAAAATTAATATTTATAATATTATATTACACTATAAATAATTTATAAAAAATTTAAAGTAACTCGTGCATTGCACGAATTATAAGCTAATATGTTTAATTAGAATAATTTTGTAAGAAAATTAGGTCTGTTTAAATAGATTTTACTCCGTGTGTCCTCTTCATTTTTTAATATTTTTTTTCCGGATATCCCTTTCAAATTTTTTACATTCCAAAAATAGTAAATTTTATAATATAAAAATTAACTACTTCTACTACTTTCATCCACTAAATTTACGTTATGCATAAACATCGATGAATCTCAATATTTTACTATTTTTGTTACTTCTTTCACTATTTTACACATTTTCTTAAACTTGCTTAAAACTCGTGCAATTCATAGATTTTCTTTAGTATTATATGATTTTTTCAATAATTTCAATAAATATTTAAGTTTATTCTTCTACTTATTCTCAGCAAGGACTGATGGAATTCATAATGAGGACAATAGAACTTCTGCACATTTTTAATTGTTAATCCATGAATATGATCTTATAATTTTCCACTGGAAAAGAATGAAGAGAAAAAGAAAGCATTGGAATATTGATTCATATATTGAAACAAACAAAAATAAACAGACGATGAAACAAAGATTATGGATCATCTGAGCTCTCTCAAGGAATTCTATTAGTTGTATAATATTAATATCAATGTCGTAAAAAATTTCTATACTTAAAGTACAAAAGGTTTAAATTTGTCAAGAATCTGGTTTGTACTTGTCATTCTTCGGTATATATGACCCTGACCGCCATGAAAATAGGGAAGAAGACAATAAGGAAGATAAAGACCACAAAAATCAATTATCTGTTCGGTATTAATATATTCGTTCGGTATTAATTATACTAACGCGTATTATAGTATGCCGTCTATATATAGTATTAGGATCTTGAAAACTGATTTTGACTAAGGTCTCGTAATTTTTTTTTTCTTTTTTGCCTTGTATGCATATGCATGAATATTGTATACTTGTGTTGTGTCTACTTTAAATTTATCAATTTATTTTTTATTTACAACATGCAGATATTTACCCTGCCTCAAGCTTATATATAAGGGACAAGTACTCGAGAATGAAACAACGATCAAAGCGAACAATGTTACTCAGAATAGTCATACTGCATCATGAGCTCCAAGCTAGTACATAATTATCATCTCGTGTGCAAAATTTTATTATTTATTGTTCAAGTAATTAACATATTGATGATGCTTAATGTCTGAAGCGATGGGATGACATCCCCGTGATGGAGTTGTTTTACTTGGTATATATACATAAGTTGCGTCATTGTAGAGCTGAGAAGCAACTTGGTACTATCACTATGATTTTTAGTAAATAGGTTCATAACTTGGGATATTCAAATACGAAATTTTTATTCGTGTAAAAAGATTCATAACTTAGGGATATCTAAACATGAAATTTTTATTCGTGGATACATATGTACATAGACGAAATCTCATATTTTGATTAAAAATAAGTGACAACGATATGTACAATACTCCCTTTGTCCCATTCAAACCATAGTTCTAAATTCCCGATTCAACCGATTAATCCCCGATTAATCCTCTGTAAGGTAATCAACCGATTCGATTTTTGAAATCCGATTAATCCTGTAAATTTATTTAAAATGATATGTTTAATTGTAAATTAGACTAATATATTAAATGTTATTATAATATCTTCCGATTAATCCCCAATTACCTGATTAATCTTAAATCGGTACCTCAACCAATTTATACCGATTACCGATTTTTACAACCATGACTCAAACCGACTTATTTGACTTTTTTGGTCAAATTGACCAAATTTTGAATTATTTTTAAAATGTATTGATTTAACATTTTTATAAATCTAAAAAATGTAGGCTATAATAGATTGCCTATATTTTCTTATCATACTTTTTTATTAATTATATTTAACATATGATATACGTAATTTAAATTACAAAATCGGTCAATTTGAATCAGAAAAGTCAAACAAGCCAGTTTGAGTGGGACATAGGGAGTACTATAAACTTGATCCAACAAAAATAGAATTCTGAAGAAAAAATTTCACTAACAAAATTCGAATTAGGTAGTAGTAATTTATTTTTTTAAGGAAAATGCAAGATTTACATAAAGTTTCACAAAAACTTTCACAAAATGATAAGTGTCTTAATTTGATTGGTTATAACACAATTAATGGGTTCACTGCATTCACGTTAATATCAACCAATAAAAACATTTATGAGTGGAATCCAACTCATTCTTAAATGTTTCTATGCAAATTTTTTGTGCACCTAGCAGTAGCACTACTCTTTTTTATGCGGTCCCTTTTCTGATCGAAAATATAATTAGATATATCGTAAATTATGATTTTCGTATTGATGCTCAAAATTTTCAGGACATCATGGTGTATATTTTGGAAATTTTATCAGAAAATTTCCTGCAAGAAATCCCCTTGCACAGCAAAGATGCAAAGAAAGTCAAGAAAGTCCTCCGGAGGAAATTATTACATGCGAAATTTGTGTAGAACCCGTTTCCTCAAACAAACTGTTAAAGAACCAGAACAAATGTGCCCACCCATATTGCCTAGACTGTATAACCAAATACATTGATGCAAAACTTGATTACGGGATGTCCCAAATCATAAGCCCCTCTATCCTCTTTCAGAGGGCTCCCATCATGCCTGAGCATATTTAGGGGCTTTATATGCGTTATGAAGGGTATGCAAGAAAGAGGATCATCCAAAAAGCTTTTGTGTTGCTTTGGTGTTTTTCAGGTTTAATATATAGGAGTAAAACAAGAAGTTGTTTGGTGGAATATTTTCTGGGAAGCTTGTACACTTTTCTTACGGCTACTACATGAATTTAGCGCGTTATTTTTAGGTAATTAACAAAAAAAATTCCCTGCGTTACTAGCTAGTATTTGACAAGTAAATTACCAAATCATCCAAGAAAAAGGTTAAAAGTATTAACTCCATTATGAGGAATCATGGGTATATTGGCAATCAAAAGATCTTGAAATTGAAAGTTGGAGCTTAAATTCATCAATTTCCTAATTTTTTAACTTTTATTTAGCGTTTTGCTTTAGTATTTTACTATTTAATATATGTTTTTTCATTTTTTTTATTTTTGTTGTAATTATTTTAATTGACAATTAGTCCCGTTAAAATAGATTTTTATAATAAAAGATCTTTTTAAATTAAATTAGTTATATCTAAACTATCTAAACTATAATAAGCCTCTATATATTTTTTGTTATCCCCTCATTTTTGGTTATCTTTCATTCACAACCGTTAGTTCTTCAATTCAAATAAATCATGACCGTTAGATACAACAATACTAAAAGTTATTATATACAGAGGTCTAAGGTTCGATTTCCGTCTATAACATATTAATTTATATTAATACTAAAAATTATTATATACAAAAATGTATGGTTCGAATTTTTTCAATAACATATTAAAATTAATATATATAATATTATATTGCACTATAAATAAATTATAAAATATTAAAAGTAACCCATGCATTGCACGGGCTATAAGTTAATATGGTTAATTAGAATAGTTTTGCAAGAAAATTAGGTCCGTTAAAATAGATTTTACTCCCTGTGTCCTATTCATTTTTTTATACTTTCTTTTCGGATATCCCTCCCAAATTTTTTACATTCCAAAAATAGTAAGTTTTATAATATAAAAATTAACTACTTACACTACTTTCATCCACTATATTTACGTTATGCATTAAATATTGATGAATCCCAACATTTTACTATTTTTCTTACTTCTTTCATTATTTTACACATTTTCTTAAACTAGCTTAAAACCTGTGCGATCCACGAATTTTTTGTAATATTATATGATTTTTTCAATAATTTGAATAAATTTTTAAGATGAAAATTTTGTAAGTTAAATTTATAAATGATATGATTTGATAATAATTATATATATATAGGCTTTTGCTCAAATACAAACCACTCTTAAAATGACGACTACAAACAACACTAAATATATTATATTTCATCTATTCTAAAGGCCCCGCCAGGGGCATCATCACAAAAATGTCGTAAATTAACTCACCAACGTCCAAAAAAAAGCATTGTTCACGCTGACGTCACTACCACGTCAGCATAGTGAACAATGATTTTTTTTTTTACTGAATAGAGGGTAAATTATTATTATACGTTTTTTGTATTGGGGTACCCCTAGTTTGGTCATTATATTAGCTTGAAATGTTGGATTGAAAATTGGTTTTAGGTTTGTATTCTAAGGAGGTTTGTACCGGAGTAGCCCCATATATATATATATATATATATATATATATATATATATATATATATATATATATTGATCTTAATATTTCTAGAAAAAAGAAAAGTTTTAGTTATAAGGTATAGATAAGATGATATGTTTTAGTTAAAAAGATAATCAATTAATTATTAATTATTATGCTATTATTTTATTGAATACAATTACCCCCACCCCCCACACTATTGGAAAATAAGATATTTTAGTAAGAGAAAATATAAAAGGTAACGTATTTTAGCTGAAAATGTAATTGGTTTGTTATTAGTAATTAGTAATTGTTATATTTTTATTATGGAATATAATTGCCCGTGGTATTTTTAGAATATAAAAGATAACGTGTTTTACCTAAAAGTGAAATTAATTTGTTATTAAAACAATTGAAAAGGTACCATGTATTTACCAATAATAAATATTTAAGTCAGGATAACTAAGTAAAAATAACAAAGTAGGCCCAAGGGAACCATCCCCGATCACAAGCATTGTTTGCTTGACCTAGAGCTTCGATGTATCGACTTCTTGCGTGAAGACCTAGAGTCAAGACTCTTAATAATCTCACTAAAAAATTCATTAGTTGTTGTGTATTATCTATATAAAAAATAAAAATAAAATAGAGAAATCGGATTGGATCCGGATATTCGGTTTCTTGTAAATATGTGATCCGGATCTAAAAAAGGAAATTGTAAAGAAATGAGAGGGTTGGAGCGGAGACAAAATTCTCATCTAGACCTGTCGTGGCAAGATTTGAACTTCTTCGCGAGAGACCTTTAAGGTCGTATAATACCATACTTCCATCTCCTGGAATCCAAATGTTATCAGTGATAATGACAGGACGTGTCATTGTTTCTAACAATTTTATACACCCCACAGTGCTTGTTAAGGCAGGATTGTTCTGTTCGATTATCAAGATGATGGATGTACTTATCTCCAAACTTTTCAAAAGTCTCGAATTCAGTCGGTTTGATCTTTTTAAAAATTAAATGCTAATTTTCTGTTCTGCAGAAAGAAGCCTTGATCTTCCCTCCGACTGCATCAAATGCTACACAGCTTCTTAAAAGCATTAATGTAGAAATCCTCGAAATCTTGTGGGATCAAGCTTTTGAACCCTTGTAAAGAAAGACAGGTAACCGAATCTTGATCATCAGACGAGAAACTGAATTCTTTTCAACTTCCAACATTCTTGGCATGAAAAGCTGAAATATTTGTATCATCATGAACATCGTATTTAGTTGCTAGGAAATGTGTATAATGTACATATGTTTCTAATTTCTTGTTGCACACCATTACCCGATGATGTACTATTTTTGTTTGAGGGATTTTACCTCTTATATTGACGGTATCATCCAACACTTCATTCGGATTGACTTCTTCCTTCTATTTAAAAAACTATTGTCCAATCCCAATGCACACGATGTCATTAGTGCGCATACAGTAATATCACTTTGTCTCTTTGATAAATACATAATATAGTCATTGAACTGAGATTGATTAACGTGCTCGTAAACATAGTTCGTGAACATGTCCGTGAATATAACTCATGAACATGTTCGTGAATAAGTTCGATAATTGAGCGATATACGAGTTCATTACCGGTGCATAAACAAATTCGATAAATAATTTCATATATATAATACATGTTTGATTATTAGAATATACTCTCGAAACTCTTATGAATTGTACATCATTATTAGAATATCATCTTATATAGATATTATAATTGTTTATTTTATAATTTTGATTAATTTTAATAATGATAATAATAATAATAATAATAACAACAACAAAGTCTTGCAATAAGTATAACTAGTTTATATTATTCAAAATATGTTATCAAATTAAATATTACATTATTTTAAGTGCTATATATTAATATTAAATATTAGTGATGTATAAATTTATTTATACTACTTACATATATATAAAAAGATATTAAAATATCTTAATGATTGTGTAAAATTTAAAACTAAAATAACTTGCTATACCTGCAAATGCTCAAAGACCAAAATGAGTTATTTTAACACAACAATTACATTAATAATTGTTTTTTCTACAAATTTGTACTTCGGATTTATAGAATATCAGGAGATAACATAGTAAATGTGTAATATATGTCAAAATTTACATAATAAAACAAGTCTTCTTGAAAGAAGAATTTATCCTGCATATTTGTTGATTCTTCCTAGTCTCATGATCCTTCATATCTCATCTATTACTAAGTTTATATTCTTGAAATTTATTAAAAATACTATATATTTTTAGTTTTTTATATTTTATCTATAAAAAGCATATCCTAGTATATGATCATTATGACTTAAATCGATCGTAAGCCATATAAATCTCCTCGTATATGATCATTTCGAAATGCATATCCTCTACACTTAACAAGTCTTCTTGAAAAAAAGGGTTGTCTTGCATATTATTGATTCTTATGATCCTTCGCATCATTTAATATTCTTAAAATTAATTAAAAATATTATATATTTTTAGATTATATCTATATAAAATCATATTTTTATCCGAATTTCTTAAAAAGCCCGGGTTTTTATCTGGGTCGGACCGGGCTTTTTTCCGGGCTTTTTAAAAGCAAAAACCCGGCTTTGTCTGGGCTTTTCGGGCCGGGCCGGACTTGATGAAAAAAAAGATTTTTGTTCAAATGGTATAATAGCTATTTAGTTGGAAATAAAATCTTACTAAAAGAGGGGAGTGTTTAGATAAAGAAGATCATACGATTGAGATTGATATATGCAACTCATGCAAAATATTTTAGAAGGTTTTTAATATTAATATAGCATGTTAAATATCTTAATTCTAAGTTATCACACTTATTGATTGATATATATATAGGTACTGTTTGAGTGGTTCCTCAAACACAAACCGTGACATAATTATTCAAGAGAGAGCATATTGCAAGGAAAATACATTTAAACTGTTTTGAAAACAAGGACTACTAAGAGAGAAAGAAGGGCATATAAGGACACAAAAAGCATGCATGTTGAAACCATCAAATCTGACTTACATTAAGAAGCTTATAAAAAAAAGATACGAATTTCAAATGTATCTGACTATATGTCATATATACATTAGCTTCTAACACAAGTCTAAAACAAATGAAATGTAAGTACTGATCGTCACACATCCCAGATAGAACACAAACTGCCGAAAAGCTAGCATTGGCCAAGAACTATAATGTTGCAATATAAACAAAAATGACTTACAATTGAAGAAACAAGTAGGAATGCATCTTAAAACCATCAAATCTATTTCAAATTCCAGGACCCGAAGTGAACTGTGTTCAACTTCATGAACTATAGTGACTACTTGAATGTCGGTCATGTATCAATTTCCAACACAACTGCAAAACAAATGTCTAGAGAAATAAATTTTCACCAACTTATCCATCAAAAAACTACCACCAGACAACTGGATATTTTTAGGCTATAACAAATCCTGGAGGGAAATTAGAAAAGACCAAAAAACATCGAGTCTACGTACTGTCAATAAGCTTCAAATAGAAAATACAGCAAAGCTGATTCGACTATGTCTCCTGGTTAATTTTGCATACAGGCTCACTTTAGGACCCCTTAGTTTTAATTAAACAGATTGTAGAGCACCCTCAGTGTTTTCATATTACACACCGATCACTGAAGCATTCAGCAAATCTCTTTGTTTGCGCGCCCAAGGTTCTCCACTCCAGGAAGTTCAACTTCATTGATCACCTGAAGAAGCTCTGAAGGAGTAGCTGCTGGATCGAGCTCCTGGCAACCTTTTGGAGCATTTTTTCCTTCTTGTCGGGTAAGCACATAGTTTGGAACCTGATGGGAGAAACGGAACATCTCTTCTTTCGGTATTATCATTATCTTGCTGCTGTGATGTGGACTAAATACTGCGCTGAAGCCCGCAACTTTCACCAGAGGAGTAACAGGGACGCCTTTTTCCACAGTGTAGTCATCAAGCACCTACACCATGTCGTACTTGTGAATTACTTCATCAGGTGTATGCTCATTCCAGTCACTGGACCAATTTCTATAAAGAGCCCAAATGTCCCCTTTGTGTGGAACCATTTGAATTACCCCATGTGCACCCTTTGTCCACTTAACCTTGTGCGACAATGAATTTAAAGAATTGATGATTTCGTACTTCCCAATCCGAAATTCCCCACAGCTTTTGGAAAAACCAGAACTTACCCACTTCATTGAACAAACTCACTGTTGGTTTTAGTGGCAAGCCAACTAATCGTCAATTCAAATGGATTATTGGAGATCACTTTTTGGACAAAAGCATAAAACCGAGGCATGCCATCATCATCGTCATATGCAGCCCAGATTTGATTATCTTCAAATGACATTTCCGTCCTTTCCTGGTCAAAATCGTGAAAATCAGAATCTGGAACATTAATCAACAGTAGAGGGACCTCACTCTTTCCATCATCAGCAAAATTTCCACCAAGATTCTTCAGAGTTTTGTCTTCTCTCTTGGTCGTGGAAGACTTGCCAATACCATTTGATTGTGCACTGTCGAGCGCACAACACGTCGTGGCAGATTTCATTTCTTCTTCTCTCCTTTCTTCCACCTTGTTCGCTGCAGCCATATTAAGAGCCTCCGATTCTAATTCATTCAGCTTCTTACGGATATCCGTCAAAGCTTTCTCCATTAGCATTTCCCGGTTTTCAAGAGGTGTCAACTTTCTAGTGCTTTTGGGCCTACTGTTAACACCTACACACCCCTGCTGTCCAGATGTGAATCCCTTGTTTTTTCTACTATTTCCTATGGGCATTTGAGATGGAGGCTTGTCTCCATAGTGGAGATCATCACCATTACGATCTTTTCTTTTTGAGGAAGCTTCTCCCTTTAAAGTAGAACCCTGTGACTCTTGATGTTTCCTCTTCAATCCAGACTTTGCCTGCTGATAAACATTTGATGCCTCCGCTGCAACGAAAGGTTCCGCCTTAACAGTTCCAACCATAGTAGGGTAAGCACCCCTATGCTTACATAATTCTTGTCCTATATCTCCCGTAACTACAGTGATTCTTCCGGTGTTACTACTAGGGGCATGATTCCTCAGATTTTGATTAAATTGCTGAGAAGATGAGTAAAATGATTCAACTGGTGGCACAACCTCTACAGCCTTAAAAACACTACGACAACTGGGGCAACCGAGGAGGTGGTTGAGGTATACTTTCAAGTGCTCGTACTGCATCTTGCAATGACTGCACAGGTAGTCCAAATGAACAAAACAATTTTCCCCTGGTTGTTTGATTTACTAGCATAGATTTACTTTGAGTAGTCATAAAGTAAATATACGGCCTTTGAGGCTGTTTCTTCTCAGCAATTTTCTGCACCCGTATGGCCTCATCTTTATGACTGCAGGTAGTCAAATGATTTTTGGTTTGCCAAGCCCAACATGTGTTTTAAAAAGTATAACATGCCCACTTGTGATGTTATAATTCTAAAATTATATTTCTTATGTTCATTGAGATTGTTCATTTCTGTAATGTTGAGGGTTCTCCAAGAAAGATAGTCACAGTTACATGGATACGTACGGATAAAGGACAAAATTACCCGATTTTGAAAATCAGTGACCATGACTAAGGAATGGGATACACATTTTACACTGGGGTATTCAAGATACAGATTTTTCATTGGGGTGATACACATTTTTTAAATACGTACTCCGTATTTTATAAAAATTGAATACCTGATTGGGAAATGCATATCCTATTTCCAGTGGCCTGCACCCCGAAAATTGTTGTTTGTCAATATCGCAATAAGTACCTAGACGTCCAAGATCAAAAACTTTGAAAACAAAATTGATGCACTCTTTGTCGCTGGATACTGAAACCAATTACCAAAATCAAATAGGTTTACAATACAATACAAATTAAATGTTCCAGCAGCAGGATCTGGTAATTTACAAATAGGTTGCTGACAAAAATAAATAAATCAAATGTTAGGAAATAGAATGCAGGAATATTTTGGTTCGAGGAGAAATCTTCCTTGACAAGTACCAACTCTTATAACTATGGCTGGACAATGGACATAGAGACGATGATCAACGAGATTTGTACTACAACTGAATCAAAGACACTTAAAACTGAAATTACTTAAATTTTAGTTTCTCTTTACCTATGAATTTACCTATTTGGTAAATTTTAGAATCTATAATCAAACAATAACATTATCATTGTTTGACAGAGTAAAATAATATGAATTGATGAATATTTGTAGAATAAATCAGTGCATCTAGTATTTGTTCCCCTTCCAACCCTTTAAGCTCAAAAGTATTTACATCTGCAAAAAGGTATTAACATTTGTTCATGAATAACTAAAGCAGTAAATGAGGCTAAAGGAATTAAATTAACATGATTCACCCAAAATCAAGTGTGCACAATGGATGCTTTTATGTTTTTCATAGTAAAAGAGCTTAATGACATATCATTACAAGAGTAAAATGGCAGGCAAAACATGATAAAGACGAGACCTTTAATTTGATATAAGCACTCTATTAGCTCCATAGGTATCAGAGATCATTATATTTGAGGACCCTTTTAGTGTATACATAGCAAAAAACTTATCTTTTTACATACTGAAAGAAAGAGAAACTGTAGATAATATTATTGTTTTCGCAACTTATATCTTCTGCACTTGTATCTTGTCTGTTGTCACTATATGCTATGTTATCCTATTCACTTTGCGAAGATAATGTAAAGTTCAACCTGTACGGATTCAATGTTCAACAGAAGGTTCAGGTGATTTTTAAAAAGATTAGTCACTGACTTACTGACAAAAAGTTTTAAAGGGTTTGAAAACAGAATGCTGGACTTTTTGGTTCGAAGAGAAAAATGCCGAGACCAGTACCAACTCTCAAAAATGGAAAATATTTTAATTGCGTAGAAATTATGATTCATATGGATGGACATTGATAAAGAGCAGTGGTCTATTAGATTCGGATTTCAATAAAATTTAGGCTTAATGATACTTTAGCCCTTAAAGTATGGAGCGTTGTACACATCAAGCCTTAAAGCCTTAAAGTATAAAAACGTCCCTTCAGCCCCCCTGGTTTCACAAAATGTATCTTTTAACCCTTATTACACGTTTTTTTTGTTATGAAATAAGGGTTAAAAGATACATATTGTGAAACCAGAAAGGAAGTTTTTATACTTTAAGGTTTGATGTATACAACGCTCCATACTTTAAGGGTTAAAGTATCATTTAGCCTAAAACTTAAGACAGGCAAAAGTAAAACCAGAATTAACAGGATTCTGAAGAAAAAAAAAACAAAAGAGCTTGAAAGCAGAGTATTGCAATTACTATGTGTGTACAAAAAAAATCGAGCTTATTGAGCAGAAATTCTACTCAGTCAAGAATCTTGGTTAATGGACTCCGAACATATAAAAGATCAAGAAATTGCAAAGAGCCATTGTCAAAATGGGAAATGGCCAGCAAATTATCCAATCAAAGTTCAAGAATGTAAAGATCCAGCCTCTGTTCAAGAAGCAATTGGCCAACAAATGCTATAGTAGTTATTGTATAAGTCTGCAAAAGCCAAGACCTTTAGCTCAAGTAAACATGTGCATTATTTTAGCTACACAAACATGAACATAAGAGATCATCAAATATAAGGACACTTTGTTCTAATCAGCACATAAATATAAGAAAATGAGCAGTTGGGAAAGTATTTGCAATATATAATAGCATACACATAGGAAAAACAGGGACTTATCTTTTAACATACCTTCCAAATTGAGCTGAAGATCTGAGTATTCAAGACCCTGATAAGAATACACACTTACCACCGTTTAGTGTTGGCCTCGATTCAATTGAATTAACTGCATACTTAATTAAAACAAAATTAGGTTCACTTTTTATTATTTGTATTTATACTTAAATTTTTATTTTCAAATATAATTATTCATAATTTTTATCTAGTTTTTTATTAATATTATAGATATTATGGCCATTGTTCCAAGAGAACCATCTTATATAAAGAACCGGAGAGAATCATTTATTTCACCATAGAATTTTATCATTCTATTTATTTTTTCTTCAAAAAAAAGTAAAAAAATTTAATTAAAAAAATAAATTTTGCATTCTGCCACGTCATTAGTGATGGCGTGACACTGCCACGTCAACATTGACGTCACCAGTGATGACGTGACACTACCACGTCATCGGCAATAACGTCACTACTGATGTGGCATTGACACGTGGTAGTACCACGTCATCAATGATGACGCCACTGCTGACGTGGTTGTGACACGTGGCAGCGCCCCCATCATCAGTGATGGCGTCCCTTCTGACGTGTCAATGACACGTGGTAGTACCATGTTAGCAGTGATGACGTCACTAAAGACGTGGCACTTCCACGTCAGTGATGGTGCCACGTCATCATTTGGTTCTATCATATAATTCAGAAAATTGGTCTTTTTCTATTATAGAACAAAAAAAAATGATCTTTTTTTTATAAAAACCAAAAGTTAAAACTTTGATTCTACTAGAGAATCAGAAAATTACTGGTTTTCTCCGATTCTCTATATAAAAAGTTCTCCCTTGAGTGCTGCTCAACATTTTAATAAATATATATAATATGATAATTTGTAATTAAAATATATAATATTTTAGATATAAGACATATAAAATATTAGTATATTTCAGACATATAATCTAGTGATTAGTATTCTCTTTCTCAACATCAAATTTTATTAATATATTTAGGATGTGAATTTCTTTATTTTACATAAAATTTTCATTTATGTCGGTATATTAAGAATTATTAATTTAACAAATTTCGGATTTTACTTAGTATGTCAATCCTTATAATACATTATATTTCACTACTTAATCATGTATTATTTTTAATTATTGTATAAACATTACTGTATTAATGTTGTTTGCATGTAGAGCGGTGTTTTAAACTTATTTACACTATTTTTAATTTTGAATACCCGAAAAAAACCCGACCCGATCCAAAACCCGACGAATTTGGATTTGGATATTGTGTTTTGGATTTGTTTATGGATTTATTTTTAAAATCCGAAAATATTTGAATTTGGATTTAAATTTTACAAAACCCGAACTGAACCTAACCAATTGCCATCCCCAAGCTCCTATTTACTTTTGCATGCCAACTGCCAAGTTGCATGCCAAGTAGCATGACAAGAAAAACAAAACCACTCCTTGCACCTGAGGACACTTACTTTCTCATTGATTTCCACCATGCAAATTCATTCAATATCAGAACTAAGGACTCATCACTTCTCATAATTCCTAACAATGTACTGAATTAACGATAGATTCGCGAACAAGCTAGTTAGCACGTGCCATTTGTCAAATTCTAGGCGTGGGATAACAGACCAGTTCTACAAAAAAGAGGACCGAAAGATATTAGATATAAAGAATTAATCAGCTCATATAAAATCTTCATTAATTTTTGATTTAGCATGTGCTAAAGCTTCATCGTTGGCGCATGGAGTTGGTGATCACAGTCCGATTCTGGGAGTTCATTGGATATTAGAAGTAACCAATAATGTTCTTTATAATTTCATAAATTTTTGGCCAAAGTTTCTTCTCCTTTTGCATGATTTAACTTTTTTCTGGAAATGAGTTTAATCTTGGTTCAGCCTTATAATTCAAAGTTCCGGACACCAAATTGAATCAAACATAATATGTCATTCAAGCAGACACGAAAATACACGTTAATCGTCAAAAAATACTGTTGTAGAACCTTATACTCACAAATCAATTTCAAGCTGACAGTATACCGTACAATAGTTACTCACTTTCTTGGTAATTTTCTTGTACAACATCTTGCCATTTTTTTCATAATTTCAATGTAAATCAAAATCTAAAATCCATTTTTATCGAGTTACGATTTAAAATATGCAGTGCCGGCCCTGGCCCAGTGCCAACAGTGCGGTTGCACAGGGCCCATTGAGTCAGGGGGCCCAAAATTTTTTTTTACAGTATATATATAGTCAATATATATATATATATAAATTAATATTATTATCTTACAAAAAATATCAATTTAGAGCATATATAAATAGCATTTCGGGGTCTCTATTAATATTATTAAGAGTTAATTATACAAAAAATAATATTTTTGGGCCCCTAAAAATATTATTAAGAGTTAGTTATACAAAAATAGCATATTGGCGCCTCCTCTCTAACACATACATATTTAGGGGGCCTCCTATCTAATACATACATATTTATAAATAACAAATTACTCAAGATCCTAAAAAAATCCGAGCTTCGTGCGATTAAAAATCCGGATCTAGTTCGGACCCAAAAAAATTTCCGCACTTCGCGCGGTTAAAAAGGGCCTCGAAACTTTTCCCGCACCGGGCCCCGAAAATCTCAGGACCGGCCTTGAAAATAAGAACGATATACTACGAACTTGATACAATAAAAACTAAAAATTCAAAGACAAAAGACTGTAATATATTTGATAAAATTTTGTTGTCAAATATCAAATAAAGTGGCAAAATTGTTTATTTTTTTACAACAATTTAGCTAAGACGCCAAGTGTATATCCTATACATCCGAGTAGTTCGGGAAAAAAGAATACCAAGATCATCAGTATGATCACAAATATGAATCCACCGTCTATCGAAGTCGAACACCCGCAATAATGTCCATCCACCTTTTTCCCGCACTTGTAGCAAAACGAAGTACCACATGCCAACATAATACAATAATAAATGTTTAAGTATAATATAAATCATATGATTAAGAGGAGTGTTGAAAAACACGTGAGCCTTATTCCAATAACTAGGGTTGTGGGGGAGTTGGTTCCTTAACAACATCAACTCTATTAAATTGGCTGGGAATCAATGTAGAACACTAGAACATATAATCCTTGAAAAGTAGATGGCCACGAGTAGTTATGGACGTGCGTACCTACATATAACAATTTCACAACCGTCAATATGTTCAACACAATGATGACAAGCGGGACATCTCTGCCACATTTTATTCTCAAACAGCACTCCGAAAGCAATATCATTCGTATCTCTTAGTTCTCTGGCTTCTTCACACCTATACCCTGCGTGCCAAGCAGCATGACAATAAAAACAGAACAACTTGTTGCACTTAGGACACTTCGACTTTTTCACTCTTCCATCGCATTCATTCAATATCAGAATTGAGCAATCCCCGTAAGGGCAATAACACTTAGGGCTTGTTTGGTTGGGGGGTTGGGAGGGGGTGGATTGGGTTGAGAGAGGTTGGAGTTGAGGAACACCTATTTGGGAAATATTTTTGAAGGAAGGGTTGGTGTTTGAGAGGGTTGGCCAAGGGTTGAGCTCTTGTTATTTAAACAGTAGTTTTCAACACCCCAAATCGGGGAGTTGTGACTTCTTGTTGGCGCTGTACTACAGTAACACAACACTGAATAGAAGAACAATGCAGTTGTAATATAAGTGGGCCACGTGATGAAATGTTTTCATTTGTTTTATTCAATTAAATTAATATAGATAGATGAGCAATTAATATTAAATTTATATTACTAAAAATAAAAAAATAAAAAAAATAAAAAAACGAGCAATTAATTTTAAATTTATACTACTAATAAAATTGTTAACCAATAAATTTATTTATTTTAAAAAAATTAAAGTTGGACTATAAATAATATATATCATGATTATATAATATTTGTTGTGCCCAAAATCTGCCTTGGGCTTGATTTAGGGCCCATTAAGGTTACGGGTTCGAATAATATGGATACGGAAGGATAGGTTGAACCATGTACGGGTGTTTTGGCCCACTATGCCTTGGGAATTGACCGAAGATAAGGATTCTGACAGTTGGTTTGGGATATGTTCATGTAGGGGTACGAGTATGTGAACCCTGGATAAGGGTAGTGCTGTGTTGAAGCTAGATAGGGGTTCGACTGGGTGGCAGGCGATCAAGCAGGGGTTTAACCGCGTGAACCCCGACAGTTCCCAGAAATTGCACCAGCGATCGCGGGGCTCCTTAAAACACGGAAAATCGGGTAAGGGACGTCCAAACGGCCCAGTAGATAACTCCTAAACAACAGGAACGGTATATCAAAGGTAGTTATCATGGATCAACATCAAATATACATGGAATATGTGTATATATGCGTGTATATATATGGAATATATATATATACGTATAAATAAAAGGATATATCTCATATATGGAAGGATAATCAAAGGATTCTGTTGGAATAACAGTCGAGCAACCATATCAGTAGGGATAAACGATTAGGGCAGGTGGTTTTATATGGAGGATAAGGCTCATCATATGGTGGAGATTTATCAAGAACTACATGGGACTTGATCCCATATAAATATATGGGTATGTAGGCCATTTGCAAGGTTAGACACACGTTTTACACCTCTAACACTTGCTCCTAGCTATTGGAATTCGATTAAATAGGTCATATTCGATCAATATAGGTTGGAGTACTTGCAAATTCAGTCCATTAAATCATTCTTCTACCTCTCGGATTAAGGTTTATGAAACTAGGGTTTTTGGCTTGTAATTCGGATTATTCAATCATTATTATTGGTTTTTCTTGGTTTATTATTGTAATTCTATCATTGAAGTGTTGTACCAATTTTCCCTCACAACAATATTCAAATTTTATGTTTTTTAAATTTCAGATTTTAAAATCTAATTTTATTTAAAAAATATTTATTATAATATTTTCATATTCAACTTTTTCTCCTAACCCTCCATCCAAACAAGGTAGGGGTTGAACCCTCCCTTACTCAACCCTTGCATCCAAACAAGATAAGGGTTCAACCCTTTTCAACCCAACCTAACATAACCCATCCCATCCTAACCCAACCTAACCCTTCCCTCCTCAACCTCCGATCCAAATAGGCCCTTATCAATTTCCAGAATAGCAGATTCACAAAGCAAGTCGCACCACTTGTTAAACACTTGACTAGAAATAAACTGTCTACAAGAAAGAGGATCCAAATAATTATCGCAATTTAAAGAAGGGCACATGATTTGGGACATCCCGTCATCGAGTTTTGCATCAATGTATTTGGTTATGCAGTCTAGACAATATGGGTGGGCGCATTTGTTCTGGTTCTTGAACAGCTTGCCATCGCCGTCTCTGGAAATGCACACACCATACTCCCTTCTTTATGAGAAGCAACCTGCATATGATCATTTTCGCACGTTTGGCTGCCAATGCTATCCCTATCTTCATCATTATATGAAGGATAAGCTTGAACCTCGATCACTCCCCTGTATCTTTATGGGTTATAGTGACAAACATAAAGGATATCGTTGTCTTCACATTCCTACTGGTCGTGTCTACATCTCTCGACATGTTGTTTTTGATGAACTCAAATTTCCTTTCACTGAAAATTCAGCCTCTACCAATGATCAGCATACTCCTTCTAAATTTCAAGACTGGCTCTCCCATTCTGTCATGCCCACTCCTTCTGACTCACAGCCTACACTATCTCTTGATAAAAATCATGCACGTCTTTTTACTCATGACATTGCTGCTTTACCCCCTCCAACACCTTCTGAAACACCAGCTATAGGTTCCAACTTTCCTCCTCCTATACCTCCTGCTCATCAGATGACTACTCGAAGTCATGTTGGTATTGTTAAACCCAATCCCAAATATGCACTTACAACTATTATTTCAGATATTCCTCGTGCACCAACAACAACCAAGAATGCTTTACAACATCCTGGTTGGTATGTAGCTATGCTTGAAGAAATTAAGGCACTTCATGATAATCAAACATGGGTTCTTGTTCCGAGGCAGCCCTCTATGAATGTCATTGGCTGTAAATGGGTTTACAGACCCAAAATTAAAGCAGATGGGTCACTGGATAGATTAAAAGCTCGTCTTGTCGCAAAAGGGTACAATCAAAGGGAAGGTATTGATTTCTTGGAGACTTTCAGTCTTGTCATTAGGCCAACTACTATACGAACGATCCTTACTGTTGCTACTGTAAAAGGTTGGAACCTTCGGCAACTCGACGTGAAAAATGCATTTCTTCATGGATTCCTTACTGAAACTGTATTCATGGAGCAGCCTCCCGGCTTCAGAGATGATCAATTTCCAGATCACGTTTGTCTTTTAAAGCGGTCCTTGTATGGCCTAAGGCAAAGTCCAAGAACATGGTTCGATCGGCTTAGTTCGTTTATTCTTGATTATGGTTTTCACTGCAGTGTAGCTGATCCATCCATGTTTGTGTATCGAACTAATGATTCTGTCATGATCATGTTAATATATGTCGATGATATCGTTCTAACAGGAAGCAACACGGAAATGCTTGATGAATTTGTTACTCAATTGGGAGCTCAGTTTGCAATACAAGATCTTGGTGACTTACATTATTTCTTGGGTATACAGGTTCAACGTTTTAAGGATGGCATCTTTCTCTCACAGTCCAAATACATGACTGATTTACTCAATAATACCAACATGGCAGACTGCAAGCCTGTGTCAACTCCTATGTCTACCAAAACAATCAGTTCTGCGTATGGTGATGCTCCTTATTCTGATGTGACCTATTACAGAAAGATTGTTGGTACACTGCAATATCTTAGTCTCACTCGACCGGATATAGCTTTTGCAGTCAATGTTGTTTGTCAATTCATGCATACTCCTACCAATGCCCATTTTATGATGGTTAAGCGAATTCTTCGCTATTTAAAAGGCACAATTTCCATGGGGCTACGTATTCTGAAAGAGAGTACTTTACATCTCTATGCTTTCTCTGACGCTGATTGGGCTGGTTGCCCAACTACACGACGATCAACAACAGGGTACTGCACCTTTTTAGGTTCCAATTGCATTTCTTGGAGTGCTAAGAAACAACCTACGGTTTCCAGATCAAGCGCTGAAGCTGAATACAGGTCACTGGCTTCCACCACAGCTGAACTTACTTGGGTGTCTTTCATACTTCGTGATATTGGCATCTATCAGGAACGGCCTCAAATTTTGTTCTGTGACAATATCTCTGCTCTTCACATGACTGTGAATCCTGTTTTTCATTCTCGCACTAAACACATTGCTATTGATTATCATTTCGTTCGGGAGAAGGTTGCACTAGGCACACTTACTACACAGTTTGTTCCATCTGCTCAGCAAGTTGCTGATATATTTACCAAACCTCTCTCCCGGTCTCACTTTAATGAATTGAAGTGCAAACTTGGCCTTTCGCTCATGCCACGTCCAGTTTGAAGGAGGGTAATAAACCATATCAACCAACATCATCTGGAGAACCACATGTGCAGTCATCAGTAGTGATAGTGTGGAGTGTCAGTAGTGGTAGTGTGTGGTAGCACATGATGTAATGAGAGGATAGCACATGTTGAGTATAGTGCGATCGATCTGTGATCTATCTTTGCAGTGTATGTAGTTCACTGTCAAGCACACTATAAATAGGTGTGCTATATCAAGCAATTGTATTCAAGGTTTTATAAACAATCTTCATTTTATTACTTGTTTCTTTACACTAAAAGTAAATTCTAATATAAAGATTAATGCAGTTTTGTATCTATCAGACGAAGACACTGCAAGCTGCTTGTGTGTTTCTTCAGGTTTAATTAATTGAAGGCATAAAACCATATATATATAATGCTAATACCTAAAACAAGAAGTTGTTTGGTGGAGTATCTTCATCAGGGAAGCTTTCATCAAGTTGTTTACGCCTAAGATAAGAATTTTACCTTTACCGTGTTACTTCTATATAACTTGTTACTTTTTGTATGGTCACCTTATTTTTATTTATTTTTTATTTGTAACTACCTTTGTTATAAGTATTTTAGTTATGCTATGTTTTTAAAATAACTAGAAAGTTAAAAATAGGTTATTAAAATAGTTAGACATATTTTTTAATAATAACTATAATAGATTTGAAAAGAAAGTTAATCTCGTTTAAATAGGTTTTCAATAATTAAATCCATGAAAATGAGTTTTTTAAATAAAAGGTTAATATAAGTAGATTTATTAGCTAGAGATGTGTTTATATTTGAATAATTTTTAAAGTATATAATCGATAGAGATATGTTTAAATTTAAAAAAAATATGTACTTCAATTATGATAAATTTGTAAAGTAGTTACATCCATAAAAAAGAATTTCAAATAATTAAATTCACTTAAATAATTTAAAATATGTAGGCCCTGAATTGTGCACATGTTACATTTTTAGAATAGATGTAGTACAAAGTGTTATTGTGATTATTTTATTTGAATTCAAGTATCAAGTACGAAAAGCATAATATTAATCTACCGTCATATTTAAAATATTATGATTTAAAAAAATTATATAAATATAAATTATTAAACCAAATCGGGGATATTCGTTAATTGGTTGGTACCATGAGCCAAATATTTGTATTATCAAAACCGAATAAAAAATAATATCTTAGTTGATAGTATTGTCAATAGGCTCAAATGCTTTTAATTTTGCGTTATTTACTACTCCCTCCGTCCCAAAATATATATTTACTTTTTTTTATTGGTTAATTTACCAAATTTTGACTAATATATATATATATTATATAATTAAAAAAATAAAATTATTTTATATTATTAAAAAGTACATCTAATTTATGTTATGCAATTTTCAAATTTCAAATTTAATGACTAAATAATTTTTAATATTTAGTCAAAGATGGATCAATTTGATCACTAAGAAGTTAAAAGGAATATATAAAAAGCGACGCGAGAACACAAAATGAAATATTTATAAAATTTTAATTATGATAATAATTATATTGATAGAGTAAATACTAAAATTTTAAATTAAAAGATTAATCAGTCAATATATTTTTTACCACAAATTTTGTTTAATATGTCGATTAAAATTTATAAAATTTAAATTATTCAGCTGTACAAATTTTATTATCGCATTCTAAATAACCGTCTGATTTGATAAGAAGATCCTGTGAGTTTGTTTTCAAAACACTAAAAGCATCTCCAATGCTAGCCTCTATTTTGGATCCCTAAAATATAGTAAAATATTGATTCCCTAAAATATAGGTAATCAAAAAGTTGTTTTACTCCAATAGTATTCCCTATATTGGTTCCCTATAATTATATAAGTATTATTTTGAACTTTAAAATCCTTTAAAAATAATATTAAAGAACTGAAAAAGAAGAAAAAAGTAAGGTGAATAGGCGGGAGCTGAGTTGGAAGGTTATAGGGATTCATCTTTCTCTCTCCTAAACATGGGGTTCATCTTTCTCTCCCCTAAAAAATTTGGGGAAGGGCTCACCCGGTTGGAGCTTGGTTTTGAAGGTGAAATCCCTATTTTTTGTACACATGACAGATTATTGGTAAGGGCTCATGAACGTTGGAGATGCTCTAACACTATGTTTGGTTGGAAGGAATGAATTTAGCTAGGAATGGAATTAAGGTATGAATGGAATGGTGGAAGAATGGAAAAGGGATTGAATGGAATGGCCATTCAAGGGCTCTTGTTTGGTTCATTTTCTTTTTGCCGGAATGGAATGGATCATTAATCCATTCAATAGTTTGTTTGGGTAACCAAACGAATGGAATGGATTCCAAATTTTCCACTTTCCTTAATTTCAATAGTAGATACCTTTTTGTAACATGATAAATTAAAATATAAATAAGACAAATACTATATAACTTTAAAATAACAAAAAAAGATTCACAATAATCAACTAGACAATTGACAAATTTCCACACAAATGATGTTCAAATGGTGTCTAGTGCATAACAGACTCCTTTTGCAAATAAAGAAAACGAACAATGTTATTAGATCTTCGTCACTTATTACAACATAACTTTAGTACCAAATGTCACTAAAAATTAGAGCATGAAAAACAGAATTTATTCTCAAATTTCACCCTTTAACACCCCATTAACACACACTTTAACATACACTTTTCCTCGGTAGGTGCTACAAAAAATAGTATCATCAGATCTTCATCCTTGGCTATTTTCTTTGCAACTTGAAGTTTCTGCAATACATTGAGTCCTGGAATCTTTGAGATTTCTTCATTCAACAGCTTCTTTTTTGACATCATATCTTCTTCTGCTGCAATGAGTAACTTGGTGGAAGTTTCAAACATTTGCAATCCTGTCTGAAGCAGCATAAACAGCCTCCAACAAATAATCTATGTTTCCTTTTTTTTCTTTTTTTGCTTGTTGACTCATCTGAATGTGTGCTTGGTTCCTGTTGTATAGACACTTCATCAGAAATTTTACATTCAATTCTTCTACCACGTCTTCTACATTCAATTCTCCTAAATTCAATTCATCAGAATAAATCTGATGAATAATTAAACACAACCAAACAAACAGAATGTATATATACACGCATAAAAGCTATAAACATAACCAAAACCACCATAAATCTGATAAAAATTTAAATCTGACGAATAATTATTTGAATCAATCGATTTCAAACCTGTGTATATAGATCGATTTGAAATTCGTCTATAAAGTGTTGATTGAGATTTGAAATTCGTCTCCAAAGTATAAATTGGTTCGTCAGGGGAGAGAGAACGTAGAGAGGGGAGAGAGAAAGAGAAAGCGTGGGGAGAGAGAAAGAGAGAGGGAGCGGGGAGAGAGAGTGAAGAGGGAGAGGGAGAGCGTGTAGAGAGAGTGAGAGAGAAGAGTGCGTGGATAGAATAGAATGGGCTAATCCTGTTGTTTTTTGATTGATTAAAATGTTTAAAGACCGAATAGAATGGAATGATTTTAAGAATGGACCAGTCCATTCCTTTGGCCCAACCAAACAAGATTTTTTATTTTAGAATGGAATGGACCATTTCATTCCTTCCTAAATTCATTCCTTTCAACCCAACCAAACAGGGTGTAATTCTCACAAACTGTATTAGAATTTCATTGTTTATTGTTGTCGAGTAGGTTTATGAGAATAATGTGTTGAATTGGTTATACGATGATTGATGAACAAATAGTTGATATACATTTAGACTTTTGTTCAAAAAATTTGATAAATCTTACAATTTGTTCAATTTTTTGTTATTGAAGGTATATTAATCATAAAGAAATGAATTTCTAATGACAGCGAAATATTTGAAATATTTTTATTAATTAAAAGCATATACTCAAAATATATACGATTATACACTAATTGGGTTTAAAATAATTCTGAAATCATGCAATTTCTATCTGTTGTGGGAGGATTTTAGCACAACTACGTGGAGGCCGTTGCTGGAATAGCGCCGTAAAATATGGAATCGCCCAACTGCCCAGAAAGGCTCACAGTCGGAGATTTATGGCTAGCCGCCCGGGAAGGCACACGGCTAGGGGTTACCGAAGAACACGGGAAGGTGTTTTGGTGATGATTGGGGCTGAATCTAAGGGATAGAGCTCAAGGACCATCTGTTGGCCAGCCAAGAACCCTAATTTGACTGTGTCACACAAGAGTGCACGTGCTCTAGCTACTCAAGGAGTGTAAAGTGTCGAAGAAGATCCCGTAAACTGCCTACATACCACTATTTATAGTGGATCAAGCCCCGATGTAGTTCTTCATTGATAAGTTCGACTGTTTGTGATGATTTATCCTCTCTCCAGTGGGATAATGACTGTTGTTGCTGATATAAATCGTGTATCAACTGATTGTGATGTAGTTATCAGGTTTCCAAGCCTTATCAGGACTGTTGGAAGTCTATCCACTGATGTTTATCTCATGAATGAAGGATTTATCATGTATATATGATGTATATCCTCGAATAACTGAATAATTATCCGTTTAGAGGTGTATTTCAGCTGTAGAGACGTGATCCTAAAAAGTAGGAGGCCTGCCTTATCCAATCTGGCGGACTTATCAGGCTTCCGGCAGAAGCTGGGGGTACAACCCGGTAGCCTTACTCCGGTAGACTCTCTGGTAGCCCAATTATTGAAGCCATACTGGAAGCCTTATCTGATGGCTGTCCTAGTCTGAATCTGTGTTTCTGCCAGGCTTCCGGGGAAGCTGGGGGTACCACCCGGTAGCCCCTCCGGTAACCCAGTTACGGAAGCTATGCTGGAAGCCCTCTCTGATGGTTATCATTGGCTATGGATGAGACTATCCCTGGGACCATAAGCCTTATATTCTTTCAATGTTCATCGCAAGGTAGCCCATCTGGGGGTACCGCCCGGTAACCCAAACTATGGCAACCCCTTTGGTAAGCTGGTTATGGAAGCCAATCTGGTAAGCCACGTCTGGTAGCTGTACTGGAAGCTATGTAATGATGTCTATGGGTTGTGGATCATCCATGGGAGGCCATTCCCAGGACCCTTATCGTCATATCTACCTGTTACCCATCTTATGGTAGCCCCTATGTATTGTCATAGACTCTTGGAAGCCTGTTATCCGGGAGCCATGCTATTCGGGAGCCCTTCTACCTGGGAACCCTATTATCTTGGGAGCCCTGTTATCAGTTTTCATGGGTTACCACGGGTACCTTGGAAGACCTCTAAAGCATCCTCTTTCCTTGTGGATTGGACCCAAAACTCATAACAGGCCTAAATCTGATCCATGCGAGATTTTGGTCACAACAACTACCCCCCGGTTCCTTGAAGTATAAGTGCAATAGGAACCAGAATAAGGTAAGGTCCAATCCTTTCTTATTATTCTCTCGGAGAAGTACACATCTTCCACATCGTGTTCCCAAGCTTACATGAGCTAACTCGGCGTAAGAAACAGGAAACACTTTGCTTCCGCATGCATATTTGAATGTGAGTTCTCAAATCAAGGATATCTTTTATTCACTTCATATCATTCGTGGTACTCTAGTTGGCATCATAGCACGGGGCTACCGGCTTCTGGCATTTGTTCTCTAGAGTCATGACTTTACACTTTAATCGAGATGCTTCCTTCTCTACCAAATTGGCCTTCATGTAAGAATCCCTTGATGTCCTGAAGCTCCTGCGGTTGTAGGGATGCCTCAAGCATCCAAACCCTGGGCTACCAAGACAACTAGAAAAAGAGATAAGTAACGAGGGCTAAGTAGCCCTTAAAGATAATGCACAAGATCACACATATTTGATGCATACAGGAAAGTATGAATATGCTAGTGCAAATGATTTTGTAAAAAAAAAATGTATGTTGCCGCTTCTCCAATCAAGTAGGACCTTGGCGAACACACTTTTCCAGGCGTTGTTCCACAATTTTCAGATGTTTCCATTATTCCAACGCATCAGATCCCCGAAGAAATTGTTGAGTATTTTGAGGACTTCTCCTATAATGAGTATTTTGAGGACTTCTCCTATAAGTTGTAAGTGATTTGTACTCGCAAGAATTTTCAGGAGGCAACACATAATCTCATATGTGTGACAATTTCATTAATAATCTTGAATGTGTGTCTCAAGGGGAACCAATGGAAGGTTGTGGAGACACCCTCAATTGCTGCCATGTCTTTCCAAGTGGTAACATGTGGGGCATATAGCGTGCCTAGGTACCTACTCGACAGTTTTAGCTAGCAATTTTGAAAAAAACAATGTTTATAAAAACACATGCATTGTGTAGATCATGATGATTTTCATGTATTGGTTTATGTAAAATTCAGATCATGTAGGCATGTTCAGATGCTTGTGAATTGATGCAAGGCAAAACAATGATCTTTTTGACAGAACATGCATCTCTGCAAAATTTTCTGATGAAAGTTGAAAAATCTTCTTTATAAGTGTGTAAACATGCATGATAGTGAATATGCAAAGGCAGTAGAGTAGAACTTATCTTTGTTCTTATCGTGCCAATCCGGGTTCGGGTTTCCGTTGATGAACAAGGAGGGTGGAAGCCCCTTGTTTCATGTGAACTTCTGATGGGAACCCCTTTTTCCTCTTTATGGTAGGGTGTTGGGGAACCGAGTTACCCCCCGAGCACTTAGGTCTCTTTCTCATGTAATATATCAGCCCATTCCAGCTTTAATCTTACTTTTGTGAAGTCTAGAAGTTGTTGGTTGTAGCTGATCATCAACGAACCTGCAAGCTGTTTGACAGAAGATGCAGAATGGAAGCTACAAGCTGGAAGCTATTAGTTGGAAGCTGTTAGCTATAAGCTTCAAGTAAGTATCAAGGAACCTGCATACTATTAGTTGCAGATGAATATCAAAGAAATCATTAGTCGTTAGCTATAAGTAAATAACAAGGAAACTTGTTAGCCACAGGTAAACATTATGGAACCCGGAAGCCATTTGCTTCAAGTGAATAACAATCATCCTGCAAGCTATTAATTGCATATAAATAATATGTAAACAGTCAGCAATAGGTATATAGCATGAAACCTATTAGTAGTAGGTAAACATCAAGGAACCTGCAAGCTGTTAGTTACAGGTGAATAACATTAACCTTGCATGCTATCCATTGCAGGTGAGCACTAAAGATATAGGCTAGCCATTAGCTACATATAAACATTCAAGGAATCTATTAACCTCAAACATTACTTATCTCACAATATATTTTCTAGTGCATTCCTGATGTTCATCTCATGTATCCTAAATAAGTGACAACATATGTATTGCTTAGGCAGTATCTAGATATGTTAATAACATATTTGAATTTTAGTAGGCAAGAGTCATTTAGCATCATGCAGATATTCATGTGGTAGAGTCACATAGGATGCACAATGAAAGATATCTTGTAGGTCTTGCTAGTCATCTTGACTTAATACCTCTAGCATATCGAATTCTCCTATTCACGCAAGGATTTCAATGAATTCGGCATATCAAAAAGTAATAATCTAAGCCTAAGGGATAATCATTTCACATGCTTGTCATAGAGTGCAATTTCATGCAATTAAAGAGGGTTTAGTTTCTCACATACCTGTGTAATTTGGTTATGATGTGTGTATTTAGACGCATCATAAATATTACCTCGTCTCCATCATAGGAGTAGCGAAGGAGCTTCCAACTTTGGAACCTTCAACTGTTTCAATGTTAACCCATAATGATTGTTCACATGCGTTGTGGGTGACTGGAACCCTGCCCTTCGAGATTGCAGTATTCATCTAAGAGCTTCCACCGTGACATCTCGTCTTGGTAGCCCCACCTTGGGATACCCATCCTGGATGCTTCATCTTGGAAACCCCATCCTGGGATCCTCACTCTAGATGTTTTATTCTGGAAGCCCCATCCTAGGGTCCCCATCTTGGATGTTTCGTCTTTGAAGCTCCATCATGGATGCCCTAGGTTCAGCAGAGCCTTCATCCTGGAAGCGCTTTTGGTTCAGGAACCTTGTCTGGTGTAGAAAGTGTTAGAGCTTCCATCTTGGAACCCCAGTATTCAGGAACCATTTTTGGAGTACGAATATGCTCATCTTCTAAAATCTGCTCAGCTTTGAAAGCTGATCCTGCAAAACTTTGTAAACTCTACCAACAGGAACCTTAAAATTTAATCATTAGGTTGGTTGGTTTATAAACTAATTGTTATCTAGTTTTATGAATGTATGCATATTGCATCTGATAGGGTCATCTTATTATTAGTCTTAGACATATGTTAATGGCATCTATATCCATCACTAGGTAACCTCTTTCTATCACTTAACGTTTAAAGTGCATGGGTTACTATCTAGCGCATAAACAACTTAGTAAAATCTGTTTAGACATTAGGCCCACCATTCAAATTTACGCTTAAGTAGTTATATTCATGCTAAGGCATTCCACCTAAGCCTAAATATGATTATTAGGGGCTAGCCATCTACTTAGTAACGTGATGAACGGTTTTCTAAGTAAACAAGGAGTTTGAAGTTTGATGGGATTATGTATTATGAAGAGAATATTATTCTACAAGTAGGAATGATAAACAAGTTAGGCTTCCATACAGGAGGTAACCTTCGTAAGTCATTAAAGGGGAATCATAGATCTACTCCTAAATGCTTAATCATTTTTCTTTTATAGTCATAAGGTATGCATATGAGTTCTTTAACTAAACATCAGTGGATAAGATAATTCTTTTAATAGCAAGCTTGGAAGAGTAATAGAGTGTATGAGCATTACCATAATTCAAAGGGGGTGAGTTTAGTCTTCACATACCCGTGTACGTTGTTCAAAAGCATATAGGGTTGCATGTACCTTATCCCTTGAGGTTGCAACTTCCACCTTTTGGGCTTCCGTTGCGGGAGCTGGTCACCCGGAAGCCTGATTCTGGGAGCCCCATCCTGGGAGCCTTGTTTGTGGAAGCCTTACACCGGTAGCTCATCCTGGAAGCGTCTGTTCCGGGGAGCTTTATCCTTTGTCCGCGTGGTTGCCACTCTGGGTGTGGGGGTACCGTCCGGTAACCCTATAGGTCCTGGGAGCCCGCAGTATGGAAACCTGGCTCTAGGAGCCTTACTGCCGGTAACCCATTACTGGTAGCCTGGGTGTGGGGGTACCATCCGGTAACCCTATAGGTCCTGGAAGCCCGCAGTATGGAAACCTGGCTCTGGGAGCCTTACTGGCGGTAACCCATTACTGGTAGCCTGGGTGCCGGAAGCTCGGCCTGGGAGCCTTCATTCCGGGAGCCCAAATTATTTTATGAATCGAGTGTGATAATGCCATGTAAGCCATTCCTGCAAGGCTACATTAGTAAAATCTTTGATAATCCATACGAGTTAACTCTTGTAACCACGTAGGTTGGTGATTGAAAGATCGATGTATGCCAATCACGGTTCCATACATGATTAATAACAAAGGAAGCCATGTATGCCAATCAGGGTTCCATGCATGACTAAAAAGGAAGGGATCCAGGTGTGCCGATCAGGGTACCACACAAGCCCGAAAAATTAAGGGATCCATGTATGCCGATCAGGGTTCCATACATGCCCAAATAACCAAGTAAGCCATGTGAACCAGTCAAGGTTCCATACATGTCTGCTAATAGAGGGATCCATGTGTGCCGATCAGGGTTTCACACAAGCCCAAATAATGAAGGGATCCATGTATGCCGATCAGGGTTCCATACATGCCCTAATGACCAAGTAAGCCATGTGAACCATTCAAGGTTCCGTACATGTCTGGTAATAGAGGGATCCATGTGTGCCAATCAGGGTTCCACACAAGCCCAAAAAATTAAGGGATCCATGTATGCCGATCAGGGTTCCATACATGCCCAAATAACCAAGTAAGCCATGTGAACCAGTCAAGGTTCCATACATGTCTGCTAATAGAGGGATCCATGTGTGCCGATCAGGGTTTCACACAAGCCCAAATAATGAAGGGATCCATGTATGCCGATCAGGGTTCCATACATGCCCTAGTGACCAAGTAAGCCATGTGAACCATTCAAGGTTCCGTACATGTCTGGTAATAGAGGGATCCATGTGTGCCAATCAGGGTTCCACACAAGCCCAAAAAATGAAGAGAGTCATGTATGCCGATCAGGGTTCCATACATGCCCTAGTGACCAAGTAAGCCATGTGAACCACTCAAGGTTCCTTACATGTCTGGTAATGAAGGGATCCATGTGTGCCGATCAGGGTTCCACACAAGCCCAAAAAATGAAGGGAGTCATGTATGCCGATCAGGGTTCCATACATGCCCTAGTGACCAAGTAAGCCATGTGAACCACTCAAGGTTCCATACATGTCTGGTAATGAAGGGATCCATGTGTGCTGATCAGGGTTCCACACAAGCCCAAAAAATGAAAGGAGTCATGTATGCCGATCAGGGTTCCATACATGCCCTAGTGACCAATTAAGCCATGTGAACCATTCAAGGTTCCGTACATGTCTGGTAATGGAGGGATCCATGTGTGCCAATCAGGGTTCTACACAAGCCCAAAAAATGAAGGGAGTCATGTATGCCGATCAGGGTTCCATACATGCCCTAGTGACCAAGTAAGCCATGTGAACCACTCAAGGTTCCATACATGTCTGGTAATGGAGGGATCCATGTGTGCCAATCAGGGTTCCACACAAGCCCAAGTAATGAAGGGAGCCATGTATGCCGATCAGGGTTCCATACATGCCCTAGTGACCAAGTAAGCCATGTGAACCATTCAAGGTTCCGTACATGTCTGGTAATGGAGGGATCCATGTGTGCCAATCAGGGTTCCACACAAGCCCAAGTAATGAAGGGAGCCATGTATGCCGATCAGGGTTCCATACATGCCCTAGTGACCAAGTAAGCCATGTGAACCATTCAAGGTTCCGTACATGTCTGGTAATGGAGGGATCCATGTGTGCCAATCAGGGTTCCACACTAGCCCAAGTAATGAAGGGAGCCATGTATGCCGATCAGAATTCCATACATGCCCTAGTGACCAACTAAGCCATGTGAACCATTCAAGGTTCCGTACATGCCTGGTAACAATCATGAAAAGTTTAAAATTCTGATAATTTCAACCTACTACGGAGGGATGTACATCCACTACCCCCTAGTTCTGGATGGTAGCCTGACTTCCATGTGGAACTATGTTTGTGGGGCTTCCATGCCCTTCTTTTCCAATTAATCATAAGTCAACAAATGTATAAGGAAATAGTCGACTTCTCCTTTTACTGAAAATCAAATAGTACGATTACATCAAACTGCATCCAGGGGATATGTGCATCCATTACCCCCCGGGCATCTGGTTCAGCTCTATTTTTGATATTTTCACTTCTTTCCTTAGAAGGTTTAAATCTATACCCGGGAAGCAGGGTATTGTATCATAACTTGTTGCAGCTCTTGTCAGGTTCATGAACCTCAATTGGGAAACCACATTTCTTTTCATCGTTAGGAGGCCTATGCCCATTTTCTTCTTGATAGGAAGCCTCCTTTCATTAATTTTTGATTGGTTGTTCTTGTGAGCATCTTCATGTAGACCCTTTATTGGACATTTTAGATTTTCTCCATTTCTCATGTGGGAGGCTGCCAACCATATTTTTCAGGGGGAAGCCATCACTTTCCCATAACAACCTCTTTGAAATGTTCTTTTTTGATTAGGAGGCCTTTTTAGATGCCTCCGATTTCCTTGCATACTTTCAGGATAACCTTCCATTCTACACTTGCCAGAGAGTTGGTAGCCCTAATATTTGGCAACCCAAGTGGCATGCCATACGTGGGCCTCATATCGCTTCCTTTTTGGTAGAGAGATCATTGGTATCCCTTTAATATTCTAGTGGTAGCTTTCCAGAACTTTGTTTGCTTCCATAGTTCTTTCCCAACGATATCTCATGATTTGAGCTTCAACTGTTGGAGAGGCTTCCCATAGGAGCATCTTATGAGGGAAACTTCCGGTTCGTAAATCTTTTAGGAGCCTGAGGTGACCATGATATATAGGCCTTCTTTATTTGGTAGCCCTTAGCCATCCTCGTCATTCTCATGAGGCTTCTGGTCAGGCTGCCGTCATGACTGTGCTACCTGGAGCTGTTGGGAACTTGGTTGCCCCTTTTCCAAGAGCTTCCTTTGTTTTCTTGGTATTGGCACCTCCATTAGTTCATCTTAAGGGCTTTCATGCCTTTTCTTCTTGGGTGAGAGACTTGGTAGTGCTCTTCGAGATTGTGTTAGTGGCCCTTCAAGGCAACCCTTCTCATTTTGGATGGGAAGCCTCGTGGTCAAATGGCAATTGAGGCTACCACTCACTTGTCTTCTACAGCCGGTAACCCTTTTACAGAATTATAGGATATCTCTTAGTTCAGCTTTCCTAAAATCATATTTGAGGACCTTCTCATCGTCTGAGTTGTTCCCGTTTAGCAACGTGGCTGGTAGGTCACTCATTTTCTACATGGCATTTGTGTTCCGGGATGCTGACCAATTGCACATGAAGCCCTGTCTTTGCTTCCACAGTATCAAACTACTCATCAGGAAGAGTTTTTTAATTCCATGATTTTCCTTACCAGCTTCCAACATCAATATTATTGGTGGTGCTATCCCCCGAACGAATTGGAAACCTTGACATGAGGTTTCCATGATGGAAGCCCCGCACTATAAGTGCACATCTTCTTTTTACTGACTTTTTTTATCCACATGTTTAGAACATCGTCATCATTTCTCTTTTTTGACTACTGATCTCAATTGTCAATTGTATCAAGCATTTTGCTTATGAAGACAGCGAATAGGAATCCGCTTCCAGCTTTATAGATATTCAATTGGTACAACATTTTGCTATTACCACGGGTGGTGCATATGCCCTACCCCCGAGTGTCTACGAATGACAAAATTCATGATAACTGAGTTCAAAGTTACACAACTACAACTAATAAGTTGTATATCATTGAGCCTATGCCCAAAAGAGGCCTTCCGCTGGGGCTTCCTGAAGGGTGGCAATTTAGGGTGTCTTCCTTGGGACCTCAATCCAATCATGTGACTGGTCAGTTTAGCTCCTTGGTGTTTTGTCTTCGGGGCTACTGGATCCAGGGCTTCTGAATTTTAGGGCTTCCGGATTAAGGGCTACCGAATCCAGGGCTACCGGATTCAGGGCTACCGGATCGAGGGTTTCCGGATCCAGGGCTACCGGATCCAGGGCTAGCGGATCCCGGGCTTCCGAATCGTTAGCTTGGAGTAGATCAAGTTCAGGGCTACGGGATCCAGGGCTACCGGATCCAGTGCTACCATCATATTCGGGGCTGCCACTCGTTGCACAGAACCTGGGGAGTGGTGGCCCATATGCTTCCCAGGCTTTGCTCAGCCTTTCAACAATAAATGGGTTCGGTTGCCCGTTGGAGGGTATATATTCTTCATCCATATTGTCTGGATTCATTTCCCGGTTGCCTCGAAGCCCGCAAGTATGCAGGAAGCCTGACTTATGCTTTATCCATCCAGCTACTGGGCTTCCAAAGGATAGGAACTTTCCTTCACTAACATGGCTATACGTTTGAGATTCGTTCTGGCCTTGGTATTGATGGGTTTCCAGTGGGAGTCCTTCATGTTGATGCCTTGGTACCCCTAGGCGGGATCCTTGGTGGAAGCCCCCTTGGCACCCTGATTGCATTCGTCCTCGAAGGCCTTTTTGATCCCTCATCTAAAATCTCTTCAGATTACTTCTTTCAGGGGAAATTTCGCCCACCTTTCATGATGATGCCATGGTACCCCTAGGCGGGATCCCAGGTGGAAGCCCCCTTGGCATCCTGATTGCATTCGTCCTCGAAAGCCTTTTTGAGCCCCAAACTGAGATCTCTTCAGATTACTTCTTTCAAGGGAAATTTCACCCATTTTGTGCGGTTTCCGGCCAACAATCAGGCCATCCAATCCCGTATTTGGCTCATTTTGTGCACCAACAATGCCACTATTGATCATCTCATATTTTAAAGGAATTTCATGTCCCTGCATATCATCTCAAAAAATATCTCCATGCCCTTTTTCATGTGAGTTTCGTCCCGGGATTGTTTCTTGGTCATCTCGTTTTGGCAATGGATTAAGCTCCATTTCACACTCCTTCTTCAATTCAGAAGCTCTTTCAAGGGAGTACAATTTTGCTCCCATTCATTCGATGTACTGATACATGTCGTGGATGGTAGCAATATGCTTTTTATCACCATTTTTCTTGTCAATACCGTTAGACAGCGTTTCATCATTGCCGGAGCGGTCAAACATCTTTTCCTCCAAAAGACGATAATTAAAGGCACCTCCTTCTAGCGCCAATTGTTGTGGGAGGATTTTAGCACAACTACGTGGAGGCCGTTGCTGGAATAGCGCCGTAAAATATGGAATCGCCCAACTGCCCAGAAAGGCTCACAGTCGGAGATTTATGGCTAGCCGCCCGGGAAGGCACACGGCTAGGGGTTACCGAAGAACACGGGAAGGTGTTTTGGTGATGATTGGGGCTGAATCTAAGGGATAGAGCTCAAGGACCATCTGTTGGCCAGCCAAGAACCCTAATTTGACTGTGTCACACAAGAGTGCACGTGCTCTAGCTACTCAAGGAGTGTAAAGTGTCGAAGAAGATCCCGTAAACTGCCTACATACCACTATTTATAGTGGATCAAGCCCCGATGTAGTTCTTCATTGATAAGTTCGACTGTTTGTGATGATTTATCCTCTCTCCAGTGGGATAATGACTGTTGTTGCTGATATAAATCGTGTATCAACTGATTGTGATGTAGTTATCAGGTTTCCAAGCCTTATCAGGACTGTTGGAAGTCTATCCACTGATGTTTATCTCATGAATGAAGGATTTATCATGTATATATGATGTATATCCTCGAATAACTGAATAATTATCCGTTTAGAGGTGTATTTCAGCTGTAGAGACGTGCTCCTAAAAAGTAGGAGGCCTGCCTTATCCAATCTGGCGGACTTATCAGGCTTCCGGCAGAAGCTGGGGGTACCACCCGGTAACCTTACTCCGGTAGACTCTCTGGTAGCCCAATTATTGAAGCCATACTGGAAGCCTTATCTGATGGCTGTCCTAGTCTGAATCTGTGTTTCTGCCAGGCTTCCGGGGAAGCTGGGGGTACCACCCGGTAGCCCCTCCGGTAACCCAGTTACGGAAGCTATGCTGGAAGCCCTCTCTGATGGTTATCATTGGCTATGGATGAGACTATCCCTGGGACCATAAGCCTTATATTCTTTCAATGTTCATCGCAAGGTAGCCCATCTGGGGGTACCGCCCGGTAACCCAAACTATGGCAACCCCTTTGGTAAGCTGGTTATGGAAGCCAATCTGGTAAGCCACGTCTGGTAGCTGTACTGGAAGCTATGTAATGATGTCTATGGGTTGTGGATCATCCATGGGAGGCCATTCCCAGGACCCTTATCGTCATATCTACCTGTTACCCATCTTATGGTAGCCCCTATGTATTGTCATAGACTCTTGGAAGCCTGTTATCCGGGAGCCATGCTATTCGGGAGCCCTTCTACCTGGGAACCCTATTATCTTGGGAGCCCTGTTATCAGTTTTCATGGGTTACCACGGGTACCTTGGAAGACCTCTAAAGCATCCTCTTTCCTTGTGGATTGGACCCAAAACTCATAACAGGCCTAAATCTGATCCATGCGAGATTTTGGTCACAACACTATCCTAATCGGTATCTCAGCACACTAGTTCCAATTTCAAATTATTATAACCATGATATTGCTATGCTGAGGTTTTCTCTTGCATGTTATTTATAAGTGATTTTTATTCTACAAAAATACAGAATTACGTATTATTTTCAAAATCTGATAAAAATTTAAATATGATGAATAATTATTTGAATCAATCGATTTCAAACTTGTGTATATAGATCGATTTGAAATTTGTCTCCAAAGTGTTGACTGAGATTTGAAATTCGTCTCCAAAGTATAAATTGGTTCGTCAGGGGAGAGAGAACGTAGAGAGGGGTGAGAGAAAGAGAGAGCGCGGGGAGAGAGAAAGAGAGAGAGAGAGAGAGAGAGAGAGAGAGAGAGAGAGAGAGAGAGAGAGAGCGGGGAGAGAGGGATGTGAGAGAGAGAGGGAGAGCGTGTAGAGAGAGTGCGAGAGAAGAGTGCGTGGAAAGAATAGAATGGGCTAATTCTGTTGTTTTTTGATGGATTGAAATGTTTAAAGACTGAATAGAATGGAATTATTTTAAGAATGGACCAGTCAATTCCTTTGACCCAACCAAACATGATTTTTTATTTTAGAATGGAATGGACCATTCCATTCCTTCCTAAATTCATTCCAGGGTGTAATTCTCACATGTATTAAAATTTCATTGTTTATTGTTGTCGAGTAGGTTTACGAGAATAATGTGTTGAATTGGTTATACGATGATTAATGAACAAATAATTGATATACATTTAGACTTTTGTTCAAAAAAATTGATAAATCTTACAATTTGTTCAATTTTTTGTTATTGAAGGTATATTAATCATAAAGAAATGAATTTCTAATGACAACGAAATATTTGAAATATTTTTACTAATTAAAAGCATATACTCAAAATATATACGATTAATCACTAATTGGGTTTAAAATAATTCTGAAATCATGCAATTTCTATCCTAATCGGTATCTAAGCACACTAGTTCCAATTTCAAATTATTATAACCATGATATTGCTATGCTGAGGTTTTCTCTTGCATGTTATTTATTAGTGATTTTTATTCTACAAAAAATACAGAATTACGTATTATTTTCAAAATAAATGTTTATTATAAAAAATAAAGTAAGTCACACCTCATATCAATTCTTGAAAACCTTATACTCATAAATCAATAAATAATATTAATTAATCTGATGATATATCGTGCAATAGTTAATCACTTTCTTAAATAATTTTAATCTTTGTCAAAATTAAGGTTTAAAAAAAAGCTTTGCCATCTTTATCGAAATTAGAAGTGCAGTTTTAAATTTGAAATCCATATAAAAATTTAGTTTAGAATCTCTAATATTTTTTTGCATCATCATCTTGAATAGATATTGAGTGTGTATCGGTATGCGTGCAATAGTTGATAACTTTCTTAATAATCTTATTTTACAAAATCTTGCAACTTTTCTCAAAATTAAGATATAGAAATTGTTTCAAAAAAAAAAAAGATATAGAAATAAAAGTTTGCCAATATTGTCAAAATTAGAAAATAGTTGGGAGAAGATCGTCTGCATGGGAAAATTCAGGGGTGGGAGAAACAACTTTTATCAAAGGGAGGTAGAAGATTCTATTGAAAACAGTTGCACATGTCCTTCCAATTCAACTATGCAAGAGTGTTTTCTTACTACCTCTTTAATTGTGCAAAGATATGGAGAAGCTTATGTGTAAGTTTTGGTGGAAATCATTGAGTAAAAAAGATAGAGGAATTTATTGGTGGTCTTGGCTTTCGAAACCTTCATGATTTCAGTACGGTATTACTGGGAAAACAAGGTTGGCGTTTAATCTTGTATCCAGACAGTTTTGTTATCAAGGTATACAAAGCACAGTATTATCCTAATATATAGTACCTTCCTTACAGCTAATATCGGAACAGATTGTGTTTAACAGTTTCATATGGCATGTTGGAACAGATTGGGCATTACGATGGCAAGAGCGTGTTTAACACTTTTTCAGAATGGCTGAGTTCGATTTTTGATCAATGTAAAGGATGTGAATCGTGTTAGACGGCAATAATAAGTTGGACGATATGGAAGTATAGGGATGAGCTAGTACAACGAGGCATGGAAGTTGCAGATGGTAGAATAAGCTAAATCTACCCTTAACCAATGAAAGAGTGCTCAGGATAAATCTTTTGTTACATCCCTCGGTTCTATGACTCAGATGGATGGTGATGACTGATGAGCACTGGAGTGTTCCAAATGTAGATACGGAGGTCAACACTGATATTTGAAGCTTGACATTGTTTCAGTTTTTGAGTGGTGGCGGCGGCTCGAAATCATACTGGGGAACTAGTACTATTAGCAATATCAAGGTGCAAACAGGGTGATATAGCACCAGTCACCAGATGTAGCTGAAGCCATAGGCATTCAAGAGGCCCTTAGCTAGATAAAAAAGAAAAGTTGGACAAAAGTTGTGTTGAAACAGATTGCCTCCTAGCCATTCAAGAAATCTGGAGTTCTACTGTGATGTTCTCCTACTTCAAAAGGATTATAGAGGAGTATAAACAGTGTTTGGATGATTTAAAATAACGTAATGTGCCTATAAAGTTTGTAAAATGGTCTGTGAACAAAAGAGGCTCACTATCTAGCGAGAGAGGCATAATTTGTTGATCATGTTTGGCGAATGGATAATGCTCATTCGGAATTCATCAATGTAATGTTGATTGTTTTGAGATTTTAAAAAAGTTCTATTTCCGTAGCAAAAAAAAAAAAGTCGCTTGAAATTTGAAATATAAACGATATACTACGAACTTGATCCAATAAAAACTAGAAATTTGAAGACAAAAGACTGTAATATATTCGATAAAATTGTTTATTTTTAACTACAAACGGCTGCCATCATGCAGGCAAATTTATGTACTACATATATGAGTAGTGCGGGAACAACGAATATTACTAGTAAAATCGCAGGTACTAGTAAGATCACACCAAGTACGTTCCCAATTATTAATACACCGTCTATAGTACACCCGCACCAATGTGCCTCCACCTTATTCCCGCACTTGTAGCAAAACGAAGTACCACATCTGCCAACAAAATACGATAACAAATGTTCAGATATAATATAAATCATACGATTAAGAGGAGTGTTGAAAAACTCGTGATCAGTTTAAGGCCTTATTCCAACACCTAAGGTTTTGGGTGAGTTGGTTCGTTAACAACATTAACTCTATTAATTTGGTTGGGATCAATGTAGAACACTAAAACATAAAATCCTTGAAAAGGAGATGGACACAAGAAGTTATGGACATGCATACCTGCATCTTACAATTTTACAACCGTCAGTACGTTCAACACAATGACGACAAGCGGGACATCTTTGCCACTTCTCATTCTCGGCCAGCACTCCTAAAGCAATATCATTCGTATCTCTCAGTTCTCTGGCTTCTTCACACCTATACCCTGCATGCCAAGCAGTATGACAATAAAAACAGAACAACTTGTTGCACTTAGGGCACTTCGACTTTTTCACAAGTCCACCACATTCATTCAATATTAGAACTGAGCAATCCCCGTAAGGGCAATAACACCTATCAATCTCCAGAACAGCAGATTCACAAAGCAAGTCGCACCACTTATCAAACACTTGGCTAGAAATAAACGGTCTACATGAAAGAGGATCCAAATAATTATCGCAATTTAAAGCAGGGCACATGATTTGGGACATCGCGTCATCGAGTTTTGCATCAATGTATTTGGTAATGCAGTCTAGGCAATATGGGTGGGCGCATTTGTTCTGGTTCTTGAACAGCTTGTTTGATAAAACCGGTTCTACACAAATTTCACATGTGATTATTGACACACTTTCTACAATAATTTCTTCCAGGGGAATTTCTTGACTCTCTTCGCATCTTTGCTGTGCAGGAGAATTTCTTCCAGGGGATTTTATGACACAATTTCCCATTATAAATCACCACCAGGATGTCCTGAAAACTTCGAACATCAGTACGAAAATCATAACTTACAAAATATTTATTCAATCAGAAAAGCTACTGCCTAAAAAACTGCTTGATACAATAACTATTTGAAACGGAGGGAGTACATTATTAAGAATTTAAGATCGAAGCCGGAAACATAAAGAATTTTAACCCGGAAACACCAAATAAGCTTTCATGCATGGTTATGATCAGAAAAAGTACCACCAACAAAATTATTTGAAACGGAGGAAGTATATTATCAAGAATTTAAGGAATCATAAAAGTAAAATCCAATATAAAGGTTTTGCAATTTTGTACCTATATCAAACGAAGCACTACAGTTCTGCAAGGAAAACAAATTTCACTTTGTAGCCTGACGGCCCTGACACAAAACTTTGGTGTTGCTTAGTGTTTTTTCGGGTTTAATAGAAGGAATAAAACCACGTTATGGTAATAAGTAAACAAGAAGTTTGTTTGGTGGATTTTCTGGGAAGCTTCTAATACCAGGCACGAAGTTGCTTAGATTACTATAGGAATTTTATCATGTTATTTTTAGGAAATTGATAAAAAGGCTCCATGCTTATTTGACAATTGATATGTAATTTACAAAATTATACGTGAAAAAAATAAAATTAATAGGAAAATGCTCGGTATCCCAAAAATCTTTGATGTGTAATATATGTAGAAGGTAACTTCTTCTCTAAAAATAAAATTAGACCCTGGATATAATTATGGTATATAATTATGCACCTCACTTGGTAAAGGTGTTGGTGAACATAGCACTACTCAAATTATATACGGAGTATCTTCATTATGAGGAAATCTTGGGTAGATCGGCAATTAATTGAAAGTTGGAGTTTAAATAGGAAACAAAGGAGCTTAATCATCAATTTCCTAACTTTTAACTTTTATTTAACTTGTTGCTTTTAATATTGTTATTGTATTTTAATATTACCGATTGGAAAATGCTTGGTACCCCAAATTAATTGGATCTCAAATTACACGTGTCATTATCTGAATGGTTATAATTATAATGGGTCCGCCAAGGCCATATAAATCTCACCAATTAAAATCATCCATACATCCAACTCATCAATGCTTAGGTACCAATTTGGGATACCTAGCATTACTCTTACCAATTTTCAGTTTACTCCTATAACAAGTGATAACAACAAATATTTACTTCTTACTGGTAACTTCTTTCTGTGTTATCATTTATAGTAATTTAATGGAAACGAGTTTAGTCTTGATTTGGCCTTAAAATTTAGAGTTCCGAACACCAAACTAAATCAAACATAATATGCTTTGTAGCTCTCTGTCATTCAAGTAGACATGAAAATACACCTTAATCGTCCAAGTATCGTTTTGACCGCTTCGGCCATTGAAGTATGAAATTTTTAGAACCTTATACGTACTCAGAAATCAGTTTCTAGCTGAATGTACCGCACAATAGTTACTCACTTTCTTGGTAATTTTTTTGTACAAAATCTTGCCATTTTTGTCATAATTACGATGTAAATAAAAATCTACAATCCATCTTTGTCGAGTTACGATTTAAAATATAAACAATATACTACGATCTTGATCCAATAAAAACTAAAAATTTGAAGATAAAAGACTGTAATATATTCGATAAAATTTCACTGCCAAAAATAAATAAGGTAGCAAAATTGTTTATTTTTTACCACAATTTAGCTAAGACGGCCGGCTACCATCATGGAGCCAAGTTTATATCCTATATATCCAAGTAGTATGGGAAAAGAGAATATTAAGATCACACCAAGTATCACACTAAGTATCATTAAGATCACACCAACTATCACACCAAGTATCACTAACATCACACCAAGTATCGTTAAGATCACATCAAGTATCACACCAAGTATCACTAACATCACTCCAAGTATCACTAAGATCACACCAAGTATCATTAAGATCACATCAACTATCACACCAAGTACGTTCCCAAATATGAAGACATGACCGTCTATCGAACACCCACACCAATGTGCCTCCACCTTATTCCCGCACTTGTAGCAAAACGAAGTACCACATCTGCCAACAAAATACGATAACAAATGTTCAGGTATAATATAAATTATACGATTAAGAGGAGTGTTGAAAAACTCGTGATCAGTTTAAGGCCTTATTCCAACACCTCTACGGTTTTGGGGGAGTTGGTTCGTTAACAACATCAACTCTATTAATTTGGTCGGGAATCAATGTAGAACACTAGAACATAAAAATCCTTGAAAAGGAGATGGACACAAGAAGTTATGGACGTGCGTACCTGCATTGAACAATGCTACAACCATTAGTACGTTCAACACAGTGATGACAAGCAGGACATCTCTGCCACTTTTTATTCTCAACCAGCACTCCAAAAGCAATATCATTCGTATCCCTCAGTTCTCTGGCTTCTTCACACCTATACCCTGCGTGCCAAGCAGCATGACAAGAAAAACATAACAACTTCTTGCACCTAGGACACTTCGACTTTTTCACTCTTCCACCGCATTCATTCAATATCAGAGCTGAGCAATCCCCGTAAGGGCAATAACACCTATCAATTTCCAAAACAGCAGATTCACAAAGCACGTCGCACCACTTATCAAACACTTGGGTAGAAATAAACGATCTACAAGAAAGAGGATCCAAATAATTATCGCAATTTAAAGCAGGGCACATGATTCGGGACATCGCGTCATCGAGTTTTGCATCAATGTATTTGGTTATGCAGTCTAGGCAATATGGATGGGCGCATTTGTTCTGGTTCTTGAACAATTTGTTTGAAAAAACCGATTCTACACAAATTTCACACGTGATTATTGACACACTTTTTGTACTAATTTCTTCCCGGGTAACTTCTCGAATGTCTTCGCATCTTTGGTGTGCAAGGGGATTTCTTCCACCAAGGGATTTTATGATACAATTTCCCATTATAAATTAACACAAGGGTGTCCTGAAAAAATTGAAGAAAAAAATCAATTTACGATATCTATACCTAACTATATGTTCAATAGAAAAGCTACCGCCTAAAAATCTATTTGATAGTATAATTATTTGAAACGGAGGGAGTATATTTAATATCGAATTTCGAAGCTGGAACATAAAAAAATTGAAACAGGAAACACCAGATAAACTTTCATGTCTACATTATTCTATAAGTATTTACTATATACTCATAGGCTGGCGGTAACAAGTAAACATTTGTTGCCAGCAAATCATACCGATCCATATTTTCACACCAAAAATCCTAAGGTTTTCACTATTTGCTGGGCAATGTTTGCCCCTACCAGGTCCCATATCCATAAATCTATATACAGTTAAAGAACAATAAAAGTAAAATCTAATACAAAGGTTAATGCAGCTTTGTACCTATCAGACAATGACAATGCAAGCTGGGACAAAGACAACTTTGAGGTTTAATTGAATGAATAGTAAAACCATATACAGTATATGTAATGCTAATACCTAAAACTAGAAGTTGTTTGGTACGGTGGAGTTCTACAGGGAAGCTTCCAGTTGTTTACGACTAACATAAGAATTTTACCTTTACCGTGTTACTTTTTATATTGTATCTTATTTATTTATTTTTTTTATAAATACCTTTGTTATAAGTATTTTAGTTATCCTATGTTTTTAAAATAACTAGAAAGTTAAAAAGAGGTTCTTAAAATAATTGCATCATATGTCAAAATTAAAATAATTATATGTGTTTTAATTATAGTAATAGATTTGAAAAGAAATTTAATCTCGTTTAAATAGGTTTTTTTTAATAATTAAACCCATGAAAATGAGTTTTTAAAATAAAATTTTATTATTAGTAGATTTATTAGAGATGTGTTTATATTTCAATATTTTTTATAGTATGTAATATCTAGAGATATGTTTAAATTAAAAAAATTATATGTACTTTAATTATGATAAATTTGAAAAGTAGTTAGATCCATAAAATGAATTTCAAATAATTAAATTCATTAAAATAATTTAAAATATGTAGGCCCTGAATTGTGCACATGTCATTTATAGAATAGATGTAGTACAAAGTGTTAGTTGATACTATAGGTCAATAAGTTCAAATACTTTTAATTTTACATTTTTTATTCAAAAAAATTTATTATCTAACCGAAAGAGTTATCCTGGACGTTTAAACAATAGAATCTTTTACGTGTATTTCTTTTTGTAAATAAGTATCATTTTTAAAAACTAGGATAAGTCATCATATAAACTCTTTGAAACCTTATACTTTTTTTTTTTGCTAGAAAGAGGAAATATTATTAAATCAAATCATCTGCTAATACATGCATAAATTCTGGGTGGACATTCCCCACATCCCAGATACGATCAGCTAGGGAACTAGAGTATCTCGCTAAGAAGTGAGCTACTTTGTTCGCGGACCGTCTAACAAATTTTAAAGTTACATTGCGCAACCTTAAATCGATAAGAAGTCTTTTACAATCATCAATTATTCTTCCCAGGTAAGAGAAATTAATCGACGAGCAACGAATGGCCTGAACTGCTCCTATGCAGTCAGTCTCGACCTCCACTGATTGCCAGCCTTTTGATTTCACCCAGCTCAAAGCCTCTTTTATCCCAATGGCTTCTGCAAGTTCTGGGTTTATGGTACCTTGTTTGCAACTCGACTGAGCTGCTATTAATGTCCCTGTATGGTCCCTTGCCACCATGGCGTAGCTGTAGGAACTTGATTCTTCGAAAATTGCTGCGTCTGTGTTTACCTTAACTGCTCCCTGCTGTGGTTGTTTCCAGTGCACATCGCCATCCGATTGAGTTAAGAACCCAATTGAGGGGTCGAATGACTTATCTTGAGCACTCTCCCAATTGTTAAGGACTTGTACACCTGATTTCACAATCTCCTCATAATCTTTTCCTTTTTGATTCCATACAATCTCGTTTCTGTTTTTCCAAATAGACCAGGCCACCATAAAGATTTTGTTGATCATGTTACGCTGGCTGTGCTGCAATACTTCTTCTGCCCAACTCTGCATACTTAAGTCTTCATGCAATGTAGGATTATACCTAAGTTTCTGCCAGCACATCATTGCCACAGGACAGGTTACCAACCCATGCGTAGTCGTTTCTTCATCTAAATTGCAAACTGAGCACGTACTATTAAGCATGACTCTTTTCTCCCTCAGACAGACTTTTGTTGGCAAGCATCCTCGAATTGATCTCCATAGAAAGTGCTTCACCTTAAGAGGGATCTTCAGATTCCATATTTTGTTCCAGAACTTAGAATTGTTGCTATCTTGATCTGCTCACGAATTTGATTGTACGCACTCTTCACAGTATAGACTCCCATTTTGTCTTTTCTCCAAAACCATTTATCAGCGTCTGCTTTTCGAACTGGAATTGACAAAATCAAATTTGCATCTCTGGTACTGAAGATATCATGGATTAAATCCGTGTCCCAAGAATCCTGCTCCATTGACATTAAAGAGGAAACTTTGTTTCCTTTAAGAGCTTCACTCTCTGATCTAATGTAGGGGTCCCTGTCGCATGGAAGCCATGGTTCATGCAAAATGTTAATAGTTTTTCCGCTTCCTACTCTACAGCCCAATCCCTCCTTCAAAAGATCCTGAGTTGCCATGACACTTCGCCATATGTAGCTTGGATTCGCTCCAACTTTTGCTGAGAGAAAATTCCCTTCAGGATAGTACCTTGCTCTATAGATTTTGCTAACCAAACTGTCTGGCTTTTGAATCAATCTCCACGCTTGCTTGCCTAAGAGAGCTAAGTTGAAATCGTATAATTTTCGAAAGCCTAGACCACCCTCGGATTTTTTCATACACATACGATCCCACGACATCCAGTGAATTCCTTTCGGCTTGTTTACTGAATTTTTCCACCAATATCTACACATTAGACTTTCTAAATCACTGCACATGTTTCGCGGCAACAAGAAGACGCTCATTGCATAAGAAGGTTGAGCTTGTGACACTGTTTTGATAAGCAATTCTTTCCCACCTTTCGACAACTGTTTTTTGTCCCAATCCTCAATACGTTTCTGCATTCGATTTTTTAAGTAGCCGAAAACTGCACTTTTGTTTCTTCCTATACAGTTCGGAAGACCTAGGTATGTTGTTCCTTCATCTGCTTCATGAAAACCCAGAGTTTGACAGATGGCCTCCTTAACTTCACTGTTCGTGTTACTGCTGAAGAACACAGAGGATTTTGCTTGGTTTATTTTCTGCCCTGACGCCCTTTCGTAGATTCGAAGCAAATGACGTATATGATCTGTCATGTCTGCACTAGCTCTGTAGTAAATGTAGGAATCGTCGGCGAAGGACATATGAGTTAAAACTGGGGCGCCTCTTGCCACTTTTATTCCTGTCAGCAAGTTCCTCCTTTCATAATCATTAAGTAGAGCTGTAAGCCCTTCCATGCATATCAAGAACAGATACGAGGATAACGGATCCCCCTGCCGGATACCTCTACTTGGAGTGATAGAACCAACCTCCTTCCCCGAGTGAGTGATGTTGTACTTTACTGACATTACATATTCCAAAAACAGATTGATTAATTTTTGCTCGAAGCCCATATTATTTAACATCTCCCTCAGAAAACTCCACTCCACTCGATCGTAGGCTTTACTCATGTCTAACTTCAACGCCATCCACCCCTTTTTTCCAGTCACCTTTCGTTTCATATAGTGCATGACTTCATATGACACCATAATATTATCAGAGATCAGCCTTCCTGGAATGAATGCGCTTTGTGAATTAGAGATTACACCATCAAGCACATTCTTGAGACAGTTTGCCAACACCTTTGATATAATTTTGTACACTACGTTGCACAAGGATATAGGCCGAAAATCAACCATTGACTCTGGAGTTGGTTTTTTAGGAATCAGAACTATGTTTGTGTCGGTGAGAGTGCTATCAAACTTTCCTGTTGTGAAGAACTGTTGAGTCAGTTGAACAACGTCAGTTCCCACAATTTGCCAATATTTTTGATAAAAACCTGGGCTCATGCCGTCTGGGCCAGGAGACTTATCAGGGTGCATCCCAAATAAAGCAGACTTCACTTCTTTCGGGTCAACTGGAGCTAACATAGCTGCGTTCTGATCATCTTTTACTTGATTAAGAACACAATTTGTCACTTCTGAAACATCTGTATCCGTAGCTGAGAAGAGGTTTGAGAAATAGCTTAACACTGTTTCTTCCAATCCAGAACCCCATTCAATAGTTTCGCCCCTCTCATTTTTTAGGGAACTGATTTTATTCACTTTACGGCGAGCTTTTTTAGCGGCATGGAAATACTTGCAGTTACTATCTCCTTCCCTAAGCCAAAGTTGCTTACACCTCTGACGCCAGAAAACCTCTTGCTATGAGTAAATTTCCATCAACTGCTTTGCGTTCTCTATGTACAAAGCCACAGAATACACATCCTTCCTCCCTTTAGTTGCCTGCAAAAATTTTTTACAGTGCTGAATTCGAGTTCGAAAGCTCCCTATGACTTCTTTTCCCCATCTGGCCAGCATTTCTGCAGTAAAATTAATCTTCTCTATGAAAGATTTTCCTTGGTTTAACGTCCACGACTCCTCAACAATTTTCCCACACATAGGGTCTCGTGACCAAGCGTTCTCGAACCGAAATTTCTTTATTTTAACTGCATGAGACCTCGTAAAAGGTTCCAAGAGAATAGGGCTGTGATCTGAAGTAGAGATCTTCAGATTCACTAACTTCGCGTCTGCGAACTGATTCATGAAATTCGAGGAAGCTAAAGCTCTATCAAGTCTAATTTCCATCCACTGATCTGTACCGTGCCCTCTCTCCCAAGTATAAGGGTAGCCTTCCATACCTAAGTCTACCAATTCACACTCCTCAATGCACTGCTGGAACCCTTTGACAAGCCAGTTTGGGTACGGACGACCTCCACGCTTCTCTTCTTGATTAGTAATATTATTCATATCTCCGATAACTACCCATGGAACTGTCATTTGACTATGCAGCTTTTTGATCAAATCCCATGTATCCTTTCTTTTCGCACGATCAGGTTCGCCGTAAAGACCTGTGAGGCGATATTTGTTCCACCCCTTAGACTCAATGAGGACATCAACATGATTTGTACTATAAGAGAGAAGCTCCACCTCGTGCTGATTTCGCCAAATAAATGCTAAACCACCATGTGACCCCGAGTTTCTACTGTGAAAGCGCCATCAAAACCTATAAAACTTTTTACTTTTTCCACTCTATCCCGATTACATAAAATTTCACTGAGAAAAAAAAAATCTGGGCTCTTTTGGAGAATAGACTCCTTAAGGAATTGTAAAGCCCATGGGGTCCCAAGCCCATGGCAATTCCAACTCAAAGTACTCATGACCCTTGGCGAGCCCCTTTTACAAGGCCCGCCATCTTCACGTTTTTTGGAACAGCTGAGTTTAATTGATCTTGATCCATTGTGTTATCATCTTCTGAGCCCAAGTCCAACTCTGTATGCTTAGTCACCTCATCTGTCTGATCCGGCCCATTCCCAGTTCTGCGCTTTTTGTTTTCTATAGTAGTAATCCCATTTTTCGTGGGATTAGATTGGATTTTATCCCTCCTTATAACTGCCTCATTTAAAGCTTTTCCTCGCGCTCCAATTGCTGTTGCATTGCCCTGATTTTCTCCCTCACAAATATCCTCTTCCTGATTTAGTGGATCGTGATTAATCTCCTGATTTCGTGGATCCGTAATCATCTCATCGTTTCTGTTCCATGCTTCGCCTGTTGCCGGAATCCGTTCATCTGCATTATTTTCCCGCAGCCATTTAGCTCCTATCATTTTTGTCTGTCTCCTAAATGGTGCTCTCATCCACGAGCCGTATGGTTTAATTATCTCGACCTCAGGAGTATCGAACAATCTGCTACAAAACTTATCTGAGTGACCTACAATGCCACAAATGAAGCAGAATGTGGGAATGTTTTCATACTTGAACAGAATCCATAACCACTCATTTCCCGCCTTCCGCACCTTCATCCTTCTCTTCAATGGCTTTGACAAATCTATTTTGACTCTAGCTCTCAGATAATCCTTCCATCCTTCTGTAAAATTGCTTGGACATGACTGGATAAACATGCCTACATAATTTCCAACTTCCTTCACCACCTTTTCCGTCATGAACCCATGACGTAAATCATGAACTTGAATCCACAAGTCCATTGTATTCAACTTTACAGTACGGGGAATGTCACCTTTTTCCATTCTTGCAATAACTAACGCTTTTCGATTAAAAGACCAAGGGCTTCCCTCAATGACCCTTTTGATATCTACTTCGTGATAAAACTGAAACACATATAAATTCACGTCCACCTCCTTTATGTAGACGCCTTTGCCTGGTCTCCATAGCGCATCCATAGTTTGCTTCATTGCAGTGAAGTCGATTGCTCCTTCAAACAGAAATCTTCCAACCAAACATAAGTCTGTTATGAGATCTTGATGCCCATCTGTTGACTTCTCTACTGTTTCTTCTTCAAAAGCCAACCCCTCATCTTCTTCATCCTCCAATGCCATATTATTCATTGCTTCGATTATTTTACTTGTAGACGTTATTGTATTCTAATAAAAACGGACAAAAGGAACAGATGTTGTAAAACTAAACAAAAACTTATCAACAAAAACGGACCTTGAAATGATTCAAGACATAACTACCATGTCAAAAGACAAGACTTTGATACTAAACCTTATACTTACAAAACAATAAATCAATATTATGAAGATGGTATTGGTATACGTGCAATCGTTGATAACTTTCTTAATAATCTTATTGTACAAAATCTTGCAACTTTCCTCAAAATTAAGATATAGAAATAAAAGTTTGCCAATGTTGCCAAAATTAGAAAATAGTTGGGAGAAGATCGTCAGCATTGGAGAATTCAGGGGTGGGAGAAACAACTTTTATCAAATGAAGGTAAGAGCATCTCCAATAGATACAAACCCTTAGCTAAAATATTAGTTGGCATACCATAAATAACAATTATACATAATTTGTAAAAAACATTATACATAATATTAGGTGCAAGCGTGAGTGTGTTGGGGGATCCATGGCTTCCAAGTGAGGAAAAACCTTTTGTTCAAACAGTCAGTGAAGCTCATTAATGGGAAGATGGTTACAGGGCAGAATCAGTGGGACATATAGAGATTTGGTGAAGGATATGACTCAGATGGATGGTGATGACTGATGAGCACTGGAGTGTTCCAAATGTAGATACGGAGGTCAACACTGATATTTGAAGCTTGACATTGTTTCAGTTTTGGAAAGATTTGGAGAGAAGAGAAAATTTCTCATTTTCTATTCTTTTCTTTTCTATCATAGATTCGGGAACATAGTGTAAAGGAGATTCTATTGAAAACAGTTGCACATGTCCTTCCAAACTAGGCAATGAGCGTTTTTTTACTACCTCTTAAGCTTAATTGTGCAAATATATGGAGAAGCGTATGTGTAAGTTTTGGTGGAAATCATCGAGTAAAAAAGATAGAGGAATTCATTGGATGAGCTGGTATCGTATGAGCAAGAAGGCAAGTGGTGGCCTTGGCTTTCAAAACCTCCATGATTCTAATGTGGTATTACTGGGAAAACAAGGTTGGCGTTTTAATCTTGTATCCAGACAGTTTGGTTAACAAGGTATACAAAGCACGGTATTATCCTAATAGTACCTTCCTTACAGCTAATATATGAACAACCCGAGTTATGTACTTATGTCTGGCGCAGTGTTATTGAAGCTCAGTTTTTACCAAGGCATGCAAGGTCTGGTTCGAAGGGTTGGGTGTGGTGCAAGCGTGAGTGTGTTGGGGGATCCATGGCTTCCAAGTGAGGAAAATCCTTTGTGTTCAAACAGTCACACGTCCACTATGAACTTGATCCAACAAAAACTAAAAATTTGAATACAAAACACTGTAATATATTCGATAAAATTGTTCATTTTTTACTACAAACGGCTGCTATCATGCAGGCAAATTTATATCCTATATATATGAGTACTGCGGGAACAAAGAATGTTACTACTATGATCCAAGCAAGTACATTCGTAAATATTAATACACCGTCTATAGTACACCCGCACCAATGTGCCTCCACCTTATTCCCGCACTTGTAGCAAAACGAAGTACCACATCTGCCAACAAAATACGATAACAAATTTTCAGGTATAACATAAATCGTACGATTAAGACTCGTTAAAAAACATGTGATCAGTTTAAGGCCTTATTCCAACACCTCTAAGGTTTTGGGGGATCGAGTTGGTTCCTTAACAACATCAACTCTATTAATTTGGTTGGAAATCAAAGTAGATTACTAGAACATAAAATCCTTGAAAAGGAGATGGACACAAGAAGTACTTATGGACGTGCGTACCTGCATCTAACAATTTTACAACCTTCAATACGTTCAACACAGTGATGACAAGCGGGACATCTCTGCCACTTCTTATTCTCAGCCAGCACTCCCAAAGCAATATCATTCGTATCTCTCAGCTCTCTGGCTTCTTCACACCTATACCCTGCATGCCAAGCAGTATGACAAGAAAAACAGAACAACTTGTTGCACTTAGGACACTTCACCTTTTTCACACGTCCACCACATTCATTCAATATCAAAACTGAGCACTCCCGGTGAGGGCAATAACACCTATCAATTTCCAGCACAGCAGATTCACAGAGCACGTCACACCACGTATCAAACACTTGGCTAGAAATAAATGGTCTACAAGAAAGAGGATCCAAATAATTATCGCAATTTAAAGCAGGGCACATGATTCGGGACATCCTGTCATCGAGTTTTGCATCAATGTATTTGGTAATGCAGTCTAGACAATATGGGTGGGCGCATTTGTTCTGGTTCTTGAACAGCTTGTTTGACAAAACCTGTTCTACACAAATTTCACATGTGATAATTGACACACTTTCTACAATAATTTCTTCCAGGGGAATTTCTTGACTCTCTTTGCATCTTTGTTGTTCAAGGGAATTTCTTCCAGGGGATTTTATGATACTATTTCCCATTATAAATCACCACCAGGATGTCCTGAAAACTTCGAACATCAGTACGAAAATCATAATTTACAAAATACCTAACCATATATTCAATCAGAAAGCTATTGCCTAAAAAACTACTGTATTTGATACTATGACTATTTTGAAATGGAGGGAGTACATTATTAAGAATTTAAGATCGAAGCCGGAAACTTAAAGAATTTTAACCCGGAAACACTAAATAAGCTTTCATGCATGGTTATGATTATAATCTATAAACTAAACACTTACATTATTCTTTAAGTACTTACTATATATCCATGAATCTACATACAGTTGAAGAACAAAAAAAGTAAAACCTATTATATAAAGATTAATGCAGTTCTGTACCTATCAGACGAAACCTATCAGACGAAGACACTGCAAGCTGCAACGAAAACAACTTTCACTCGATCCGTAGCCTGGACACGACACTTGTGTTTTTTTTTTCAGGTTTAATAACAAAAACAAGAAGTTGTTTGGTGGAGGAGTATTTTCAGGGAAGCTTCATCAAGTTGTTTAAATAATTAAATAATAACATTAGACTTTTACCTCTACCGTGATACTTCTATCTGACGTGTTACTTCTTGTATTGTTATTTTATTAATACTAATGTCAACAATTATTTAAAGTAAGCAACTAGGGATTCTTGCAAAAAAATGACAAATTTAATTGTTTTTTTATAAAACTAGTTGATAAAGCCGCGCTTCGCGGCGGCATTACAATTTTTATTTTTAAAAAAATTCAATACATTTATGTTATATTATAATATTAATATTAAATTTTAATAATTAAATAATCTTCTCTAATGAACTAATTTCTTGTTAAATACGATTCTGTCGATTGAGCCGCTCTCTCGTTAAAACCGAAATCCCAACTTTTTAACATATATTATAAAGACTTATATAATATTTTTTTATCCATAAAATCGAACCGTAAAAATAAAAAAAATTATGACTACAGTATCAAATTCTAATAGCTAATACAATCTTTTCTAGCGAGCCCTCTTCCCGTTAAATATGTTTCGAGCCGCTCTTATTTGAAACCGAAATTCTAACTTTACTATATAAAGAGAGTAAATTCCAATTTTTATATTCTTTAAACTTTCTAATATTTATAGAGTTTTAAAAGATGAAAATACATCTTATATTTTTTGTATATTATAGATAAACTTGTATAAAAAAGTTAAAATAAAGGATTTTTAGGAAAAAAGATGTATAGTTTTAAAAAAATCGTATATAACGTCTCCACCGTCCTCGTATTCTACTTCCAATAAATCATTTTATTTTATGTATTATATATTTAAACACTTTTGATACGGTCTTATTTAATGAACCGCTTTCTTGTTAAACACGGTTATTACTATTGATCCGCTCTCTCATTAAGACCAAAAACCTAACTTTTACATATATTACTTGTATGATAATGTTTATCCATAAAAATCAAATCCTAAAAATAAGATAAAATTTATAACATCAATATGGTATTTTAATAACTAATACAATCTTTTATAGTGAGCCGTCTTCCCGTTAAACATGTTTCAAGCCGCTCTCGTTTGGGATCGAAATTCGAACTTAACTACATATTATTGATGATACTTATCTTACACAACAATTTTTTTCCTTAAAATCAAAACCTAAAAAATAGAGTGAATTCCAATTTATACTTTCTCTAGACTTTCTAAAATTTTTGGAGTTTTAGAAAATGAAAACACATCTTATTTTCTTTTTATATTATAGACACTCCTGTATTTATTTAGGAATCTTGCATGAGAATGTTCTTTTATTATGTTAACACATCAATTATTTTCTTTTTAAATACGGTGAATTATGTTAACACATCAATTCTTTTTTTTTAAAATACGGTGACTTTTTTTATGACAATAGTATTGGATTTATGAATAAATTTTCCTGATATAAGTATAATCAATATATATATATAAAGGAGGATAGCGGAAGTTTAGGTGGCGCTCTAATATCGTCTCAATCGATTTTTCAAATTTTCTAGAATTTTAAATACTAATAAATATAAAATTATCAATTAGCATATTAGAAGTAGAAATAGAATTGGTGTTCAAATTTATAAAGAATAAGAGTTCGAATTTATAGGGAAGACATATGATTAGAAGTTCTATTGGAAGTATAATAAGTATTTATAAGGCATACGATTAAAAGTTCTATTGAAAGTAGAATAGGAGTTCGAATTTATAGAAAAAATATATAAATAAAAGTTCTACTATAACTAGAATAGGTGTTTGAATATATAGAGCAGACATATAATTAAATATTTTATAGAAAGTACGATCTTCTTAAATTATATATTTTTTATATAAGTTAATTATACTTATATTAGGAAAATTTATTCATAAATCCAATACTATTGTCATGAAAAAAGTCACCGTATTTAAAAAGAAAAGAATTGATGTGTTAACATAATAAAAGAACAATGAGTAAAAGAACAATCTCATGCAGGCAGGAGTATCTATAATATAAAGAGAATATAAGATGTGTTTTCATTTTCTTAAACTCCAAAAATTTTAGAAAATCTAGAAAGTATAAATTGGAATTCACTCTATTTTTTAGGCTTTGATTTCAAAGAAAAAAATTGTTGTGTAAGATAAGTATCATCAATAATATGTAATGAAGTTAGAATTTCGATCCCAAACGAGAGCGGCTCAAAATGTGTATAACAGGAAGACGGCTCACTATAAAAGATTGTACTAGCTATTAAAATATCATATGATGTTATAAATTTTATTTTATTTTTAGGATTTGATTTTTATGGATAAACATTATCATACAAGTAATATATGTAAAAGTTAGGTTTTTGGTCTTAACGAGAGAGCTAATCAATAGTAATAATTGTGTTTAACAAGAAAGCGGTTCATTAGATAAGACCGTATAAAAGATGTTTAAATATATAATTAATACATAAAATAAAATATTTTATTGGAAGTAGAATACGAGGACGGTGGAGACGTCTTATATGATTTTTTAAAACTATACATCTTTTTTCCTAGAAATCCTTTATTTTAACTTTTTTATACAAGTTAATTATACTTGCATTACAAAAATATATCCATAAATGTAATATTATTCCCGTAACGAAAAGTCTTCGTATTTTAATTTTTTTTAATATGTTAACATAACAGAATGACATTCACATGCGGAAACTGTAAATAAATACAAGAATATCTATAATATACAGAAAATATAAGATGTATTTTCATCTTTTAAGACTCCATAAATATTAGAAAGTTTAAAGAATATAAAAATTGGAATTCACTCCCTTTATATAATGAAGTTAGAATTTCGGTTTCAAATAAGAGCGGCTAGAAACGTATTTAACGGGAAGACGGCTCGCTAGAAAATATTGTATTAGCTATTAGAATTTGATACTGAAGCCATAATTTTTTTTTTTATTTTTACGGTTCGATTTTATAGATAAAAAATATTATATAAGTCTTTATAATATATGTTAAAAAGTTTGGATTTCGGTTTTAACGAGAGAGCGGCTCAATCGAAAAAATCGTATTTAACAAGAAATTGATTCATTAGAGAAGATTATTTAATTATTAAAATTTAATATTAATATTATAATATAACATAAATGTATTGAATTTTTTTAAAAATATTGTAACGCCGCCGCGAAGCGCGGCTTTATCAACTAGTTAACTTATATAAAAAATATATAATTTAAGAAGATCGTACTTTCTATAAAATATTTAATTATATTTCTGCTCTATATATTCAAACACCTATTCTACTTTTAGTAGAACGTTTATTTATATATTTTTTCGATAAATTCGAACTCTTATTCTTTATAAATTCGAACTCCTATTCTACTTCTAATAGAACTTTTAATCGTATGCCTTATAAATACTTATTATACTTACAATAGAACTTCTAATCATATGTCTTCCCTATAAATTCGAACTCTTCTACTTTATAAATTCGAACACCTATTCTACTTCTAATATGTTAATTGATTGATATTTTTGTATTTATTAGTGTTTAAAATTCTAAAATTCTAGAAAATTAGAAAAATAGATTGAGACGATCTTAGAGCGCCACCTAAACTCTCACTATCCTCCTTTATATATATATATATATATATATATATATATATATATTTTGACTTTATATATATATATATTGATTATACAAAAATAAGCTATTCTAGAAAGGTGGTCAACTTTAACCGATTGAAACTGTGATTGTCAAATGTGTATCCTCATTTTATTCGATCCGAGAGGACAAACACCTTCTGCTCTTTCCTCAGATTATCAAATACTATATCCCTATTTACGTATTTAGTGTCTTTTTCAAAAAACAAATTTGAGTGTTCAACTACAATACCCAAATGAATATTGTGTATGCCAATGATACCCTACCCCTAAATGCGTATTAGTGTTTATTTTATGTTTAATTTTTTAATTAAATTTTTTTAATTTTATCTACATTTCACTAGGAGCCTTTGGGGTTCAACGTTTTCATATTGGTTTTTAAAAATATTCGGAATAAATAATAAATCGTATATGAACTTAGGATTTAGGGTTGTTTACAATCTTAGATCCAAAAATCATAATTTATCCTGATTTTTTAAAAATTGGGATTGGTCCCCGATTTTTTAAAAATTAGACCGCCGGATTCGTTAAGAAGAAAACAATTTTTTTATTTGTATTTCTTAGGAGTTCAACAATTAATCTTTGGGGTTCAACATTTTCATATTGGATTCTAGAAATATTCGGAATAAATAATAAACCGTATACGGACTTAGGTTTAGGGTTTAGGGTTGTTTACGACCTTAAATCCTAGACTCAAAATCCTAATTTATTCTAGTTTTTTAAAAAAATCGGTGCTGGTCCCCGATTTTTTAGAAACTAGATCGCCGGATTTAGTAAGAAAAAACAATTTTTTTAAAAAAAATTAGGCTGCCAGATTAAAAATATTATTTTTTTAAAAAACAGGTCACCGAATTAAGTAATAAAAACCATTTGAATTTGAATTTTGTTTAAAAAATTTAATTTAAACATACCCATATTTCAATTGCATATTGCAGCTCTATATCCCACCCCCATTTACGTATAGATCAGAATAGACAAATACGTGTACCACAATTTTCAATAGATACGCATAACAAAAATGCTTATTCATTAATTAATATTCCATTGTAATTTACGTATATAGCATAAAGTAATCTATACTATATTATAATAAGTGAAAGTGGTATAATTTGTAGTTGGTTAGAGCATTTCCAAGAGGCTCTCTATTGTAGCTCTTGACTCAAAAAATGAGGAGAAAGAATAAAAATCAAGCTTCAAGAGACTCTTAGAGGCTCTTTAAAAAGTTAAGAGCTTCTTCTCTCTCCACTATTTTAGGAGCAACTAGTAGCTCTTAACTTAATATTTTATTAGTAAAATAGTGGTTCTTCTCTCTCATCTATTGATTGTTTGTCCAAGTGGAATTGAAATATGAATAAAATATAAAATAAAGAGCCATAATAGAGAGCATTGTTGGAGTTGACACACAAATCAATGTAATAACTTGTTAAGAGCTTAATTGTTTATAATATATTTAGGAGGGAGCTAAGAGACTCTTGGATATGCTCTTACACCCTTATTTTTTGTTATCCCCTTATTTTTGGTTATCCGCATTCACAACCGTTAGATCTTCAATTCAAATAGATCATGACCGTTAGATACAACAATACTAAAAGTTGAAGGTCTAAGGTTCGAATCCTGCCAACAACATTTTAATATAAAATTAATACTAGATTATGTTATATAGAAAGGTTGAAGGTTCGATTCCCACCAACAGCATATTAATTTAGATTTAATATTAAACTAAAAATAATGTTTAAAATATTATATATACTAAACTATAAACAAATTTAAAAAAAATAAAAATAAGCACGGGCTATAAGCTAGTAATAATAAATTTGTAATACTCCACTAGAATTTGAGATACGGATTCAATCAATCATATTTGGCCAAAACAGTGAAACATGTTATTTATGTTAGTTTTGTATGTAAAAGCAATTAATTTTGTCTTTCACCCGAATTCTTGCTTCCCGAAATTTTTAAGAACAAAAACTCATTTGTAAATTATGTTAGCTTATTTATTATAAAAAATGAAGAGAAAGAGATATGAGTTTAATAAGTATATAATATAATCTATATATATTATAATGCCAGGAGATCGGAAAACTATTAGAAGCATTCAAGATAGTTTTCTTGAATTTTTGTATTTTTGGATTTTTTATTAAAATTGTTTTCTTGCATTGAATGTCTCTTAATGACATATTAATTAGCATTAATTATACCTAATAAATATATATTAATTTTTTTATTGATTAATTAATTTAGAAAACTTTATTTCATCATTATAAATATTATTTCAATATTAAATATTAATTACATATATAATTAAGTTTATCTTTTGGTAAAATGACGACTTAAAATTGTTTACATTGCGTCTTTTTTATTCCTTATCGAAAACCATTACAATTTCTTTTTGGACAATTATAGTACAGACGATCCTTAACTTCTCAAACAATCTTTATCATTAGTGATTATAAAAATCGTAATAAATTATGAAAATATATTAATCTTCGGTTAACACCTATAAAGGTAATACAAATAGTTTTTAGTTTTTACACATAAATAAATTACACATGGGTTATGACCAAATCGATTAAATTGAAAAAACCCAATTTTATCGGTAGATTAGATCGATAAAAAAGTTATACACCCGTTGTTCATTATATCGTTTCGAAATAAATTAATATTTTAATTAAATAAATTTTTACACTACTATTGAACATGTATGTTTTGAGAGGGGCGTTGGCTTTAAAAAGTGTTATTATATTTAATATTTATATGATCGTAAAAACTACGCTTATATTATTACTACATTTTATGTTTATGATATTTTTTGAGATTATCAAAATTTTAGATATATAATGAGAGTATTTTCAAATTCATAATTCATGTAAATTATTTTGAATCAATTTTTTTAGAAAAATCTTAAAAGACCAATTAATTTTTAAAAATAATAAAAATTAATTTATCTATTTTCAATATTTTAAAATAAAAATTTATAAACCGCGCGAAGCGCGGATAAGTTGACTAGTAACAATTAAGAGTGGAAATGTGCTCTTAAAATAAATTGAGGAGGGAGAAGAGAATTTAGTGTTTTTAAGAGCAACTAAGAGTAGCCACTAAGAATAGGGGTGAATAAAAAAATCGAAAAAATAGAAATCGAGTCGAAAAACCAAAAAATCAAACCAAAAAAAAAAACAAAACCGAAAATAATATTAGAAAGCTGAACCGAAACCAAACGGAAATAATGGTTTGATTTTGGTTATGGTTTTATCTCATCAACCGAAACGAATAACCGAATATATTATTAATTTTTTTTAATGTTTATATATAAAAAATATATATAATGAATTTTTATTTTTAAAATCATACTTATATTTGAAGTGTTTTATATAATGTATATATTAAAACATAAAAGGCTTAAAGATTGTAAAGGGGTTCCAGCAAGTGTTGAGAACAAGCTCTATTATTTTGTGTGCTTATTCCATTAGAATGGCTTCTCTATTTATAGGCTACTTCAACAAATCTTCCACCCCTTTACATTGTAACTGCCCCATAATTTATTCAATGTAATTATTATAAAATATGTAACTCCCATTTCATGAGATGTGTCTCTCATTTCATAAACTTTGTAACTCTCATAAACTTTGTAACTCTCACAATTGTAACTCCCATATTTAATGTTTGTAACCCCCAATTTAACTTACACAATAAATCAATCACATTATTCTTATAAATAATACATATATTTGTAAGTCCATTCAATTAATACATTTTATTTACTATTTTATATTTATCAAATAAAAGTCAATTTACAACATCTCCCACTTAACTTATATGATAAATATCTATTTAGCTCCCACTTCTCTTATGTACTAAAAATATTATTTGAGTTAAATAGTTTACGCACTTCCACTTTTCGTGGAATCTTCATATTTCCAACTCCAATCAAACTAACTTGTTTGATAAACATTTTTTCTTAACTCCCACTTTTCACAATATCTGATGTCTTTACTCACTCACACTATATGTGAGAATAATATTTACTATGTCACAAACTTAATATTTCTTGATCTTATCAAATCAACATATTTGATAAATTCTTGGAAAATTATCTGTTTAATAAGTTTATAATCATATCACTAGTAAAATGTATCACACATTTTCACTTTCACTTCGAGCATTGCAACACATTCATGTCTTATATAACTTTCCCAACTTCAATTCCACATTATTAATTAAATGTGTATTCCGAAGTTGAATTCTCAGTTACCAAGATCACCTTCGATACATATATTGCAATAAATAATAATTCCAGGCACGTCTGCCTAATTCACAAAAAAAAATACTCTTTAAGTACATGATCATGATCCTCTTTACAGCCTCTCACTAGGCTCAAGCAAAATTGCTTCACAATCCACTAAAAATATCAAGTCAAGTCAATTGATTACACATCATAAAATACATCGAACTTCCGACTACTTGCGCATAATACATTCAATGGTTCATTTTCTACATTATCGATTTCCCATTACCAATAGGGTTGACATCGGACTACAATTCTGCATCCTAAAACAATTAAACATTATACACACTTCTTAATTCAAACTCAATGTTCCTTTTTATCTCTCACAAACCGGATTCTTGGAACATATGAAATTTCCCAAATATTTCATCACAAATTTTTAAATGCGATCCCACAATTTAACACTTCCTTCACATTTTTCGCTAACAACTTATCATCAAGATATTCGATAATCGTAAATGAACTTCCACTTTCAAAATTATTGACACAACTTTCTAATTCTTTATCAATATAAAATTCCCAATTTGTCCGTAAAAATTTACTTCACGGGTCATGCCTCAAATTTGTAAACACACCAACAACTTTCATTTCTTTTTTCAAAATTCATTTACAACCAACTAATTTTCTATATTACGTTGGGTCTTACAACTCTAACTTTTATTTTAATTTCATGAACTAAAATTCTTTCGATTTCATTTCAAAAATTCTAATTTTATACTCACCATTCTGAGTGTCACAACAAAACGTCTTTTTCTTTTCACTCTCTGTTCTGAGAGTCACTACAATTTCTTCTATAACAATGTCGTGTATTTCAGCAACGATTCCAAATTACTTTAATTCCATGTATAAGACCAAACAAATTATTTTAAACAAGAACACACATTTTCTGGCTCACTAGATGTATTTTATTTAAACACACCTTGCTGGCGTCATTTTTCAAAATACATTTTAGAGTTCTTTAACTCCTTAGTCCAACAAGACCAACTGATTCTTGTTTATTAAATTCTGGACACTTGCCCCAATTTTCTTGTAAATTAAATAAATAACTTATTTCAAAAATTCATCTTTTCATTCTATATACTCTCTATTCCGAGTATCATAAAATATTTGTTACAAAATATTATCTTTTAAATTGATAAATTTTCTGATTATCTTCACACAATCTATATTCCATTTCCTTTCTTTTGGTTCCATTTAACAAAAATGGTCCATTCAATTTTCAAAATCAATGAATTTTAAAAAAATAAATTTATTATTTAAAACAAAAATTCCATTTATAACCAAGATAAAGAAGTAAAACAAATATGAACAAACAAGCCACGTAGAAGTTATAAACACGAGGACCATTAAAAATTTTACCAAAAGAAAAACACGGGAGTAAAAAAAATGACAATAAAAAAATTAAAGAAAAAAGGCATGCAAAATATCAAAGACAGGAAAAATATTATCGCACGAGTTAAAGACACAGTAGACTGGGCATGGAAAAATAATAATAAAATGACCACTACTCAAGCATTAACTCAAAAAAATATTACAGAGGGATAAGAGGTTTCAAAAAATTGATCCAAAACAAATTATGGAAGGACAAAACACATAAACATGCACCACATAAAATTAAATGGAGAGTAACGGAAGTAACAAGGTAGGCATGTATTGTAAAAAAAACATACACACCCTGTTACTAATACATAAAAAAAAAAACAAAGAATGTAAGCAGATGTCACAAGAAAAATAATGCAGTAAAAACTAGAACATGCATGGTAGTCGAAGAAAAACTTAGCAAAGATATACAACACAAGTAGGCTAAGCACATAATAAAAAAAATCAATCAATTTCTATATTGATAAAGCAAGACCTATAATCAAAAATAATATAATAGAGATACAGTATAGTTATAAGGTAGCAAGTGGCAACAGACAAATCATGCAACAAGAGATAAGAGAATAAGAGAATACATATACATACAATAGCGTTCACCCGATTAAAAAACCCAGAAAATGTAATTAGCAAATTCATACAAGGATCTAAAGTAAACGGCAAAAAAAAAAATAGTGCAACTCCAAGTTAAAAAGATTAACAATCAAAAAATAAAAGACAAGATGAATCAATCATGTGGATCACTAGCAACTAGAATATGCTACAAATAAAAAACTCACATGCTTGAACAGAAAATTACGAAAATAAACACAGGACATGATCAAATACCACCGTATATAAACGACTTGTGCAGAAGCGGCTAACCAGAAAATTGATGTGACAAGCTCTAGAGAATCTGAAAAAAAATTGAGATTATATAGCCTAAGCTCTGATACCAATGAAGTGTTTTATATAATGTATATATATTAAAACATAAAAGGCTTAAAGATTGTAAAGGGATTCCAGCAAGTGTTGAGAACAAGCTCTATTATTTTGTGTGCTTATTCCATTAGAATGGCTTCTCTATTTATAGGATACTTCAACAAATCTTCCACCCCTTTACATTATAACTGCCCCATAATTTATTTAATGTAATTATTATAAAATATGTAACTCCCATTTCATGAGATGTGTAACTCTCTCATTTCATAAACTTTGTAACTCTCATAAACTTTGTAACTCTCACAATTGTAACTCCCATATTTAATGTTTATAACCCCCAATTTAACTTACACAATAAATCAATCACATTATTCTTATAAATAATACATATACTTGTAAGTCCATTCAATTAATACATTTTATTTACTATTTTATATTTATCAAATAAAAGTCAATTTACAACAATATTAACATTCATAGATTTTCATATGTATAAAACTGCCATTTTTTTTGTTTCTTGCATCAGCTTTCTGCTTAAAATAAGAGAAGAATTTAACATTAGTTTCTGGCCATCCTGGTAGAAGCTTCATTATGTGAAATATGTAGTATTGTTTTCGTAGTCTTCACGGGTAGTTTTGTTAAAATATTGGACATCTTTGACTTTAGTTTTAAATTAATAAAAATTATTTCATTTCATATTTTGAATTATTTATAAATAGACAAAATCGAAAAGGACGGAAATCGATCAACGATTGATCGAACCGAAAAAATCATTTTGGATAATTCAGTTACGGTTAATAAATAAAAATTAAGCTGAATCGACATATACGGCTTGGTAACGATTTTTTGATAAAAATCGAGTTGAACCAACCTGATGCATACCCCTAACTAAGAGTCTCTTGGAACAATATTTTTATTCTCTCCTCAATTTTTGAGTTAAGAACTAAAATTGAGAAGCTCTTGAATAGGATAAAAGGCCATTTTCATCACTGTACTATTCGAAAACCTTCACTTGGATAACCAGCCCAAAAAAACTTTCAGTCAAACACTTAAAATATCAAAACATTTCAAATAGGTTACTGCCGTCACTCTCCATTAAATTAACTAACGGAATGATTGTGTGTAATCCTACATGGCATTCACTATTCATCATCTTCTATCCCTCTCCGTCTCTCTCTCTCTCACACACACCACCACACACAATCTCACTCTTCCTCTCTATTTCTCCCTCTCTCACTGCCCCTCAACCCACCTCCATTTACCAACAAAAGAAACGCAATAACAACATTTGAAACTTAAAACTCAGAAACCCAAAACTATTAAACTTGGACTCAGCAACTCAGCAATTAACACGAAACTTCATATAGGTGCTTCTTTTGTGTCCATTACAAGTGTGCAATCTGCTTATTATCGTGTTTCATTGCTATGCCAAGAAGTGAAGCTGAAAGAGAGCTATGCAGGATCTAGTTCGCTACATCCTTGAGGACAAGGATGATTTGAAGAGGGGACGTATGTCATGATTAGGCCAAATATTATTGGGCTTCTATTATTCTTTTGGGCTTGAGAATATAATTATGTCAATACGATAAAATTAAGCCCAAATATAGTTGCTACCTTTCTCTAGCTGCTTGTATTATATACAGCACATCATGTCATTTCCATTTTTTATGAATGAGAATGAATGTTTATTTTATCTTTTATCTTCTTGCATTTTCTTTCATGTTTTTACCTTTCTGTTCTTAGCTTAATTTTACAAAAAAACCCAAAAATACTATCAAGATCATGACAAATGGTATCAAAGCTACCGATTACTCGGACATGACAAACAATGTTTCCGTTGATTTTCCTTTCACCCCAAATTCTTCAAACTCCTTCGAAAACCCTAATTTCTGTCATATGTACGATTATACACCACCTCCATCACCTCCCTATATCTACCACTATCTTCAACCACCACCAGAATCGCCGTATCAGTTCTATTATACTACTCACATACCTACACACCTACCGCTCACAAATGGACTACCTGGTCGTTTCACTTACCAGGCTAGATTCGAACCACCTCTTACATCTCATTCTTATAACGCCCAGCCTATACAAAGTTGCTACATGAGTTCTTCTATCACTACACAACACTATCAAGCTGGAGCTACTGTAGTGCAACAATCTGAGACCATTTGCACCTCAGGTGTTTGATGAAATTCCTAACTCCCGTATGCAGATTTCCAATGCCATCATTGATAATATGCATCAGATAGAGGAGAAAATCATTAAAATGCTTTATACACTTGAGAACATGGGAAAAATCCTTGCAGATTCGCCAAAACCAGTTGAGAAAAAGATGGTTGGGAAGGTTGATAAAGCTAATGAAGAGGATTCTCAATCAAGGGAGCTATCCTTTAATCAGGTAATTCAATCTTCTAATACTCCTACTCATACATCAAATGTTGATAAATTGGGTAGAGTTGAAAAAACAATTAATGTTAAGAGTGACGGGTTAACCCAATTACAAGTGTCACAACTTGCAAAGTCAAGCCCTCAAATACCTAATGACAGTTGTGCAAAAATGTATGTTGTTAAAACCCCACTACCAACTAAACATGCTATAATCTCCATGGTTTTATCGAAAGAATTGATTGAAAATGCTTTGAAGACATATTGTGTATGTGAACCTGTTGAATCTGATTTAGTTATGACCTATAGGATTCATGAAAATGAATATGGTAAAGCTCATGGTGAATTCTATGTTAATTTTAAGAATATGGTCAAAGCTGAAGGAATTTATGACCGTAGCGGAAGTGTAAATCACATTTACTTGCATAAAAACCTAATTAATCATGTATATAGATTTAAAAATTGTATGAACACAAGAAAAATACCTTGATAGCTTTCCTGGGATTGTTATGAATGTGTCTATGATTTCCAGCAATCACCCCTCAAGTGTGGAGTGCTCTAATGGTATCCACCAAGATCAAATATCATATAGTAGATTAAGAACAATTGAGAAAATTAATTAAATGGTTTGGAATGATTTTGATGAACTTCAAAAGCTCTCCATGATCTTATAAACCTCCTGGGATGTTTTGTGTTATGTGTTTGAGATGTCTTTCCAACTCTTGGATATGTTTGATATTTAAAGAAATAAAGTTGATAAGTGGATTTTATATCCACTTGGAATGCCTCAGTTCGGCTTAAATTGATTGTTTTGGACTCAAGTTTGTGTAGTTTTGATGTGTTTTGTGTAATTGTGCAGGGTTGAAGAAATATCGATTAAAGGTGTAGTTTACGTCGTTTTTGGAGCGTTTTGTGGAGTTGATTGATGATATGGAATGAAGAATGGTGGCTAATGTCAACTCCCAAGAAGTATACAAGTCATTAAGGATGAAAGACGGAAGCTCATGCAAAAGGAACGGAAGAAAAAGCTTAAAAATCGAAGAAAAATCAATTTTCGCAGAACGGGACCAAGCCGGGAGCCTAATTGGCGCCCCAGAGCTGTTTATGCAGATTGAGCTGGCGCATCAGGCGCCAAAACGGCGCCTCAGGCGCTGTGGCGCGCGGGTGAAAATTCAGCCAGAATTTCTGATTTTGTTTTGGCCATATCTTGAGTTCTAGAAGTCCGTTTTAGGCCCGTAAGCAGTCCACGCGAAGCTAACGAGATTCTCTATCATTCTAGAGTGGTTCAGAGGTCCAATTATGATTGGAACGTTCCAGAAATACTGAAGAAAAGTCAGCTACGAATTTTCCTTAAAAAACAGAATCAGTTTAGGAAACGTATTTTGCAGAAATTCAATTATAATTCTGTTTTGGTATTTTCTTGCTGGGCAAGATGTCTAGAGCCCTATATAAACACATCTAGGGTATTATTTGAGGATGTAATTCATAACCTATTTTCAGTACTATTCATACTTTAGATCTAGAACTATTTTGAGATTGGAGAGAAAAGGGAGAGAATCAATTGGAGAAGAAGATTGAAGGAAGGAGCGAAGGGATTCGTCCGGAGTTCAAGACACTTCAAGATTTGTATTCTTTGTTCTTAAATTCTAAACTCGTGATTTGTGGTTTTTATATATATATACTTGTTTTGTTCAATTATGAGTAGTTAATTCCCTTTATCCAAGAGTTGGGTAGTATTCGTTGATTTGTCGAGTTTGTTTGATTTCTCTTGTTATTGTTAATCTGTCATTGAGGGCTTAATTCAATTAGAAGAGTAGCTAACTTTTGATTGAATCTGTAGGGATTATAACGAATCGGGAGAAGAGTTGTAATTCTAGTACATGACATGATAGACACAATTTAATTATTGAATCGGGAGATTAATAAAAGAATTGTGAAATTGTTAATCCTTGGTTTTAATAGTTTATGATTATACTTTGATTGACCATGGGAGTGGCGATTAGGAGATGATTGTAGGCATTATGAATTACCTTGGGAGAGGAATTTATAAACTTTAGAAGGATTGTTTTTAACGAACAAGAGACACAAATTAGACATTCTTGGTAGTCAATTGAAGAACCCCAAATCTTGGATTATTTTCTCTCATCGTTATTATATAGTTTTTATTTGTTTATTAGTTTAATTTAGTTAATAATCATAATCACCAATCTATTCTTCCACACTTCTGAACTGCTTGAGATAAAAGACTCAGAATTAGAATTGATATCAGTCCTTCCCTGAGAACAAACACACAAAAATACTACTAACAAATTGGCGCCGCTGCCGGGGAAGGCAGCAATATTGATTTTGAGTTAATTGTTTCTTGTAGTTTGGATTTTATCTTTGTATATATTTTTCTTTTCTTTCTTTTTGTATTTCTTTCTTTGGTGTGTCTACAGGTTCTTTGAGGTAGACAACTTAAACAGGTTTTGAGGAGAGAGACTAGATGGAGTACAACTTTGGTTGGAACAATGCTCAGAATTTCTACAACAGTCAGGAACAATATCAAGACTTCAATCCTTACCCACAATTCAATTCCTATGAGGATTGTAATGCATATCAGGTGAATTCGTTCTATTCTGAGAACTCATTTTATGCTCCATATGCCCCTAGCAATGATTATTCATATTCGTTTGAAAATCAATATCATGATGATGTTTATCCATATATGTGTAATGATGTTGATACGAGTTTAACTCAGTCTAATCCTTCTTTACTTGCTGATTGGGAGATTGCGCTCAATAAAATGATTCAAGGAACTCAGTCTAATCTTCCCTTACTTTCTTTGGGAGTTTTTGATGAACCAACTTTAGAGATTGCTAGTGACAATGATATTCCATGTGATTCAATAGCTTGGTACGAGGAGAATGCTAAACTAAATAATTTTATTTGGGAAGTTCGAGCAGTGTGGTATGACGGTTGTTATCGAACTCCTCCTTGTGTCAATTTTCCTCTATGCCATGATTCTTGTTTAGCAATTGATGATAATGTTGTGTCTGATGAGTCTACTTGTGTAGTTGATAATTGTCCCATGCGCATTAATGATAATTTGGATGCAATTGAAATTCTACCAATTCTAGAAAATTTTGAGCTTAATACATTGGTAGACGAGATTAAAATTGATGAGTGTCCAATTATAAAAGAGAAGGAAGTTAAGATTGAGGAAGTTGAAAATCTTGCTGTAGAGTATAAGGATCCGATTTGGGAGGAGTATATGAGTCGTACTTATAATGATTATTCTGACGACTTTTCTAACTATTTTGATGTTTCCAAGTCTCTTGAGCATGATAGGTTCTTGAAAGTTTTCGTACCTTTCAATGAATCTAAGATTTATTTGCACAATATGCTTATATTAGAAATTCGTAGATATGTGCATCTGTTTGCTTTTTCTCCTCATTGAAGTTTCCATGTATAATCGGCGTCAAGCTATTGACGTTAAAGGAGCGCTTCTTGGGAGGCAACCCAAGCATTGTTGTATACAGGTATGTTTTCTACTTTCCCTCGTATTTACTTCCATTCAATGAGGACATTGAATATTTTAAGTTTGGGGGTGGTTTGAGGGATAAGTAGTGTATATATATGTGATTGTTAGTCATTGTGTTCATGTAGGATTTCATGTTTTGCATATTAGTAGTAGTAATTCATGCATATATGTTCGTGTTATCTACGTTTGTTTCATATAGGACATTCTATTTTTGTTTAGTATACCATGTGAGTTCATTCTAGTTGCATTTTCATGGCATGCATATTTCATGATCCCTTAGGACGAGTTAATTCTGATTGGTAGGTACTTATTTTATTGAGTGTTATTGATGATGAATAGAGGGTTGATTTATATTCCTTATGAAATTGACTTGCATGCTTCAGAAACACAACTTTTACATAGTCTCATTGGGTGCTTTTGGGGCTAGGTTGAGGTCATGCTTGTTTGGATGCTTTGAGATTTAATCACTTGATTATATTTAGAATTTTCGTTATTCCCTTGATGGCGTAGGGACATTAAAGTCTAAGTTTGGGGGAAAACAGGGATTTCCTGCTTAATTGTAAATAATTGTGAATAATGGCTAGGTGTCAAATGGCTAGTAGCCGGCTCATATTTATATGAGTAGTCTAGGGTTGGAAATGAGAAAGGCTCATTCCAGATCGCAAAAGAGAGAAAAAAAAAAAGAAAAAAAAAAGGAAAAAAAAAGAAGAAAAAAAAAAGAGTCAATAGTTTAATTGTTTAAATGCAAAATTAACCAGAGTGAGCTCTTTAATACTCGAGTAATTAAGTCTGAGGGGACTTAGTCCTAGTGACCTAAGGCTTTTATAGTCTGGGATCCACTGACCTAACACTCGCTACATGGGTATTATTGTATAAGCCTTTTGGGGTCTCATCCATTGCACGGTTAAATAAGCATGCTTGTATATATGTGTCGTAGTAGTTAGTAATAAAGCATGAATTTCTGTCTACCTTGGATAAGGATGAAGGTGTTTCTAGGTTATGAAGTGTCTACAGTTTATTCTATTTATAAACCTGTGATTGTCTTGGCAAAGGATATGTATGATTTTTGACCTAGTTTTGGGAGTATTTCTGATGAGCATCGCACACACGCACGTTTCTGTTCATGTATTGTTAGTATACGGGGACTTAGTCGAGCTCTGCCTGGATTTATTTGCATTCTTTGAGATATTTGCTTGTTAGTTGGTTTTGGTTAGTTTGAAGGGGATCGTTGCATATTTCATATTAGTTGCATTCATGCATTGCATTGCATTAGGTTAAATGGATTTTGTGGGTACATTCGCTATAGGCCCTCACGAGACCTTACTCGTCCACTGGGGCTGCCTAGGGGTTTAAAGGGCTTGTTGCATATGCCAAATGCAACCGTGATCACCTACGGAAGTGGTACTAGTTAGTTAGTTGTAATTGTTTATGCTTGAGGACAAGCATCAGTTTAAGTTTGGGGGTTTGATAAGTGGATTTTATATCCACTTGGAATGCCTCAGTTCGGCTTAAATTGATTGTTTTGGACTCAAGTTTGTGTAGTTTTGATGTGTTTTGTGTAATTGTGCAGGGTTGAAGAAATATCGATTAAAGGTGTAGTTTACGTCGTTTTTGGAGCGTTTTGTGGAGTTGATTGATGATATGGAATGAAGAATGGTGGCTAATGTCAACTCCCAAGAAGTATACAAGTCATTAAGGATGAAAGACGGAAGCTCATGCAAAAGGAACGGAAGAAAAAGCTTAAAAATCGAAGAAAAATCAATTTTCGCAGAACGGGACCAAGCCGGGAGCCTAATTGGCGCCCCAGAGCTGTTTATGCAGATTGAGCTGGCGCATCAGGCGCCAAAACGGCGCCTCAGGCGCTGTGGCGCGCGGGTGAAAATTCAGCCAGAATTTCTGATTTTGTTTTGGCCATATCTTGAGTTCTAGAAGTCCGTTTTAGGCCCGTAAGCAGTCCACGCGAAGCTAACGAGATTCTCTATCATTCTAGAGTGGTTCAGAGGTCCAATTATGATTGGAACTTTCCAGAAATACTGAAGAAAAGTCAGCTACGAATTTTCCTTAAAAAACAGAATCAGTTTAGGAAACGTATTTTGCAGAAATTCAATTATAATTCTGTTTTGGTATTTTCTTGCTGGGCAAGATGTCTAGAGCCCTATATAAACACATCTAGGGTATTATTTGAGGATGTAATTCATAACCTATTTTCAGTACTATTCATACTTTAGATCTAGAACTATTTTGAGATTAGAGAGAAAAGGGAGAGAATCAATTGGAGAAGAAGATTGAAGGAAGGAGCGAAGGGATTCGTCCGGAGTTCAAGACACTTCAAGATTTGTATTCTTTGTTCTTAAATTCTAAACTCGTGATTTGTGGTTTTTATATATATATATACTTGTTTTGTTCAATTATGAGTAGTTAATTCCCTTTATCCAAGAGTTGGGTAGTATTCGTTGATTTGTCGAGTTTGTTTGATTTCTCTTGTTATTGTTAATCTGTCATTGAGGGCTTAATTCAATTAGAAGAGTAGCTAACTTTTGATTGAATCTGTAGGGATTATAACGAATCGGGAGAAGAGTTGTAATTCTAGTACATGACATGATAGACACAATTTAATTATTGAATCGGGAGATTAATAAAAGAATTGTGAAATTGTTAATCCTTGGTTTTAATAGTTTATGATTATACTTTGATTGACCATGGGAGTGGCGATTAGGAGATGATTGTAGGCATTATGAATTACCTTGGGAGAGGAATTTATAAACTTTAGAAGGATTGTTTTTAACGAACAAGAGACACAAATTAGACATTCTTGGTAGTCAATTGAAGAACCCCAAATCTTGGATTATTTTCTCTCATCGTTATTATATAGTTTTTATTTGTTTATTAGTTTAATTTAGTTAATAATCATAATCACCAATCTATTCTTCCACACTTCTGAACTGCTTGAGATAAAAGACTCAGAATTAGAATTGATATCAGTCCTTCCCTGAGAACAAACACACAAAAATACTACTAACAAATTGGCGCCGCTGCCGGGGAAGGCAGCAATATTGATTTTGAGTTAATTGTTTCTTGTAGTTTGGATTTTATCTTTGTATATATTTTTCTTTTCTTTCTTTTTGTATTTCTTTCTTTGGTGTGTCTACAGGTTCTTTGAGGTAGACAACTTAAACAGGTTTTGAGGAGAGAGACTAGATGGAGTACAACTTTGGTTGGAACAATGCTCAGAATTTCTACAACAGTCAGGAACAATATCAAGACTTCAATCCTTACCCACAATTCAATTCCTATGAGGATTGTAATGCATATCAGGTGAATTCGTTCTAGAACTCATTTTATGCTCCATATGCCCCTAGCAATGATTATTCATATTCGTTTGAAAATCAATATCATGATGATGTTTATCCATATATGTGTAATGATGTTGATACGAGTTTAACTCAGTCTAATCCTTCTTTACTTGCTGATTGGGAGATTGCGCTCAATAAAATGATTCAAGGAACTCAGTCTAATCTTCCCTTACTTTCTTTGGGAGTTTTTGATGAACCAACTTTAGAGATTGCTAGTGACAATGATATTCCATGTGATTCAATAGCTTGGTACGAGGAGAATGCTAAACTAAATAATTTTATTTGGGAAGTTCGAGCAGTGTGGTATGACGGTTGTTATCGAACTCCTCCTTGTGTCAATTTTCCTCTATGCCATGATTCTTGTTTAGCAATTGATGATAATGTTGTGTCTGATGAGTCTACTTGTGTAGTTGATAATTGTCCCATGCGCATTAATGATAATTTGGATGCAATTGAAATTCTACCAATTCTAGAAAATTTTGAGCTTAATACATTGGTAGACGAGATTAAAATTGATGAGTGTCCAATTATAAAAGAGAAGGAAGTTAAGATTGAGGAAGTTGAAAATCTTGCTGTAGAGTATAAGGATCCGATTTGGGAGGAGTATATGAGTCGTACTTATAATGATTATTCTGACGACTTTTCTAACTATTTTGATGTTTCCAAGTCTCTTGAGCATGATAGGTTCTTGAAAGTTTTCGTACCTTTCAATGAATCTAAGATTTATTTGCACAATATGCTTATATTAGAAATTCGTAGATATGTGCATCTGTTTGCTTTTTCTCCTCATTGAAGTTTCCAGGTATAATCGGCGTCAAGCTATTGACGTTAAAGGAGCGCTTCTTGGGAGGCAACCCAAGCATTGTTGTATACAGGTATGTTTTCTACTTTCCCTCGTATTTACTTCCATTCAATGAGGACATTGAATATTTTAAGTTTGGGGGTGGTTTGAGGGATAAGTAGTGTATATATATGTGATTGTTAGTCATTGTGTTCATGTAGGATTTCATGTTTTGCATATTAGTAGTAGTAATTCATGCATATATGTTCGTGTTATCTACGTTTGTTTCATATAGGACATTCTATTTTTGTTTAGTATACCATGTGAGTTCATTCTAGTTGCATTTTCATGGCATGCATATTTCATGATCCCTTAGGACGAGTTAATTCTGATTGGTAGGTACTTATTTTATTGAGTGTTATTGATGATGAATAGAGGGTTGATTTATATTCCTTATGAAATTGACTTGCATGCTTCAGAAACACAACTTTTACATAGTCTCATTGGGTGCTTTTGGGGCTAGGTTGAGGTCATGCTTGTTTGGATGCTTTGAGATTTAATCACTTGATTATATTTAGAATTTTCGTTATTCCCTTGATGGCGTAGGGACATTAAAGTCTAAGTTTGGGGGAAAACAGGGATTTCCTGCTTAATTGTAAATAATTGTGAATAATGGCTAGGTGTCAAATGGCTAGTAGCCGGCTCATATTTATATACAAGGCATGGATCGCGTGTCAAGCCTATTTAATTTAATCATATAATTTCTTATACATTATGTCTAGTTCATTTGAATTAGAAACTCTTTCTAATTTCAGTTACTCTGGCCAGAGATTCCAGAACTAACATAGTAAGAACATCATAGGATATTCACTTTCTTTTACTGAAAGGGGTAGATTCTTTATCGATCGTTAACTATCTTCATATACAAATTCCTATACCCGGAATAGAACTAATGATTGTCCCTTGAGGACTTAGAACTAAACCAAAACATAGTTCATTGTATATAAGATTACTTTAACGGTCTCAAGTCTAAGGACACTTGTACCACCATCAACTTATGAACAACTATTAACACGTGAGTAAACTCCATTAGTCGTTCATTTGATCAAGTCACGTTCAGTGAAATTATTCTCCAATAAGCACCTACATACTAGCTATAGTGTCACCACACGAATGTCTATGAGAACAGACATCCTTCCGAGGAAGCAAGCATAGTATGTACCGATCTTTACGGATTGACTAACTCCCAATTAGTTATCCTACGATCGGGAACTATTTAAGTTTAGTGTTATCATCTTCTAGATCTCATTATTATAATCTCATTATAATTCTAGAAGCTTTACTCTAAACTATGGAACTTCTTATTTAAACACTTTAAATAGATAAAGCCCGTAATAAAAACAACAAGTCTTTTATTAATATAAATAAAATCAAATAAGATTACATGAAAGTGTTTCCTAACCCATCACACATGATTGGGTTTAGGACAAAATACTATCAAACTCCCACTTGTACTAAAGCCAATCACTCTTGTATCTTATACCCATCTTCTCTCTATGTCGATCAAAGTGAGCCTGAGACAATGCCTTAGTAAATGGGTCCGCTATGTTGTTATGTGTGTCAATTCTTACGATGTTGACATCCCCTCTTTCTATGATCTCTCGAATCAGATGAAAGCGCCGCAACACGTGTTTGGAATTCTTATGGGATCTTGGTTCCTTAGCTTGAGCTATCGCAGCGTTGTTATCACAATACAACACTATAGGATCCTCAATGCTAGGAACTACTCCCAAATCAGAAACAAATTTCCTCATCCAGACAGCTTCCTTTGCAGCTTCACATGCAGCTATATATTCCGCTTCCGCTGTGGAGTCAGCCATTGTAGGCTGTTTGGAACTCTTCCAACTAATCGCTCCCCCATTTAGAGTAAATACATACCCTGACTGGGATCTGCTACCATCGCCTTCTGATTGAAAACTAGAGTTAGTATAACCCTCAATTTTCAATTCAGATCCACCAAAAACAAGAAAAACATCTTTAGTCCTTCTCAAGTACTTCAATATGTTCTTCACTGCTTTCCAGTGTTCTTCACCTGGGTTAGACTGATATCTGCTCGTCACACTAAGTGAATGAGCAACATCAGCTCTAGTACATAACATCGCATACATGATGGATCCTATTGCCGAGGCATAAGGAATCCTACTCATGCGCACCCTTTCCTCATATGTCTTTGGAGACATCTTCTCGGAAAGAGTAATCCCATGACTAATAGGAATGAGACCTCTTTTCGAGTTCTCCATGCTAAACCGTTTTAGCACTTTATCGATGTATGTACCTTGGGATAGGCCAATCGTTCGATTAGATCTATCTCTATAGATCTTCATCCCTAAAATATAGGATGCCTCTCCCAAGTCCTTCATAGTGAAGTTCTTTGATAGCCAGACCTTGACTGATTGTAACATCGGTATATCATTTCCTATTATAAGTATGTCATCCACATACAATATAAGAAATGTTACCGCGCTCCCACTAACCTTCTTGTAAACACATGGTTCATCTAAGTTTTTGATAAAATCAAACTCTTTGATTGTCTCATCAAAACGGATGTTCCATCTTCGAGAAGCTTGCTTCAAACCATATATGGATCGAAGCAGTCTACATATTAGATTTTCGTTTCCACTGGAAACAAAACCCTCTGGCTGTGTCATATACACTTCCTCTTCAAGTTTCCCATTGAGGAAGGCCGTCTTTACGTCCATTTGCCAGATCTCGTAATCATAGTAGGCTGCAATCGCAAGCAAAATCCTAATGGATTTGAGCAAGGCTACAGGCGAAAAGGTTTCATCAAAGTCAATCCCTTGTCTTTGTTTGAATCCTTTTGCCACAAGCCTGGCCTTATAGGTCTCCACCTGGCCATCTGCTCCTAACTTTCGTTTGTATATCCATTTGCACCCAATGGGTTTAACTCCTTCAGGTGCCTCAACCAAAGTCCACACTTGGTTTATATACATCGAGTCCATTTCGGATTTCATGGCATCCTGCCATTTCTCTGAGTCATTACAACTCACAGCCTCTTCATAAGTCATAGGGTCCTCATCATCAACAAATGACAAATCATCATCATTTTCAATGACAAGCCCGTAATATCTTTCGATTGGGCGGGACACTCTCTCTGACCTACGTAAAGGTTGTTCTTTCTGAACAGGTACTTCTTCTCTAATCGTTGCATTTTGTGGTTCTTGAACTTCATCAAGTTCAATATTTCTCCCACTGTTTCTATCAAGGAGGAACTGTTCCTCTAAGAAGTGTGCGTGTCTAGAAACAAATATCCTTTGATCAGAAGGATCATAGAAATAATATCCATGACCTTCTTTAGGATATCCCACAAAACTGCATCTCACGGATCTAGGTTCCAACTTATCATGTTCAACTTTCTTGACATAAGCTGGACACCCCAAACCTTAACATGTTTAAGACCTGGTTTCTTCCCACTCCACATCTCATGTGGGGTCGTGAGAACCGATTTAGAAGGCACCTTGTTCAGTAAATACGCTGACGTCTCTAAAGCATAACCCCATAGTGATACTGGAAGATCAGTAAAGCTCATCATGGACCTCACCATATCTAATAGAGTGCGATTCCTTCTCTCAGATACTCCATTTAATTGTGGAGTATAGGGAGGGGTCCATTGAGAAACTATACCATTTTCTTTAAGATAACCTAAAAACTCTCCGCTTAAGTACTCACCTCCTCGATCTGATCGAAGAACTTTTATACTACGTGCGGTTTGTTTTTCTACTTCATTTCTATATTCCTTGAACTTTTCAAAAGCTTCGGATTTGTATTTCATAAGATATACATATCCTAACCTGGATCGATCATCCGTAAAAGTAATGAAGTATGAAAATCCTCCTCTAGCGCTTGTTGACATTGGTCCACATACATCTGTGTGTACCAAGTCTAACAACCCCGCAGCTCTCTCTCCATGTCCAGTAAATGGAGATTTAGTCATTTTACCCATGAGACAAGACTCGCATGTAGGATATGATTCAAAATCAAAATGTTCTAGTAACTTATCCTTATGTAATGTGCGAAGTCTGTTCTCACTAATATGACCTAGTCTGCAGTGCCATAAATAAGTTGGATTTTTATTATTTCTTTTTCTTTTATTATTAGGTTGTTCAATTTGAAACAAATTATGTTCTAAGTCACATATATACAAACCATTATGTAATGTACCGTATCCATAAGTAATATTATTTCTCTTAATTAAACATTTATTATTCTCAACAATAAATGTAAAACCATCCGAATCAAGTACAGGAATAGAAACAATATTTCTTACAATAGATGGTACATAATAACATTTATTCAACACGATAGTTTTGCCCGTAGGCATATGCAAAGGAAATGATCCTACAGCAGCAGCAGCAACAACTCTTGCTCCATTGCCCATCAATAGAATCACTTCATCTTCCCCCAGAGATCTACTTTGCTTTAGTCCCTGCAACGAATTGCAAATATGAGACCCACAAGCAGTATCCAATACCCAAGTAGAAATCTGACTTAAAGACATATTTAGTTCAATCATGAACATACCTGAATCTGAAGCGGTAATCTCATTGCCCTTCTTATTCTTTAACTCTGCAAGGTAAACCTTGCAGTTCCTCTTCCAGTGTCCCACCTTGTTACAGTGGAAGCAAACTGCTTTGCTTTTCGGGTCAGCCTTTGGTGGAACAGGCTTATTCTCACCCTTTTTCTTATTCTTCGGCTTCCCGTTCCTCTTCCTCTTAGTAGAGGTACTGGCACCAATCATAAGAACAGAACCCCTTTTGGAGGGAAAATTTGCCTCAGCAGTTTTCAGCATGTTGTGGAGCTCAGCTAAGCTGGCATCCAGCTTGTTCATGTGAAAGTTCATAACGAACTGCGAGAACGAATCCGGGAGTGACTGCAAGACTAAATCTTGGCATAACTCCCCATCCATGACAAAACCTAACTGCCCTAGATGCTCAATCAGATTGATCATCTTAAGCACATGGTCATTCACAGACGACCCTTCAGCCATTCTACATTGGAATAGCTCTTTCGATATATCATATCGAGCGGTTCTCCCTTGTACATCATAAAGCTCCTGTAGATGTATCAGAATGGTTGGAGCATCCATTTTCTCATGTTGCTTCTGTAACTCAGGTGTCATGGATGCTAGCATGACACATTGAGCAACATTAGCAGCATCTAACCATTCATTATACACTTCTCGTTCATGGAAAAGTGCATCATCAGAAGGAGGTACAGGTAAAGGCGAGTCAAGCACATAATCCTTCTTCTCAGCCCTGAGAACGATTCTCAGGTTTCGAAGCCAATCAGCATAATTGGGACCAGTCAATTTGTTCGCATCAAGTATGCTGCGGAGTGATAGAGCAGAAGACATGATCTATAAATCTGAAATTTGTGAACACATAACAACATTAGTAGATATCCAATTTTATTATAACACCTTATGAATCGGGTCTTTATTCATAGGTGGCTCCCACAGTTTTATTAAAATTATACAACCCTCAAATGTATAACTTAAGCATTCTCAATGCATGTGAGAATAGGGATCCTACTTTCCATTATATAACCTCGGCTGTAGCACGAAACGCTATGTAATGTTCCATAGGCAGATAACTCTTTATCAATTACATCTCATGTTATTCCCTAATTCCATTTAGCCTCTTGAATCATTGAATCACGGCTGTAGCACGTCTAAATTCAATATTCTAAGTCAAGTGAGACCCAACATCTCGTTAAATTAATAAGATCTCAATAGCCCACGGCTGTAGCACGTAACGACAATTGGATTCTAATTAATTATACGCATCTCATGTAATAGACAAGTAATTCCTATTTTTGAAAACGAAGCCCTCGGCTGTAGCACGAAACGACAAAGCTCAAAACTAAGAATCACTTTCTACCATGTTGGAAGGCTATGACCGACACAAGCCCGTTGTGACATTGGCCATTTTATTACTTGATATTAAATAACGAGAGATTTTATATTATTTAGGTCACGAAACGTTTTCGTTAAAACCTAAAGTCAAACATGCATTTTATATACGATATATAAAATTATATATATTATCTCATGGCATTTCTATGCACACATATATATAGGGAAACATGTTATATCATATTAAACATTGTTAAACATCTATATGAAACAATATTAGTATTTTAAAGTATTTTAACACAATTAAAACAGGCTTTAAAACACTTCCGGAAGCTATAACCATTTTAAAATTAATTTTTAAAATTTATTTGACCACTCCATTAGATCCGTCTCGGAAAAACGAATCCAACGATATATTATACGCCTCAAACGGAGTTACGGATCAACGGGAAAAGTCAAAATACGAATCAGGGTCGTTTCTGTCACATACAGACACTGTAACGCATTACCAGAATGCGTTACAGACCAAAAAACCATTTTTTCTCTGTAACGCATTCAACACATGACAGTTGCACAATTACAAGTGTCACAACTTGCAAAGTCAAGCCCTCAAATACCTAATGACAGTTGTGCAAAAATGTATGTTGTTAAAACCCCACTACCAACTAAACATGCTATAATCTCCATGGTTTTATCGAAAGAATTGATTGAAAATGCTTTGAAGACATATTGTGTATGTGAACCTGTTGAATCTGATTTAGTTATGACCTATAGGATTCATGAAAATGAATATGGTAAAGCTCATGGTGAATTCTATGTTAATTTTAAGAATATGGTCAAAGCTGAAGGAATTTATGACCGTAGCGGAAGTGTAAATCACATTTACTTGCATAAAAACCTAATTAATCATGTATATAGATTTAAAAATTGTATGAACACAAGAAAAATACCTTGATAGCTTTCCTGGGATTGTTATGAATGTGTCTATGATTTCCAGCAATCACCCCTCAAGTGTGGAGTGCTCTAATGGTATCCACCAAGATCAAATATCATATAGTAGATTAAGAACAATTGAGAAAATTAATTAAATGGTTTGGAATGATTTTGATGAACTTCAAAAGCTCTCCATGATCTTCTAAACCTCCTGGGATGTTTTGTGTTATGTGTTTGAGATGTCTTTCCAACTCTTGGATATGTTTGATATTTAAAGAAATAAAGTCTTTACTTTATCTAATTAAATAATCATTTAATAATTAAAACCCTTTTAATTATTAATCCCATTCTGAAAATAATTCTCTCATAAAATTTAATTTCTCAAAATAAATTTTGTAATTAATAATTATTAAGAACTTTTCTTAATTTATTTATAATCTATTAAATCTCATTTAATAAATTATAAATAATTGCTAATTAATTATTTATTCAATAAATAAATAATTCATAGCCATTATTAATTATTCTCATCGTCTATAAATATTTAACCTTTTTATGGTGTGACCCTTTAGGTTCAATATTAAGCCGGTAGTAGAAATAAATAATAATAAACTATTTATTATTACTTATACGAATTACTAATTAATTCGTTAAATATAATTACATAAGTAATTAATATTTATTCTACATCGTGAGTGATACTTTTGAATATATCGCGACTATCCGGATAATATGAATTCATTGCTTAGAATATATATAAAACCTATTCAGCAAATGGTTACCGTACAATCAATTCCTTCTACCCGACAATATCCCGATTAAATACAAGGCATGGATCGCGTGTCAAGCCTATTTAATTTAATCATATAATTTCTTATACATTATGTCTAGTTCATTTGAATTAGAAACTCTTTCTAATTTCAGTTACTCTGGCCAGAGATTCCAGAACTAACATAGTAAGAACATCATAGGATATTCACTTTCTTTTACTGAAAGGGGTAGATTCTTTATCGATCGTTAACTATCTTCATATACAAATTCCTATACCCGGAATAGAACTAATGATTGTCCCTTGAGGACTTAGAACTAAACCAAAACATAGTTCATTGTATATAAGATTACTTTAACGGTCTCAAGTCTAAGGACACTTGTACCACCATCAACTTATGAACAACTATTAACACGTGAGTAAACTCCATTAGTCGTTCATTTGATCAAGTCACGTTCAGTGAACTTATTCTCCAATAAGCACCTACATACTAGCTATAGTGTCACCACACGAATGTCTATGAGAACAGACATCCTTCCGAGGAAGCAAGCATAGTATGTACCGATCTTTACGGATTGACTAACTCCCAATTAGTTATCCTACGATCGGGAACTATTTAAGTTTAGTGTTATCATCTTCTAGATCTCATTATTATAATCTCATTATAATTCTAGAAGCTTTACTCTAAACTATGGAACTTCTTATTTAAACACTTTAAATAGATAAAGCCCGTAATAAAAACAACAAGTCTTTTATTAATATAAATAAAATCAAATAAGATTACATGAAAGTGTTTCCTAACCCATCACACATGATTGGGTTTAGGACAAAATACTATCAAAAGCAACTCAACTATTTAACTTAAGTTCTGGGATAGAGTGTGATAAGCTTATGTTTTATAAGCTTCGCGAAGACGAGCGTGGAAAGGTTGAGGTTCTAGTAGAAAGTAATAAACATGTATGTGATTCAGAGTTGCTCGACAAGGGATTAGATGTTCCATTCAAATGTTCTTATGGCAATGATATTTTGTGTAATAGTGTGTGCTTGGATTCTATATTGTGTTTGCTTGATAAAGTTCATGTCAAAGATGAAATATCTGGGATGATTTTTAGTTGAAAGTTTGCTGGTTTTAACAACTTATTGAGTGAAATCTACTGGTTAGTTCAAGGTTGTTATAAGGGAGAGCTTTCCACTCAGTGCATAAAACTATTTAAAGAAATGCGACTTTTAGGCATTCAGCTCAGCTTAAACACTCTGGTAGCTGGAAACCATCCATATATTGAGTTCGAAGATAATTATGATGGCCTATATCTTCCTTGCTATGTGATAAAAAAGTTTTTTTATGCATTTATTGCATTGCCAGGCAAGAGAAAATTTGTGGAAAAGCAACTTATGGATACCAGTTTAGCAGTGGGGGTATTAATAATCAAAAGGAGGGATCAAAGGTACTTGAAGAAATCACACGGGAAAGTTGTAAATGGATGCCAGAAAAGATGATAGTGTTGTATGTTGATTTGTTGGCAGGCATATGTCAAATAAAAAGAGGCCTGACTACTCTAGGTTTGTTCACAAAAATTGAGGGAATGGAGCTTAATCAAGCAGTTATGCTTATGTCGAAGAACGATTACATGGCGATCGAGACATTTACGTTCAAGGCGGAGATCAATCAGCTTTTGAGCCTGACTATCAACACATTTTACAGTAACAAGGAGACATTTCTGAGAGAGCTTGTGAGTAACTCTTCTGATGCGCTTGATAAGATCAGGTTCGAGAGTTTGACTGATAATACTAAGCTGGATGCTCAGCCGGAGTTTTTTACAAGGATTGTGCCTGATAAGGTTAATAAGACGCTCTCGATTATCGATAGCGATGTTGGAATAACTAAAGGAGATTTTGTCAACAATTTGGGGACAATTACGAGATCTGGTACAAAGGAATTCATGGAGGCATTGCAGGCAGGGGCTGATGCGAGCATGATTGGTCAGTTTGGTGTGGAATTTTACTCTGCTTATCTTGTTGCGGAGAAGGTTATTGTGACTACTATGCATAATGATGACGAGCAGTACATCTGGGAGTCACAAGTTGGTGGTTCGTTTACGGTTACCAGAGACACGGAGGGAGAGCAGCTTGGCAGAGGGACTAAGATCACTCTCTTCCTCAAGGAGGATAAGTTGGAGTATTTGGAAGAGAGGAAGATTAAGGATCTAGTCAGGTTTCGAAGTTGCAAGTGCATAAGAGTGCAAAATCAAATTACTGAAAGAGTAGCTGAATTATCTTTCCAAGGATATAGAAATTATAATAATGTTGTTGGGAAAAAGGATGGAGTTGCTGAAGAGCTTTTGCAATTTTTTCATTTTCTTAAAATTGGAGTTAAGAAAGAAGATGTCGCTGCACTGTGCTATTTATGTTTTTATTTCAAAGTTCAGAATGCAATTATGACTACTGGTAAGGTGGAATTACTGGTCCCTCTAATTAATTCAAGCGCATATGCATCACATAGTGTTCAAGAAAAAAATGTCCACCGAAAATTATCTCCATTAGAAGTCAAGAGCACTTGTAGAGGAGGTTCACTTATTTCATTAGATCGGTCTGTGACCTAGGGTATCCATGAGACTGTCAATAGAGCTCCTCGAACACACGCCACCTATTCTCTTAATGCTGCCCGACCAGTGTATGATTGGGAGCTTCTTGTTCTTATCCACCTTTTTGCTTCACTTATATTACAAATGATGCGATTTGGAGCTGCATTGACACTTCATATAGGTGCTTCTTTTGTGTCCATTACAAGTGTACAATCTGCTTATTATCGTGTTGCATTGCTATGCCAAGAAATGAAGCTGAAAGAGAGCTATGCAGGATCTAGTTGGCTACATCATTGAGGACAAGGATGATTTGAAGAGGGGACGTATGTCATGATTAGGCCAAATATTATTGGGCTTCTATTATTCTTTTGGGCTTGAGAATATAATCATCAATACAATAAAATTAAGCCCAAGTATAGTTGCTACCTTTCTCTAGCTGCTTGTATTATATACAACACATCATGTCATTTCCATTTTTTATGAATGAGAATGAATGTTTATTTTATCTTTTATCTTCTTGCATTCTTTCATGTTTTTACCTTTCTGTTCTTAGCTTAATTTTACAAAAAAAAACCCAAAAATACTATCAAGATCATGACACGACAAAACCAGAAGCTATACGAATTCAACTTAGTAACTCAACCAGGGCCAAGCAAGAATTCACCATGAAAACGAAAATCCAGAATTAGAATTGAACTCTGCTACGCCAAAAAAGGAACTCACAACGTATAGAATCATCGAGTTAACTAACAGAATTCACAAAACAACATTCTACCCCACAAACGAAAACAAACAAGCAGCTACGAAGCACAAATTAACACAAAACTTGGACAATAAAACAGCGACATCAACTAAAGATGAGACTCGCGACTCTGAAATCTCCGAAAACTCAATCTGAACTCAGTAATTGAAGCACAAACTCGATTCAGACAATACCACAAATTAACAACGAATTCAGAGTGACAAGCACAGCGAACTCATTACAAATGAAACGAAAAGGAAATAAAAATGGAAGGGAATAGGGGTGTTTGGTTTATGACTCAGCAACTCAGAAATTATATCACAATCGACTACCCAATCGCTACAAACTCACCACCATCTTCTTCAACCACCATCGCTCCTCCCCCTTCTTTCACCCCATCTCTTTTTCTTCTCCATTCACCCCTTCACCACCGCCCCCTACTCCACAACCACCTCCACCCATCTCCCGTAACTCACCACAACCTCCCTTTTTGCAACTGCCTTCACCAACAAAACAAAACAACCTCTATCGCCACAACCTCTTGCCAATTGAGTTCAACCCAGGTGAATTAAGTATCCCCAGAAGCTTATCAGCCGCATCAGATGAATTGGTTATGTTAGTTGAGGTGAGTTTCTTCAAGAAAACTATAAGAGAAGCTCTTTTATCAAGTAGGGTTAAGTAATTAGGGAGAGAGAAGATGGAATTGAGTTTCCATCAGTAAGTACTGCAGCTAATTTGTGATATTTCATCCATCAGGTTTATTTGAAATTATTAAAAGTAAAAATTTTGGGCTTTTGATGTGGTAAGTATGTGGCAACTATGTGGCAGGTACGTGACAGTTGATGTATAAAAAGTTAATGGAATTTTGTTAAGTCAACGAAATATTAACGGTAGTGAAATATTTTTAATGTACAATGACCCAATTAAAAGTTTTATTGAGTTAAGTAATTTGTTTGAAAACTTTTTGGGGTGATAATTCAAGTGAAAGTTTTTGAATAGTATAAAATATGATCTAAGGTATTTTAAGGTGTTAGTGAAGGTCCATTAGTCGGTCCAAGTAGCAACCCATGTTCAAGTAAATTGATTTTAAGATAAGTAGCCCGTGAACCAAATAAAAAGATTTTTTGTTTTCATACAATAATTTATAATAATATTATCCAAAAAGTAAGGTTAAAATTAAGTTTAAGTTAAATTTATATACTTTTTTAATTAAAATAATTGTACAAGTTAAATTAAATTTTAATAATTATGTCTTATAAACTTAAATAAAATTTTAGATTCTATTAAATTAACAAACATACATTGACATTGCCAATAAGAAGCACGTGAGCTCACTGCAAATTTCAAACTCCGATAGAAATAAAATTAATTTTTTTCATTCGAAATTTATTAAGAAAAAGAAAATTAACTGTATTTTCTTGCCAAAAAAAGAGAGAAGAAAATTCACTGTATTTTGTGAAATACTCTACTCATTCCAACAAATTGCAAATACTAAGATTTAAATCTATACATACACCAAGCTGTAAGCCTGTAATTCAAGTAATTGTCGTCGTTAATTTCATATATAAAAACACATATTGATGATCGCCGGCGTGAAACAAATCTGAAATGATCAAGGAGATTCCATCGGAGTAATGACGTCGCCGGAGAATTGCTCGCCGGAGGAGTACTTCAGTTGTATGCTTCAGCCTTGCCGGACCGATTCCGATCCTAATTATACCGGTATTCGTAGACTTCTGCTCTCTCGCAAACTTCACGAATCTCTTGTTCGCCGCAAGGTATTATATCATTACATTGTTTATTTCTTTTTCGTAATTGGATCTATAATTAGTTAGGCAAGTGGATTAGAAGGAATTACAGTTGTTTCGATATGTTTGTTTTCGATATTACGAAACACGAAATGTGAATAGAGGAATTGATTTTATTTGGTTTTGATGTGTGAAGGATTGGAGGTGCAATGGAAAAGGTTATGTGGCGTTTCGTAATTATATTAATAGGCCGAGGAATTGGGAGAATATGCATATTGCAAATCACAGTAGCACTCCCGGACCAAGGTTGATCGTAAATATTATCATATCTCACTTTTTTAGCTAGTGATATTAAATCGTAGTTGGGCACTTTGTTTATTGTCCTCTAGAATTAGAATGCCGAACTACGTGTTAAAATGTGATGTGCTCGTGTCTTTCCACGTTGATCAAGGCTAACTAATTATTGACCGTATAATGCATGTATGAGGTCTCGTTACTAATACTGAAAGTTTAAACATACTTTGGTGTGCAGTGGATTATACACTTGCACACACTTGTAAAGTACATAGTCGAGCAATTTTATTATGTTGCAGTTGTAGGAATAGCTTGAATTTCGATAAGTACGCCTTAGTTATGATTGATAGGTTAGATATCTAAGTTATTTTTAAGAATGTCTGATGCATTTCAAAAGTATATTTAGTTGAATGGACTGCTTCACGCATTTATATGAGTGATTTTGAAACGTAATTTTCTTCGTTTTAATTTCTGCTTTTAGGTTTTTCGCTATTTCATTTATACATGAGGTGCAGGAAACAAATAGAATTCACCTTTGACCTTTCTCAGCATCTAGGGTGCATGTTTCTTAAGTTCGAAGTTTATTTGTTATCTGTTTCACCTTCTTATCCCTGTATTGAGTTTCTGAAATATCTCTAATGAAAATTCGCCTCTCAAAGAGAATTTCCTTGATACGATTCTGACATCAGATTAAATTACTGGTTGATGCATCAGTGGCAATTGGATGCCATCTCTAGGTTCTTTTGGTCAACTGTCTCTTTTACTTGAGGGGGACAGCTGGAGTACTAGCAGGGTATGTGCCACACTTTCTTTGTATGATTAGATCATTCCGGTACTATACTTATAAGTATATTTTTATTAAAATTGTAGAAGCTAATTTAATTTTAAATTTAAGTTGCAATTGCTTGACTTATAGTTTACTTTTGATGTAGAGTTTCCTTCTTTTTCCTAAAGCAAATATCAAATTATCTAGCTTTTCAGATTTAAACTTATTGCTACTGTGTTAACTTTTGACAACCATAGTAGTATGTCCTTTTTATGTAGCTCTATTGTGACACTCGAGTATTTTCAGGATAACAAGAATGTAAATGTTGCTTAAAGTTCTCATTCACTTTGTTGCTTCTTCTGCAGGAAGTAAAAAGTAACAGTCAAGCATTAAGTCGAAGTGCAAGTTTAAGCTCAATTGCAAGTGAAAGTCCACGTAAAAGGGGTGAACCTGCATATTCCTTTGTGGGGATGCATTGCATATTTGACCAAAGCAAAGCTATGGGTAAAAATTGTAGATTGCTTTTATATCCTCAATTAGTCGATAGTTAGTTTTGATATATTTCCTTAGGTTACTAAGTTCTATAGTTTAATTTTCAGTTACGGTTCTGAAGTTTGGGCATATGAGTTCAGACATACTAGCGTATGGAGCATCAGATGGAACACTAACTGTCTGCAATGTCTCCGAACCACCTTCTATAATCAAGCAATTAACAGGACACTCAAAAGATGTCACAGGTTGGATTAACTGGTATTGATTCTGTAGTCTTTTTAGATGCAAATACTTAGTTTAGAAACTCCTTTTCCAAGTAACACACTGTCTATAATTACTTAATTTTTATCTTCAAATGAGAATGGCCTAACATCAAACATCCTACATGATAAATACATCATTGCAACGTTAAAGAATCTTACTACATCCCTCAAGTTTATTATCTTTGTTTCTCTTACTTGTTTTGCAAGGTTCCAGGAATATCCCCACCAAAGTAGATCTTGTAACTGAAAAAACTTAGGAGTCAGAATTGGTCATCTTCCTTACATCTGTCCCCATTTAATCCGGAGTACTGCCATTGATATTTTTAAGGGATACATGAATACAACGACTGATAGGTTGTTTGTGTGGTGTGTTGATTGGATTAACTATAAATAGATGTAACTTCGCAACGAATTCATACATCTGTAGCATATATTTAAGAGTTTTTTTGCATTTTGGTGGGCAATCATGAAACTGATTACAAATGTTGGCTAAAAGTCTGTTCTGACAAATCAGCGACTAAACAGTTATCCTAAACAGCAAAAAGAAAAAGGGATGGCCATTAAATCAATGAATTAATGGAGCTTACGGAGAGAGGGTATTTTCGGTTTCTTTTCATTCTATGTGTTAGTAATGACTAATTAATAATTCTCAGATTCAGAATATACATTGACAAGGGTTACACTCAGGCAAGAACCATGAGAACCAAAGTTTTGGCAGAACAAAATTTGCAGAACCACTACATATGATAAAAATTTCCAAACCTTGGGTTCTCACCTAAATTTTTTTTTTAAGAAAATAATGGCATGAAGCTTTCTTCATACTCTCCTTCAGTGTAAAAAAGAAACACAATAAAAACTTGAACCCAGGAAATCACCCCAAGAACTAGTAATAAGATGATTTCTGTTTTGAATCTTAAAATTGAAGGTTGAAGAGCCCTAAAACCATAATAAAGAAATAAGTGTAAATGTAATACCTGAGAATCTTGGGTAGAGATGGTTAATTAACAGGTTTTAGACAGAGGTCATGATTGGAAAACTGTTGGAAAGTGAATAGACAAGGAAATCATGGTTGCGTATATTTATGTGTGTTGATGACGAAGTGGAAGACTATAACTAGGATGAACTTGGACGGTTTGATCAGGAAAAGATGAAAAATATAGAAATTTTAATTGATAATGATATTCTGGCAAATAGTCCCTTTTACCTTCCACTGTTGATTTCTTGTTACTGAAGCTGTCTCATCCGTTGTTCTGTTAGTCAATTTAATGGCAAGCCATTCTGCGAGGATTAAATTTCAGCTGCCATATTGCATCTCATTGTCATGTCTGGCCACAAAACTGTAATGGGGTCTATTTTAAGAACATGGAAAGATCAGACTCTAGTATACTGCAATCGTATTTTCTAGTGGTTAATGTGTAATGCTGTTCAAAGTTTAAATAAAAAATTTGTACAATAAGGCTCCTTTTTCCTTAGGCGACGGGGAACAAGTTTTCTAGTTTTCCTTGTTATATTTGCTTAGTAAAGTTAGTCAAATGAAAATATTGCTTAAAGTTAAAAAAAAAAAGACTAAAGAAAGTGGGAATATATTTACATATCGACCATTTTATATTCCTACCTTACAAGTATTTTCCAGATAACAATATATTAGCCTAGCAACCAGAGCCTAAGAACAAATTTAATGTATCTTCAGAGACATTTTTCGCACAAGAACTTGCAACTTCTTAGCTCTTACAAGTTACAACTTTATCTATATGTCTTAACTATGAATTTGTTATGTTATAAAAACTATGAATTTGGTATGAAATTGGTGGAGTATTATCATATATTAAAGCATCTATTGATTAATATATTTACATGAAAGTCTTTTTACTCTTTTGTTTGGGTTCTCAAATTTTCAATTTCCAGATTTTGACTTCTCATTGAGCAACCAGTACATAGCATCATCTTCAGAGGATAAAACTGTGAGAGTATGGGATATATCTAAAGGGTTATGTATACGAGTAATATATGGAGTCTCTGCGCAACTATGTATCCGGTTTCACCCTGTATGTACACCTAACAGTTCTGATTTGATACTTACAAATGTTAAACGTTTCACATATATGTATCCTTTCCTGTCTTGATGGTTTTATTTCTTTCCAGGTAAATAATAACTTTCTTTCAGCTGGAAATTCGAACAGAGAAATTAATGTAATGAAATACGCTTTATATCATATTTTTTTAATAGCACAGTTTTTACTTTGTGACATGCAGTATAGTTTCTTGGTTGTTTTTCAACTGACATTTTATTTTTCAACTTTTTATTTATATTCTATTTTTTTAGCACAAGTATTACCTCTCGATCACCCCTCCATCTTGTTGGAAAATTAATTGGGAGAAAACGAAGACAATAACTAATATTGCTATAATTAATAATAAATTCATGGATACTGAAACTGCTTTTGAAATGGTTACCAAAAAAAAAAATCATTATATTCCTAAGCAAACAAAATGATATATCATGAGCTGAGAAGCTATGTATCCAGTTAGGCGAGGATATGTATCCAGTTAGGTGCTTATCCTCGCAATAATTTTTCTAGGTTATGGTACAGTTTAATTGCATATAATGTATTGTATTTATCTTTTTAATATACTTGTTTTCCATGGTTGTTATTTATGTTTTGACTTTTTGAATACAAGGTGTTTAATTTCAGCACCGGGAGAGTTATTGATAAAGCAGTCTTTGATAGTGGGGTGACTGCTATGGACCATGACCACACTGGTCAGTTTATTTTCTGTGGGGATGCTCAGGTATGTTTGTGCTTATTCATTTCTCCTCTTTTCATCCCAAAGCTCGCTAAATATATCTCACAATATTTGCTTTGGATCTGCAGGGATCTATTTACACAGTCAAAATGAACTCTCACACAGGTCATTTATCTCGATCTCACCGTAATCGTAGTGGTAGCAAACAGAAATCTCCGGTCACAACGGTACAGTACAGAACCTTTTCTCTACTGTCACGAGGACCTGTGCTGTTGTCATTTACTAGAGATGGGAGTTTGTCTTATTTCAGGTCTGTCAAAAATGGCACTCCCATTAGCTGGAGATTTTAATCTGTTGCAATTATAAATTCTGGGAAACTTCTATCTTGCAGTGTTTCCTTGGAGATACAAGGTTACCTGACAATACGTTGCTCTCTTAGATTGGGTCCACGGTTGCACAGCATTCGTGCTTCCTTTTGCCCACTTCTTTCTCTTGAAAAAGGAGAATTTATAGGTTTGTACATCTACGCCTTACGTATATACAAAGTACTCCTCAGTTTACCATGTATGATGAGTTAATACTTTAATAAAAAAAAAAACACCGAAATAACTGTGTTTAGACATGGATCAAGAAAGGAAGTTCACGATTGTCCGAATATCGTATCATATGACTTCAAATGTACTTAGTTTTACATCCTCGCCTTTAATTGCTTGTTGATCATTCTGATATCGGTATATGTTTCCATGAAGTTGTTGGGAGTGACGATGCAAATGTCTACTTCTATGATTTAACACGACCAAAGCATCCATGCGTGAACAAGCTGCAGGTTTATTTAATATGCATATGAGGTTTTATTTCATTCCCAATGTCTTTCCTTGTCTTTTTTTTAAAAATATTGTACTGCAGGGTCACGGTTATTCAGTCGTAGGAATTGCATGGAATCATGGAGAGAATTTTTTGGCATCATCCGACTTTGGAGGCACTGTTATTGTTTGGAGGAGAGCAAAAACAAAGTAAAACTAATCAGGTTTCATGTAAACATTGAAGATGTGTGGAAGGATCTTTCTTTTTCTCTGTATCACACCACCATTTTTTTGTGAATTTTGTGTAAAATCTTAGCATGTTGAGCTGTAATTAGATGTACCAAAAAATAGGAATTTGAATGAAATGAAATCCATTCATTGTAATCAAAATTTTCCTTTCAATGCTATCTGAAAAGTTTTTCGGGTATAGCCTTTGTAAGTGATGATCTCCTTTTCTGTAATACAGACGGATCCTCTTAGCCCTTGGGGTTGGCCCCTGGACAGTTAAATAGTTTATAGTTGAACTCAGGAACACTGTCAAAATTCTCTACCTTCTAGTAAGTAATCAGTAATGATATGCAATGTTCTTCTTTTGGATACATTTCTTGTGGCATTAGTGTATGATTAGTTAATAAATGAAAGTGTGCTGAGCACAGGCTACTGGTTAATAATTTTCTACCATTATTGATGCTACCTTCTTTGCATTGTTAAGGATTTTTCCAGGGTAATTTTTCTTGTAACATGAGAGGGGGAGGGATTAGAGAAGAGAATCTCTAGCAAATAATCACCTTTTTAGTTCTCTACCTCATCTTTTGACCCAAGTCGTCGAGGATAGTTGGATTGAAGTGGCAACATATATAAACATCAACTGCGGGAGGATGACATGTATGAAGAATGCAAAACAAGTATGTATTAGATTACTTTAACAAGAAATTATTGTTCTGTAATTACAAGCTGGCATAATCATATGATGCCATTGCATATTCCTATTTACTTGTAGCTTAGAACTTGCTATGCTAAGATCACTTTCACCAACAGCTTCAAATCTCTTTAGAGCTCATCTTCTAGTGATTAACAAAAAATAATAACTAGATCATAACTCTTACGACTCACTGCTCAATGATCAAACAATATTTCTTTTAACTATAGAGATGCTCGAAACGTCCCCACCAATTTCTTCAAAAATCACCAATAAGTTCTTGTTAGGCTTCAACCAAGACCGAGGAATGTGGTACCTGAAATGTAAAAGATTTGCTTAAGGTCCAAAATAAGCATAGCATTGCCAGTTAAATATTTTTTAGGCAGCATTCAAATTGTTTAGAAGATATATACCACCGTTGCGTTGGTTGGCCACATCCTAGTTGGCAGAATCTAGGCCGATATGTACCAGCATAATTGCAGCCATTGCAATCACCATCGGAAAAAACAGTCCAGTATCTTCCAAGATTGTGTCCGTTGATCCATATTTGACCTTTTCCCATATTATGCATGTCTAAAGCCAAGGGATCCGTTCCTTTAGGTGCTTTAAAATAAGCCTGAAAGTTACAAGAGAATTACCATCCAATTCTAATATTTAACTCAAGCAAAATTTGAGAGTTAACTTGAAGACCAAGCTAATTATTATAGCACGTGACTGGCAAATTTCAATTTATTCAACACCAACTTGTCTTTTTATATTTTCTGCCCTGGTTTTGTCCCAACTTATGAGTGAGATATACTAGGTACGTTTGATTTTCAATTCCACTAATCTTGGAGTTTTTTGCGTTTATGGATATTCCCTTATTACAGTGAGGACAAAAAACAGAAAAAATAAATAAAAAATCAGAAGTATTCTTTTTTGTTACAAGTCTATCAATTCCAGTTCTAATTCATAATGCCTGAAACCTTTCAAGAAGTAGCAGAAGGAACTTTCAGATAGAAACTAGTTCCACCAGCACTCATAGAAAGAAGTAAGATGTTGCTTCTGCATCTAATTACATTTAAAAAGTCTTCCATTGTAGTCTAAGAAATATTATTAAAAGAATCATGAAACCTGAGATAAGCACCTTGCTGTCAGATACCAACTCTAAAATCTTTACTACAGATATCAATTCAACCAGTCTTGTGAACTTGGTCTAGCAGCCTATGTCTTATTAAAGCATAGCTATTACTCATACCTTATACCATGTGAGTGGCTGTGGTTTGAGTTCCGCCAAAGACCCTGTTAACCAATCAACAGATGAAATTCCACTGGGAGAAACTAGATTCATTGCTTCACCTTTGAGACCAGTCTACACAAAATTAAACACACTGTAAGTGAAAAGTTGACCCAAACTCTTAACGCATAACTTGATAGGAACTTTATTTCGTTACCTGGTAAGACCATTTTTCCCAAGTTAAGTCCGTTTTACCCTGGTCTAACCCGTTTAATACAACTGGTCCTAGGACTCCTGTGTTCCATGTCTCAAAGTGCGGCCCATTGTTCTTGAAGCAAAATAAAAAAAACAATTTTAGAAGGATAAATTTGCTTTTTTAAATCTTTTTTAGCATCAACACATGCAAGTTTAAACCACAGTTAATTCAGAAATGTGCTCTTTGCGATAATTCTTAGGCTCTTGAAAAATAGAACTACACTAACTGGTATATTATTTTCTTTACTAAGACGCTTATAGCGACTATCTATAAAGCGGTGAAGAACTAACTGGAAGTCCAACTGCTACACTAAGTAATGAGATTATGTTGATTCCAGCTTGCAAGTTGACATTTCCATTGTAAGTAAATCTTCGGTCTGTACGTGTCCCAAATGCAGACCCTGCAATTAAGATACCACAACAAACATTTACAAACTTTGAAGGTCCTGCAGCGTGCTTTTCTTTACCAGATTTTCAATTCTTACCTGATAAATGTCCATTGCAGAACACATGCAAAGCATGCCCTGCAGACTGCACACTGAGAGTAGGATTTTGGCCGTGGTGCAAAAAAGATTCAGAGGGGCTTATGTTGACACTGAAAATTCAATAATGTAAATGGTTTAGTATAAGTATTTTAACAAGTTTGAGACTAATATTTCAGGTCAGACTCACTCTCACCTAGTTTTGTACCAGAGATAGTCACTGGTATCTCTTGTGATATTTAACTGTTCCAATAAACCAATAACTGTGATCTCTGAATCAGTATCTCTTGACAAAACATCTTCATTAAATGTTCCCCATGAATGCAACTTCACATTTGTGGGCGACATTTGAGCTTCAGATGACTTAACTCCAACCTGACAGAGATAAATAAATTTGGTATTATTGTGATGAATGAAAAACAAAACCAATAAATACATATCTAGAACCAATGTTATAAACACATTAGATATGGTAATTAGTAAATAATTCTACGAAAAGTCGATGTTTATGCATTCTTGTTGTGAGATGACTTATATAATGAAGATAACGTGAAAATGAAAAGTGAAAACAAAGAAGCCCTGTCATTCTGAAAACAAAAATGATAGCTTAAGTCATTAGGATGATCATTTGAACTTACCTTTGCAGTGTTGAAGGCAACATTTTTGCAATCCGGAAGAATGCTAATGGACCAAGGAGGCAGATCGTACTGCATGTTATTAAATGTAACCCTTGCACTTGATTTTATATTGTAGTTTGAGAGAAAAGCTGCACAGCCTTCTGAGGAAGAAAATACATGTGCCTGAAATTCGTAAAGTGTTCTATAAATATACATGCAGAGTAGCAAATACCAATTCCTAACTGTCCAATCATTAGAGTTGCCCAGTAACAGCAAGAATTAGTTCTAAGAACTTGAAAATATCTTATTTTCTATAGAAAGCTATTTTAAACCATATGCAAATAACACACATGATTACAGCTGGCCTAGAACAATAGGATTTTGCAAGATGATTCTAAAGCACATTTTGCACGTATATTTACTTATGTCTTTCAATGTCCAAAAATACAAAGAAATACCTGTTTATAGGTCCCCAATGATGTCACAGTGGCATCTTCAGAAACTAAAGTTTTTTCACATAACTTGACAGCCTTGTGAAGCTCCTTCAGGTGATCATACTTGGGTTGCCTAATCAAACCTATATATATCTCATGCTGAATCAGTTATATGGAAAGTCTCGCAACAAGTAACTAACATAGCAAGTTATATTTTTTCTGATGCTAGAAGAAAAAGTACAAGTATATATCTTACCATATTCATCAATGGGAGCATCATAGTCATAGCTAGTAGTAATAAAAGGGCCACCAGCTGTTCTCCCAAAGTTGGTTCCTCCGTGATACTGTCCAGAAACAGCACGAACATAATTATGATTTTTGAAGACATATAAAGTGGTATAGTTCATGTACATAAATCCGTTAGCGGCAGAAGTAAATAATTAAGAACTTTTGACATCAATTGATACTACAATCATCGCGTATAGAATGCAACCGAAGTTCACTGACCATATAATAATTCACAAAAGATCCTCCCTTTTGAATAAATCGAGCAATAGCAAAGGCTAAATCTTCAGCAGGCCTCTGGTGGTTTGGAACACCAAACTCCGAAAACCTTCAAAGTGACAACTATTGAGCCTATTTAGTAATTCCATATTTACATATGACTAATAATAGTAGGAAAACTTACCAACCGGTCCAGGCCTCAGTCCACATTGTAGGTTTATAAGGCTTGTTTGGAGAGAAATAATCACAATAAAAGCCATTGCATGTGTCTATCTGCGACAATTAGAGTAATTTTAAAGCTCGGGACATACTTTTTCTATTACTGTATAAGTAAAGTTCAATTCAAAATTTTTGGAAAGCTTATAGTAATTCAAAATCAAATAGCAACTACACCCACCTTTCCATTAATAATGCCCTAGAAGAGCTTATATTATTTTCATAGTATGACATTTCGCATATCTCTAGCAGAATTTTTTTTCAACATGTCCTGCTTTGTATCAATTACTTGGAACATAATCAATGAGATTTCATGATGTGTATCATGTGTTGATCGTAAAATGAATAGGAAGCAGTAGCAAATTTTTAGAATCTACAAATATTGACCGCTCTATGTTTGTAACTCAAGTTACATATTGGTTTCTTTAAAGTACAATTGTATATCATACCACTGGATCCGGAGCATCATCTTCCTTGCACATAACCCAAGGGACTCCAGTTTCCAACTCCAGTGCCATGTTAGCTGCCCAGGTCATGTAAGAATGACCAGCAGCGCCAAATTTTTTGCTTTCCGGTCCGTACTCATTCTCTATCTGCATATATAATATATCAACTCCATTATAGTCCATAATTGTTTTATATATTTTTCAGCAGTAAGTTTTAAAATTAAAATCAAGGGAAGATTAGTCACTTTCGAATTTTATGATTTTCTTTATGAATAATTAATAGAGTCAGATGTATCTTTAACAATATATATAGAAAGTAAAGGAATTTCTGGAATTCAAAAGCTAAAACAATAAAAGCCATGCCTGAGAGAGGATAATAGGGCCACCTTGAGATTCAAACAATTTTTCATCCTTCATCATTTGAACAATTTTTTGTGTAAACCCTTGCATCGCTATCTGTAAACACCAAACCTGAATATAATATATATAGAGATATGCAACTTGTACATAGTAGCATAGTATTATCAAAATATACTAAGTAAGGCTGTGAGTCAAAAACAGAACCTTGAAAGGTTCATTGTCCGTTCTGAAGCTGATACCAGGAACATACTTTAACCAAACAGGAAAACCCCTGTAAAAATATAGGTAGTTACATTATCTGTCGAAAAAACTTCCATATTTTTTAGTTTAACTCCGAAATTCGGAAACAAATACAGTTACACAATAGAAGATTTTTTTTTAAAAAAACCACTATTTATTACCCAAAATTCCATTCTCCACAAATGTAAGGTCCAATTCGAAGATGTAAATATAGCCCTGCTTTCTGGACCAACTTAATGAACCGAACCAAATCATACCTTCCCTCAAAGTTATACTATAAAACCAAAAACTGAAACTCATTAACTCATCAGAAAGAATCAGATACATTCTAATAAAAGAAAACTTCACTTCTATTCTCCCAAAATAACAAGTCCCATTGTGCATTTTTTTTTTCAAAATTTTAGAAATGAAAACATTAACAAGCCTAAGAAAAGAATAAAGCCCTTTTTGTGGAAATGCTGACAGTCATAAATATAACTCAAAGGAGTAAATAACAAAGCATACATATATAATATACTTACATTGCCAGGTGAAGGTTCATGCACATTCCAAAAAACATATGTATCAATAGCATCCAATCCACCAGCTTTAGCCTTTTGTATAAGATCTTCCCACATCTACAAAACACCCATTTCTTTTTCATTAGTACATTTCAAGAAAATAAATCATTTTTTCCCCAAGAACCCATTTTTTTCATATACCAAGATTCATTAGTACATTTCAAGAAAATTAATCATTTTTTCCCCCAAAAACCCATTTTTTTATATATCAAGAAAATGAAAACCCAATACTGATTTTTTCAGAAACCCCATTTGTTTTTCATCAATGCTTATCAAGAAAATGAGAGAGAGAGAGAGAGAGAGAGAGAGAGAGAGAGAGAGAGAGAGAGAGAGGGAGAGAGAGGGGGAGAGAGAGAGAGGGAGAGAGAGAGAGAGAGAGAGAGAGAGAGAGAGAGAGAGAGAGAGAGAGAGAGAGAGAGAGAGAGAGAGAGAGAGAGAGAGAGAGAGAGAGTACTTCAGGAGTGCTTCTTGGATAATGTATGGAGCCAGAAAAAAGAATCCTTCTTTGTCCATTGATGACCAAAGCTTTCCTATCATATGTAACACTGCAATGTATGAGCTGAATGCATAAATTCAACACCAAAAACATCAGAACACATTTGGAAGCTGAACCCATTTGTGTTTTCTCTCTCATTGTTTCTAGAGAGAGAAAAAGATTCCAGAGAGAGAGAATGAAGGAGACTTTGTGTTAGTATGGAGAACAAGACAAAGTGTAAGCTTATATTTGTGGGCAGCAAGAAACTGGCACCACTCTCACTCTGCAAAAAGCAGAGCTATCAACTCATATAATTTAGCTATATGTGCCTTGCAAGATGTCTTCATATTTTTGGGCAGCAAATAATTAGCCTTTTATTAATTGCTCCTATAATGTTTTAAAAAATTTATCATTCGAAGAAATGTAATTTTTTTTCACTCACTAGTAACAAGTTAATAAGTTTCGGATTTTCTATTTTTTGCTACCGATGCGATTCGAACTTTTAAAATCTCGATTTCGAGAAAATATGAAATAGTTGGATAACAAATCGATGATTTATCGTATTCATGTATGGAAGAAATAATGTAAACCATGTCGATGTTACATTGTTCTTTTTATTAAAATGTTACAAAAAAATTTACATTCGATGGATTCGAGAATTTAAAATTTGTAATTTCCCCACTTTAGAACAGAATGTTACTTGCCATAACGCCTACGTTACAAAACCATCATTCAACTTTTTCACAAAAGTATTGTGAAAATGAAAATCACATAAAATGTGTGAATCACTTATACCCAACCAAAATAATGATACGATTTTACTTGTCAAAATGGTATGGTTGCCCTATATTTTTAAATTTTTACGATCGATCATATATATACTAAAAATGTCAAAATGATGACAGAAGCTAGAAATCGTTACACATTTTTAATAATAATCGATTAGATCGATGATATTCATATTATCATTTTTAATTGAATGCGTAATAATTTAAAATTATAAACTAGCATAAAAACCCGTGCGAGGCACGGGTCGCTGTTTTAAATTATATTTTTAAATTAAATTATGCATGATCAATGTCTTTCAAAGTACTCCATGTGATTGATTTTAATGGAATTTTGCTTGTTAATGGCACATATGCTATTATTGTGTACTTATTTAAGTATGTTCAAGTTTGTAATCTAAAAATTAATATGAGTAATATTGATAATAGTCATGTTAGTTTTTCTTTTTATTAGTCATATAATAGAATTCGAGTGTTTTATAGGCATCGTCTAATTAAGAAGATTTTTCAGAACACTTACAATACTAAATTGTTCTTCCACTTCTTTGAAAATGATACATCCATTTAGTTCGATCTCCAATAATATTCAAGATACAAACTAAATAGGCTTCAAGATATTGCATTTTGCGAATGTAGGTTTTACTCTTGATATTAATCAAAAACTTCGTAAATCTTCAAATATTCTACTCTGGCCTTGCGCTTTCACTTCTTAAAACTATCTTTCCAACTCTTTCATCTATTTTCTTCTAATTTCTTCATTTTAAGCATCCTTTGTCCTTTACTATTCCTCTGTCCGCTAGACTTGTAAAACACCAGATAATTCTAATTGACTGAGTAAATATATCTTATGTAACTACAAGTTTATTATTGGATTCTAATTGATAGACCAAAGACTTGAATGAGTTTGTTGAATTACGAGTCTCTAGCTAGATTTACTTATTTTCTAAAATTTATTATAATTTTTTAATTGATATTTTAATTATTTAAAAAAATTTAAAATTTTTACCTTTAATTAATTGTGTCTTGGTAAATAAATATTTGATAAATCAATAAATTCGTCAAATGAATAATTTGTATAGTTCTAAATATTGACATCGATAGAGAATAATATTAATAAATGATATAACATAATATACTATAATCCAAATCAATAAATGTAAAAATAAAATATAGCCAAAAATTGTTAATATGTTATAATAATAAAAATATCAAAATTTGTTTCACTCAAGTAATGCATGCACACGCATCTATAATGTGTATGATTTAAAACACATGAGACTAAGAGCCTATTTGGCAACGGCTTTAAGTCGGAGGTTAAAGTCATTTTTTACTTTAAATCAAAAAATGTCTATTTGTGTAATAAGTCAGAAATTGACTTAAAGTTAAAAAAATAGCTTAAAGTCAAAAGTTGGTAGGAGGTACTTTTTTGAATGACTTATTTTGTTTTGAGAATTTTATTTGATTAAAATTAATATCATCATTCAAATAGATAATTTATCAAATTTATTTTTATGTTTACATTTTTAACTATTCATTAGTCACTCATAATATAATATTATTCAAATAGATATTGACTTAAATTTTTTACTTCACTATGATTTAGTGATAGAAAGATGTGTGAATTAAATTGGTGACCCTATGAATATTATGTTGATTATTATTATATTATTATTATTATTTTAAAGTTTAATTTAGCTCCAAATTTATTTACAAATGTATTACTGTTAAGACATTAACATATTACGTGTATGATTTATAAACACATGTGACATTGTGGCGTAGTGGCAAGAGCATGCATAAGTTACTTGATAGCTTCCCATGAACAACACTTTTTTTAATAAAAATGTGTTGGTGTTTTACCTAAGTTTAATTTAGTTCCATAGTTATTTACAAATGTATTACTCTTAAACGACATTCACTTATTATGTGTATGGTTTGAAAACACATGTCACATTGTAGCGTAGTGGTAAGAGCATGCCTAAGTTATTTGGTAGACTCAAGTTCGATTCTCATGAACAACACATTTTTTAATAAATATTAAACATGAGGGCAAATTGGTATTTTCATGTGCATTAAAAAATCTCACATTTTCTTCTTGTGTTGGCCTATTATATATATAGGGTCTTGTTCTAATAGAAACTAACTTAGAATAGAAACTAGAAACTAAACCTAAATTAAATATTTCAAGCTAATCTAATGACCAAATTAGGGGTACTCCAATACAAAAAACGTTTAAAATTATTGTCTCTATTTAACAAAAATATAAAAAAATTAAAAAAAAATTAAAAAAAAGTTACTGTTCACGTGATGACGTGGCACATGAACAGTAACTTTTTTAAAAAAATTTATTTTTTTTTATATTTTTGTTGAATAGAGCCAAGAATTTTAAACGTTTTTTGTGAAGGTGCCCCTAGCGGGGCCATTAAAATAAATGAAATATAATTTATTTAGCGTAGGTTTCTAGTTTCTATTCTAAGGTTGGTTTCTATTTGAACGCTAGCCTATATATATAATAGATATGTGTGGCATACTACATGTCACTTTGCCCATCATCATCGGACAAAATGGAAACTTCGCAAGAAAGACTTTTAACCTGTGTTCTCAGAACCAACCGGACCGGGCATCGAACCGGAAGCCCACTGGTTACTGGTTCGATTGGTTCAACCGGCTCGACCAGTGGTTCAACCGGTGTGACGTCATAATTATGTAATATATAATTATATATATTTAATATTATATATATATATATATATAATTATATATATTTAATATTATATATATATAAATAATTATATAAATATATAATACAATCTGAAAATTATGAATAAATTTTGTAAAAAACTGGTTTTTTTCTCATAAACCGGTTTTTTTCTCATAAACCGGTTTTTTTCAGATTGTACCGGTTTTTTTCAGATCTCATAAACCAATTTTTTTAAATAAACCGGCCACCGGTCCGGTTCGGTACCGGTTTTGTCCGGTTTTTGGCCGGTTCTGACCAGTTCTGAATAGGAAAACCGGAGTACTGGTTTTTTGGGTGAACCGAACCGGACCTGCCACCGGTTAGCGGTTCGACCGGTCGAACCGGCCGGCCCGGTCTGGTTTGGTTTTAAAAACATAGCTTTTAACTTGAATATTTTTGTGCTAAATTTTTGTACTCAAGTTAACATCAATATTGCTTTTGTTTCTATGGAACACATAATATGTTATTCAAAGGTGACCTATTTGGGAATATAAATTTACTCCCTAAACAAGTTAAGCACAAACACAGTATAATATGATAGATAGCTTTAAGTAGTTCTGTTAATTTATTGCAACTATGTTGATTCTGTTCTTTTCAGTATTCTTAATAATGATAAATTAATACTAATATTTAAATTACGAATTTTTCTAAAATCTCAATATATTATGAATGGGATTTACGAGAATTAGTAATATATTCCAACGCTCTCCCTCATTATGGCCTAGCTGGACATCCTTCATGGGAAACTCGTTTTTTGGGTATATTAGGAGTACATATGAAGATTTTTTTTTTATCGTATTTCAACACTAATAATAACAATGATTTGAATTTGTGAATGGAAACATGGTTTGACAAAGAAAGCAAGTATTGATTGTTTGAATATAATGATCTTGTTTGGCTTACCTTATTTTTCAAAAATAACTAATTTATTTTGGAAAAAAGTTAAAAAATATGTACTTTTTTTGAAATAAGTAACTTATTTCTGCAAGAAAATGAATGTTAAACTCACCATACACAATTTTTTCAAAAAACAAGTATATAAATACAAATTTTTTTTTTTGAAATAAATAACTTATAAGTCATAAATAAGGAACCCAAACATAACCAATATAAATATTTATTTGACCTTTCTCTAATATCTTAAAATTTTAAAGTCATTGATTACTTAACATTGATACCTTAACATTGATAAATTCATGCACCAATGACCCAACAATCCAAAAGAGATATACATTGTTATGAATGGAAAAATTGTTGAGTTTGTAAAGCAATATAGTCATACGATTATGATTGTGTATGAGTGTAACTGTGTACTAGTGAAAGTGATAATGAGAGAAAATGTAAAAATGAAGCATAGGATCCTTCCTCTTTATTCTGGTTGTTTTGGAGTTCTTTATCTCGCGGAAACGTTGGCATGCATGAATAAAATTGTGACCCACAAACACACTATAAGACACCCTTCACATTATGGTCACACATGTGTCTTGAACATTGTTCGTTCTTTTTTTCTGAAATTCTTGTGACTTGTGGGACTGCCCACTCCCAGTAAGGTCATGATATCGAGTTATGTTGGGTTGTCATGCTAAATTATGTTGTGTGAGACAACATTCCATGTACTCGACTCGACTCTGCTCGTTTATAAGTTTAATCGAAACTCGAAAGATAATAAGTTATGTTCCCATCTAAAATTCAACTAGTTTCATCATTCGAAGCTAAGTGGCTTGGCCAATACCTGAGGACAATAAAAAAAAACATCTATTGGTTTCCAGTTGTTCATTACAATTCATTCTTTACATCCAGCTAGCTCTGATCTCACTATATTGCAATAGAATACATCAAAGAAAAGAAATAATTTCATTTAGTAAATGGATTGGTGGGTACTCAAAAAATTTGCTTTCTATACCCACTCTAACACTAACACATATTTAACAATCGAGATTAATGTCATGGTTTGGTTGGCTGGTTGATAATTAACTGTTAGGAATAGTGTAATAATTTGGTTGGTTAGGTAAACCTAGGAAGGTCATCTTTTGCATAATAAAATTCATGGCTTTTTGGAAGTAAGCCATTAATAATAATAGCATCTGAAAGGGAAAGAATAAAAAAGGAATTCATGGATCATCGATTGATGAAATTATTAATACCAACCAAATTTTCAATAGAAGAGACAGATCAAAAGGCATAACATGTGACCTCAACAAATCAACCATGAATCAACATATTTTGTTTTGGGTCACATTTCTTAAATTTATGTTTTTCTCTACCTATTCCACCAGCCAAAGCTATTATGTAAGCAAAAGATCTAAAAATTTAAACTCAATAAACAAAGGAATTCAAATAAATTCAAGAAAAAACAACCAAACTATTCCAGGGTATGCAAAATATTCTTCACTTCTTTAATATAGCATCTCCAGAACAGCGTGCAAGCTAATTCTTTGTTTTCTGTTTGTTTTCGAGCAATAGGTTCACAAGCTTTACTTGGCTCAATGTTTCTTTATGAATTGATTATTTTTTGTTAAAATTCTTTCTTTGTAAGTAAGATAAAGATTTGCTACAGATTGAAGCGAAGTTAAAGAATCACGCCTCAATTAATCCTAGTCCATCTATCGCAAAACTGTTGCATGTATTCTTTATTTTGCAGACAGACGAAATTTTAAAAGATCGGTGATGTCTCTTCGAGAAGAATCTATTAGGTTAATGTCTCATACGTTAATGCTAATATTTTATTCTTCAACAGCCTAGAGAGCTTGGGATGGAAAAAACTGGAACATTATTTTCCTATATAAGTTAAGTACATAAGCCAAATAAAGCTTCTGTACTAACTTGCCTTTGTTTGAATTTTTTTAAAACTTAATCTGCAAGGACCAGCAGAGGGTAAGGAATCCATGTTCCTATGGCGAATAATAAAACCTTGAGCAATACAAGTAACAGGTTTCTGTTTGGATGCTCTTGAGGTGACTGCGTCTATGCAATGTCTTTTCAATTCCTTATCAGTAATGGAGTTTGAATCAATTTATAATTTATTCTAAAGAAAAAAAAACCAGAAAAGAAAAGAAAAGTGGTACCGGGTGGAATTTTCTTGATGCCCAAGGAAACATGTAATAACCTTTAAATCACAATCCAATGTTAATTAGAAAAGACCCCACTAGTCTATCTATATATATATATATATATAGACACCCTCCCTTAACAGGAGTACACAATACACTATCGTATATCCATATATTGTTATTACAGCAAGACAAGGGTTTTGAGTTTATAAGGTGAAGAAAAAAAAACAATGGCAATGGCAGCTGGTAACAGGTTTAACCCACTTGATCGAGAACTAATCACTTCTTATCTCAAGCCATTGATCTTGGGAGAACAACTCCCTTGTGACATTATCAAGTTCCGAGAGGTCTACGGTCCCTCTTCTGATCCGTGGACTGTTTTTGATCTCAATGATCAATCTTCTTGGTTCACCTCCCCTGACATTAAAGACACCGAGAAGTTTATGTTTGCTTTCACCAGGTTGTTGAAATTATCAAGATCAAACAGTGCTAATTCTAAAAACACTTCCAAGAAGGCAGGTTTTGGGACTTGGGTTGACAAGACTGTCCGGGATCAAATCGTGGATGGTGATGATGTTATTGGAGAGAAAAGGTATTTGGTGTTTGAAATCAAGGACATTGATTCTGCTGTTGGGGTTGGGTTTGATTTGAGGCAAGCTGGTTCATATCGGATGCATGAATATAGCTTAAGTGGGGTGAATGCGGGTTTGAATTCTGCTGACAGTATAGTTCTTTGTAAAATTACGTATGACTCTGCAAAGAGATGCCAAATAAGTGGTGGTAAATTCCAAAAGAAAAAAGAAAGTATCAAGAATCTTGAGGGAAGTGGCAGTACTGTAACTGCAGAAAATCCGAATGTGATTGATAGTGGCGGTGGTGATAATCTTGATGAAAGAAGGACTTCAAATTCTGAAAGTTTGGCTGTGATGAATAGTGATGTTGGTGACTGGTGTGCTGCTTCTCAAGATAACAATGGTGTTGAAGAGGTGGATGACTTTGAGTACGATTTCACTTTTGATGATGACCTAGCTAATTACGATTTCAGTTTGGATGATCTAGGTGGATTCGACACAGATGGGATGACGGCGACGGCGTGTCTGGATTCCAATGAAGAACAGGAGCTACTTGAAGACAACATGACCAGCAAGTTTGGGAAAAGAAAGTTTGAATTGGAGGACAATTTGTACCAGGCTAAGAAGATGTGCCTTGAGTAATTTTTAGCATCAGGCTGAATAATGTTTCATATACTTTTCTTGTTGCTTATATTTAATTTTTTCATTTAGAAGGGTATCGCGTTTGGTACCAATCAGACCCTCAATTGTTTTAATCTACGTTGAATTCCTATAATATATGAACTTGTTATTAGTCTCCAAATACTTTAACAATAGTCCCATCACCACCATTCAGGGAATATATTCGCATATAAATCCAATTTGACCAACATGCTCCTTTAAGGAAGTTACTGATGATAGATAGGGATTCTGCAGCATGTAAATCTGTTTGCATATGGATAGAAAATATTCCTACTAATTAGTTTAGTAGGAAATAAAGATGAATGAAATTTTTTAATAAAACTTTTAAAATATTAAAATTTTAAGTGAATTAAGATTTTAAAATTTTTGATGCCTTTCAGGAGTTGGTTTTTTTTTTTTTTTATAAAATGATTGTCATATCGTTCAGTTCGAATTTTCACTTTAAAATAATTTTTTCCATTTGGTTTTTATATAAAATCATTATCAAACGGTTTAGTTTAGTTCGATTTCTACCTAAAAATCATAATTAAATTCCAATTTCAATTTGGTTTAGGATTTGCATAAGCGGTTAATATAGGGTTTAGGATTGAAACCCTCGGAGATTTCAAACAATCAGTTGCCTCTGTAGTCTGTCTGTATCATCTCTCCAGGTAATAAGCTTTGTGGCTGTTTGAATTATACATACATACATACATACATATTTGCTGTATTTAATTAATGGCGTCTGTGTTAAAGAAACTGGAATACTTGTCACTTGTTAACAAGGTGTGTACGGAACTTGAATCTCATCTGGGGTTTTGTGATAAAATTTTAGGTGAATTTATAACTGAATTAGGTCGTCATTGCGAAAGTGTGGATGTTTTCGATGCTAAATTGAAAGAAAATGGTGCTTGTATGCCTGATTATGTTGTGCGTACTTTGTTTACTGTAATTCATGCTATATTACCGCCTCTCAAGGAATTGGACACAGTGATTACGTGCCGAGAAAGAGAAGAAGATGACAAGAAGAAGAGATTTATTAGGGTTAGGGACAGGTCATGTAGGGGCAGAGATAGAGGAGATGATGAGAGGAGGAGACGTAAGTATGATGGAGATGTGGATAACAAGGTACGACCTGGTGAACCCGAGTTGTCTCGGGTTTATAAGGGAAGGGTGCGAAGAGTGATGGACACTGGTTGTTTTGTTCAGCTGATTAATAATGAGTTTAGGGGTAAAGAGGGGTTGGTTCATGTTTCACACATGGCGACTAGGAGGAGGACCAAGGATGTTGTCAAGCGGGATCAAGAGGTGTATGTCAAGGTCATATCGATTGCGAATGATCACAAGTTGAGTTTGTCCATGAGAGGTGTTGATCAGAATACAGGTCAAGATTTGCTGCCTCTCAAGGAGAATAATAATTTGACAAATCCTTCAAGATTGAGGTCTACTGCCCTTTCTGGGATCAAAATTATTGATGATGATGATGATGATGCTCGCCGACCCTTAAAAAGAATGAGTTCGCTCGAAAGGTGGGAGGCGCAGCAGATGATTGCTTCTGGTGTTTTAAGTGTAAAGGAGCATCTCAGGTTTGATGATGAAACAGATGGTCTCCTCTACCAAGAGGAAGGTGCTGAGAAAGAGCTGGAAATCGAGATGAACGAGGATGGACCAGCCTTTTTAAACGGCCATACCCGATATTCTATGGACATGTCACCAGTTAAAATATTCAAAAATCCTGTGGGATCATTGAATCGTGCAGCAGCCCTTCAGTCAGCGCTTTTTAAGGAGAGGAGAGAAGTGACGGAGCAGCAGCAGAAGACCATGCTAGATTCTATCCCAAAAGATCTTAACAGACCCTGGGAAGATCCAATGCCTGAGTCGGGTGATAGGTATCTAGCGCAGGAGCTGAGGGGTGTTGGTTTATCTGCATACGAAATTCCTGAATGGAAGAAAGATGTTCTCGCTTTCGGGAAGAGGTCAAAGCTGTCCATACAAGACCAGAGGAAGAGTTTACCTATTTATGGATTGAAGAATGAACTGGTACAAGCAGTGCATGACAATCGGGTTCTGGTTGTTATTGGTGAGACAGGTTCAGGCAAGACGACACAAGTGACACAGTACCTTGCTGAAGCAGGTTACACTACCAGTGGTAAAATTGGATGTACTCAACCTCGTAGGGTGGCTGCGATCTCTGTGGCTAAGAGAGTGGCTGAAGAGTTTGGTTGTTGTGTAGGGGAGGAAGTTGGGTATGCCATTCGATTTGAGAATTGTACAGGTCCAGACACTGTTATTAAGTACATGACTGATGGTATGCTTATGAAAGAGATTCTTAGCGATGAAAATTTATCTCAATACTCCATTATAATGCTTGATGAAGCGCATGAGAGGACAATACACACGGATATTCTCTTTGGGCTACTCAAAAGGCTAGTGAAAAGACGAACCGACCTTCGTTTGATCATCACATCTGCCACATTGGATGCTGAGAAATTTTCAGCTTATTTCTTTAATTGCAATATATTCACCATCCCTGGAAGAACTTTTCCTGTAGAGATACTGTATACTAAACAGCCAGAAAGTGACTACTTAGATGCAGCTGTGACTACAGTCATGCAGATTCATTTGACAGAACCCGAAGGAGATATCCTTGTCTTTTTGACTGGTGAAGATGAGATCAATCATGCATGCCAGTGCCTTACAGAGAGGATGAAAGTGTTGGGCAAGAATATACCTGAGCTAATCACTTTGCCAGCCTGTGCTAGTTTGCCCAGTGAGATGCAGTCCAGAATATTTGATCCTACTCCTCCAGGAAAGAGGAAAGTGGTAGTTGCAACCAATATTGCTGAAGCTTCTCTGACAATTGATGGGATTTATTATGTCATTGACTCTGGATTTGCAAAGCAAAACGTTTACAATCCTAAGCAGGGGCTTGATTCACTGGTCATAACTCCTATCTCGCAAGCATCGGCAAAGCAACGAGCTGGACGTGCAGGACGAACTGGGCCAGGTAAGTGTTACCGCCTGTACACAGAGAGTGCTTTTCACAATGAGATGTCCCCCACCTCTATACCTGAAATTCTGAGGATAAATCTCGGAGTCACTACTCTGATTATGAAAGCAATGGGCATAAACGATCTACTATCATTTGATTTTATGGACCCTCCTTCTCCTCAAGCTCTAATCTCTGCCATGAAACAGTTGTATAGCCTTGGAGCTCTGGATGAAGAGGGGCTTCTCACTAAATTGGGTAGGAAAATGGCAGAATTTCCAATGGATCCTCCCTTATCAAAAATGCTCCTTGCTAGTGTAGATCTTGGTTGTAGCGATGAGATTCTGACCATTGTAGCAATGATTCAAACTGGAAATGTATTCTACAGACCTAGAGAAAAGCAAGCTCAAGCTGACCATAAAAGGGCCAAATTTTTCCAGCCTGAAGGAGATCATCTTACCTTGCTTGCTGTATACGAGGCCTGGAAAGCTAAAGGATTTTCTAAACCATGGTGTGTTGAGAATTTTATCCGATCTACATCATTAAAGAGGGCTCAAGATGTGCGGAAACAGCTCCTTTTCCTCATGGATAGGTACAAATTGGATATTGTGAGTGCTGGGAAGAATTATTCGAAGATAAGAAAGGCCATTACAGCAGGATTTTTCTTCCATGCAGCTAAGAAGGATCCGCAGGAAGGATATCGAACTCTAGTGGATAATCAACCAGTTTACATCCATCCCGGCAGTGCTCTTTTTCAACGACAACCCGATTGGGTCATCTACCAGGAGCTGGTTTTGACAACAAAAGAGTACATGCATGGAGTTACTGTTGTTGATCCCGAGTGGCTTGTTAAACTGGCACCCAGATTCTTCAAAGTAGCAGATCCTACCAAAATGAGCAAAAACAAACGTCAACAACGTATTGAACCTCTTTACGACAGGTACCATGAGCCTAATTCTTGGCGTTTGAGCAAAAGGCGTGCTTAGTTTGTGTTTTCCGAAGAACGGAATAACGGAATGCAGTTATCTTGTTTGTTTAGGTTGTCTCATGACTGGTAGTTGATATCAAACTTCTATAAAATGATAGTAATACAATATTATTAGCTTTGAACTTACTACATTGTTGTGGGTAAGTGAGCGTGGTATGAAATCCTTGAAAATTTGTAATTTTTGAATGTGAAGATGAAATATATGCCATATATGATCAGACAACTAATACAAATTACTATATATGAATGTGATTTTCAGGGGTAAATACCCCTTTATATGCGGATATATCCTTATGCACAGTAGTATAGTACTAAGAGTACATCAGTACATTTTAAGTATCTGTGGATCACCAGTAAGACGACAATTATGAGCTGAGATCACTATAATTCACATGAAAGGTGTGTTGTGTTACGAGTCTATGACAATCATCATTTTACGGGAGTTTGTTTCTTGTTTATCTGGCTTAATAAAATCTCAACAGTTTTGTAGTTTCTACTTGACTATTCATAGTTTATTTGGGGGTTTTATATCAACGTGGCCACTCCGTTCGTCAAAAACTATCACTTAACCCACCATTCTCATCGGGATCTCATTTAAACCACTAAACTAAGAAAATATATCACTTGTCCCACCATTCTTTTCAGGGAGTTTCTCTCAATGTGATTGAAAGCCCGTTTCTTAAACTCAGGTACTGTATAAATTTTACAATCAATAGTCTTCTATTTTAATAACTAAAAAACTAGTTTGATATATTTCTTGCATATGCCACATGATTATTGTGTTTACAATGTACATAAAGATGCATGGGTAAGGAGTAAAGGGGTGTTCTGCAGGCTATTAAGAAACATAACGCATGTTACTTGTGGCCGACTAAACCATAATTAGGTCTGACAATCGTGTCGTTTCGTGTATCAATTATAATTAGTAGAGCACAAATGTATCAATTATATAAGTTGCATAAAAACGTAAGTAATATTTCCTCATCCCTTTGATTTACTTGAATTTAAAGAAAGATTTTTGAAATATTAATATGAATTGTACTGATACTAGTACTGGTTGACAGAGGATGACTTTTTGTAAAAATTTTAAAAAAGTAAATATCATCAAGATGAAAAAAAAAGTTTTCGTGACAAATTTTTCAGCAAGAGGTCCATCAAAGACTATACCCAGATACCGTGTAACTGTAGGTTTCTTTTCTTATTTAGTTAATTATTCTATCTTATTTGATTATATGGATTTTGATTATTGGTCAAATAATTTGTTCGCAGCCTGACGTGGTTGCTTTGGGTCACATTTCTTAAATTTATGTTTTTCTCTACCTATTCCACCAGCCAAGGCTATCTCAATAAACAAAGGAATTCATCGCTTTAGTTCTTTCCCACCTGCAGCACACTTCAAATTATAAGTCCATGGCAAACTTATTTTAAGGACTTATTGACTTATTTTCGGGTAAAAATTTTATATTTAAATAATTTTTTTTATACAAATATTTAATGTATGTTTGAGATTCAATAAGTTGGAAAATAAGTTGGAAAGTTAGTAATCTTAACTTTCAACTATAAGTTGACTTATTCTGGAAAATAAGTTCCCCAAACACCCTCAACTTCAACAGAAATCCAGCGTAGAACACTAGAACTTCATATAGGATTTCAGAAAAAAACGAGAAAAGCTGGAAACGAACATATGAAGTTACTTATCACACTCAGCAATCCACATGGTACCGATGGTTATAATCTAAAAACTACAATATCATCTGTATGAACTCTAAAGAGCAAAGAGTGTCCCCAGGAACGAAATAAGAACTAGTATGCTTAGTTCAATAAAATTTCCCCAAGTTCTTATATTGCGATGAAGACAATTTTTCTTTAATCACATCAAAAGTAAGCCTCTCACAGCTAGAAAAGATGTCGTGGCTGTCGTCCCAGATTACATCTGGCAAGACTAATAGCATTTGCATAGGTGACCCAACAAATTCGGTTTCAAGCAAAAAGAATAAAAACGGAAGAAGGGATCTCTAAGAAAAGTCGAAGCTGCATAAGGCAAAAGCCACTGCTAAACAGCTCGTTAAATATATCACCATTATCTACTCAACTCTGTCCAGTGGTTATTGGTAAGAGAAACGTTCAAGTCACTTGTTAAAAAGATCAACTAAATTGTTCTTAAACCTAAATTAATCACACATGTTATGAGAGCTACATTTTCTTATCCTGACCTGAAAATGTGGTCCATAATATGTTTGGTTAGGGGTTTAATTGGTTAAAATGGGATCATTTCCCACATAGCCCATTAAAGTTCGAATCGTTCAATTTCCATTTTCCCCTAACAATCAAATCGCCCCAATGATATTTTCTGACCACAGGTTACCAATTCTCCCAGCACTTACATTTGACGTTTCTGACATATCAGCAACTGAAACACCATGAGCATCTGGGGTTCCCTCAATAATAAGCCCTTCCTAATTGACAAAAGATTAGATGATTAGCAGTCAGAAAACTCGATATTAACCAACTTAAGCTGCCAAAACAACGCTACAACACTGAAACTCTCGGGGAAGAACATCAAGCAACATTCTTTGATGACCAACCTTTGCTAGATATAGGTTCCAGTGGTCATGATCCTCCTTCTTGGCTTTTCCAACTCTTTGCTATGTGCTGAATTCTTGTCCAAGGCCTTAATGACTTTCAATTGTCTGCCCTTGACAATAACACCCACACCAGCTACAGCACTTGCTGCCGAAATTGCAGCATCAGCTGCTTCTATTGTTTTAAACTTGAGAAATCCAGTTCCTTCTGGACGCCTGCACAAATGAATGACAAAAAATACTAAATTTAATTAAACGTACAAGATGTAAAAGAATGTGCACAAAATAGATCCGTACTTTGTGACATGATGAAGTACTGGGGAAAAGTACTGCACTTCACCAAATCCCGAGAAACGTTGTTTTACTTCTTCAGTACTAACATCAAAAGGAAGATTGCAAATAAAAAGTGTTTTCTGAAGATCTTGTTTTTCAGATTCACTTTTTCCTGTGTTGCCAGGTTTCGTATCATGTGCTAATTCAGTCGCCCCATCAACTGACTTCCTGGCAACGGTCATGGTACCAGTATCCGTTTTACTCTTAGGCATATGTGCCTCTATAGAAGATGATGCTATTACGGTGTTGAGAACTTTTCTTGCAACATCTGCCTCCTCGTCAAAATTAACATCTGTTTTTTCTTTCTCCGTTATGTCGGATTCAACTGGAACATCACCATGATTAGATTCCTCAAGTATCTCACCACTATCAATATCATCATCCTCCATATCAGAATCCATATCATCATCTTCCTCATCACTTCCACTCTGCCCTGTATATCATACAAATACAGTTTAGTCCATGATTCCTCTGAAAGACAGACTAGAGAAAGGAAACCGTTGCAGAAGTAGATGTAGTAATTTGGCAGAAACACATCCCTCTTAACTACACTCTTAGGACTGGTTCAACCAACAGAAAGAAGCTTTGCCATATTAATATACTACTACCGACATAAAATTGAAGTGTAAATATTCTGAGTTATTGACAAGATCAAAACTATATTATCTACCACCAAGTTACCAACTACAGATGAGTATTATGTGGGACAGGAGCAAATAGGAATCATGATGAGTTAGCAGCTCCGGTCTAGGTAATTGGTCATTATTTTGTGTTTCATTTATACTAATTCCTTTCTCCCATTTCTACAGGATTTTGAAAAGATTACATCGCTAGGTACTCACTACATAATTGACAGGACTTAAGTATTTAATCATGATAGATAAGGAGCACTAATAGCACAGAAGATGCTTTTTAAACTTGTGAAAAATGAACAGCTACTAACAGCAAGATTACCTTCTTCTGAAGCAGCCAAAGGCTGAGTCGCTTTAGTGGCATAAAGCTTTTTTGGAATAGCCCAATCAACAGCAATGGGTCTTCCACCAAATTTAGTGCCATTGAACTTCTTGATCGCCTGGAAATGGGAATCAATAAATTGTCAAATGGGAGAAGTAAGAAGTAGAGCTACAAATCACATCAGGTTTACATAACATAATTCATACATTTTCAGCATCCTGCTTGCATGTGTATTTAACAAAAGCAAATCGCCTGAAAAACACAGAACAATAATGTAGAAAAGTAACAATAACAATAACATTTAAGTTAATAACAGAAGTCAAAGAACAACAAAAAAAACATAATAAATGTTATATAGTGATAAGCGATTATAGACACATACTGATACTCCTTCTGTGGAATCACTTCCCAAACAAAACCTACTGAGGAAAACAATTCTTTAATCTCTATTCTCTGTTTTGGTTTACGCAGCACTTCTTTGTTCCCTTTCCTCTCTTTTTAGGCGACACTTCTTCGGTCACGATTTTCTGCATTGTGATTTTTAATGTTATTGAAGCATTAAACCTTGTATCTGTGCACAAGTACACACAGTCATACAGACACAATTATTAATATGAATATATTGCGCAAGAACAATATACAGACACATGTATTCATATGAATATATCAAATGTAAAAGGTTAAGTGAGAAGTCGAATGAACACAAGCAAAACCTCATACGGAAGATTTCGAACAATCAGCTTCCGTTTTTAAGTGTTGGCACCCTGGCCACAAAACAAATTATAGAATCGGTATATTAGATAAAGTAATAAACAGTTCTCTGAAAACGAACAGAAGGTAAGTGACCAAAAAACTGAAGATGTCAACATAAGCGGAAATAACATGACTGAAATGGACAAATAATCAACAGCAACATTACATCTCCCCCTAACTGGCGAGCCCAAACAATTCCTCCACATATATCTTTTTGATGCAGCAATGCAACACAAGCACGAGCAGACCTTACACTTGCGAAAAGCACGGAAGATGCGTCCATTCTGCATCCATCTTCTCTGAGCCCTAATAAAAATTTCACACATGATCTAAAATTCGAAGCAGGGTAACAGAAACTACTCTATTATTGAGGAACAAAACTTGGAATGCACTCTTAGTTTGGGGTTGTGCTTCCTTAGAATCTCATTCCATTCCATTCCATTCCAATCACCCCAACAAAACACAACATTAGAGAAGAGACAAATTTAGTGTAAATAATTTCGATTACAAACTATGAATCAAGCACTGTGACCATATAAGATGTCATGTGTTGCAGCATCACGTATAGATTTATGTACATCAAAAGAACTAAAACAATATTTGCATTCCTGTCATAAAATATAAGCACACATATAGAACCAAAATTTACATTACAGTTATAAGAATAAAGCACAAAGAACAGCACAGCAACAACTATCTAGTCGTGCAAACAGGGCCTTTGTTTTGCTTGCAGTGAAGAGATATATTCGTTGAATACAATGCAAATTATATCCTGAATAAAAACATAGGTCATACATACAATCCAGCAATATCATAATACTTGGTACAAGTTCCAGTGCCACTAGCTTTCAGGAATTAAAAATAGAGATAACAGAACAGGACAGCAGAAGGAAATTAGTTTCTGAGCCCTAGAAGGAATCTAATCTCGTTTGGGCCTCTTCTATCTACTGAATCTGAATCATCTGAGCTGCTAACATCGGAACTAGAAACCGATCTTTCTCTCCTGCTTTTCCGCTTATGGCGTCTAGTGTGTTCCTCAGATCCATCTGAAGATCCATCTGAATGTCTGTGACTTTGCCATCTCTTTTCCTTTCTACTCTATCTATGCTGCCGTCGACGATCATCATCCCCATCAGACGATTCATCTTTTCTCCTTTCCTCTTTCCTTCTCTTCCGGCTACCATCATCATCTTCATCAGAATCACTGTGTACCCTTTTCTTGCTTCTCCTCTTCTCTGATCTATTCCTGTCCTTTCTTCTTCCATAATCAGACTCGTCTTCGTCAGAGTTTCTAGAAGACTTCACTTTGTCAACAATCTTTTTCCCAAACTTCTTACTCTGAGCAATTGCCCTCTTTATTTCAGAGTCATAGTCAGAATCTGAACTCTCGCTCTCATCCTCAGAATCCTCTTCGGAATCTTCAGCCGCATTTTGACCAAATAACGATTTTCCGCTGCCCTTTATTTTCTCCAGTCCAGACATAACTGCCGCCTGAATTGCCTCAGAGTCTTTACCATTACTTTCATCCATAATACTCAAAAAATTTCGACACTGAAATGTGAAATGACCCACACGTCCACACTTCTTACATGGTCCACGAGACTTGTCCACATTATTGCCAGTCACACGAGCAAGTGCAAGCAAACCCGGGAAGCTTGGATAAGCATTTTCACGGTCAGGTTCAGCAGCAGAATTAGAAGGTTTAGGCTGAGTACCCTTTTTGGTATTTTCTTTATCAGGTGCATAAGGGTCATGGCCAATAGTTTTCTGCCAAATAGGGTGGGTTTGAAGGGCACCACTACTGTGTACCCTATTGTTTGCGGGCATACGAACCCTGCCTGCTGTAGCCGGCATCTTGAGAAAATTGCAAACCTGCAATACTAGGATTGTCAGTATTGTACTACTTTATTAATCACAAACAAAGATATTTCAGAAAGCAGTAAACCCTATGCTACGTTTCGTAGGTGAAAATGGGAAAAACAATTGAACTAATTTGTGGGTAAATATTAACAATTTCATGCTCCTCCATTCCAGTCACACAAACTCATACTATTGTTCCAAGTCCAGCTAACAAAGGTATCCAAGCATAACAAATCGAGGACAGCTAAAATTCATTTCAAAACTAAACTAAACACGCAAAAAAAAAAAAAAAATCAAAATAGTAAGATACACATATCGCACAAAGAAACAACAAAGACCACAAAGTATGAATCAAATAATACAAACAACATTAATATTAAGATCAACTTAGCATCAACACCGATCGAAAAAAGTTATACAACGAAAAACACAATAAATATTGAATTAATCAAAACCCTAAATTCATATCATATACTTTCAAACCCTAAATATTCTGAACTAGAAATTAAATTAAATATATTAAGGAGAGAAAAAAGAGGACTTACAAGTCGGAGAATATGGGAGAGAATTGGGTCGCCAACAAGAACGAGGATTTTATGTATCGCGCTATTCGAGAGCGAGTATTTAATTATTTATAGAACAATATTCGAAATAAGCCTTAAATTGTAACGGACCCGGTATTACTCGAGTTGGACCTGGTTATTATTACACTGGGCTTCTTGATTGATCCAGACTACAAGCCCAATCCAGCCTATACAATTATGCCGGCTATATAGCTTGTTTCAAACGAAAAGGAGGGTATCGAAGAAGAGAACAATTATTTTGTATTGCTTTCAGTATTCATGTACCTTCTTTCGATCATTTAATTACAGTCATTTCCATTCCTGTAATTTACTTTCACTACTTGTTAATTCCATTCAAGTTCTTCAATACAATTTATCTTATCAATTTATCTTATCAACACCTTTACCTTTTATGCTAATCTTCGTTTCCAGTCATTTATAATTCCAGTTTATCCTTTCGTTTTACCAGTTTTATGTCCATTTCACACTACTACAAATATAGGCAAAGGAACCGCTAATAAGAGACCACCTCATTCAAATAATTGATTACTTAAGAAAATATTGGAGCTGATATCACACACATGACTGATGAAGCTTGGCATCACTGCTGTCACGTGGTCCACAAGTTGCCAGCTGGACGAGTTAGTTAGGAGAGTTTGTTATGTTTCATTCTGTTATTAGTAATTGATGTAACTAGTATAAATACAAAGTAATGCTGAACATTGTAGTTTGTACTCATTATTACAGATCAATAAGATTAGTTCTATTGTTCTTCATCTTCTACATCTTGAATCATTTACATACAGTTGCTCTGCTATTTATCATGGTATCAGAGCATGATGCTCGATGTTATCTTTCGTTTTACTCTTACGTATCATCTTGATTTCTCTGCTATTTGTTCTGCATCTGTACTAGTTCATTTCCGTACTTGTTCAAGCTTTAATGTCCGTACAACAATTGAGTTTCAAGCTTTCTTTGACAACTAAGACTCGATCTCACTTCGATCTCTCTGAAATATCTTGATCTCTCTACGAATCTCTTTTGCGCGATTCTGGATCTCTGAGTTTTTGGATCTCTCTTTTTACAATCTTTACTAAATCAGGTGCCTCGTTCTTTCTTCACTAAGATTTTCTTTGCAAATACTTGTTCTTGAAATTTGTTATACTCATGGTCATGGCCTCGTCATCACATAACACTAGATCATCCTTGCATCCAAATCAAGATCCTTCGAGTATATACTTTATACATCCTTCAGATGCTAATTCTTCTCAACTTGTATCCACTCAATTCAATGGAACTGGTTTTACTAATTGGAAACGATCAATGCTTTTGAGTCTATCTGCTAAAAACAAACTAAGTTTTGTTGATGGAACCTTGACTAAGCTTGTAACAACAACACCAGAAGGAAAAGCCTGGGAACGTTGTAATGATCTAGTCTGTTCTTGGTTACTATACAATTTGGATAATTCTATTGCTAAAAGTGTATTGTTTCTCAAGAATGCAAGAGAAATATGGTTAGATTTGGAAGAACATTTTGGCTATGCAAGTATGCCTCAGATGTATTCTTTAGAACAACAGTTATCTAAAATGAAGCAAGGCACACAATCTGTTTCTGATTTTTTTCACTGCTATTAGGTCTGTTTGGGATTCCATGACTGATATTAGTCCTTTACCTTCTTGCACTTGTAATCACTGCACTTGTAATCTGACTAAAAGGATTTTTGATATGCAACAAGAACAAAGGCTAATTCAGTTCATGATGAAGCTGAATGATAATTTCTCTACAATCAGAGGCAATGTTCTTATGATGCAACCAATGCCTACTGATAAGTGGATTTTATATCCACTATTTGGCATTCCATTCGTACTTAAAACGATTGCGAGTTCTCAAGTTTCGTGTTAGTTTGATGTGTTTTCATCTAATTTGTGTAGATTGCATAGTCGGGCGGCATTGGTGGTGTTGGTGAAGTATTGGTGGTATTCTGTGAGCTTAAAGTAGAAGTTACAGGAAGTCCAGGGCAAGAGAACTCGGGAATTTGAGCTCAATGCGCATTCATCACTGTTTTGGCCATATCATGAGTTCTAGAAGTCCGTTTGAGGCCCGTAAACTGTCCACGCGAAGAGGAGAGGAAGCTTTACAATTCTGGACAGGGGGCACCAGGCGCTCCTGCACGACTCCAGGCGCTACAGCGCTCCAACAGGGGCTACAGCGCTTCAGCAAGGGCAACAGCGCTCCAGAGGGCGTTTTCCAGGGAATAGCAAGCGCAGCAGCGCTCTGCATGGCGCAAGAGCGCCCGAGTGGGTTTTAAAAATCCTATTTCAGCCGGGTCAAATGTTTGGGCCTATTTTTAGGGCATCTATATATGTATTTGCAGAGACCTAAAAACACCGATCTATCATCTATCATCAGTTAGCAGCTTCTTTTATTTTCTATCAACATTTTTGTCTATTAGCCTAGAAACAATTTCAAGAGAGATCTCCAAGCTAGTGACAAGCAAGGAGTAATCTTTGGAACTTTTGTATTCTTCTACTTTGGGGATTTATTTCTAAACCTTATTTCTCTCTTCTATTATTATTTGTTTGATTTAGAATTATGTTATCAATTGAACCCATGATGGTGCTAAGTTCAATTATGAACTAAACACTTTCATAGGGTTCTAATGGAGTGTTTTGTGGATTCTAGTAGTTGATAGTCTTGATAATATATGCTTGTGGTTTATACTAAGGTTACCTAGCATGGTTGTGTTAATTAATATAGATGCGTAGCTATCATCTATTTTGTCAATCTCTAATGAATGCGAAAGTGGATTTAGAGATTAGGGCTTGCCATGTTAGCATAGGTTTATGACGGCTTCTCCGCATATTGTTAGTATGGATTCGAAAGAACATTACTTCCCTATGTAGTTGATAATGGAACTTGTGATTAAATCGATTGTGTCACCCAATCTCATAGACATATAGTGATTTGGATATAATTGATGTTCGTAAAACTTCTATCTTAATTGTGGATGTTTTTATGGTTTGGTGTGAGTTTATTGAAAGATAGCTCTTACTACCTTAGTATTCCTACTAGTTCCTTAATAACCACATTGCATTGAATCTTGACGGTTAACCTAGATGAAACAATTCATGAAATTAGAACCCTGTGTTTCTCTCATATAAGTTAAATCACCTTAGTAAACTTTTAGTAGTATAGTTTAGATAAAACAACCAAATTTGATAATTGTTCAAGCGTTAAGAAATAACCATACACAGTTGCATAAGTACTAAATTGGCATTACACCTAGTCTCTGCGGAACGAATCTTACTTATCACTTGCTATTGTGATCGCGTATACTTGCGTGTTTACGAGTCAACAAGTTTTTGGCGCCGCTGCCGGGGACTTCGGTGTTATTTGTAGTTTAAGTGCTTGTCATCGGTGGTCGTTATAGATTACTGACTTGAACTGTTTTTTTTATTTGATGGATTATTGGGAGCAGGACTTCGTAATTGTATGTGAGCTGTGTGCAGGTGGACATTACACTCATCAATGTGAGTATAACAGAAACCAGCCAAATTTCAGCTGGGACTACAATCAGAGTGGTATGGAGCAATCCCAATATCCATCCTACCCGCTCCAAAATCAGCAGTTTGGAGATGAGCCATACAGTCCAGGGGGAATTCAGCAGCAACAGGGGCAACAATTTCAGCATCAGTATGCCCCAGTGCATCAACACTTTCAACCTCCTGAATTTCAACAGCAGCAATTTCAGACTTGGTCTAACCAACAGTCGACCGAAGAAGCTGAATTAGAAGAATTGAGGTTGATGGTTAAAAGCAATGCATTGTCTCTCCAGACAATAGGAGATCAGATTGGTCAAATTGCAAATGCATTAAAAACATTGAATCAAATTGCAAGTGACATAGAAGGCCTAGCTGTAGAGGAGGAGGACAAGAACCTTCCTATCAGTCTTGACTGGCCTTTCTTAGCCACGGGTGAGACCATGATCGAAGTTCAGGTAGGAGAGTCTGAGGGCAAAGATGAGAAAGAAGCAGAACATGAAGCTGATAAGGAAGAAAGGTCAGAAAATGCAGTTCTGAATATTCAGCCGCAACCACATCCTTTGCAATCTGAAAATGTTGAAGATGTTGAGAAGAAGAATTTTGAAATTGTGTTAGTTGAGAGCCATGAACTTGTTGAGGTGTCTCAATTTAATTCTGAACATGAAGGATGTGTGGAAGAATCTTTAACAATATCAATGGAGGATGTTCTGGTTTATGATAAATTAGAGGATAATTTGTATGAAGATCCACTGGAGCAGCCTATGTTTCTAGAATTGGGACCTGAGAATAATGAAGACGAGCATCTAACATTGTTAGAGGATAATTCACAAAGCGTTGGAATGATGCATTGTTTCGAGTCATTAGAAGTGCTATCTGCAGAAGGCAAACCTCGAAAAGCCTCTATCAAAGAACCACCTGACTTGGAACTGCAGTTGATATCCTCTCAATCTCAGGAGTTTGATTCGAGCTCATTTGTATCATCTTCTATCATCATCTCAGCAGAATTACCTCCGGACAAGAATTCTGAAAGGGTTATTTCAAATTTTCATGAAAGTATGCGCTCTGCAGATGTGAAAAATTTGTTAGTGGACACTGCGATTGGTTTTGTTGAGAAGCAGAGAAGGGTGACATCTCCAACCTTATCCACTATTATCTCAGCAGATTTACCGCCTGATAAGGAAGAAGTACGTTTGGCGGCTTTACAAAAGCACACAGGTAGTGGATGGATGATTTCAGATAATCAGGATATCATCTATTCGTTGGTTATTCAAATATGGTGTGGGAACAATGTCACGGGCACTTTGGAAGAGCGAAGGAGGTTGAAGCTTGTTGACAATGACGTTGCTCCGGAGAAGATCATTAAATGGCCTTATAGAGATGCGGTGCAGAAATTTTTCAAGAGGAAAATCGTGGCCAAGTCTAGCTAAAGACGTTAAAGAAAGGCGCTTCGTGGGAGGCAACCCATGATTTCTTGCTTTCGAATAAAACAACAGTTGTGTTGGAGCCTCCACGTCTATCCACCACTAGACACACCACCCGAGGAGGGTGACGATGCCGACGAGTAGGGGAGTATTTCTTGTACCCTTAAATTTTACCTTCAATGAGGACATTGAAAATTTTAAGTTTGGGGGTGATTTTAGGGTATCAAGAATCATTGTATTGCATATAGCTGCATATTCATGCTAGTCCATGTTAGAAATTTTGCATTTAGTTTTGCCATGCCATTTAGAGTGCATTTAAGATGCCATGTCATATAGTTTTATTTAGGGGTGTCATCATTTTGTTCATGCATATCACATGATTCCACATGAGTGTCTGTTTCTGGCTCGATAGGTCGACGTTAATTTGAGTGTGATGACAATGAATAGAGGGTTGATTTAAGTAGTTATGAAATTGACTTGCGTGTGTCGGGAACACAATCTTTTCACGGTCTCACTGTTTGCTCTTGGGCTAGATCGAGTCATACCTTGTTTGGCTGTTGGGATTTAATCACCTATTTATATCTAGAATTTTCGCTATTCCCTTGATGGCGTAGGAGCACTTAAGTATAAGTTTGGGGGAAAACAGGGATTTCATGCTAAGTGTCGTGTCGTAGTGTAATAATGGCTAGGCGTCAAATGGCTAGTAGCCGGCTCATATTTATATGAGTAGTCTAGGGTTGGAAATGAGAAAGGCTCATTCGAGATTGAAAAAAAAAGAAGAAAAAAAAGAAAAAAACAAAAAAAAAAGAGTCATGTATATAGTTTAATTATTAAATGCATAATGAAACAGGGTGAGCTCTTTAGTACTCGAGCAATTAAGTTCTAAGGGATTTTATGCCTAGTGACCTAAGACTTTTCCGGTCTGGGATCCACTAACCTAACGCTCGCTACATGAGTGCTATTGTATAAGCCTTTAGGGGTCTCACCCATTGCACGGTCAATAAGCATGTGTGTTTGGTGTTTTGTGTTGTTTTGTATAGTAAAGCATGAATCCTTGTCTACCTTAAATGATGATGGCGGTGTCTTTGAGTCATGGAGTGTCTAAAGTTCATTCTGTTTATAAACATGTGATTGTTTTGGCGAAGGATGAGTTATGCCTTTTATCTATTTTCAAGAATATATCTAGTGAGAAATGCACACACCACGTTTCCGAGCATGTATTGTTAGTATACGGGGCCTTAGTCGAGCTCTGTTTGGAGTTGTTGCATTCGTTGAGATGTTTGCTTGTTGAGTTGGTTTCGGATCATTTGTGTGGGATCATTGCATTAGGACACATTCGCATTATCATGACATTTAATTTTTAGTTGCATTCATTCATCATTTTATGGTTGAGTTTGCATTGCTTGAGGACAAGCAACGGTTTAATTTGGGGGTTTGATAAGTGGATTTTATATCCACTATTTGGCATTCCATTCGTACTTAAAACGATTGCGAGTTCTCAAGTTTCGTGTTAGTTTGATGTGTTTTCATCTAATTTGTGTAGATTGCATAGTCGGGCGGCATTGGTGGTGTTGGTGAAGTATTGGTGGTATTCTGTGAGCTTAAAGTAGAAGTTACAGGAAGTCCAGGGCAAGAGAACTCGGGAATTTGAGCTCAATGCGCATTCATCACTGTTTTGGCCATATCATGAGTTCTAGAAGTCCGTTTGAGGCCCGTAAACTGTCCACGCGAAGAGGAGAGGAAGCTTTACAATTCTGGACAGGGGGCACCAGGCGCTCCTGCACGACTCCAGGCGCTACAGCGCTCCAACAGGGGCTACAGCGCTTCAGCAAGGGCAACAGCGCTCCAGAGGGCGTTTTCCAGGGAATAGCAAGCGCAGCAGCGCTCTGCATGGCGCAAGAGCGCCCGAGTGGGTTTTAAAAATCCTATTTCAGCCGGGTCAAATGTTTGGGCCTATTTTTAGGGCATCTATATATGTATTTGCAGAGACCTAAAAACACCGATCTATCATCTATCATCAGTTAGCAGCTTCTTTTATTTTCTATCAACATTTTTGTCTATTAGCCTAGAAACAATTTCAAGAGAGATCTCCAAGCTAGTGACAAGCAAGGAGTAATCTTTGGAACTTTTGTATTCTTCTACTTTGGGGATTTATTTCTAAACCTTATTTCTCTCTTCTATTATTATTTGTTTGATTTAGAATTATGTTATCAATTGAACCCATGATGGTGCTAAGTTCAATTATGAACTAAACACTTTCATAGGGTTCTAATGGAGTGTTTTGTGGATTCTAGTAGTTGATAGTCTTGATAATATATGCTTGTGGTTTATACTAAGGTTACCTAGCATGGTTGTGTTAATTAATATAGATGCGTAGCTATCATCTATTTTGTCAATCTCTAATGAATGCGAAAGTGGATTTAGAGATTAGGGCTTGCCATGTTAGCATAGGTTTATGACGGCTTCTCCGCATATTGTTAGTATGGATTCGAAAGAACATTACTTCCCTATGTAGTTGATAATGGAACTTGTGATTAAATCGATTGTGTCACCCAATCTCATAGACATATAGTGATTTGGATATAATTGATGTTCGTAAAACTTCTATCTTAATTGTGGATGTTTTTATGGTTTGGTGTGAGTTTATTGAAAGATAGCTCTTACTACCTTAGTATTCCTACTAGTTCCTTAATAACCACATTGCATTGAATCTTGACGGTTAACCTAGATGAAACAATTCATGAAATTAGAACCCTGTGTTTCTCTCATATAAGTTAAATCACCTTAGTAAACTTTTAGTAGTATAGTTTAGATAAAACAACCAAATTTGATAATTGTTCAAGCGTTAAGAAATAACCATACACAGTTGCATAAGTACTAAATTGGCATTACACCTAGTCTCTGCGGAACGAATCTTACTTATCACTTGCTATTGTGATCGCGTATACTTGCGTGTTTACGAGTCAACACCTACTATCTCACAAGTTTTCAGGTTGTTTACTCAAGAAGAAAGACACAAAAAAGTATCTCATCTTATTACTCAGACTGAGTCTTTGGCTTTTACAGCAGAAAAAAATTCTAATACTAAGTTTCACAGAGGAGGTTTTACTCAGAATCAAAGACAGCCTCCATCTGGAAATGCTAAGAAATCTTATTACTGTTCTCATTGTAAGATTTCAGGTCATAGTTTGGAAAGATGCTTTAAAGTTCATGGCTATCCACCTGGTTTCAAGTTTAGAGACAGAAAAGTTGCTGCTATTTCTCAAAATCAAAACACTCTAGATGAGACATCTGTTGGAACTAAAAATCCAATCTCTGCAGATCAATATAAGCAACTTCTAAGTCTTCTCAATCAACAAAATGCCACTGAAGTGAATACTGGAAACACAAGTCATGCTCTACTAGCAGGCAAGTGTTTATTTACTACAAATAATGCTGTTTGGATTCTAGATAGTGGAGCCACCAATCATATTTATTCAAATCTGAATTGGTTTACAAATTTTACACAAATTCCTACTTTAGACAATTACATCATAGTTTCAGATGGCAGAAAAGTTAAGGTTACACATATTGGTTCTATTGCTGTTAATAATGACATTATTCTAAATGATGTTCTATATGTTCCAGAATTCCAATTCAATCTCAATTCTATTCAAAAACTTTGTCAAGATCTTTCTTGTACAATAACTTTCACTACTGATCAGTGTATTCTTCAGTTCCTTTCTCAGAACAAGAAGGCAATTCCTCTTGGTAAGATTCAAGCTGGGCTTTACTCTTTGAATTTTCCTAATCTCAAGCCTGCTCAAAATCATTTCTGCAATACTACTTGTCTCTCAGCTACTTAAGATGCTAAGCTGTGGCATCTAAGATTTGGTCATCTCCCTTTTCAACAGCTAAAATTAGTTGTACCTTCTTGTAATGTCAAGTTGTGTCAAGACACTATTTGTCAAATTTGTCCTATTGCTAAGAAAACCAGATTGCCTTTCAATCACAGTTGTATAAAATCTCAGTCTGTTTTTGATCTTGTTCATCTTGATGTCTGGGGACCGTACCGTACTAAAACCCCTTCTGGTTGTACTTTTTTCTTGACAATTGTTGATGATTTTAGTCGTTGTACTTGGATACATTTGTTACAACATAAGTCTGATGTTGCTGGAATTTTATCCAAGTTTGTTTCTTATGTGGAAAATCAGTTTGGCACCACTGTTAAATGTTTTAGATCAGATAATGCTAAGGAATTCATTGAAAGTCCTTTAAAGTTGTTTTGTGAAACTAAAGGCATTTTACAACAAAGTAGCTGTGTACAAACACCCCAACAGAATGGAGTACCAGAAAGGAAACATAGGCATTTGTTGGAAACTACCAGAGCATTGTTCTTTCAATCTAAACTTCCTGCTAAATACTGGGGTGAGTATGTCTTATCTGCAATTTATTTGATCAATAGAATGCCTCAGAGCTACAAATCACATCAAGGTTTACATAACATAATTCATACATTTTCAGCATCCTGCTTGCATGTGTATTTAACAAAAGCAAATCGCCTGAAAAACACAGAACAATGATTTATAAAAAGTAACAATAACAATAACATTTAAGTTAATAACAGAAGTCAAAGAACAACAAAAAAACATAATAAATGTTATATAGTGATAAGCGTTTATGGACACATACTGATACTCCTTCTGTGGAATCACTTCCCAAACAAAACCTACTGAGGAAAACAATTCTTTAATCTCTATTCTCTGTTTTGGTTTACGCAGCACTTCTTTGTTCCCTTTCCTCTCTTTTTAGGCGACACTTCTTCGGTCACGATTTTCTGCATTGTGATTTTTAATGTTATTGAAGCATTAAACCTTGTATCTGTGCACAAGTACACATAGTCATACAGACACAATTATTAATATGAATATATTGCGCAAGAACAATATACAGACACATGTATTCATATGAATATATCAAATGTAAAAGGTTAAGTGAGAAGTCGAATGAACACAAGCAAAACCTCATACGGAAGATTTCGAACAATCAGCTTCCGTTTTTAAGTGTTGGCACCCTGGCCACAAAACAAATTATAGAATCGGTATATTAGATAAAGTAATAAACAGTTCTCTGAAAACGAACAGAAGGTAAGTGACCAAAAAACTGAAGATGTCAACATAAGCGGAAATAACATGACTGAAATGGACAAATAATCAACAGCAACATTACATCTCCCCCTAACTGGCGAGCCCAAACAATTCCTCCACATATATCTTTTTGATGCAGCAATGCAACACAAGCACGAGCAGACCTTACACTTGCGAAAAGCACGGAAGATGCGTCCATTCTGCATCCATCTTCTCTGAGCCCTAATAAAAATTTCACACATGATCTAAAATTCGAAGCAGGGTAACAGAAACTACTCTATTATTGAGGAACAAAACTTGGAATGCACTCTTAGTTTGGGGTTGTGCTTCCTTAGAATCTCATTCCATTCCATTCCATTCCATTCCAATCACCCCAACAAAACACAACATTAGAGAAGAGACAAATTTAGTGTAAATAATTTCGATTACAAACTATGAATCAAGCACTGTGACCATATAAGATGTCATGTGTTGCAGCATCACGTATAGATTTATATACATCAAAAGAACTAAAACAATATTTGCATTCCTGTCATAAAATATAAGCACACATATAGAACCAAAATTTACATTACAGTTATAAGAATAAAGCACAAAGAACAGCACAGCAACAACTATCTAGTCGTGCAAACAGGGCCTTTGTTTTGCTTGCAGTGAAGAGATATATTCTTACGCGTTGAATACAATGCAAATTATATCCTAAATAAAAACATAGGTCATACATACAATCCAGCAATATCATAATACTTGGTACAAGTTCCAGTGCCACTAGCTTTCAGGAATTAAAAATAGAGATAACAGAACAGGACAGCAGAAGGAAATTAGTTTCTGAGCCCTAGAAGGAATCTAATCTCGTTTGGGCCTCTTCTATCTACTGAATCTGAATCATCTGAGCTGCTAACATCGGAACTAGAAACCGATCTTTCTCTCCTGCTTTTCCGCTTATGGCGTCTAGTGTGTTCCTCAGATCCATCTGAAGATCCATCTGAATGTCTGTGACTTTGCCATCTCTTTTCCTTTCTACTCTATCTATGCTGCCGTCGACGATCATCATCCCCATCAGACGATTCATCTTTTCTCCTTTCCTCTTTCCTTCTCTTCCGGCTACCATCATCATCTTCATCAGAATCACTGTGTACCCTTTTCTTGCTTCTCCTCTTCTCTGATCTATTCCTGTCCTTTCTTCTTCCATAATCAGACTCGTCTTCGTCAGAGTTTCTAGAAGACTTCACTTTGTCAACAATCTTTTTCCCAAACTTCTTACTCTGAGCAATTGCCCTCTTTATTTCAGAGTCATAGTCAGAATCTGAACTCTCGCTCTCATCCTCAGAATCCTCTTCGGAATCTTCAGCCGCATTTTGACCAAATAACGATTTTCCGCTGCCCTTTATTTTCTCCAGTCCAGACATAACTGCCGCCTGAAGTGCCTCAGAGTCTTTACCATTACTTTCATCCATAATACTCAAAAAATTTCGACACTGAAATGTGAAATGACCCACATGTGACGCCCCGTGATCCGGGGTCAAGGATCCGGGCCGTCAAAGTCCAATTTCCGATCAATATTAATATCTCTGAATTTTTTTTTTTTTATAAATAATTAAATAAATAAGCAGTTGACCCCACACTAATACACACACACACACCAGTCATATGCTCATAGAACAACAACCACAATATTTAAAAGTTTTAAAGTTAACAGTTATTACAAGCCCAGAATTTACTAAGTACATTGTTGAACAAAGCTTCTACAGGAAGCACTTCAACAACTAAAGTTTATTACAACTTACACACTTAATTTACATAAGTATACTAAGCCCCTTCGCTTGTCACTACCTCGGGGATGGTCGCCAGCACTCGCTCAAAAGGTCGCCTTTCCCTTACCCTCTTGCGGGGTGTGGTACGTAGTATCGGCATGGGACCTAGCTGCTATATACATAAATAGCAAGAGTGAGCTATAATAGCTCAGCAAGATCATTCTGTAACTAAAATTTAGAATGTGAACAAGTATACATATATGTATAGGCATATGTAATAGCAGGAAACAAATAAAATCCTTAAGGAAGAGTAAAGCTCTTATTTAATAATACATCATCCACTCACTATTATAAGAAGGTAATCTATTTTAATATAATATCAGTTTTTCTTCATCTGTATCCATAATACCATCATCTCATATCATTACTCTGTTTTCAGTATAGAATCTGAAATAATATAATATCAGTTTTTCTTCATCTGTAACTATCATTCCATCATCTCATATCATTATTCTGTTTTCAGTATAGAAATCTGAAATAATATAATATCAGTTTTTCTTCATCTGTAACTATCATTCCATCATCTCATATCATTATTCTGTTTTCAGTATAGAAATCTGAAATAATATAATATCAGTTTTTCTTCATCTGTAACTATCATTCCATCATCTCATATCATTATTCTGTTTTCAGTATAGAAATCTGAAATAATATAATATCAGTTTTTCTTCATCTGTAACTATCATTCCATCATCTCATATCATTATTCTGTTTTCAGTATAGAAATCTGAAAACCATTGAATACACTTTCTTTTCAAAAACTTTGGGGATATCTGCTGTCGCCTGATACGTTAGGACGATGATCAGTCGCCTAATCGTATCTGCTCTCTTTTTACTACCGGTAGAAGGAATGGAAATCATCCCTGGAGGAAGGCCACCTGCTAACCTCCTCCCTTGGCATCTTCGTGCCGTAATAAAAATAATAAATGCTGGACTGTGTCGCACACAGCCCTGACACAGCCACTTACGCAAATCTGTTGCAATCCCCCTCTTTATCACATCGTTATTCTCTTTTTAAAATATCATTCCACATTTCCATTTTCTCACTTTCGTTTTCACATATCATTCTCTCATATCATTTCCTTTCTTGCACATTACTTCTATAAAATATATATATATATCATAAGGCTTTGCTTATGATTCAGACCTCTCTTTCAAATTCAGAAATTAAATAATGTTTATTAAACCACTGATACTCAATAAGAACATTTTTAATATAATATTATAACCATATAACCCTCGATAACAACTGATACCATTCTCTTTTATTCTCATAATTATAAGGCATGTTCAATTCATGCATAATCATCTCTATACATGTCCATCTCATACTCTTATTCATAATCATATACATCTTATACTCATATCCATATTCATATACATCTTCGTATATCTTTCTTTTCAATATTAATACTCAAGGAGGACAATTTCTTCACAATATAGTAATAATAGCATCACATATATATTTCACAAAATCAAGTTTCTTTATGAAGATAAGTAGTTTTACAAATAGGGATAGAAGAAATCTTGCCTCGGTTTCGATATCCTGACGATATGGCTCGTCCCTCTTCCGGAGTTTCTATAAACACAAAAAGACCATCGTTAGAACCACATCTCTTACTCACTACACTCTTGTATAACATTACCTTTTGAAACTTTAATATATATTTAACGTATTATTATTATCCCAAAGGCTCAAGAACTCAACCGTTTATAACCTAAATCGAAGTTTCAGGGGTTTTCACCATTTTCCTTAACGACCACACTTAACTGTAAAAATTCTCAGAAAATATGGATTTCGAATTTTAATGTAAGGTCAACTGTCAAGGGTCCTCTGACCCCCTTACTACACTATCCCAAAATTTCGTGACTTTTAACAATGTTAAAGTATGGTAATTGTAACCTCAAGTTTGATACATTTACAGTTTCTCGGTTTCTGAACCGCTTTCACTAAAACTGACTTTCCTCCTAAACCGTTCATCAGATTTTAACGCACCTTATATCAAAACGATCTATGAACTAAGCTCTATCATTTCATGGTTAAATAGGAACCTGGACAGTAGGGTACCATACGGATGCAGGGGGTCCAAAACAGGGCAACTTACATCCTAACGAAAATCGGGCATTATAACGGCTATAATTTCGTACTTTCATAAATCCAACTCCTCCAAATCCATTATCAAACACCATAATCATCACCTACACCATGTGGTATGCTTCACCAGCCATGGTTACAAGTCCACAACACAATTTTCACATCAAAACAAACCACTTATAACACATAATCATCATAAACATTACATTAACACTACTTAACTACCAACCACTTCAATATCTACCATAAATACAAAAGGCCAAGCATGTTTATACCTTCTTGAAGCTTTGACAACTCTTAACAATCCTTGATAACCCTTGGGCACTCCTTAAACAACCTTAGATTAACTTGAATCAACTAAAGGAATCATAAAAACCAAGTTAGTTTCTTGAAACCACTATACATCACTATTCATCAAGCAACTTTCATGAATTTATTACCTATGAAGATGATGATGGTTGGCCTTGAAACTTTGTGCTAGTCTTAATTTATCCTCCAAGAAGCTCCATGATTTATCTCTTGATTTTATGTGAAAGCTAGCTAGGGTTTTGATTTTTGATTTTTTTCTTTTTTCCTTGTTTTCTAGAAATGGCCGAATGGAATTGGAGAAGAAAGGGAGAGATTTTCTTTTTTTCTTTCTTGCTCTTTGATCTAATCTTGATTAATCTTGTGTATTCTAGAGTCTTGAGGTGTCATGTGGATATTTACCTTGGTTAATGACTAATTTAGCCCTTAATTATGTGTTAGTGGAAAGTGACATCACCTAATGATGTCATTGATGATTTCTTAATCTATTTTCTTGATTTTCCTAAGTAATTTGCTAGCACTCTTGATAATACTAATGTGGTATTTATCCTTGTTATATTATAATCTTGGTTGTTTGGTTTCCATACTCGTCTAGTTGTAGTTCGTTTCGAATATATCTCGTCATCCAGTGGTTTTGAAATCGTTTAAAAATCCAAATTCCCTTAGCATTCCCTTAACTTAAAAATCCCCTAGTTTAACTTAAATTCACTAATTCCTCAATATATAATTCCTTTAATATTTCTATGCTCCTTAATATCAAATAAATAGAAGCTCGTTCGAACTCAAAATCCTCAAAATCCATGCTTCAGGAATTTCTGAAATCTAACGCCATTTCGAGTCACTTATTTCCATTGTACAACACTAATATGGTTTCTGTTTATTCATTTTATGTTTCCATTATAGGGTACCTATATACCATTTCTCTAAATCCTCGAAATTTACTATTCATGTGACCACTGTAGCATTACTGAAGTTAGGGTTATTACATCCTTCCCCCCTTAAAAGGATTCCGTCCCGGAATCATGTTGGAAAGGTCCATAAGTATCTTTCTCATTCACATCTTCTAACTTTCACACTACTTCCTTTATCCTTTTTCCTTCTATAATATATCTATCTTGTTTGCGCAGAAATATACTAACATAACTTCCTTATCATTCATCAACATGCCATTTAGTTTATCAATAGCAGTCCTTTTACTGTCTTTTCCTCACAAATCTCCTCCTGTTTCCAGTCATTCCAGGTTATCTCGTCTCTCCTTCCTCTTTTGACGAAGATATTTGCCACTACATTGACCTTTCCTGAATGGTAGTGTATCTCACTTATGGTTTGACCATCTTCTGATCTCTATCATGACATAAATATTAATTCCTCAATATTCCTATAGCTCCTCTCTGTAAAATTTTCCAGAAAATAAGCTCTAATAATATTCTTTAAAACAATTGTAAGAAATACTACCTATAATATATACTTCCTGTTCGTCTCAACGAGCTTGTGTTTTCCCAAAACACTCCTACTTTTCTTTTCATAACGTTTCCTAGCCCTTAACAGATACTGATTTTCCTTATCTATTTTATTAACTTATTTATTCCATTAATTGATTAAGTCGATCCTTAACCAAAGACTTACACACAAAATTTAAATCGAAAAAGCAAGTACCTGTATCCGCATCTGGTTTTGTCAACGCTTCCCCTAAGGTCATGTTGTACACTCTAGCAGTAGGCCTATTTGAAGCAGCCCCACTCTGTCCTGACGCGTATGACCCACCTGAACGGCAATCTCTAGCAAAGTGTCCTAGTTTCCCACACTGGTAACACTTAACATCTCTTTTAGGGTTTGCATCAGTTGATGGGCACTGGTTAAAGTAGTGTCCTTTTTGTCCACACTTAAAACAAGTTACTCCCAGCACTCTACAGACTCCTATATGCTTCTTACCACACGTCTCACAATCTGGTAATGGTGGTCGTGATTGATTGGACTGAAATGTTCCCGAAGACTTTCCACCCTGACTCACCGTCTCACTAGTAGTCTTGTTACCTCCCGCCTTTCCCACAAATTGAGATTTTTGTCCTTTACCTCTTTTATTAAAGTAGCTTCCCTCACTTGAACCTCCTTTTGGGCCCTCAAATCTTCTTTTCTTATTCTCTCGGCCTATTTGAACTTGCTCACTCTCGGCCTCTATAATTGATGCCTTTTGAACCACTGCAGCAAAATCAGTTAACTCAAATGGGGCCACTCTCGTTCGTAACCAGGGTTTTAACCCTTGTTGAAACCTTTTTGCACGTTGTTCTTCAGTACGCACAAACTCGGGAACAAACCTCGACAGTTCTGAGAATTTATTTTCATACTCTGCCACTGTTAGGTTATCCTGTTTTAACTCCAGAAACTTTAATTCCATTTGGTTTTCTAGATACCTAGGAGAATACTTTTCTAGGAACACCCTAGTGAAACGCTCCCAGGTTATCACTCCCGCTTCCTCTAGGTTCTTCCTAGCTTCCCACCAGTAATTTGCCTCTCCCTTTAGGAGATAGGCTGCAAAAACTGTTTTCTGATCTTCCTCTATCCTCAGTATTTCGAAAGCTTTCTCCATTTCTTTTAGCCATGCCCTGGCTACTACTGGGTTAGTGGTTCCCTCGAATTCTGGGGGCTTTAATGACTTAAAGGCACGAAAGGAACTAGCTGCCTGGTTGGGGAGAACAGGTGGTGGTTGAGGGTTCTGTGGATTTGCTAAATTCTGCCTTAATAAGTCCATGAATTGGGCAAAGGGATCACCTCCCGGATTCCTTTGTTGGCCAGTTGATTCCTCTTCTCCTTCTTCATGATTTTCTTCATTATGAGCATTTTCGTTCAGTCTAGTACCTTCGATATTTCGACTTCTTTCGTCTCTCTCATTTTCCCTTGCATTCGCTCTACTGTCACGTCTAGGCGGCATAGTTCTGTACATAACAATAGTCCTTATTAATTACCCGAATTTGGGTTACCATATACATCCTTTCTATATACACAATTATATCATTAACTAGCTCATTTGCATATCACAATATCTTTATCATGCGATTTACATCTAGTTATACCATAACTTTAGTAGGTAAGTGTATCGCCCTTAACACGATAGCCTTTTCATTAAGTCAATCACCTTTTATACATCAATATTTCTGAGTCTCAACATTTATTATATTATATTAAAAAAAAAAAATGCAGCAAAAATTTAGATAGAAATGCACAAACTTCATTAATGTACATAAATATTTTACAATTTGGTTACAACATCTTTTACTGCTAATAATATACATCATCTAATACAAGGTTCGAAACCCAAAACATAGCCGTACATACTAATCCGATATCACCAAAAGTACTACTAACTGTCCTCTAATCAGACTGGGATTAAAACAGTGGACAACTAAACTAATCCCCAAAATGACATCAGCAAGATGACTAGTCTGATTAGTGACAACTACTATCCCGGCTCACACCCCTGCCCTGACAACATCCCGTATCTGGACCACCATGGTAGTAACCGTATCAACTATCTGGGCCCTCCATGCCGGGTCTCCCCTATCACCCAACAACCTCCTAATATCTCCTAATGCTCGTAGCTCAATACTGATCATCCCCAGAGATATCCCATCCGGAATAACCCCTCCTCTCCCTCTCTCTAACCTCTGTAGAAGGGTGTCTATAGTCCTGCGGGACTCCTCCAACTGTCCCTGAAGAGCAAAGTACTCGGTCAATAAGGTAGCTGAAAGTGAGTCACCCGCCGGTAAGGGTGCCTCCTGAGGGGGTACAGCTAGGGGAGGTGCATCCACAGGTGGAGGTGGTGGTGGTGCAAAGGGTGGGGATGGAGGAACCGACTCTGTCTCAGCATCCTCTGAAGGATCCTCCTCCTCCTCAAAGAAACCAAAATGCCCTGGAGGGGTAAACTGCTCAAAAGGATCATCTATAGGGTCAGGACTAGGTAAAGGGGATGGAACTGGTGACGGCACCGGGATGGGTCGGACAGGAGTGGGAATCATCTGAATATCCCTCCACTCAATCGGCTCCTCAGGTATAACTGACAACCTAGGCCTCTTACGCAGTGGCCTCTCCTCCTCAGGGATCTCCGATCTCACTCTGGAAGGACCTGCCTCGTCAGATCCTATAGAAGGTCTACCCATATATGGCACTAGGGCCACAGCATCTCTCCGTCTCTGCTCCTCTGCCTCATCTCTCTCTAATCGCTCTCTAGCCGCCGCCCGGCGTCTCTCCCTGAGGTCCTCAACTGCATACTCGGGGACCTCTACCCCGGCCAGCTGAAGATCTAATAGCTCCTCCTCTGACCTCCCTAGCCACTGGGGGTCCTGACTCGGCTCAACCATCTCCGCTCCCTATAATAAAACATAAAATTCTATTAGTAACAGTCTAATAAATTATAATATATGCTTAAAGTAAATACTACCTGCGATATACCACCCCTGAACTTGATGGAAGTTCACCATTTATATTATAACTGATACATTTATTATTATCACTTTTGTTTATGAGCATATGACTCTTAGCTCTGATACCATCTGTGACGCCCCGTGATCCGGGGTCAAGGATCCGGGCCGTCAAAGTCCAATTTCCGATCAATATTAATATCTCTGAATTTTTTTTTTTTTTTTTTTATAAATAATTAAATAAATAAGCAGTTGACCCCACACTAATACACACACACACACCAGTCATATGCTCATAGAACAACAACCACAATATTTAAAAGTTTTAAAGTTAACAGTTATTACAAGCCCAGAATTTACTAAGTACATTGTTGAACAAAGCTTCTACAGGAAGCACTTCAACAACTAAAGTTTATTACAACTTACACACTTAATTTACATAAGTATACTAAGCCCCTTCGCTTGTCACTACCTCGGGGATGGTCGCCAGCACTCGCTCAAAAGGTCGCCTTTCCCTTACCCTCTTGCGGGGTGTGGTACGTAGTATCGGCATGAGACCTAGCTGCTATATACATAAATAGCAAGAGTGAGCTATAATAGCTCAGCAAGATCATTCTGTAACTAAAATTTAGAATGTGAACAAGTATACATATATGTATAGGCATATGTAATAGCAGGAAACAAATAAAATCCTTAAGGAAGAGTAAAGCTCTTATTTAATAATACATCATCCACTCACTATTATAAGAAGGTAATCTATTTTAATATAATATCAGTTTTTCTTCATCTGTATCCATAATACCATCATCTCATATCATTACTCTGTTTTCAGTATAGAATCTGAAATAATATAATATCAGTTTTTCTTCATCTGTAACTATCATTCCATCATCTCATATCATTATTCTGTTTTCAGTATAGAAATCTGAAATAATATAATATCAGTTTTTCTTCATCTGTAACTATCATTCCATCATCTCATATCATTATTTTGTTTTCAGTATAGAAATCTGAAATAATATAATATCAGTTTTTCTTCATCTGTAACTATCATTCCATCATCTCATATCATTATTCTGTTTTCAGTATAGAAATCTGAAATAATATAATATCAGTTTTTCTTCATCTGTAACTATCATTCCATCATCTCATATCATTATTCTGTTTTCAGTATAGAAATCTGAAAACCATTGAATACACTTTCTTTTCAAAAACTTTGGGGATATCTGCTGTCGCCTGATACGTTAGGACGATGATCAGTCGCCTAATCGTATCTGCTCTCTTTTTACTACCGGTAGAAGGAATGGAAATCATCCCTGGAGGAAGGCCACCTGCTAACCTCCTCCCTTGGCATCTTCGTGCCGTAATAAAAATAATAAATGCTGGACTGTGTCGCACACAGCCCTGACACAGCCACTTACGCAAATCTGTTGCAATCCCCCTCTTTATCACATCGTTATTCTCTTTTTAAAATATCATTCCACATTTCCATTTTCTCACTTTCGTTTTCACATATCATTCTCTCATATCATTTCCTTTCTTGCACATTACTTCTATAAAATATATATATATATCATAAGGCTTTGCTTATGATTCAGACCTCTCTTTCAAATTCAGAAATCAAATAATGTTTATTAAACCACTGATACTCAATAAGAACATTTTTAATATAATATTATAACCATATAACCCTCGATAACAACTGATACCATTCTCTTTTATTCTCATAATTATAAGGCATGTTCAATTCATGCATAATCATCTCTATACATGTCCATCTCATACTCTTATTCATAATCATATACATCTTATACTCATATCCATATTCATATACATCTTCGTATATCTTTCTTTTCAATATTAATACTCAAGGAGGACAATTTCTTCACAATATAGTAATAATAGCATCACATATATATTTCACAAAATCAAGTTTCTTTATGAAGATAAGTAGTTTTACAAATAGGGATAGAAGAAATCTTGCCTCGGTTTCGATATCCTGACGATATGGCTCGTCCCTCTTCCGGAGTTTCTATAAACACAAAAAGACCATCGTTAGAACCACATCTCTTACTCACTACACTCTTGTATAACATTACCTTTTGAAACTTTAATATATATTTAACGTATTATTATTATCCCAAAGGCTCAAGAACTCAACCGTTTATAACCTAAATCGAAGTTTCAGGGGTTTTCACCATTTTCCTTAACGACCACACTTAACTGTAAAAATTCTCAGAAAATATGGATTTCGAATTTTAATGTAAGGTCAACTGTCAAGGGTCCTCTGACCCCCTTACTACACTATCCCAAAATTTCGTGACTTTTAACAATGTTAAAGTATGGTAATTGTAACCTCAAGTTTGATACATTTACAGTTTCTCGGTTTCTGAACCGCTTTCACTAAAACTGACTTTCCTCCTAAACCGTTCATCAGATTTTAACGCACCTTATATCAAAACGATCTATGAACTAAGCTCTATCATTTCATGGTTAAATAGGAACCTGGACAGTAGGGTACCATACGGATGCAGGGGGTCCAAAACAGGGCAACTTACATCCTAACGAAAATCGGGCATTATAACGGCTATAATTTCGTACTTTCATAAATCCAACTCCTCCAAATCCATTATCAAACACCATAATCATCACCTACACCATGTGGTATGCTTCACCAGCCATGGTTACAAGTCCACAACACAATTTTCACATCAAAACAAACCACTTATAACACATAATCATCATAAACATTACATTAACACTACTTAACTACCAACCACTTCAATATCTACCATAAATACAAAAGGCCAAGCATGTTTATACCTTCTTGAAGCTTTGACAACTCTTAACAATCCTTGATAACCCTTGGGCACTCCTTAAACAACCTTAGATTAACTTGAATCAACTAAAGGAATCATAAAAACCAAGTTAGTTTCTTGAAACCACTATACATCACTATTCATCAAGCAACTTTCATGAATTTATTACCTATGAAGATGATGATGGTTGGCCTTGAAACTTTGTGCTAGTCTTAATTTATCCTCCAAGAAGCTCCATGATTTATCTCTTGATTTTATGTGAAAGCTAGCTAGGGTTTTGATTTTTGATTTTTTTCTTTTTTCCTTGTTTTCTAGAAATGGCCGAATGGAATTGGAGAAGAAAGGGAGAGATTTTCTTTTTTTCTTTCTTGCTCTTTGATCTAATCTTGATTAATCTTGTGTATTCTAGAGTCTTGAGGTGTCATGTGGATATTTACCTTGGTTAATGACTAATTTAGCCCTTAATTATGTGTTAGTGGAAAGTGACATCACCTAATGATGTCATTGATGATTTCTTAATCTATTTTCTTGATTTTCCTAAGTAATTTGCTAGCACTCTTGGTAATACTAATGTGGTATTTATCCTTGTTATATTATAATCTTGGTTGTTTGGTTTCCATACTCGTCTAGTTGTAGTTCGTTTCGAATATATCTCGTCATCCAGTGGTTTTGAAATCGTTTAAAAATCCAAATTCCCTTAGCATTCCCTTAACTTAAAAATCCCCTAGTTTAACTTAAATTCACTAATTCCTCAATATATAATTCCTTTAATATTTCTATGCTCCTTAATATCAAATAAATAGAAGCTCGTTCGAACTCAAAATCCTCAAAATCCATGCTTCAGGAATTTCTGAAATCTAACGCCATTTCGAGTCACTTATTTCCATTGTACAACACTAATATGGTTTCTGTTTATTCATTTTATGTTTCCATTATAGGGTACCTATATACCATTTCTCTAAATCCTCGAAATTTACTATTCATGTGACCACTGTAGCATTACTGAAGTTAGGGTTATTACACACACGTCCACACTTCTTACATGGTCCACGAGACTTATCCACATTATTGCCAGTCACACGAGCAAGTGCAAGCAAACCCGGGAAGCTTGGATAAGCATTTTCACGGTCAGGTTCAGCAGCAGAATTAGAAGGTTTAGGCTGAGTACCCTTTTTGGTATTTTCTTTATCAGGTGCATAAGGGTCATGGCCAATAGTTTTATACCAAATAGGGTGGGTTTGAAGGGCACCACTACTGTGTACCCTATTGTTTGCGGGCATACGAACCCTGCCTGCTGTAGCCGGCATCTTGAGAAAATTGCAAACCTGCAATACTAGGATTGTCAGTATTGTACTACTTTATTAATCACAAACAAAGATATTTCAGAAAGCAGTAAACCCTATGCTACGTTTCGTAGGTGAAAATGGGAAAAACAATTGAACTAATTTGTGGGTAAATATTAACAATTTCATGCTCCTCCATTCCAGTCACACAAACTCATACTATTGTTCCAAGTCCAGCTAACAAAGGTATCCAAGCATAACAAATCGAGGACAGCTAAAATTCATTTCAAAACTAAACTAAACACGCAAAAAAAAAAAATCAAAATAGTAAGATACACATATCGCACAAAGAAACAACAAAGACCACAAAGTATGAATCAAATAATACAAACAACATTAATATTAAGATCAACTTAGCATCAACACTGATCGAAAAAAGTTATACAACGAAAAACACAATAAATATTGAATTAATCAAAACCCTAAATTCATATCATATACTTTCAAACCCTAAATATTCTGAACTAGAAATTAAATTAAATATATTAAGGAGAGAAAAAAGAGGACTTACAAGTCGGAGAATATGGGAGAGAATTGGGTCGCCAACAAGAACGAGGATTTTATGTATCGCGCTATTCGAGAGCGAGTATTTAATTATTTATAGAACAATATTCGAAATAAGCCTTAAATTGTAACGGACCCGGTATTACTCGAGTTGGACCTGGTTATTATTACACTGGGCTTCTTGATTGATCCAGACTACAAGCCCAATCCAGCCTATACAATTATGCCGGCTATATAGCTTGTTTCAAACGAAAAGGAGGGTATCGAAGAAGAGAACAATTATTTTGTATTGCTTTCAGTATTCATGTACCTTCTTTCGATCATTTAATTACAGTCATTTCCATTCCTGTAATTTACTTTCACTACTTGTTAATTCCATTCAAGTTCTTCAATACAATTTATCTTATCAATTTATCTTATCAACACCTTTACCTTTTATGCTAATCTTCGTTTCCAGTCATTTACAATTCCAGTTTATCCTTTCGTTTTACCAGTTTTATGTCCATTTCACACTACTACAAATATAGGCAAAGGAACCGCTAATAAGAGACCACCTCATTCAAATAATTGATTACTTAAGAAAATATTGGAGCTGATATCACACACATGACTGATGAAGCTTGGCATCACTGCTGTCACGTGGTCCACAAGTTGCCAGCTGGACGAGTTAGTTAGGAGAGTTTGTTATGTTTCATTCTGTTATTAGTAATTGATGTAACTAGTATAAATACAAAGTAATGCTGAACATTGTAGTTTGTACTCATTATTACAGATCAATAAGATTAGTTCTATTGTTCTTCATCTTCTACATCTTGAATCATTTACATACAGTTGCTCTGCTATTTATCATGGTATCAGAGCATGATGCTCGATGTTATCTTTCGTTTTACTCTTACGTATCATCTTGATTTCTCTGCTATTTGTTCTGCATCTGTACTAGTTCATTTCCGTACTTGTTCAAGCTTTAATGTCCGTACAACAATTGAGTTTCAAGCTTTCTTTGACAACTAAGACTCGATCTCACTTCGATCTCTCTGAAATATCTTGATCTCTCTACGAATCTCTTTTGCGCGATTCTGGATCTCTGAGTTTTTGGATCTCTCTTTTTACAATCTTTACTAAATCAGGTGCCTCGTTCTTTCTTCACTAAGATTTTCTTTGCAAATACTTGTTCTTGAAATTTGTTATACTCATGGTCATGGCCTCGTCATCACATAACACTAGATCATCCTTGCATCCAAATCAAGATCCTTCGAGTATATACTTTATACATCCTTCAGATGCTAATTCTTCTCAACTTGTATCCACTCAATTCAATGGAACTGGTTTTACTAATTGGAAACGATCAATGCTTTTGAGTCTATCTGCTAAAAACAAACTAAGTTTTGTTGATGGAACCTTGACTAAGCTTGTAACAACAACACCAGAAGGAAAAGCCTGGGAACGTTGTAATGATCTAGTCTGTTCTTGGTTGCTATACAATTTGGATGATTCTATTGCTAAAAGTGTACTGTTTCTCAAGAATGCAAGAGAAATATGGTTAGATTTGGAAGAACGTTTTGGCTATGCAAGTATGCCTCAGATGTATTCTTTAGAACAACAGTTATCTGAAATGAAGCAAGGCACACAATCTGTTTCTGATTTTTTCACTGCTATTAGGTCTGTTTGGCATTCCATGACTGATATTAGTCCTTTACCTTCTTGCACTTGTAATCACTGCACTTGTAATCTGACTAAAAGGATTTTTGATATGCAACAAGAACAAAGGCTAATTCAGTTCATGATGAAGCTGAATGATAATTTCTCTACAATCAGAGGCAATGTTCTTATGATGCAACCAATGCCTACTATCTCACAAGTTTTCAGGTTGTTTACTCAAGAATAAAGACACAAAAAATTATCTCATCTTATTACTCAGACTGAGTCTTTGGCTTTTACAGCAGAAAAAAATTCTAATACTAAGTTTCATAGAGGAGGTTTTACTCAGAATCAAAGACAGCCTCCATCTGGAAATGCTAAGAAATCTTATTACTGTTCTCATTGTAAGATTTCAGGTCATAGTTTGGAAAGATGCTTTAAAGTTCATGGCTATCCACCTGGTTTCAAGTTTAGAGACAGAAAAGTTGCTGCTATTTCTCAAAATCAAAACACTCTAGATGAGACATCTGTTGGAACTAAAAATCCAATCTCTGCAGATCAATATAAGCAACTTCTAAGTCTTCTCAATCAACAAAATGCCACTGAAGTGAATACTGGAAACACAAGTCATGCTCTACTAGCAGGCAAGTGTTTATTTACTACAAATAATGCTGTTTGGATTCTAGATAGTGGAGCCACCAATCATATTTATTCAAATCTGAATTGGTTTACAAATTTTACACAAATTCCTACTTTAGACAATTACATCATAGTTTCAGATGGCAGAAAAGTTAAGGTTACACATATTGGTTCTATTGCTGTTAATAATGACATTATTCTAAATGATGTTCTATATGTTCCAGAATTCCAATTCAATCTCAATTCTATTCAAAAACTTTGTCAAGATCTTTCTTGTACAATAACTTTCACTACTGATCAGTGTATTCTTCAGTTCCTTTCTCAGAACAAAAAGGCAATTCCTCTTGGTAAGATTCAAGCTGGGCTTTACTCTTTGAATTTTCCTAATCTCAAGCCTGCTCAAAATCATTTCTACAATACTACTTGTCTCTCAGCTACTTAAGATGCTAAGCTGTGGCATCTAAGATTTGGTCATCTCCCTTTTCAACAGCTAAAATTAGTTGTACCTTCTTGTAATGTCAAGTTGTGTCAAGACACTATTTGTCAAATTTGTCCAATTGCTAAGAAAACCAGATTTCCTTTTAATCACAGTTGTATAAAATCTCAGTCTGTTTTTGATCTTGTTCATCTTGATGTCTGGGGACCGTACCGTACTAAAACCCCTTCTGGTTGTACTTTTTTCTTGACAATTGTTGATGATTTTAGTTGTTTTACTTGGATACATTTGTTACAACATAAGTCTGATGTTGCTGGAATTTAATCCAAGTTTGTTTCTTATGTGGAAAATCAGTTTGGCACCACTGTTAAATGTTTTAGATCAGATAATGCTAAGGAATTCATTGAAGGTCCTTTAAAGTTGTTTTGTGAAACTAAAGGCATTTTACAACAAAGTAGCTGTGTACAAACACCCCAACAGAATGGAGTACCCGAAAGGAAACATAGGCATTTGTTGGAAACTACCAGAGCATTGTTCTTTCAATCTAAACTTCCTGCTAAATACTGGGGTGAGTATGTCTTATCTGCAGTTTATTTGATCAATAGAATGCCTCAGAGCTACAAATCACATCAAGGTTTACATAACATAATTCATACATTTTCAGCATCCTGCTTGCATGTGTATTTAACAAAAGCAAATCGCCTGAAAAACACAGAACAATGATTTATAAAAAGTAACAATAACAATAACATTTAAGTTAATGACAGAAGTCAAAGAACAACAAAAAAACATAATAAATGTTATATAGTGATAAGCGTTTATGGACACATACTGATACTCCTTCTGTGGAATCACTTCCCAAACAAAACCTACTGAGGAAAACAATTCTTTAATCTCTATTCTCTGTTTTGGTTTACGCAGCACTTCTTTGTTCCCTTTCCTCTTTTTTTAGGCGACACTTCTTCGGTCTCGATTTTCTGCATTGTGATTTTTAATGTTATTGAAGCATTAAACCTTGCATGTGTGCACAAGTACACAGTCATACAGACACAATTATTAATATGAATATATTGCGCAAGAACATACAGACACATGTATTCATATGAATATATCAAATGTGAAAGGTTAAGCGAGAAGTCGAATGAACACAAGCAAAACCTCATACGGAAGATTTCGAACAATCAACATAAGCGGAAATAACATTACTGAAATGGACAAATAATCAACAGCAACATTACATCTCCCCCTAACTGGCGAGCCCAAACAATTCCCCCACATATATCTTTTTGAAAATAATTCCTCCACATATAATAACGAGCAGACCTTACACTTGTGAAAAGCACAGAAGATGCGTCCATTCTGCATCCATCTTCTCGGAGCCATAATAAAATCACACATGATCTAAAATTCGAAGCAGGGTAACAGAAACTACTCTATTATTGAGGAACAAAACTTTGAATGCACTCTTAGTTTGGGGTTGTGCTTCCTTAGAATCTCATTCCATTCCATTCCATTTTAATCACCCCAACCAAACACAACATTAGAGAAGAGACAAATTTAGTGTAAATAATTTGGATTACGAACTATGAATCAAGCACTGTGACCATATAAGATGTCATGTGTTGCAGCATCACGTATAGATTAATATACATCAAAAGAACTAAAACAATATTTGCATTCCTGTCATAAATATAAGCACACATATAAATCCAAAATTTACATTACAATTATAAGAATAAAGCACAAAGAACAGCACAGCAACAACTATCTAGTCGTGCAAAAAGGGCATTTGTTTTGCTTGCAGTGAAGAGATATATTCTTACGCGTTGAATACAATGCAAATTATATCCTGAATAAAAACATAGGTCATACATACAATCCAGCAATATCATAATACTTGGTACAAGTTCCAGTGCCACTAGCTTTCAGGAATTAAAAATAGAGATAACAGAACAGGACAGCAGAAGGAAATTAGTTTCTGAGCCCTAGAAGGAATCTAATCTCGTTTGGGGTTGTGCTTCCTGCTCCTCTTTCTAGACCATTTTTTGCCTCTTCTATCTCCTGAATCTGAATCATCTGAGCTGCTAACATCGGAACAAGAAACCGATCTTTCTCTCCTGCTTTTCCGCTTATGGCGTCTAGTGTGTTCTTCAGATCCATCTGAAGATCCATCTGAATGTCTGTGACTTCGCCTTCTCTTTTCCTTTCTACTCTTTCCATGCTGCCGTCGACGATAATCATCCCCATCAGACGATTCATCTTTTTTCCTTTTCTCTTTCCTTCTCTGCCGGCTACCATCATCATCTTCATCAGAATCACTGTGTACCCTTTTCTTGCTTCTCCTCTTCTCTGATCTATTCCTGTCCTTTCTTCTTCCATAATCAGACTCGTCTTCGTCAGAGTCATCAATCTTCATTCTAGAAGACTTCACTTTGTCAACAATCTTTCTCCCAAACTTCTTACTCTGAGCAATTGCCCTCTCTATTTCAGAGTCATAGTCAGAATCTGAACTCTCGCTCTCATCCTCAGAATCCTCCTCGGAATCTTAAGCCGCATTTTGACCAAGTAACGATTTTCCGCTGCCCTTTATTTTCTCCAGTCCAGACATAACTGCCGCCTGAATTGCCTCAGAGTCTTTATCATTACTTTCATCCTTAATACTCAAAAAATTTCGACACTGATATGTGAGATGCCCCACACGTCCACACTTCTTACATGCTCCACGAAACACATCCACATTATTGCTAGTCACACGAGCAAGTTCAAGCAAACCCTGGAATCTTGCATAAGCATTTTCACCGTCAGGTTCAGCAGCAGAATTAGAAGGCTTATCAGGTGCATAAGGGTCATGGCCAATAGTTTTCTGCCAAATATCGTGGGTTTGAAGGGCAACACTACTGTGTACCCTATTGTTTGCGGGCATACGAACCCTGCCTGCTGTAGCCGGCATCTTGAGAAAATTGCAAACCTGCAATATTAGGATATTGTCACTAGTATTGTACTACTTTATTAATCACAAACAAAGATATTTCAGACAGCAGTAAACCCTATGCTACGTTTCGTACGTTTCAAGATATGTCATGCTCCTATGTCACACAAACTCATACTATTGTTCCCATCAATCAAATATTCACGTTTATAAATGCAAAACCACAATATATACAACCCACAATGAAAACCACAATGAATGAATATTGAATTAATCAATAATCAAGCACTACCCAGATAGAATTAAATCAAATCCAATCCCTAATTTAGCCCAAATCATGAAACCCTAAAACCATATCATATACAATATTTCAAACCCTAAAATATTCACATCTAGATATTAAATTGAATTAAATTAATTAAGGAGAGAAAAAAGAGGACTTACAAGTTAAGATCGGAGAATGAGGGAGAGAATTGGGTGGCTCACAAGAAGATCGGATTCGAGAGAGTATTTATAGAACAATATTCGAATTCGAAATAAGCCTAAATAAGTAAATATTGAAACTTTTCTCGTGTTTAGATATGCTTACACAAATCACAAAATAAAAATATAATATAATTAATAATAAGGAGTTGATTATTATTTTTTAATTATATACATGTTACTCTTAATTATAGGATATTATTTTTTATAAATATTCAAATATAATCATAAAGAAATATGATCTTCCAATATATTCGAAATTATTGTACCATATTTTTCAATTATTAATAAAATATATTAAAAATATGTATACGTTTGTTTATAATAAGAAAATATAATTTTTATATTTTGTTTCAACGATTCAACCAAACATATTAGATTTTTAGTAAATAAATAAGAATCGTTAGATTTAATGATAAGGTATATTATCTAAGTCAGATGAAACAAAAAACGACAAAGAGACTTGAATATTTTTAAATTACTCTACTAAATATTCAGGATTTGAATCTCGTCAACAATATATTTAATTTAAGAATTTATAATATAAATTTTAAACTATATATGCATGTTTACAAAATTAAAATAAAATTAACTATTCAAAATAATAGAATTAAATTCTATGAAGACCAACATTTGAGTGCAGACCGTGGAGACCATATATTATGCACTCAAAAAATTGGAAAATATATATATTTGCAAACAATGTTCAATGAACATTATTATTTCATTCAAAATCTTAAAAAATCATATATGATTTGCAAGCATGTTTTGGAGAACAATACGTTCTGCAATATTTATGTAAACAGTAGTAAAATTATGTTAGTTTTGGGATTCAAACCACTGACTTACTTCTATCAAACTCATGTCTTAACTAACTGTGCTACATTTAATTTTGAATTTTCTTTAAAAATCTTATAGGATAAACCACATCTTCTTTTCTCCTCTCTTCATTTTTCATTTTTATTTTTGAGTAAATAAATATTAATTTATATATTTCTAGAATATAGGATAGATAAAATTACAAAAAAATTCTAGTCGATTGAGTACACTCTACAATTCTCTATTACCATTTTAGATAATGGATATAAAAATGAATTTTAGATTATACATAATATAATCGAGTACAAAAAAAAGATTTATTTGCATGCGTCTAAAAAAAGATTTATAAAATTCTTGAAATAAAAAATAAACTTTGGCTTTAAGAATATGTAAATTTTAGTTATCAAATCATAATAATTATATCACATTAGTTTTAGGTATATAAAAATTGAAATATGTGAGTTATTTGGTCGACCAATTATTTAGAATTTCAATTATTTAAATAAATGATTTGTCCAAAAACAAAAATATTTTAACATATACAAAAAATAATTGAAATTATGTTAAAAAGCTTAGAACTCTAAAAATATGATCTATGTTATATATAAAAAATAATATAATTAACATTCAAATTAAATAAAAAAAGATATAAAATATTAAATAAGTATTAGTACAAAACTACAGTAATTATTTATAATGATCAATTAGACTATAAGAGCATCTCCAACGGTGTTTTGTAAAATGATTAGCTAAATATTGATTATGTAAAATTTGTTGAACCTGTAACGTGTTTTACTCCAATGGGATTGATTATATTGGTTGGCTATATTTTAAAAATGGTATGTTATTATTATTTCAAGTTGTTAAAAATAGAATGTATTATTTTTATATGGTAATTGATGATGTGGTGTTAAACTACAGGTTGCTAAAGGTTCGACAAATATAGCCAACCTATTGTGGTTATCTATATTTTTACCTAAGAGTTTTGTCCCATTGGAGTTTACAAAATTTTTCAAATTCTCTATATATCTTATTTAAGGTAATTTAGTTTGAATTTTACCTAAGAGCTTGACACCATTGGAGATGCTCTAACTCGACTATAAAGTCTGTGACGTATAAATTTTTATATAATATGATAAATTGATCAATATAATATATAATGGTTAAGTTATAACATATACTTAGATCAGTATACGATAAAATTAAAAAAAATATTATTTTAAATTTCATATACATGCACACATGTTATCATATTTAACATCGATTGAAATATTTATAAAATTTTAAAATTGAGTTAAAAAAATAATTCAAAATATAATTAAAAAATTGGCATGCAAAATTACAAAAATAACTACTAAAATATTAGATAAATTGAAATCTTATCGTTTATCATATTTATAATTATAAACTTATTTGAATACATATACAATTTTGGACAAGAAATTATTTCATTATCCGTGTCTTGCACGGGCTTGTACGCTAGTATATATGATTAATGAAAACAATATGTAATATTACAAGATTACTACAAATGTAAGATAAAGTTGAAAATTATTTTTTTATCATATTTCTAATTACAAAATTATTTCAATATATGTATTGATTCGTGTGAGAAATTATTTTGATAGATTAACAGGATCGTGCCTCGCACGGGCTTCTACGCTAGTTATTTCTATTAAACTTCAACACAAGGGCAAAATTTGTCATTTTAATTGATGTAATGTTACGGTTTTAAAAATGTCATCCTTTAATAATTATGTAAAAAATAATGAAATTATACTTGTGTTGCCGAACCACTAAACTTCTACACTCAAACTCATGCTCCAACCAATTGTTCTATAATTAATTTTGAGTTTTGTTAAAAATTAACATAAGATAAATCACATATCTTCTCTTTTTGTCTCATCCTCTTTTTTTTGAGTAAATGAAATGTTGGTTCATATTACTCTAAAATATTAGATAGAAAAAATTATAAAAAAAATATTTTAATTGACTAAGCATACTCTACAATTCTATTTTGTCATTTTAAATAATTGATAGAGAAAAATAAATTCGGCCCGCAAGGGTTGTCTCAGTTGGTTAAAGAGAGGCCATCTAAACTCTTGGTCACAGGTTCGACTCCCATGGGAGGCAGATTTGTGATTATGTCATCCTGGGGTAGAGCATGTCGCACTTGTGCGATTTGCCTTGGATCACGTGGTTTGCAGGCTATTTCGTGAGCCCATGGGTTTACCCAGAGCGCACCCGAAGGGTACCGGCTGCGGGTTCCCATGTTAAAAAAAAATCGATTATACATAATGTAACCGAGTCCAAAAAAAAAAGATTTATAAGTCTCCACGTAGATATTAAATTATTTAAATAAAAAATAAGATTTGGTTTTAAGAAATATGTAAATTTTAATTATCAAATCATATATTATTAATGATTGCATCACATAATTTTTACATATATAAAATTTTAAATATGTGAGTTATATTAGAGAGTTTGGTCGATCAACTATTTAGACTTTCACCGATTTAAAATATGATTGGTTCAAAGATATAAATATTTAAATACATTCGAATAATAATTGAAATTATGTTAAAAAGATAAAATTTTAAAAATATGATCTATGTCATATATTACAAATCATAATTAACATTCAAATTAAATCAAAAAGGATATAATTTTTTTAATCACAAATATTACAAAGTACAATAATTATTTAAAATGATCAATTAAATTATAACTCGCCTATAAAGTATAGTTAAAATGAATTTTTATATAATATATTGATCAATGTAATGTATAATATAATATATAATGGTTGAGTTATAACATATATTTAGATCAATATACGATAAAATCAAAAAATTTATGGCTTTTTTCCAAAATACCTATGTTGTAGAAACTTTTTTAAAAAATACGGTTGCAACCAACATTTGCAACCTGGTCTCCAACATTTACAACCTGATCTGCAACTTTAGGTAGTATTTTTAAAAATAGTTTCAAAAAGTTGGGTATTCTTGTTAATATCCCAAAAATTTAATACTAGATTTTCTATACATGCATGGGTCATTATGGTTGTCATATTTTATATCGATTGAAATATTTAGAAAAATTTAAAATTGAGTTACAAATAATTTAAAGGATATTCAAAATATTTCAATTTACTTAATTTTTTTATTGAACTTCTATATACTATAATAAATATTAGAATAAAACTAAATATTTAAGTTTAAAAGTATATAAATGTATATGTTTATGAAAAAAAATTTGAGACAAACATAAGGATGACTTTATTCAATATTAAGAGATTTTGTAATATGTCTCAAAATATAGTCTTACATATGCAATGAATTTTTTACAACAAAATCAATGAGTTTACATACGTCTCTATTATAAACGAACAATTTTACTAAGATAATTATTTATATTATACTCAAAGGTTCATTTCACGCAGTTGAAAACTACATTAATAATTTATAAATCATAAGTATTCATGTGATTATTATCATATGAATGTTTATCTAAATTTCATGAATACTAATCAAATTATAAAATATTTGGTTCAAAAAATTTGTAAGCAATATTACAAAATAACTATGAAAATATTCGATAGATCGAAATCTTATCGATTAACATATTTTTAATTACAATATTATTTCAATATACACAATTTTGGACGAGAAATTAATTTAATGCTCGGGCCTTGCACGGGCATTTACGCTAGTTATATATGTGGTGCCCGTGAATTTTTTATTAATTTGTAGGTTCAAAATTTTTAAATGATATAATTTAATTATAATAATTATATATATGGTACTTGTGATTTTTTCAGAAAAACAGGGATTTTAATTAGAAAATATAGAAAAGATAATACATTTTATCTAAAAAAGGTAATCGATAAGTTATTACTAATTAAAATATTTTATTAATTACCTGAGAAAGAAAATTGATTAGTTATTGAAAAAAATATAAAAGATAACATGTTCTACATAAAAAAGAAAATTGATTCGTTATTTATAATTATACTTTTTTTTCATATCTTTCATTTTTTTTTTGACTTCAATGTAATAGTATATAGATAAATATAATTAAGTATGAGTATTTAGGTAAAAATATAAATAATCCATCAACTCTAAATATTTAAAAAAAATATGAAATTAATAAGTATCTGATGAATATTATGAGCATGGGTAGAAACTAAATTTGAATATTATTAATTTATTAGGGGTATTTGTTTTGGTGAAAAACCAAAATACCCACCATTTAATTTCAGTTGCCTAAAATACCTACCGGGGAAACCTCCGCCCTTTTTACCCACGGAACACACATGTGTCACATGCGTACAGAGTACACGCATGTCTCACATGCGTGTTCTTTGTTTTTTTTTGTAAAATATAAACACGCATTGTACCAATGCGTATAGTGGTTTTGTTTTTTTTTTCCAAATGGACAACGCATTATTAGAATGCGTACGGTTTTGTAAAATTATATTTTATTAATGTTATAAAGTCTACTACCTACCTGAGACACTGCAAAATACTATCCCACTATCTCACATTTGGACATCTTTGTACTTCCATTATATATTTGAAATAATTAAAAAATGTTGCTACCTGAAAAATATTAAAATATATACCGAAAATTTAGGATTTACAAAGAACAAATATCATTCGTTACATTATAATAAATAAATTTAATTTTTCTTAAATATAACCCTAAGTCCGTATACGGTTTATTCGTTATTCTGAATATCATTGAACCCCAAAAATTAATTGTTGAAACCCCTTGGGAATACTGATAAAATTTAAAATTTTAATTAAAAAATTGAATCCGGCGGCCTGACTTTTAAACGCTTCAGGATATGTTAGCAACCCTAAACCCGAAACCCTAAGTTCGTTTACGGTTTATTCATCGTTCCGAATATTTCTAAACCCAAAATGGAACTGTTGAACCCCAAAGGTTAAACGTTGAAACCCTGAGGGATTACAGGTAAAATTTAAAATTTTAATAAAAAATTGATTCCGGTGGCCTGATTTTTAAACGCTAACGCGTTTAAAAATCAGGATAAGTTAGGGTTTAGGGTGTATACGCTATACGGTTTATTCGTTATTCTGAATATTTTTAAAACCCAAAATTGAAACATTGAACCCAAAAATTAATTGTTATACATGTGTAGGCTCTTATACGCATGTTATACATGCGTGTTCTTTACAATTTTTTTTAAAAAGCAAGCCACGCAGTGATATAATGCGTATGGTACATATTATGGTCCCTGGAACACGCATGTTGGACATGCGTGTTTTTTTTGGAAATTAGACCACGCATGATTCCAAGGCGTATAGTTCATTTACAAAGTAACTGCCATTCAATTATAAGAAGAGTACGCATGTTTATCATGCATGAAGGGAGTACGCATTGTATAGATGCGTATTCAGTGGGTAGAAAAGGCGGACGCTTGCGCCTACGGGTATTTTGGGCAGTTGAACTCCAAAAGTGATGTATTTTGGTCATTTTTCCATTTGTTTTTGATGAATATTTTATGTCATGTAAAATTAGCAGATACAGTTTCAATAGTACCATCAGGTGAGCTCACTGCACCCTACATGAATTCGAACATTGATCATTAGCATGTAACTCTGTAAAGCATATCTTGCAAAGAAATTTAACTGTGTACACTACTTTAAAGAGAACAAAGATTCCCTGCAGTTGTTCAGGGGCGAATTTGCGCCAAGTTTTTCCAATGCTTCCTGCTTCTTATAACTGGAACATGCGCACCAAAAGCTTTCGCCATCTTCAACAAACAACGAAGTGCTCATCTGCAACCATCGACTCAGAACATCATCCGTGTGTAATGGTTCCATCAAACATATGATCATTCCTATTAGAATGAAAGACGTCTGTCGGAAGATTTAGCGAAAAAATCATGTTTATTGGAAAGAGATGTAAACATAGATTATGTTTTTTACAGAGAGAGATTATTAACATAGAAGTAGAGGTACTTGCCCTGGAACGACAGGATTCTGGGCGAAGCCCCATTCATTCTTGATCATCTGAAGATCAGAATGACATATTCTGTAATACAACACTTTAAACCTCAATCATTTCCACCTGTTGCCTTGTACCATCCATATCAACATTATTACGTAATAATCAAAATCGAAGATAAATATCTAGACATGTATTAGTTCGCAAAGATATAAACTAATCTAGCCAACAACATCTGTATTATGAAAATTAGTGACTTTTAGTACCATGGAGGTGATTCGTAATTTTGTGATCTGTATTACTGGGACTTGTGACGGTTTGATCAGTAAAGCAAAAAATATATAGAAATATATTAGTTCGCATAGATATAAACTAATTTAGGCAAAAACATTTGTATCATGACAATTAGTAATTTCTAGTACCATGAAGGTGATTTGTACTACTCTGGTGTGTGTGTAAAGCAAAAAAAAATATTACTGGATTTGATATATACCTTCTTGAAAACTTAAGTAGAGAAAGAACTCCAGTAGTGTCCCTAGTAGCCCAGCCAAAAGCCTTGATAGGGTGCTCAGTTTCTGATAATTTCGCCATTTCCAAAATCTTTTGGTTGGGGGGGGGGGGTTGATGATCAAACAGAAGGAATATATGTAATGAGTGCTTGTGATGATGAGAAAATTAGAGAGGCTGATTGGGTTTATACAGTAATGAAAGTTCCACAGTAGAGCAAGGTAGTGAACGATTAAAATTTTATTATTTTATTAACTTTAAAAATTTAGAAACAAATTCAGAAAATTTAGAAATTGAGTGGGATAATGCATAAATATATAAAACAGATATAGTGCTGATGATTGATGAATGTAGCTTGTTTTGTTCATGAGGTGAATTTAAATTTTAAAATTGAAAGCAAAATTCTTCATATAATTTGCAGAAACTGTTTACAGGATTTCAAGGATATAATCTGAGTCATCCTGTCCTTATTCGGAGATTCAAAGACCCGGTGTCTGTAAAACATAAATATCTAACACAAGTACATGTATTCAAAACCAAGATAAACTCCCCCAAAACTTCACTCAGTCTTCAACGTATTTGCAACGTCGATGACAAACCTGTATCGAACATCAGCCCTCTCAAGTCTCTCCATAGCAGTGTTCACATAATCCATAGGAATAACTTCAACATCAGCTGTTATGTTGTGCTTCGCTGCAAAATCTAGCATTTCTTGTGTTTCTTTCAGTCCACCGATATTACTGCCAGCAACAATCTTTCTACCTGTCAAATGTGACTCACATTTTAGTATAACAAAATGATAGTTCTAAAAAATGACTGACATCACATCATTTCTTAAATTATTGATAAGTAAAATAGCTAGGTAAAAGGCTCACCGTTAATCAAAGGGAACACCGGCAGCTCATGAGGCTTTACAGGTATACCAAGCATGACAAGCTTTCCATTAGGCTTTAATAGCCCAAGCAATGGAGCAAGAGGGTGATTGGCAGGTACAGTATCAATAATACCGTCAAGTGAGCTCATTGCGCCCTAAATGAATTCCAAGAATGATAATTAATAATCATATCTTTGAAACAAAGTTAACACAAATATAGACTCGAATGCTAATTTCAAATCTTAGTAGACACCTGCATTCCTTCCTGGTCATGACTTATCAAAAAGGAATCAGCACCGAGTTTTTCCAGTGCTTCCTTCTTTTTCTCTTCCAAAATATCTATAACCGTAACATGTGCACCAAAAGCTTTTGCCAATTTAACAGCTACATGGCCAAGCCCGCCTAAGCCTACAACAGCAACCTTAGTACCAGGCTTGTCGAGTCCAAAGTATTTCAGGGGACTATAAGTTGTCGTCCCGGCACACAATAGAGGAGCACCAGAATCCATTGGCAAATTCTCTGGCCAACGTAAAATAAAATGCTCGTCTGCAACCATAGACTCGGAATACCCTCCATGTGTCATGGTTCCATCAAAATACGGAGAACTATAAGTATCGACATGCTTTGCACAGTGATTCTCCATATTGTCCAAGCAACTATCACACGAACGACAAGATCCAACTATGACCCCTACTCCAACCTTATCTCCAACCTTAACTTTTTCCACTTTGCTCCCAACTTCAGTTACCACACCAACAATTTCGTGCCTGTGTCAATAATAGTAAAGATATTTAGAAACATGAAAACATCCCTTACAGCTCGAAATATGCTAAAAAACAGTTAACAACATTCACATTCAACCAATTAGATAATAAATGTACGATCATTCCTATTAGAACGAAACATGTGTTTCGAAAGATTTAGCAAAAACAAACATGATGTGTTCGAAAGATTTAGCAAAAACAAACATGTCTATTAGAAAGAGGTATGTAAACATAGAAAGTACAGGGACATACCCAGGGACGACAGGATAATTAGTGATGCCCCATTCATTTTTGATCATGTGAAGATCTGAATGACATAGCCCGCAGTACAAAACTTTGAACCTCACATCCTTATCACCTGTTGCCCTGCACCATTCATAATCATAACAACATTTTTACGTTATAATCAAGATCGAAGATACATGAGTAATATACTAGTTAACCGATCCGACAACATTTGTTCTATAAAAACTAGTGATATCTATGGGGGAAAGGTAAAAAAAAAAAAAAAATTACACCTTCTTGAAAATTTGAATGGAGAAAGAACTCCAGTAGTGTCCCTGGCAGCCAAGCCAAAATCCTTGACAGGGTGTTCAGTTTCGGATGATTTTGTCATTTCCAAATAAATATTCGAGATTGCAAAATGAAAAAGAAGAGATACGAGTATTTGTTATGAGCAGAAGAGAGGGGCTGAGTGGGTTTATATAGTGATGCAGTCATGCAACTGATGCAACTATTGAATTCTAATAGATTGGATTGGATCGGCCTACATCCATATCTTAATTTTGGATTGGATCAGTCAAAATTTTTATCTAAATTCACTGATTTTTTAGATCGGAACTAATCTTATCTTAATTTTGGATTGGATCAGCTAAAATTTTTATTCAAATTCATTTAATTTTTTAGATCGGAACTAATCGGATTAAATATCAAGAGTGAATTTTGATTGCCTCTAAATTTCTTTTATTTTTAAATGATAATTTATTCACCAATTAATGATAATGCTCTTCTAACATATATTTAATAATTTATATAATTAAAATATATGTAATGTTGTCTTATATATGTTTATAAATAAATTTTATTAACAAATTATAAATAATTATGTTTTTGAGCCTTTGAAAAAAATCGAGTATTTGAACCTACGGATTTTATCCAAATTATATAAAATTTAATTTTAAATTTGAATATTTCATATTTCGGGTTGAGTTGGATTATAACTATTTAAACTACCATCAAACTAAATAATATCCTACATCACCATCAAATACTCACATAAATATACCAAACTTTTAATATTTCAATTATTATAATATATAATATAAATATATATTAAAAAACTAGTTTCAATTTTTCTGAACGATATTTAAATCCGTACTCCCTAGGAAAAGGTCACAATCTACTAGCTTGGTTTATATTGTTTTTCAAAAAACTTTTTTACAATTAATGAAGATCATATCAAAGTATTAAATAGTGTATAATAATTTTTATCACTGTTCTAAAAATCGATCTAGGTAGCCGATAATCGGCGCCTAGACGTTAGACAGTGCAAAAACGTCTAATTTTTATGAAAATTGATTAAAAAATGTTTTTTTCCAAAAATCGGCGATTAATTGGATCTAGATAGGTTTAGACGGTCTAGGCGGGGTTAATTGATAAAAATATAGGCAGGATTAATCAAATTTAATTAGGATTAATCGATCAACATGTTAAAAAACGATAAAATTAAAAATAAAATTGTAAAAATGTAAATTTTTTTTAATAAAAAATAACTTATACATGAAGGGTAAATTCACTTATCATGTTTGAGAATTAAATGAAGATATTTATATTTTACTTGTATAAAAATATTTTTCAATATTAAAATTTAGTTACATAAAAAGTAATATTTAAATATATTTGATAATCACGTCTAGCCGATCAATCGCTAGAAGGCAGGTTCACTGTCTAAACCCGCCTAACAATTTTTAGAACCTTGATTTTCAAGCTTTTGAAAATATATGGAGTTAGACAGTTGGCTGTGTTGGTGTCAAATTATGTCATCTTTAAACTCCTTGTACAATGTTTATTCTGAAAGAAAAGATTTAAAAAATTGACAAGTGACAGTTAAACAAAATTCTAGTTTAATTCTAGATGGTAGATTTAATTCTTGAAGACACTTATGTGCAGAGCTCTAGTTTTCATTCTTTTTCCCGTAGTCATGTCCGTAGCCGTAGATCGGGTAATGCATAGCCCATGTGGCAGCTAGATTAGTTCCTGCTGATGGAGTTGAGCATGTATTCTGAAATTCATTCCCCAGGGCTTTCTATCTTTGGCTCATCTTGATGTTAATCAATACAATATAACATTGTTAAATTAATACTCGATATCACGATAAATTAATATTTTTAATGTAAATTTTTGAGAAAGAATGCGGAAAATAACCATTTTTCTGAGGAAAAAAACGAAAATACCCATTTCATGAACAGTTGGCAAAAAATAACGGATTGGAGACCCAGCTGAGAAATGCGTACTCGTGATACGCATTAGTTACATGCGTGATGACGTCATTCTCACTACTCAGACTCTATCTTCTCAGGCGATTTCACCGGAAAAACATCGCTTACTTCCTCCGTCGTCGTCCCTCAACCTTACCCCTCTCTGAGCATATCAAAATGACAAGCACGTCTTCGTCTCCATTTCTCATCATCTGATTGTATGTATGCGGCCCCGCAGGGAGCGTGTTTAAGCTCGCCGGAGAACGAAATCGGAAAGTTAGGTTAGAATTGGGGGTTCGAAATCCGACATTAGAATCGAAAAAAGAATGGTATAGGCTTGTAGAGGATTCAATTACGAGTCTAATGGTATATAGAACTCGACCGGAAAACGAGTGGATTGTGATGAATAGAGAGAGAGAAATCCAGCCGCCGGAATTGCCTCTTTCCCCAGAGCTCTTCTTCTGTTTATCTGTGAAAGTGATGATGATGATGTCATGCAATGCTTTACACAGGATATGCATGATTAAAATGCGTATCACATGTTACCCGTTTTGTATATGCGTAACCCAGCTTTCAGAATACATGTATTATCCGCTTGAAATATGCGTAGTCCACGTTACTCATTTTAGAAATGCGTAACCCCTGATACCCCAGTTGGATATGCGTAATCCATCCGATATTTTTCGCCTACCCTTCCGCCAATGGGTATTTTCATTTTTTTTCCCCCAAAAAATGTTATTTTTAGTCATCACCCAATTTTTGATCCCAATATAATAGCGAAAATATAAATTTAACCTCGATTAATTAATAATCCCCATAAATTAATAAAATTTGTCGGTTCCAACAATATTAATTTATAGAAGTTTTATTGTAAATTTGATTGTTCGTGTTTCAAAAAAAAAAAGCCTAAATGGTTGAAATGGCAACCAAAATCTTAAGAGATTGCCGCAAGAAAGGAAGATTAAAGAGCTGAAGTGAAATATTTACATAGAGCATATAACAATGGCCGTAGAAAAAGTCACCGACATATATAGAAAACATCTATTGATTTCCAGTTATTCATTACAATTCATTCTTTACATCCAGCTAACTCTGATCTCACTATATTGCAATAGAATACATCAAAGAAAAGAAATAATTTCATTTAGTAAATGGCGGGTACTTAAAATATTTGCTTTCCAACTCTAACACTCAACACATATTTAACAGTCAAGATTATGTCATGGTTTGGTTGCCTGGTTGATAATTAGCTGTTAAGAATAATGTAATAATTTGGTTGGTTAGGTAAACCTAGGAAGGTCATCTTTTGCATAATAAAATTCTTGGCTTTTTGGAAGTAAGCCATTTATAATAAGGTTCCCGGTCCCTGGCAAACGTATGCCAGGGACGTGTTATATAACATACGGCTTTTCAGCCGTTGGATCAATCATCCAATGGCTGTGATTTTAAAAAAAAATTGCATCGTACCGCGGAAAGTTTCTGAGATACGGAGAAATTACCAAATTGCCCCCTATTTTCACACCAAAAATCTACTGTTCACTGTACCGCAGAAAGTTTCTGCGGTACGTGAACAGTAGGGGCATTTTGGTAATTTGCCCGTACCGCAGAAACTTTCTGCGATACGGTGCAATTTTTTTTTTAAATCAGAGCCGTTGGATCAAAATGATCCAACGGCTCTGAAACAGTATGCTGATTAAACCGTCTGTGGCAAACGGTTGCCACGGATCGGCCCCCTAATAATAATAGCATCTGAAAGGGAAAGAATAAAAAAGGAATTCATGGATGAAATTATAAACGATTTTTCTAGTATGTGCCCAAGAGTACAGGTTAAAAATCCGTGTTCGCTTAATTGTTAAATTTTGAATGGTAGAAATTTCATTAATAATGATGGAACCCTTGCATGTACAAAAATCTCCATCAATCAAAATTTTCCAACTCAAATACGGATTTTTAGCATATATCCTTGGGCACACACTAGACAAACCAATTACAAATACCAACCAAATTTTCAATAGAAGAGACAGATCAAAAGGCATGACATGTGACCTCAACATATTTTGTTTTGGGTCACATTTCTTAAATTTATGTTTTTCTCTACCTATTCCACCAGCCAAAGCTATTATGTACGTAAGATGATCTAAAAGTTTAAACTCAATAAATAAAGGAATTCAAATAAATTTAAGAAAAACAAGGGAACTAGTCCGGGGTATGCAAAATCTTCTACACCTCTTTCATATAGCATCTGCAGAATAGCGGCGATCTGATTCTTGTTTCTAGTTTTTCGAGCGATAGGTTCAGCTCCGTGCAAGGAGGATTGTAGAAGATTGCAGTTTTAAAAAAGTTGAAATCTAAATTCCCGCATTCACATACATCTGATAAACTCAAAAAAAATAACCATACAATACGGGATGTTACTGAACACAACAAACTATAATTTCAAGGACACAAGGACTTGACATAAAGAGCAAGTGGCGGTGGTGGTAGTTTTAACTAGAACAACCTGATGTATATTGATTATGATTGGAACCACCTTTTAAGTTGTCTAGGAGGACCTTGCTTATCTCCTTCAGATTTGCCTGAGAACTTGGATGTATATTGTTTGATTAACATGTCAAGCTTATCCTCCGTGTCCTGGCCTAATGGTTCTTTGTTCTTACTTTTCTTCCTTTCATTAGAACTGAAATCTTTGTTCAGAACTGTGCGATCTTGCAGTTTCCTCTTTTTCCTCCCCTCATCTGCCTCTTGAATAGTCCTGGAATTACGTGTAAGGACTTCATTAACAGCATGTGGTGATTCTCCGTGCTTTCTTCCATTTGGTCTTCTGACTTCCTCATTGTAGTTATATTTTGAATCAGTCCTCTTTTCCCATTTCATGGGAGCAGGCTTCTGCCTTTTGTTAAATTTATCTTCAGCAGCACCTCCTCCAAGTGCTTCACGTTCCTTTTTGTGTTCCATCGTAGCTTCTGAGGTTTTAGATGATGTAAAATCACCTCTAGATGTGTGTTTTCTTGACATATTAGAACGGGCATCAGGTAGATGGGAGTCAAAGCTTTGCTTCGTACTCTTAGCATCTTGACTGGAACCTTGCAGTTGATATTGTTGCTGCTGAAATTCAATCTTCTCTTGGCGCTGCTTCAGTGTTTGGATATTATCAAGAGCAAACTCCACAATGGGGCGATGCTCGGGACCAAAAGTTTCTGTAAATAACCAAAACAAATCAAAAATGGTAAGAGGATCAAGATTATGGAGTAAATATTGTCTCACAGCAAGGACAATTTGATCATTTAACAAAACAACTCAGAGAATATAATAAACTAAACATTACCCGGATTGTTATTAAGAACTCTTAGAGCCACTAGAGCATGTTCATGCTCTGTGAACTCGACGAACGCAACTCCACGAGAGTGATTCTTTGTCACTACCTTGCCTTTCTTTGAATCCTTTAAAAACTTAATCTGCAAGGACCAGCAGAGGGTAAGGAATCCACGTTCCTATGGCGAATAATAAAACCTTGAGCAATACAAGTATAGCTGACCTGTCTAATAACGGGTTTCTGTTTGGAAGCTCTTGAGGTAACTGCTTCTATGCAATGTCTTTTCAATTCCTTTTCAGTCATGGACTTTGGCAAATTATATATAATGAGTCGTGTCCTTGAAATATGGAAGTTTGGCGATTTAAGCTTCATGCCTTTAGTTCTTTCCAACCTGCAGCACAATTAAAATTATAAGTCCACCATTTAAATCCAACTTCAACAGAAATCCAGCATAGAACACTAGAACAGTAGCTGCATTTAAATTATATGAAAAAAATAATAATTAATGACCACAACTTCATATAGGATTTCAGAAAAAACGAGAAAAGCTGGAAACGAACATATGAAGTTACTTATCACACTCAGCAATCCACATGGTACCAATGGTTATAATCTAAAAAATATGTCACCAATATCATCTGTATGAACTCTAAAGAGCAAAGAGTGTCCCCAGGAACGAAATAAGAACTAGCAAGCTTAGTTCAATAAAATTTCCACAATTGCTTAGATTGCGATGAAGACAATTTTTTTTAGTCATATCAAAAGTAAGCCTCTCACAGCTAGCAAGATGTCGTGACTGTCATCCCATATTACATCTGGAAAGACTCATAGCATTTGCATAGGTGAACCAACAAATTCGGTGTTCGCAAGCAAAAAGAATAAAAAAGGAAGAAGGGATCTCTAAGAAAAGTCGAAGCTGCATAAGGCAAAAGCCACGGCTAAACAGCTCGTTAAATATATCACCATTATCTACTCAACTCTGTCCATTGGTGATTGGTAAGAGAAACGTTCATGTCACTTGTTAAAAAGATCAACAAAATTGTTCTTAAACCTAAATTAATCACACATGTTATGAAAGGTACATTTTCTTATCCTGACCTGAAAATGTGGTCCATAATATATTGACCCAAGATAATGGGAATCAAAATGTTATTCCCATGTGTCAGTGTTTGGTTAGGGGTTTAATTGGTTAAAATGGGATCATTTCCCACATAGCCCATTAAAGTTCGAATCGTTCAATTTCCATTTTTCCCTAACAATCCAATCACCCCCATGATATTTTCTGACCACAGGTTACCAATTCTCCCAGCACTTACATTTGACGTTTCGACATATCAGCAACAGAAACACCATGAGCAGCAGGGGTTCCCTCAACAATAAGCCCTTCCTATTTGACAAAAGATTAGATGATTACCAGTCAGAAAAGTCAATAGTAACCAACTTAAGCTGCCAAAACAACGCTACAACACTGAAACTCTCAGGGAAGAACATCAAGCAGCAGTCTTTGATGACCAACCTTTGCTAGATATAGGTTTCGGTGGTCATGATCCTCCTTCTTGGTCTTTTCCAACTCTTTGCTATGTGCTGAATTCTTGTCCAAGGCCTTCATGACTTTCAATTGTCTGCCCTTGACAATAATACCCACACCAGCTACAGCACTTGCTGCCGAAATTGCAGCATCAGCTGCTTCTATTGTTTTAAACTTGAGAAATCCAGTTCCTTTTGGACGCCTGCACAAATGAAAGACAAAAAATACTAAATTTAATTAAACATACAAGATGTAAAAGAATGCGCACAAAATAGATCCGTACTTTGTGACATGATGAAGTACTGGGGAAAAGTACTGCACTTCACCAAATCCCGAGAAACGTTGTTTTACTTCTTCAGTACTAACATCAAAAGGAAGATTGCAAATAAAAAGTGTTTTCTGAAGATCTTGTGTTTCAGATTCACTTTTTCCAGTGTTGCCAGGTTTCGTATCATGTGCTAATTCAGTCGCCCCATCAACTGACTTCCTGGCAACGGTCATGGTACCAGTATCCGTTTTACTCTTAGGCACAACAGATTGATCTTCAGGTGATATATGTGCCTCTATAGAAGATGATGCTATTACGGTGTTGAGAACTTTTCTTGCAACATCTGCCTCCTCGTCAAAATTAACATCTGTTTTTTCTTTCTCCGTTATGTCGGATTCAACTGGAACATCACCATGATTAGATTCTTCAAGTAACTCACCACTATCATTATCATCCTCCTCCATATCAGAATCCATATCATCATCTTCTTCATCACTTCCACTCTGCCCTGTAAATCATACAAATACAGTTTAGTCCATGATTCATTGATTCCTGTGAAAGACAGACTAGAGAAAGGAAACCATTGCAGAAGTATAGTAATTTGGCAGAAAACACATCCCTCTTAAGTCTTAACTACACTCTTAGGACTGGTTCAACCAATAGAAAGAAGCTTTGCCATATTAATATACTACTACTGACATAAAATTTAAGTGTAAATATTCTGAGTTGTTGACAAGATCAAAACTATATTATCCACCACCAAGTTACCAACTAGAGATGAGTATTATGTGGGACAGGAGCAAATAGGAATCATGATGAGTCAGCTGCTCTGGTCTAGGGAATTGGTCAATATTTTGTGTTTAACTTATACTAATTCCTTTCTCCCATTTCTACAGGATGTTGAAAAGTTTACATCGCTAGCTACTCACTGCATAATTGACAGGACTAAAGTATTTAATCATGATGGATAAGGAGCACAAATAGCACAGAAGATGCCTTTTAACCTTGTGAAAACAGCTACCAACAGCAAGATTACCTTCTTCTGAAGCAGCCAAAGGCTGAGTCGCTTTAGTGGCATAAAGCTTTTTTGGAATAGCCCAATCAACAGCAATGGGTCTTCCACCAAATTTAGTACCATTGAACTTCTTGATGGCCTGGAAATGGGAAATAAATAATAAAAGAGAATCAATAAATTGTCAAATGGGAGAAGAAAGAAGTAGAGCTACAAATAACATCCAGTTTACATAACATAATTCATACATTTTCAGCATCCTGCTTGCATGTGTATTTAACAAAAGCAAATCGCCTGAAAAACACAGAACAATGATTTATAAAAGTAACAATAACAATAACATATAAGTTGATAACAAAAGTCAAAGAACAACAAAAAAACATAATAAATGTTATACAGTGATAAGGGATTATAGACACATACTGATACTCCTTCTGTGGAATCACTTCCCAAACAAAGCCTACTGAGGAAAACAATTCTTTAATCTCTGTTCTCTGTTTTGGTTTACGCAGCACTTCTTTGTTCCCTTTCCTCTTTTTTTTAGGCTCCACTTCTTCAGTCTCGATTTTCTGCATTGTGATTTTTAATGTTATTGAAGCATTAAACCTTGCATGTGTGCACAAGTACGCACAGTCATACAGACACAATTATTAATATGAATATATTGCGCAAGAAAATACAGACACATGTATTCATATGAATATATCAAATGTTAAAGGTTAAGCGAGAAGTCGAATGAACACAAGCAAAACCTCATACGGAAGATTTCGAACAATCAGCTTCCATTTTTGAGTGTTGGCACCCTGGTCCACAAAACAAATTATAGAATCGGTATATTAGATAAAGTAACAAACAGTTCTCTGAAAACGAACAAAAAGTAAGTGACCAAAAAAATGAAGATGTTAACAGAAGCGGAAATAACAACACTGCTATGGACAAATAATGTAGCTAGAGTAAATTACGACAAAACTTTGCAATGACAACAAAGTCAATGCTTGAACCTTTGAAACAACAATACAAGTTAACAACTCTTTACTAATATCTAATAAATAAGCTGACCAAGCTTAACATGTCAAGGATTAGGCATCATTGACCTGTTTTGCCACTTGAATTGTGAATCAACAGCAACATTACCTCTCCCCCTAACTGGCGAGCCCAAACAATTCCTCCACATATATCTTTTTGATGCAGCAATGCAACACAAGCACGAGCAGACCTTACACTCGTGAAAAGCACGGAAGATGCGTCCATTCTGCATCCATCTTCTCTGAGCCCTAAGAAAAATATCACAAATGATCTAAAATTCGAAGCAGGGTAACAGAAACTACACTATTATTGAGGAACAAAACTTTGAATGCACTGGGTCCGCCCAAAAGCAAGGTCAAAACATTCAGTATTCTGGAGAAAACATAAGATCTATAGAAAAACGCCACACAAGTTTAGCATGATATGCTCACAGAAGAACTACACTATTATTGGGGAACCAAACTTAGAATACATTAAAATAAGAATGTCGATACCGTGATGGTTAAGCTCATCTCTGGAAAGAGGATAGATTATAGAAGAAACTGTGCCACACTCTTTGGCTTTCTGATGAACACTTTCTGCCATATCAGCACTAAGAAGCCCACCAAATATAACAGTCCGAGCAAGCCTTTTGAAAATAGACAGAAGGACAAATATCAATGCAGTTGACCGAAAGCACAAAAATGTAAGATAAACAGGATTAATGACTTTGAAACATTCTTACTACGCCTACTTTTGCGGAAAAAACATCAACATAGACTGTAGTTTGTAGAAAGAAACACATTGTGTGACAATTATAAGTACTCATCACCTTTCTTACTGATGTTATTATGTACGCATGGCTTAAAGTGCAATAAACTGACACCCATTTTGGATGAAAAACACAGGGAGTTGTATATCTACTTATAAATGATACAATACCTCTGCTTTTCTGAATAGCTCTTTTCGTCAGATGCACCTTCTGCAACTTTCTTTACCTTGGGTTTATCAGGGTTGCACACTTTTTTCTTTGTAAATGTAACATCTTTTATTTCTGATTTGCCAGGCTCGCGTACATTTTTCTCGGCAACTTTAACAACTTTCACTACTTCTAGTTTATCAGCTTTCTTTTCTTCTGGTTTATCAGGCCGGCGTACATTTTTCTCTGTAACATTAATCATTTAAAGAAAGTTAAGCAACAGGGGTCATATTTATAAAAAATAACGTTACAATTTTGTCGTTCAAAACCTAATTCTTGAGGTGCTTTAGCTTGATCTTGTTCCTGGCTGACAACCTCAGATGAAATGTCATCATTTGTGCTCTTTGACTTAAGGTCGCCATCTTCATGTGCCACTACACACATTGACAAATATGCTCTTAGTAAAAGATTATACACCCTCCGACCCCTTTTATTTGTCACTGGCTTTTTGTGTGCATTTAATGCGTACTAAATGTATACTTCCATAAAAAAAATTGAATTTCTTTTTTAATTAAATTTTATTATATGAACTTCTATTTAAAAATATAATTTGTAGAAGTATTTTTTTAATACACCTTAAAATAGATACAAAAAATCAAAGTGACAAGAAAAAACGAATGGAGGGAGTATATGATTGATGATTTTATTATACTGTATATACAAATTGCATCAAAGCAGATGAATGAGATAACATGATAAATTTATAACTGAATCATTTGAGGACAAAAATTCAGCAGAAACCTTGATCTCCTTTTGATCGACGTTGTTGGAGAGGAGGTCGGTGCATAGCATGTTTTACTCCAATTTTTCGGCCTCCAACAGATGAACCATTTTTTAACTCGATAGCACGGTTCACATCTTCTGTAGTCGCACTACATTTTCATTCACACATTAAAGAGTGTTGCAAATAACCAAAAGAAGAATATGAATCATTGTGAGGTGTTTGTCAATATAGACAGCAGAATTCAACATGTGATACTAAGATATGAACAGTAAAAGCAATAATATGAAAATCGAATATATATATATATATATATATATATATATATATATATATAACATATATCCTATTCCGCCTCTATACTTTTGAAAGTGATTGCCAACTATTTTCCTCTAAAGTCCATGCTTCAGCCAACTCCAGTGCATTCATTGGATATATCAAGTCACATTTAGTGACTCAAAAATAGATATTTCATCCCATTCGAAACAATATCACAAGGACCTTGCACATAACATATAATTTCATGATTTATGTGACGAACTCAACCATATGAACTCACAACTAATAGAACATGACGGAAGAACAATACGAAAAATAAACTAATTAAAGCTGAAAATTTAAAAATAAACAATACGAACAATCAAATCTAATAGTAAGTCAAGCATTCAAAATTAACAAACTATCAAAAGAATAAAGGCTGAAAACTCAAAATTAGACTTACAATTGAACAAAACCAACGCCTCGATGTTCAGTCTCCCCTATACAAATCCAAAGACCAAAAGTAATCAGCATTAACAATAGCATTACATTTCACGTCTCCAATAACGCTACCTAAATCTAACTAGCAATGAAACTATTACAAATGCTATAACACTAGTAAGTGCATTAACTATAATTACTACATAAATCATCTAAATTTACACAAATACATCAATAATCGAAAAAAACCACGAATGAACTAACGTAAAGTAGTCGAAACCTCATACCTTTCTTCGTAACCATAAAACACCTCCGAATCGGTCCAACATCACTAAACGTCTCTTCAAGCTAATCAACACAGTCAAAATCAAAATATCCTTCATCAATACATACATTCAGAATTAACATAGCAAACTCATATCGAAGTATGCTTCAAAAAATTCATACATATATGTATGTATCGATACAGATATACAAGATATACAGTTAAACCTCCATTAATTTTATTCATTTATCGAGATTATTCATTTATGGATGTTAAGAATACACTATCTCGGAACCGTAAAAAACTATTCATTTGACGAGATTATTCATTTATCGAAAATCTAATGTACCTGTGAATTGGTGAAAGTGAAAGGTAAATTAGCGACGAAAACAGTAGCGGGACTGTATTGAGAATCAGTGCCCTCTTTTAACGACTTATTCTTCTTGTTCTTCCCCATTTTCAAGCCTAATTGATGATTGATTTTGTTTTTTTTTTGAAGTTTCTGAATTTTCCCTCTTTTATTAGGGTTTATGTGAGAATTTAGGGTTGGTTGGGCCGGTTTCGGTTTGTTGGTGTTTTTAATTATGTTTGTTTTATTTGGGCTTGGGCCTTGTATGGAACAGGGTGGCAATGTTTAAACCATCGTATTATTGAATCGAATTTTTATTAAGAGCTATCGGGGCTTGAGGACACCCTAAGTTAACAACCAACCATAGGGGATGTTTGGGGAACTTTTTTTCAGAATAAGTCAACTTATTTTAAGACAAAGTTTGAGATTCCTAACTTTTTCCTGAAAAAAGTTAAGTTTTTTTTTTTGCAACTTATAGAATCACAAACATACATTAAATATTTATATAAAAAAAATTATCAAAATATGAAATTTTTACCAAGGACTTATTTTAAGTTGTGCCAAACAGGCCCATAATATGTCGGGCCTCAGAATACCCTCAAGTAACAACCAACCCTGAAGTTTAAGGATGGCAAAAAAATCTGATCCGATCCAATTGGATTATACAGAATCTAATTTTTTTGGATTTAATTTTTAAACCCGAAAGATTTTGGATTTTACGTGTATCGAACCGAACCCGATCCAAAAATCCGAAATTCGATCCAAACCTGAAACCTGAAAAAATGACATTTATATTATATATATATATATATATATATATATATATATATATATATATATATATATATATATATATATAGTATTATATAAATGTATATAATAATAATATTTTATTATTTTAATCTTAATAATTTTATATTTCAAAACAAACACACACACGCACACACATATATAGTTGCAGTGTTGCACTCCATAACAAACACCTTATATAACAAACAATAAAGAACACCTCATATCTAATCTAATATAAAAGTTCCGTCACGGCAACCAATACAAAAAGTTGTTATTTTTTTACCCTCTATTCATCCAGCAAAAAAATAATAATAATAATAATAAAATTTTAAAAAATTACTGTTCATGATGACGTCACTGTGACGTCATCATGAACAGTATTTTTTTTTAATTTATTTTATTGTTTTTTGCTGGATGTATAGAGGGTAAAAATAATAACTTTTTGTATTGGGTGCCACTGGCGGGGCCATTGGATCTATTATATCTAAGGTGTTCTTTATTGTTTGTTATATAAGGGTGTTCTGTGTGGGGCAATGGCCTATATTTATATTTGGTTGTTACAAATAATAAGAAGGGTATTTTGATAATCAAAATGTAATATAAGTAGATTTCATAAATTGAATAGAATTTTCAATGTAAAAAATCGTCAATTTCTTCTCTCTTTTGTTTTTACGTAGTTTTAATTGGAAAATAATTGTTAAACCATCACTAAATTAAAGCTTATTTTGTTAATTTCATGTGGGCTGTAAAATTGTCCAAATCAAATATTAAGAATTCAAGATAGAGAACAAATTAATATTAAATTGAACGTGTAATTATATATATATATATATATATATATATATATATATATATATATATATATAGTTGCACTCCATGGCAAACACCTTATATAACAAACAATAAAGAACACCTCATATCTTATAGATCCATTGCCCCTAGCGGGGCCACCCAATACAAAAATTTCTTATTTTTTTAGGCTCCATCCATCCACCAAAAAAAAAAAAAAAAAATTTGAAAATTTACTGTTCACGTGATGACGTCATGATGACGTCATCACGTGAACAGTAATTTTTAAATTTTTTTTTTTCAGACTTGATAGAGGGTAAAAAAATAATAACTTTTTTTATTGGGTGCCCCTGGCGGGGCCAAAGGATATAATAGATCTAAGGTGTTCTTTGTTGTTTGTTATATAAGAGTGTTCTGTATGGAGCAAAGACATATATATATATTTATATATATATATATATATCAATTCTTAACAACAATTTGATATATAGATTAATAATGTATAAATATTAAAAAAATTAATATAATTATATATATTAGAAAAAGGAATCGTGAGTTGCACGGGTTATAATCTATACTATACTATTATAAGCGAAATAGGTATATTTGGTTGGTAGTTTGGTACATTTTTTTGTACACTGAATAGCAACCGTTGGATTTTGAGACAGATTAATGAGAACCGTTGGATGTAATGCTAAAAGAATATTCTTTCGATAATATATAAAATACTTCTATAGGTTCAAGGTTCGAATCTCATTAACATATTATTATTAAATATTTATATCATCATAAAGTAATATTTATATACGTATAAATACGATAATATTTATATACATGAGATTTCTAAAGTTTAAAAATTATTTTTATAATAAAAAAATATATAACTTAAAACTTTAATAATGAAATATAATTAAAAAATTTACAAGTAACCGTGCATGGCAAGACTTATTGGCTAGTATTGAATTAATTGAATTAAATATAAAATATAAATTGTACAATTCATTATATTTAAAAGTATATAATTAGAAATTAATTTTCTTTGATATCTAAAATTCTCTATAAATTAACAATTACTAATTTATCGATTAATTAATACATCTATAAATTAATAGAATTCTCCGGTCCCAACTATCTATACTATTATATTAAAGCCGAAACATTGAAAGTTTTGGTTTTCGGTTTGGTTATCCTAAGTTTTGGTTTTCGGTTTGGTTATCCTAATTATTAAAATAAATAATTAAATTACAAAAATAACTCAAAAAACTAATTACTAATGTTAACGTAATCAATATATATATATATATATATATATATATATATATATATATATATAAAGGAGGATAGCGGGAGTTTAGGTGGCGCTCTAATATCGTCTCAATCGATTTTTCTAATTTTCTAGAATTTTAAACACTAATAAATATAAAAATATCAATTAGCATATTAGAAGTAGAAATAGAATAGGTGTTCAAATTTATAAAGGATAATAGTTCGAATTTATAGGGAAGACATATGATTAGAAGTTCTATTGGAAGTATAATAAGTATTTATAAAGCATACGATTAAAAGTTCTATTGATTAGAATTTAGTGTTCATATGAATAAAAGTTTGAATTTATAGAAAAAATATATTAATAAAAGTTCTACTAAAACTAGAATAGGTGTTTGAATATATAGAGCAGACATATAATTAAATATTTTATAGAAAGTACGATCTTCTTAAATTATATATTTTTTATATACGTTAATTATACTTATATTAGGAAAATTTATTCATAAATCCAATACTATTGTCATGAAAAAAGTCACCGTATTTAAAAAGAAAAGAATTGATGTGTTAACATAATAAAAGAACAATGAGTAAAAGAACAATCTCATGCAGGAATCCTAAATAAATACAGGAGTATCTATAATATAAAGAGAAAATAAGATGTGTTTTCATTTTCTAAAACTCCAAAAATTTTAGAAAATCTAGAAAGTATAAATTGGAATTCACTCTATTTTTTAGGTTTTGATTTCAAGGAAAAAAATTGTTGTGTAAGATAAGTATCATCAATAATATGTAATGAAGTTAGAATTTCGATCCCAAACGAGAGCGGTTCGAAATGTGTATAACGGGAAGACGGCTCACTATAAAAGATTGCACTAGCTATTAAAATATCATATGATGTTATAAATTTTATTTTATTTTTAGGATTTGATTTTTATGGATAAACATTATCATACAAGTAATATATGTAAAAGTTAGGTTTTTGGTCTTAACGAGAGAGCTAATCAATAGTAATAACCGTGTTTAACAAAAAAACGGTTCATTAGATAAGACCGTATAAAAGATGTTTAAATATATAATTAATACATAAAATAAAATATTTTATTGGAAGTAGAATACGAGGACGGTGGAGACGTCTTATACGATTTTTTAAAACTATACATCTTTTTTCCTAGAAATCCTTTATTTTAACTTTTTTATACAAGTTAATTATACTTGCATTACAAAAATATATCCATAAATGTAATATTATTCCCGTAACGAAAAGTCTTCGTATTTTAAAATTTTTTTAATATGTTAACATAACAGAAAGACATTCCCATGCTGAAACTGTAAATAAATACAAGAATATCTATAATATACAGAAAATATAAGATGTATTTTCATCTTTTAAGACTCCATAAATATTAGAAAGTTTAATGAATATAAAAATTGGAATTTACTCTCTTATATAATGAAGTTAGAATTTCGGTTTCAAATAAGAGCGGCTAGAAACGTATTTAACGGGAAGACGGCTCGCTAGAAATGATTGTATTAGCTATTAGAATTTGATACTGAAGTCATAATTTTTTTTTATTTTTACGGTTCGATTTTATAGATAAAAAATATTATATAAGTCTTTATAATATATGTTAAAAAGTTTGGATTTCGGTTTTAACGAGAGAGCGGCTCAATCGAAAGAATCGTATTTAACAAGAAATTGATTCATTAGAGAAGATTATTTAATTATTAAAATTTAATATTAATATTATAATATAACATAAATGTATTGAATTTTTTAAAAAATATTGTAACGTCGCCGCGAAGCGCGGCTTTATCAACTAGTTATATTCTAATTAAAATTCCTTCATCCACTTCTACTTGAACTCTTTTTTCTGCTCCAACAACTCAATTATTCATTTTTTCTAAAGATTTTACTTCTAATTAATACACTTTACCATTTAATTTAAAACTAATATTACAATAATTAATATATATCCAAAATATCACACCATATCTTTCCGTAATTATTTTAAGTAGTAATTTTTGTAATTAAAACATGGAGTACTTTTAATTTAAAATTAATCTTGCGATCACTAATATACACCCAAAAATATCTAACCATATATACAAATCATTATTTTTATTAATAAATAACAATCGTTAGATCTAATAATAAGATATATTATATGATTAAATTAATTTACTAAAAATTCAAAGTTCGAACCCGTCAACGACATTTTTAATTTAGAATTTTACAAAATAAAATTTAAACCATGCATTTCATTATATAAATTTATATTAAATTAAAATTAAAAAATTATTAAAAATAAGGATTATAAAAAAACATAATTATAATGTTAAATAAATTTTATAACCTATCAAAAGAAACTCATGCTTCGCACGGGTTATAAGCTAGTATTAATTTATAGAGGTTTTACTGTATATGGAGACAGTTAATTGTGTTTGGTGTCAAATTATGTGCCTGTTTGGGAAAACTTTTTTTAAGGGCTTATGGACTTATTTTCGGGTAAAAATTTTATATTTTGATAATTTTTTTTATACAAGTATTTAATGTATGTTTGAGATTCAATAAGTTACAAAAATAAGTTGAAAAGTTAGGAATCTCTAACTTTTTCTTAAAATAAGTTGACTTATTCTGTAAAAAGTTTTCCCAAACAGCCCCTATGTCATGCTTAAACTCCTTGTAAATTTTTAAGCTTTAATTTGTGAGAAAAGTAATTAAAGATTTCACGAATTTTAATATTTAATATTTTAGGTATGATGCATCTCTCATTTTGTTAACCTATTTGCGAAGCTCGCAATATCTCGTAGACTAATATTTAAATTATGGGTGTAACACTAGTCTCACATCAAAAAAATTTATTTAAGATTTTTGTTTAGTTTATAATGTAAAATATTATTATCAAGTGTATCAATAAATCGTCGTGATCTTTCTTTTGGAACCTATGTTGGACTGATTAATTATCCAAAGTATTTACATTTGAATCAGTATACTTCAATTTATTTCAAATTCATGTTCGAAATTCGACCCAATTTTTAAAAATATAATCGGAATTTGATCCGAATCATTGCGTAATTTTTTGGTCACAGGCCAGATCTGTATACCACTTGTATATTTCATTATTCATAATAATCATTTAAATGTAGTTTTATACTATTAAAGTGTCAAAAATATTTTCAAAAAGAACAAGTAGTACTAGTATATTTTATTTTGTCAATGGATGCGATTTGTACGAAACAGATTAATAGATTATATTGTCAATAGCAGATCCGGTTCGATTCACCCCTAAAACCGGTCCCCGGTTTTTCTGTTCAGAACCGGTCAAAAACCGGTAAAAACCTATAAAAAACCGGACCGACAACCGATTTTTTAGATTTTTTTTTTTGTTGCTAAGTCAAGTTGAAAATATAACACATCTCTCAATCACCTTAGAGCAAGTCCAACAATGTCCTAGTTGGTGTCCTATAAATATAATAAAATATAGTGTCCTAGTGATTTAAGACATGATTTTTGTGTATCAATTCCAACAATATGCCTTATACTTGTGCCTTATAATCAAAATAATAATATATTTGAATTAGAATTGGAGGGAAGAGAAAAAAAAAGAGGAAAGAGAAGTGTAGAAAAGGAGGGAAGTTAATTTTTTATTGTTAAAAATGATTTAGGACAAGTATAGAAGTGCCTTAAAAGTAGGGCATGAGATGGATGTCCTAGTGTTTTAAGGCACCACTAGGACATTGTTGGAGCACAAAAAGTGACAAAATGTCATAAATATTAATTTAGGACAATATTTAGGACATTGTTGGACTTGCTCTTACATTATATTCTTGAATGATGATGTTTTGTTGCCTTTCGATTATTAACTTTTTTTTAATTATAATTTTGGTATAATATTAATAAAGTAATGATTGACATTGTTTTTTTTTTAAAGGAAATGATTGACATTGTTGTTTCATTTTCTGTATAATCAGATAGTTGTTTATTTTGTTTTAATGCAGATTATTTATAGTTTTCAGATTATATTATATATTTATATAATTATATATATATATATATATAATTATATATTACATAATTATGATGTCACACTGGTTGAACTACTGGTCGACTCGGTTGAACTAATAGAACCAGTAACCAGTAGAACTTTCGGTTCGATGCCCGGTCCAATTCTGAGAACACAGCAGATTATATTGTCAACAGCAGATCCTATCATCCTAGGTGCCGGCCATGGAAATTTTCGTATCCAAAACAAAGAAGAAATAAGGGAAATAATTAAATATAAGTTAAGTTTAAACATATTTTTAAATTTGCTAGTAATTTATTAAAATCTCCAACCAAATTAATTTTTTAATTTCTGAAAATTTGGGAATATCATTAAATTAGATATATGTTGACATCCGTACGGTTGGATCGTTCAAAAATATTTTTAAAAAAACAGAAACAATAATCCGTGACAAAGCACTAGTTACGAGTCATATTGAAAATAGTAATGATCTACTAAGATCTCCAATCAAATTAATTTTTTATTTTCTGAAAATTTGGGAATATCATTATATTAGATATATGTTGACATTCGTACGGTTGGATCGTTCAAAAATATTTTTAAAAAAATAGAAACAATAATCCGTGACAAAGCACTAGTTACGAGTCATATTGAAAATAGTAGTGATCTACTAAGATCTCCAATCAAATTAATTTTTTATTTTCTGAAGATTTGGGAATATCATTATATTAGATATATATTGACATCCGTACGGTTGGATCGTTCAAAAATATTTTTTAAAAAATAGAAACAATAATCCGTGACAAAGCACTAGTTACGAGTCATATTGAAAATAGTAGTGATCTACTAAGATCTCCAATCAAATTAATTTTTTATTTTCTGAAAATTTGGGAATATCATTATATTATATATATATTGAAATTCGTACGGTTGGATCGTTCAAAAATATTTTATAAAATATAAAAACAATAATCCGTGACAAAGCACTAGTTACGAGTCATATTGAAAATAGTAGTGATATACTAGGATCTCCAATTTATATAAGTACATACATTAAATATAAAATATATTATGAATAATAATTAATTTCGGATACGGATATTTTCGGATACGGATACGTCTATATCCATATCCGTATCCTAAATGTTCGGACACGGATACGGATAATATCCGGTTGACTTCGGATACGGATAATATCCGGTTTTTTCCGGATACGAACTCGAATATTCGGATCGGATTTCGAATTTTTCGAATTTTTTTGACAGCCCTAGATCCTAGGTGCCGGCCATGGAAATTTTCGTATCCAAAACAAAGAAGAAATAAGGGAGTTCAGTGGAACCATCACGTCACATCACACATACATGCAATTTGGGAGGTCTCTTGGCTTTATAAAGTTACTAGGTAACGAAGCCGCGCTATGCGCGGTACGAGAACATTTTTTAAAATTGTATATATAACATCATTGTTTGTTGAGTTTCATTATTTGAAATTTGATATGATGAATTGAAATTTTTCGTAAAATGTAACTAAATTTGAATGTTAAAGAATTATAGAGAAAAGAATTAGCAGAAAGAAAACATGGTTCAGTTAAACTCTTAAGTATTTTTTTTTTTTTTGAAGAAATAAACTCTTAAGTATTAATAATAATATTTTCGAATATATTGTCGACACCTATTTTGTTAGATAAAAAATGCTTTTGAAATCCAATATTGATAAACATTTGTAAAGTTCAACAATGGATATCTAAAAGTAACATTTTTGTATCTTTTTTGATGTTTGTGGCATTACGAGAGACGTGATTGCTTAGTTTGTTGATAAATTTGTTTGTATGATGAAAAAAAGAAGCAAAATGTAAATGTGATAAAAGATGTGATTGACTTACGCCCATCTCATAACATACATGCATAATTAATTCTCGTCTCATAACATACATGCATGATTAATTGATTAGTAATGGTATAAGAATTTGTGTAGTTAGAATATTAATTTAATCCAACACAATATAATGAAACAACGAATGTATAACTTTTTCATTATTTAATCAGTAAAGAAAAAGGTTGGATTGGTTCAATTTAATCGAGTTGATCACACCCCATGTGTAAATTGTTCATGTGTAAAAGTAAATTACACAATATTGCTTGTATTTAAATTGTGGATGTTAATTGGAAAATTTATATGCTTCCGTATCTTATCATGATTCTCACGGTCACTGATTGCGAATTAATCGAAAAGTTAAAATCGTCTATTTATTATTACCGAAAAAAATTGCATCAATTTTGAATAAGGATTAGAAATGGACGATATAAATAAGTTTATTTTATCGTTTTACCTTGAAATAATTGTACTTTTAGATAGATAATTAATGTTTTATATTAATATAATAATTATGATATTCTAATAAAGATTGCTAAAATTTTATATTAAGTATAAAATAAATTGTATTTAATATAAGTTTAATAGGTACAATTACTGACTAATTAAAATGCTATTAAATGCAAGAAAATTATTTTAATAAAAAAATCAAAAATGTGAGAATCAAGAAAAATATTTTGAAACTAGAGTGAAAGTCTCTCCGATCTCCTGGTTTATTATGACTCCACAATCATTGATAATAAAGAATGGTTGAGAAGTTCAGGTTAATAACATTTTTTAAAGCCGGCACCCCTCTCATAATTTACATATTCAATAATAGTGTAAAAATTTGTTTAATTAGAATAAAATTTTATTTCGACACAATGTAATGAAACAACGAGTGTTTAGCTTTTTTATCGATTTTTCTTCCGATAAATGGCTGGGTTTGTTAAATTTAATCGATTTGATCATAACTCATGTATAATTTATTCATGTGCAAAATTAAAAATTTGTCTATATTGTTTTTATACAATTCCAGAAATTAAGTAAATATCTTGTACTTCCATAATTTATTACGACTTTCACAATCATTGATAATAGAAATTGCTTGAGAAGTTAAGGCCGTCTACCCTATAATCATCCGAAAAGAAAATATAATGATCTTGAATAGGGAATAAAAAATAACACAATATAAACAATTGTTAATCGTCATTTTACCTAAAAATAAACTTAATTGTATATAATTAATATTTAATATTGAAATCAAATAAAGTTTGCTAATTTTTAAACAATTAAATAGGATAAATTGAATAGATGTTTAATAGGTGTAATTAATGACTAATTAAATTGTCATTAATAGTTATTTAATGCAAGAAAATAATTTTATTAAGAAAAATCAGAAAAACGAAAATTAGCCTTGGGGACCAAGACCCTATTATGTTCTTTATATAGTTGTCTAATTAGACCCCATTAACCCTAATCAGATTACTATTGGGTATTACACATTACAAAGCCCATACCGAATAAGATGTTATTGGACTCTTTATTTAAGACCACTTAATCGGTCCAACTATAGAATAAACATTAAATATAATTGTCTTTAATTTGTAAGCCCATAAATTATTATTAGATTATAAAAATAATCTAACAATCTCCCACTTGGGCTACAAATTGTTCCAAACAACAATTACATTCAATAACCATAAGTACGCACAAAATTGTTTATTCTTTAGAAAACATCTTCCTTAGTCAATCTGGTCCATCTCATATATAAACATGGAATCAAAGCGACCTTCGTCACCTTGTCGTAACTCGATCCTCAATGATCACCATATTAATACATTCAATGACATAGATCAAGTATGGATGTGTAACTGGAAATTACATGCAATGTGATCTCAATCATGCCTATTTCCAATTGGTCCTTAATACCTTAGTGAGATCAATCTTTATTCTTTCATACTTTATGTCAAAACCATAATTGAAAGAGATAGCTCATATAGAGCAATAGAGAGAAATAAATAAAATAACTTTATTCTGCAGAATACTCAAAAAACACAAATATCACCATAATGTCAATAAAAACTGAGTAACGAATATAGGAACAAAAAAAAAATAACTCCCACTAAAACTGAATATCCTCCAATGAGACAACACCCATATGAGCAGTATGCCCAAGAAAAACTTTATGGTGTCAAAACTTTAGTAAGTGGGTCTGCTAGCATAGAATTTGTTCTTACATACTCAATAGACACTAATTGATATTGCATTCTCTCTATAATGACTTGATATTTAATGTCTATATGTTTAGACATAACAAAAAAAACTTAACCAGAAGTAGATTTTCTTGTATCTACACAACCAACATAATCAGAATCAGAATACATAATGATCTCCAAATTTTCTGATTTCTGATAAACGAGCATGTAATATTTTGTTCCTTGCAAGTACCTTATAACCCATTTAATTACAATCCAATGATCAATTCCAGGTTTACTTGAATATCTGCTTAACATACCCATAATGAATGCCAAAACCGACAGGGTACTAAACTTGACCATACATAATACTCCAAATAGCCAAAACATATGGAATGTTCTGCAACTCCTTTCTTTCATGATCATTCTTAGGGCACTGTTTGAGACTAAACTTATCTCCTTTAGTAATATGAATACTTTACTCCCACTGAAACTTATGATATAGCCACAAGTGCCATTATTGTCTCTAGTGGATCTACTAAGTGGCACTTCCTCTTGAGTTTGTTAAGTTTGCTCTTCTTGAGCATCATCTTGATTTTGAGTAGGAAACTGTACAGGTATATCCACATTGTTATCATGAACTACATGAGGCAAAGAAACTGATTCTTCCTCAAAGACAACATCCCTGACTTTATCTTCCCCCTCAAACTCAACATCCTCAAGAAATCTAGAGCAAGATGCTTTTCAAGTTCATCAAGGAAATCTCTAACAGATACCTCATCGGAGTCTTTAAACATACCGCCCCTGAATGCTTCAGGAATGCTGCGCTTTATCATCATTAGACTTAAGCGATTAGAACCTTCTCACTTCTCAAAGTTCAATTTCTCAGTATTAGAACTTTCATCTATAAGAGAAGTAGGTTGTTCTTTCCTTATAGCATAGTCTAAATCCATGCAGCCGAGAACTAACATAACGTTCCCTTTCCAGCTCTTAAAGTTTGTGCCGTTAAGCACGGGAATGGAGTTCATGTTGGCAGTTATACTATCAGCAGATGTATTAGCTAGCAATTTGGAACAAAAAAAATATAAGCTCGCATAATGGAAATTCATGTCATATGCATACATAATAGCACACAAAAAAAACATGAATTCAGATAATATAGTGTGTGGGCCCATTCAAACAAGATACCTAGCACAACATTAATATTTAGTCTTTGGACAGAAATATTAACCTGCAAGTGGTACTCTCCACGCAGAAATCAAATATTAATAATAAATTCGGTCAAGTAATAACCTTCCTTTGGGCCGGTTTATTACTCACATGAAAAATTTATAATTATTACATATTTATTCCCGCACGTATATTCATTATTTGGCCATTAAATAATCTTCCTTTGGGCCGATTATTTTAACGCATAAATAATAAACATACACATCCTATTATTTCAAAATAAATAAATCTACAAATAAATATCACTTTGGCAATATTTTGCTTCAACTCACTTATTCGCGAAATAAAAGGGCAAGAAAAAAAATTTCTTTCATTTAAAACAAATGTGCCCAAATCCGTATTATTGTAAACTATTAAAAAAATGTTCACCTAATATTTTAATAATTTACAACTAAATAAAATAAAAAATTCATAATGACAGAATTATTAAAAAAAACTGTCTGAAACAAAATATTATAACAAACATGTATCACGCATGCCAGTTGAGATTTAGCTTCTGATTCATGATTACAGGCCAGTTACACAGGCAAAAAAAATTGCACGAAATCCAGCCATTTGCATAAAGTAAAAGAAGACATAATGCATACTTAACATGATGTATACAAAATTGACACCATCAGTATGTACCATGCATGACAATTCATGCGGAATAGTCCAAATCATATAAACTTATATATTTGCTGTATAAACAAATAGCATAATTAATCCAAATATACGTATGTTAATTTACGTACAGTAAATTGATTCAAACACAAGCATGATCGCATGATAGTTACTTGTCAAAAAAAATTGACTTATTTAGTTGCAATACAGACCAAAAAAAAAATATTAAGCGCATGATATTAACTCAACCAAGATCAGACAATATACATGCTTTTGTTATCGTAATTGATAACAAAACAATCATATAATATGATCAACCCTAATAACTCGACATAAGATAGGCTCGGATACCAATTGTTAGATCTAAACAAATAACCACGGATCATCTTATGCGATATTATTAAGGTTACACGATATAATTGTAGTACGAAAGCGTACCTGATTCCATGACAGTAAATATGAATACGGATTATGGGACTTGATCTTCCACAGACTTGATTCGCCTCTAGCCGTATCTCTCTCTGACTGATGGGAATAGAGGAGTAGAGGTTGTGAATTAGCCTTGGGGACCAAGACCCTATTATGTTCTTTATATAGTAGTCTAATTAGACCCCATTAACCCTAATCAGATTACTATTGGGTATTACACATTACAAAGCCCATACCGAATAAGATGTTATTGGACTCTTTATTTAAGACCACTTAATCGGCCCAACTATAGAATAAACATTAAATATAATTGTCTTTAATTTGTAAGCCCATAAATTATTATTAGATTATAAAAATAATCTAACATCTACAACTCTGACAATTTAAAGAAAAGGTTATCACTACCTAATCAAGCTTGTACAAGTGTCTTGCATGAGTTGCAAGGATATGTCTTGTTCGTGTGATAAGGAATAGTTCAGTTTTTTAAAAAAAAAGATTAAGGGGGAATTCAGTATTATTGTGGTATTCTATTTTGTTTCTTCTAATTTTTTTTCATTCTTCTGTGAGTTGTGCGAGTATGGTAACAAGTAAAGCTAATTTGGAGAAAATGTATGCAAGGTTGGCCTTGGAAGATGAGGAGGAAGATGAGATTTTGGTGGGGGAACAAGAGATAGTTGAGAGTAAGAAATCGTTTATTTTAGTAGGCCGGTTTCTTACAGACAAGAATATTAATTTTCCGGCGATGCAGAATGTTTTGTCATCTTTATGGCGGCCTAGAGAGGGAGTAGAGATACATGATTTGGGCATTGGAAGGTATTCATTTGTTTTTTTATCATATACTGGATCTACAGAAAGTGCTTGATGGTGCATCATGGACTTTTGAGCAAAGCTTGTTGTTGTTTCACAAATTAGAGAATACAGAAGATCCTAATGTGGTAGCTTTGACCAAAATGGATATATCGGTGCAGGTCTATGATATTCCATTAGGTATGCTAACGGAGAAGGTTGTGTAGTCGATAGGTAACTTAGTGGGTTCATTTATCAGAATGGATTCAACAACTCTGGATGAATTGTGGAAGCAATATATCAGAATTCGTGTAACAATGGATATTAATAAACCATTAAAGCGTCGAATGAAATTAAAACGAGAAGGTGGGAGTTGGATCAATTTTAAGTATGAAAGATTAAGCATGTTATGTTTTGTATGTGGCCGATTAGGTCATTCGGATAGAGACTATGAAATAGTTAATGCGGACCCGGAGAAGACTTTGGAGCGAGCTTATGGGGTGTGGCTTCGAGATCCTAACAAGAACATCAAAACGTAGAACATGGGATCGAAATGGTTGAGAAACGGACCTGTTGGAGTTCAGTCATGGTGGGCTGGGAACAATTATGGAGGAGGTGCTGATGTTACAACGTAATTCATGGAAACAGAGGGGATTGTTAGGGAGATTCCAGGGGTTGTTGATGGAATTCAAATTTCTAATCGTAATCAAGGGGACTCACAAAGTCATACAGGTGTACAAAGAGCTAATAATAAGGTACAGATTGATATGAGGGGAGACAATTGTGATAATACGGTTATGATAATGGATGCCAAGAAAAAAAAGGATAGCTACATATGAAAATGGGGAGATAATTGAGGAGAGTGTGTTGGCTGCTAGTAATACAATTGCTACTGGGCCAAAAAACGTATTAGAGGCGGGTTCTGGACTCCAGGCCCGCCTAGCCCAATGAGTGTCTTGGCCTGGAATTGTAGTGGTTTGGGTAAGCCACGTACAATTCGGTTTTTTTTAAGGAAATTACCCAAAATAAAAAGCCTAGTATAATTTTTTGTGTGAGACACTAGCCAAAAAACAAAAAAATAGAGGAGTTATGCCATATACTTCATTTTGCAGAGTATGTAGCTGTTGATATACAGGGACGTAGTAGGGGGTTGGTGTTATTATGGAGAAATAAGGGGGGATGTAAAGTGCTGGAAGTCACGAGAAACTTTATTGATTTTGAGGTTGAACATGATCAAATAGGACGATGGCGTTACACTGCCTTTTATGGTTTCCGGAACGTAATCGACGAAGAGAGTCATGGGATATGTTAAGAACACTGAAAGATAAATCTATGTTACCGTGGTATGTGTAAGAACCTAGATTTTTGGAAGAATTAAAACTTTTATTATATAATGGAGTATCAGTGTAACGGTGGTCATAATGAATGATTTTGGAATGGATTTGGATTCAATTGCTTATATGTCATGAACCATGCAACTGACTGACAACTTAGATAAGAATAATCTATCTCCCAGGGAAGTAAGATATGGTAATTCCAAGGAGGAAGAATATTCTCATGTCATCCAAATCAATATCTATTATTAGTTCAGTGGTTCCGAGAAAGAGTTAAGGAACGCTCGAGAGGGGACAAGGACATTTTTACAATGGGTTAAATGGCAGTTAGGTCACTCAACTGACTGAAAACTTTCGGTTGGGTCATCCAACTCAAAAAACTTTCATCCAGGTCACTTAACAAATAAAATCTTTCAATCAGGTCATAAAACATGTTAAATGACCTGATTTTGACGTGTTTAATGACATGATTTTAACGGGTTTAATGACCTGATTGAAAGTTTTTAACGTGCTTAATGACTTGATTGAAAGATTTTATTTGTTAAGTGACCTGATTGAAAGTTTTTTGAGTTGGATGACTCAACTGAAAGTTTTGAGTCAGTTGAGTGACTTAACTGCCATTTAACCCTTTTTACAATATATAAGGAATAAAAAGAGAATAGAGTGTGAATAGTGTTTTCGGTGGAAATGAGAATATTATTAGACGACATTATATAGAAGTACCCGGAATGGATTTCTAAGTTCGCATTGATTTTATTAACGAGTTTCAAAGAGAATCAAATTGGTGGAAAAAGGAGAAATCAAGTGACTTAATTGCAAGTCAACTAATAAAGGAATGATGAAGTTGCATTTTTACAAAAATGGACTTGCTTAACATGGTGATGACAAATGGCACTAATGGATGCTTGACAACAATTAAAAACAAGATGAAGCTAAAGTAATATAGATATAATGCATGTTATAAGAGATATTAGTTCATAAAACATAAAAACAAAACCTTAAGCTTCAAAGAGAAGCTCTCGGCCAAGTGAAGAAGAAAAGGGGTAAGGAGGAGATTTCACCAATCAAATTTCTCAAGCTATAGCTTAAATTAAAGAGGAAGATTAGTAGAAGGTATATCCAAGAGCTTAACATCATTCTTTAAGGTTACCATTTTCAAAATGATTTAAGAAAGTGATGATGAATAGTAACTAACATTCTTGTTTTGGTTTTGATGATTGTTTATGGCTTCTTGGTCATTCTTTTATCAAGAACTAAGGCTTGTAAGGATACTCTAGCATTATAAGCTTCAAACAAAGGTATAATACTTGAACCCTTTTTGGAGAATTATGAGATTTGTTTGAGTTTTAGTGTTATTATGTATGTTTGAAGCATGAGAATTATGATTGAGTATTGATAATTGTTAAAGTAGTTTATATGAACGGAAAGGCATTGCTTGGCCTTAGTTCAAAGGTAAATAACATGTATGTGTGATTTGGAGTGGAAACCATGGTTATTGGAAAGATTTAATTTTGGAAATATCCGATTTACAACCGTCGTAATGCCGAAATTTCATTAACCTTTAAAACAGAGCATACCCGAGATAATTAACCTCTGACCTTAACAAGAACCTGACCTATACTTGTAGTTCTCGAGTCATAGATCGTTTTGGCGAAAGAATCGAAACAAACGGACTTACAATTTAGGAGTTATCGTCGATTTACTAAAAGTAGTTCGAAATCATAAATGCGAGTTCATAATTGAAAATGAAACCCCTTAACGTAGTTAATTCAGTGGCGAATCTCGGTAATTAAATATTAGAGATCATAAGGAAGGTGTGAGAGAAAACCTCATGTCTATTGGATCGTTTTTCAATTTTATAAAAATGTTCGAATTTAAGTTAAGTGCGAATGGACTCCTTAAGGGCGCACTTGGCAATAACATTGGAAAATCACTTAGAAAACGGTCAATAACTCGCGAGGTGTAATCTTTTATAGTAAACGATCGACACTAGAACTTATATGACTTAAGTACCCCAATCATAATTACCATGTAATGCCTTGATACTGAGCCAGTGTTGATTATAATGATGATAATAAAGAGTTATGTTAGGGGGATGTCCAATGAGTTAACTTGAAAATGAGTTTAACCTAAGTAAAGTATATACTTAGCTTTTCAAAAATGTTAAGTGATTAAACTTGAATAATTTTGGATTGTTTATAGATCACCGGACTGATCGGAGATACATTACCCCTACGACCCTTCCAGGCAAGAGTTCTTTTATCTTTACTTTATTAAATTATAAAATTCCAGGAAAATGGTTTTGTTGAAAATGTATATATGTATACATGATTATATAGTATTGCGTTGCAGTGGGTATGTTTCTGATTTCTGAAATCATTTATGAATACAAATAATGCAAGGTACTTTATGGATAAAATGGGGTAATTTGGTAAATGGAATTATGAAAAGGAAATTTTCGGAATAAATGGAATAAGAACTTCGATAATGGGGATTCTATCTTTGGGCTGAGTTCAATGCAGTCCAGCTTGCAATATTTTATTCCGGCCCATGTGTTGCCGAGGGGGGATTGTGGAGAACTTTCCTCCAGGGATGATCACCAGAGAGGGTCATTCCTTCTACTAGTAGTAAACAGGAACAGGTACGTATAGGGCGACTGATCATCGTCCTGTCGTATCTAACTATGATGAAGATCCCCTAAATTCTTAAATAATTGTTGAAAATTTCATTACATTAGTATGTTGGAAAAGAATGAAATGGTATGAAACAATGAATAGTATCAAGGAATTAGAAGAGAAACTGAAATTATATCTTTATAACGAATAACAAGCAAGTTTATGTTGGTGTATTGCTGCGCAAACAAAATACAGATATTTATGAAATTTTTTTCCTTACTTTACTTTATAACTTCATCGTTTATACTTTATTGAAACAACTTGGTTAAATGAACAACCAACACTTCCAAAGCTTTTATAAATTGTTCTACTTCAAACAGGATTTAAACCTTTATCTTGCTGAGCTATTTTAGCTCACTCTTGCCTATGTTTATATCACAGCTATAGCAGATGCCGCCGATACGTCGCACCACACCCCGGAAGCGGGTAAGGGCGGGGATATATGATAGGGATCTGTCGCCTATTCCTGAGGTAGCCTATATATATATATATATATATATATATATATATATATATATATATATATATATATATATATATATATATATATATATATATATATATATATATATATATATATATCCAGGGTATGAGTAGACATGTGTAAGTTAATCAAAAGTCTGTTGTAATATATTTTGGTTGTTGATATGCTTCCTGTAGAAGTATTTTCAACAACGCTACTTAAACATTCTGGGTTTGTAATAATAACTTTACTTTAACTGTTTTGATGATAGATGTTGTTCTCTGAGCTTATGACTGGTGTTTGTTGTTATAAGTGTGGGGTCAATAGTGTGCGTATATAATGTCATTAAATTATTTAAGTATCAAGAGTGTAATATGTTTAAATGGAAATTGGACCGTGATGACCTGGATCCCTGACCCCGGATCTAGGGGTGTCACAAAAATGGTATCAGAGCTCAGAGTCATACTGCTCAGGAACAAGAGTGTTAATAAGGCAAAGATATATATATATATATATATATATATATATATATATATATATATATGATAAAATGCGTGAACTCATATCGAGTTCAAGGTCGGTCTATCGGATATAGTACTGACCCTAAGTAGGGATTAAGATTTTATATATTATTACTAATAAGAGTTATGTTTTATTATATTTGGAGGAGCGGACTGGTGAGGCGAGTCATGATGGGTGGCGAGGGATTACAAAGGAGGAGCCTGTACAGTTAGAGGAGCGCGGTATTGAGATTCCTTCGCATGTCGTAGCAGGTTTAAGGATGAGAGTCCGGGTTGGACATAGACCGCAGTATTTGGATGCTATGGCAGTAGTGCCATATGTGAGGGGACAGAGACCAGTAGTCCGGTCGGGTGAGGCAGGTCTCTCTAGGGTGAGGCCAGAGATTCCTGAGGAGGACGTTCCAGCACCTAGACGTCCTAGGATTGAGACTGAGGTAGAAGAGCAGCCGGTGTTTAGAGATATTCAGATGATTCTTGTTCCACCTGCTCCAGTGCCATCACCGGCACCGAGTCCAGAACCATTGGACGACCCTGAGGAGGAGGTAGACCCTTTGGAGGATTCAGACCTTTCGGAGGATTCAGAGGAAGATCCAGTCCCCTTTGATGATCCACCGCCACCTGTAGCTCCACCCTCACCTGTAGAGTCACCCCTACCAAAGGCCCACCCACCAGCAGGAGATGCTATTCATGTTACTCTATTGCCAGATTATCAGCTTTTGGAGGGACAGTTGTCAGAGTCCTGCCGTATGGTGGATATGTTGTTGCAGAGGTTGGCTGGACCTACGGGCAGGGCAGCCCAGATTCCGGAGGGGATATCTGTATGGCTGATCAGCATGGAGATGCGATCACTTGTTCGCATTAGGGAGTTGACGGTAGGGAAAGGGGCACCAGAGTGGAGAGATGAGGTAGACCAGGTTATTATGTCTGCTATGGTTCAGCTGAGGGATATTATCAGAGCAGGATTGCCATGATCTGTAGTTCGTAGTTCTTAGTCACTGATCAGATTATAGTCACCTTAGTGGTGTCATTTTGGAGGATTAGTCTAGTATGTTTACTGTATTAATCCTAGTTTGATTAGAGGACTATTAGTAGTACTTTTATTGTATCAGAATTAGCATGTATCAGTATCTTTTGAGGCTTAAACTATGTACATTATGAAGCATATATGGTAATGAAAATGTTATTCGCAGGTTGTGATGTATTTATCTTAACCAATGCTGTTTACTTATATTCTGTTTAAGTCATCTTATACCTTGTTGTTAATTAAAATGGCGGTATATAAATTTGTTAATTAGTGATATATTATGGAATATGGGAATAATGAATATTGTTCCCCAATTTGGGTAATTAATGGAGAATATTGTTATTTACAGAATTATGCCGCCTAGAAGAAATACAAGATCAAATCCAAATGTTGCGGACCAAGGCAGCCATATCGTAGAGAATATTAGACAAAATGAAAGGGCTATTGATGAATCAGATTATGAAGAAGAAGAATATGAATTTGCTAATCAAGAAGGGGACCAGGGGGAGATCCCTTAAATCAATTTATGGACTTATTGAGGCAGAATTTAGCTATGCATCAGAACCCTCAACCACCACCAGTTCCACCAAATCCTGTAGCCAATTCATTTCGTGCTTTTAAGTCATTGAAACCCCCTAAATTTGAAGGAACTACCGATCCAGTTGCAGCCAGGGCATGGTTGAAAGAGATGGAGAAAGCTTTTGAAATACTGAATGTAGATGAAGGACATAAAACGATCTTTGCTGCCTATCTCCTAAAAGGAGAAGCTAATTATTGGTGGGAGGCAAAAAGGAACTTAGAAGGAGCAGGAGTAATAACTTGGGAGAGATTTACCAGGAGGTTTCTAGACAAGTATTCACCTAAATATCTGGAAAACTAAATGGAGACAAAATTCCTGGAGCTAAAGCAGAATAATCTATCAGTGGCTGAATATGAATCTAAGTTTACGGAACTGTCTAGGTTTGTACCGGAGTTCGTAAATTCTGAAGAGAAGCGAGCAAGAAGATTTCAGTTAGGGTTGAAACTATGGATACAGACTCGAGTGGCAGCCTTCGAATTAACTGATTATACCGCGATAGTTCAGAAGGCATCGATAATAGAGGTAGGAAGCGAACAAGTGAAAAGAGACCGAGAGAATAGGAAAAGGAAAGCTGAAAGTCAGAAAGGAAGTTCAAGTGGAAGGAATTTTCCGAGCAAATTCAGTAAAGGACAGGGGTCTCAAACCGCAAGGAATCCAAGATTTAGTAGAAGTCAAGGTGAGACAGTCAATCAGGGAAGTAAACCATCGGGAGCATCCCAGCCTAATCAATCAAGGCCACCTCTACCTGATTGTAATACTTGTGGTAGGAAGCACACGGGCATCTGTAGACTGCCAGGAATAACTTGTTACAAGTATGGACAGAAAGGGCACTATTCTGACAAATGTCAAGAAACTAATACCAATGCTGAAAGGCATATGATGTAGCCTATTTGTATTTCGAGGATACAACTCAACTTAAACAAGATTGTATTAGTAAATAGTATATAGACTGTCACAAGGAATCTCAGATTGTATTATCTGTCAGAAGAAAAAGATCAAGGTCAATCTACAGACTTGAAGAATTAATACATTGAAAGAAGTTCAGACATCTGATCAAGCCTCAGTGAAGTATTCGTTAAAGAAGTGGATTCATTTAAAGTGACAGAGATTTCGACAGTGACAGAGACAGTACAGAAGAATTAATAGAGAGAGGAGAAAAGAAAAGGAACCAGATTTTAAAGTCAATATATGAAGAACAGTCATTGCGGTTAGTCACTCATGAACCAGACAGTACATCGAGTGTCAACATTAAACAGTGGTTGTTTATCATTAACTTCAGTGGTTCAAGCTATCAAGACTGGTATGTTAAGAGAAGAAAGGAACCAAATCATAGAGTCAAAAATAAAGAAAAGCCGTTGGAGTTAGTCGCTCATGAACCAGACCGTGCATCGAGCGTCAACGAAAATCCGGTGGTAATTCTTTATTACTTTCATTGGTTCAAGAAAAAGATTTGAGCTGTCAAAAGATTTATATTAATTCTATTTTAATTAATATAATTATGTAATTGATTTAATTTAATAAATTAATTCATTTTGAATTAATTTATTTATTAAATTAATTATCATGTTAATTAATTTTGAATTAATGTATTAATCTAAATTGATTTAATTATTTAATTAATTAATCATTATTTACTTAAATGATTAATTGCTTAAATTTAATTAAGTCAAAAGAAATAAAACAAATAAAAAAAGAAACGAAGACACAAAAACAAAAGAAGCAAAGGAAATAAAAAAAAGAGGAATCTTTGTTGTCGACAAAAAGAAAAAAAAAAGAGGGCAGCAAAGTATAGTAAAGACAAGCATGCATGCTAAAGAAAAAGGAATCAAAAGAAAAGATAAACAAACTCTGTCTATCACCTGCATGTTCTGTCGGCTGAGGTTTCACGCGCCTTTACAGCGCGTGTAGGCCACGCGCCTGGAAAAGGAAAAGAATCAGCCGCGCGTGTCCTGTACTCCTTGCTCCTGAGACTGGTCTTCTTTTACAGCAGTTCAACTTTTATTTATAATCAATCATACAGCCGAATTATTTAATTTTAACAAGATAATCTCAATTGTCTTGCCGATTGTATTGGTAAGCTTGGATTGTCTTGCCTATTGTATTGCCTATTGTCTTGGCAGTACAAGTTGATTATCTTGGAGGTTTTGGATTGTCTTGCCGATTGTCTTGGCAGTACAAAATTGATTGTCTTGGAATAGCAGATTGTCTTGCCGATTGTCTTGGCAGTACAAATGAAAAAGAAAAGATGCAGAAGAGTATATTAAATCAAGACAGGCGGCCAGATCAAAACAACACACACAGAACATATCATCTTCAAGAAACAAAAAGGCCATTCTCTCTCATTGAAGAACAACACAGCAAGAGAAATAAATTTGTATAAATTCAAGTTCATCTTATTTTTAATATCTGATCCGATAGAACTTGTTTACTTGATACTCTTGTACTAGTTTTTACTCCTAATCTATATCTCGATTTTTATTAACAAATCTAGAAAAATTCATGTCGAATTTTCTAATTTGTTTTTATTAACTAGATATAATTTCTTTACTGTATTTGTAACAAACCCCTCAAGTTAATTTAATTTTATATTCAACTTGAATTTTGTTTCATTTAATTCCGCTCAAATTTGTCAAAATATAAATTAAATTTATCCGGACAAATTTCGATTAAACAGTACCGTTTGTATTCAACCCCCCTTCTACAAACATATTGGACCTAACAATTGGTATCAAAGCCTATTGATTGATACACAAATCAAGATCCTATTTTTATTCAGTCAAAAATCCATTTCGAATTTTTAACTCACTTAAAAATTCATCATGTCTTCAAAAGTCCTTGTTAAGATTCCTATCTTTAATAAAGATAATTATGATATGTGGAAAAATAAAATGGAGTTGTTTCTTGATGTTACAAATTCTAAATATTTGGATGTTCTGAAAAATGGACCTAAAATTCCTATGGTCATTGAACAAGTTGTTACTGATGGAATTGTTACAACACCTGCTAAAACCCATGAAAAAGACCCTGCGTCTTATACTCCTGATGAAAAAGAGGATGCAGAACTAGACAAGAATTTGAGACTCATACTATTAGATTCCCTAGATGCCGTGATGTACAGTCATGTGATGAATTGTAAAACTGCAAAGCACATGTGGGAAACTATTGAGACTATTAATGAAGGAACTGATGAAGTCAGGGAAAACAGACTTCAAATTTTAATCTCTGAGTATGAACACTTTAGAGCTGGCCCTAATGAAGGCATTCAGGAAGTGTTTGAAAGGTATAACAAAATAATCAACAACTTGCAAATCCATGGCAAGCAATATACACAAAAGGAGATTAACATGAAGTTTCTACTGACCATGCCTACTCACCTAGAACATAGGATAACTGCCATTAGAGAAGCCAGAGACATGAATCAAATTACTCTTGAAAGGCTTTTCGGCATTTTGAAAACCTATGAGTTGGAACAAGTTCAACAGAAAGAAATTCATGGTGAAGGTAGGGTTCCAAGTTCTTCTACAGCTCTAGTGGTTGAGACTCCAAAGGAAGTGGAAGCTAAGGTTGTTCAACCTTGCAGCGCTGACAAGGAACAGGTTGAAGTTGAGATTGGTCATACACCTGTCAATCAGGATGGTGGAGATTTCTACTCATTGAAAGAGCTGGATCAGTTGGAAGATGAGTCAATGGCTATGATGGTGAGGCAATTCAGTAACTTCAGATTTAGGAGGAATCCCAAGTTCAAGTTCAAATCTAACTACAATAGATTCCAACGAGGAGGTTCTTCCTCAAGTAGCACAAGGGGTGGCTACCAAACTGGAATGGTAGACAGAAGCAGGATTAGGTGCTTTAAATGTAATGAACTTGGACACTTTGCAACTGAGTGTCATCAACCTCAACAAGATGCAAGGAGAGAGTATGCATCTGGTAAAAAGAACACAGACACGGCCTATGTGGTACAAGGCAAAAGATGGGATGACACTGACAGTGATAAAGAGGTGGTTGAGGATTTTGCGCTGGTGGTAAATGCTGATACATCAACTCCTTATAGTACTCCGGTAATTCCTACTGACCCTGAGTTGATTCGTAGTCTTTATAATTCCTTAGATAATGCAAAAACTGATTATAGAAGACTAGATCTGCTAAGCACTAAACTTGGCAATGAAGTGTCAGAATTGAAAAAGGTGCATATTAATCAAGATCAACAAAGAGATGAAATAACAATGCTTCATAAAAAGGAGAAAGCTATTCTAGAAGTTGTAGGCAAACAAATGGCTAGAATTACTGAACTTGAAACACAGGTCAGGGCTTGTTATAATTCTGTTAAAGTTTCCAAACAGTTTTTTAACAATCAAGTTGTAGAATGAACAACAGGTATAAGGTATGGCTACAATGAAGCTGTTGGATCATTGGGCATAAATTCCCCTAACCCTGTTAGTGCTAAAAAAAGGGGAATACCACATGTACTCAAGAATGTTAAAGAACCTCTATTTAAAAAATCTGATGTTGGACCACCAGATATTCTTTCTATGGTTATCCACGAAGAAATGAGAAATGAGGATAGTGCAAATGGCACAGTCTTTGTTAAGGATAAATCTGTTAAGGACGCTAATCCAAAGAATGTTTCATCCAAGAAAGATGTCACAGTCTTTGTTAAGGCTAAATCTATTGAGGACACTAATCCAAAAATTGTTTCATCCAAGAAAGATGTACCTAAAGTGCCAGTCAAGGTTGTTGAAACAACTAGTTCTTCTAAGACTGGATTAGGTGGTAATAAGTTGAAGCAGAACAATAACATGTCTAACATGAGTAACATGCTTATCATTGATTCTAATCATAAAGCATGTGGTGTTTTCAACTGTATGTCTTGTGCTTTTAATGTGATGTCTGCTTAATTTAATGGCAATCATGAATGTGATAATAAGACTGCTCCTCGACAACATATGAACAGGAATAATGTTAGATCAAAGATTGCTAGTCCTCCTTATGTTAGGAGAGAGATATTTGTACCAAAGCCTAAACAAAGTTTTACTAAGGCTATTTACAAGGTCAAATGTCCAGTCAATGAAACAAGTGTTATTGCTGCTAAAGAAACATGGATACCCAAGATGAAATCAAAGATTGTTAAATCTATTTATAGGGTAAAATGTTTGCTGACCAATGGTGTTAAGATTAAGAATGTTGTTTTGCCTGACAAAGGCCAATACTTCAAGTATTCCGGACCCAATTAAATTTGGATCCCAAAAAGGGTTTAATTGTTTTGGCATTGCAGGGTGTGTAACAGGTACATCGTGTTATGTGGATTCTGGACAGTGGATGTTCAAGGCATATGACCGAAGATAGAGCCCTGCTATCAAGAGTGGTGACGGTATCTGGCTGATAGAATATAATTTACATATATTTTAGAGGATTTTATTCCCACATTTAATGAGCTTTTGCGAATAATCGTGTCGATTTAATAAGTTTTATTGGAGTTTATTGCAGGAAATAAATAATTCCCAAACTTGGAAGGAATTGAGTTTATTTGGACTTAAATTACTAGAAAATTCGTAACTATTGGGCAGCTTGCGTGTACATCACTGTTTGGGCCATAACTTGAGTTTCAGACATCAGAATTGGGTGATCTTACAGCCCACGCGAAGATAACAGAATTTTCTACAAGTCAAAGGTGGTCCAATATCAATATTCCAACTGGAGAAGCCCAGAAACAGGCCTGAAAGACAGATGACGAATTTCACTTCCTGGAATCCTATTTCAATTCTAATTACGGCAAATCTTGGACAACAAATTCTTATCCAACACAAAGAGGGAAATTACCAGAAGTCTACGAGGCTTATCTAATTCAAGGAGGATATTTTTTTTTTTTATTCCTACTTCTATTACAATTGTAATATTTTATTAGCTGTTTCCTACTTAGTTTTGGTTAGCTAATTTTTAGGCTCCTGGTGCCTATATAAACACATCTAGGGGTATTGTTTTATCATCCAATCTTAGAGATCAAAAGCATTGGTACGTATACTTTTGTAAACACTTTTTCTCTATTCTTATAATTATGTGTTCTTATATTCATTCTTGTTTTGTTAATTCAATCATGTGTGAGTAGTTTATTAATCTAGGGTTGAGTTGAACCCTAGTTATGGTCGATGTGTGAATTCCCCAATTTGATTGTTTAATTGCTCTTGCTTATTGAGTTGTTTTAAATTAGCAATTGCAGATCAGACGTGATTATGTGTATTGTTTGAACCATTATCTATTTATCAACGAGAGTTGGATTTAGATGGTTGTGATTTATCCAATAAGAACATGAACTTCTCCATGAGAATAGGTAGAACGGATTGTTAGGAAGTTAGGGTGCTGTTATTAATGTCTCTGAATTGCATGATACCATGAGAATAGGCTTGATTGTATTTTAGAGAAGCCATTAATACCCGAGAGGGATTATTGGTATTTATAGGGCGCATCTTTCCTGTTGAGTATTATACAATTAATTGGGGAGGAAAATTCACGATTGCATTGACCATGCTAGTGGGGATACTTAATTCTGGATGTTTTTAGATCTGATTAGTATAAACACAATTCTTCTTAGTATAAATTAGTTTAATTAAATCCTCAAAATTTATTGTGTTACTTGCTTAGCTAAATTAAATCAGAAAAAGACTGGTGATTGGCACTTTTGTCTCTGTGGGAACGACTCTGACTTACCCTACTGCATAGTTAGAAGGATTTGTTAGATTTTTATTATTTGATAGGCACGCGACAGCCTTGTCAAATTTTTATTATTCGTAGTTGTCAAATTTTTTGCTAGACCTCTTACCGAGCTCTTGGGTAAGGAGGTACCTTTTGTGTTCACTGATGCTTGTGTTGAAGCTTTTGAAACATTGAAGAAAGCTCTTGTCTCTGCTCCAATTATTCAACCACCAGATTGGAGTCTACCATTTGAGATCATGTGTGATGCTAGTGATCAAGCTATTGGTGCAGTCCTAGGCCAAAGGAAAGATGGAAAGCTACATGCTATATACTACACAAGCAAGACCTTGGATGGTGCTCAGATTAATTATGCCACAACGGAGAAAGAATTGCTAGCAGTGGTGTATTCTATGGAAAAATTTCGATCTTATCTCGTTGGTTCGAAAGTTATTGTTCACACGGATCATGCAGCTTTGAGATACTTGATGAATAAGAAGGATGCTAAACCACGTTTGATTCGATGGATTTTGCTTCTTCAAGAATTTGACTTAGAGATTAAGGATAAGAAAGGAGCCGAGAATGTGGTTGCCGATCATCTTTCACGCCTTGCTCTTGATAAGGATGACGGTAAATCTACTCCGATTGATGATTCTTTTCCTGACGATCATCTACTTTCTCTTGCAAGTTTAGAGGTTCCTTGGTATGCTGACATAGCTAATTTTTTAGCTAGTGGAACTGTTCCTCATGGTTATTCATCGCAGCAAAAGAAGAAGTTTTTCTATGATGTGAGGAAGCATTTTTGGGATGATCCTTTTCTTTATAAGTCTTGTGCAGATGGAGTCATTAGAAGATGTGTTCCAGATAATGAGATTTCCTCTATAATCTCACATTGTCACGATTTGCCAAGTGGTGGTCATGCAAGTACTACGAAATCTGCTGCAAAGATTCTTCAGTGCGGTTTTTATTGGCCAACTCTTTTTAAAGATGTCAACCAGTATGTTCAATCTTGTGATCGTTGTCAAAGAACGGGGAATATTTCAAGACGTAATGAGATGCCTCTCAATAGCATTCTTGAAGTGGAGCTTTTTGATGTTTGGGGAGTGGATTTCATGGGACCTTTCCCTCCATCTTTTAAGAACAGGTATATCTTGGTAGCTGTGGATTACGTCTCAAAATGGGTTGAAGCCATTGCATCTCCCACTAATGATGCTCGTGTGGTGAGCAAGTTCTTTAAGAAGACGATTTTTCCTAGATTTGGAGTGCCAAGGATTTTGATTAGTGATGGAGGAAAGCATTTTCTCGAGAATCGTTTTGAAGCTATGTTGAAGAAATATGGAGTTTATCATAAGGTGGGACTTTCTTATCATCCCCAAACCAGTGGTCAGGTGGAGATCTCTAACCGTGAAATAAAGACTATCTTGGAGAAGACAGTTGCAAAATCAAGGAAGGATTGGTCTATGAAGCTTGATGATGCACTTTGGGCGTATAGAACTGCGTTTAAGACACCTATTGGGACAACTCCGTATAGATTGGTATATGGAAAAGCATGTCATCTTCCCGTTGAGTTGGAGCACCGTGCATTTTGGGCTATCAAGGGTTTGAATTTTGATATGTTAGCAGCGGGTGAGAAGAGACTTCTACAACTGAATGAGCTTGATGAGCTTCGTTTTGAGGCTTATGAAAGTTCAAGGCTTTACAAGGAGAGAACAAAGAAGTGGCATGACAAAGGGCTGTTACGAAGGGAATTCAAAGAAGGGGAGTTAGTTCTTCTATTCAATTCAAGGTTGAGACTTTTTCCTGGAAAACTTCGTTCTAGGTGGTCTGGTCCGTTCAAGGTACGCAAGGTTTTTCCGTATGGTGCTGTTGAATTGATCAATAGCAATGGAGAGTCATTTAAGGTGAATGGGCAAAGAGTGAAGCACTATAGAGCTGGTGCACCAGTTAATGAGGAGGCGGATATTCAGCTATCTTCTCCTTCTGCAGATTGATTGATGAGTCGGTGTCGGGCTAACGACGTTAAACAAATGCGCTTCGTGGGAGGCAACCCATGTATTGTGAGTATTTCTTTCATGTTTTTCGATAGAGTGTGTCAATGAGGACATTGACCCATTTAAGTGTGGGGATGTGTTCTCATGTGTTGTAGTTATATGTATATGCTAAAAAAAAAAAATCCAAACAAATTAAAAAATTGAAAAACACCAAAAATAATTCTAGCCATGCGAAGATTACTTGTGTAAATGCACCCATGCATGCTGTTAGAAATCTTGTGTTTATGGATGCTTTTGATTGAGAGATGATATGTGATGTTCTTGTGCACACACGTACACTAGCAAGTAGAAACTGGTAGACTTATTGAATGTGGTAAGGGATTAGAATGACATGAATATGTGCAAGATAATTTGGTCTTTATGCTTTGAGTACAAGTAGGTACGTTAGAGAGACTTCTATTTGGGATTGATTGTGCTGCTTTTACACACCAAGCGAGTTTTGAGCCTATATGCATATCTTTTGCATGATTTTTCGTTTGCTTGAGTGTCCACTTGTTATTTGCATTGCTAGCACGTGTTTGAGGTCTTTCTTGAGACGCATGACATTAATTGGTGACAACATGATAAAGGCAATAGGTTAACCTCATATTTCCCATATTACCAAACCATTTATACATGATCAATTAGTTAACCCTTTGAGCTTAATCCTATTCTTTCGGTGACACACCACGTTACTTGCCATATATCCTTTTTATTGTATTGGCCTTACATTAATTTGAACCCAATTGTCAAAGGCTAGTATTGTTCTTAAGGGAGTAATAAGGTGTGCATGAAGGGGGGGTATTGATGATCATAACTTTGGGGAAATTTTGAGTTGGGTTGTGTACTTGTTAGTCGAAATTTGTAAAATATCAATGGATCATTGTTCTTGCTTGCTATTAGCTCTTTCTGGAAAAAAAAAAAAAAAAAAAGAAAAGAAAAAATCAGAAAAAGAAAAAAATAATAATAAATTGGAGAGCATTCTTATCTTGTATGATCCTACTTTGATTCGGCTAGTCAAGTTGTTATAAATAAAAGCTCAAGTGTGGGGATGAAAGTATGGGAGTTGTTAATTTCATTGTTGAGTACTATGCTTTTGTCTTAACCTTCTTTGGCTTTACTTGACATACCTTGTCCCTAGCCTACATTACAACCCTAATAAAAGACCTTTTGATTGTCATTGATTGTGTATGTTGTGTTGAGAGTTAGATTGATACCACGTGTAAAGCATGCTTATGATATTGATGGAGTTGAGTGATATACTTACCACCCTGTTTGGAGTGAATATCTTTTGTGAGTGAATGGTGAGTTTTTGCTTTTGCATAGGAGATCCCAGGTTTTGTCTCAAAGATGTGCTCTTGTGTGCTTAGCATGTTTACCAATGATTTTTGCATTTGACATGGAATTCTATGATGTTATTCATGTGATTTGAGTATGCTATGTGGATACTTGCACTTTAGACACCAAGGCATTGCATTTTCATTTTGATTCTTAAGTGGATATGGCATGAGAGGACTTTGTGTGTGTGGTATTGTGTTGATGTGTGGTCTTTTGCATGAGCTAGATGGATTTTGTGGGTATATTCGCTATAAGCCCTCACGAGACCCTACTCGTCCACTAGGGCTACCTAGGGGTTTAAAGGACTTGTTGCATATGTTAAATGCAACCGTGATCACCTACGGAAGTGGTACTAATTAGTTAGTGTAGTTATTATTTTAGCTTGCACGAGGACGCGCAAAGTGCTAAGTGTGGGGATATTTGATAGAATATAATTTACATATATTTTAGAGGATTTTATTCCCACATTTAATGAGCTTTTGCGAATAATCGTGTCGATTTAATAAGTTTTATTGGAGTTTATTGCAGGAAATAAATAATTCCCAAACTTGGAAGGAATTGAGTTTATTTGGACTTAAATTACTAGAAAATTCGTAACTATTGGGCAGCTTGCGTGTACATCACTGTTTGGGCCATAACTTGAGTTTCAGACATCAGAATTGGGTGATCTTACAGCCCACGCGAAGATAACAGAATTTTCTACAAGTCAAAGGTGGTCCAATATCAATATTCCAACTGGAGAAGCCCAGAAACAGGCCTGAAAGACAGATGACGAATTTCACTTCCTGGAATCCTATTTCAATTCTAATTACGGCAAATCTTGGACAACAAATTCTTATCCAACACAAAGAGGGAAATTACCAGAAGTCTACGAGGCTTATCTAATTCAAGGAGGATATTTTTTTTTTTTATTCCTACTTCTATTACAATTGTAATATTTTATTAGCTGTTTCCTACTTAGTTTTGGTTAGCTAATTTTTAGGCTCCTGGTGCCTATATAAACACATCTAGGGGTATTGTTTTATCATCCAATCTTAGAGATCAAAAGCATTGGTACGTATACTTTTGTAAACACTTTTTCTCTATTCTTATAATTATGTGTTCTTATATTCATTCTTGTTTTGTTAATTCAATCATGTGTGAGTAGTTTATTAATCTAGGGTTGAGTTGAACCCTAGTTATGGTCGATGTGTGAATTCCCCAATTTGATTGTTTAATTGCTCTTGCTTATTGAGTTGTTTTAAATTAGCAATTGCAGATCAGACGTGATTATGTGTATTGTTTGAACCATTATCTATTTATCAACGAGAGTTGGATTTAGATGGTTGTGATTTATCCAATAAGAACATGAACTTCTCCATGAGAATAGGTAGAACGGATTGTTAGGAAGTTAGGGTGCTGTTATTAATGTCTCTGAATTGCATGATACCATGAGAATAGGCTTGATTGTATTTTAGAGAAGCCATTAATACCCGAGAGGGATTATTGGTATTTATAGGGCGCATCTTTCCTGTTGAGTATTATACGATTAATTGGGGAGGAAAATTCACGATTGCATTGACCATGCTAGTGGGGATACTTAATTCTGGATGTTTTTAGATCTGATTAGTATAAACACAATTCTTCTTAGTATAAATTAGTTTAATTAAATCCTCAAAATTTATTGTGTTACTTGCTTAGCTAAATTAAATCAGAAAAAGACTGGTGATTGGCACTTTTGTCTCTGTGGGAACGACTCTGACTTACCCTACTGCATAGTTAGAAGGATTTGTTAGATTTTTATTATTTGATAGGCACGCGACAGCCTTGTCACTGGCCAAGTGGTTCATCCCTTGGAGACAACAGCAAGGGTATGACCTAGGGTCAAGGCTATTCAATAGCCAAGGAATGTTGTCAGTAATAAAGAATCTTTTACAAGATGAAGAGCCTACTGTTCGAGGATTAAGGAAAGAGAACTTATCTGTAGCTGACATAGAATCTCAGTCAAAGGTGAAGTCAACAAGGTCAAATCTAAAGCTTCATCAGACAAGAGTTCAGCTATGACATAAGGAGCTCTCTCACCTGAATGTCATATCAAGAGATTCTTTCCTGGAAATCGAATCAGTAAAGGAGACTGCCTCATCTGAAATTAAAGTAAAATGAAATTGCGAGGCATGTCATAAAGGGAAGTCAAAGAAGCATCACTCAGAAGTTCTACATCAATGAAAAATATACCTTAGTGATGATGACTAATGACTTCTCTCAAGAAACAAGTTGTTGTTCATATAATCTGAAGACAAGACACCACTGATGGTGATTGATCACATCTAAAAGAGTGTCAGGAAGCAAAACTGTCTATGACAACTTGGAGACTAGATTACAGGACCTATCAATTAGTGTTCTGGATGATTTCTGCACCTTCAAGAGTATTAATGCTGAAGCAGTCAATAGTTTGCTACTGACATGATTAAACCCTGATCAGTAAGAAATATAGGAAGACCCACAAGTTATGAAGAAAATTGTTTTTCAATGATAAATGAAAGTGAGCATCCTAGCAATCAGCTAATGCTCAAGAGGATAATTTCCTTGGTTACTCAGTGGAGTCAACAGCCTACATGGTGATTGTTATTAATCAACAGAAGGTGATTGAAAGTCTTAATGATGTTCATCGACTTCTAGCTCCCAGCTGTCAATGGTAATGATAATTCAGATCCAAGCAATGTCAACATTGAGAATCTTCATGTAAACCCAGCAACAGCTTAGAGGGAGCAAAAGAAGGATCATCTAGTCAACTCAACACCACACTGAAAGTCAAAGGACACTATGAGAACATGTCTGCCAAGACAAAGAGTGTTGACTCAATTAACTCTTTGTTCTAGTTCTTAGTGTTTCTAATGGTGGAATTAAAAGACTAACAGAGCTTCAAGTACTAATGATTATTTCTTTAGTCTTCTTTTAGAAGAAACTAAGAAAGCTACAAAAGCTCTGAAAGATCCAGGTTGAGTGATTGCAATGCAAGATGATCTCAATCGGTACAAAAGGCAGATTGAAGGGAAGCAGGTATCTAGACCAAACAACAAGGCTGTATTTGGTACAAGGATAACCAGAAGTCTACCTGGATGATGTCAAGGCATTGTTATGAGGGACAAAGCCAAACTGGATGCTAGGTTACAATTTGATCAAACAGTATATTTGACAAGAAGCACCAGTGACAAGACTTGAGGATATCAGGCACCTGCTGCACATTCATGATTATAATGGACATCTGGATCTACTGAATCTGGATGCTAGAGGAATGTGAACAAGTGCACTCCTAGTTGGTGAGATAATTGAAAATCTCTACAGGTTAGTATGAACTGGTATCATCACTCAAGCAAGCATGGAAGACATGGTATGACACCCTACCTATAATTTAATATTTGGTATCAATCTTTAACAGTTGGTATCTTTTAACAATTGGTGTCACATTTATAGAACTCTCTACATCTTTAGGCACAAACATAAATGATATATATGTGCAATGATATCTTGATTATATTATATGTTGGTCTACTAGCTATAAATTGGTATCAAGATATTTGCTGTTATCATCAGCTCATTATCTTATTCAATTGCTAATAGATCACTTACACACATATTTTATTCTCAATTATGCAAATGTGCAAGGTCCCAAGTGGATTCTTGAGAATCTATTCTTGTAGTTATTACACTTGATTTTCAGATGTCTTAAGTTGGACCCAAATCTACGGAGATGGTACCCTAGAGACATCAGTTCTGACATGTTTTGCTGCATAGAGACAGATCAAAAGAGTTGTACGAAAGCAGGAGAACACAAGGAATCAATTTCATCTCCAACAACTCTGTGGAACACTCAAGGACTAAGCAACTTGCATAAGGTATCAATTCTTTTGAGAGACCATGTCTTTATTTAAGATTAACTTGCAGACATATTTGCTAAATCACTTGATGAAATTAATTTTTCAAGATTGGTTTGTAAACTTGGGATTTTATTAATGCTATATGATTTGTACTGTTAAGTAATTCTTAAGTAAGCTCACAAGTATTCAATTGTCTGTATCGAAAGGACTTGTGAACTTATTTACATCCAGACCTCACACTGAAAATTATCTGTTGAATGATTGCCATGTGTATAATTGCAATATATTTTAGTGGTGATTATTTAAGGATAATTTAAATACTAAAATGCTAAAATCTAACTCATAGAGATTTAGTATTTAATTATTTAATTATTTATTTTGATTTATATGGGTTACGGACTTGAAGCAATTCAATTTAAGTATTTGCTCTGTACCTCATATTCATCAAAATAAATTTACAACGAACTGAATTGAACATAACAATTTTGTTGGTTTTCAGTTTAGTTGTGAGATGTTAATTCTAGTGAATTTTATCAATGCTCCATTTTCAGAAATTCACTATAATTAATATCATGGTTCTAACAATTGGTTGTATTGAAATTTTGACTTATCTCAGCTAATGATATTTAGTTAGAATTCTATTTACTAACTAATTGTGAGATGTATTGGTATGTGTGAAATTACTTAGAACTCCTCTAAGTAATGATTTTTATATCTTTTACAATTCACTCATATTATTATACATGGTATGAAAATAATCTAAGTAGAACTATGGATATTGTAATATCTAAAGTTACCATTGTTCAAATACTTTGAATAATTTTTATGCTTATTTGCAAGATTCTAATCACTTTGATAATAAATGTTTTATACTATGGATCAAGGTGTATTGGACTTAGAATATTATTTCTAAGATTGCAGACAAGACAGTCTTGGTAATCAAGTTTTATTTTTAGAACCAAGATTGTCTACCAACAAACAGTTGTTAGGAGTTAACAATTGTTGTTATCGAGGAGTTGCCTTGAAGTCATAAGATTAAAATGTTAATGATGATAATTATCCAAGTGATAGTGGTGGAAACAATTTTGTTATTGGCGATACCAATGTCACTGGAAAATAATCATCAAGTCATTCTCGCAATAACTCGAGGGAAGTAAACAAAGGATTCACTAGTCAAACACAACATCACAATGAAGAACAAGGCGATTCATCAAGATCCAACTTTGTCAGACAGTGTGTTTGGAATAGAGCTGATCATTGGTGATCCAGATGTTGGAGTAAGAATAAAAAGGGCCTCTCAGAATCAAGGTATAGAATCTAAGGAATTTGAGAAAGCAATTGTGAATCTGGAACAACAAGAAACGTGGAAGTTGGTGCCAAGGTTTGAGCGCCAAGTAACTGGTATGACATTCTTTTCGAATTCTAAATTGTCCTCTTTCTATAAGAATTGTCATAATCATTCTAATGCGTTAATCCATGTTTCTTTATTTTAGAATAATAATTTTCTCTAAAAATATTTTTCTCTAATTCTCTAGTTAGAATTTTTGAGGAAGTTATTTTTGTTGAAAATTTTATTATTTTAAAATAGCTGCAATATTTATGATAGTTTATTAAATCATATTTTCTCTCTAAATAATTTTCTAGTAGAAAGTTGTTTTGTCAGAAAATATATGGATTTGCTAACCTATTATAAATACTCTTGTATATACTTAATGTATTTGTACATGTATTGTAATTTTTTAAATGTTAATCTTATTTAACATGTTTTGTAGTGTTTGTCTTTTTATTTTAGTCGTATGTCCTTTTATAGTTTAAGCTATGTAAATTATTAAATTATGTATAGTTTTACTATTTTTTTTTCGAATTTTTCTTTTCTTATAGTTTTTATTTTGTATAATTATTATGTATATTATTTCTTATTTTTGTATATTCTTTTTCATGTGTATATAAATAGTTTGTATAGTTTTTACAGTTTAGTCACTATACTTGCAAAACTTACAAGTAGGTCACTATACTTGGTTCTTTTGTTGTTCTTCTTATTAACACACACAAAACCTGCAGTTTAAGTATAAATCTTTGTTTTGTGATTGCTGTTAACAGATCTTCGTGTTAAGGACTTAACAATTGACCAATGTTGGTATCAAATTGGTATGTGTCTATACAATTGGTTAGGAACTAATGTTTGATTTTCAAGATCTAACAATTGGAAGACAAGATCTATCAAGTGCTAACAATTTCTAATAGTTGGTATCTATCTTACAGGACCTAAAGCATGATAAAATAGTTTTGTTTGTATTGGTTTAAATATTAACTTAATTCGATTAATTTTTATTAATTGAATTTTTGTCCTTGTTTTTGTTTAGTAAAACCAGCTCAAGATCTATATCTTCCCTAAATTCAAAATCTCTTTCTACAGTTGTGATTGTTGATATGTTAAACCTTTTGAAATCACAACTGTATATCATTTCTCTTAAGATAAAATGCAATATTTTCTTAGAAAACTTTTCAATGTTAAAAATGCATTCTATCTCTATATTGCTCATATTTTGTGATGCAGGTTCATCTACATGAAATTTTGTATTCTCACATGTTTAGTCATAAGGTTTTAAACCCAACAACTTTTATCCCAGACTACAGTCAAACTCAAACACATTCTATTTTACCCCCTAAATGGAAGTAACCTATCAGACTAGAGGTCACCAGGGAGTAACTGCACTTGATGCAGCCAACAAGGATGTGTGGGATATTCAGTTGGAGAGTCACTACCTTATACACTATCCAAAATATTTCATATGCACAAAGTGAGATTGCACACACCAAGGATGAATTGACGGAAACCTGTAATCCAACCATTTTACGGTTATGATTATAAGTTAAAGGTTCTTTAATGAACTAAGAGTCTTCACAGACCTCGAGAGAAGGTATTGATCTCAAATGCAAAATTCATCAAGATCATTATCTAACTCCCCAGATGGAACATATCTGGATCCTGCGGGTAACGGATCCGACATAGGTGCGGATCGGCAACTTGTAGACTATGATTCAGATTTTACCTGATGAGTTTAACAAGGTGATGTCTTCACAGACATTAGAAGGGAATCTTGATCTCAATGCTAAATTTATAGATCATTGTTTACCTTCTCAGAATTCAAATCTGAAAACCCTAAGAAGGGAAATTAGCAACTTGTAGATTATGACTCAAATTCGTCTGACGAGTCCAACGAGGATTTGGGATTTGCGAACTCCCATTGCACCACCAGTGACCTCTCTAAAAGGGGCTAGGGTGATTTTTCCTTGCAGGTACACTAAAGGATGTTGGAGCAAAGAGTGATACACCAGTGAGCAAGAGTGTAAACACAGAGAGAAGTGAGACACTCAACACAAATGAGTGGAGAGAAGAGTGAAACACTTGTGAGGTACATTAAACACTATCACACACTCACAGTGAGGAAGAAAATGAAACTTCCTTTCTAACAAAGCTTTATCAATTGATTTCAATGTACTCTAATGATTGGTATAAATTGGTAACAATTCGGTATCAACTACTTTGTCAATTAGTTGAATGGAGGATTTCTCAACTAAGGGGGAGAATATATTGAAAAAGATATATTCAAGCTTAAAGCTTACCTTAGTAGGATATACTCAACTAAGGGGGATAAGTGTTGGGGTACAAGTAAAAGAATAGTGAGTTAGAAAGGGGGAGCAGTAAAGATTGTGCTTAGGATGAGAAGCAAGTCTATTTACTAAGGGGGAGCCTTAGATGAAGATGAAGAAGCAAAAGAACTTTCATTTGTTATGAAAGTGGAGATATAAGGAGAATTACATCACAATACTATTCTATTAGTCTTTCAATGTACTATGTATAAAGGCTAAGTGGAAGAGTAGTAAATTCACCAGAAGTTATAGAAATGGTATTGATTCACCATTGTCTATATAGTAGGAACAGCTGTTTTTCTTTAGTGAGAAAAGCTGTGTCAGAAATGAAAAGTGATTGTAAATCAAGAACTGCTGATAATCACCAATGTAAGATGTGAAGGATTATCAAGCAGAGATATGAAGAATCAGAAATGAAGATGAGTTATCTATTGAAGATCAGTTCATTGCTAAAGGAACAATCATCTATCATTTCATCAACTGAAGATTCTGGAATTGTTTCTAAACCAGAGAAATTTTTTTTGTATTATTTACTTAATTCTTAAAAGTTTTATCTTTTTCTTGTTTAAGTGAGGTAGTTGAGTTATCCTCTAGGTATTTGCTTGTTATTGTCTAACAAACAAATAGGGGGAGATTGAAAGGCATATGATGTAGCCTATTTGTATTTCGAGGATACAACTCAACTTAACAAGATTGTATTAGTAAATAGTATATAGATTGTCACAAGGAATCTCAGATTGTATTATCTGTCAGAAGAAAAAGATCAAGGTCAATCTACAGACTTGAAGAATTACTACATTGAAAGAAGTTCAGACATCTGATCAAGCCTCAGTGAAGTATTCGTTAAAGAAGTGGATTCATTTAAAGTGACAGAGATTTCGATAGTGACAGAGACTGTACATAAGAATTAATAGAGGGAGGAGAAAAGAAAAGGAACCAGATTTTAAAGTAAATATATGAAGAACAGTCATTGTGGTTAGTCACTCATGAACCATACAGTACATCGAGTGTCAACATTAAACAGTGGTTGTTTATCATTAACTTCAGTGGTTCAAGCTATCAAGACTGGTATGTTAAGAGAAGAAAGGAACCAAATCATAGAGTCAAAAATAAAGAAAAGCCGTTGGAGTTAGTCGCTCCTGAACCAGACCGTGCATCGAGCGTCAACGAAAATCCGGTGGTAATTCTTTATTACTTTCAGTGGTTCAAGAAAAAGATTTGAGCTGTCAAAAGATTTATATTAATTCTATTTTAATTAATATAATTATGTAATTGATTTAATTTAATAAATTAATTCAGATTCTGAATTAATTTATTTATTAAATTAATTATCATGTTAATTAATTTTGAATTAATGTATTAATCTAAATTGATTTAATTAATTAATCATTATTTACTTAAATGATTAATTGATTAAATTTAATTAAGTCAAAAGAAACAAAACAAATAAAAAAAAGAAACGAAGACACAAAAACAAAAGAAGCAAAGGAAATAAAAAAAAAGAGGAATCTTTGTTGTCGACAAAAAGAAAAAAAAAAAGGGCAGCAAAGTACAGTAAAGACAAGCATGCATGCTAAAGAAAAAGGAATCAAAAGAAAAGATAAACAAACTCTGTCTATCACCTGCATGTTCTGTCGGCTAAAGTTTCACGCGCCTTTACAGCGCGTGTAGGCCACGCGCCTGGAAAAGAAGAAGAATCAGCCGCGCGTGTCCTGTACTCCTTGCTCCTGAGACTGGTCTTCTTTTACAGCAGTTCAACTTTTGTTTATAATCAATCATACAGCCGAATTATTTAATTTTAACAAGACAATCTCAATTGTCTTGCCGATTGTATTGGTAAGCTTGGATTGTCTTGCCTATTGTCTTGGCAGTACAAGTTGATTATCTTGGAGGTTTTGGATTGTCTTGCCGATTGTCTTGGCAGTACAAAATTGATTGTCTTGGAAGAGTAGATTGTCTTGCCGATTGTCTTGGCAGTACAAATGAAAAAGAAAAGATGCCGAATAGTATATTAAATCAAGACAGACGGCCAGATCAAAACAACACACACAGAACATATCATCTTCAAGAAACAAAAAGGCCATTCTCTCTCATTGAAGAACAACACAGCAAGAGAAATAAATTTGTATAAATTCAAGTTCATCTTATTTTTAATATCTGATCCGATAGAACTTGTTTACTTGATACTCTTGTACTATTAGCGAGTTTTTACTCCTAATCTATATCTCGATTTTTATTAACAAATCTAGAAAAATTCATGTCGAATTTTCTAATTTGTTTTTATTAACTAGATATAATTTCTATACTGTATTTGTAACAAACCCCTCAAGTTAATATAATTTTATATTCAACTTGAATTTTGTTTCATTTAATTCCGCTCAAATTTGTCAAAATATAAATTAAATTTATCTGGACAAATTTCGATTAAACAGTACCGTTTGTATTCAACCCCCCCTTCTACAAACATATTGGACCTAACAAATGCCAAGAGAGACCTCAAATGTTTTCAATGTGGAATATTGGGACGCATGGCTAGAGATTGCCGTTCTGGTGGTTCATCTGCAACAAGGCAAAGTGGTAGTGCTTCGAATAGACCTCCTAGTGCCAGAACATTTAATATGACATTGAGGGACGCAGTGAGGCATCCAGATGTGATTGCAGGTATGCTCCAACTCAACTCCTTAAGTGCAAATGTTTTATTCGACTCCTTTCATATCCCAAGACTTTGATAGTAAATTGAAACTTAAGGCAGAATTATTACAAGAACACTTACGGGTAGAGATAGCTAATCAGAAAGTCATTCCAGTTAAACAAGTATATCCAAATTGTGACCTAGAATTCGAAGGATGTCAACTTCAAGTAGATTGATTCCTCTGAAATTAGGAGAGTTTGATGTTATCTTAAGAATAGATTGGTTATCAAAGAATGAAGCTAATATTGACCGCAAGGGAAAGAAAGTAAGGGTAAGGTTACCTGAAGGTAAAGAGTTGGTATTCAAAGGGCAAAGACAAAGTAAACAATTTCTGACTAGCATACAAGCTAAAAGATTGATACTCCAAATATGTGAGTCGTACTTAGCTTATGTGATAGATGCCACTAAGAAAGCACCTGACCTAAGTAGGATTCCTATAGTTAATGAGTTTGCGGATGTATTTGATAGAATATATTTTTATATATATTTTAGATGATTTTATTCTCATATTTATTGTGTTTTGCATTGATTTGGATTTTTATTTAATAGATTTGATTGTTTTATTGTAGGAAATAAAGAATTCATGACTTGGAAGGATTTGGAGCAAAAAGAGCTATTTTGGAGATAAAATAGGAGAAAATTCGTATTATTGGGCTGCACGGGCTGCCTGCACTGTTTGGGCCATATCTTGAGTTCCAGAAGTCAGAATTTGACGAAATTACTGTCCACGCGAAGCTTAGGGAATTATCTTTAATTCAGAGGTGGTCCAGTAAGCAAAATCCAACTGGAAGAGCCCAGAAACAGAGGAGCAAAATTTGTGACGAATTTTACAAGAAAATCCTATTCAATTATGGATATCTTTTTGTAAATTGATTAGGATATTAAAAATACTTTTATTAGGAGATAGATATCAGATTTTATGAGGGGTTTTATTATAAAAGGAAGAGAAAACGTGATAGAAAGATAGATAGACATATACATACGTATTTTTACAAAAGCTAGGGTTTTGGTTTTTTCTCTCTCCATCTCTTCCTTTGTAAGCACTTGGTTTAATTTGGATTTTCATTGTTCCTCGTTAATACAAAGTTTGAGGTATTCTTTATTCTCTTGTTTTATTATTATATGTTTTACATGGCTTCTTTCATTATTCTTATTGCTTTTACTTCTACCATGAGTGAGTAGTTTAATTCTAGGGTATTAGGGGAAGCCATGTTTGCACCATGATTTGGGTTTAATTTGATTAGTGAATTGATGGGTAAAGAGTAATTCTAATTGATATGTGTTAATTCTTAATTTGTGTAATTGCGCAATATCATAGATTAATTGATTGCAATAGGAGTAATAGATCGAAAGATTTTACTACTAGAGGCTTACATACAATTAGCGGAATTGAAGGTGAGTGTGAAAACATCATCGGATTTCTGAGAGTGTTAAAACTTGGAAAAGTTTAACCATTGCTCTAATTATTTTATCCCATTGATAAGCTATACCTTTGTTATTTGTTTGGTGTAAACATGGTGAACCTGAATTGCCCTAGATCCCTTAATTAATTGAATTAAAACCTTGTTAAATTTGCTTTAGTAGTTAACAAAATTCTCAACTAATCGTTTGTGACTAGAAACAATTGATAACCATTGAATTGAAATTGAAACTGTCTCCTTGAGGATTCGACCCGTATTTGCTAGTATCTACTACAATTGATACCGTGCGCTTGCGGTTAGACATAATTTTACACATCAAGTTTTTGGCGCCGCTGCCGGGGAGACGCCTAGTTTCTCTAATTTTAGTTTGATTGTTTTAAATTGTTTCTCTTGTCTCTTTGGAACTCTTGTTCCAACTGAGACCGATCTTACTGCTTTTCCTTGTTTAGTTGTTGATGCCCAAGACCAGGTCTCAAACAAAAGTAGATCAAGCAAAAGAGGATACAACTCCTCTTAGTCCAGATTCTGGGATTACTTGTCAACAATATATAGATCAACAAAGGAAAGAGAAGCAGCAAAGGATATCTGAACCAAAGATTGAGATGGCGGACCTTCCCAAATCTTTGAAGAACTACTCACAGCCCTCTCCGAGTGGGGTACCTACTGGCCTTGTTATGCCAGCAATTCAAGCAGCAAATTTCGAGATCAAGCCTGCTCTGCTTACGATGATCCAACAGAATCAATTTGCTGGGCTTGCCTCCGAAGACCCTACAAATCATCTGCAACGGTTTCAACAGCTCTGTTCTACAATTAAACATCAGGGAGTCACTCCAGACCAGTTGAAAGTCATGTTGTTCGGTTTCTCTCTTCGTGACAAAGCTCAAAAATGGTTGAATGATATTGACCTGACCGAGTGGGATAAGATTGCTCAGGCTTTCTTAACTGAGTTCTTCCCTCCTAACAAAACCGACGATTTGATCGACAAGATGATGGGTTTTAAGCAAGATTATGGTGAATCTCTACGGGATGCTTGGGATAGATTTAAGGATTATCAACGTGCTTGCCCTCACCATGGTCTTGAGAAGTGGTTTCTGCTTAAACGCTTCTACAATGGTCTTGATCCGGAAACAAAAGGGATGGTTGATAATGCTGCGGGTGGTGTGTTTTTAGACAAAGGAGTTGATGATGCACATGCTTTTCTCTCAAATTTGGCTGCCAATCACTTCAGTAACCCGAGAGCAGCCAAGAAAGGGGGTAAACTCGAAGTGGATGCCTATTCTTTATTATCATCTCAACTCGCTGCATTGACTCAGGAGATCCACTCATTGAAGACATCTCAGCCCTCTACACAACCTATGAGTATCAATGCACTGTCATCAATGGCTCCATTGAATAATCCAGTTTGTGAAGTCTGTGGCATCCAAGGCCACTATGGTAACGATTGCCAATACAATGCTCAAAATTCACAACATTTTCATATGGAGCAAGCAAATGTTTTCCAACAGAGGCAGCAGTACAATCCGTACTCCAACACTTATAATCCTGGTTGGAAAGATCATCCGAATTTCTCATATAGGAACAATAATGCTCAGAATACAAATGTTCCTAATCAGCAGCAATATCAGCAGTCGTACCAGCCTCCTCCACAGCAACAGTATAGGCCTCCGCAAGGACCTATGAATCCCCCTGGATTCCAAAGGCCTCCTCAGAATTATGCTCCTCAAGCAAATCAAGCTGCACAGGCTGATAATCAAGGTGATATGATGAAGATAATGTTACAAATGCAAACAAAGATGAACCAGATGGAGATACATAATAAGATGCTGGAAACTCAGATTGCTCAAATGGCTAGTTCTTCGTCTACAAGGCAACAAGGCTCTCTACCAGCCCAACCAACTCAGCCAAAGGAAAATGTGAATGCCATTGCTCTTAGGAGTGGTCGTACATATGATGCTCCTCCAATGCCTACTGACGATGTTCCTACTGAGAAAGAAAAAGAGAATTCTGAGGAAGACAAGGTAGAGAAAGTTGTTGAAGATGCAAGCGAAGGTGAAACTGAGGAAAGCAAGAAAAAGGACAAGGAAAAGACTGCAGTTGCTCCTCCACCATTTGTGCCAAAGCTCCCATTCCCTAGCAGGATGAACAGAACTAAGGTGGACCAGCAGTTTGGTAAGTTCATGACACTTGTCAAGAATCTTGAGGTAACAGTTCCTTTCACTGATTTAATTTCTCAAGTTCCATCATATGCAAAGTTTCTTAAGGATATTCTCACTAAGAAAAGGTCTTTTGGTGAGGTGGAGACAGTAGCTTTTACTGAAGAGTGCAGTGCTGTTTTACAAAATAAGTCTCCACCTAAGCTTAAAGATCCTGGTAGTTTTTCGATCCCGTGTCATTTAGGTGCATTGTTCATTGATAAAGCTTTATGTGATTTAGGCGCTAGCGTCTCAGTCATGCCTCTCTCGGTTTTTCAAAAACTAAATATGGGAGAATTAAAATGTACACAGATGACTTTGCAAATGGCAGACCGTTCAATAAAATATCCCCTTGGAATTTTAGAGGATGTGCCTGTTAGGGTTGGAAAATTCTATATTCCTGTAGACTTTGTAGTTCTAGATATGGAAGAGGACAGCCAAATACCTATTATTTTAGGTAGACCATTTCTTTGTACTGCAGGTGCTGTTATTGATGTTAAAAGTGGGACTCTCACATTGAGCGTTGGTGATGATAAAATTACTTTTACTCTAACCTCTGCTCTTAAATCCCCTTTGCTTGAGAATACTTGCTGCAGGATCGATGTTATAGATGGCATTGTCCGAGATGAAACGCCTCAGATTATATCGAATGATGCATTGGAAGCAGTGCTCATGCTTGAAGCTTCAGAAGGAGAAGGACATGCTGAAGTCGATTCATTGATTCTTCAGTTGGATGGTGCAACTGATCCGAATTGTGAGGTAACCAACACTGACACTTCTTGTGGTCAACCTCAGGTAAAGAAAATAGAGTTAAAGCCTTTGCCATCTAATCTGAAATATGTGTTTCTTGATGATGAAAAGACTTGTCCTGTGATTGTTAGCTCTAGTCTTGATGATAACCAGATTTTTAAGCTTCTTACTATTTTGCGTGCACATAGAAAAGCTATTGGGTATAGTATTGATGATCTTACGGGGATTAGCCCAGACTTTTGCATGCATAGAATTCACTTAGATGATGACCATAAGCCTTGCATACAGGGACAACGTCGCTTGAACCCTAACATGCAAGAGGTTGTTAAAAAAGAAGTTTTGAAATTGTTAGATGCGGGCATCATTTACCCGATTTCTGATTCTAAATGGGTAAGCCCAGTTCAGGTAGTCCCTAAGAAAGGAGGAACAACGGTAATTAAGAATGATAAAGATGAATTAATTCCCACTCGAATTGTCACCGGTTGGCGAATGTGCATAGATTACCGTAAGTTAAATACTGCTACTAGGAAAGACCACTACCCTCTCCCTTTCATTGATCAGATGTTAGAAAGACTTGCTAAGCATAAGTACTTTTGCTATTTAGACGGATATTCAGGGTTCTTTCAGATCCCTATACATCCTGATGACCAAGAAAAGACTACATTTACTTGCCCATATGGTACCTTTGCATATCGTAGAGTGCCTTTTGGTTTGTGTAATGCCCCTGCTACTTTTCAGCGTTGCATGACTGCCATATTTTCTGATTTCATAGAGTCTATCATGGAAGTATTTATGGATGATTTCAGTGTTTATGGGTCTGATTTTGATGTATGTCTGCATAATCTTTCTAAAGTGCTTAAACGTTGTGAAGAGGTGAATTTGGTTTTGAATTGGGAAAAGTGCCACTTCATGGTCAATGAAGGAGTGGTACTTGGTCATTTGATTTCTGAACGTGGCATCCAGGTTGATAAAGCAAAAATTGAGGTGATTGAGAAACTTCCTCCTCCTGTTAATGTCAAGGGAGTGAGGAGTTTCCTTGGTCATGCGGGTTTTTATCGTCGTTTTATAAAAGATTTTTCAAAAATTTCAAAACCCCTCACTCAATTGTTGCTTAAGGATGCCACCTTTGTGTTTACTGATGCTTGTTTGGAGTCTTTTAACAGGATTAAGGAAGCTTTGATAAGTGCACCAATCATTCAACCTCCAGATTGGAACCTTCCATTTGAAATCATGTGTGATGCAAGTGATTATGCAGTTGGAGCAGTTCTCGGTCAAAGGAAAGACAAGGTATTGCACGCTATCTACTATGCAAGTAAAACCTTGGATGAAGCTCAAGTCAATTATGCTACAACCGAGAAGGAACTTCTAGCTGTGGTCTACGCTCTTGACAAATTCCGGGCCTATCTCATTGGCTCCAAAGTCATTGTTCACACTGACCATTCGGCACTTAAGTATCTGTTGGCGAAGAAAGAAGCAAAGCCAAGGCTTATTCGTTGGATTCTTTTACTTCAAGAGTTTGACTTGGAAATCAAAGACAAGAAGGGTGCTGAGAATGTAGTTGCGGATCATCTCTCACGATTGCGTTTCAAATCTGATATTGCGTCAAGTACTCCTATTGACGATTCTTTTCCAGATGATCACCTGTTTTCGGTTGCTACTCAAACTCCCTGGTATGCAGATTTTGCAAATTTCTGTGTTAGTGGATCTCACCCTCCAGAATTGACTTATCAGCAAAGAAAGAGGTTTTATCACGATGCTAAACAATATTTTTGGGATGACCCTTTCTTGTATCGAAAGTGTGCTGATGGAATCTTTCGTAGATGTGTTCCTGAGTTCGAAGTACATGACATTCTCAAGCATTGTCATTCTCTCGCATGTGGAGGTCACCATGGTCCTTCCAAAACCGCTGCTAAAGTACTTCAATCCGGTTTCTTTTGGCCGTCTCTATTTAAGGATGCTCGTGTTTTCTGTTTGGCGTGTGATGCATGTCAAAGGACGGGTAATATTTCTAAACGCCATGAGATGCCTCAAACCGGTATTCTTGAGGTCGAGATATTTGACGTATGGGGTGTTGATTTTATGGGACCCTTCCCAAGTTCTTGTGGGATGAGATACATCTTAGTCGCTGTCGATTATGTGTCCAAGTGGGTTGAAGCAATTGGATCGGTAACAAATGATTCCAAGGTAGTTATGAAGCTTTTCAAGAATATTATCTTCCCACGATTTGGAGTTCCTAGAACAGTGATAAGCGATGGTGGTTCTCATTTTCGCCATCGTCAGTTTGAAACTTTGTTGAAGAAATATGGCGTTACTCACAAGGTTGCTCTTGCATATCACCCCCAAACAAGTGGCCAAGTGGAGGTTTCTAACCGACAAATCAAAAGCATTTTGGAGAAAATGGTTGCAAAGTCAAGGAAAGATTGGTATTTGAAGCTAGATGATGCTTTGTGGGCTTATCGGACGGCATATAAGACACCTATAGGCACCACTCCTTATCGGTTGGTCTATGGTAAAGCATGTCACTTGCCAGTGGAATTGGAACATCGCGCCTTTTGGGCTATAAAAGAACTCAACATGGATTTGAAGGCTGCGGGGCAAGCGAGACTTCTTCAACTTAATGAGTTAGATGAGCTTCGATTTGATGCTTATGACAATTCTCGGCTTTACAAGGAGAGAACGAAGCAGATGCATGATAAGATGATTCAGAGGAGAGATTTTCAGGTTGGTGACAAGGTGTTGTTGTTCAATTCTAGACTTCGACTTTTTCCCGGGAAACTCAAATCAAGATGGTCGGGACCTTTTACCGTCACCGAAGTCAAATTTTATGGTGCTATTGAAATTATGGGACGAGACGGAACAAAATTTAAGGTCAACGGTCAACGCCTTAAATTATATGTGGATGGTGCATTCGTAGGGAAGATGGAAGTGATTTATCTTGACAACCCCTCCACGGAGATCTGAACCAGCTGAGTCGAGCCAACGACGTTAAACAAAAGCGCTTCATGGGAGGCAACCCATGCATTTGTGAAAAAAAAAAAAGAAAAAAAAAGAAAAAGAGTGTTGTATTCAAAAAAAAAAAAAAAAAAAAAAAAAAAAAGCAAAACAGTGATTTTTTCGCAGGCAGCACCCCTGTAACGCAGGCTGCGCCTGCGTTACTGCCTGAAGCGCAGTCTGCGACCCTGTAACGCAGGCTGCGCCTGCGTTACTGAACCCCGCGCAGTCTGCGACCCTGTAACGCAGTCTGCGGCTGCGTTACACCCTTCTGCCCAGATTTTTTTTTATTTTTCCCCGAAAATTGTTGTTTTTCATCATAAAAACCCACCCAAACCTATTCTAACTCAAATTCTTTCAAACCCTAATTCTTATATCTATTCTAAATCAAATCCAACACTCCTAAATCTCTCATGCACTCTAAATTTTGTATCAAATCTCTCCATCATCTTATATATATATACACACCTTTCCATACAAATCCAATTCCTCTTCTGTTTTCTTTAAATCTCCAAAAATTCAATTCTAAAGAGGAATTAATTGCAAGTTCACCTCTCCAATTCGTAGTGGGTTTATTTCTTCTCTCCAAATTTATTTTAATTGCGAATTTGTGTTCTTGTAAATTGGGATTTATATTATTCTTGATATATTGGGGTATTTTTGGTGTGATATTGCTTGGTAATTTTTGGTGGAGCTTCTTATGAGTTGGGTATTGATTATTTTGGCTCGTAAGCATGGGAGAGATAGTGCTAATATTCGGAAATTTTCATTTTCGACGGTGGAGGTTAAATTTAATCGGTTGATGTGAGACTAACTGCTACGGAAAGGGGATTTTTGCGAGAAAAAATTTGTTGGGTTGGTTCATATGATTAGTGGGTGGCTCATAAGCGAATGAGGGGTGATTTTCACATCCGACAACTTGATTCCAGGGGAGTTTTCTTTCTTTTCTTTTTAGTGTAGTTTTATTTTGTTTTTAGTTGTAGTTTTGTATCTTGTTCATTAGTTCATTGGGGACAATGAACCGCTTAAGTGTGGGGAAGGGTTCTCAATGTTAAGAGAAATTTTAAAAAAATAAAAAAATAAAAAAATTGAAAAATACCAAAAATAACTCTAGCCATGCAATTTGATTAGTTGTTGTATTTTGCTTGATACACCCATGCATGCGTAGAATTCTTGTGTTCTTGACGCTTTTGTATGAGAAGTGACGTGCTTTGTTCTTGTGCACACACTTTCACTAGCAAGTTGAAACTGGTAGACTTAATTGAATGTAGTAAGTGATTAGAATGACATGAATATGTGCAAGATGACTTGGTTTCCATGCTTTGAGTACAAGTAGATGCGTTAGAGAGTCTTGTTACCTGGGATTGATTATGTTTTGTCACACCAAGTGAGTTTTGAGCCTATATGCATATCTTTTGCATGATTTTTCGTTTGCTTGAGTGTCCACATGTTGTTTACATTGCTAGCACTTACTTGAGATCTTTCTTGAAATGCATGACATTACTTGATGATGAGATGATAAAGGCACTTAGGTTTAACCTCGTATTTCCCATATATATTTCCACACCTTTTAAACATGATCAATTAGTTAACCTGTTGAGCTTAATCCTATTCTTTCGGTGACACACCACATTACTTGCCATTATCCTTTTTATTCTATTGGCCTTATATTAAATTTGAACCTAAATTGTCAAAGGCTAGTATCGTGCTTAAGGGAGTAATAAGGTGTTCATAAAAGGGGGGTTATTGATGATCATACCATTGGGGAATATTGATTTTGGTTGATGCTTGTTAGTCGAAATTCATAAAAATATCTATGGATCATTGTGCTTATTCCTTAGCTCTCAAAAGAAAAAAAACAGAAAAAAGAAAAAAGGAAAAAAATAGAAAAAAAAAGAAAAAAATAAATAAATTTGAGAGCATTCTTATGTTTGTATGATCCTTCTTCATTCGACTAGTCAAGTTATAAGGGTTATTGAAAAATCCAAGTGTGGGGAAGTATTTGTGGTTTTAATAGAAAGGGAATTGAATAATGATTATTGTTGGGTACTAGTTTTTGGCATTTTAACCTGTTTTAGCTTTACTTGACATACCTGGTCCCTAGCCCACGTTACAACCCGAATAAAGACCTTTTGATTGTCATCAGTGATGTATGTTGTGTTGAAAGTGAGATTGATTGCGAGTGTCAAGTTGTGTTTATGATTTTGTTGGAATTGAGTGATACACTTAACCTTGTTCTTGAGTGAATATTCGTTTTTGAGTGAAAGGTGAGTTATTACTTGTTTTGGCATAGGAGATCCCAGGTTTAGACTTAAAGATGTGTTTCTTGTGGGCTTAGCATGATTACCAACGATTTTTACACTTGACATGAATTTTTATGACCTTCTGCATGTTGGTTGAGTAAACTACGTGAATACTTGCACTTTTGACACCAAGACATCGTATGTTTACTTTGATTCTTAAGTAGATGTGGCATGAGAGGACTTGTGTGTGTGGTGTCGTGTTAGCATTGATCTTTTGCATGGTTAGATGAATTTTGTGGGTACATTCACTATAAACCCTCACGAGACAACACTCGTCCTACTAGGGCTGCCTAGGGGTTTAACGGCTTGTTGCATATGCTCAATGCAATCGTGTCATCTACGAAAGTGATGTTTGTTAGGACTTAGTTTTTATTTCACTTATTTGCCCGAGGACGTGCAAATGCTAAGTGTGGGGATGTTTGATAGAATATATTTTTATATATATTTTAGATGATTTTATTCTCATATTTATTGTGTTTTGCATTGATTTGGATTTTTATTTAATAGATTTGATTGTTTTATTGTAGGAAATAAAGAATTCATGACTTGGAAGGATTTGGAGCAAAAAGAGCTATTTTGGAGATAAAATAGGAGAAAATTCGTATTATTGGGCTGCACGGGCTGCCTGCACTGTTTGGGCCATATCTTGAGTTCCAGAAGTCAGAATTTGACGAAATTACTGTCCACGCGAAGCTTAGGGAATTATCTTTAATTCAGAGGTGGTCCAGTAAGCAAAATCCAACTGGAAGAGCCCAGAAACAGAGGAGCAAAATTTGTGACGAATTTTACAAGAAAATCTTATTCAATTATGGATATCTTTTTGTAAATTGATTAGGATATTAAAAATACTTTTATTAGGAGATAGATATCAGATTTTATGAGGGGTTTTATTATAAAAGGAAGAGAAAACGTGATAGAAAGATAGATAGACATATACATACGTATTTTTACAAAAGCTAGGGTTTTGGTTTTTTCTCTCTCCATCTCTTCCTTTGTAAGCACTTGGTTTAATTTGGATTTTCATTGTTCCTCGTTAATACAAAGTTTGAGGTATTCTTTATTCTCTTGTTTTATTATTATATGTTTTACATGGCTTCTTTCATTATTCTTATTGCTTTTACTTCTACCATGAGTGAGTAGTTTAATTCTAGGGTATTAGGGGAAGCCATGTTTGCACCATGATTTGGGTTTAATTTGATTAGTGAATTGATGGGTAAAGAGTAATTCTAATTGATATGTGTTAATTCTTAATTTGTGTAATTGCGCAATATCATAGATTAATTGATTGCAATAGGAGTAATAGATCGAAAGATTTTACTACTAGAGGCTTACATACAATTAGCGGAATTGAAGGTGAGTGTGAAAACATCATCGGATTTCTGAGAGTGTTAAAACTTGGAAAAGTTTAACCATTGCTCTAATTATTTTATCCCATTGATAAGCTATACCTTTGTTATTTGTTTGGTGTAAACATGGTGAACCTGAATTGCCCTAGATCCCTTAATTAATTGAATTAAAACCTTGTTAAATTTGCTTTAGTAGTTAACAAAATTCTCAACTAATCGTTTGTGACTAGAAACAATTGATAACCATTGAATTGAAATTGAAACTGTCTCCTTGAGGATTCGACCCGTATTTGCTAGTATCTACTACAATTGATACCGTGCGCTTGCGGTTAGACATAATTTTACACATCAGTATTCCCAGAAGATATTCCTGGATTGCCACCTGATAGGGAGATAGAGTTCGCTATAGATTTGGTGCCAGGAGCAGCACCAGTTTCAAAAGCCCCGTATAGGCTAGCCCCGATTGAGCTAAAGGAATTAACCTCCCAATTGCAAGAACTTCTTGATAAGGGCTTTTTTTTGACCTAGTGTATCTACGTGGGGAGCACCTATTTTATTTGTCAAGAAAAAGGACGGGAGTATGAGGCTGTGCATAGATTATAGAGAGCTGAACAAGTTGACGATCAAGAATAAATACCCATTACCGAGGATAGATGATTTGTTCAACCAATTGAAGGGTGCCGAGTACTTTTCAAAAATAGACTTAATATCCGGATATCACCAACTAAAGATTAAACCTGAGGATATTTCCAAGACGGCATTCCGCACACGTTATGGGCATTATGAGTTCTTGGTGATGTCTTTCGGTTTAACTAATGCGCCGACAGCTTTCATGGACTTAATGAATAGGATCTTCAAGAAATATCTGGATTAGTTTGTTATAGTCTTCATTGATGATATATTGGTTTATTCAAGGACTCATAAAGAACATGAGGAGCATTTGAGGATAATCTTAGAAACCTAGAGGCAGGAGCGGCTGTACGCTAAATTTTCGAAGTGTGAATTCTGGTTGCGAGAAGTCTAGTTTGTAGGACACGTGATAAGTAAGGAAGGAGTGTTAGTTGATCCCGCAAAGGTAGAAGCAATTTCAAATTGGGAAAGACCAAAGACTTCAACGGAAGTAAGAAGTTTTGTGGGATTGGCTGGATATTATAGGAGGTTTGTTCAGGATTTTGCCAAGATAGCGGCACCATTAACCCGACTCACTCGTAAAACTGAGAAGTTTGTGTGGACGGATAAGTGTGAGGAGAGCTTCCAAGAGCTAAAGAAAAGATTAATGACAGCTCCAGTACTAACCTTACCAGATGAAAAAGGGAACTTTGTAATTTTCAGTGATGCATCCCATAAGGGCTTAGGTTGTGTACTTATGCAACACGGCAAGGTGGTTGCATATGCGTCGAGACAATTAAAGGAGTATGATTTAAAGTACCCTACCCATGACCTGGAGTTAGCTGCCATAGTATTTATGTTGAAAATCTGGAGACATTATTTATATGGAGAGAAGTGTGAGATTTACACCATAAGAGCCTTAAGTATATCTTCACCCAGAAGGAGATTAACATGCGCCAGAGAAGATGGCTAGAGTTGATCAAGGATTATGATTGTGAGATCCGTTATCACCCGGGTAAGGCCAATGTGGTGGCTGATGCCCTTAGTAGGAAAGAGAAGCTAAAGATGATGACTTCAGAGAAAGAGTTGATAAGAGACTTCGAGAAGTTGGAAATCGAGGTAAGGATACCAGGAGATGGTCAAGAAAGGTTGATGGAAATTCGAATTCAACCCCCATTGTTAGAAAAGATTAGACTATGCCAAGAATGAATAAAGAAGGGATCATGAGGTATGCATGGAGGATATGGATCCCAAATGTTCAGGAACTCAAGGACGAGATTTTATATGAGGCACACAACTCAAGATACTCAGTGCACCCCGGTAGTACTAAGATGTATAGAGATCTGAAAGAGTACTACTGGTGGCCTAACATGAAAAAGGACGTAGCAGAGTGGGTAAACAGATGCTTGACCTGCTAGCGAGTGAAAGCAGAGCATCAGAGACCCAGCGGACTTTTACATCCCTTAGAGATTCCCGAATGGAAATGGGAACATATAGCCATGGATTTCGTAGTAGGTTTACCCAGAACCAAAGCCAATCATGACGCCATATGGGTAATTATAGACCGACTAACGAAGTCAGCTCACTTCCTTCCGATCAATGAAAGATACACGGTCGAGAGATTAATAGATATTTACTTAAAGGAGATAATAGCGCGACATGGAGTTCCAGTCACCATAGTATCTGATCGAGATCCCAAATTCAACTCCAGATTTTGGAAGAGCTTTCAAGAATGTGTAGGAACCATACTGAACATGAGTACCGCCTATCACCCTCAGACGGACGGGCAAAGCGAAAGGACCATTCAAACATTGGAAGATATGTAAAGAGTCTGTGCTATAGACTTTAAAGGAAATTGGGATGACCATTTTCCGTTGATTGAATTTTCCTACAACAATAGCTTTCATTCAAGCATAGGGATGCCGCCCTACGAGGCCCTTTATGGAAGGAAATGCAGATCTCCCTTATACTGGGATGAAGTTGGAGAGCGAAAGATGCTCGGGCCCGAAGTGGTTCAACGGACTAAGGATGCAGTAGACTTGATCAGAGGACGGCTGGTAGCAGCCCAAGATCGACAAAAGAAGTATGCAAAATTGGCTCGGAAGGACAAGGAATATGAAGTGGGAGACCTAGTATTCTTAAAGGTATCTCCTTGGAAAGAGTGTGAATAGTGTTTTCGGTGGAAATGAGAATATTATTAGACGACATTATATAGAAGTACCCGGAACGGATTTCTAAGTTCGCATTGATTTTATTAACGAGTTACAAAGAGAATCAAATTGGTGGAAAAAGGAGAAATCAAGTGACTTAATTGCAAGTCAACTAATAAAGGAATGATGAAGTTGCATTTTTACAAAAAATGGACTTGCTTAACATGGTGATGACAAGTGGCACTAATGGATGCTTGACAACAATTAAAAACAAGATGAAGATAAAGTAATATAGATATAATGCATGTTATAAGAGATATTAGTTCATAAAACATAAAAACAAAACCTTAAGATTCAAAGAGAAGCTCTCGGCCAAGTGAAGAAGAAAAGGGGGAAGGAGGAGATTTCACCAATCAAATTTCTCAAGCTATAGCTTAAATTAAAGAGGAAGATTAGTAGAAGGTATATCCAAGAGCTTAACATCATTCTTTAAGGTTATCATTTTCAAAATGATTTAAGAAAGTAATGATGAATAGTAACTAACATTCTTGTTTTGGTTTTGATGATTGTTTATGGCTTCTTGGTCATTATTTTAGCAAGAACTAAGGCTTGTAAGGATACTCTAGCATTATAAGCTTCAAACAAAGGTATAATACTTGAACCTTTTTTTGGAGAATTATGAGATTTGTTTGAGTTTTAGTGTTATTATGTATGTTTGAAGCATGAGAACTACGATTGGGTATTGACAATTGTTAAAGTAGTTTATATGAATGGAAAGGCATTGCTTGGCCTTAGTTCAAAGGTAAATAACATGTATGTGTGATTTGGAGTGGAAACCATGGTTATTTGAAATATTTGATTTTGGAAATATCCGATTTACAACCGTCGTAATGCTGAAATTTCATTAACCTTTAAAACAGAGTATAACCGAGATAATTAACCTCTAACTTAACAAGAACCTGACCTATCCTTTTAGTTCTCGAGTCATAGATCGTTTTGGCGAAAGAATCCAAACAAACGGACTTACGGTTTAGGAGTTATCGTCGATTTACTAAAAGTAGTTCTAAATCATAAATGCGAGTTCATAATTGAAAATGAAACCCCTTAACGTAGTTAATTCAGTGGCGAATCTCGGTAATTAAATATTAGAGATCATAAGGAAGGTGTGAGAGAAACCTCATGTCAATTGGATCGTTTTTCAATTTTAGAAAAATGTTCGAATTTAAGTTAAGTGCGAATGGACTCCTAAAGGGCGCACTTAGCAATAACATTGGAAAATCACTTAGAAAACTGTCAATAACTCGCGAGGTGTAATCTTTTATAGTAAACGATTGACACTAGAACTTATATGACTTAAGTACCCCAAGCATAAGTACCATGCAATGCCTTGATACTGAGCCAGTGTTGATTATAATGATGATAATAAAGAGTTATGTTAGGGGGATGTCCAATGAGTTAACTTGAAAATGAGTTTAACCTAAGTATATACTTAGCTTTTCAAAAATGTTAAGTGATTAACCTTGAATAATTTTGGGATTGTTTATAGATCACCGGACTGATCGAAGATACGTTACCCCTACGACCCTTCTAGGCAAGAGTTGTTTTATCTTTACTTTATTAAATTATAAAATTCCAGGAAAATGGTTTTGTTGAAAATGTATATATGTATACATGATTACATAGTATTGCGTTGCAGTGGGTATGTTTCGGATTTCTGAAATCATTTATGAATACAAATAATGCAAGGTACTTTATGGATAAAATGGGGTAATTTGGTAAATGGAATTATGAAAAGGAAATTTTCGGAAAAAATGGAATAAGAACTTCGATAATGGGGATTCTATCTTTGAGCTGAGTTCAATGCAGTCCAGCTTGCAATATTTTATTCCGGCCCATGTGTTGCCGAGGGGGGATTGTGGAGAACTTTTCTCCAAGGATGATTACCGGAGAGGGTCATTCCTTCTACTAGTAGTAAACAGGAACAGGTACGTATAGGGTGACTGATCATCGTCCTATCGTATCTGGCTATGATGAAGATCCCCTAAATTCTTAAATAATTGTTGAAAATTTCATTGCATTAGTATGTTGGAAAAGAATGAAATGGTATGAAACAATGAATAATATCAAGGAATTAGAAGAGAAGCTGATATTATATCTTTATAATGAATAACAAGCAAGTTTATGTTGGTGTATTGCTACGCAAACAAAATACAGATATTTATGAAAATGTTTTCCTTACTTTACTTTGTAACTTCATCGTTTATACTTTATTGAAACAACTTTGTTAAATGAACAACCAACACTTCCAAAGCTTTTATAAATTGTTCTACTTCAAACAGGATTTAAACCTTTATCTTGCTGAGCTATTTTAGCTCACTCTTGCCTATGTTTATATCACAGCTATAGCAGATGCCGTCGATACGTCGCACCACACCCCGGAAGCGGGTAAGGGCGAGGATATATGATCGGGATCTGTCGCCTATTCCTGAGGTAGCCTATATATATATATCCAGGGTATGAGTAGACGTGTGTAAGTTAATCAAAAGTCTGTTGTAATATATTTTGGTTGTTGATATGCTTCCTGTAGAAGTATTTTCAACAACGCTACTTAAACATTCTGGGTTTGTAATAATAACTTTACTTTAACTGTTTTAATGATAGATGCTGTTCTCTGAGCTTATGACTGGTATGTGTTGTTATAAGTGTGGGGTCAATAGTGTGCGTATATAATGTCATTAAATTATTTAAGTATCAAGAGTGTAATATGTTTAAATAGAAATTGGACCGTGATGACCTGGATCCCCGATCCCGGATCTAGGGGTGTCACAGTATGTGCTAGGAGATTTTAATGACATGATGTATGTTCACGAGAAGCAAGGGGGTAGAAGTCAACCACTTAATCTATTAACGGGGTTTACTACTACTCTTCTTGACTGTGGATTGATGGATTTGGGGTATGTGGGGTAGAAATACACTTGGGAAAAGTCTCGTGGGCAGCAAAATTGGGTTCAGGAAAGATTGGATCGTGGAGTAGCAAATCAAGGGTGGAGTGATTTATTTCCGTCAGCAGAGGTGCAGGTGATAGGGATTGCAACATCTGATCATCTACCATTATTTTTGAGTTTGAATAGACAAACTTATGTTACTAAGGGACGTAGGTTTTGTTTTGAAAATGTTTGGCTTCGAGAAAAGGATTGTAAGGGCATAGTTCAACATTCATGAGAGTGTGCAGAAGGGCTAGGGATTGTTGATAAGATTAAAATATGCGGAGAGAAATTGTATGAATGGGGTGGGGGTATGAGTAATGAGTATAAAAAGCAGATTCAAGAGTGTAGAAGTGTGCTTCGAAGATTCAGGTCGCGAAGAGATGCTCAAGCTGTTCAAAGGTACAACAAAGCTCGGTGGAAGTATCTGAATTTATTGGAAAAACAAGAGGTATATTGGAAGTAGAGGGCGAAACAACATTGGTTACATGAGGGTGATAAAAATACACGTTTTTTTCATTGATTTTCATCGACAACAAGACAAAATAACAGGATGGATCGAATAAAGGATGCGAATGGTGAGTGGCAAGAAACAACAGTTGGAGTGAAAAATGTGATTGAAGAGTATTATAAGAGTTTATTCATGTTTTCAAATACAGATGGTAAATTATCAGAGAACGAGTCAGTGCAGCAAGTCTCGGGGTCGGATAATGAGGAGCTCTTGGCTGAAGTTACATGTAAAGAGGTCAAGGATGCGGTTTTCTCAATGCATCCCGACATGGCATCGGGACCAGATGGGTTTAACCCCACATTTTATCAAGCGTTTTGGGATGTGGTTCAAAAGGACGTGGTCGAGTTTTGTCATACATTTATAAGTACTGGATCAATGCCTAAGGATATTAATAATGCACTGGTTTGTTTAATTCCGAAGGTTAAGAAGCCTCAGGTGATGGGAGATTTGAGACCCATTTCATTGTGCAACGTGCTGGTTAGAATTCTATCCAAAGTTTTATCGAATAGATTGAAGAAGTGTTTGGGGAATACAATTTCGGATAAACAGAGTGCGTTTATTGAAGGACGGCTGTTGACGGACAATGCACTTATAGCTTTTGAGATCAACCATTACATGAAAAGGAAGACTCGGGGAAACGTTGGGGTTGTAGGACTTAAAATTGATGTCTCTAAAGCCTGTGATAGGTTGGAATGGGCTTTTATTCGAAATATGATGCAACGGTTTGGATTTAATCAATTATGGATTGATAGGCTGATGCATTACATTACATCGGTTAAATACAGCTTTATTCATAATGGTGTAGTCTTTGGTAATGTTACGCCGGAACGGGGACTGCGACAAGGAGATCCCATTTCTCCATATGTGTATATATTGTGTGCAGAAGGGTTGAGCTCTATTTTACGGAGAAACGAAGAAGCTGGGTTGATACATGGATGTCGAATTGCTAGGGGGGCTTCAACGATCTCACATCTATTGTTTGCAGACGACTGCTGCTTGTTCTTCAGAGCTACAAAGGTAGAGGCTCAGACTACGAAGAGGATTTTACATAGATATGCTACTATCTCTGGGCAACTAATTAACTATGATAAATTTGCAGTTACGTTTTCAGCAAACACAAGAAATGAAGCTCGTACTGAGGTGTGTACTGAATTGGAGGTGCATCAGAAGCTAGACCCAGGTAAATATTTGGGTATGCCAATGAGGATTGGAGCTAATAAAACAGCTGTATTTGGTTTCTTGGTGGACAAAATTGACAAAAGCTGCAAGCTTGGAAGATTCAAAATATTTCGAAGGCAGGTAAAGTCACACTGTTAAAAACCGCAGCTCAATCCATTCCCAATTTTTGGATGAGCTTACTACTGGTACCAGTGGAGATTTGTACCAAGATCGAAAGAAAAATGAATGGGTATTGGTGGGGTGGAGGGGGTGAGCAGAAGGGAATTAGATGGTTAAAATGGGATGCATTGTGTGATGTCAAGGAGGTGGGGGGATTAGGGTTTCGTAAATTGCAAGATTTTAATGTGGCCATGGTAGCAAAGCAAGCATGGCGTTTGATTAATAATGCCAATCCGCTCGTTATAAGTTTGATTAAGGCTCGATATTATGCATATACTGATTTTTTGGATGCTAAATTGGGACCGAATCCAAGCTTTATGTGGAGGAGTATTATGACATCGCAAGAGATTGTTAAACAGCATTGTACAAGGAAAGTTGGCTATGGGATGAGTACTAGAATTTGGAGGATTCCTTGATTACCATGTAGTGAGAATGGATTTCCTACAACTGTACCTCATGAAGAATTAAGTAATATTGTGGTTCGTAATATTATGAGTGAAGATCATATGTCGTGGGATGTAGATATTTTGAATGATTTGTTTAATGATCGTGATAGAGCATTGATCGAGCAGATTCCTATACCTACTCGGAGTAGGCCTGACTCGTGGTACTGGTCTTTGGAGGATAAAGGTGTTTAGATTGTCAAAAGCTGTTACAGGAACATTCGAGGAGAGAATTTGAATAATGAAGGTGGGTTCTGGGAGCAATTATGGGGACTTAAATTGCCTGGTAAGATCGTAAATCTATTGTGGAGGGCCTGTAAAAATGTATTACCTACAGCCTCGGAGTTGATCAAGAAGCATGTGAATATAGACCTTCTGTGTCCATGGTGTCACTTATAGCCTTAAACTCCAGTACATACGCTGTTTACGTGTACGTTTGCCAAGGAAATGTGGTGTAAGGTGGGTCTGCAAAATATTATTCGTGTGGATGAAAGTACAATCGTGTTGCATATTCTGATCAACGCTTTTAGAGGTGATAATCGAGATAAACGGGCTATTATTGGCTTGTTTTGTTGGAGCATCTGGTTTAGACATAATGTGTGGGTGTGGGACAAGTAGGCCATGTCAGTGTTTGGAGTGCATTCTATGGCTCTACAAATGTTACAGGATTGGAGACGTAGTAAGGAAGGGAGGGACGATAGTGAACAACGAAGGCAACAAACCAGCATTAGAGGGTGGACCACATGAAGGATGGGTCAAAGTAAATATAGATGTTGCTTGTCGTGGTGAGTCGAAGTTTATAGGAATGGTTTGTGTTGTTAGAGATGACAGGGGGGCTTTGTGCGAGCTCGAAGTGCGAAGGCGAGAGGAGGGATGCCACCACGTGAGGCTGGGGCATGGAGTTTTAGGGCGGCTTTGTTGTGGCTGAAAGAATGGAGGACTCAAAGGTGTATCTTTTAGTTATATGCAAAGTCAGTAGTGGATGCAGTGCATGGAATTAGAGGAAATTCCAATTTCATAATATAATTGAAGAGTGTGAAGAAATTCTAAAACACTTTCAAGAAGTGTTAGTTGTGTTTGAGAGTAGATCTGCGAATTAAGTGGCCCATGTATTATCACAGGCTGCTTATTCCATGACAGGTCCTATGGAGTGGATAGATACTGCTCCCGAGTTTCTGCTTTGTAATCTTATTTCTGATGAATATTAATGCAAGTGCAATTTTTCAAAAAAAAAAAAAATCTACTCAAAATTTTCACTCATTGTAGTACTCCTTCTCTCTCTGTTCATTTGTCAAAATTTCAGTTCTTCAAATAAACTCGATGCAATGGTGGAATTAGGATTCCAAAATAATTCGGATTAATATAAATTATTATTAATATTTAGATATTAATCGGAACTTAAAACAAAATTAACACTAAATTGTAACTAAAGCTAAAGATTTCGAAAAATAATTTTTACTAAAATTTTTAGATTAACCGAAATGTTAGATTAAATTATCATTCTCTTCATTCCGTTTCGGGTGTCATGACACTGTTTAATAAATGAGCAATTTAATCTGGGGTGAAATGGCAAAATCGTCACTCAACTGGAACTCAACTTGCAATCAGGTCATCGAACTCAAAAAGCTTACAAACGGGTCACTCAAGTAATCAAAACTTTCTTATCCATCATTAAACTCAAAAATCTTACAATCAGGTCATCGAACTCAAATAACTTACAATCAAGTCATCAAACCCTCCATAATATAAGTTCACAGTATACAATCTTATTGGCATGTTCAATACAAATAAATACATGATAAATACTTGTCTTTTATAATTATTTCCTTCCCTAACAATTAGGATATTGAAAAAGGAAATTTAGTTTTTAATATTTAAATTATAGATAAATTCAAATTCTCATTCCTACAAATTTGAAAACCATTTCTATTTCGAATATGTTAATAATTATTTTCTTCTCTAAAAATTAGGACATTAAGTAAAGAAATTTTATTTTTGATATTTAATTAGAGGAGTTTTAGAAAAAAAGATAAATATAATTCATGCGATTTAAACCTCATGAGTATTCTCCTTTATATAAATTTGGTTTAGAAAAAATTGTGAGTTCGTATGCTAGTGACTCAGAATAATGCTCGTGTGTCTTTGTCTACTGTCTAATATAAGACTGGTTTGGAATTTAAGTTGTTAGAGTTTTCCCGGTCTCTAAGATTGAACATGCCAATAAGATTGTATACTGTGAACTTACATTGTGGAGGGTTCGATGACCTGACTGTAAGTTTTTTGAGTTCGATGACCTGATTGTAAGATTTTTGAGTTCGATGATGGATAAGAAAGTTTTAATTAGTTGAGTAACTCGTTTGTAAGTTTTTTGAATTCGATTACCTGATTTGATAAAATAGTCTCGCAAATTTTCTTCTCATTAATGGTGGAGGCACTCGCCTCACGTTTATTACAATACATCACAATTATTTATATAGCAAATCCCTAATTCTCAATAGTGGAAATTAACATATTAAGGGAACTCTCTCTATTTACTAATAATACAATAAAGGCAATTTATTTTCTCACAATAATATATATTAAAATATATACATGTCAACATCCCCCCTCAAACTCACGATACTCAATCGAGAGTTTGCCAAAATTAAAAAAAATAATAAAATTTGAATCATCCGCTCCAATCATCATAATCATCCGCTTGAATCAGCTCTCGTTGCGATCAATTTCTCATCCTCTTTTTCATCACCATTGTCTTCATCATCTCTGTTTTTCTTGTCGTTTGGGATAGTCTTTTCCACAACTCCATCATTATCGTCGTTGTGCTTTTGCCTTATCGTCATCTTCGTTTTCATGATTTTTCTTTCATATCGATCTCTCACAGTTTTTTTTTTCTCTAGCCTCCATGACCTTCTATAGAATTCTCGCATATTGTTTTCTTCCCCACGATCTCTCACAAGCTTTTTTTCCTCGTCCCCACAAACTCTTGTAGGAGTTTTCTTTTCTCAGATCTACGAACTCTCATAGATTTTTTTTCTCCTCTCACCCACGAACTCCCGCGGGATCTTTTTTTCCTACCCACGAACTATCGCAGGATTTTCTCCTAACTGGCTTTGATACCATGATAAAATAATCTCGCAAATTTTCTTCTCATTAATAGTGGAGGCACTCGCCTCACATTTATTACAATACATCACAATTATTTATATAGCAAATCCCTAATTCTCAATAGTGAAAATTAACATATTAAGGGAACTCTCCCTATTTACTAATAATACAATAAAAGCAATTCTCCATATTTTCTCATAATAATATATATTAACATATATGTCAACTTAATTGCAAGTTGAGTTCTAATTAAATGACGATTTTACCATTTCACCCACCCATTTAATCTGTGTGTGTGGACAGTACATTGTGACAAAATTAAAGCAGGGAGGACAATCGTAACAAATTAAAAACACCGGAATTACAAACTTGAGGATGAATTAAACAGTGTAAAGTACAAGAATAGTTAGTTGGGGTACTTTTGTCATAGATTTGGTGCTCTTTTTCATAGATTTTTAATGTTCCTGTTAGCCAATAGTTTCTCTCCATAAATTTTTAACCTTGGATTTGCTTTTACGAATCCCAATGTTCTTCTGTTAAGCTGCTAGTGCTCCCGTACACTTTTCTGTAGAAACCTTATCTCACATTTTATATCCTTGGTGCCCCACTGCAACCCAACAACTGCTTCAGTCTTCTTTAAGTCCTCGGTAAATGGTACAGTAAATAAAATTTTCTGAAATGTTGCAACGACATCATGAAAGAAAAAAAACAACTAAAATAAAAGTTATATTCGCAATTTTAGTATCGGAGACAATGTTACCAAAGTGGTGTAATCGAGCCGAGCCGAACCGAATCGAATCCTGTCAGGTTCGTGTTCGAGCTTGACTAAAAAGTTTAGGTTCGAGTTCGATAAAACTTTTCATTTCAAGCTCGAAACTCGGTTCGTAAAAAGTTTGATATGTTCGAGTTCGGTTCAAAAGCTCGAATCGATTTCATGGAATATGGCAAAAACTCGAATATAATCAGTTCAGCTTGAGTTCGGTTCAAGTTCGACTCAATTAAATATATAAAAATATTAAATATTTATATAAAAAAATTGTATAATATATAAAACTTAAAAATACTAAAGACTCGATTAGACTCGCAAACCTTACGAGTCGAGTAATTTGAAACTCGAGCTTAACTCGGTAAAGTATTCGAATAGCTCGAACTCGTGCTCGGCTCGATTATTATTGAACCGAATTCGAATTTTTAATGAGTCTAGCTCGAGTAGCTCGCGAACAGTTTGACTCGTTTACATTCCTATGCATATGTATCCAAGTGTCGGACTCATTAATAATTTTAAAAAAATACATAATTTTGATCTAAAATTTATATTCGAATGTTCATACTCATGTCCGAATGTTTAGTATTCGATACTGATATTTGAGGTAAAATGAAAAGTTTGGTTAGCAGAAATTGGAGATGTATTTACACCATTACAATTGAACATATTACAATATTATTACATGCAACATACGGTTACAACATAGGAAACAAAAATTATCCAAAAAATGATGGGAGTAGAATTTAATGGAAAAGTCTAATAATATAAATTCATTCCTTCCGAAATTTATATGCATACTATTTACTTATTTTTTACATAATGAAAACTGATATGATAAGAGATAAATAAATATATAAAATTTTATTTTTTAAAATTATAAATCAAGTCTTGTAAAATTTATATGTTATCATGATTCTTATTCACCCTTTATTAGATTAAACACTTAATATACAAATTTAATTATTATTTCTAGAACGATAAGAAATAAGCTTTTTATTGTGATCAACCTAATTATTAAAAAAGTGAAAATGATATAGTATTAGTATGGCATAAGAGTCCAACGCCAGGACCCAGACCTCATATTATTTTACATCAAGACAACGTACATGAATTATGATGGTGGACATTGTAGTAAACTTAAGAACTTACATTTGATGATTAAGATTATAGAGAGAGAGGTTTAAGGGGAGGGGGGTGGGGTTTAGGTAAGATCACCAACTGGTAGTTAGAGATTGCACTTCTTAACCAAACATCATCACCACCACCATCCTTAACCAACACCAACATTTCTAACTACTAGCTCTACTTGTACTTGCTTAAGTGTACATTAAAAATTATTACACAACACCCCTCCTCACTTTTATTTCTAGTACATGTTTTTAAGCAAGATTTCAAGATTCTCATATTTGAGGTAAAAAACAAAAAGAGGAAGCGACACAGTTATCATCATCACACATTCACAGAGAGAGAGAGAGAGAGAGAGAGAGAGAGAGAGTGGCTATCTCATTCTCACGTGGGTGTCAAAGGAATGATAGATGAGAATATAGACACACACAAACACACACTTTTGATAAGAGAAAAAGTGAAAAGAGATTTTTATGATGATTTATTGTGTACTTTGATCTTTCAAACTCCAAAAAGTTTAGTTCTTTTTTTCTTCTGGGTATTTTTTTGTTGTTTTTAGTTGTTTAGTAAAATTGTGTGAAAGAGATTGATTGATGGAAAGGTGGGTTTTTTCTTGATGGGGTTTCTTTCTGGGATCTGTATGTCTCCATTCAAGGTGGATTTTTTGGGCTGATCAGAGCTTTTTGGTTCCCCAACACACACACAGTTGTGTGTTTTGTTTATAGGTTTCAGGTATTTTCTAGTATTATTTTATGTCTTTAATATAATTTATTGTTAACTTGTTGTCTCACTTTGTTTTCAACTTTCTTCTTTGCTGCTATGGCCATAGAGATTTTGCTCTGTTTCTTGGTGATGACTGATGATGATGATGAATTTGGATGATAATTTAGCTGGGAAATGATGCTTGTGTTTTTTTTGTTGCTAAATTTATCAATTTTTAGATTCCTAATTGTAATTTTATTTCTAGATTACTTCTATTTTGGGGATTTACTTGATTAAATCTTCAAATTTGCATGATTTTTTGAATTATCATTTGCTGTTCTTTTCTTCTGATAATGTCATCTAGGTACTTCAGTAAAAGTGTTGTGTTGGTTTCTTTCATCTGGTAAACAAATGAGTCATGGACTAATTAAAACCATTGAAAGGGTGTGGGATGGGGGTTCTTTTTCTTCTTCTTTGGTTTCTGTCTGGTTTGTCTGATATTTGGTAAATTCCCAATTTCTTGGATGGGCAACCATGAAGCAACAGGTTTGAGAAAAAGAAAAAACAAAACCGATACACAGTTCTGTTGCCTCTGTGCTAATTGCAAGTGTACATATATAGGTTTCTAGTACTTTTGGCTGTGATTAAGCTTCATTAAGCACTCAAGGTCTGTTTGCTAACCGATATAATCTTGATATGGGAAAATGCAGCGGTCACTAGTGCTCTAGTATATGTTGTGCATGAACTTCATCAAGCAACCAAAGTTTGAAAAGTTTGTTGTGAATATGTTTAAATTATTAGATTTGTATCTCATTACTGAGTATATTAAGTCGTAACAGGATCGAGAGGATCTTTTCCAAAAGGTCACTGTCAACTAGGCATCTTAATCTTGTTTTACACTTCTTCTCTATTTACATTGACAACAACTGATGATCAATCAATGGTTGGTTGTAGCTGACAAAAATTTGAAGATTGACAAAAGGTTGATGGCTGCTTATTATCCTGCTTCAAGCAATGAAAGAGATTATGTGCCAGTTAACTATTCAAGGGAACTTACGCCTGGTTCTTATTCGGGAGCACCAGTTCTCCCAGGGACGATGATGTACATGAGTTACTCGTCTTCATCTGGACCGTATCCAGATACATTAGTTGGGAATTCTCAACAGGGGAACACCGCCATTAGTATTCCTCCTGTAGGTGTTTCAGATTCTACCATCTTACACCATGAGTTTTTATCAAATCTTGGAGGATCACGGACTGGCGAGCATAATTTTACTGCATGGAGGGATGGCAGAAATGAGATGCTGCTGATGCAACCAGTGGAAGGAGACACCAGCAATCTTCATGGTGGCCAAAAGGTGCAGGGTCAGGGATTATCACTCAGCCTTAGCCCACAAATTCCATCTGGAATACAAATTTCCTCTCTGCAGTACGGAAATCATAATACAGTGGCGTCTTCATTTTTGAGTCCTAATACATCAGTTTCAGGGGAGAACTTAACTTTCAGAGATGACGAGACCTCTCAAGGTAAACAATCAAGAAATACTGAAAACATGCAACCTAATTTTCAAGGAGGTGGTTCTGACATAATGAAAGGGGATGTTTCTCCATACGTGATGTCGAATATTGCGCGTAACATACCCAACTCTAAGTACTTAAAGGCAGCTCAACAGCTTCTTGATGAAGTTGTTAATGTGCGCCAAGCTCTAAAGCAACGTGATTCCAAGAAAGACTCAGAGAGGATCCCCAGAGAAGTTGACGGGGTTTCAAATAATGGAGCATCAGTGCCTTCTGCTTCATCCAATGCACAAGATTCAACCAGCAATCCAAGTGAGCTTTCATCATCTGAAAAACAGGAACTGCAAAACAAGATGACAAAGCTTTTGTCTATGCTGGATGAGGTTAGACCAATCTTAGTGCAAAGAATTGCAGTAATTTTCCAGAAGTTAATCAATTCCCCAGTTTTCTTCATCCCTTCGAGTTTTTTCTTGATAATAAAACCAAATCGTCAAATTTGCACAATGCAATTTTTTGTAGCCGTGAAGGTTTTGCTGCTTATATGTGTGTTTTACTAGTTTTGATATAGCTTTATCCACAGATATCTGAGAGTAGAATATCATTAGGCTAAAGGCAAATTGTAAAGGGTATATAGGCTATAGAACCAATTCAACTATTATAGTATTATCCATGTTATATATGCTTGTCCAGATCATATACCTACATGGTTATCTACTGAAGACAAGTATCAATTTCCTTTCTTGATATACCAACTTTTATTGTAATTCTGATGCATGCCTCTATGGGAGTAGATGTCAAGAGGTATGATAAACCCCTGCTTGATGAAGACGACGTAATAAGTTGTCTGAAGTTTGGTGCTTCTGCATCCGAATCATCGGCAGTTACACCTCATTCTGTCGGTTTCTATGTACACATGGCTTGGAACTTATAAAGTATTGATTCAAGGAGCATGAGTTTCAGAAAGTTTAATGGCTTTTTAACCTTGCTTCCTTCCGACATCTGATGATTACATTTTTTTGCGGACAGGTTGATAGAAGATACCGACAGTATTTTCATCAGATGCAGATTGTAGTATCTTCATTTGATGTGATTGCAGGATGTGGGGCAGCTAAGCCCTACACAGCACTTGCTCTCCAAACAATTTCCCGTCACTTCCGTTGCTTGCGTGATGCAATAAATGGGCAAATCCGAGTTGCTCAGAGAAGCCTTGGGGAGCATGATGGTTCAGCAAATGGCAAGGGAGTTGGAATATCTCGGCTCCGTTTTGTGGACCAGCAGCTTAGACAACAAAGAGCACTTCAGCATCTCGGCATGATGCAACAGAACACATGGAGACCTCAGAGGGGACTGCCCGAAAGCTCTGTTACTATTCTGCGTGCTTGGCTATTTGAACATTTTCTTCATCCGTAATTTCCTCTAATACTTTCTTCAGTATCTTTGTACTTTTCATGGTCTGTGGTATTTAGTTCAATATCTAATACTTTCTTCCTTTATAGATACCCTAAGGATTCTGATAAGATCATGCTTGCAAGGCAGACGGGCCTGACAAGAAGTCAGGTAAACATAATGATCTACATTTAACATATATACTAGGATTAAACAATAAATTCCTGCTCATTTATGTGTGAATATGTGATGGCTTAAACTGTGCACACATCACTAGTTAAGCTTACTATTTAGATAAATAATGGTGAATCAGCAAGTTTTAACTTCAAGAAATACCCGGAAACATGAGAAGCCATGATAAGCACCTGTATTGAGTATATAATATAAATCTCTACAGTACTGAAGGTTTACCTATTGCACTTTTAGAGGGAATAAGGTTTACCTAGCATGCTTTCTTTATATTAGTTAGTGGCTGCAATTATGCTGCTGATGGTTGTTATGAAATACTAGAAACAGAAATATCTGTTAGAATATAATATAAAGATCCAGTTGGGTTGGTTACTTAACAACATCATTAAAATGAAACAACTGGCATTGCATCCAGATGTAGTGTAAGTCATATATTTTCTATGTAATAGTTAGTGATTGTAGTCTACCTTGAAATTCATTTAGGATTATAACAATGCTGCTGAGGATTGTTACCACTTGTCAAATACTAGCTATAGAAGTATCACAGGCTCGTATATCTCGTGTAGCTTAGTTCTTCAATCTCTTTATTCAACCAAAAACCACGGGAGGCATTAATCATATTAATCGTGAAATTTGATAGAAGCTTGACTCTAGCAGAGAGAAATTTAAAAAAACAATTTAAAAGCAAAAAGTTCCGTTGCCGGGAATCGAACCCGGGTCTCCTGGGTGAAAGCCAGATATCCTAACCGCTGGACGACAACGGATTGTATATCATGTAAACCAGTTTCTTTCTACTAAACAGGTTTTTGGTCTGGTACAGGTATCAAACTGGTTTATAAATGCAAGGGTGCGGCTCTGGAAGCCTATGGTTGAAGAAATGTACAAAGAAGAGGCTGGTGATGCTGAAATGGATTCGAATTCTTCATCAGATATTGTCCCAAAGGCTACAAACAGAGACTTGAAAATATCAGAGGATAGAGGGGAAGATGTACAAAATAGTGCAACTTCTGCATCAACTAAAAAATGTAGCACCGGGCAGTTCTCTATGTCAAATACCAGTCATGTTCCTGATGTGGAAATGGTCGGGCCCAGCACTGAATCAGTTTTCAACATTCTTAATTGTGGAGAAAACGAAACTCACTACAAGGCAGGAATATCGAGGGAGGACCAAAGGCCCAGTGTAAATGAATACAACATTATTCCAGGTACAATGGTTCAGCCAAATGAGAGATTCATGGCTACATACAGTACCATACCGGAGTTGGAGAGATTTGAGAACAGAAGTGGTGTCTCACTTACATTGGGACTGCAACATTGTGAAGATGGTAGTAGTATACCTATGTCTGTTGGTACTCATCATAATTTTGCCTCCATGCGAGGGGAGGATGTTTACAATCCCACAGCTACTCAAGTTGGAGCTGAGACAGTAGATTTTGACTGCATGGATTCTGGGAACCGAGAACACAGGTTTGGTTCCTCCCATTTGTTGCATGATTTTGTAGCATGAGAAGTTTTTTTGCTGCTGATGTTTTTGAGCTGTGTTGGTCACTGAGACAGGTGGTTACCCGAATGGCTAGATCCTAAGGGATCTGAAAATTAATATACCCTACTGGTCTTTCATAACAAATGTTTCTATAAATATGAAACACTTTGTTATATAGCAAAAAGATTGAAGCTTAGCGAATTTGTAAAGTTAAGATGCATAATATTTTTGTATGATATTTTGAATGTATTTGTAAATTTAGTTTGTCATTATGAGGAAAAAAGGTTCATATAAACAGAATACTGTTTAAATGGGATGCTGAATCAGTAATACAGTTCAGTGTCCTGAAATCATATACATTGTGAGTTCGAGTTGGAGTTCGAAGGTCGAACTCATAATGTTAAGCTCGAATCTCAATTCGTAAAAGCTTCGATATATTTGTACTCAGATTCAAGCAAACATTGACAAATTTTCAAATAGGAGTGGTTCAACTAGAATTCGACTCAATTAAATATATAAATTATGAAGAAATAATGAAGAAAAATATATTTATAATATATGACAAATCAAAGAAAAAAGAAATCTCGATTAGAGTTGTGAGCCACAATTGAAACTCGAGTTATAAAACATTTGAATAACTCCCGCCTCTCATGTACCAAAATACTATGACAATTATCCAGGTAACTAAGTTGGCTTATATGTTTTATAATGAGCGAGACTCGAACCAGGACCTGTAATGACAAGAGATAAACTCTTTATCACTTAAGTTATCTCATCCTGCTTCGCGACAAATTGTTAAAAAGTAAGGAAGAAATAAAACTAAAAGAAAGTGGAAAAAATAAATAAATTATTAAAAGATAAAAAAAATATTGTAAAAAGTAAACATATATGACAAACAAATGATATTAACATGTTTACAGAAATGAACAAACAGAGAAAAGGAAGAGGACAGAGAATACTCTCATTGATGAAGGTGGATTGTTACAAAAGAAAGTAGTAGTACAAGCTTAGTAGTGCTGCTATATTTATACTACAAAACAAAAATATCTTGTAACTATTTCATAACAAACTAAGTCAACATTACACAAGAATATATTGACTTTTGTTGATTGTTATTGACTATCACTAGATATAACAGTCCCCCTCAAGTTGGAAGGCTGAAACAGATCACAGACTTGCAACTTGGCACTTATAGAGGCTAGAGAAGCAGCTCCAATAGCTTTGGTAAACACGTGAGCAGGCTGAGCAGTAGTAGAAATGTGAGTTGAGCTTTGTCAAAGTTCTCACGCACTAGGTGACAATCAATTTCGATATGCTTGGTACGTTCATGATAGACAAGATTGGCAGCTATGTAGATGGCACATTTGGAATCACAGTGAAAAGGTATTGGCAGTCTGGGAGAAACCAAGAAGTCTTTCAGAATTGCAACTAGCCATAATATCTCACAACAAGTATCAGCCATGGCACGATACTCGACCTCAGATGACGATCTAGAAACAATATGTTGTTTCTTACACTTCCAGAAAACAAGAGAGTCACCAAGCAGCACACAATAGCCAGTCAGAGAATGCCGAGTTGTAATATCCCGTAAATTTTAGAATAATAATAATAAAAGAATAATAGAAAAAATGGATTAAAATTATAGAATTATTAGGAATTAAAAATTGGTTTAGCTTAATTGGGCCTAAAACATGGATCAGATTTGAATACGGATTACTAGTAGGTCTGAAATTAGGGTTGTAAGACATTATAAATACATCATATTCTTCTTCATCATCTTTTAAAACAAAATTCGTAGGTCTATTCTTTACACAATTCAGCAGTCTTGTAAAATTTGTAGAATATTCATCGTAAGTCAGAATTCGTTGATTCTGGACTTTTCGGAAAGATCTTTTCGTGCTCTACAACTTTCGTTCTTTGAGTTTTTCAAGAAAATGTCGTTTAGAGGGTCAAAAATGGCTAAATACAGATCTAGTCAGGAGTGGTACATGATTTGATTCTTGAGTTTCCGCGTAGAGGTAAGTTTCTGATCGTTCTTTCTAGTGTGTTCAAAACTATGTGTTATGTGTGTATATTTGATTATTAAAACTTGGGCTAAGTGATTATTTATTTTGAATTGATATGTGTTATAGTATATTTGTTATGTGTAAGCAATAGTCTTGAAACTCTGGTTTATGCCATGGTTTGCGAAAATAAAGACTTAGGACCGAGTCACCGGGTTGTAGTGACAGTTTTCTGAAAATTTAGGACCGTTATCACCGGGTTGTAGTGGTCGTGGTATGAATTGTGGGTTTCAAGTTATTGTTATTGTTGTTATGTGCTATCGAATTATATCGAATAAGAATAAGTGCATCATAATTGATTGTTTCGTATATCGTTATTGTATTGTATTGAATATTATACTACCTTTATATGTATACGTGTTACTTGGCCTTACTAGTTAGATCGATTGTTTACTTGCTGGGCTGTATAGCTCATTACTTACAATTTTCAGGTTTGGTGTAAGATCGAGTGGGATAGCATTGGAGTTTAAGGATCTTAGGTTCGAAGTATATCGTCATCGTTAGCTGCGCATTTGTAATAAGTACATTTGTAATAGACTTTTTGATTAATAAATTGTAATTCGTTTTAGTTTTGTTTTAGAATTAATAGTCCGAAAAGTCGGGCTGTTACAGTTGGTATCAGAGCAGGTTGTCTTTCGGAGTGTATTAGGTGTGGGACTAGTACATTCCCTAGGATGCGATCCTATAGACTATCGTTTGGAAGTAGACGTTTAGTATAGATTTGTCACAAACTTTTGGAGTGTATGAGTTTGAGAATTTGGGGACCAAATTCTTTTTAAGGAGGGTAGTATGTAATATCCCGTAAATTTTAGAATAATAATAATAAAAGAATAATAGAAAAAATGGATTAAAATTATACAATTATTAGGAATTAAAAATTGGTTTAGCTTAATTGGGCCTAAAACATGGATCAGATTTGAATACGGATTACTAGTAGGTCTGAAATTAGGGTTGTAAGACATTATAAATACATCATATTCTTCTTCATCATCTTTTAAAACAAAATTCGTAGGTCTATTCTTTACACAATTCAGCAGTCTTGTAAAATTTGTAGAATATTCATCGTAAGTCAGAATTCGTTGATTCTGGACTTTTCGGAAAGATCTTTTCGTGCTCTACAACTTTCGTTCTTTGAGTTTTTCAAGAAAATGTCGTTTAGAGGGTCAAAAATGGCTAAATACAGATCTAGTCAGGAGTGGTACATGATTTGATTCTTGAGTTTCCGCGTAGAGGTAAGTTTCTGATCGTTCTTTCTAGTGTGTTCAAAACTATGTGTTATGTGTGTATATTTGATTATTAAAACTTGGGCTAAGTGATTATTTATTTTGAATTGATATGTGTTATAGTATATTTGTTATGTGTAAGCAATAGTCTTGAAACTCTGGTTTATGCCATGGTTTGCGAAAATAAAGACTTAGGACCGAGTCACCGGGTTGTAGTGACAGTTTTCTGAAAATTTAGGACCGTTATCACCGGGTTGTAGTGGTCGTGGTATGAATTGTGGGTTTCAAGTTATTGTTATTGTTGTTATGTGCTATCGAATTATATCGAATAAGAATAAGTGCATCATAATTGATTGTTTCGTATATCGTTATTGTATTGTATTGAATATTATACTACCTTTATATGTATACGTGTTACTTGGCCTTACTAGTTAGATCGATTGTTTACTTGCTGGGCTGTATAGCTCATTACTTACAATTTTCAGGTTTGGTGTAAGATCGAGTGGGATAGCATTGGAGTTTAAGGATCTTAGGTTCGAAGTATATCGTCATCGTTAGCTGCGCATTTGTAATAAGTACATTTGTAATAGACTTTTTGATTAATAAATTGTAATTCGTTTTAGTTTTGTTTTAGAATTAATAGTCCGAAAAGTCGGGCTGTTACAGTTGGTATCAGAGCAGGTTGTCTTTCGGAGTGTATTAGGTGTGGGACTAGTACATTCCCTAGGATGCGATCCTATAGACTATCGTTTGGAAGTAGACGTTTAGTATAGATTTGTCACAAACTTTTGGAGTGTATGAGTTTGAGAATTTGGGGACCAAATTCTTTTTAAGGAGGGTAGTATGTAATATCCCGTAAATTTTAGAATAATAATAATAAAAGAATAATAGAAAAAATGGATTAAAATTATACAATTATTAGGAATTAAAAATTGGTTTAGCTTAATTGGGCCTAAAACATGGATCAGATTTGAATACGGATTACTAGTAGGTCTGAAATTAGGGTTGTAAGACATTATAAATACATCATATTCTTCTTCATCATCTTTTAAAACAAAATTCGTAGGTCTATTCTTTACACAATTCAGCAGTCTTGTAAAATTTGTAGAATATTCATCGTAAGTCAGAATTCGTTGATTCTGGACTTTTCGGAAAGATCTTTTCGTGCTCTACAACTTTCGTTCTTTGAGTTTTTCAAGAAAATGTCGTTTAGAGGGTCAAAAATGGCTAAATACAGATCTAGTCAGGAGTGGTACATGATTTGATTCTTGAGTTTCCGCGTAGAGGTAAGTTTCTGATCGTTCTTTCTAGTGTGTTCAAAACTATGTGTTATGTGTGTATATTTGATTATTAAAACTTGGGCTAAGTGATTATTTATTTTGAATTGATATGTGTTATAGTATATTTGTTACGTGTAAGCAATAGTCTTGAAACTCTGGTTTATGCCATGGTTTGCGAAAATAAAGACTTAGGACCGAGTCACCGGGTTGTAGTGACAGTTTTCTGAAAATTTAGGACCGTTATCACCGGGTTGTAGTGGTCGTGGTATGAATTGTGGGTTTCAAGTTATTGTTATTGTTGTTATGTGCTATCGAATTATATCGAATAAGAATAAGTGCATCGTAAGTGATTGTTTCGTATATCGTTATTGTATTGTATTGAATATTATACTACCTTTATATGTATACGTGTTACTTGGCCTTACTAGTTAGATCGATTGTTTACTTGCTGGGCTGTATAGCTCATTACTTACAATTTTCAGGTTTGGTGTAAGATCGAGTGGGATAGCATTGGAGTTTAAGGATCTTAGGTTCGAAGTATATCGTCATCGTTAGCTGCGCATTTGTAATAAGTACATTTGTAATAGACTTTTTGATTAATAAATTGTAATTCATTTTAGTTTTGTTTTAGAATTAATAGTCCGAAAAGTCGGGCTGTTACACGAGTGGTGGGATTACCCCCAGTCTGAATCACAAAAAGCTGTAAGATTGAGAGAAGAGGTTGCAGAGATAAACAAACCTCGACCTGATGACTATTTGATATATCGTAAAGCCTTAAAAATAGCTTGCATATGATCCACTCGAGGAGAATTCATAAACTGAGATAAGACATGTATAGTATAATCAAGGCCAGGTCGAGTGATGGTCAGATAAATCAAACGACCAATTAATTGCCTGTATGAAGAAGCATCAGTAGGAGACAATAATGGAGAAGTATTGGCAATCAAATGATGATTTTGCTCAAGTGGAATGACAGAAGGCTTAGCTGTAGTAAGGCTAGTATCACGAAGTAAATCCAGAGCATACTTGTGTTGATGTAAGTAAAAACCGTGAGATGAACGAGCCACTTCAATGCCAAGAAAGTATTTGATAGGACCAAGATCCTTAATCTTAAACTGAGTGTTGAGATACAATTTCACATCCTTTATAAGGGATTCAGAGGACCCAGTAAACAGTATGTCATCAACATACACTAAGATAGCCAAAAAATGACCATTAGAACGAAGTGTAAACAAGTTCTTATCACTCTGAGACTGAGTAAAGCCATAATTCTTCAAAGCAGCAGAAAATTTAATAAACTAGCAACGAGGAGCTTGTTTGAGACCATATAAGGACTTGCAAAGCTTACACACATAATCCTGAGGATTAGTAGGGCATAAAGCAGATAAAAATGCATAACCTTGAGGTAATTGCATATAAACTGTTTCTTGAAGATCACCATTGGGAAACGTATTGTTAATATCAAGCTGGAAAACATTCCAATGTTTGTTAGCAGCTATAGTTAGAAGCAAACGAATAATAACCATTTTGGCCACAGGGGCATATGTATCATAGTAATCAACTCCCAAGGTTTGAGTAAACCCACGAGCCACAAGCCTAGCTTTGTAACGCTCTATAGTGCCTTCTGAATGATACTTAGCTTTGAAGAGCCATCTACAATCCACTATATGTTGATTTTCAGGTCTTAAAACCAAATCCCATTTATGATTATCCTCTAAAGCTTTAATTTCATCTTTCATTGCTTGAAACCATTTAGGATGAGAGGCAGCTTGGTTAAAGGTGTATGAAGTAGGCATTTTAGAAACAGTAGTAAGGTATGCACGACGTGGGTGAAAATTTCTGATAAGAAAGATAATTTTGAATAGGATAAGGTTGAGTATTCATACATGTTGCAGGAGAAGAAGAAGAGAGATTTGTAGCCACTGCATTGACAGATGGAAGCCCTGTGAAGTCACGAAATCTAGCAGGTAATTTCTTGGTTCTAGCAGGTCTAGAATATGTAACAGGGACAACAGAATTATCAAGACAAGGGATGTCATAAGACACATTAGACAGTTCTGACTCAGAAGGGACTGTAGAAGTTACAGGAGCCTCTGTTAACACTGTAGGGGCAGGAGAATCAGATGGAATAGATTGAACAGTAGGGAATAAAGGAGTATGATCTACAGTAGAAGCTACATACTGAGAAGAGTGAAATGGACATTTAAATATACCAAATTTCTAAAAGAAGCAAACTTAAAATAAGGGTAAAAAACTTATGAACTTGGTAGATAAAGATTCTAAAAAAAAAAAGAAAAAAGAAATGAAAAACAAAATTAAGAAAAATAATAAAGAGAGACTTAGAACATTTTAGCGGGGATGTAATTGTTTGATAGTATTAATATTAATGCAATTGGTATAGATTGAAGGATAAATAATTATACAATTAAAGTATTTAAAGTAGAAAGATATGATATACAAAGAAATATGATTATTGTTAACAGGGAGAGTCAGAAGTTACCTTATTAGTACATGCGCATTCCATCGGTTATAATTGGCCATTTTTTTAAAACCGGTTGTTTTGGTAAATATTTTTTAAAAACAGGTTATTCTTGTCTATCACCCATACACACGGTTAACCAGAATCATCATCACGTGTATCCAAATTAATTATTAAAATATAAAACAACCATATTCATTCGCACGGACCTAATACGAATAATATCTCAATCGAATATACAATCGAATATACCGTGTCATTCATGATCATCACATAAATTAAAATTTGTTAACCCAAAGAATCAATCATGGAGTTTGCTCTGATACCATTATTTAAAATAAATCATGTATATAAATATAACATAATATATATACATGAATCTCCTGATCAAAACTATGAGTATAGATAAATAGCTGAAGCGTACCTGAATCGAAAGAGGCCATTAATGATCTTGAGAGAGTCCGGAGAGCGTAAGTACTTGAGAGCTTTGATCTTCACTATTCTCCTCTATACGTAAGGATGAGGTGTGTGTATTTTCTGAATATTATGATACGCGTAACTTTTGTTCTCACATAAGATTCATTATATAATGATAATAATGGGACCAACCCTAATGGGCTAAACCCATAACCGTCCATCAAAGTTATGGGCTTGGGTACTTAAACCATTATAAATAAATATATCTAAATAGATATATATTAGATGTAATAATTAAATATATAAATAAGTGCTATTAATATATTTAATTATTCATTAAACTCAAGTTTTTATTTAATTGATTAACTATAATACCCGATGGGTCATAAATAAATAAATAAATGGATTGGATCCCGTCGAATCCAACATTTACGGCTACATCCTGCCTAATCTAGAAGCACTAAACGTAATATAGCTATTAAGTTCTTATAATGTAATTCTTCATTATAGCATTTCTCGAATTGGCTTAATCATCCATTCATTATTCTAACAGTAATAAAACTGATTCATATATAAGATTGAAACCAAGAGGAATCAAGAATGTCGAAAGCATATTTGAGCTATAAAACATTAGGAATCCCATGTATACTATGCATGCAAAGAATCGTCGTCTGTTCTCAAGCTTTAAAGCCTCTTCCCTCTTCTATTTCATTGCTACATAGACATAGTATTATGAAAACCTCGTTAAACGTACGGGTCTTTTATGTTAGAGACCTCAATAAATTGGCCTTCCACATAATCTTCTAGTTATACAACTTTTCCAGGACAAGGTTTCCTGCAACTAAACAAATAGTTTGCCACATTGTTTTAATGCAGGTTCTGTTGTTTCCTTACAGATTTGTGCAATTCAAATATATTTTATGCTGAATCTATCTTATTGCTTTGACTTTTGCATCCTGTATAATTGCGGGATCGATAAAAATATTTGTCATCACGTTTGTACTATATGTGTCGTCTCTCGAATTTTCTTGTGACGGTTCACAGTTACAAAGCAAACATTTTTTTCTGAAGTTCTTTGCACCTAATTATCAAAATGGTTTCGCTTTGTGGCCTTGTAATGTGTATTGATTTGTTTATACTTTCAGGGATAAGTTCCTGTCAAAGGGTTTCAAATTTCTGCAGTGTTTTCTCCCGAAGTCTGATACAGAATAAACGTGGAAGGAGGGAAGCCATCAGATGATTTATGTTGGGATAAGAGTTGTATCGTCTTTTCAATAGATTTCTGCTAAGTTATGTAAACATGTACTACTGAACTAAAGTTTGTTTTGGATTATTTTGTGGGAGGACAACTAAAAGGCCCATTTCCAACTTTGATGGACAAAATGGATTGTTTTGTTCGACAGATTCCACATTGCTTTTCGCTTTGTTGTAGGTTCATCCTAATTATAACATTCCTCCATAAAAACTGTGTTTTGGTATGTCATATGCTTTGTATGAGATATAAGCAAGTAAATAAATAAATTTCAGTCATGTTCCAGCTAGAGTATACTTACATATATGCAATTCGAAGGTGAAGTTTAAGAATGAAAAACATTATAATTGTGTGCATAGAGAACATACAGCCAGTGTACGAGATGGAGAATGCAATCTTCTTTTTTTCTTTTACATTTATAGGGATTGAGGAGTCATATATATATATATATATATATATATATATATATATATATATATATATATATATATATATATATATATATATATATATATATATCTGTTACATTAGTCATTACTGTTAGTGTGGCTATAGCCATAAAGCTCCAGCATCTTTGAGCAACTTATTAAGAGAACCATTGACATGAAGAGTCATTACGGTGGTTGCAGACCCCACGAATTTTCCTCCAATGAACACAGCTGGTACTGCAGGACTGCACCCGAGCCTTGTAAGTGCGCACTCCATTTCCTTCCCTCTTGAGTCTTGGTCAAGTTCATGTATCATAGGGCTCACTCCTTGCTCATAGAACAGTCTCTTGATTGCATGAGACATGTAACACGAACTCTTACTGAAGATCACTACCGCCTTTTGTGAACCTAAATTCGCAATACAATCCATAATGTAGAACACAAATGCTGGACTTATATAAAATATATTTAGTTGATTATGAATGTAGGTTGAGCAATGTAAAAGACACTGGAGAGAGTGTTAGATTTAGGTGTGTTGATGTTTTCTGTTAAATGAGCATGCATTTATATAAGATACTGATGGTGGGAGATTGAAAAAGAGAGTGATGTTCAAGGAGAATATATATTGCATCGAAATGATGGAACTAGAATTCCTTAGAGATATATATCTGGATATGTTGATGCTAAAGATGAATAACATATATGCTTAATTCGATATCCGGTTTGGTGTTGTTATCAACATGCGTTACTGTTGACGTAGTTGTGTTTGGAATCTGTGGAACTATTCAGATAAATTTTGAAGCACACTTGGGAAAGTAGATAATGTAGGAAGCACAATTCAGAAAGTAGATCCACGAAACCACCAAAGAACATCAATTGATTCCAACGGCAACTTGCTTTTATAATATGCTGTGCCTAGTGAATGGAATCAAAGTGGACCGATAAGTGTGAATATCGAATGTCAAGATTGGAGATAGGATTATTTTGCAAGTGTATTTTTATTGAGATGGCCCTTGCAGACATGTACAGGCAGTTGCATCCCAGTTTTAGGTGGTCCAGAATCTGGTGCAAGTCCATCTTCATTACAAAAAAAAAAAATAAAAAAATAGTAAATTCCAGATGTCTAATTTAATTGTTCAATATCTTAATTCTTAATACAGATGTTTCGAAGACTGTTCCACCACTGATCAGGTATTCTTACCATGCATCTGTTTAGATAAAGTTAAGTTATTCATCCTACAAAATGAGCATCTAAGGCCAATTGCTTTGGCTTAAATTGGGTTCATCCTTCTATTATTTTTAATGTAACGCAATGGAGATGGTAGTGAATATGGTGGCAGAGTAGACGATTGTGATATTTAGTAAGATTGTATGTTGGCAAAGTTGCCTAAGCGAAAGTGTCAATTTTTTTTTTGAAGAGTTTGGTGTTAATTCAGCAGTCTATGAGCTGAATAAAACTTCTCGAAGCTGGGAAATAGAAAAGACACCTGAAAGGCTCGTGTGTAATTTGGAGTTTACCAGCACTACTGATTTGGTGGGTGGGTTCATTGAGGTCTCACACTCATTCATGACCTCATTAAAGCTCGTTTAAGCTAGCGAGCTTACGTGGCAAGTAATTTGAAACTCGAGCCCGGCTTGATTATGTTAGAAATTTATAATATAGTTCATGGTGAAAGTATAAAAACCTCCTGCAAGATTCTAAAAAGTTTTCTTCATTCCTTCTACGATATTAGCTTCCAATATCTTGTCAGCTTCAACATTAATAGTTAGAACTGCAACATCCCAGAAATTGATACTGTAACAAATTGAAATAATCAACGAGTTTGAATGACTATATCAGTTTTGCTAGCTTAAAAACCGTGCCATGCACCGATGTTCTTTAATATAACATAATTTTTTTAATTTGAATTAAAAATGTTAAGACATAAATTTTCTTGGCTTAAAATTTTAAAAAATATGATCTGATATAATTATATATATGTTGTTCATGATAATTTTAGAAAATGATGGATTTTAGTTTGAAAATATTGAAAAGATGAAATATTTCTTCTAGCCACTCTTTATAAATCCAGATTCTATATGAAGCTATTAACTTGACAGTGGTTTGATCGAGTTCTTCCATGCCATTCTTTGCTCGAGTTAGCGATATTGCATGAGACTAAGTTACCGCTTGCTGGAGTGTCTGATGATGGAAACTTTGAACAGTGTTTATTATATAGCATATTAGGACTACTTGAACTTAAATAGATACTACAACTATATAGACAATGGATCATCACAAAATATAAAATGTGTTCCAAACTCATCTTTGTTCTCAATTTTATTTAGAGATTGTCTTTTTTCTAGCACGGGTCTTATGAATTTGAAGTGAGTGTGTGTGTATTTATGTGCCTATCTTTTTGGAATTAAGGTTTTAGCATGTGTCTTTTATTTCTAGCAGGCTTATAGTAGTTTGTTAAGAGGGTCGGAGTGCTGAACTATTTTACTGGCTCGTGATTTTGAACTAGATGGTAATGAGTGCCTGGGTCATGTTCTTGAGACAGCCTTGGTCGCGCCTCCAACGGCCTCGGGACTCAATTGGCCAATCAATTACCAGTATCATGTGGAAATTACGCCAACATTTGTTCTTGATGAATGTTATTGCATTAGGCAAGATCGATGTTAAGATCAGCTGACATCAAGTATTTTATCAGTTCTCTTCGATATATGGTATCTTATGTATGTGCTTGGTAATTCGTTTTATATGCAGTATATTAATATATTACTGTAGTGTTTCGAGTGCAAGCCTAATAATAGCTTGGGATGCAGCGAGCAGCTTCTGTAATGGGTTTAATGCCCCCAATAGTAGTAATCTTCCAAGTCCTATGTAATCATGTTGGGTTCCTTATGTAGTTCATATCTTTCTTCCAGTTAGTTTGAGAGCTTTATAATACATCTTATGCTCTTTATAATATATCTTATGCTTATCTAAAAGAAAAAAAAATTACATTGTAGCAATGAAGAAACATGGCCTTGATAAAAATGGGGGTATTGGGAAAAAAAATACATTTCTTAAGCAATGTTACAGAAATCGCTAATCGGACTAAATCGGTTGAGCTATCGATTTGCGATTTATCGTAAATCGGGGATTTATCGGAATATTTTAATCGGAATAAAATCGAGTGTATTTTAATATTATTATTTTTTATTATATATATATTAAATTAGATTATTATTTTAAAATTACTACCATACCGTACCTAGTAGTATTTGGTTTGGGCTCACTTACACATATATGGGACACAGAATATTTTTGATTCTCTTCCAAACACTTTCTTTTGCATCTAATATTGCACCGGAACACACACAATACTTACACACTTTCATTTCATCGTCATCCTCAGCAACACAAAAGAGTCAAACCCCCCTTCCCCTTCTTATAACAACAAACAGAACCAGTGGCTTACTTTCCTCTTCCCCTTTCTATACATATTACACATATGTACATATCAACCCCCTTGATTTGGCCTATATTTTTCTTCAATTCCTAAAGATTGATCCGATTTTTGCTGGTGTTGACTCGATTTTGACCCATTGATCGGAAAACGTTTTTTCCGGCGATTTGACGAAAACAAATCGGAGACCCTCCGACTTCCGATTTCTCGGCCGATTTATCGGCGATTTGCTCGATTTTTAGAACCATGTTCTTAAGTGATAATATATAGGTTGGGATTGGTTTAAATCATGAGATAATGACCAAAATGCCTCAAAATGAGGCACCCATGGACCAAAATACCGTTTTTCGGGATGCTTGGCCCTATCTACCCATGAGATGCGCCTGTGGGAGAGGCACATATGTTCTACTGTAGCAGCCAGAAAAATCAACTCCCCCGGCTTTTCTTCTCCCTCTCGTCGCCGGCGACATAGGCGAAAAATGGTTGACATCACAGATTTGTGTCACCACAATACTCCCAACCAAAAGAAAGGCACCTACGTGATCGCAGCTCCGTCGTCTTTCCCTTCCCCATGTCCGATTCGATGCTAAGGCCCCGCAGGGGCATGGACGACCTTGAGAAATAATCGATCGGAAAAAATGGTTTAAATTGGGGATTTCAAATCCGACAACTAAAATGTAATTTTAAGATTATAGATGTGTAGAGAATCGAATTGCGATTCTATTGATATATAGAACATGATCTGAATGTTTGTGGTGTGGACGAACAATGAGAAACAAAAACGACGCCGGAATCGCCAACGTCGAGAGCTCTGGAGACGGTGATGATGACGTCAGATACGCCGATACAGAATGCGTATCGCCTCATACGCATGATCCAAATGCATAACTCAAGCACTGTAGCAGCATTTGAACAGCGTATGGATGACGTCATCACGCGGGTGATAGTAGCGTATCTAATGATGCGTGTCTCCTGGTGGCGCATCTAAGCTTGTTACTCCATTGTCAGTCACGTGTCTTCAAGACACTCCTTCACCAATAGCGTGTCTTCAAGACGCTCCTTCCCCAGTAGCGCGTCCTATGGGTATTTAGGGCCGCCAGAACTGGCGGTGGGTATTTTGGTTCCGGATTATTTTTTTGTGGTTATTCTGGGCCATCACCCTTAAATCATTTAAAAATTTAATTAATTATATTTATTATTACAATTTAAAAATCAAACTTAGTTTAAATAAAATTTTCAAAATATTATTATGAAAAATCAATTTATTTCTAAATATAAACGAGATGAGGCGTTGTTCGACGATGCCAAGAAACAATTACAATATATAATCAAATAATTAAATTTATTTATAGAAATTTACAATATATAATTATGTACGTGTAATTTAGTTTCAAATGTAATTGTGTAGAGATGCGTCTCATAGTGTTGTCGAAAAATTCTTTCAATATATTAATTTGGTAATATAAAAATTAAAAAAATAGATTTATCTAACTTTTGATCATATTTTATAAAATAAAGTAAATATAAAAAAACCCGGCGTGTAGCACAGGATATAAAATAACACATTTGCATATTTTTGAAATATATCATTATATATGATATATCAAAAAAGTTAATATTTTATTATTTTATTAAAATTATATTTCATCTTTAAAAGAAAATTTGTAGAAAATTTTCTTTTTTTTTTTTACATTTTTTTGAAAAATTACTATACTCCGTGTGCGAAGCACGGGTATATTACTAGTCAATAATAATCTACGAATTTTACAAAATAATTGTTAATTTTAATTTTACACTGTCTATATAAAATATTGTAGAGTTGATATAGAATTAGAGAGATGCATCAAAATTTCGTTGAATTTAACTGAATTTCAAAATTTCAAGAATACACTAGCAAAAGCATCGAAATCCATCCTTCTATTAATCCAAAAAAATTATAATGAAATTGCCAAGTAATTAGTGTTATGTAATTTGATAACCAATTTTGATACCTCTAACACTACTCTAATATTTTAACTTTTTCCTCTTCCCCTTAATTTGCCCTGTTGAAATTTGGCTCCACCAGGGGTCTGCCCTTAGTCCTCTTCTTTTCGCCATTATCATTGATGGCATGTCATGAGGGATTCAAGATGTCGTCCCTTGGTGCATGCTCTTCGCCGATGATATCGTGTTAGTGGCGGAGTCGAGAGGGGAAGTGAACGAGAAGTTGGAGTTATGGAGATCTACTTTGGAGTCCCAAGGCTTGCGTATAAGCCGGTCTAAAACTGAGTATCTCTGGTGCAACTTCAGTGGTGAGGCCAACGAAGAAGGGGTGGAGGTTAGGATTGAAGATCAGATCGTCCCTCGTACGGATAAGTTCAAGTATTTGGGTTCGATCATCCAGAAGGAAGGTGAGATTGAAGACGATGTCACGCATCGTATCAAGGCTGGGTGGCTAAGGTGGAGGGCAGCGTCAGGGATGATGTGCGACAAGAAAGTACCTTTAAAGTTGAAAGGGAAATTCTATAGAGCCGCAATCCATCCTGCGATGTTGTATGGTTCGGAGTTTTGGGCGGTGAAGAAGGCCCTCGAGAGCAAGTTGGAAGCGGCTGAAATGAGGATGTTGCGGTGGTCTTGTGGGCGCACGATGTTGGATAGAATTCTGAATGTGATTTTTAGGAGCGAGCTTGAGGTGGTACCTTTTTCTGCGAAAGTTAGGGAAGGGAGGTTGAGATGGTTCGGCCACGTCCGTAGGAGGCTGGCCGAAGCCACAGTGAGGAGGGTCGAGAGTCTTTCGGTTGAGGGGTGAGGAGGAGAGGTAGACCGGGGAGGTCGTGGGAAGAGCGGCTTAGGTTGGATCTGAAGACCTTAAACTTAAATGAGACCATGACCGCGGATAGATATTTTTGGAGGCGTCAGATCAGAGTGGTGGATTCTCTTTTAGGGAGCGGCTCTGTTGTTGAGAGCCTCAGAGTGGGGTTGTCTCGGTTAGCTTTATCTTAGAAGTTCGGATTTTTCGTTCTCATTTTTCGTTTGTTATTGTCTGCTGTTTTGCGGTTATATAGTCGCAGGGAGCTTGGCTCGGTGGCATCTTAGATCTGAGTATCTTGTAGAGCGGAGTAGTCAATCCCCTAGTAGGTAAGTCCCATGTGTTCAAAGCCATGGGCTCAGGTATGACGATGAACCTCTTTCAAAACTTAGATAACCCTTGGGGTTATCACTCATTATTATCTTATTGTGCACTTAGCCGAGGATCTTCACGGAAACAGCCTCCCTACCGTTAAAAGCAGGGGCATGGTCTGCGTACATCTCACCCCCCCAGACCCTGCTCTATGCGGGATATACTGGGTATGTTTGGTTTGGTTTGGTTTGGTTTTGCAGATGTGGATTATATTCATATCGGAGAGTAAATTTGCACGGATTGGTTTTGGTTTTGTGCATGACACGCTCTCTGTCCTATTGACACCTGGGCCCCATTCCAGCATCCAAACGTATTCCCTTATTAACTTCCGTGGTTCTACTTTTGTACCCACGTACTATTACTCCCTGATATGGGCTAAAAGTAACCTAAAGACACATTTAATGTGGCATTATTTAGACCTAGAATGGTCCAAACGTGGGGCCCACCAGATAGGCCCAAACCCTATTTATAATATTAATTTCGTAATTAATATTAGGGGTAATAAACTGCTCAGCAAATAAGAGTCAAACAAGGATATAACTCTTGCATGACTTAGCCTCCAAGATACATACTTCAACATGGAAACTGATTCCTACAAGGAAGAGATCTAGAACCTTCCTCAAGGAAGACTTGTCCACCAAGTCTCTGACTCCTACCTTAATTCCAAGGCTTCTCAGCCTATATAAAGGGTCTGACCCCTCATCCTCAGAATTACGTTTTGGCTTGATTCTCAATACGAGATACGTAGGCACTCTATGAGGACCGATTAGTCTCGAACACGGAAACAGCCATTAAAGCTCGAAGCTCAACCACCTTAGCATTAATTACAAATTCGTGACCTAGATTTTATTCCACAACACTCCCCCTCGATCTCTCTCTCTTTTGGAATGGAGAGATCTCTTCTCTTCTACTTCTGGATTTTTTTTTACATAAATGTACTTGTTTTTCATTAAATCAAATCAATAATCAGTACATTAGAAATAAAATTCGGAGCGACATTTGTTATTATGGTCCGTAAAGGCAAGCTAGATATTTGTTGAAAGGGTAAAATGGCTTAATCATAACTGAACTCAGCCCCAACTTGCAAGTGAGTCACTGAACTCAAAAAGCTTGCAGTCAACTCATTAAACTGATAAAAACTTGCATTTAAGTAACTGCCGTTAACATGCACTAACGGAATGAACGGAAAACACTGTTCATCAACTGCTCCGGTGACCTGCAACTTTCCGGTCACCAAAATCGAACTCAAAGCTTGATAAAAATTAGCACAAATCGAAGCTTATGCCTCCAAGAATCGATTCTAAATATTCAAACATGCAAAACAATGGCTTAAATGCCGGATTCAACTAAGTTGGTGCCGTATTTTAAGTTTTCCGGTCAACTACGAATTACACTCAAAAATTTATTAAACAAATATGTACGCAATTCTCAGACAACAAGCTAACACTCAAGAACGAATTAAACATAATTATACAAAAAAATAATAATAAAAAAAAGTAAAAAAACTAACGGAATCCGTTAAAGTCAAAGATGAGTTAACGTTTGTACAAAAATTTTAATGTTCAATGACTAAATAGCAAGTTAAGTCTAGTTTAGTGATCCGTTAGCAAGCTTTTTGAGTTCAGTGACTCACTTGCAAGTTGAGACTGAGTTCAGTTATGATTAAGCCATTTTACCCTTTGTTGAAATATTTTTAAATGAGTCCACCCGCTTTTGTTTATGCTAAACCAATTCAATTACCATGAATTGAATAGATGAGTTGAGTATACTGACTTTATTCACGAATTAATTGTGCCAAATTTAAGTAATCCGAGGTCAGTTTGCTCATGGCGCAGTCACTCCTTCCTTCCGTTCCTTTTGAAAAATAGATTTATCTCATTTTACATATTTCTTTTCCTTTTTTAATATAAATTTAAGGTAATTTTTCAAAATTATTATTGTATTCAAAAGACTTTTTTCAAATTTAACACTATTATCATTTTCCAATATATTAATTAAGGGTATTAATTGAAAAATATTATCCAACTAACCTTTATCTAATATGTGTGTTTTTTAGAAAAGAAACATGTAAAATGAGAGAGTTTATAATTTAAATACAATAAAATTTGATTGAAAATTAATTTATAAATAATGAATATGAATTTTTGAAATAATTTATTTTTCTATTAACAAAGTTCGATTTCACACCTAATTTTTGAATTTGAACCAAACTTTGATCGACTTCATACATAATTGGCCCGGCTCGAGCTCGACGTTGTTTTCAAGTTGGCCTCGTATACGAGTTTGGGCAGAAGTTTGAGATGCTTGTGAGCAGTTGCACTTGAATTATATTTATAGCCTCTCTTTTTTTGAAAGATATATTAAAAAAAGTAATTTTTTGCAATTTTATTTTTTATTAAGAAAAGTTATTTACAAATTTACTATCTTAATTATAAAAATATCTTTTTCATTTCAAAAATAACAATTTCTTAATATTTTTTTTAAAAAAATTTAAAAAATTGCCCCTGTGGAGCCCACTACCACATCACCTGCCACATAACCTGACCAGTCAGCTGCCACGTCAGCAGGGATGGGGCACACCATGCTGTCTGGACTATGCTGATGTGGCAGTGGGGTCCCACCCTGCTGTCTGGACTATGTTGATGTGGAAGGTGGGTCCCACCCTCAGTTAATGTGGCAGCTGATGTGGTTTCTAACGTGGCAGGTGGGTCCCACCCTTGCTGACGTGACATTTGACTGATTAGCTGATGTAGCAATGGGTCCTGCATAGACAATTTTTTTAATTTTTTTAAAAAATATTAAGAAATTATTATTTTTGAAATAAAAAAATGTATTTTTGCAATAATGATAATAAATTTGTAAATAACTTTTCTTAACAACAGTAAAATTGTAAAAATTTACTTTTTTCAATATATTTATTAAAAAAGCTCAAAAAATAAAAAAGAATATAAATTGAGACCGAGGAGTATTTAGCTTAACCAATATAATTTGTATTTTATTTATTAGTGAGCACAAAGTCATGAATAAACACGTGAGTAATGTTCGTAAGTTGTTCATGAACACAGGCTTGTGAGAAAGCTCGTGAGCTCACGAGTCGTTCACTAACCGTTAGTGAACAACATTTATCCGTAACGAACCGAGCTCAAACGCAATTTTTAGCTCGATTCAAACTCGAGTTCGAGTTCGATAGTTTCTTAACAAACAATACATAATCACTTTAGAGTTCGACTTGGCTCGGCTCATTTACACCCCTATCGAGTATACTGGCTTTATTCACGAATTAATTGTGCCAAATTTAAGTAATCCGAGGCCAGTTTGCTCATGACCCTGTCACGCCTTCCGTTACTTTTGAAAACTAGCTTTATAATACTTTATGAAATATTTATAAAAAAAATTATTTTTACCATTTTTCTTGGAAAAATCGTAAAATAATGTCTGCAAATTCCATTAAATTGATTATGCTTATTTTATTAACATTTATTTTTATATTTAATTGTTATTATATTGTTTACCTGAAATTTCATGTTTTTCTAATTTAAAAATTAATAAATATTACTTTTTTTAATACTTTTTTCACTTAATAAGTTTATTATACTCTATATACTTAATTCCAGCAAGCACGGACCCGATGTATGGGTTGCCCAATTATCCCCCGTATCAGGCCGGACCAAGTGGTCATGCCCTCCAGATTCGTGAGCCGTACAACTCACCTTACATCAGGGGTTTAGGACCCAATCAAAGCCAGCAATACCAAGATTACTCTGGCCCGTATTCTGATGATTCATCCTCAGACGACGAAGACATACCCCCTAGAAGGCGTCGATCAAGTAAGGAGCCAATTGGGCAATCTCGCCGAAGGATCCATGATGGACCTCCCCTAATAGCTGCTGAAAAAATTAAGTCTCATGAAGTCAAAATCTAGATACTAAAGGAGGACATAGAAAGGGAACGACAAAGACATAATCAGAACCGGCCCCCACTAACGATGGGAGGAGAAATTCCCTTTGTAGATTTGGAAGGAACCCCGAGGACTGGGAGGAGGGCAGAGGTCTCAAGAAACAGAAGGGTCAAAATTCCCAAGGGCGATCTTAAAGATCTGATGCAACTTGAAGATCCTGATGATCCAACTCCTCCTTTCACTGAGGAGGTGATGAATGCGCATATATCTCGAAAGTTTAAGATGCCCACCATAAAGACTTATGATGGAACGGGAGATCCCGCCAATCATGTAAGGACGTTCTCTAATGCATTACTACAACCCGCCAGTGACGCTTTAAAGTGTAGGACGTTTCCCCGTACCCTAGCGGGCATGGCACAACGTTGGTACAGTTGCCTACCCCCAAACTCTATCGCCTCCTTCAAAGAGCTGAGCATCGCATTCGTTAGCCAATTCATTGGAGGAAGGATCCATGAGAAGGATCTGCATCCCTCGTGAATGTGATTCAAGGAAAGAATGAGAATCTTAGAGATTACCTCAAAAGGTTCACCAAGGAGACTCTCAACATTAATGATTTGGAAAATAAAGTGGCTATGGTGGCTTTGCAGAATGGAACCTTAAATGTTTATTTTAAGATGTCGTTGGCCAAGCATCCCCCTGAGAACATGACCGAACTTCAACAAAGGGCAAGCAAGTACATCAAAGTTGAAGAGAGTCTAAAGAAAGAGTCAGGAACGGGAAACACCGGGAACGGTGACAATTCTAAAAAGCGGAGATCAGAACAGGAATATGATAGGAGAGATAAATACCCGCGTACAGGCAGAGATTCTGATTCAGCCCATAAAAAGGGTAGTCCAGGGCAGAGGTTTGCGGAGTATGAAAGGTTGAACCCCCCGAGGAGCCAAATCCTGATGGAAATAGAAAATGATAGAGACGTGAGATGGCCGAAGCCACTAAGGACCGATCCTGAGAAGAGAAACAAGAACCAGTATTGCCGAAATAAGTCCTTATAGAAAAATAAGCCAAAAATAAGTAAAAAATGAGCTTTTGTTAGAGATTGTTTGACTATGCGCCACGTGGTAGGTGGGTCCCACCCGGCTGACGTGTGACATGACATGTGGGTCCCATTCTGCTGGCGTGGCAGGTGCGTCCCACCCTCAGCTGACGTGACAACTAACATGCTAGGTGGGTTCCACCCTCGCTGACGTGGCAGGTGACATGGCAGTTGGGTCCCACTCCTGTTGACGTGGCAGTTAATTGGTCAGGTAATGTGTCAGCTGATGTGGCAGCGGGCCCTTAGGGCAATTTTTTTTTTAAAAAAAATATTAAGAAATTATTATTTTCAATTTTATTTATGCAATAAAAATGTATTTTTGCAATTAAGATAGTAAATTTGTAAATAACTTTTCTTAACAAAAGTAAAATTGTAAAAAATTACTTTTTTCAATATATTTATTAAAAAAGCTCAAAATCAAAAAGAATATAAATTGAGACCGAGGAGTATTTAGATGGCTCAACTCCCGAGCCTCGACTTAAAAAATTCTAACAAATTGACTCGACTTCTGAAAACATAAATTGCAATGTCAAATAACTAAATACATTATTCGTTTTATTAATTATATCCTTATATATATTAAGCGTAAGGGGATCTTATCCATAAATTTTGGTTTGGTCATTGTATTGTTAAAATAATCTCAACCGTCGAATCTAATATTTTTAAAAATAGACAATCAAGATTATATCATATTAAAAAGGAAATTATATACTACCAAAATAATCTCAGCTGTCGAATCTAATATTTTTAAAAATAGACGATCAACATTATATCATATTAAAAAGGAAATTATAATCTAAAAAGGATATAATTAAAAAAGGTAGTATTGGAATTGAATTTTAAAAAAATATATAATATGAAAAGGATTATAACTAAAAAAAATTGCCACAAAAAATTAAAGTATACATAGATTATCATATTCAATCAATTATTCAGATAAAGAAAAATCATCACAAAGAATATGCTAATATAGAAATATAACTACAAATAATGAAACAAAAACAAACAATTTCAAAGATTTTCAAACAGCACAACTAAATAACTATCCAGGAGCTCTGCAAAAGGTGTTCAACTATGAATTAACAGTGCCTATATTATCTTTTAGTGTAAAAATATAATATTAAAAGGATTATAACTAAAAAAAATCGCCACAAAAAATTAAAGTATACGTAGATTATCACATTATTAGTTTACATGTCAAATTGTTGTTATGAAATTGATATATATATATATATATATATATATATATATATATATATATATATATATATATATATATATATATATATATATATATATACACGTTCAATTTATTATGTATTTTATCTTGAATTATTAAAACTTGATTTTGATGATTTTACAGCCTATGTGAAATTAAAAAAATAAACTTTAATTTATTGATGATTTAACAATTTTCTTCAATTAAAACTACCAAGAAATAAAAGAGAGATGAAATTGACGATTTTTTGTATTGAAAATTCTGTTCTATTTAGGAAATCTACTAATATTTTATTTTGATTATTAAAATAACCTTCTTATTATTTGAAGATATTTGTACTAACAATCAAATACTTAAAATAGAAAATTTCAAAATAAAACATACAAAATTAAATTATTAAATAAATAAAATTTGAAAGAACCGTGCATCGCACAGGCTATAAGATAGTATAGACTAAATAATCCATTATTTACTTCTTAAATTAACATATGAGAGTCGACCTCCCTTAACCACCATTGCCACCGCCCCTTTCTCCATCTTCATCTCTTTCCCCCATCCATCCATTCTCTATTCCTCCCCCAATCATCTAATCCCTTCTACTTTACTTTTGTTCCTTTTCTTTCAATAAAAATCGAACCAAATCCAAAAATCTAGAATTTAATTCTTAAATGTATCTTGGTTTTGAGTCCGATTCTGAAAATATAAAATACCTTGAGATTTAAATTCTCCTTCTTAACATCTTACCAAAATTTGGTGTTATTTCGAGGACTTTGAATTTCGGTCTTGGTCTCGTCTTTTGACGTGTGTTTCGTCTCGTTTTTTGGCGTGTGTTTGATTTATGTTGATTTGGTTTTTGGCTGTATGGGTTTTATTGTTGGTTTCTTTGAAAATGATTTACGTGGTTTTGTGGGAGATCTATAATGCGTGCATTGGTTTTGGGCTGGTGTCGGATATTGCAAGAGCTTACTTTTCACAACTAATATTTGTTCATCTTTTGAGATCTATCCCTTTGGGCATGTCTATAGCTGGCTTTCGGCATGTAGATAGTTGGGATGTTTCGGATCATTGGACTTTCGGCATGTCTATAGCTGGTTTTCGGCATGTAGATAGCTGGGGTGTTTCTGAACATTGGACTACAGGTGATGCGTATGTGAGGGTCGTTTGTGATATTATTGGCTCAAGGATTGGTGCAAGCTTGATTGATCGGGAAACCACTCAAATCGTTTTTAATTCGAAGAATATTGTTATTCATGATGTAAAACAGTCTGTAAACATAAGCGACTATTTGGTTAGCTCGTTTATTTGTTTCTATTCAGATTGTAGTGTCAGTTCGGGGGTTTGTCCTGACTGTGATTTGGTTGATGCAAGTTAATACATTTTCTTGTATTGGTAGATTGTATCAATTCAAATTTTAATGAATCAATAATAATCTACGAATTTTACAAAGACAAATAATTATTAATTTTAATTTTACATTGTCTATATAAAATATTGTAGAGTTGATATAGAATTACAGAGATACATCAAAATTTCGTTGAGTTTAACTGAATTTCAAAATTTCAAGAATACACTAGTAAAATCATCGAAATCCATCCTTCTATTAATCCAAAAAAATTACTAATTGACCTTCTGTTGAAGTGTTAGTGGTGTTTGCATTCTACTAATTTTCATGGAAGTGTTTGTATGCCTGTACTACATCTTGTAAGATTCTGTTTCACCTGCATATTAATTTTCTAGCATAATTTATCAAGAGATTTGCCGCTATACAGTAAATTGTAATTGCTTTATTATTTCCTGTAGACACTTTCTGCATTTCACTTCATAGTTGTCTTCCAACTATCATCAAGGCCTAACTGCACTACTTCACTAAACAAAATCTTATCGTCTAAATTAGGTATCCAATCTTCTTGGACAAATGTTAATGCTTCACTTGCACGTAGTTGTTTATTTATCTCCACAAGAAGAACAACGTTTGCTTTTCCTAGTTGTCGCGGATACTTTAATTTGTTCTCTCCTTTAACAAGAAAAATGATCATACTCCCCAAACTAGATTACTGGTTTTGGTCTAGTTTTAGTCAAACGTTTTCAATGAACCCTGATTCTCCAAATTGTATCTTCTTAATTTTAGATACTTGTGATGCACTATATTGTTCTCATGGTGATAAAGAAGTGTTCTCATCATGATACAAAACATCTCAACCTTTATGAAAAATTTAAACCTGAACCAGCAATCATTTTACAACAGTAACGTCTGCAGTAAAAAGAGTAAATCTATCTGTTAATAACTTTGCCTTTTTGGTAGCAATCAACTCGGCTTCTAGTGCATCCACACGGCAGACATCGGCATTAAGGCTTTCTCATATGGCATCTCAGACGGCTTTGCCTTTAGTGTATCAACTGTCTCTTCAAGTTCACCAAGTCTTTTCAGAACAGAGGATAGTAGGTCTCTCTTGGTAGATGTTGTAGTGGATGAAGGGGGGGGGGGGAATTCTTCACTGGGCATTGTATCAAAGGCAAATTCTTGAGGACTTATATTTTGATCTGATGACTTTTCAGGAAGTGTTTTGGTTACGCGGCTGCCACTGAATAGAGAACTTTATAAAGGATTATGAAGAAGGTCATTAGCATTGCCATGATCCGGACATGGTATCCCTCTGGTGCCTTCTGGATCACAGGTGGTGCAAGCGTTCCTGATAATTCTTTTTATTTGAAAGTTCATCAAATAAACCAAATAGGTATCACATTAACTATCAGAGAAACAATTTTGGGAAATAAGATAAGCTGTAGTTTAGCATTAATATTCTATGGTGTGCCTATGGTACTTAAGCAGCAGTTGGAAGATATGGTTAAGTATAACTCGTGTATTTTATTCGTACTAAATATTGGCAAGAGTAACTGTAAATAGATCGATCCTGCTTGAACTTTAGCATTGTGGAATGACTTTTTCCAAATGCCTTCTCGTTATATTGGCTTGAGGCAGAATAATAGCTGAAAGAGAAGACAGCACTGAGGTGGAGTTCATTATCCTACGGACCCTCATTCTCAAATCCAAGAATGTGTTCTTCAATATCTAGTCCTGCTGTCTTTACTTTACTATGCATATGAAGGTAATTATACATTTTTAGTGGTCCCAATTCTTCAGAATTCTACTCCAAACATACAACCAATTGGGACGTGTAGTTTACCTATTGAAAGTGGAAAATCTAACACAAGCTCAAATTGACTCTTACCACCTGAAGCATTAGGCTTTTTAAAGGACGCTTGTCTCTTCCATACAGCATCAACCGCCTTGTCGACCATGGGTACATATTCGTCATATCCCGAGAAGGAACCAGTATAGCTTACTGATCCAATCAATTTGGACTGTTTCAAATCAAGTAGAGAAAAAATAGTGAGTAGCAAGCACCTATGTATGATACTATGATTCTCCATAACAATCCCAGATCAACAAACTAAAACCAGAGTGAGCAACATACATCTAATTTCATTAAACTTGGCTGATATTTGCACTCTATTATGAGATAAAACATCATGTCATTATTAATACAAAGAGTCAAAAGTCACATATTTCCACCGCACCACAGTAGTACGTGCCAAAGAGGGAAAATTAAACATGATGGCTATTTGCCTACTTATTCAGGGATCAAACTAAACAGAGGCAACTTCTGAGAAATAATAAGTTCCTGAGTAAGTTTTGTGACTGTTTTATTACTGGAAACTCCTATATCCTGACAAAACTAAATGCTACATTAATTATTATTAAAATAAAGTCATCAAAGTGAAAACTATCAAAAGACCTACTTCTTCTCGGACAGGAGTCAACTGAAGATGTGAGAAACTTCTTATTGCTTTTGAAGAAGCAATATCTTCAGCTTCAGATCTTGATTCGGCAGTGGATGTATCACTTCCTTTAACCTGCTACAGCAGAATTTAGAAGAAGAAATTACATCGCATTACTCAGATGCAGATCAAATTGTGTCAATATAAAATAAACAAAAGAATTAGATAATACCATAGGGTACTGCAGCTTGACATAAGCAACTACTGTTCCTTTGCTGTTTAGAACTTTCACAAGTTCACAACCTGTCTGCCTCGTCCTGCTTCACCACTGAGAACCATCTGTCGCATAGAGCACACCAAAACATTCTCAGCCATACAAAATATGATACACAATAGTTGAGTTGAGAAGTCATCATAAAATCTTTTTTAAGTTCAACATAAGAATATAGTATAGATAGCACTTATTTAATCTACACTCAATGGGACTGTAACAGTCAAGATCAGTAGAGAACCTTAAGAATGTCAGGATTTTTCCATGGCCCTTTATCAGACCGAAGGCAACCACCTTGATCTGCGCAAGTACAGGTACCCCCCAGGAATTCTAGTAATTCACTGCATGATCAAAGGAACTGGTGAGTTTTGAAACTATAGGCAGAAAATGTACCAACTGTATGAATTGGATAGGTAAAATAGTGCACATAATATATCGAATCAATTGTGAGACATTTACCATTAATAATATTACACATTTACTAATGATAATACTACACTAAGTTACCTGCTATCTATCACCTCAAGCAACTTGTTTTGGTACTTATTTCCAAGAACCTAAAGACAACACAATATAAACGCAGTAATCGGTGAATCGAAACAAGTCACAATGGAATAGGGGGATTTGAAAATTAAGGTATACAATTACAGAAAAGCATCTTATCATACATGAATCTTGGAAGTAGCTTTTGGATCCAGGAAAGACTTCACAGTACCCCAGAGAAGTCTAAAACTAGGCCCAGCATTGATGATGAACATTTGATGAAGAGTCTGCCACAAGGAAACTTGATACATAAGGATGGTTACATAAATTTAAATGATTTGTAACATCAACCATCTAATTTTGAATATTGTAACTGATTAAAAATGACAAACAAGATTACCTCCGGGTAGTTGTTACCATCAATTTTTTGGAGTCGCATAATAAGGTCCCGAGCAGACTTGGTAAAATTCTTTAATCCCTAAATAATTGAACAGATAAAACAGATGAAAATAAAGATATCCAATACATAAATATCGAATTGCTTCAAGAGTATTATCTTAAAGGAAACATACCACGCCATGAACATCGAGTATTGTTGTGCTCGACTCAATGTGCCTTTTGGCAGCAATTGAACAAGCTGGGAACTTAATAACAAATGATTTTTAAAATTCTCTCACGTGGTATTTTATGTACCGATCCATGGTTGTCACTTGCATTAGTTTGTTGGGGTCGACTTTTCCTAATCTTTCCATATATACAGGTCTTCCCTCTTTATCCATACATGATTTCCTTGGGGATAATACTTTAATACTTCATTCAACTATTTAAACTCAAAATCCTGATGAAAACATCAGCAAGGTGGAAGTGTGAAATTTGATAATTATTAATTAAAGTGCAGCGGGCCACCAAATGGCAATCTCACTTCAGAATGTTGAAAGTCGAAGCAGGTAAAGTAAAATTACCTCCAAGATTGTGTCAGCACCAAAATCCTTCCTCCATTGAATCATATCAGCCCACATATGCTTTGCTTTATCAATATCAAACTTCCTTGCTTTCAAAAATCTGAAAATAATGCTTCGTTTGTCATTAAAGGGGAAAAAGCAGTAAAAGGATGCGGTTCTTGATTCCTCCAATAAAATTGCCGAAAGAAATTAGTGATACAGATACTTCATTAACTTCAATAAACCTCAATGAGTCCAATTGAATCTTTCTGTGAAAATTTCAAGCACAATCAAAAAAAAAAAAATTCCAACATCATTTCAGAAGGTATTAAATCTTTTGGCTTGTAGACTAAAGGAAAGCTAATATGTGGTTTCAAATATAATCACACTTTTATCTGTTTCGTCTAAACTCTACCACAGTGATTTTTTAAAAAAAAGTTTACTTTGTTCCTAGGCAAACCACACAATAAGATCAAACATGAATTTGTTTAGAAGGGACTAGGGAGGTAATCTATCGTTGTCCAAAAAAGATTTGCATGATACAGAAACAGGGACTGTAACAACACAGACTGATTTAAGCTAATGACAACAATACTAGCAACTTATATTTATCTGCTAACAGAAAATTAAAGGCATAACTATCAATTATAGTAGATTTTAACAATAAGACGCTCCAGTTAGAAGTCACCATAGCATGTTCGAGTTTACAGGACGTTTCCAACAACTATTCCTATGGTTCTTGTTAAAATGTAATACATCCAACACTCAGAAAAGAAAAAAAAAGATAGGACCATCTCAGTAGCAAGGCTCATGGAGTGTACCTCAACATCATATGATAATCATCATGCTTTTCAGGTAGCAGTTCATCCAAGACCACTGCTTGTCGAAATACGTCAACAGATTGTAACTCCTCAGCATCCCGAATATCTTCAATAGAGACAGAGCTGACTCGGCCATCACTCTTTCTTTTCTTTTTCTTGAGCGAACGTTTAAACTTGGAAGACGCATTTAGTGCTTTCTTTTTCAAAGAACCAGTTCTCTCGTCCTTCTTTCATCCTCTGAGCTCACAAAATCAGATTTTCTTTCTCGTCTCTCGTCGTTACCAGAGGACCCCTCAAAACCTACAAAAGGGGCATAAACTATCACATTGATAGCTAACTACATAGAAGATAATTACCTAATCGCGAAATATCAAATTGCTAAAATGAAGAATTGCACAACAGATACAGATGTACAAGTGTGCCCTTATCCATATGTAAAATAACAACAGCATACAACAAATTTTACAGGGATTTAAGAAGAAACAAACAGGATACAAAAAGGAAACACACACACACACACATTACATATTGTTATTGTTATAGAAGTAGGCAGAATCAAACCCAACCTAGAGTCGAAAACAAATTACAATTCAAAAAAGTTGAATCGCACTGCAGGAAAGGAATCAACAATCTTAATAAGCAAAAAGAAACCAGATTTTCGACACATACATCATCACGAAATACGAAATTACTAAACAAAAAACAAGAATCGCACTACAGATACAGATATACAAGTGCGCCCTAACTTCACAGAACAAATTTTTAACCGACAATCACAAAGCAACATAACCGAAAAATACACATACAGTCACACACACATTACACATAGTCAATGTTATACAATCAAAATCTGACAATTATGTTAGAGAAAATAGGCATATTCTCAATCAACCTCGTGTCGAAAACAAATTACAATTCTCGAAATCTCAGAAAACTAATCGCAATGCAGTCAAAACAACTCACATTCTTAATTAGCAAACAGAAACTCATAACTAATTGAATTTCACATATCAAACATCAGAGACAGTGAAACCCTAGCTTAAACAAAATAAACAAAACACAAACTAATTCAATTCATAACAAAATTACACATATTTAAATGAAAATTAAAGATAATTACGAGAAAACTCACAGGGCCTGGCGAATCGATCTAACGGTCCTGACATTTGTCTCCAATTATCAAGAAATTAAAAATAAAACCCTAATTTGATGAATTTGTGTTAAAAACTCTAAACAAGTGAAAAATAAAAGGCGAGTGTGGCACGAATCACGAGGTTGATCGGAATAGGGGTGAGTATTCGGTCTGATTAACCGAAAACCGAAATAATTTCGGTTCCGTTAACCGAAATTAGTATTTCGGTTCGGTTTTCGGTTCCCTTTTTCAGAAATTTTGATTTTTCGGTTTTTAATCGCGGTTAATCGAATAACCGAAATAAATAACCGAATTTTTTTATATAATAATAAAATACTATTAATAATTAACAAATGCATATATTATTATATTGTTAATTTATTACTCAGTACTCACTCAGTAGTCACTCAGTGGTCAGTAGATACAAAACAAAGCCGCTGAAACCTTATACAAAACACGCCGCTGAAATAATATATGGAGGTATATTAATTTGTTGAATGTTTGTAATTTGTACCCTTTTAAATCTTTAACTTTTGTCTCGAAATGTTTTTTAATATGTAATTTTAATTTATACTAGCTTATTACCTGTGTGAAGCACAAATTTCTTTTGATAGGTTATAAAATTTATTTAACATTATAATTATATTTTTATATAATCCTTATTTTTAATAATTTTTTAATTTTAATTTAATATAAATTTATATAATGATATACATGGTTTAAAATTTATTTTGTAAAATTATAAATTAAAAATGTTGTCGACGGGTTCGAACTTTGAATTTTTATTAAATTAATTTAATCATATAATATATCTTATTATTAGATCTAACGATCCTTATTTATTACTAAAAATAATGATTTGAATATATGGTGAGATATTTTTGAGTGTATATTAGTGATCGCAAGATTAATTTTAAATTAAAAAGTAACGTGTTTTAATTACAAAAATTACTACTAAAAATAATTACGGAAAGATATGGTGTGATATTTTGGATATATATTAATTATTGTAATATTAGTTTAAATTAAATGGTAAAGTGTTTTAATTAGAAGTAAAATTTTTAAAAAAATGGGTAATTGAGTTGTTGGAGCAGAAAAAAGAGTCCAAGTAAAAGCTCAATGTGGACGAAGGAATTTTAATCGGAATATAATTACGTTAACATTAGTAATTAGTTTTTTGAGTTGTTTTTGTAATTTAATTATTTATTTTAATAATTAGGATAACCAAACCGAAAACCAAAATTTTCAAAACTTTCAATGTTTCGGCTTTAATATAATAGTACTAGCTTATAACCCGTGCGAAGCACGGGTTTCTTTTGATAGGTTATAAAATTTATTTAACATTATAATTATGTTTTTATATAATCTTATTTTTAATAATTTTTTAATTTTAATTTAATATAAATTTATATAATGAAATTAATGGTTTAAATTTTATTTTGTAAAATTCTAAATTAAAAGTAAATTAATTTAATCATATAATATATCTTATTATTAGATCTAACGATTGTTATTTATTAATAAAAATAATGATTTGTATATATGGTGAGATATTTTTGGGTGTAAATTAGTGATCGCAAGATTAATTTTAAATTAAAAAGTACTCCATGTTTTAATTACAAAAATTACTACTAAAAATAATTACGGAAAGATATGGTGTGATATTTTGGTTATATATTAATTATTGTAATATTAGTTTTAAATTAAATGGTAAAGTGTTTTAATTAGAAGTAAAATCTTTAGAAAAAATGAATAATTGAGTTGTTGGAGCAGAAAAAAGAGTCCAAGTAGAAGTGGATGAAGGAATTTTAATCAGAATATAATTACGTTAACATTAGTAATTAGCTTTTTGAGTTATTTTTGTAATTTAATTATTTATTTTAATAATTAGGATAACCAAACCGAAAACCAAAACTTAGGATAACCAAACCGAAAACCAAAACTTTCAATGTTTCGGCTTTAATATAATAGTATAGATATTGAATTGATGAAGATGGTGTAAATTAGGTTTAGAAGAATAGAGTTCTGTGCGCAGTGTTCGTGAAGACAACAGAGGTTTTAAGTTTAGTTGTATTAGTAATGGTGTAAATATAAAATACTATCGTGTCTTTAGGACTATAGCCAATAACGGATTAAAATTGATTTATTTTATATTTAAAATTAATTAAAAATTAAATTAAACGAACAGAAAACCAAAATAAATAGGATAACCAAACCGAAAACCAAAACTTTCAGTGTTTCGGCTTTAATATAATAGTATAGATAGAAGGCACTGATTCAATTTTTTTGCACTGAATTTAAATTTTGGTTTTTTATATCGGTTTTCGGGTAATATCCGAAATTAATATTTCGGTTCGGTTAAAAACCGAATATAAATTGGTTCGGTTTTCGGTTTTGATTTTTTAAGAAATTCGATTTCCGTTAACGGAATTAAAATTCGGTTCGGTTCGGTTTTAACCGAATACTCAGCCCAAGATCGGACGACAATAGCATCGACTGTAGGAGTGGTAGTATTTAATAAAGCTGATTGATGTTCTTGTAACTGTAACAGAATTTATTTGCCAGTAGCCTCTTACATTTACCAGCCTATGTAATTCGTTCATTCCATATATTTTGGATATATTTCGGAATAGAGCGAGAATTGAATATTTACGAAAAAATATAGAATTAGTATTTACGAAAAAAATGATATTATTATTTATATATATATATATATTTTATTAAATTTAAAATTAATGGGTGATGGCCCAAAATACCTCATTTTCCCCTTTCCCTTACCAAAATACCTACCGCCAACTTGGGCGGCCCTAAATACCCACGGGACGCGCTACTGGTGAAGGAGTGTCTTCCAGATACGCTACTGGTGGAGGAGTATCTTACAGAAACGCTACTAACAGCATAGGGACAAGGCTAGATACGCCTTCTGGAAAAACGCATCTGATGACACGCATTTAGGACTAGCGTGATGACGTCACCTGACGTCATCTTCACGCTTGTGGTTGGATGCTACAGTTCCTTGAGATACGCATCTGTCATATGCGTATCTGAAGATACGCATGTGCCAGATGCGTATCCGCTGTCTTCTCCATTCACGAGATGTGCCGATATTTCCTCATTTTCCGATCAAAAAACGATGATATTCGTTCGTTCGATTCTGTAACTGTTCGTTCATGTTCTATACATCATTCGAATCATCGTTCGACGATCTACAATCCTATATCCATCATAAATCATTTTGTTTGCCGGAATTAAAACCCCCAAATCGAACATCTCTTCTCCCACCTTTTTTCCGACGAGCTCGTATGTTCCCCTGCGGGGCCAGATTCGATAAAATAAAACAGGTAAAATGAAGAGGAAGCAGTTGTCGTTGTTTTGGTGTGCTCGGATATGTGAAGGTTGCCGGATAGAGGTGAAGAGAGGCGGAGAGAGGTGGAGAGGCGGAGAGATTCAAGAGAGGTTCGAGAGAGCTGGGAGAGATGAGAGAATCAGAGAGATTGCTACAGTACTATGGACACGCTACTGCGTGTAGCGTGTCCAGTGGGTAGATAGGGCCGGACCTTCCGAAAACGGTATTTTGGACCATTGGTACCCCATTTTGAGGTATTTTAGTCATTTTCTCAAAATTAATTTATTTTTTTATTTAATTTAATTATAAATATAATATAAATAGTTAATAATGATTAAATATTAAATTTAAGAATAAAAAATTTATGACAAATTTATGCAATATAATATGTAAACAGTAATTTGGATCACGCAGATAAAAAATGTGATTTTGAATTTGGATTATTTGATGATCCAAATTTGGATTTTTGAATCACAAGAAGATGACCTAAACACATGAGAACCCGTGCGAGGCACGGGTCATTTTCTAGTATAGCTTCTAGAAGTCCGAGGAGTTGATCGTAAGATAGCCAGTGCAGTATTTCTACTTGGTCATAAATTGTATGACAGGAGTTGCAGTTTTTATGATGGCTCATGCATCGTATGACAGTTGCCGAGTGTATGTATAGAAGCTGCATTCGTGCAATGAAGTTGGATGGTTATCGCTGGAAACCATCCATTGAGGTATTTTGCATTGGGGAAGCAGAAGGCTGGCCTGCAACTACAAGTAGACCGAAACTCGGTAAATATATACTTGGTGTTGGTTATCCAATTTTTTACTTGGTGTTGGTTATCCAATTTACTTGGTCACCATTATTTACTTGGTGTTGGTTATCCAATTTTTTATCTACCATATGGAGAAAGATGGAGAAAGATGTATTATAGATCAATATATGACCCAGAAGCACATATGTAAGTAGTCCGAACCTCATTGAATTCTTGTTATTTAGACATAGGTAGCTTTTAGGAATATGCATCTATATGCACACGTAAAAAGTCGTACTAAAGTACTTTAAAAAAAAACCCTACTAAAGTAGTAAGTTAAAATTTTCCTAAACAATATACATATATTTAACTTTTTAAAATTGAAATAATAACTTATAATGCTAGAGGAAGTTACTAACAATAACCTTCTTATGTTATTGGGCATCAGAAACATTTAAAAGACCTGGATTGTGAAGGAAAATAGGGCATCCACACATGAAGATTATACTCTACACTACATCTGAAGAGCAAATAATGGACCTTTTGAAGATGCAAGATTAAAAATATAGATCCGAAGAAAATTGTTGCGAAAGTAAAATTTTCTGGCACTACAATCCCATAAACATGTGTATTGACACCTAATTCAAATCAACTGTTGGGTGTTCCATCAGGTTCCTGAAATTAATCCCAAAAAGTGTCAAGTTCAGAAGATTAAGATATCATTAAACATGGATAAAAAAGGGCACATCTAAATATAGTAACTATCTTTTGAATGAAGTTTATGATTCTTTAGACAGCATGAATGTAGTTGTTGCTATCAGTCATGATTAACTATACCAGTGAAAGGGTCTGTGACAAAACACATTAGTAACGTATTTAAAATAAGAAATAAAACAGGTTGATAAGATTTAGTAACTCAAGTATGGACTAAGGACAAGAATAACAACAAAACCTACCTTCTTATCAGATAGCCTGCCCCTTTCCCGATGACTTCCGCTTAGCATTGTGCACTTGCACTGCAACTTTACTGCTAACAATTTTCTTACCCATACCATCATCAACTGCTGGAAAAATTCCTCTTCTTTAGCAAAAGCCATTTTTTCCACCTCATACTGGCTAAATTTTATGGGTCCTCTGCTCTCCTGCAATATATGAAATCAGTAAATGTTAAAATATGGTCACAAACGTGTTCCTCCTTGTAATTAATTGGTTAGATGGCGAACTTCCACACAAGTACAATAAAGATAAAGTGGATAATAACATAATACGAATTTGACAAAAGATGATTATTAATACTCAATATTTTTACTAATACTGAACAGAAATCTTATATAACAAAATGAATAGTTAGAATATTTAGGGCACCTAATAACCCCACTAAAAAAGAGCTCAAATTTAAAATAATAGTTATCACAATGCTAGGAGAGAAAAATTTAAAAATCTTGATACCTACGTGATGAAACAAGCTCTAAGCCCCATGTCCCACTTGTACGGTGTCCAATCATTGTTGATCTAGTTTTTCTTCCCGTCTGCAGTTGTTGAAGGTTATTAAACATCATGATTCAAGTTACTGGTGTCAGGGTTCAACATTGACGCTTGTGCCTATGCTTCTGCTTCGTCACCTATTTTGTCATTGTTCATACCCATTAACATTCTTCAAAGGCAAAGTCACTGAATCCTTAAAAAAAATTGCAGTCAAACATAGAACCCTTAGCATACCCATCACCATTCTTCAAAGGCAAAGTCACTAAATCCTTATAAAAAAATTGCAGCCAAACATAGATCCCTCAGCAAACGACCAGAAAAGCAAACATAGAAACACTATAGTATTCAATAACTTGTTGATAAATGCCAGTAATCACTCCTGGTATTGCGAACAATGGCTTCCACTCTGTCCTTCCTTGAGATGAAAGAAGTGGCGTTAGTGAGATATCAATTCACTTAATTCCTGAGGAGACTCTCGCAACAGAGGCAGCTGAACTTTCCCCTTGTTGTAAAATATTGAACATCCTTTGGGTCCTATACCAGCATGCCTCCCAGTAAATTCAGCACCCCATACTTGTGCCGTACAAAAACCGCACATGGAATAGGCTTAGCATGTATTCTGCTTGATCTCACAACCTGTCTTCTGTTTGATCTCACAGTAATTAAACTCATCAATAAATTAATAATTTGAAGCGTGTGTGAGTTGTTCTTCCACTGTTGAAGCTATGCCAGTTGCTGACGGTGGCAGCGTGATTTTGCCCTTGTATACAGCCATTTGTCTTGATTCTGTTGAGTACTTGAGTTTAATCAATTTTAGTGTCAGCAGTATGTATGGTAGGACATGGATTTAAAACGAAGATTTATGGAACGAAAAAAAAAAAATTAGATGGATTTAACGTAGAAAATTTGTCAAAAATAACTATATATAGTCAAGAATCAGTTTTATTATCTTATTCACCAGGTGGGGATTACAACACACTATATTATTAAAGATCCTTCTTAAAATCTTAGTACGTAAGTTGAGCCTAATAATAGAACTAATGTCATAGACTTAAAGGGTTTAAATATTATGGACATGATGGATTTTTTAAAACTTAACAGGATTTATAAGTTTTTATGTGAAACCAAAGCTCACAACCAGGACTGATGACTTGATAGCTATTATAACTGAAGTTGTTTTAATACACACGGGTGTAAATGTGGAAGAGATTATCAAGGCATCTCTTCTTAAATAAGGCAAACTCCTTACAAGAAATTAAGAGTGAAGGGTATTTAGGCAAAATTAGAAACTTACGAAAATGTAAAAAATTACTATCCCATAAAACAAAAGCACCACAATATTTTTTTTTTATGGTGAATAATGCCGTCGATTAAAAGTACTCAAATGTGGTCTCCGGTTCTTATCTTTATATCACCGTTCCCATAAGCCAATCGGTCGTAGATAAGTATCTCAGCACGGCAACACCCTATAAAATCAAGTCAGATTTAAAAGACATGTGACATCACATTAACAACTTTTAATTAACATAGAGTTCTCATTGACTTGTTGCCTTTCAGTATAATACAAGCCTTCCATTTGAATATAACTGTCTAGCACTTCCTTATACTGAAAAGAAAAGGTTTTGTCACTATTAACGTCGTATGAATAAACATACGAGTACCAAACTTTGAATCAGAATAATAAACCGTTTATTGAACTCGAGGACATTCTGGATCTCATATGAAACATCTTGAATCTGACCCATTTTTTCAACATGTGATTCAAGAACAAAGATCTTAGTAGGTGTATGGCTGATATATATAAATAAACCAATGTTTAACACAACTTTACGATGGTATACCATAAATTCAGCTACTTAATACTATAACACTGATACCTACACCACCGTTATAAATAAATAAGATAATCTTTCCCTGGTAGGGGATATGAATACATGATTTAAGATCTTTCTAAATTTGAAGTTCATGCGTGCAATAAGGATGTAATAAACTTATGTTATACAAGAGAATGTGAAATAGATATTGAAAAGGAAATACTTAATTATCTCTATTGATGATGACGATGATGATAGATAGGTTGATAAATATGTGTAAAGGGGACAGAGAGGTAATATATGTATTGAAATGTGTTATTGACTTATTTCCAGTTATATAATAGGAAAATGTGGGCGAGGAAATAGTCATTATTCATTTTAAATTAGGACAATATGGTGTGGAAGTAAATCATAATCTATTCCCTGAATACAAAAACTACCTGTAGAAAAAGAAGCCGAGGTTCTTTGCTGCAAACACCAAAGCAGCCTCATCAGGAGAAGCAGCTTGATAATGAATTCTTTCTGGGGACTCTTCACCTTTAGGAAGTACCATATGACATATCGCGAGGCATGTGAAATATTCCTACACAACAACATATCTTTCACCAAAATCGTCAAAATTAAAGCGAAAACCATGTTTGAGTGCATATAAGAAGTGGACGAAACTGAAATTCATGGCTCTTAACACTAACATACTGTTGCTTTACCGGCTTCGCACATATGACTTATACAAAAGTTAATGCATTAAGTAAATGGCGGTCAAGACAGCAGGTAGTAAAGTAACTAATTTCATATTGCCAAGTATTTTTTAATACATTTCAACTCTATGAGACCATGTCCTTGCTTAAAGTTAACTGATGTACTATCCAAGTTTTTTTGAAGCCGAGGAATATATTCAATAATCAATTAAGCTATGATTAATACTTAAAATGAATGCAGACTTCACAAAAAAGGTGGGTGGTAATGCCTGGGTTCCTGAACAAGATTTCAATCAAAATGTACCAAATCTTATGGAGACGCTATCGTAGTCTCTATACTTCTGATGCATTTTTTTACTGCTCGGAATCAACAGTTATACTTCTGCTGCATTTCTATCATAGTCGCTATCTTATGGAGATTAAAGGTTAGTTTTTATTTTTTGGGAAGATATCAAAACCATCGTAGGTTGTGAAGGTCCTGGAAGAAAAGTAAGACAAGAAAAAGGTAGATAGATGGAGCCAAAGGTTTCCAGAATTTGCTAATGTGACGAGAACCAGAAGCTCCGCGAATTCATCCCGACCAACAATACTAATTACTGTTGCAGAGCTGTTCCATAGTGTGCATGTAAATATATGTACTTACATATATAAAAATGTTTGATCGGTTGCACGCAGAAGGTAAATGGAAAGGATTAATGAGCGGCGAGATTACTACATGACAACTTAGGTGTGGTAAGAGTTGAAGGCCGAGATGGTCTAATCCAAATTCTTTGTTGACTAAATTACTTTGTATATTTTATATTTGTATTTTTCATAAGCAAGGTTTTAGATATTATTAAAAAGGTCAACATCAATCAATTTCTCACTAAGTTTCAAGTTTTCATAATATCAAATTATGGTACTCTGGTATATACATTTGTGGATTAATGATTCTTGTAGTGATATCTCATCAGTAATTTTAATATACCTTTTATGAAATATATAAATTTTGCATCTTGTAGTTTCTAAAACATATTTTAAAATTTAAGATACTTATTTCATAGTGCAGAACAAACGAATGCAGCATACACTGCACCAAATTAATATCACCTTTAGTTTTACTTTCGGACTACTAACGTTCGAAGATATACTTACTAACACAATTTTCAAATAAAATCTATTATGTTCTACCAAAACTTGAATCTAAAAGTCTGGTATTCGGCTCGACAAAATAGGTTCAAACCTGATCCGGAGCTCAATAACTAAAAAGAAAGTACACCTAAATAACGAATTTGGTTTTTCTTTATTTTTACTTGATTCTGGGCCATGAGCCACATATTCTACTATCGAGTGTATTGTCAGTACAATTGTCATGATCACAAACTAAAACCATCAGGGAGAAAAAGAGGTGTAAAAGGAAGGGAATGAGTAGATAATACAATTACCTGGCAGACGGGCACAGTTGAGATGTTCAGCCATACAAACACGACCGGCTCAAGAACCACCGGATTGATGACTGCAGATTTTCTAATCTCGTTAGCGAAAAGGTATCCCCGATTAAGGAACATAGATAATTAGATATGATACTGGTGATCTGATACTGCAAAAACAATGCGGAAACCCCATACACAGCACTAGGGCACCTATGAATAAAACACAATCGCCAGGAATTCAAAGGCTGCGTTGACTCTGATGGAATGGAATGAGGGAGGAATGAAATGAAATTTGAACTCTTATTTGGGTGAGTTTGAGGAAAATGTTTAAAATTTTCATTCTTTCTTTCATTTCATTCAAAACTATTTGAACTAGAATTCAATTTTAAATATATTTAGAATGATTGATGGGTTTAACCTTGGTTAAAAGATAGCAAGTTAAATTATATAAGGAAACAGATTTGTTTTAATTTGATTGGTCCATGATTTAAATTTTAAATATATTTAGAATGATTGATGAGTTTAACCTTGGTTAAAAGATAGCAAGTTAAATTATATAAGGAAACAATTTTGTTTTAATTTGATTGGTGTCCATGACTTAGAAGTGGCCTATGATTGGTTCTAAAATAACTCATAGTTTTCTGATTGGTTAACTAGGTACGTGATTAATTAACTGGATGGTGTGGTAGACTCAAGTTTGATAATAAAGGATACATGTACTTCTAATTATAATTAATTTAGAAAGTTGGTGCAAAGTTAATTATTTTGTTGTGTTTGCAAGACAACCTAGTGCACTCAAATTTTGTTCACAAATATAGTTGCCAAGTGTTCCCATGTTCATCTTTATTTTACATGGTTATAGTTCTTTATTTTCACTTCTCATACAAAAAAGACCTTCATAACCTATGTAATAATCTTAAAACAATAATTCTAGCTTTTAAAAAAAACCTAAAAACGATACAACCATTATGATAACGTAGTCAATTTTAATAGAAAAGAGAATGGGTATTTACCTCTATTAAGATATTATTATCACATTCAAGGCACTGAATCAGACCAGTAATTTTGCATAATCTTTAGCCTGCAAAAAAAATGATAGAAACATTAAATTAGTTATTGCAAAAGTATTATGTGTCAAAATATATAATTGTTAGATTGAGATTAAAGTATGATTCTCACGATTTCAAAGATATATAAAAATATTAGCACAAAATTAAGAATAACAAATCTTACAATCTTGATAATAAAACTTTAAGACAGAACATAAAATTGAAAATAAAATCACAAAATATAGACATGCATGCAAACGTATGATTTTTGTGTGGTGAAATTACTTTATATAGGTTTTTGATTTGATTTCAATCCGATTTCAATTTCAGTTATTGTATAATCTATTATATATGATTTCAATTAAATAAGGAAGTTTATTTATTAATATTAAAAATATTTATGATTTCAATTTGAATTCGAGTAAAAAAAATATCAATAAGAAGTTTATTATTTCGAGTAAAAAAATATAAATAAGGAAGTTTATTTTGATTACTTTTTTATTTCGAATATATAAATTTAACTTCTTCTTCCCTACAAATTCGAGAACCTTTTCTATTTCGAAGATGTTAATATTAATGTTAAAAAAGGAAGTTCTGATTTTTTTAATAAAAAATAGGACCTGAAAAGGGAAGTATTGATTTTAATTAATTAAAATAGAGGAGCGCTAGAAAAATAGATAAATAGGATTCGAGTTATTCTAGAGCTCCCGGAGGTTTTCCTTTATATAATAGAAATAGACAGATTAATAATTGAGTTGATGATGAATATTTTATTAGTTTTATTTTTTATTAATTTACTTTAAATTTTATTGTTGATGAAATTTAATTTTTTGTAACTTTTAAATTTTGGATTTTCGGATTGTTTTTAAATTTATTTGCACCTTTAGTACCGAATCTAGAATATTCATTGCAAAATAATAAAATGTTATTTTATTGATTTGTGTTGACTTTTGTTAGTATAAATTTTAAAAACATGTTTGTTGTAAAATCTGAAAGTAAAATTTTTTATGACTTTTTTAAAAATTAGGTTTTCTTGAAACTCTTTTTGTGGCAAGGTTTTTTTTAAAATTATATTTTAAACTTTTATCTAAATTATCTTTGTATTAATTTTAGGCAATAATTTTCTCAACTTTAATTTTTTCTTTTATCATGTGTTATTTATTTTAGATTATCTGATTGTTTGTTAAATTAAAAATACCATTAGTTATTTGGTAGCATAGCCCAACTTGTTCTGTAACCCATTTATAATTTTTAATGAAATTACTTTCGAATTCCTGACGACCAGACCAACTAAACCTTTTTACGCATATATAGGATATAATAAGGGACTGATTTGATAGGGCTCAACGAAGAATGTCTTTGATAATCCAATAGATATGTCATATGAGTCCTCTATTACCGATAAACCACGTGAGATTTTTTGTTAATTTGTTGGAATAAATTAATAATACCAAATTTTTACATGATTTTCTTTAATTACATCCATGAGTTTTTGTATATGATATTTTATTATGAGTAGTACGAGGTACAAAATTTTGTACAAAATGATATGGCAAATCACTTTGTATTAAAAAATATGGATGGTAGCTAATCAGGGCCGTGTTAGAGGGGAGGGCATCCAGGTCACCTGCCCTGGCCCCAAAAAGTTTGGGGGCCCAAAAATTTTAAAAACCCTGTAGTATTGTTAGTATACATCTAAGGCCTTTACATTAGTTTTAGTATATACATCAGTTTTATATTAGTTTTAGTATACATAAGTTTTACTTGCTTCCTTCTAGTTTTACTTGTTTTAGAATACACGCGAGAGAGACATTGACCACCACTTGTATCTTCTTCTTTAAGTTTAGAGGTAAACGCCCTCATCCCTAATTCCCTATTATTATAATACTATTATATATATATATATATATATATATATATATATATATATCATATATGTAATCTTGTTCAATTTTAGGCTTTTCTTGTCTTAATTTGCTTTCTATTTTCATTTAACAGGGGTAATTATCAAGACTTAAGTAATCAGGGGCCAAGCAATCATCATACTTGGGATTTCAGAATTTTGGGTGTTTTGGAGTTTGGATTTTGAACAATATCATTCAAGGTGTTATTCTTCCTTTGCCTCAAATAGTTGTTTTATTATTGTGGAGTACAATGTTACCTAAAAAACATCTATCCGGAAATGAAAAGAGGAAAAAAAGAAAACGAGCAAATGAGTTAGTAGAGTCACAAAGAGGAGCTATTGAGAATTTTGTTATAAAAAAGGTAGATACTTCGAAACAAGAAGCGAATGAAAATTTGGAGGATTTAAGTCATCAAGAACAAATGACTCTAATTGTGAGATGTGTGAACATGTCAAGTAACAAAATAAAAATAGAAGAGTTCTTTCTTGAGTTCTTAAAGGTAGATGACACATCCGGATTAGGGTTATTTGATGAGTTGATAAATGCGCTAAAGTCTTTTGATCTTAATGTTGATGATATTAGAGGTCAAGGTTATGAGAATGGCTCTAATATGAAAGGAAAACACCAAGGGGTTCAAAAACGGTTACTTGATGTAAACCCAAGAGCTTTATATATGCCATGTGCTTGTCATAGTCTTAATCTTACTCTTTGTGATGCGGCTAATTCTTGTGTTAAAGCTATTTCATTTTTTGGAGTTGTGCAACGGATATATGCATTATTTTCAAGTTCTCCTAAAAGATGGAAGGTTTTGCTTGACAATGTTCCGGGTTTAACTGTGAAATCTTTGTGTAATACTCGTTGGGAAAGTCGTATAAAAAGTGTGAAGGCAATTAGATTTCAAGCTCCTCAAATTAGGTTGTCTTTGTTGGAATTAAAAGAATCTTCTAATGATCCAAAGTCAGTTAGTGAAGCTGAAAGTTTGATTGGGCTACTTGAGAGCTTTGAGTTCCTACTTGGTATGGTTATATGGTATGACATTTTATTTTCCATTAACATGGTGAGTAAAAAGTTACAATCTAAATCAATGTGCATTGGTGCTACCATGAAACAAATAGAAAGTGTGATGACATTCTTTGAAAAGTATAGAGAAGAAGGGTTTGTCTCTAGCATGAATGTTGCCAAAGAAATTGCATTTGATATGGATATTGAGCCTACTTTTCCTATAAAGCGTCGTGTCATTAGAAAAAAACAATTTGATGAAAATGATGCCAATGAAGAAGTAAGATCAGTTGAAGAGTCTTTTAGAATTGATTTTTTTGTGCGATTGGTGGATATTGCAATTAATTCACTAAGGAGCCGCTTTGAACAATTACAAACATTTGAAGGTATTTTTGGGTTTTTATTTGATCCACCAACTTTAAGGTCTTTGGAGCATGATCAAGTCAAACAATGTTGTAGTAATCTCGTAACTACTTTTTCTCATAACGGGTTGTCAGATTTTGAGCTAGATGTCTTGGTACAAGAAGTAGAGGTATTGCAAGTTTACATTCCGGATAATCTGACATCCGCTCTTGAGATTCTTGAATTTGTCAAATCTCTTGATTGTCTTCCGAATGTTTCTATTGCTTATCGAATCTTATTATCTATACCCGTGAGTGTAGCATCAGCCGAAAGAAGTTTTTCCAAGTTGAAATTGTTGAAAAACTATTTGTGATCATCGATGTCACAAGAAAGATTAAATGGTCTCGCAATTATATGCATGGAGAGAGATATGTTGAAGAATATTGATGGTGATGCCATAATCAATGATTTTGCATCAAGAAGTGCTCGACGAAGTTGTTTTTCATGATTCATCACTTGTGTATGGTATGTTGGTATTGAAACTATTGTTAGTACTTTGATGTTTAAATGGTATGGTTTATATTTAAAATTTACTTGAATCATAATTTTTATTAGTATGTTTGTTTTCGGGAAGGAAAAAAATAAGGGCCCATTTTTTTGATTTCGCCCTAGGCCTCCGTTTATTATGGAACGGCCCTGTGTGTTACAATTGATTGAGTTACCAATCAGAATATAACATGTGTTGTCATTTTGTGTTACAATTGATTGAGTTACCGTAGCACGTTTCATTTTGTATTCATTTTTGTACCGAATTTTGTAGCATTTTCCTTTTATTACATAATCTCATCTATAAATAATCAATTATGTAAAATCATAATCTTCGTTATTGTCTTACATAATAATCTTAATCAATTATTGTGTAAAGGATAGTTCTCTTCCTCTCCAAGTCTCCGAGAGGTCTCTAGGTTTTGCTTCTATGTTCTTGATGATTAATATAAGCATAACTTATCTCAGATCAATATATATATATATATATATATATATATATATATATATAGGGAATTTTTAATTTTTTCAGTGTTGCGTTGCTTTCAAATTTATTTTTTCAATTTTGCGTAGTATATAGTTTTAACTGTTCGCCGTGCATATCTACTTGTTTTCCAGATCATATAATCTGAATATTTTCGATTTATGATGTTGGTTCTTTTCTAGCAGCTGACTGCATCATGAAAGCAATACTGCCAGGAAAAGAAGTGGATCTTTCTACTCCGCTCCTTGGTTCCAATAATTGCCATGAAGCAATCGATAATGCATCGTACGCTAATGAGCAATTCCATGGGGAAGGCATGCATACGGAAAATTCAACTAATAACCAGCCCTTGGATAAGGGATATCTTCAATATGGGTATTTCTTCTTGGCTTACGATATGCGGTGATATCTGTGTGTAATTTTTGTTTTTGATCATGTTCTATTGTACGTTGATAGGTGCACTCATATGCCACGAAGGTGTCGTATTAGAGCTCCTTGTTGCAATGAGATTTTTAACTGTAGACGTTGCCATGATGAGTTGAAGGTCGGTATTATGCCACAACTTTTGTTTTCTTGGTCCCTTTGCATACTTTTGTTTTCTTGGTCCCTTTGCATATATCCTTGTAGATATATAACAAGAATTCATTTCCTTCCTTGGACTGGTTTATTTCCTGTAACAATAGTGGATCTGATAGTAGTAAAAAAATAAAATAAAAATTCAGCCGTACAAAATCTAAATTCAGCTGGATGTTTTGATGAGCTTACTCTATGTTTTGAATACACATCAAGATCGTCTGTCCGACACTGACTGTCACTACAAGGATTTTTGCTTTAGACAACTAGAAAAACGTGTTGTCTGAATATACCAAAAATTGTTGACTATTGAGAAGTCGTCTGATACACACCTCAGACAACACACAGCAAGCTGTTGTGTGAAAGTTAAAAGACAAGTAAAAGCCACCTGAAAAGTGTTGTCTGATACCCGGAAACAACAACACTTCTTTGGAAACCTCTTGTCAAAGCTCCGATAACGCAACACTGTTTAACGAATATATTGTTGTTATTAAACAGTAAAGAAAATGGTTTTTAAAAGAAAGCCTATTGTTTAAGTGCAAAAGATACAATCTTTTGCCGTTTTTCCTAGTTGGCTTAGTCAGCTAAATTCAATTAAATTTTATTAAAATAATAAAATTTACGACGAAAATTCCGTCGTAAGTTAGCTGCTGAAATGAATTTATGACGGAAAGTCCGTCGTAGTTAAATGCAATTACTTTTCAATTAAATTTTAATTGGTTGGAGCTAAATTTTATTAATAAAATATGTATCTTACGACGAATTTCATTTTCGTCGTAAGTTAGGCGCGAAATTTACGACAGACTTGATATTCCGTCGTAAGTTCGGCGCAAAAATTGTTTCCGTCATAAGTTGGCCGTCATAATTAGCCAAATTTCTTGTAGAATTCTCTCCGACCAGAGGGAACATTAATATATTTCTCTTTATTGGGCCTTTCCAAATGAAACTAGTATCTCATTTTCGCATTTTGCAGCTATCGAAGACTGCTTACCATTGCCTCAGTTGCGGTGTATGTTGGTATGATAATTTTCCTCCATTTTGATGTCTATTATATTGAAGCTTAATTTTAATAGATTTTAACATGTTCACATTGTATTCTATAATTCAGGCAGAAACTGGATTCTAACATATTGACCTAATTCTATAAATTAAACTAATAATTTATTTATTTTTAAAGTACTTTCTTTTTGCTTTTGAAGTTTAAAGATTTGATGTTGTAGTTCATTGGTAAGTTCCTTGTTATATCTCTTTGCCTTTAACCGAAAAAAGCTTGTATTGATTTTCATTACATTATTGGCCGATCATTTAACAAATATCTAAAAGCCAGTTTCTAAAGAAAGGCGGGGTATTTTATAGAAGTAGCTGCATAGGTGTGCTTCTATTGTTTGTCACCCTACCGCACTCATGAAGGGAAGCTGTGCCGGAATTTCAAATCTCCCACTGCAATAAATGCCGTGAGTGATAGTGCGCTTCCTTTTAGAGCTCCCATTTTTGGTTTCATGTTGATCTTAAGCTTGGTGAATTAAAGCGTATGTTAGGATTTATCTGTGTTCTATCTTTTCCAGAATGTTGCAGAGGGAAAACACATACGTGTATTGAAGGCGTGCTTCATCGTGATTGCCCTATCTGCTTTGAGGTTACATGTAGCTGTTTTGTCTGTTCATATAATGCAAATTTTAATGTTGGATAAATTAAATTTGAACCTAAAATTTGCAGTATCTAATTCAGTCGCCAGGACCTTTTTCAACTTTGCCATGTGGCCATATGATGCACCATAGGTGTTGGCTGAATATGAATGGGTGAGAAGATATCCTATACCTTTAAATAGTACATCTATAGTACGACTTGGAGCTGGTATCCTATTACTAATTGGACTATTTCACAGAAACATTTGCCCATTCTGCTCCAGAAAATTTTCTTACATGTCTGAGAGAATTACGACTTGGACAGATCAGCTACACCGATTCCTCGGCATTTTCAGTACAAATTGGTACAACCATATTCACTCTGTGGCTTTCCATTCCTAGATGTTAATTTCACACACTTGTAGATATTATGGCTATGTTGTAGATCCGTGCCTTCTTAAATTTTACGAATACAAATTGTTGTAGTGCAAAGTGTAAGCTAGGGAAAGTGTTATTTAAGCTCTTTATATAATTAATAAGCAGCTGTATTTTCAATTTTAAGATAGAAACTGAAAATTATGATTTTTTTTTTTTTTTTTTGCAGATTTGGATCCTTTCCAATGATTGAAGTTCCACATTTGGTCATCATTGCCCTTACAACACCTTTTATCAATGTATATTTACTGCATCGCGGGTTATCAATGATTGATGTTTTATTCAGTATTCCAGGCCATTTTGCGTGGTTAAGAATTTACTTTGTGTACAGTATTGGTATGGTTATTAGATCTACATGTTTCCCTTATTTGTCTGATCTTGTGCTTATTTTTAATGCTTTTGTGCTAATTCATGATCTTGGCAAGTCAAATGCAATTTAATTGATTATAACCTATACAGTTCTTTGAAAATTTTGAATATTGTCTCTATAGTAGTTCTAGAGCAATATTAATTTTGAATTTATATCTGCATTCTTCTCTATGCAAGTCAATTACAAAATTATTAGTGTAAACATCGCCCTTGTCAAACTCTTTTTTTGTGAGGATCCACTATAATAAAGAAGAAATATTTCTGCATTTATGCCCAAATCAGACAGCACAATCAGAATCTGCGAAATCAGTCCAAACCGCCTTAGTAGTTTTCCTTGGTTGCTTCTCTGTTTCATTGTACGACAGGAGATGTGAAGTTCAAAACAAAAAATGACTTTTATTCCAATATGTAATTCCCGATTTATAATGAATGTTTATGGGGTGATAAGTTGTACTCACTACAACCGCTTAAAACCGACCGCACAAAACCGACCGTAAGGAAACGCGGCACAGTAAAACCGATCGAGTGTGCGATGGTCGGTTTTAAAGGAAAGGCACCCAAAAACAACATCGTGCTGCTGACGTGGTAAACTTAAAACCGACCACCTATTCGCGGTCGATTTTAATGCTGACATGGCAACGAGAAATGAAAATGAAGAATTTTTTAGAACAAATATTTGTGATCGCATCGTCGAAACCGATACCGTTTCTTGTTAAGGGAACATAACCGACCGATAGATCGGTCTATTTTAATTTTTGACTTTATATATTCTTTTTTAAAGTTATATTTTTTCTTTTAACACTCTTATTTCTTACAAACAAAGTAAAAAAAGAAAAGTAGCTAGAGAAGGAAAGTAAAGGAGCTAGAGGAGAATTGAAGTTGAAGAATTTGAAGCTACAACATATAATGTAAGTGATTATATATATGTGTTCATATATATATTTGTTCATATAATTCATATATATATATATATATATATATATGTGTGTGTGTGTGTGTGTGTGTATGTGTGTGTGAGTGTGTTCAAATAATTCATATATATGTGTTCATATAATTCATGTATATGTGTTTATATATAATTCTTTTATGTAGATGGAAAACATTGATCGAAGTTGGATAAGTAATCAATTACAAAGTGATAAAAATTTCTTTGACTACGGAATATAGAAATGGTGTGGAAATTTTTTTAAAATTTGCAAGTGAAAAAGGAATGGAAGATGATAGGATGAAGTGTCCTTGTAAGCGTTGTAAGAATTTAAATTGGTTACCATTGGATGAAGTTAGATTTCATTTGCTCTCTAAAGGGATGCTTGAGGGTTATACCATGTGGACATCGCACGGTGAAGTTGTGAAAAGAAAAGAGAGTCGTAAATCACATCATCGTAGACATCAGGAACCTCCAAGGATAGACCACCCGGTAGATTTGAATGCGATGTTACATGATTTTGCCGGTGCACATTATGAATTTTATGACACCTCGGGTATGGGTACTTGTAATGTAGAAGAAGCTCCAAATGATAGTGCTAAGAAATTGTATGAGGTGATTGTTGAAAATGGAGCCCCTATTTATCCGGGCAATACAAAGTATACAAGATTAAGCTTGACCGCAAAATTTTTAGAATTCAAAAACTATTCAAATTGTAGTAATAAAGCTTTTGATAGTTTGCTTGAACTTCTTGCGGATGTGTTGCCAAAGAAACACACATTGCCCCGAACTAATTATGAAATGAAAAAGATTATGAAGGGTTTGAGGGTTGAATATGAAAAAAATTGATTTATGTGAGAATGATTGCATGTTATTTTATGGAGATGACAAGGATGAAATTGTATGTGATATATGTGGTAAAGATCATTATCGGGATGTTTCGAGGAAAGATGGTAAAAAAATACCAAAATAAATCTTAAGACATTTCCCTTTGATTCCTCGACTACAACGCTTGTACATGTCGGCGCAAACATCCGATCATATGAGATTTTACAAGAATCGTGATGTGAAAGAGGGGGAAATTAGTCATCCCGCGGACGGAGATGAATGGAAAAATTTTGACCGCCGCTATCCATCATTTGCTAAAGAGATTCGAAATATAAGGCTTGGCTTAGCGATCGATGGTTTCAATCCATTTGGTCCTACCGGAAATTGAATAAGAGAAGGAAAAAGAGAAGGTGACGATGATGAAGAGGAGGAAAAAGAAAAAAAGAGAAGGTGACGATGATGAAGACGAAGACGGTTTTGACGAAATTGAATAATGTTGTTTGTAATTTTGTTGGCGGTTGGTATTTTGATGTATGATTAATTATTATTGGCAGAAGGTTGGTATTTTGTTGTAGGATCAATTTTTGACATAATAATTCCCAGAAAACCGACCGATATGTCATATAACCGACCATTTTTTACCAATGGTTTTCCAGAAAACCGACCGAATAAAGATATAACCGACCATTTTTTTTACTAAAGGTTTTCCAGAAAACCAACCGAAGAAAGACATAACCGACCGTCTTCATCACATAACCGACCATAGTCTAGAAAATTTAGTCAAAAAATAAATAAAAATAAGGAAAAATATCATAAATTTAACTTAAAATTTATACACATCCGAGTATTCTTGTTAACTATTTCTGTGACGAATATTACCTAATTTTCTAATAATTTTATTTTTCCCTCATTTTTAAGTAGTTTGTAAAGAAATTAATAAATTAAATAAAATAGAAAAAATGCAAAAATTTGGATAAAAATTCATACACAACCAGGTAGTTATACTCAATGTGAAAACTACAAAACAACTAAAAATAGTAGTAGTAATGGAAGAACTTAATTTGGCATGAAAGAAAGAAACGTGTCCAATAACTAGTACTTTGACTAATACCCTAAACATGGTTTCGTCCCTGATAAGTGTTTCGAATTTTTTAAAAATATTTCTCGACGATCAAACCATACACATGTCAAGATCCATCCTTTTCAATGTCATTTCCAAAATTTCAGAAAAAAATAAATTTATTTGATATAGTAATTTAACGGTCAACTAGTATACTTAAACAGAGTTTCGTCACGGTTTAGGGTTTCAATTTTTTTAAAAAATATTTCTATACGATCAAACCGGACGGATGTCAAGATCCATCCTTTTTAATGTTATTACCAAAATTTCAGAAAAATATACATTTATTTGATTTGGTAATTTAACGGTCAACTAGTACCCCTAAACACAGTTTCGTCACTGTTTAGGGTTTCGAGTTTTTTAAAAATATTTCTCTACGATCAAACCGGACGGATGTCAGGATCCATCATTTTTAATGTTATTGAAAAATTTTCAGAAAAATATACATTTATTTGATTTGGTAATTTAACGGTCAACTAGTACTTTAATCGGTCAATATGTTAAAAAATGATCAAATTAAACATAAAATTGAAAAAATATAATTCTTTTATAACAAAATATAATTTACCCATGAAAGGGTAAATTCACTTATCATGTTTGATAATAAAATGAAGATATTTGTATTTTTACTTGTATAAAAAATATTTATACATTTATACAAGTAAAATAAATTCACTTCTATTTTTCTAGGGTTGGGAAAAACCGACCATGTTAGTGGTCGTTTATAGGTTTGGGCGGAAAGTGAAAATTTTTTGGGTGGAAAATGAATTTTTTTTGGGAAAAATTAAAAACCCCGCCCTTGACAACACGATGTCGTTTTGGGTGTTGCACACTATCCAACAATATAACCGACCGTCCTGTCGGTCGGTTATAAACTGGGTAAAAATATAAAAAAAACCTGCTCACATTCTCACTTTTTACAACACCTACACAAATACAATTACTCCTCTCTCAATTATCCTGCGCCGACGACACAAGCCTTTGACACCGTCCTTCTTCATCAATGGCTCACCGTTCTTTATACACTAAATCATTGGCTCGACGTGCTTCTTCATCTTCGTCTTCTTGCTTTGAAGTAAGTTTTCTTCATCAATTTCTTCTTCGTATATATTTGTAATTACTTCTAATGGCTTTGTAAGTTCGACTTCGTGTATATATACTTTGTTCTTCCCCTTTGGGCATTTTATATTGGGTATAAAATGCTTCCCCTTTGTTCTTGTAATTTGATTTTTAATTTGTGTCAATTCGTGTATATACACTTCATGACTTTTAATTCGTGTATATATTGGGTACTTTGCATGCAAGTGTTCGTCGGTTTTGTGATTTCTTGCTTTTAGTTGTTCGATTTGATTTTGATATGAATATAAACTTCTCCTTTGTTTATATTTTTGCTCAATTTTGATATGATTGTTAATTTTCAATTTGCTCAATTTTTTATTAATTAATTAATTTTGCTCAATTTACTCAAGTTTTTTTATTAATTAATTATTGAGTCAAGCATTTATATTTCGCAACAATTTGAAGATGTTAATTAGTTTAGGGCATATCACACTTAAAGCAATCTTTTAGTGACATCGATGTTAATTGCATATTGAAATGTTAATTGGTATATCTCGTTTATGATATCCCCTACGTAGTATCAAAATGTTAATTAATTGCATTTGTTAATCTTTTTAAAATGCAATATTTAGTATCGAAGATGATGTGGCAAAGAAGACTTTGCTTGCTATGGTTCGGGAAAAGTGGCCCATGGGTTACTACACTTTGAGTGACATTGATCGCGGTTTTCCAAAATGGTTATCGGAAATTGTTAAGGAGTTTAAAGTAAGTAAAAAACAAATACTTTTTTATTATGTTTCTTATAATGAATCTGGCCACATATATACTTTTGATGATGAAATTGATTATATATTTGATCTTATTTTTTAGGAATATTACAAGCATGAGAAGGGACAAAGCCGTTCGAAAGCAACAAAAATCATTGAGGATTATATAAAGCTTACCATCAAAAGGACTATGAATGAGCTAAAGAGCAGTGTCGAGAGGAAACATAGGGAAAGTGGGATTCCAAAGATATCTTTAAAGCCTTCCAATTGGTCCCTTGTGTTTTGGAAGGATGTGTTTAATTATTGGGAGACGAATGAAGGGCACTTGCATAGGGCAACGGTTGGAGCTGCCAATCGCAGTTTGGTAGAAAGGTTGCATAGTGTCGGTGCTCGGTCTTTCAATTCCGTAAGATTGGTAAGAATATTTTAATATGCACACATATGCACAAAAGGTTATTTCACTTTTAAACACAATTTGTGATTGCTAATCTTAATCTATTTTCTTTCTTGGAAGGAAATGAAAAAGAAAGAAAAGAAGAGTCCGACGAAACTTGCGGTGTGGGACAAATGTCATACTAAAGTTGGCTCTGATCCCTCAAATCCGATGTATACTACTCCGGCTGCCATGCGTATTGCGGTAATCTTGTCTTATGGTGCTATTCATCTTAGTGTGTAATCTTTATGTGATTTTGTTCATCTTAGTGTGTAATATTATTTTTATGTTTAATTTGTACTAATTAAATTTATAACATGTGTAGGAACGATATGTCGCTATTCTTCACCGTATGCCTGTGGAAGTGACTCAAACGGGAGAGAGAGACGAGCCTTGGGATTGGTGAATGGAAGCAACCGGGGTCCCCGAAGGTGAAAAACCTAAGAAGAATTATGTTTTCGGGTTCCCGGATGTTCGAGCTTCCGATCTTATTCCAACACTTGCAACATGCTACCGAGATTCCACCCGAGGTGAAGCCAGCTCCTCTTCATCTGTTCCTCGACAACGTGAGCTAATTCCCGATAATGTCTATCTCTCAATTGTGAGAAATGTGCTCACGGAGGTCCGTGCCAATCCTCATCAATTTGCTCGTTCGCTGTCCAATGAAGAGGTAGCTAACTTTGCACGCAAGCCTCGTTCGCTGTCCAATGTCTATCTCTCAATTGTGAGAAATGTTTATGTATTAGTCTGGGTAATAGGCTGTGATATAGATATTTGATTGTGGCCTTAATTGTGGTTATAATATGTAATTACTCATTTTGTTAATTAATTTAATGGTACAATTATTTTGTCTAGCATTTGTGTTCAAGGCCTTAGTACTATATTTGAGTTAGATTGGTTTAGTATGATCGATATTCTATATAAATGAGTTTGTGTCGTTTAATTAGCTAGTATTATTATTATTTTATTAATTTTCTTACCATTTTCAAATAAATTTAGTTTGTTCTCTTAGCAGACATGATATTATAATATATTATTATATCCATTGTTTTTAATTGCTTTTAAATGTGTTATTGGTCTTTAATTGATTTTTAATTGCTTTTAATTGTTTTATATGTGTGCATAGTAAAAGGATCGAGTTGAGGAGGAAGAAAAAGATTATACCGACGTGGATGAGGAATCGGACATTGAGGTCGGCGAAGATGAGAACGGTGGCAATATTCATGAGGAGGATGGATCTGACAGCTCTTCTGTTTCTTTGTCGGATTAGTAGTAATTTGTTGGAAGGTTTTCTTTTCTGAACTTTGTCGGAGTAGTAGTACTTTAATGTTTTTGTTGTAATGATGGTATTTTGTTGGATAATTGGTTGGTTATCTGTTTAATTCGGATATTAGATCGAATTTGGTTTGTATGACTTATCCGATTATATCGGAGTTAACTTTGGTTTAATTAGCGGTGTTTTTATTTTATGATTTATAGATGTATGTTAAATTTTGGTTTATATGTTTGTTTTTGGAATTTGATTGATTGGTTTTGGAAGTGGATTGGTTTTGAATGGTATAGTGGTACAGAAATACAGGGGTTAATAAATACTACAGCTGCTACATTTTTTTTTGAAATTAAACCCAGAAAACCGACCGAAACAACCCATAACCGACCGTTTTTTACCATTCAGATACCCAGAAAACCAACCGCATAGAGTCATAACCGACAGTATCCTTTGATACGTGGTCGGTTATATTCGTTCGGTTATGAGTTCTCATGTGTGGCCTCTCAACCGCTTCTGTTATAAAACCGACCGATGTCATAACCGACCACCATTCCACGTGTGTTGCTGACGTTTGTTGCCATGTGGTGACACCTGTGTTAAAAGGCCCACTTTCGAAAAAACCTGGCAACATATAACCGACCATCCCCTATGGTCGGTTATGACCCTTAAACACGACCAATTTGGTATAACCGACCAGGGTTAAACCGACCATCACCTCTAGTCAAGTTAACTGTTTAAACCGACCGAAGTCGACGGTCAGTTATGATCTGTTTTCTTGTAGTGACTCCCGCATCTAAGTCCTGCATGATACTTAAGCTGAACTAGTACACCATTCTCAAAGGAGTAACTAATGCATCCCAGATCAAATAGGTAATATATCATGTTTGATAGTACTTCTTCATTATGTCTTGCTCTCATCGCCACAAGGAGCTTTCGGGTGTCCCTCTCAATCACCAACGGCTGGCATCCCAACCCGAAAACGAGTTGACAAAGGGTTACTCCTGTAACGCCCCTTCCTAAAATGGGAGGAGATATTACTTAAAATCCATAACCTACAACAGAGCACTAAAATAATTTCTAAATAAATCTTCAAGTCTAAATAATGCTAGAAGCTAACAAGTCCTAATCAATGGAATAAGGGTAGCTCTCCATCACACAGTCCCAGATCCCCCTAAGCACCTGCCAGAAAAAGAATACGGCATGAGCCAATCGCCCAGTACGGATTTGGAATACAGTTTTTAAAACAGGAAAACAGATATGTATATTTGACAGTTATAAACATTTATTTTAAAAATATACATGGCTGAAGCAACGAGGGGTTATGATATTTCATACCGAGATCAGAAACAAAACAGATACAAATACACACATCATAGGGTACCTAATGTGTGCAACAAATCGGATAACGTGTACGGCATATACAACGTCACCGCCAAATTAAATCACAAATCAAATCAAACTTTGGGTGCACCCACGTATCCTGAAACAAATATCAAAATGCGCAAAAGCTCGCCACCTGAGCTATCAGAAGGATACGCCGTGACCAATCACACTGCCACGGAAGTGTCATGTCACTGGTGCCGCAATGACATGGCTGTAGTACCCCTACAGCTGGTTAACTCGGTATACCCTATATCGCTAAGGGTTCAAATAAAATATTTCACAAAATCTTTAAAATCAAAGTAACAGATATTTGAGCATTTCCAACAAATATATAATTTGCAAAATTTGAGAAAGTCGCAGAAACAGATACTTAAATATTTCAAAACAGATATAAAAATCACTTTCCAAAGTCAACGAATCAAAATATTTTTCAAAATCAGGATAGTCAAAACAATTAAAACCAAGTGAACAGATTTGAGGACAAAATAGATTTAATATAATTAATCCTAAGATGAGTAGCGCTGAATTAAAAGGAGAGAGAATCCGTACCTCGAAATTAGCAATCACAAATACCAACAATATCCACAATGACGCGCTAAACACCCGCCTCCCAATCTAATTACAAAATATAATTTATAATTAAAATACATTCTTTTAAATTTTATTATTAAATACATTTTTATTATTAAAATATTAATAACCTACACTTCAGTTAGCATGTACACGAGCTAATTGACCGTACACTCCCCTATATTAATTCCTTACAGATCCTTGACATTTCTTTCATAATTACTATCTTAACACTAAATTATTTTATTAATCATGGCTTAATAATTAACCAATCTAAATGCATTCATTTTAATAAGCAAAACGATAATTATGACTACATAAACAATACACGGATATTGGTACATGTTTTATTACAGTATCTAATTAATTACAGTGGATTATGGATATAGTGTTGGACAGCTTGACTACTCAGAATGCAAAAGTGTAATAGCCATGTTCAAGTCTAAGGTCCACTAACAACCATCTAGACATTAAATACTATAAATTCACATACCAGTACATGTGCCAATGTGTGGGGTGTGTGAACATGGCAACACAGAATAAACTTAGTAAAGTAACAACTTAATAACTAATCGTGAGTATGGTTCTAAAAATTCCCGATTTAGCCGATTAATCCCCGATTACCCGATTAATCTTAAATCGATAACTCAACCTATTTATACCGATTATCGATTTTTACAACCATGATGGTGAAGAACATTACTCATACTTAATAATGGACCGTAACAAATTTAGAAGAGGCTTTATCATAAAAATCATTATATTATTAAATCCACTTTTAACTCCACGTAAAGCTATGTATAACTTAGTTACTAATAAATAAGCAAAAGTAAAATCACAAAACTACACAGTGCTCGTTTATACAAAATCATTGAAAGAGGATATAATAATAGTAATAAATAAAAAGACATAGTCTTACTTGTGTGCTGGTTATTGTAAATCGTCTCTCTCAAACACCTAGTCTGCGGCTCTGCGGCTCTATTTTTTTCGATCTCTGTTTATCCTTCTATGTGACTTATAGGAATAGGGTTTTATTCGTATATGTTTTTAAACACGATATAGCTGAATCATAAATAACCTACTAACTCACTTATTGTGATCATGACTTTGAAAATTTTAATAAAATAAAATCATAACTCTTTTTTTTCCTTTATTATTATTATTATTATTATTATTATTATTATTATTATTATTATTATTATTATTATTATTATTATATGCAAAATTCCTATATATTACATATATACCCCCTTAAAAAGGATTCCGTCCCCGGAATCAAACGAAACTAAAACTCGTACTTGAATCAAATAAGTGCGATCATTTTATTATTATTATTATTTATTTATTTTTTTTTACGGATAGATTCTTCTTGCTTAATGATTCTTCCACAAAACTTTGACAAAAAGAATGATTTCCTATCTGATAACTCGCTCTTCTCAAACTAAGATAACTTCTACTTCTTCCTCACAAGTTAATTGTAAAATGTCTAACGAGCGCTGAAAAATTTCTAATGAACAAGAATGACAATTACAATCCCATATAACCGATACAGAATATTTATGCATTTTTGATAAGTTTAGTCATGATTTTAATCTATAAGCAATTTCATTGGCTCCCTATTTCTTGCATGCAAGACTGCTATTGTATATTAATACAATTAATATAAACAATCTTGTATGAGTCATGTTCTCAAGATAAATTATTAAATCTCCTAATCCTTTGCTACTAATTACCATGAAATACATGTTGACAAACTCACATCAAATTGAACACGACAATTAATGCACACATAACGAAAAAAAATCCATACATATCAATTTGCTTATTAAATAGTCATATTTTTTTATGACCCATTGTATACAACACATCATTAATCATTGCTTATATTATATTAAATAGTTAATTAACACATTCTTTTAGTATAATTTTTTTTTTGACACTAATAAGATTAACATAATTAAATCAACATATATAATACATAACCTAATAACAAATATAAATAAATAAATATATACTTCCAATAGGCCACAACCATCCACACATATACATATAAAATAAGGAATAAAGTCTAAATAATAAAGTCTCTTAAATTTATTTCTAATTAATTAATAAATTGGGTTGTAACTTAATGTCTAGATACCACAAATAATGAATGATGTGTTCAAATAATTCATATACAACAAATATATAATTTCACAGATATATTACATGTCAACCTAATGACCTAATGTCATTTTAGGGGTATTACATGTCATTTGGCATCTCAAATAGGTTTAAAAACATATAAATCTTTTTGAGTTTTAATTTTAATTTAATTTTTTCTCCTCATTTAAGGTTCATTAGTGATATTAATTCTTTTTAATTATCAAATTAACAACATATGCATCTTTACATGTTCACTATACCTGTGTCCAGATTACGAGACCCGATCATAACAAAATGTATCCAAACTGAAATAAAATAAGTTATCATATATTGTAAATAAAATATAAATAATATTTAACTCAACTTAAAATAGTCAACACGTGTAAACTATATTGATCAGATGGACAAGTATCTAATATGAAACAAATATAAAGAAAAAACAAAAATTAGTAGTTCTAAATAAAATTATATTCTAAAGCACAACATTGAATATTAAATAACTTGCATACAACATATATTATAATAAATTACTTAATTTCATCCAAAACCTAATGAACTTGTTAAATTATAACACTAAAACATTTTATTAGATACATACAATCTAATTACAAAATATAATTTATAATTAAAATACATTCTTTTAAATTTTATTATTAAATACATTTTTATTATTAAAATATTAATAACCTACACTTCAGTTAGCATGTACACGAGCTAATTGACCGTACACTCCCCTATATTAATTCCTTACAGATCCTTGACATTTCTTTCATAATTACTATCTTAACACTAAATTATTTTATTAATCATGGCTTAATAATTAACCAATCTAAATGCATTCATTTTAATAAGCAAAACGATAATTATGACTACATAAACAATACACGGATACTGGTACATGTTTTATTACAGTATCTAATTAATTATAGTGGATTATGGATATAGTGTTGGACAGCTTGACTACTCAGAATGCAAAAGTGTAATAGCCATGTTCAAGTCTAAGGTCCACTAACAACCATCTAGACATTAAATACTATAAATTCACATACCAGTACATGTGCCAATGTGTGGGGTGTGTGAACATGGCAACACAGAATAAACTTAGTAAAGTAACAACTTAATAACTAATCGTGAGTATGGTTCTAAAAATTTCCGATTTAGCCGATTAATCCCCGATTACCCGATTAATCTTAAATCGATAACTCAACCTATTTATACCGATTATCGATTTTTACAACCATGATGGTGAAGAACATTACTCGTACTTAATAATGGACCGTAACAAATTTAGAAGAGGCTTTATCATAAAAATCATTATATTATTAAATCCACTTTTAACTCCACGAAAAGCTATGTATAACTTAGTTACTAATAAATAAGCAAAAGTAAAGTCACAAAACTACACAGTGCTCGTTTATACAAAATCATTGAAAGAGGATATAATAATAGTAATAAGTAAAAAGACATAGTCTTACTTGTGTGCTGGTTATTGTAAATCGTCTCTCTCAAACACCTAGTCTGCGGCTCTGCGGCTCTATTTTTTTTCGATCTCTGTTTATCCTTCTATGTGACTTATAGGAATAGGGTTTTATTCGTATATGTTTTTAAACACGATATAGCTGAATCATAAATAACCTACTAACTCACTTATTGTGATCATGACTCTGAAAATTTTAATAAAATAAAATCATAACTCTTTTTTTTCTTTATTATTATTATTATTATTATTATTATTATTATTATTATTATTATTATTATTATTATTATTATTATTATATGCAAAATTCCTATATATTACAACTCCGAAGATGGACTAAAGGCTTTGGCCCTCATCCTGAGGATACCTCTGACCGAAGCCCAGGGACATGTTGGAGGCCCATCTGCTTATTTGATCTATCTAAAAGTCTATCACTGTACAACCCGAACCAAGCCCCAGACCGATGGCACCTTCGGCATATTCGGTCCAACTATCTATTGACACGTCTGACCGAAGACGGTCCAATCAAGGGTTGACACCTCAGAATGTGGGAGAAATCCTTCCACCTTTTCCACCTCCTAGTGGCCCATGGCCGAAAAATATAAAGAGATGAAAGCTGGTCAATTGGGACATATTCATTACCACTCAAGTAACTCTAAACACAATCTCTTTACGTTTACCTATCGAAAAGATGATTAAAGATGGAGATCTAGCAAAGTTCGTTGGAGATCTGAGGGAGAAACTGGATAACAAGGAAAAGAAAAAAGATGCCAAAGAGTCAGAAAAATACTGAGGTGAAGTAAGAACCATTTCTGGAGGAACAATACTCGATCGGGAGAGTAAAACAGCCCGAAAGAAGTATGCTAGACAGATCTACAGCCTTTATCAGTCAAGTGCAGCAAAGCAACCACTGCCTATCTCCTTCACCGAAGATGACTATGAAGATGTAATCTGGCCGCACGAAGACCCACTTGTCATCAACCCCGTCATTGGGGAAAACAAGATTTGGAGAGTGCTGGTGGACGAAGGGAGTTCGGTAAACATTCTGTATCATCGAACATACTGCAAGATGAACCTAGGAGGCGAACAACTAGAGCCCTGTCATGAGGCACCGTTATATGGCTTCGGAAACCAACCCGTGCCGATCGAAGGAACTATCACCCTCTCCGTCTTGCTGGGAAAAGCACCGTATACTGTAACAAAAGAGGCAAAGTTCTACGTGGTTCGGGTAGACAGTCCATACAATGGGATCCTCGGAAGGCCAGCCTTATCTCTATTCTAGGATGTATCTTCCATCCCTCATTTGAAGTTAAAATTCCCCACCGAACACGGGATCGGAGAAATGAGAGGCGAAGAAGGCCGCACGAATAATTATGCTGGAAGACCTGGAGAAAGACAAGGATGTAGAAATCACCGAAGCTGGCAAAAGAAAAAGGAACAAAAACGAGGCTGGGGGCAGCCACCAACTATTGAACATTGAGTTAGAAAAATTTGGGGCCAACCTATCCAACCCGATCACCGAACCGGCAAATGAAACCGAAGAGGTTGAGCTATTTATGGGTCAATCAGGAAAAATTATCCAAATAGGCAAAGATATGGAGCCCAAATTAAAGGAGAAGGTCATTGAAATCATCAGACAATTCCATGACGTGTTTTCCTGGGGGCCCGAAGAAATGCCTAGATTAGATCATTCGATAACCAAAGACTGCCTCAACGTGAAGTCCGATGCTCAACCCGTGAAGCAAAACAAAAGAAACTTCGCCATGGAAAGGCAAAAAAGTTATCCAGGCAGAAGTGGAAAAATTGCTAGAGGCGAAATTCATAGAAGAAATTGACTACCCCGGTTGGCTGGCGAATGTGGTTGTGGTCAAAAAATCGAACGGCAAATGGAGAATGTGTGTGGATTACACCGACTTGAACAAAAACTATCTGAAGGACAATTATCCCTTTCCGAACATCGACCTACTGATAGATGCCACTTCGGGACATCAAATACTCAGTTTCTTGGATGCTTTCTCCGGGTACCATCAAATAGCGATGAATGTCGAGGATATTCCGAAGACAGCATTCATCACCCCGAATGGAACATACGCCTACATCAAAATGCCCTTCGGTCTGAAGAATGCGGGGGCAACTTTTCAGAAAATGATCAACAAGGACTTCAAGAATCAGATAGGCCGGAACATGGAATGCTACGTAGACGATATGATCGTATAATCCTTCTCCAAAGATCATGCCGAAGACCTAAGGGAATGTTTTGAGACACTAAGAAGAAATAATATGAGAATCAATCCCAACAAATGTACGTTCGAAATGAGCAGTGGCAAGTTTCTAGGCTACATGGTCAGTGCACGAGGAATCGAGGCGAATCTGAAAAAATCAAGGCTGTAATCGACATGGAACCGCTTTCAAAATTTAGTCTCTGTAAAGGAAAAACCGCTCTTGCAAGGAGTGAAAGGGGGGATCAGAATTGTAATAACAGAGCTGGATTGCTTGAAGCGAAGAGGTTATATGTTTTCAAGAACTGAGATTTCATCAGCGTAAAATGGATTGAAGGTTTGTATTGTATAGGAGTATATGACTATGAGCAGGTGGTTTCATGTGCTGACTTCAATGTAAGGGAAAGACATCTCAAACTAACTCCTCCCCTGTATAAATCTTGAGAAGGTAACTGGGGTTTCCTTGTCAGTCTTAGCAATAATGTCTCAATGATGTTTAATATGATGGCAGAAGGAATGTCCAAAGTCAGCAACAAGAGCCATAGTTCAACAAATCTATTTTTAAGGAGGAAATCATGACATAGGAAAAAAATTTGTAACCTTAACATTACACTTGAGCTGGAAATTCGAGCTAAAGATAAGAGTACAAGTATCAGTTCAGCAGAACACTGGTTTAACTATTAAAATATGGCGATAAACCAAAAATTTGAAAATTTTCAATTTCAATACGAATGTCGTGATTTGTAGTGTTAATTTACCTTAATATCCGTAAATTCCAAGTAGTGTTAGTATTAGACGAGTCCATTGTGTGAGTCAAGAAATTAATAACTTCATAACTTCTAAATTTTGTCTCTCTTTCGCATCTCCCGGATCCTGTATAAAATATGTCCAAATGTTAATAGGACAGAAAATACTTGACCAAAATAGAGGCCAACGACCGCCTGTGCGTCTTTCCAAAGAATTGCAAAGGCTTTGGCTCTTTGGAGTTTTTGCACACTCACGAAATCAAAATATGAAAACTAAACTTGATAGTCAAATATTCGTCAAGTTAAAAGCCCAATAAGATACATGTTAAATTTGATTTAGAATTATTTCTTTAGTTCAAAGCCAAAGAGATTAATAACTATTGCAAGTTCACTGGTACTTTGCAGGATTAATAACTATTGCTAGAGTGATACCAATATGTAACTCATGAAGACAGAGAAGAGAAACAACTTTCAGAACGAAGCAATGAAGGAGGACGAACCCTTTGAACTGGGCTCGTTGGAGTTGATTGAAGACCGTTTGGAGAATCTAAACTTCATCTGAGAATTCTTCCTATGGCGAATATTGGGTGCTCCAAGGTACTTGAAGGGGGGCTTGAAGATTGGATGTTCAGGTAGAAAGTGTTGTGTCTTTCCAAAGCTTCTTCAGTGCTTATATTTCCATCTGATCTCAAAACTTCGTCTTTCACAGCCTCCACACACAAGCCACAAATCCATCTTCCATTGTACTTCTTGTGGATTTGCATTATGTACTCTGGAGTGCAGACTAGTAGTAGTGTCAAATGTCAAACATCAAGTTCTTCCTTTAAAAATGAAATGTAAAACAGACATGCACTGCAGGAAATCTTCACTAACCTACTATATTTGAATATACAAATTTATGTATGTTCCATGATGTTACTTCTAATCTTGCAGATCTCTTGGATATGGAATTGGAAAAGTTGGGTTAGGGATTAAAGTGCTATATTTGGATACTAAGCTTATAGAAAAAGGCATAAAATTGACATTGGGTTGTAAATTGACAGGGAGCAAGAATTGTATAAATTATTTTTATTTTTTTGCTAATAAAAATTGTATAAAAAAATTTGGCTGACTCTTTTTTGTCTAGCCAAAAGCTTTAGTACATTGCCAAAAGCTTTAGTACATTTCCAATTTTATTGCAAGACAAAGTCAAGTTCACCATGTTGCGTGCATGTAGATTTTACCGTATATAAGATGAAATTAAGTTTTCGTTCATCCCGAGATTTGTTAGAACACGTACCATATATATAAGCTTAAATATTCAAAATAAAAATAACAATTACATTCTTTTTTGTTGATTTATTTGATCTGAAATATTGTACTATTCTTTCAGTAAAAAAAGAATTGTTTGAATTTTACCATAGCAGTAGGTAGGGTCATAATTAAAATACCGAGTGTATCAGAACCAAATATTTTTAGACTATTTTTAACCATAATGAAAATTGACAAGTTCGAAGAGAAGCCCTAAAATAGTTTGAGGATCATGACATTTTTTTACAGAGAGTTACAGAGAGAGTTAAAGATGCTTTAAAAAACTGCAGCTTCTGTACATGACTAGATGCTAAGTTTTGAAATTGGTAGCAAGTCTTATTTTTACATGTATAAAATGTATGTGTCACCTGACAATTTTAGCCTCTTCTTGCCCACCCAACTTATTGGCTAGTAGTAACTGATACACTCTTGGTCGTATTTTAGAAACACACTGTAATGTCCTTAATTGACATCGTGGGATTCCAATATTTATACTCTTTAATTATTTAAATGGCAATTTTTGGGGTCAATTAAAAATAATTAGGAGTTAAAAAGAATTTTGGGATATTTTTCCAGAAAATATTAATAGTTTTCAGCAATTTTTATTGTGTTATGCAATATTAGATTTTCACCACTAATTTTTGGCCAACGGATTAATGCATTTTTGCCATCTGAAAATTCACTAGATTGACTCTGCTATTCATTGCAATTTCATAAGTGCAACACTAGCTTCCATGCAAGTAAATTAAAACAACTGCCTTCAAAGCAGCTATTGCAGCAAGAAAAATAATACTATCGCTCATATTATTTGGATGATAGTAAAAGATGGTGTGTTTGTATGCTTGTAAATGTGTAGCTTCTAGTTTTAACACTAGAAGCATATGATCTCATACAGACAAAGTCTACACAACCATCAATTAGGCAACTGAGGGAGGTAAAATTTTTAAAAATATCTACTTTTGGATTAGTTTTTAACCCTCACAATACACAAACCTTTAATTTTGATATATGATATATATAGATGAAATATTAGGATTGAAATTTGAACAAGCCTTTTATTATTTATCAATTTTGTATAGGTGACCCATTTTGAGCCTTACTTGGACTGGGTTTTCATGGGTTTCAACTTGCAGGAATTGTCATCAAACTAAAAACAAAGAATTTTATAACACCCCAATTTGGGGTGTTGTGATTTTGTGAACCATGAACATGTCGTTTTGAGTTCTAAGTCCATCCTCTACGGCCCTTTCATACATTGAATATACTTTTAACTTGAGATTTCTAATATTATATAAACAACAAGTATATATAACATCACTGTCACACTTCAGTATATGATTATAACATCATCACAATATTATAAACATCACTATATAATACTAACTTCACTGCATCATAATATTACTCTGCAACAACTACTTTACTGCAACACAGATGGCTAATAGTAACATCACTATATAATACTAACATCACTGCATAATGGTGAAAATGCACACCTAGAGGGGGGTGAATAAGTGTAAATGGCTAACTATGTCCAGTTTTAATAATTACCAGAAACAGCTCACTGATTTCAATTTCAACAGATGCAAATGGTACACTGAATGTAAATGGTAAGCTGAATGCACAAGTAGTAAGTAAGGTGCAGGAAAAAGAAAGAACACAACGATCTTTTAGCCAGGTTCGACCCCTAATCCCCTATGGTCTACGTCCTGATCCCTTACCAACTTGGTAAGAGAATATATTATTGATCAATAATGAAATGATTACAAGATACAATAATATATCACCCTTTAACCCAGCTGCTGACACAAATGACGTGATGAATAGACCTGTTCCAGAATCTGCTCTCTAAGCTATACTACCCTAGTATACTTCTCTAGCAGAATTCACCAAAGCCTACTATTCACAACCAAGTATCCAGCAACTAATCACTTACAATCATATCAATACAATTGATAAAAGATACAACTCAAACTAATGGATTCTCTAAATAAATAATACAGATAGATATATAAATGAGCTCGAGAGAATCAAAGAGAATGATTTTGCAAAGTAAATACAGAGTTGTTTTGTTCTTGATGTTCTTGGATTCACAACCGAAAAATCTGAACAAGAACAAGTATATAATGATATACAATTAACGGTCAGAAACAAATCCAACAACTTAACATTTGAAACCAATTCAACGTTCAAGTTTGTTAGGAATGATTTGTAACGTTAATGTATACGTTAGAAAAGAAAAGAATAAAACATTTAGTAGATGTTTCTTTTGAAAATATAGATATAAAAAATCGTATAGGAGAGTTTGAATAAAAGATATAGTTTTAAAAGAAACAAACTCCTATAATTAAGGAATAAAGGTTTTGTAGATAAGGAATGTTTAAAATGAGCCCATATATATATAATATACGTATTATATATTTAAAGATCCTTACAACTAATTAGAAGTCAATCCCTATAAAAATTTCATGATTTTCGCACTTCTGCTCTTTCTGGACTGTTGACAAATGGCATGCTGTTTGTGATCTGTCTCTGCGCAAATGGCTTGCCAAACTGTAACAGAATTCTGACTTTGACTTGCTGTTTTGAGATACTGATTTGTCAATCAGTAAACTGAATTACCCAATTACCCTGCAAAATCAAGTTAGTGCATACAGAAATACCACACTATTTTATATCTAAATACAAGCCTTTTGGCTTGCTGTTTGTCATGATTTTTGCCTTATTGTTTGCGATCATCAAAACCAAAGAGTATCACTTTAAAGTAACTACTTCATTGCAACATCAGAGATTTATGGGCTAATAAATGCATAATTATTCCATCTCTCTATCTACTAGATGGACTTGGCCGGTATTTGATTTTGATTCGACTTCATCGCTGCAACACATGCTCAAGGTGAAAAGAACGAGAGTAACTCCCACAAGAAGAGACACACTCACAATAGTAAGAAAAGCAAGATAATTCATTTTGCTTTGATAGTAAAAATTAGAACTGTGTTTGTATTGTATGATTTCTTACATCGCGTGAATATATATAGACCTGAGAATATATAGACTTGAATATATAGATCATCAATTAAAGTATGCACATGCAGATTTTGATTGATTTACATTTTTGTCTGATACTAGTAAATATGAACACCTTTTCTTTCTTCAATAATTTTATTGTTTTACTTATATTCTCCCCTAAGAAACAAAACTAACATGAACAGACATTCGTACAAGAGTTTATAAGAGTTGTGACAATAACGTTTTTATGTATTTCTAGTTTAATGATGCATGGATTTTTTTTAATATTGTATGAAATTTTTATTTAATTGAATTGAAATTTTTAGACGTGAATTTTATAAGCTTAAAATTTTAAATAATATGATTTCATAATTATTATATATATACATGTATATATTGCCTATTTGTTTGTGATATTTTTAAATATAAGATGCATCTAATAGTTGGAAAGGTAATTGGTCTATAATATTATTATTTAATTTTATTAAATAAAATTGTTCGTAGTGTTCCTATAAAAGGAGGGATTTTACATTAAAAATTAGAAAAGATAACGTGTTTCAGCTAAAATGGATATTTGGTTAGTTTGTAATTATAACATTATTAATTTATTCAATTTAACAGAATGATCGACCAGAAATCAAAATAAAGAATTAAATATTTTGATTTTAATGTTTTAGAGTCATGCGATCCACAAATTTTCTTTAATTTTAAATGATTTTTGTTATTTTAATTTGAATTCAAGTTTTTAAGACATAAATTTTGAAGACGTTTTTTAACTAAACTTTACAATAGTCATTAGTATTAGTTCGATATAAACTTGATATAGGTGCATGATAATTGAACCTAAGACCTTGGGGACGACTGATGAATAGCTTTACCAAATCAGATATCCTCAACCCATGATTTAATAATAAGAGAAAAATGGGCCTGACTCGTAGATTTCTTCTGAGGTTATAACACAAAAGCCTATAAATTTAGTGTCCTGCAGGGGCATTTTTGTAAATATTAATATTTTCTCAGTAAATTTACTTAAACACCTTTAATTTTGTATTGAAAAGCTCTTAACTTCAGGGAGAACCCTGAGGTCATCCTTAGGCACATGAATCCCTAATAATAATTATTACTAAAATTTTAATAATAATAATTATTATTAAAATTTTAATAATAATTATTTTATATCATTGGCAATGATACTTTTAGAAATTGAGGGATCTTAGTTAGAAAATATAGAAAATATAATATGTTTTAGTTGAAAAAGTTAATTGTTTAGTTATTACTAATATATTATTATTTATTTTATTAAAATGAAATGTCCGTGATATTATTCGAAGAGAAGAGGTTTGGCTAGAAAAAATGGAAAAGGTTATTACTAATTATTATATTATTATTTTACTTTATTAGAAAGAACTGCCCATGATATTATTAAAAAAAAAGAGGTTCGGTTAGAAAAAATAGGAGATGTAACATGTTTTAGCTGAAAAAAGGTAATTGGTTAGTTATTAGTAATTATATTACTGTTATTTTATATTTTTAAAAAGAATTGCCTTTAGTATTTTTATAAAAGAAGAAATTTTAAGTAGAAAGAAGATAAAAGAAAATGTTTTATTAAAAAGAACTGTCCATGATATTATTGGAAAAAAGTGGACTTAGTTAGAAAAATAGAAAATTTAACGTATTTTAGCAGAAAAAGAAAATTGGTTTGTTGTTATTAATTATATTATTATTATAATTATTATATAATATTAAATAGAATTGCTCATACTGTTTTTGAAAAAGGAGAAATTTTAGTTAGGAAGAAAAAATATAGAATAATATATGTTTTACCTCAAAAGGAATTATTTATTCAAAAAATGTAAAAGATAACATGTTTTATCTAAAAAAGGAAATTTATTAGTTATTTATAATTATATTTTTTTTATGTCTTTCAATGTTTCGGCTTTATTATGGTAGTATATATAGATGGATATAAGTAATGGTGATTAAGTAAAATCAGGAAGTATCAAAAAACATGTACCAAAACTTTTAATGTTTCGACTATTATAATATAGTACTAGCTTATAACCCGTGCAATGCACGGGTTTCTTTTAATATGTTATAAATTTTATTTTATGCTATAATTTTGTTTTTATATAATCTTTATTTTGTAAAAAATATTTTAATATTATTTTAATATAAATTTAGTTAATGATATGTATGATTTAAAATTTATATTACAATTTTAAGTTAAATATGTCGTTGACGGGTTTCGAAACTTGAATTTTTAGTAAAGTACTTTAATCATAAAATATACCTTATAATTATATATAATAGTTATTATTAATTAATAAAAATTTAATAGCAAAATGGTATAATATTTTTGGATATACATTAATGATTGCAAAATTATGTGATTTAAAACTTATATTATAAAATTTTTAAAAAATATGACATTTATAGATTCGAACTTTGAAATTTTAGTAAATTAATTTAAACATATAATATATCTAATCATTATAACGGTTCTGATTTTCTACTAAAAATCTAACGGTCATTATTCGTTGTATAAAGATTTTTATTATATTTTATTAGTGATTAGACGATGTAATGTTATATTTTTGGGTATATATTAATTTTTGCAAGATTATATATTAAAATAAAAGTTAACGTGTTTAATTTAGAAAGAAATATTATTGATTGGAAGATACGATATTTTAGGTGTTTATAAAAGGTAATATCATCAATCAATTAAAAGTAAACCTCTTTTAATTAAAAAAATTAAAAGAAATCGGCTAATTATCACTAATTATAATATTTTACTATTTATTTTAATAATTGGGATGACCATGCTGAAAATTGAACCGACAAACTTTCAATGCCCGTGCGATGCACAGGTTTCTTTTATTATGTTATAAATTTTATTTAATATTACAATTATGTTTTGATATAATCATTATTTTTAATATTTTTTTAATTTTAATGTAATATAATTTAATATACTCATGTTTACGGATTATACTAATATTTCCCTATTATAAACAATGTATACGGATTTTTAATATATTTTATTAATAATTAAAAATATGGTGTGATATTTTCGGGTATATATTAATGATTATAAGATTAGTTTTAAATCAAAATGGTAACATGTTTTAATTAGAAAGAAATATTAATGATTAAAAGATATGATACGATTGATTTTTTAGATGTATATAAAAGGCAATATATTCAAGTAAAAGTAAATGTGAAAAAGGCAATCGGTTACTTACCATTAATTATATTATATTATTAATTGTTTTAAAAAATAGGATAACCAAACCGAAAACCAAAACTTTCAATGTTTCGGCTTTAATATAATAGTATAACCAAAACTTTCAATGTTTCGGCTTTAATATAATAGTATAGATAGATATAGTATATAATGTTTTGATTGACAAGAATATAAATAAAAAATAAAAATAACATATCTATTTGTGATATATATTATTATATTTAATTCAATTAAATAGAAAAATGTATGCACATAATAGATTGGTACCATTCTATTTTGTTGGTTCGGTTTCACATCTATACTATTATATAAATTCCGAAACATTAAAAGTTTTGGTACCTGTTTTTTGGTACTTAGTGAATTTACTTATATACCCTTCATAATAAAGAAACATAAATACACCAAAAATAAATAATAACATAATATAATTAATGGTAATTAGTCGAGATAATACCTTTTATAAACACCTAAAAACATCAATCGTATCATATCTTTCCATCATTAATATTTTCTTTCCAATTAAAACACGTTATAATTAATGATAATTAGTCGATTAAGATAATAAAATTAATGGTAATTAGTCGATTGCCTTTTTCAAATTAATATAATAAAAATAATGGTAATTAGTGATTACCTTTTTCACATTTACTTTTAATTGAACATATTACCTTTTATAAACACCTAAAAACATCAATTTTATTATATCTTTCAATCATTAATATTATTACGTTACCTTTTTAATTTACAACAAATCTTACAATCATTAATATATACATGAAAATATCACATCATATTTCTCAATTATTAATAAAATATATTAAAAAGCGTATACATTGTTTATAATAATGAAACATGAATATAATCTGTAAACATGTGTATATTAAATTATATTAAATTATTTTAAATAAAAATTTAAAAAATTATTAGAAATAATGATTATGCAAAAACATAATTATAATATTAAATAAAAATTATAATATAATACAAGAAACCCGTGCATTGCACGGTTATAAGCTAGTAAAAATAAATACTAAACTGTATTTTATTTTATCATTTATAATTGCAAACTCGGGAGTTGATAAAAAATTTAAAAAAATTAATAAATAAAATATTCAAATACAGATGTATCAAAGCTTTTTTCCAAAAACGAATTATATTAATAAAGGGCCTAGCCCAGAACCATCCAACCATCTTTGCAATATCCAGAAAATGGGCCTAGCCCAAAAACTTCCACACCTTTATGTAACATGTCAAACGAAGTTCAAGTTGATTTCAAAAATGAACTTATGTAAGATTCTTGAAAGTTTTTTTTTGTTTTTGAAATTTTTTTTTTGAAGGAGGAATATTTTCGAAAGTTTAAAAAATATCATCAAATCCAACATAATTCTACAAAATCTTATAAAATCAATTAAATTTGAATTACAAGCATTGTGTTGTTTAAAATTTACAAGTTTATGTTTATAATGAATTTATATTTATTGTTTCCCTCTATGTAGGTGTTGTGTCTTCGATAAAAAAAATGCAAAAAGAGATGATGAAGTTGAACCAAGGAGAAAACAAGGATGGATCCATAATTTAAAGCTTTTGATGAAATAGATGCAATGGTGCAGTTGCTATGACAGCTGAATGTAGTAGATATCCACTTGAATTTGTCAGGAGTGTGCCAAGCAGTGAGTTTAACGTTGTACTGTTTAGCGAAAACTAAATAGAAAAATCGAGGTGATCATAAGATGTTTTATTGGAAGCACTCTGTTACTACTGACCAGGATGATGATGATCTACAAACCTTCATCAAGTTCCAGCATTGGAAATACATACCATGTAAAGCAGAGATAAGATTATGTGCTTTTGTAAAATCTTTGGCTGAGCTAGACTCGTAAAGAATATAGGTGCTTTACAACCTTTGATTATGTCTCGCAATATATGAGGCATGGCTTCAAGCAGGTGCCATAAGCAATACACTCTTCTAAACTGTTCATAGTATTACTGAAATCTGTACATAAGTATAGTGTCATTTGTTTCACGCCATATTATCTGACTTCGAAAATGGATTATAAATTGTTAATTGCTAAGCCCAAATGAAGCATCGTATGTCTGTCAGAGTCAATATCATAATGTCTCAATTCCATACTAGTTGAACTCCAGCTTTTCCTAAGGCAGAGCTCCCAGCATTTAAGTTACGAAACACTACTTTTTTACTTCCGGTTTTAAGGTCCGGAAAAGTAATGTCAAACGTTTAATGGACACTAAAAGTAACTGTTACCTCTGTGATTTGTACAACCATTAATTTACCTTCTCGCATTTCCTTTCGTCTGATTTGATATGATGAAGTGTTTACTGCTCTCAGGGTGCCAAGGCAGTTTACAGCCGAGTGAGCAGTCTCCACCATGAAGACCAAACTGATGATCGTCTAGAAAGTTACTACATACAAGTGATGCTAATCTGTTTTCTCCTCTAAAGGCTGTAATCTTACATGCTCATGTTCTAACAGAAATTATTCATCTGCCCTTTGCTGGTTAGGAATACTTATTGCAATATTATTGTTGTTCTAACTTGTTAAATTTCGTAAACATGTGAAAAAAAATTTGTGCCCACACATCACACACACAGGAAAATTTCGATCTTGTCATCTTGTTTTCTATGTATCGTTCCAATTTTATCGGATGTCCCCGAAGGTACGTTATCTTGTTTTTCTAGATACTGATCATCAATCTTGTGCAGGTAAGAGCTATGCCTACCAACTGCTTATTCTTCTACTTTATCTAGTCCTTTAAAATTAAGAAATATTCTCATCAGTTCTAAGCAGACAATGGAGAAACAGAGGGATCAAATGTCATAACATATATGTATCTGATCAAAGTATGATTGCTTAAGTTGCATTTACCATGAAAACCACAATTAACTTGAATTAAGGGAGCTGCCTTAGCTAGCACTTGTTTACTAGAAAAGAGGTCAAGTTTGATATTTTAAGTGCAATAGTGCTTCTCTTTAGTTTCCACCAATGTCTTCTCAAATGCTATTATTTGGTCCATTAACCTTGTCTTTATCCATAAATTTGAACCCACTAGTCCTCCAAATATACTAATTTATGGCTGCCTAATCTCACTGAATGGAAATGAAAAGACAAACATGACCCTACTCACTCACCAGCCCCCTTTTTTGTGCTTAATTTGAAAGCACAAACTTCTAATAATGGATTCTTCTTGGGGCTCTAATTTCTTCGAACTAGAAGATGATACGAATTTGATAACATATTCAACTTGAATATTTTGTTCTATAATAGCTTACGCGTAATTTGAATTGACCAAGTAAATCAAATTGATAACATTACACATAAATTTTGAATTGGGTTTAAATTCGATTCGACTCAACTTAGTTATTAAGAATTCGAGTTTGAATTTGATTGCCAAAATTTATTGGTTCAACAAAATCAGCTCAACTCATTCAAAAAAATTGAAATTTATGTTGAACCTAAAATGGAATCTGACCAAGTCCTTTCTTTTTATTGGCATAACCTTTTATGAGACTACTTTCTTCTTCAAAAGATCCTGACCAATTACACATTGGCAGCTGGTTTCTGGTGTTAACCATCTTTCTGCGCTTGTTCTCCATGAATAGATGTCCTAAAAGGGTTATATTAAGGGCGGATATAGTGTTGTAACTCTCCTCTTCACGTAAATATTCAACAATCCTCAGAAAATAAAACGAAAAGATAAAAACAACAACACAACGTACTCAGTATATCCCGCATGAGCAGGGGGTAGGATGTACGCAATCATGCCCCTACACAAAAAGGTAGAGAGATTGTTTCCGGTTTTTGACCCCGACAGGAGTCGAACCCGTGACCTCACGGTTCACGGATTGGGCACTTACCACTGTGCCAACTCAACCCCTTAAAACGAAAAGATGACTGCAACAATCATCTGTTAAGAACCTGGAGCCTTACAATTAAGCCATTAGAAGAACTGATATCATTGGACTTATACGATAATTGGAACCAGGAAACTTGTACTTGGTTTTGCAATTATTTGTTGCACACATAGTGTAAATATTATATTTTGCATTAGTAATAGCTCTTCTAATTTTTTTAAAAAAAGGATATGAACAGAGAAATGATTGTTCTCATCACAATGTCTTGCTTGCACTAATATCTGATCAAATTTCAAGTAACAGCAAAAAAGATAATGTGATCAACTAGTTACAATTGATGCCACCTCTTAAGTAACTAGAGAGTCGAAATAACTGTTAGGTTAGTTTAAATATACTAGTCATTCCACTAACCCTTTAGACTTAGAGCCCCAACAACAGCTAAAGTGCTTTTTCTCAACTTTCCACCCAACTTTAAAATTTTAAATTACATAAAAGAATGTACAGGGATTTCATTCTTTATATTAAATAATCCATATTTTCATCACTTCTATCTCTGAGTCTCTGACAGTAGTCTTAAATTTAATGTGAGATTCTCTGGCAGTGAGATAACAGAAAAGCTTAACTAGATACAGATCAGCCAATCAAAGTTTCTGAACATGGCCAGTTTCATGTTTCTTAAAAAGTGTTGTTTCCTTTTTCTCCTCATATCTGCTTCATTTTCATCAACTTCTTCTGCAGGTAATTTTGTGTCTGGATCACCAAATCTCTTTGGTGTTTGCATTTTTCTATACATATGGTGATTTCCATTAATTTACTTTATAATAGTGACCGAAGTCGTCAGGTGGTCGGAGTTTACCCCTGTTGTACGACATAACGACGGTCGGTTTAGTAGCGGTCGGTAAAGACCTTGTTTTGTAGACTTGTAGTGTGTCTTGTACCTTTGTTTTTTGATATATAACTAGCATGCAAAGTTGACATGATATTAATCTGTATGTGATTGCAGGTAGACAACTGAGATCTGTAAACTTGGAGAAGGAGGCCATGGCTTCAACATATAAGGTCTTTCAGTATTATGATGCATATATTTTTACTTAAGTTTCATTAAACCATAAAAAACAGAAAAAAAATCTTGCTTTCGAAAACAATATATCTGACATATCCTCAATTCTTGTGGTTCTATAGCTTATTTAATGTTGTTGTCAGATATAGTTCATTATATGATATCAATACGCTACACTCATCCATATAGACTGCACTCTACTCTAGTTCCGGGGTTAAAATGCATAATTTTAGAAAAGACAGTTAATTTTCCAAGACAATCCGGGCTAATAAAAATTAGTGGGTCGATTTTACGAGATCAGTCGGGGTTTCAGCCTACCTTGCATCCCGTGCTCTTATATACGTAATCGGTATATATGGTTACATTAATTATTCCTCACGAATAGTATCCTTTTCGTTAATTCTACTTAATTAATCTGAAAATCATGTCTTTTCTTTCTTGAACATATATAGGGGCACCAGCTGCACCAAGGGGAAGAGACTAATATTATCCATGGAAGGCTTCTTAGGGTTAATACGAAAGATTACGGAAATTATGATCCAGCACCAACCTTTGTGAAGCCTCCTTTCAAGCTCATCCCCAACTGATCATGGTTTATGCATGGTTTTGCCATCACCGGACGAACGATCAACAATATATGCAGCTATCAGGGTCTATATATCTAAATAAAATGGTGTTTTAGCATATATGTAGTTTTTTATGTATATTTGTGAGATATTATACAAGTAATATAGTATGTACTAAGTTTTGAGATGTTAGTATGTCACTAGGGTTTCCAAAACCCTAGCTAGCTAGCCTGTGTATGTGTTCCTACAAGTCTACTACAACACATCAGTACTTACGATGTTGTTATGTGGTTAAAATATAGTACTTGCCGTTTATTAATTCTTTTTATTACCTGGGAATTTCTGTGAAATTTCGGATAGTTTATTTTCGTCTTTTTGAGTTAATGAAGCACATACTGAAACAATCAGCTTAAGAAATAGGAATAACTGAAAAGATATATATAACCATTTTCACGGGGCGGATCCACAAATTTTCTTTTAGGGGGTACCTAGTAAATTTTTAACATTTTAAAATTTTTGCGGGGGAAGTTTAATATATTTTCAAAAAAATTAATGATGAAAAAAACGTCAAATTCTATTTTAGGTGGACGAAAAATCTCCTCACCATAAGGGTTTAACAGAAGGAAACGAAGATTGACTTGTAATTAATTCATCATATGATTGGGGGTAGGGCGCAGCTCGTGCATGAAATAGGGACGAAGACGCTAGTTTTTCCTCGTCAAGAGTTGCTTAACTAATTAGAAACTTGCCCAGTTACATAGGAATGAGAACAAGGTGCCCATGAAAAGGAGCGAAAAGCTCACTAATATAGATGTTCATCCACAAGAAAAATAAAAGCATTAAACAAGAGCACATGAATGTGACACTGAGCCAAAGCCTTCTATTTCTTTTTTTCAGAATCTGCGTTAACTTGCATGCTATCCTGGTTCCACGAAAATGATGCCAAGGTTACATTCAACGTTAGGATTAAGCAGATTCAGCATTCTTGTGGATTTGGATATAGTAAAATACCGGAAAACAACGAAATACGTAGGCGTATTCCTATAACTTCGTCTTAAATAATTAATAATTATTGGTATTTATGCATTCAACGTAGCTAGAGGATCAAGCAGAAGTCAGCATTCGGGCAAAAGTACTCATATTGTGGTTTTATTAGCAATACTAGTTGCCTCATTGTGGATTTAGATAACATTCAAAAATAGGCAAGTTCTCGAATTTCACGAACAAATTCGAGTATAGTTGATGTTTAACTTTTACAATCTTCACTTTTGTATAAAAAAAACTAATATTAGTTGAAGGAACATGATATGTGTACACCTTTATAGCTCCACATCCAATATTGATCACTAGATCAAAAGGCCCCATCACAGTTCCTTAAGCAGGCTGCTGTGTGGTAGAAGTCTGACTACAAAATACCAATGTTGTAAAAAGCGGGAATCGATTTAATCGGTAGAGGTACTGTCCAGGGATTAATCGGGTATTTGAGGATTAATCGGAATGATTAATCGAATAATCGAATTATTAATCAGTTCGGTAACCCATGGAACAGGGATTAATCGGTGATTAATCGTGATTAATCACCGACTTTTAGAACAGAGCAAAATACAGATAAACAATGCTGATAATAGGCATGATAATAGGCATGGTACGGGTCCAAAGATTTCAAGAAATTGAATTTCGGGTTGTTGGCATTACACTTCATAAGTTTACGTTCAAATTCTTGCCCATTCTTCGCAACGTAATTAAGTAGCTGTTTTCTCAATAATAGTTCGAATCTCCAGGGGTGGATGAACAATTCCAATGGGGGGCATGAAGCCTGACATCTTACTGTATTCCCAAATAAAATAGGGTGTTGCTATATGCAGTATCAATTTGCTCTATGCAGTTATGTGTAATTACCTTTAGCACCCTGAATCATTTAACCTGAAGCCACGTTGTTAACTGCTCCTCCTAACTGTACTACATTATATACAAGTCTGAAATTGACTTTTACATATATTGAAATTGACTTTTTGGCTTTTTGCTCCTTAGTTGTATGTCTACAATTCATGAGCATGTGATGTTCATTTTGGGTTCACTCACATGACGTGTCCCATTTTGGCCTGCAAGTTCATTACATAGATAAGTACATTTTATATAGAACATGGGACTAGGCATCTGGAAAATAACTAGACTTTCTTGTTTAATCTATTTGTGCAACCAAACATTTATAATGTCAGAGAGTAAACGCAGAGAGAACAAACATTTCTATGAGCCACCACAATTATAAAACAATAAAAACTACTGGTAAACGCTTGTAGTCTAATTCTATTAATGCTACTAGATACTTGTACCACCAACTCTCGTACTTGAATAAGAAAGAAGTTTAGTCAAGACCATGGTCCTGTGAACTACATATTAAAGTGTTTCCACATACTCTGTTTTACATAATGTAGTAAATATCGACAATTGTGAACATATAATGACATAATGTAATTTACTTGGTAAGAACAAAAAAATTATAAAGGTAAGCCCATGCTAACTTCCAACAGTATTAATAAAGAAAAGCTATCAACGAAAGCAAATTGTGCAAATTGTTCTCCGAAAAATGACAGCATTACATGTATTACATCATTAAATAAGTTTCTCAGAGCTTCACTCAAACAACAAAGTACAATTAAAAACAGCCAACTATATCATGCACTTATAAAATCAATAAAAGGTAGGCAAGAGTGAGTGTGAAAATTCAGCTGAAAAAAAAAAATCATGTCAATTAATTACATATATTCATACATTCAAAGGATACTTGACCACATCAAAATTAAGAAGTTATAATATGTGTTTTACATAACGAACTCACAAGGTTAAAGTGTCGCCAACATCTCCACAAGGCAGTTATTTCAAGCTTGCTGAGATCAATCTCTTTTAATATTGGCAGCCTCCTTAAAATTCTGATTTTACAAGTGCTGGCTAAGCTCATAAACACTGAGTTAGTATCCAGATTATTATTAAAGGAGCATCATTCAACCACGTATTAATTTCCATTTCTCAATTCTAGCCTTTAAAGGAACATCCCATCCATTTACGGAAACTTCACCAAACTTGAACCAAAATATATAAATCTCTGGAATAGGGCAATTCTCCGTCATAGCAACCTGTAAATAATAATTGTAACATTAATAAAATATGATATGAATTATAATTCAAGTATGATCACACTAGAAAATAATATGTACATACCGAAACAAAGTGGCTATAACTTCTTAGAAATGCAACACCAATGAGTTTGTTTGGGTTAATGATTCCTTCTCGAACATATAATGGCAAATATGTCAAATTACCCATCTGTATCGGGTCTATAGCAACTAATATCACATTATACAAAGTCGCAATTACTGGACCCACTTCTTCCATAGACATCCAATACTGAAGTGAACATGGACTTTCACAATAATTAATATGATTCAACGTAGTCCATGCTTCATCTTTAGTTTTATGCCATACTTTCATCCAAAAATCTAAACGGCTCACTATGAAATCATATAATTCCGTGCGCACCCTTCTCCATTGGTCTTCTGACCCATAAATCTGATGAGCTACTGATCTATACCCACAATTACCGTCCGCAGAAACATTTACATATTCATGAATATAAGGAACAACAAAGTGTGGAATGTCTTGTGGAATATATTCTTCCTTGGTGGAAGCTTTACGCTTATTACCTGATTTAAGTGCAGAAATATTTTTATCAACATGCTCGAAGTATGATGGATCTCTTTTCGTAGAACTCCTACTTGTCGGCCGACCTTTACTTTTCCGATCACTAAAAGGCTCTTCCAATGGAAGTGCTTCCGGGTGTATCAACTTCTCCAATTGAGCTATATACATCTTTTTTGCTTCCGGCGATTGTTTCATCATTGTATTAAAATAATACCATAAAATCTCATCATCATCCTGAAACTGTGTGCGATGATCATCAGAAAAGTAAGTAGTACCTTCCATATGAAGTGTTCTCCAAAAAACATGAACATTATGTAACTCGAGACCCTTTTCTTCCTGATCTAGTAGCCTCATCTCGTGTGCACATGGGAGACCATGTGATGTTCGCAAGTAGCAACCACAAGTTGAAGGGTTGGTATTTACTCCATGTCGACTATATTCTTTCATAATCTTTTTAATGGCCATATGAGAAATTTTACCCGTCAATTGAGTCAAAAGATGCAACACGGTGATATGAAGATCCTTATTTGCTGACCTGACAAAGCTAGCTTTAATTTCATTCTCTTGAAGTTCTAAAAATGAATGCACCCTCGACCAAATTGTGTCCAAACTCCCTGTCGATGTCTTCAAAAATCTCTTTAGTGAATTATGAGCGCTCTCAACCCTATTATTATATGGAAGAAAATAATTAAAATATTATAAAAAGTAAAATTTATAATAATAATAATAATGTCAAATTAATACCTGTTTGTGGTACGATTTCCAAAATGCAACACCTTGTTCGTGTAAGCATGCACAAATTTTTTTGCGTGAATCAGCCACGTTTGTTGAACATACATTAATAGCCTTGGATGACTAGCATAAGTCTTTTGAAAATGTTTTACCTTTTCTTCATAATCGACTTCTGTTTGAGCATAAACAATTCTATTCCAATTACCAACAAATCCAAGTGCAAATAATTGACTCTTAGTGTCATTCTTCGCCCTTGCTTCCACATTTTTCGCAATATGTCGTGTGCACAACATATGATAACTGCTAGGAAAGACACCTTCGATTGCATGCATTAGAGCATATTCTCTATCAGTAATAATGACTCCTGGAAGATGATTTGGATCAAAGAGCTGTTTCGTGCACTGAAGGGCCCATTCAAAGCTATCTTTTTTCTCATCTTGTAGGAATCTCAATCCAACAACAAAATTTTTCCCTGTCGGAACACATCCAACTATTTCTAGCAGTGGCATTTTGTATTTATTTGTCTTGTATGTGCAATCCATTATCAACACATAATAAAACTGATGCAAAAGTTGCACGGCTTTTTTATTTGCAAAAAATAAATCACTAACCATGTTAGTGATTGGTGAAACTCGATATGAATAGAAGTAAGATTCTTTCCTCAAATAATTCAAAATCTGTTGAGCAACTGATCGACCTTCCATTTCTTCTTTCCTTATCTTTTGCCTGTAGTTGTACACTTGTTTCATCGTTGTCAGATTATCCTTATTTTCATATTTTAAAGAAATCAAAATTTGAGAAGGCGCCACATGAGCTCGAGTCATTTCTTTTGTTTTGATTTTCTCCTCTTCAGACAATCTACTCATAATTTAACGTCCCACATTATAAGTAGGAAAATGGTGATTGTGATTTCCGTTACCCACATCATAACCGATGATTCTTCTCTTCCGCTCATAGTATAATGAGCAGAAACAACAAGTTCAGTAATATCTCGAAAAGCTGAAATATACAAATGTTAGCAAAGTATATTAATAACATACGGAACAAAATGTTGACAATCACAAAAAATATAGCCTAGCCGCAGCCGGATTTTTAACTGCAACAAAAATCTGGACAAATATTTACTCATGCAAATACGTTTCGGGCCATCAACTGTCCAGTTCCGACTTGTAGAATGCATATAAATGTAGGCCGGTAGGCCCTTAAAATCTACATGCTAAATTCTTCCATTGACAATATTATACGAAATTTCGTTTAAATCCTCTAAATCAACTTTATTATCTCAGTTACATGGTATAAAACAATCCAAAAGTAAAACAAAAGGACAAATAGAGTAGAATACCTTTGTAGCATAATTTTCCAAAAATAAATAAAAATTAGTTCTAAACCACATAATCATCCCCAGGAAAGATTTTCGTATTTGCATGAGTAAAGATTTGTCCAGATTTTTGAGAGCTTAACATGTATAATAATAAGTATATTAATTAATAGCATGTTAAAGAAAAAAAAAATGATGCATATAACCGCAACCTGCACTTCAAATGGTGTCTTCAAAAAATACCTGCTATCTCAGGAACAAGTTTAAGGACATGGCGTTAATTACAACGATTTGATGGCAATGTTATACCATATCATTTTGCTTTTCCAGTGTGGTCATTATTGATGGATATGGTTGTACACTAGATTGATGGATATCGTTGTACAGTAGAGCACTTCAAATCAATGATGTGTAGGTATTAGAATAACTAGCTTATGAATTGATAGGTTTTGATATAAATTATTTATTCAGTGTTGTAGACTGTCGTATATAGACTCCTAAAGAGTACTGTATTCTAAAGACTACTGCATGCAGCAAAAAGTAGTTAATGAAATGAACCTGTATGCAAAAATAATGGGGGTTATAAATGTAATCTCACACAACTGCATAAAGCAAAGTGTAACTGCATTTAGCAATCATGATAAAATACAACAACTTCTTCACTCGATCACTCCTAAAATATAACAGTAAAGCTTTAATTTGTAAATCAATTATAAATTTGTAATGTACGATCGATCAATATAACAGTAAATCAATTATAAATTTGATCATCTAAAATCAAAATATGTTTACTATTCTGAAACGGAAAATTACAAATTATTTAGGATTAAGAAGCAAATATTATCCTGGATTTTAGGTATGGGATACGGGAGTATCAAACATAAAGACGTGTTTCGTGACGGCATTACGTAAAAATTGAAATCTCAACTTTAACATATATTATAAAGATTTTTATAATAATTTTATACATAAAAATCGAACCCTCCTCTTAACAAAGGGATTTACAAGGACTTCACCCTTTTTCTATCAGCCTAGTTATAGGGGGAATTAGGAATCTTGACAAATTTTATTAACACAATTTAGCACAGGTCAGTGTACAATAGATACAATACAGATTAACAGAAAACCAATTTTCTGTCAAATAACAATTTATTTGATCAAGCACTTTTCAACAACACTCTAGGAAAATAACACCATTATTGGTCTTGCTTAAAAAGAATTAGATATAGATACTCCAAAGATACTTTTTAAAAAAAGAATAGCTAAAAAGGATTACTACCAGAAGAAACAACATATATGTCATAGAATTAGGTAGTAAAATGCAGAACATCAAAAGTGAGCCGAGTTCAAGGTCATGGTATAATATTAACCAAGCAAGGTATGTTTAAAATTAAATATATATACATGTTACACCCATAATGAGAATCTGAACAACATATAATAGAAATAACGTGAATAGATAGGATGAGTTGAACAAGAAAGTTTCATAGCAAACAGTAACCAAGATAAGCAAGGGTCAGGCAAGTGACCATGACCGTTACAGAATTCCAAACAATGTTTGATAAATTTGATAAACTAGAACACATAGGACAAACACTTATATCTTTAATGGTCTACAAAGATACAATTGCACACAATACCATGAGTAAACTGTTTTTTAGTTTTAATAAACAACCGACTGCCGCACAAATCGGCCTTGAAGCAATTCACGTGATCTTCTTCCCTTGCATAAGAAAATTCTCTACCATCTGAAAATCCCAGCGGAGGACAAGTATTAATGTTGATAGGACGTTGATACGAATCAGCAGTGATCTTGAACAAGGATAGCTGAGCATAATTGTTATGAGCAGATGCGTGTGTCATCATATTACTACCGTAGTTGACTACACAAAGAGTATCTTCATCCCAAGCAAATATGAAGCGTGACCAATGGGGTAAGTCTGTAACAAAATCAAGGGGCACATGAAAAGCATCTTCCAAGAATTTTTGATCAGGAGCGAGATCTGGTCTTAGGAATAAATCCTCATGTGGGTTCCAAGAAGAAGAAGCGCAAACATCAGAATATCCCTCGCATGTACGTTCAAAGAGGCCAAAGATTGTATTTCCAACAACTAGAGTTTGTGAATGAAAAGTGGGGCGGGAAAAAACACAACTGGAAGTAACATCAACATGAAGCACGCCATAAGGGTCAAAAACAGTCCTCCACATTTCAGCTTTCAAATCAAAAGACATGACAACATTGAGAGAAGTGGTAAAATAAACCATACTTGCGATAACTAGATGAGATTTAAGATATACAGGAAGATGACAAATGGATAAAGGTGAATTCCCCAAGGATCTCCAAGTCTTATCAATAGGTGAATATACTTCAAACTCATAGTTACTAGTTTTAAAATATGGAGGTAACTTAGGACAAGAATACACGGCAATAACATATAAGTTATTTTGATAAGCAAAAGCTAGAGACCCAATATTCTTATCAGCAGTCATGGGGTGGATAAGTTTGACAAGTGTAGCCCCTCTCTCCCTTTCTGAAGGTTTTAGGCTAATGAGTAAATCCTTGTCAAGAGTAAAAACATCCTCTTTTTTTGCTCCAACGATATAGAAATAAGGGCTTATATAAACAAAACTACAAAGACAATCAGGTAAAACACCATCTTTAAATATAATCAGAGGAGATATATCATGTTTCCAACTTATTGATTGAAGAAGAAATTCTTCATCAAACAGCTTATATATTATATAGCGACCATCATCTCTACGCACAAACATTATAAGAATACGGTTATCATCTGACCTCCTTGATTCCGTATCCAAAGCCGCCGAATTCATCATCCTCTTCTTGAATTGCGATTGTCCTGAATTGCGATTGTCCTCCGAAGCTGATAGATACATTTTAATAGTAAGAAAGAGGAGTTCTAGGGTTCGTATCTATTTTAGTTCTTCAAGTAGTTGTTATATTGTATTTTCATTGTAAATAAGTTAAAAACTAGTAAGATTCACATTTAAAAAGGTCCAAATAACCCCTCGTAATTTGAATTTAGGGCTTTTTGCTAATATGTCCTATTTTAACAATTAATTTATAAATATGTCCCATTTATATTTGTATTTATAAAAATATCCTATAATCAATTTTTTCACATGTTCAAATTAACTATAGTTAAGTTCACTACTTCACATTTTTAGTTGACATATATAACCTCTCTAACATAATTAATTTTATTATTATTAATTGCTCAATATATTTAGACTTCATTTTAAAAAAAATGGTACAGCAATCAACATTAGCTCAACTTTTTGCGGATGTACGAATGTTTGGATTTATAAAATCGGATATGAGCTTCGGCTGGATAGAAGGACATAACTTTCCTATGAGGTTCGAATTACGGGGAACCTCAAAGTGCTGGGTTTATGGAAATACGGAGCAGAAGTAGGTTTGAATGGGAATCATGATCCTAAACGTTGGTGGAAAGGAATAATGTGCAGGAATACTTCAAAATAGAATAAACATGGATTGGTATGTCTTATCTCTTGGATTAAATATGAGAACCTCCAGTAGAGATACAAGATTTATGCCTACATAAGGCAGTTGGAATAAATACAACGGAGGACTTAGTAACAGCTAAAACTTATGGAGGACTCAGTTGCAGCTCCCTTAACAATTGTAGCTGATGCAACTGGACATCCTGGAATGAATCCACATCTCAGGAGTTTATCTCGGACTAATAAATCGGCATCATCTCTCAATTCTGCTGATAATTCTAAGGCCCTCTCTTCTCGTTTGAGGAGGTGGCCTCTCAGGGGTGTCTTTGTTGGAATCTCTATAAGGGACAACAGCTTCTCAAAAGGTTTAGGATTCAAGTTGGAGAAAGTTTTACATGATATATCGAAAGGAAATCCAATGGCTTGGGGGGTACATCAGATTTTCGTGGAAGAGCTGGTTGATTGTCAAAGAGGTTCTCATCATAGGCTTATAGAGAGGGAGCTTCTACTAAGTAGGTTCGACGACCGAACCTGATCTAAAGCGGAACCACAAGAAAAAAGATAAGTTCTACTCTCATGTTTTTATATATTCATTATCATGCCTGTTTTATGTACATGGATGGAAATTTTTCATAGCTTTAAGCTAGAAACATCATTCGAACCTCATCTTTTCAAATGATTCATTATCTTCTGCACTACATGAACTCATGATTATTAAAATGCGCATTTCATATTATTTCAAGGAAACAAGTTTGCATGGATTTATAAAGAAAAGGTCATCATTTCATATACATTTACTTTCACCATGCATGGATTTCAAAAATATTTTTAAACTTGCTAGCTGAAGCTGTTAAGTAGGTTCCTAGGTATGCTATATGCCCCATAATGTAACCACTTGGAAAGATATAGCAGCAATCGAAGAGGTCTCCATAGCTTTCCTTTGGTCCCTCTTGTGATACGTATATGGAATCACTTATAACTTACAACGCTCGGAGGATCCCAAGGTTTATGGGAAAGGTCTGGAAAGTCCCACGATGCTGGGCATCATAGGGGAAGCCCTCAAAATACTTAACAACATTTTTGGAGGTCCATTGTGACAAGCTCGTGGAAATTTCTGAAAATTGTGGCATTATGTCTTGAAGAGTGTGTTCGCCAAGGTTCTGCTTGATTGTAAAGGCAGCAACAGATATATATACAAAATCATTTGCACTTGCATACTTGCATGAATGTTTTCTATGTGTATGAGCTGTATGCATTATATAGGTGAGTTTGAACTTTTCCTGAATGAGGAGATTGTGAAGAATTGGTGAATGGCTTCCCACTGCGTGATGGGGCCTGATTAGTGATCATCAATGTACATACCAATATAATCAGATAGGAGTACATAGTAAATTCGGTAGGGGTATAATAAATTGACATGCATTAGGTTTTCCATGTTTATCTTTTTCATATCAATTTTTTTTTAAATTTAATTCCAATACAATCTTTTTTAATGCTATACTTTTTAGATTATAATTTTCTTTTTAATATGATATAATCTTGATCGTCTATTTTTAAAAATATTAAATTCGACGATTAAGATTATTTTGGTATTAGAATGACCAAACCAATCTTTTTTAATGCTATCCTTTTTAGATTATAATTTTCTTTTTAATATGATATAATCTTGATCGTCTATTTTTAAAAATATTAGATTTGACGGTTGAGATTATTTTGGTAGTACAGCGACCACCAAAAATTTGGATAAGATCTCCCTTATGCTTATTATATATAAGGTATTAATATTATATATTTAAGTTTTTTAAAATTTTATATGTCAGAAAATGTTGCAGGACATATATTTATTCAATAGTACTTCAAATAATATATTTTGTAAAATTTTATATGCAAAATATGTTATAAGACATATAAGTCTTCGGTTAGTACTCCATATAAGGTCCTCCGTGTAATTCAACTCTAAAAACAATTCATAATATATGAATTTTTAATGATTATTGTGATTTTTTTTCGTGAATTCTCTCTACGATCTTATAAGTTGTTGTACAATCACTTTCACCCTTTCAAACCATTAATAACCTTCATGCTCTACAACTTTCTCTCCATTACATGTGAGAGTCTTGAGTTCTCTCCTCACTCTAGTTCAGATTCAGAGTTTGTGTGAGTGTTTTTGTGATTTAATGGCAAGGTATCGAGATATTGGTGAACAGATGACGAGCTTAGATATTGACGAAGAGGAGAATACTGGGTTTATGTTCGAAGGGGATGTAGAGGAGGAGGTCAACAGATACGTGTTATGCCTGGTGGGGAGATTCTTGACGGAAAAGAATATAAACATCAGAGCTATGAAGTTGAAGATTGCAGATGTTTGGAAGCCGGCGTTGGGCATAAATATAAAGGAAATCGAGCAGGGGATCTTTCTATTCCAGTTTTATCATAAGGAGGATATGCAGTGGGTTGTCGATGGTGGGCCATGGATGTTTGACAATGTAATGATGGCGATTGAGAAGATACCGATAGGTGAGGACCCTGTAAAGGTTCCACTATGGCATTTGAACATTTGGATACAAATCCATGATCTTCTTATGGGTTTTATGTCGGAGAATGTTGGTAAACAGCTTGGCAATTTCTTTGGCGAGTTTTTCCAATATGATGTGAAGAACAATACGTCTATTTGGAGAGAAAGTATGAGACTCAGAGTAAGGCTAGATGTAAGGAAACCTTTGAAACGCAAAAAGAAGATTGTAAAAAAGGATGGAAAGGAGATTGTTGTGAACTGCAAGTACGAGCGATTGGGGGAGTTCTGTTTCACTTGCGGAATGGTAACTCATATAGATAGGTTTTGTAGGAGGTTTCTTGGGAAGGGTGGAGATGATCAAGAGAAGGAATGGGGAGTATGGCTGAGAGCACCACATCGTAGGGTGGCTGGACAAAGTCAAAGCAAATGGCTTCGTGAGGAAGATGCTGCCTCATGGGAAATGAGGAGTGGCAGAGGAAACAACCACCGTGACGTAAGGGGGAGAAATTTGTCAACAAAAGATGAGACGATAATCGAATCGAGCAATTGTAGGGATCTGGATGGAAATGATATGCACGGAGATATTATCCTAACAAACTCGAGGGAAAGTGCTAAGTTAATGGGGTTTAGTACAACATCCAATTTGCTATACGGACTAAACAAGGATGAGTCTAATGGGCTTACAATTGATGATCGAAAGAGAAGGAGAAGTGGGTCAGAATCCAAAGGTACAATGGATGTTGACAATGGGATGGGAATTGCTGGACCTCAGACTGTACAGGTAAGAAACGATGTTGTAATTTCTGGAGGGGATTTTGCAACATCTTCAAATTCTTTATCGGTTAAGCTTGCTTTGCAAGCTAGCCGTCAGCAATGAGTCTAATAGGATGGAACTGTCGAGGTCTGGGCAACTGTAAGAACCCAAATTTTCGGTAGAATTAAAACTTTTATTATTAAGAATAGGTATATACGTGAATAGTGTTGTCATACGTGAATAGTAATTTGGTGGATGAATAATAATTTTGAGGATTAGGAAAAGTTTTCATGTCACCTATGTACGAGACGTAGAATGGATATTCCGAAGTCGTACTAGTGACCCATGGAGTAAATAAGTGTATGTAAAGACGATCGGAATTCAGAGAATCCAAACTTTATTTTATTCCAATTTTGACAGAGGAGTCAGGGATATAATAATTGGATTATTAATTGAGGATATTGGATATGAGAAGTCCAAGGAGGGATATATATTATGAGAGGAAAATGGGATTGAGGATGAAACCCTAGAGGTGAGGAATAGAGAATACTTGAGAAAATCGGGAGGACGTTTCCAGAGATAAAGAGAGAATAAACAAGGAATGTTGGATTTAATATTGGATTATAGATTGAACACATGACAAGATTAAATACCATGCAAGATTATTAAGTGCAACAAATCAATAGAAGTAGTGTGAAACCAAACAAGATGCAAGTGGATTAAGAATAGTACAAGGTGAGGTGTTCTTGTTAAAACCATGCAAATAAAACACCTAAACTCTCCCATTACTTGACACTTGTGTGGAAGGAGAATATGAAGAGTAGCACAGCTGATATACATTACTTACAAGCCTAATAATTCATTTCTAACACCAAAAATATCAACCAAGCAAGCCAAACACTTTTCTCTCTTTCCTTCCCCATTTTCCAGCAGATCAGATTTTTCAGAGCAGGGATCTTTCCGATTTTTTTTCACCCAGTTCTACTCATTTAAAAATTATGAAAAAATTCACGAAGCTTCTGCACATCAAGATGAAGTTGTGGATTTAATTTCATAATTTTTGAAGATCGTTTGAGTGGTCAAATAAATTCGAGAAAATCGCTCTGTTTTTCCCCTTGAAGAACCCACTTCGAATTTTTGAAGTTTTGAGATTTCAAAATCCAACTTCCAACCATCATTTGATCTTGAAACTTTTATGGTAAGTCCTATATTTCATATAAATGATCTCCTAAGAGTTTTAGCTTCAAACTCCTTTGTTTCCATTTTCAAATAAATCCTCAAAGTGGAGGGTGAATAGTAACCTTCATAAACTAATCTTGATTTCTTTGATTTCTTTGGTTGATTTAGCAAGCTTAAGACTACCCAAGGTTATTATAAGGTGTACAGAGCTTTGTTAGTGTTGTGAGAGTACCAAGAAAGGTATAAACCTCAACTTTACCTTTTATATATATGAGTTTTGGTGAAGTTTTGATGCTAGTGTAAAGATTAGTTCATGTTAAGAATTTATATGATTGTTTAGCTTTGTCTTGAGGTGTATATGTTGAGTGGTGGTCATTGGACCTTACCACTGCCCTTAGAGGCCTAGTATGAGTGTTGGTGTGTAATATTAGAGTTTGGGTTGCCTTGTATGGCTTGATTGAGGAGTTACAAAAATGGTAATGTTCGATTTAGAGCCGTTATAATGCCCAAATTTCTTGAACAATGTTGACAGTAGCTACCCGAGTCCTTAAACATGTTTAAATTGCAACCACTGACCATATTGGGTAGGTTTTGGATTCTAGTTTATGTGGCCGCAAGAATCGTGTCAAAAGAGTTTACGGTTTGTGAGTAATGACCGTTTTAGTGAAAGCGATTCGAGAAACCATGTCGCAGAAATGTATCAACTTTGAGGTTAAGTTTGAGACCCTTAAAAAATTGAATTAGAGTATGATATTTTGAGGATAAATACTAAGGTCAGTTAGAAAGGTTTGTACGAAGGTTTCGAGTTAAAAAGATTATTTTTCGATTTTATAAAAAGGGCGTAAGCCGAGATTGCGCAAGTGGAAAACCCCTTAGAAAGACCATAAGACTCACTGCATAGCCACTGCCCTGTTTTGAAAATTCCGAAAAATGAGCCTTCTGACCAGAGCCAAGTTTTGAGTTAGTTACCTTCTAGACATTCCCTAGATCGTGTACGCGAAAACGGTGCGTCATTTGGGTTAACGGTTATCAAGTTATGAACATTTTAGTGAAAGAGGTGCAAATAGTAAAACCCGTAGTTGACTGAACTTCAAAAATACAATTCCCCTGCCTAGACCCGTAGATTTGAATCGAAACTTTTATGATAAATATTACAAATACCAAAGGTGATTTTAGAGGTGGTTTCGTATTTAAATACATTCCCGGTGATTTATTAAAAGTGTTGGAGTGCGAGTCACGGAATAGTGAATCTCAGGAAAGTCAACTCTAGAGGTGCTACTTGACCATCCGCTTTGGCTGAGTTAAAAGAGGAATTTCGAGTCGACTAAAACATGAAACTTGTTAAAAATTATCAAGGCAACATATTGGTGTAAAGAACGAGGTTAAAAATGGTTAAGTATAACATGGACTTAGACGAGTCTAGAGGGACCCCTTAGTGCTTTGTTTTGATTGACTTAAGTGTCTAAGTGTTGGACTATTATTGGATTGTATAGGGGATTAATAGCATGTTTTCTTGACTTTATTTAGATTGTCGGACCCCGCTACCAGCCGTTACTGCATCAGGAGTACCAGGCAAGTATACTAACTCTTACTCTATCATTCAGAGTAGAGATGTTTTGTGTTATAAAATGTTCGTAATGGTAGTTATATGTGAATTATTATATTGAGGAGATAAGGGAAGTATGGTTAGGAGTAACTTACGTTTCCCTTTAGATGATGTAACATGAGGAGTAAATAGTGAATACGAAGTAGTGAGGAGTTGGATTTTCTTCAAAAACCCGGACAAAGATTTTAAAGAATTTCGCAATAATGAACCTAAAGGAAACATCACCAATAATCTAGCGTTTATTAATCAAGTAGATACTTGGGTAGCATTTACTGATTAAATGAACCTTATTCGTCTAATTAGATTTATTTAATTAGAAGAATATTATTTTCAAAAAAATGTTTTCTTAAAACAACTTTGTCCGGAGAAATATCAATGTTGATTTACAAATTATTCTATCGAGGTGATTACTTTTAGAGATGTTTTCTTCTTGCAATATATATATATATATATATATATATATATATATATATATATATATATATATATTATTTTTGAGCTGTTACTTGAATAATATTATTATGCTAGATGTTCTATTTTAGTTCATGAGATGGTCCGTATTGTGGGACATTTATCGAGTTACTTCATTCGTACTCGAAGAGGAGATAATAAAGGCGTATTAATAATATCTTCATACTATATATTTACTGTTATTTAAGGGTGGAGTTATGTATATATTTATATATACTGACATGGGTCCTTCATTCTGGATTCATAGTCAGAACAATCTTTCATAAATATTTTCCTCCACTCATTCGGAAGGAGAACCAAATTATTGGAGGTGTATATCGTTCATTGTTTCTGAACGATATTGGAGTATTAATTCGTTTCAAAATAAATAAAGGTGCACGTGTTATTTCACCGTGACGCCTAAGCTATTTGTTGTTAAAGGTGATCGAAGATTCCGACACCTAATATCCTGGACTGAAAGTGCGTAAGAGACCGGGACAGGGCCGGCTCAGCACATAAATCGATGAAAGTGCGTACGAGACCGGGACAGGGCCGGCTCGGCACATAAATTGATGAAAGTGACCGGAGTAACGCACCGGCCCAACTAAGGGTGAGGGTCCGAGTCTGTCGACTCATCCTTATGAGGAATATTATTGGATGGTTCGAGACGTCGACTGTCCTTTCTATCGATAGAAAAATTGAGATGTGACAATGGATTGATCATCCATTACTTGATGCAGCGTTCGAGGAAAAGTCCAATCATTGATTCTCTAGCTATTAACCGATGCCTTTGTGGTTCGGATTAACTAGGGTATCGATCTGAGAAATTATTATATTATATTATTATATTGAGGAGTTTGAGCAATTATCATGTTACCGTTGAGTAATATGGAGAAGTTATTGAGATGTATTTATTCCATCATTTGGGTATTAAAATTCCGAGATAAATCTCTTTTCAAAATAAATATATATTCGTACGAGGGGAAAAGTTTTGTAGAGCGGTTTAGTAATATTTTGTGTGAATTGTTGGGAATAGGGGATAGTTATAACCTTGCTGGGCATTCTTTGGCTCATTCTTGTTATTTTATATATTGTTAAGCAGCGGCATCCAGGGCTAACTCAAGTATGGCCAATCGAGGCAAGGGGAAAGCGACGAACTACTGATTCAGCGCGGTGGCCTTGTAGTATCTAAGTAAGGTGGAAGCTGAAGAGTAGTGGCTTAGTATTTTGTTATCTAGTATTTTGGAATTGTAATAACATTCAGAAATTCTAGTAGATGAACTCGTGTTGTATTAACCTTTGATTTATGGAATGCTTGTTCTAAGACTATAACCCGTGGAGTAATTGTGGAGTCTATTAAGAATATTGTTGTAGATTATATTATGAGCAGGTGATTGTATATTCCGCAAGAGGTGTGACAACCTGGATTCCGGTAGGGAATTTGGGGGTGTTACAGTAATGGTATCAGAGCGATAGGTTATAAACCTTAGAACAAGAGTTTTAGAAACCGAGAGACCGAGATGGAAGTTCGGTAGTAGAACCTTAAGGGGTAGTTAGGGTAGAGGCATGATGGCCCAGACCAGTAGTAGAATCAGTTGGGACGAGAAAAATGTGTATCCATGATTATTGAAGGAGTTAAAAGTTATATGGATCCGTAGATATATATATGTGTAGTTGCAAATGCATTTATATATATTTATGTGCATGTGTATATACTGTTTGCTTCGTAAATAAGTGTTTCATGAGAATGTATAACTGGAAGTAGAAAGCATAGTACGGGTAAGGCGAATATATTGACTAGTAGAGTACGAGACAATTAACCTTAGTTGTTACCTGCGTTGATTCCGAGGACGGAATCCTTTTAAGGAGGGAAGATTGTAAGAACCCAAATTTTCGGTAGAATTAAAACTTTTATTATTAAGAATAGGTATATACGTGAATAGTGTTGTCATACGTGAATAGTAATTTGGTGGATGAATAATAATTTTGAGGATTAGGAAAAGTTTTCATGTCACCTATGTACGAGACGTAGAATGGATATTCCGAAGTCGTACTAGTGACCCATGGAGTAAATAAGTGTATGTAAAGACGATCGGAATTCAGAGAATCCAAACTTTATTTTATTCCAATTTTGACAGAGGAGTCAGGGATATAATAATTGGATTATTAATTGAGGATATTGGATATGAGAAGTCCAAGGAGGGATATATATTATGAGAGGAAAATGGGATTGAGGATGAAACCCTAGAGGTGAGGAATAGAGAATACTTGAGAAAATCGGGAGGACGTTTCCAGAGATAAAGAGAGAATAAACAAGGAATGTTGGATTTAATATTGGATTATAGATTGAACACATGACAAGATTAAATACCATGCAAGATTATTAAGTGCAACAAATCAATAGAAGTAGTGTGAAACCAAACAAGATGCAAGTGGATTAAGAATAGTACAAGGTGAGGTGTTCTTGTTAAAACCATGCAAATAAAACACCTAAACTCTCCCATTACTTGACACTTGTGTGGAAGGAGAATATGAAGAGTAGCACAGCTGATATACATTACTTACAAGCCTAATAATTCATTTCTAACACCAAAAATATCAACCAAGCAAGCCAAACACTTTTCTCTCTTTCCTTCCCCATTTTCCAGCAGATCAGATTTTTCAGAGCAGGGATCTTTCCGATTTTTTTTCACCCAGTTCTACTCATTTAAAAATTATGAAAAAATTCACGAAGCTTCTGCACATCAAGATGAAGTTGTGGATTTAATTTCATAATTTTTGAAGATCGTTTGAGTGGTCAAATAAATTCGAGAAAATCGCTCTGTTTTTCCCCTTGAAGAACCCACTTCGAATTTTTGAAGTTTTGAGATTTCAAAATCCAACTTCCAACCATCATTTGATCTTGAAACTTTTATGGTAAGTCCTATATTTCATATAAATGATCTCCTAAGAGTTTTAGCTTCAAACTCCTTTGTTTCCATTTTCAAATAAATCCTCAAAGTGGAGGGTGAATAGTAACCTTCATAAACTAATCTTGATTTCTTTGATTTCTTTGGTTGATTTAGCAAGCTTAAGACTACCCAAGGTTATTATAAGGTGTACAGAGCTTTGTTAGTGTTGTGAGAGTACCAAGAAAGGTATAAACCTCAACTTTACCTTTTATATATATGAGTTTTGGTGAAGTTTTGATGCTAGTGTAAAGATTAGTTCATGTTAAGAATTTATATGATTGTTTAGCTTTGTCTTGAGGTGTATATGTTGAGTGGTGGTCATTGGACCTTACCACTGCCCTTAGAGGCCTAGTATGAGTGTTGGTGTGTAATATTAGAGTTTGGGTTGCCTTGTATGGCTTGATTGAGGAGTTACAAAAATGGTAATGTTCGATTTAGAGCCGTTATAATGCCCAAATTTCTTGAACAATGTTGACAGTAGCTACCCGAGTCCTTAAACATGTTTAAATTGCAACCACTGACCATATTGGGTAGGTTTTGGATTCTAGTTTATGTGGCCGCAAGAATCGTGTCAAAAGAGTTTACGGTTTGTGAGTAATGACCGTTTTAGTGAAAGCGATTCGAGAAACCATGTCGCAGAAATGTATCAACTTTGAGGTTAAGTTTGAGACCCTTAAAAAATTGAATTAGAGTATGATATTTTGAGGATAAATACTAAGGTCAGTTAGAAAGGTTTGTACGAAGGTTTCGAGTTAAAAAGATTATTTTTCGATTTTATAAAAAGGGCGTAAGCCGAGATTGCGCAAGTGGAAAACCCCTTAGAAAGACCATAAGACTCACTGCATAGCCACTGCCCTGTTTTGAAAATTCCGAAAAATGAGCCTTCTGACCAGAGCCAAGTTTTGAGTTAGTTACCTTCTAGACATTCCCTAGATCGTGTACGCGAAAACGGTGCGTCATTTGGGTTAACGGTTATCAAGTTATGAACATTTTAGTGAAAGAGGTGCAAATAGTAAAACCCGTAGTTGACTGAACTTCAAAAATACAATTCCCCTGCCTAGACCCGTAGATTTGAATCGAAACTTTTATGATAAATATTACAAATACCAAAGGTGATTTTAGAGGTGGTTTCGTATTTAAATACATTCCCGGTGATTTATTAAAAGTGTTGGAGTGCGAGTCACGGAATAGTGAATCTCAGGAAAGTCAACTCTAGAGGTGCTACTTGACCATCCGCTTTGGCTGAGTTAAAAGAGGAATTTCGAGTCGACTAAAACATGAAACTTGTTAAAAATTATCAAGGCAACATATTGGTGTAAAGAACGAGGTTAAAAATGGTTAAGTATAACATGGACTTAGACGAGTCTAGAGGGACCCCTTAGTGCTTTGTTTTGATTGACTTAAGTGTCTAAGTGTTGGACTATTATTGGATTGTATAGGGGATTAATAGCATGTTTTCTTGACTTTATTTAGATTGTCGGACCCCGCTACCAGCCGTTACTGCATCAGGAGTACCAGGCAAGTATACTAACTCTTACTCTATCATTCAGAGTAGAGATGTTTTGTGTTATAAAATGTTCGTAATGGTAGTTATATGTGAATTATTATATTGAGGAGATAAGGGAAGTATGGTTAGGAGTAACTTACGTTTCCCTTTAGATGATGTAACATGAGGAGTAAATAGTGAATACGAAGTAGTGAGGAGTTGGATTTTCTTCAAAAACCCGGACAAAGATTTTAAAGAATTTCGCAATAATGAACCTAAAGGAAACATCACCAATAATCTAGCGTTTATTAATCAAGTAGATACTTGGGTAGCATTTACTGATTAAATGAACCTTATTCGTCTAATTAGATTTATTTAATTAGAAGAATATTATTTTCAAAAAAATGTTTTCTTAAAACAACTTTGTCCGGAGAAATATCAATGTTGATTTACAAATTATTCTATCGAGGTGATTACTTTTAGAGATGTTTTCTTCTTGCAATATATATATATATATATATATATATATATATATATATATATATATATTATTTTTGAGCTGTTACTTGAATAATATTATTATGCTAGATGTTCTATTTTAGTTCATGAGATGGTCCGTATTGTGGGACATTTATCGAGTTACTTCATTCGTACTCGAAGAGGAGATAATAAAGGCGTATTAATAATATCTTCATACTATATATTTACTGTTATTTAAGGGTGGAGTTATGTATATATTTATATATACTGACATGGGTCCTTCATTCTGGATTCATAGTCAGAACAATCTTTCATAAATATTTTCCTCCACTCATTCGGAAGGAGAACCAAATTATTGGAGGTGTATATCGTTCATTGTTTCTGAACGATATTGGAGTATTAATTCGTTTCAAAATAAATAAAGGTGCACGTGTTATTTCACCGTGACGCCTAAGCTATTTGTTGTTAAAGGTGATCGAAGATTCCGACACCTAATATCCTGGACTGAAAGTGCGTAAGAGACCGGGACAGGGCCGGCTCAGCACATAAATCGATGAAAGTGCGTACGAGACCGGGACAGGGCCGGCTCGGCACATAAATTGATGAAAGTGACCGGAGTAACGCACCGGCCCAACTAAGGGTGAGGGTCCGAGTCTGTCGACTCATCCTTATGAGGAATATTATTGGATGGTTCGAGACGTCGACTGTCCTTTCTATCGATAGAAAAATTGAGATGTGACAATGGATTGATCATCCATTACTTGATGCAGCGTTCGAGGAAAAGTCCAATCATTGATTCTCTAGCTATTAACCGATGCCTTTGTGGTTCGGATTAACTAGGGTATCGATCTGAGAAATTATTATATTATATTATTATATTGAGGAGTTTGAGCAATTATCATGTTACCGTTGAGTAATATGGAGAAGTTATTGAGATGTATTTATTCCATCATTTGGGTATTAAAATTCCGAGATAAATCTCTTTTCAAAATAAATATATATTCGTACGAGGGGAAAAGTTTTGTAGAGCGGTTTAGTAATATTTTGTGTGAATTGTTGGGAATAGGGGATAGTTATAACCTTGCTGGGCATTCTTTGGCTCATTCTTGTTATTTTATATATTGTTAAGCAGCGGCATCCAGGGCTAACTCAAGTATGGCCAATCGAGGCAAGGGGAAAGCGACGAACTACTGATTCAGCGCGGTGGCCTTGTAGTATCTAAGTAAGGTGGAAGCTGAAGAGTAGTGGCTTAGTATTTTGTTATCTAGTATTTTGGAATTGTAATAACATTCAGAAATTCTAGTAGATGAACTCGTGTTGTATTAACCTTTGATTTATGGAATGCTTGTTCTAAGACTATAACCCGTGGAGTAATTGTGGAGTCTATTAAGAATATTGTTGTAGATTATATTATGAGCAGGTGATTGTATATTCCGCAAGAGGTGTGACAACCTGGATTCCGGTAGGGAATTTGGGGGTGTTACAGTAATGGTATCAGAGCGATAGGTTATAAACCTTAGAACAAGAGTTTTAGAAACCGAGAGACCGAGATGGAAGTTCGGTAGTAGAACCTTAAGGGGTAGTTAGGGTAGAGGCATGATGGCCCAGACCAGTAGTAGAATCAGTTGGGACGAGAAAAATGTGTATCCATGATTATTGAAGGAGTTAAAAGTTATATGGATCCGTAGATATATATATGTGTAGTTGCAAATGCATTTATATATATTTATGTGCATGTGTATATACTGTTTGCTTCGTAAATAAGTGTTTCATGAGAATGTATAACTGGAAGTAGAAAGCATAGTACGGGTAAGGCGAATATATTGACTAGTAGAGTACGAGACAATTAACCTTAGTTGTTACCTGCGTTGATTCCGAGGACGGAATCCTTTTAAGGAGGGAAGATTGTAAGAACCCAAATTTTCGGTAGAATTAAAACTTTTATTATTAAGAATAGGTATATACGTGAATAGTGTTGTCATACGTGAATAGTAATTTGGTGGATGAATAATAATTTTGAGGATTAGGAAAAGTTTTCATGTCACCTATGTACGAGACGTAGAATGGATATTCCGAAGTCGTACTAGTGACCCATGGAGTAAATAAGTGTATGTAAAGACGATCGGAATTCAGAGAATCCAAACTTTATTTTATTCCAATTTTGACAGAGGAGTCAGGGATATAATAATTGGATTATTAATTGAGGATATTGGATATGAGAAGTCCAAGGAGGGATATATATTATGAGAGGAAAATGGGATTGAGGATGAAACCCTAGAGGTGAGGAATAGAGAATACTTGAGAAAATCGGGAGGACGTTTCCAGAGATAAAGAGAGAATAAACAAGGAATGTTGGATTTAATATTGGATTATAGATTGAACACATGACAAGATTAAATACCATGCAAGATTATTAAGTGCAACAAATCAATAGAAGTAGTGTGAAACCAAACAAGATGCAAGTGGATTAAGAATAGTACAAGGTGAGGTGTTCTTGTTAAAACCATGCAAATAAAACACCTAAACTCTCCCATTACTTGACACTTGTGTGGAAGGAGAATATGAAGAGTAGCACAGCTGATATACATTACTTACAAGCCTAATAATTCATTTCTAACACCAAAAATATCAACCAAGCAAGCCAAACACTTTTCTCTCTTTCCTTCCCCATTTTCCAGCAGATCAGATTTTTCAGAGCAGGGATCTTTCCGATTTTTTTTCACCCAGTTCTACTCATTTAAAAATTATGAAAAAATTCACGAAGCTTCTGCACATCAAGATGAAGTTGTGGATTTAATTTCATAATTTTTGAAGATCGTTTGAGTGGTCAAATAAATTCGAGAAAATCGCTCTGTTTTTCCCCTTGAAGAACCCACTTCGAATTTTTGAAGTTTTGAGATTTCAAAATCCAACTTCCAACCATCATTTGATCTTGAAACTTTTATGGTAAGTCCTATATTTCATATAAATGATCTCCTAAGAGTTTTAGCTTCAAACTCCTTTGTTTCCATTTTCAAATAAATCCTCAAAGTGGAGGGTGAATAGTAACCTTCATAAACTAATCTTGATTTCTTTGATTTCTTTGGTTGATTTAGCAAGCTTAAGACTACCCAAGGTTATTATAAGGTGTACAGAGCTTTGTTAGTGTTGTGAGAGTACCAAGAAAGGTATAAACCTCAACTTTACCTTTTATATATATGAGTTTTGGTGAAGTTTTGATGCTAGTGTAAAGATTAGTTCATGTTAAGAATTTATATGATTGTTTAGCTTTGTCTTGAGGTGTATATGTTGAGTGGTGGTCATTGGACCTTACCACTGCCCTTAGAGGCCTAGTATGAGTGTTGGTGTGTAATATTAGAGTTTGGGTTGCCTTGTATGGCTTGATTGAGGAGTTACAAAAATGGTAATGTTCGATTTAGAGCCGTTATAATGCCCAAATTTCTTGAACAATGTTGACAGTAGCTACCCGAGTCCTTAAACATGTTTAAATTGCAACCACTGACCATATTGGGTAGGTTTTGGATTCTAGTTTATGTGGCCGCAAGAATCGTGTCAAAAGAGTTTACGGTTTGTGAGTAATGACCGTTTTAGTGAAAGCGATTCGAGAAACCATGTCGCAGAAATGTATCAACTTTGAGGTTAAGTTTGAGACCCTTAAAAAATTAAATTAGAGTATGATATTTTGAGGATAAATACTAAGGTCAGTTAGAAAGGTTTGTACGAAGGTTTCGAGTTAAAAAGATTATTTTTCGATTTTATAAAAAGGGCGTAAGCCGAGATTGCGCAAGTGGAAAACCCCTTAGAAAGACCATAAGACTCACTGCATAGCCACTGCCCTGTTTTGAAAATTCCGAAAAATGAGCCTTCTGACCAGAGCCAAGTTTTGAGTTAGTTACCTTCTAGACATTCCCTAGATCGTGTACGCGAAAACGGTGCGTCATTTGGGTTAACGGTTATCAAGTTATGAACATTTTAGTGAAAGAGGTGCAAATAGTAAAACCCGTAGTTGACTGAACTTCAAAAATACAATTCCCCTGCCTAGACCCGTAGATTTGAATCGAAACTTTTATGATAAATATTACAAATACCAAAGGTGATTTTAGAGGTGGTTTCGTATTTAAATACATTCCCGGTGATTTATTAAAAGTGTTGGAGTGCGAGTCACGGAATAGTGAATCTCAGGAAAGTCAACTCTAGAGGTGCTACTTGACCATCCGCTTTGGCTGAGTTAAAAGAGGAATTTCGAGTCGACTAAAACATGAAACTTGTTAAAAATTATCAAGGCAACATATTGGTGTAAAGAACGAGGTTAAAAATGGTTAAGTATAACATGGACTTAGACGAGTCTAGAGGGACCCCTTAGTGCTTTGTTTTGATTGACTTAAGTGTCTAAGTGTTGGACTATTATTGGATTGTATAGGGGATTAATAGCATGTTTTCTTGACTTTATTTAGATTGTCGGACCCCGCTACCAGCCGTTACTGCATCAGGAGTACCAGGCAAGTATACTAACTCTTACTCTATCATTCAGAGTAGAGATGTTTTGTGTTATAAAATGTTCGTAATGGTAGTTATATGTGAATTATTATATTGAGGAGATAAGGGAAGTATGGTTAGGAGTAACTTACGTTTCCCTTTAGATGATGTAACATGAGGAGTAAATAGTGAATACGAAGTAGTGAGGAGTTGGATTTTCTTCAAAAACCCGGACAAAGATTTTAAAGAATTTCGCAATAATGAACCTAAAGGAAACATCACCAATAATCTAGCGTTTATTAATCAAGTAGATACTTGGGTAGCATTTACTGATTAAATGAACCTTATTCGTCTAATTAGATTTATTTAATTAGAAGAATATTATTTTCAAAAAAATGTTTTCTTAAAACAACTTTGTCCGGAGAAATATCAATGTTGATTTACAAATTATTCTATCGAGGTGATTACTTTTAGAGATGTTTTCTTCTTGCAATATATATATATATATATATATATATATATATATATATATATATATATATATTATTTTTGAGCTGTTACTTGAATAATATTATTATGCTAGATGTTCTATTTTAGTTCATGAGATGGTCCGTATTGTGGGACATTTATCGAGTTACTTCATTCGTACTCGAAGAGGAGATAATAAAGGCGTATTAATAATATCTTCATACTATATATTTACTGTTATTTAAGGGTGGAGTTATGTATATATTTATATATACTGACATGGGTCCTTCATTCTGGATTCATAGTCAGAACAATCTTTCATAAATATTTTCCTCCACTCATTCGGAAGGAGAACCAAATTATTGGAGGTGTATATCGTTCATTGTTTCTGAACGATATTGGAGTATTAATTCGTTTCAAAATAAATAAAGGTGCACGTGTTATTTCACCGTGACGCCTAAGCTATTTGTTGTTAAAGGTGATCGAAGATTCCGACACCTAATATCCTGGACTGAAAGTGCGTAAGAGACCGGGACAGGGCCGGCTCAGCACATAAATCGATGAAAGTGCGTACGAGACCGGGACAGGGCCGGCTCGGCACATAAATTGATGAAAGTGACCGGAGTAACGCACCGGCCCAACTAAGGGTGAGGGTCCGAGTCTGTCGACTCATCCTTATGAGGAATATTATTGGATGGTTCGAGACGTCGACTGTCCTTTCTATCGATAGAAAAATTGAGATGTGACAATGGATTGATCATCCATTACTTGATGCAGCGTTCGAGGAAAAGTCCAATCATTGATTCTCTAGCTATTAACCGATGCCTTTGTGGTTCGGATTAACTAGGGTATCGATCTGAGAAATTATTATATTATATTATTATATTGAGGAGTTTGAGCAATTATCATGTTACCGTTGAGTAATATGGAGAAGTTATTGAGATGTATTTATTCCATCATTTGGGTATTAAAATTCCGAGATAAATCTCTTTTCAAAATAAATATATATTCGTACGAGGGGAAAAGTTTTGTAGAGCGGTTTAGTAATATTTTGTGTGAATTGTTGGGAATAGGGGATAGTTATAACCTTGCTGGGCATTCTTTGGCTCATTCTTGTTATTTTATATATTGTTAAGCAGCGGCATCCAGGGCTAACTCAAGTATGGCCAATCGAGGCAAGGGGAAAGCGACGAACTACTGATTCAGCGCGGTGGCCTTGTAGTATCTAAGTAAGGTGGAAGCTGAAGAGTAGTGGCTTAGTATTTTGTTATCTAGTATTTTGGAATTGTAATAACATTCAGAAATTCTAGTAGATGAACTCGTGTTGTATTAACCTTTGATTTATGGAATGCTTGTTCTAAGACTATAACCCGTGGAGTAATTGTGGAGTCTATTAAGAATATTGTTGTAGATTATATTATGAGCAGGTGATTGTATATTCCGCAAGAGGTGTGACAACCTGGATTCCGGTAGGGAATTTGGGGGTGTTACAGCAACACTCGTACAGTTTGCGTTCTTCGGGACATGGTAAAGTCTCATAGGCCCAACCTTTTATTTTTATCTGAAACTCTAGTTACTAGTAGTAAAATTACAAAGCTAGCTCCAAAATTAGGTTTTAAAAATTTCTTCATAGTTGATAGACAAGGCAAAGGTGGGGGTTTGGTTATGTTCTGGAACCACAATCTATCTTGTTCAGTAGTTGAGTCCTCTCAGAACCATATTGATTTGCACATTATGGAAAATACTACTGTTGTGTGGCGGTTAACGTGTTTTTATGGCTTCCCTGAAAGGGAGAGACGTCAAAAGTCATGGGATTTTCTGCGTAGGTTAGCTACAAGATCTCAGACACCTTGGTGTATTCTAGGTGATTTCAACGATCTGTTGTATGCGGAGGATAAAAAAGGGAGATTACCTCATCTTCAAAATTTGTTGAATGGTTTTAGAAGTGCGATTGAGGGTGCTTTGGTAGAGGCGGAGTTAAAAGGAGGAGAGTTTACTTGGGAAAAGAGCAAAGGAAAGCAGAATTGGATTAGGGAGCGCTTAGATAGAGCTTTTGCAACAGACTCGTGGTGGCAGAGGTTCCTTCTATGCACGTTAACTGTTTTCCATGCTACGGTGTCTGATCACGAGCCTATAAAGCTTGAGCTGTTGAATATAGCCATCTCTAAAAAATAGTTTCGTTTTAAATTTGAGAATACTTGGTTGAAAGAACCAGAATTTCACAAGGAGGTGTCGAATTACTGGAAAGAACTACCGAAGATTCACCTGCTTCCAAAGTTGATTTCAGTCTCTTCTTTCATGGCTAAGTGGGGCAAACAGTTTTTTCACAAGTTTAGAGAGAAAGTTAAGGTTCAAAAAGCTCTACTTGATAGTTTGGTTAAAAGAGAAGACGAAGAAGGTATCAAAATGTATGTTGAAGAAAAGGAGAAACTCCACGAGCTGTTGTCTCATGAAGAGTATTACTGGAGGCAGCGAGCAAAAATTTTCTAGCTTGAGGACGGAGACACAAACTCGCGATTTTTTCATGCCACTGCCTCTTCGAGAAAAAAGACAAATCACATACCTCAATTGAAGGCTGAGGATGGGAGTGTTTTAACGAAGCATGAGGACATGTGTGTGCTTCTTAAAGATTATTATGATAAAGTTTTTGCAGCGCCTGTAACGGCTAGCAGGCACCAGCATAGCGTCGAGGGAAGGATCATAACGGAAGCTCAAAATGATATGTTAACAGCGGCTCTTTCTTTCGAAGATTTTTCTGAAGCAGTGAAGTCTATGCATCCAGATAAAGCCTCTGGACCGGATGGCCTTAACCCGGCCTTTTATCAGCATTTCTGGACTTTATTGGGTAGAGAAGTGTTCACCTGTTGCAAGCAATGGCTAGAAGATTGCAAGCTCTCAGCTGGTATAAATGATTCGACTCTGGTTTTGATCCTTAAAAAGGAAAATGCAGACGAAGTTAAAGACCTGAGACCAATAGAGCTTTGCAACGTTCTCTACAAGATTGTAGCAAAAGTCCTTGCTAATAGGCTCAAAACAATTCTTCCAGTTACAATATCTGAGGAACAATCTGCGTTTGTGCCAAATCGCAATATAACTGATAATGTACTGGTGGCTTTCGAATTGATGCACTATATGAAGTGTAAAAATTCAGGGGAAGGCGAGGTTGCTTTGAAGCTGGATATAAGCAAAGCTTACGATAGAGTTTGCTGGGAATATTTGAAGAAGAGAATGGAGGAGATGGGCTTCTCGAAGAAGTGGATCGATTGGGTCATGATGTGTGTAAAAACTGTGTCGTACTCAATTTCTTTTCAAGGTTCTTCGATTGGCCCAATTAGTCCAAAGCGTGGGCTTCGTCAAGGAGACCCGTTATCACCATATTTCTTTTTGTTATGTGTGGAAGGCCTGTCATTAGCTTTGAGAGATTCAGAAAATGGAGGTGACATTCATGGCTGTCGCATTAGTTAGTCAGGCCCAGCAGTCACACACCTATTGTTTGCTGATGACAGCTTCTTGTTTTTCAAGGCTACAACTGAGGAAACAAATCATATCAAAGAAATTCTTAATGCATATGCAGACCGCTCGGGACAAGCTGTTAATTATTTAAAATCTGCAGTATTCTTTAGTGCAAATGTTAGACTAGATAAACAGTTGGAGCTTAAAGGCATTCTTGGAGTTTCAAATGATATTGGAGGTAGTAAATACTTGTGACTTCCTTCTCTCATTGGACGGTCCAATAAAACGGTCTTCAGCTTCTTAAAAGATAAAGTATGGCAAAGGATACAAGGGTGGAACACGAAGTTGTTATCTAGAGCAGGCAAGGCGATCTTAATAAGAAACGTGGCTCAAACTGTTCCTTCATATTGCATGAAAAACACACCTAGAGGGGGGGTGAATAGGTGTTTATGACAAACTATACCAGTTTCTAAATTTATGAAAACTTCTGTTGAGATTAGTTTATTTTGCTGTCTAGACAGCTAGCTAAGATGCAGTAAAACGTGACTGTGAGCAAGCTGAAATGATAAATGCAGTGCAGAAATATAAAGACAGAAATTAAACAACACACGAGTTTTAGCCAGGTTCGACCCCTATCTTCTACGGTCTACTTCCTGGTCCCTTACCAACTGATAAGAGAATATATTATTGATCAATGAAAATACCGATTACAAGATCAACTAATATATCTCCCTTTCTCACCCTTGCTGGCAGCTAACTAACTGGAACCCCTGTTCTTGAACTAAATGCTCTCTAAGACCTATACTTCCCAAGTACACTCTTCTCTAGCAAACTAGTTCCCAACCCTTGTTACCACATTAGCTCAGCTATCAACAACACTTTACACTAGAACAAATAAAGCAATGTTTGTGTTTACAACTCAAATAAAGGAACTCTCTCTATATACTCTCGGTAATGAAAATGAGCTCTCTTTGAAATCTGGAAATGAATTGCTGGAGTTGTGCTTGTGTATTCTCTTGTAGTGTGTTCTCTTTTTTTGCAGATAGTCATGAATATATATAGAACCAAGCAGCTCCTCCATTTCTTCAAGGACGCTCCCACGTTCATTGTCATCATGGATTGATCAGATTAGTGGAGTGCTAAAATTCCTTCAATGCCGTTGCTAATACACTTTGCAGAGCCTGTGATTTGAATATATTCTAGTGGCTGAGCACAAGTGAACTGTTAGTAGTAATTATAAAGTTTTTGTGATATAGCCAAGCATGTGGATCCATGATTATATTATTCCTAGACAATGTGTAGTGGTGTATTTATGAGATAAAGTATCTTGAAATATTCTCTGTGTCTTTAACTAAACAATAGCAATGATATGAATTGCTTTTACACGTTTTAATCAACTTATGCAATTAATAACCAAGATGAAAAACTTGACAAGCAGTTTTTCTGGACGCCCAGGCAGCTAGCTAATGAGCACAAATTCTATCAACTCAGCTTGCTTATATAACACTTAAGCTATATAACAAACATCTCAAGCTTGCTGACTAGAGATATTTATTTAGCCTGCAATAGAGAATCATATATATATGGCTAGCTTATTTGATCAGAATACTCGAGTAAGCTTGCTAACAAGTTGTAACACCCCCAAATCCGGAGTCTGGGATATGGGTCGCTACTGCGGAAAACCTTAATAATCAAACAATCACCTGCTAATATTTAATCTAAAACATGACATCCGACCCCCAACCTAACAAGATCTTTTCAGGTTATAGACTTGGAAACAAGAAATCCAAAAACACTCATAATAATAACTTCTTTTATTACAAATCAAATCTCTAAACACAACAATTCTCTTATACAATCTTATGCTGTTTGTATCACCTTGATAAAAGGTATACAACGGCCACAATAATCTAATACAACAAATAATACAATACAAGAATATGAATACCATACCAGTCTAACTAAACATCTAGTAGACAAACTCAAAAGACAGAATCGCTCTGAGCCAAACATCAACTCGATCCAAGATTTGCCCTGCTTGGAGCTAAACTAAGTCAACCGCATCAACTATCTATCTCTGAAAAACAAGATTTAAAACAAAAGCAAGAATGAGCGAAAGAAATGCTCAGCAAGTATATAATAGAATATACTAAAATACTTTTTAACATAAGTTAAAAAGGGAATTTTCAAATCCGATAGCGAATTGATATCTTTCAAAACTTTTGTGAAAGAAATAGAAGTAAATAAGAAAACATTTCTTTGTATAACACAAGAGTATATTTGAAAACAAGCAACAGTTCAATGAAGTATCTCTTTTGAAAAAGAACCGATACAATTTATAGAACCAGGGTCGAAATTTTGTAACACGAGTAAAGATTGTATGAAAGGAAATTTCAAATAGACTACAGTTTAATAAAAGTATCTTTTATCTAACAACATTATTTCCAGTCAAATATGAATTTTTTTTTTCCCTTAAGTGATATGTGGAATATCAACAGTTGCAAGAGTTAAGCTGATGATCAGTCCCGCTTAACCCAAAAACCATGCACACATGATGTACAGGCTATAAAAATATGGATCCTGATGGCACTTATTGCTATTGGCCTAAAGAAGACCGTCACTAGTCTCTTTTAAAGCTGGACCTGCAACCGGCCTCTTACGCTAAACATATTCACATATCAAAACAAAACATTTTTGTCTAGAGATCAAGGGATAAGCATCTCTAAAGTTTTATTCCTAACTTATATTGTAGGAATAACATTTTAAAACAATTGGGCAGTAAAACTACCAAATCAGTGAAATTCTTAAATAACAGTTTCTCACTGAATATTTATATAACAGAGTTAAATTTGAAGATGTAAAGATCTTTTATTAAAAACAATCATAAACTTTTAAAACATGATACACACATGCTCGATCATAAGTTGGAAGTGATAAGAACTGATTTGATTAATTTAAACGGGTTCTCGATGATTACGAGTTTTTAAATAAAACATTCGGCATAAATTTAAGGAAAATTAAACATACTCTGAATAAAAGAGTACGGTTAGGTAACTTGCCTTATTCAGAGCTTAAACTCTGCTAGAAGCTGACTAATATTCTGACTGCTAGCTACCCCACACTTTATGTCTATTTGATCCTTAGTCGCTAGCTATGACGTAGATCCGAAATAACACAACGATCTTCTTCCCGATCGATCTTATTTGCTCCTACGACTGCCACGAGTCCGAACTACCTCGATCGAGCCCGCGCGTCAATTCTACAATTAAATACAAGACGACACTTCAGTCTTCAGAATAAATCTATGGTCTACCAACGTTTGTACGCATACTCTAATCATGTTTAAATTAAATCACATAACACATACGGTTAATCACATAAGCATACTCGATTAAATACGTAGTCACGATGACAAGTAACATATAAGAAACATTTAATCGACACACGTAACTTAATCACGTAACTGACATGTAAAAATGTAATAATATTTAATAAACGACTCAATTAAATCAAATTATAACATATAAACATTTATCAAATACAACGGTCAAACTCGATTATTAATACTTGACTCGACTCGTAAAATAATAATCAGCTCGACGTTTCGTAAAACATCTCGAATTAAATAAAATATATTTTGACATCTTTATAATACGTCTCGAGTCATTAAGATGACTCGTGAAAATTAAATCTAATTTAATTGGATTTAATCGAACTCGTTACGCTAGTTAATCGTACAATTAAGACTCACACAATCATTTAAAAAAAAATTAACTATCTCTTACAATTAAAAGGAAGTCCAAAATAATTTTTTTTAAATGATTGTGTGAGTCTTAATTGTACGATTAACTAGCGTAACGAGTTCGATTAAATCCAATTAAATTAGATTTAATTTTCACGAGTCATCTTAATGACTCGAGACGTATTATAAAGATGTCAAAATATATTTTATTTAATTCGAGATGTTTTACGAAACGTCGAGCTGATTATTATTTTACGAGTCGAGTCAAGTATTAATAATCGAGTTTGACCGTTGTATTTGATAAATGTTTATATGTTATAATTTGATTTAATTGAGTCGTTTATTAAATATTATTACATTTTTACATGTCAGTTACGTGATTAAGTTACGTGTGTCGATTAAATGTTTCTTATATGTTACTTGTCATCGTGACTACGTATTTAATCGAGTATGCTTATGTGATTAACCGTATGTGTTATGTGATTTAATTTAAACATGATTAGAGTATGCGTACAAACGTTGGTAGACCATAGATTTATTCTGAAGACTGAAGTGTCGTCTTGTATTTAATTGTAGAATTGACGCGCGGGCTCGATCGAGGTAGTTCGGACTCGTGGCAGTCGTAGGAGCAAATAAGATCGATCGGGAAGAAGATCGTTGTGTTATTTCGGATCTACGTCATAGCTAGCGACTAAGGATCAAATAGACATAAAGTGTGGGGTAGCTAGCAGTCAGAATATTAGTCAGCTTCTAGCAGAGTTTAAGCTCTGAATAAGGCAAGTTACCTAACCGTACTCTTTTATTCAGAGTATGTTTAATTTTCCTTAAATTTTATGCCGAATGTTTTATTTAAAAACTCGTAATCATCGAGAACCCGTTTAAATTAATCAAATCAGTTCTTATCACTTCCAACTTATGATCGAGCATGTGTGTATCATGTTTTAAAAGTTTATGATTGTTTTTAATAAAAGATCTTTACATCTTCAAATTTAACTCTGTTATATAAATATTCAGTGAGAAACTGTTATTTAAGAATTTCACTGATTTGGTAGTTTTACTGCCCAATTGTTTTAAAATGTTATTCCTACAATATAAGTTAGGAATAAAACTTTAGAGATGCTTATCCCTTGATCTCTAGACAAAAATGTTTTGTTTTGATATGTGAATATGTTTAGCGTAAGAGGCCGGTTGCAGGTCCAGCTTTAAAAGAGACTAGTGACGGTCTTCTTTAGGCCAATAGCAATAAGTGCCATCAGGATCCATATTTTTATAGCCTGTACATCATGTGTGCATGGTTTTTGGGTTAAGCGGGACTGATCATCAACTTAACTCTTGCAACTGTTGATATTCCACATATCACTTAAGGGAAAAAAAAATTCATATTTGACTGGAAATAATGTTGTTAGATAAAAGATACTTTTATTAAACTGTAGTCTATTTGAAATTTCCTTTCATACAATCTTTACTCGTGTTACAAAATTTCGACCCTGGTTCTATAAATTGTATCGGTTCTTTTTCAAAAGAGATACTTCATTGAACTGTTGCTTGTTTTCAAATATACTCTTGTGTTATACAAAGAAATGTTTTCTTATTTACTTCTATTTCTTTCACAAAAGTTTTGAAAGATATCAATTCGCTATCGGATTTGAAAATTCCCTTTTTAACTTATGTTGAAAAGTATTTTAGTATATTCTATTATATACTTGCTGAGCATTTCTTTCGCTCATTCTTGCTTTTGTTTTAAATCTTGTTTTTCAGAGATAGATAGTTGATGCGGTTGACTTAGTTTAGCTCCAAGCAGGGCAAATCTTGGATCGAGTTGATGTTTGGCTCAGAGCGATTCTGTCTTTTGAGTTTGTCTACTAGATGTTTAGTTAGACTGGTATGGTATTCATATTCTTGTATTGTATTATTTGTTGTATTAGATTATTGTGGCCGTTGTATACCTTTTATCAAGGTGATACAAACAGCATAAGATTGTATAAGAGAATTGTTGTGTTTAGAGATTTGATTTGTAATAAAAGAAGTTATTATTATGAGTGTTTTTGGATTTCTTGTTTCCAAGTCTATAACCTGAAAAGATCTTGTTAGGTTGGGGGTCGGATGTCATGTTTTAGATTAAATATTAGCAGGTGATTGTTTGATTATTAAGGTTTTCCGCAGTAGCGACCCATATCCCAGACTCCGGATTTGGGGGTGTTACACAAGTGATCATCAAAATTTATAGGGTTTCAATCAGATTCTGGAAAAGATGCTACTGGACAAAGAAGGAGATTCGAACGACCTCTCGATTATTAAAGGAAGTGGTGTGAGGTTCACATATGGAGCTACCTACCAATCGGTGGATGCATAATGTAAATCTATGTTAAAGGCATATAAGCAAGAACCTCTCAAGGGAAAAATCACTAGAAGCTATGAAAGCTCGAGAAATAGTGTACATCTTTGCATGCTAAGGTAGTGGAAGGAAATCAGGTATGACTGAAGACACCATCTCAAAATTGGCAGATGTCGGTAATCTTAATGAAATCTGAAGGATCGAAAGGCAGCCTGGGTCGCACATGAGCGAAATATTCATCTCAGTTTTGAAGGTGAACCTTACAAGCAGATTGTTATCTATCAAGAGGTAGCTCCCCCCAAGGCACTATCATTGGCAGCTTTCTTGTTAAGAGGGCGGAGGTTGATTGGTTTCAGCTGCAGGAGCAGCTTCCTTGGTATTAACCTGCTGGTTGCAGGTTGGTTGGTTTCAGCTGCTGGAGCAGCTTCTTCGGATTTCACCTACTGATTGCAGGTTGATTGGTTTCAGCTGCAGGAGCAGCTTCCTTGGTATTAACCTGCTGGTTGCAGGTTGGTTAGTTTCAGTTGCTGGAGCAGCTTCTTTGGATTTCACCTGCTAGTTGCAGGTTGATTAGTTTTAGCTGTAGGAGCAGCTTCTTTGGTATTAACCTTCTGGTTGTAGGTTGGTTAATTGGTTTCAGCTGCTGGAGCAGCTTCTTCGGATTTCACCTGCTAGTTGCAGGTTGATTGGTTTCAGCTGCAGGAGCAGCTTCCTTGGTATTAACCTGCTGGTTGCTGGTTGGTTGGTTTCAGCTGTTGGAGTAGCTTCTTCTGATTTCACCTGCTGGTTGCAGGTTGATTGGTTTCAGCTACAGGAGCAGCTTCCTTGGTATTAACCTGCTGGTTGCAGGTTGGTTAGTTTCATCTACTGGAGCAGCTTCTTTGAATTTCACCTGTCGATTGTAGGTTGACTGGATTTAGATGTAGGAGTAGCTTCTTCGGATTTGACCTACAGGTTGCAGGTTGATTGGTTTCAGCCGCAAGAGCAGGTTCTTTGGTGTTCACCTGCTGGTTGCAGGTAGCTTCTTTGCTATTCACCTGCTGGTTGCAGGTAGCTTCTTTGGTATTAACCTGCTGGTTGCAGATAGCTTCTTTGGTATTCACCTGCTGGTTGCAGGTTGATTGGATTTAGCTGCAGCTGCAGGTGCAGCTTCATTGGATTTTAGCTACAGATTGCAGTTTCATTAGGAACTTACCTGTTGGTTGCAGGTTCATTGGCTTCACCTGTTGGCAGCAGGTTCATTGGTTTCATCTGTAATATGTAAGTGCATTGGTTTTATCTAGAGATTTTCGAGGATCTAGTGCATGAACCTCTAAAAAATTTGATTCTTAAAGTATTCATGGAATTGGCTTGAATCTGGATTATGGATTTTATTGGAGGACTAGGCTTATGACATGCTAAAATATCTTAGGGTTCACATTCTTGTGGAGCTTCCCTATATTTTCTAGCTCGCGATATTCAAGCGTGGCTTAGACGGATTTGGATATTGGAATTTTGGAGAAATCTCCCCGGTAGACACCTTTGGGTAGGGATTAGGTTGACCTCTTTTGGCCTAAGAGAGATAAAACAGTTTATTAGGTACGACTGTCACGCTCAGGTTTAGATTTTGATCTGTCACTAAAATGTGTGTCATTTTATTTGCATGACTTACGTGGATTATATGTTTACATGATCTATGTGGATTATATGTTTATGTGTTTATTTGCAGCCTGTTTGGCTACCCCTCCTTAAAGGAGTTTTGAACTTTCCGGAGGTTTTGGTTTGTTTGGCTATACCGGCTTTAAGCCGGTTTTAAGTTAAAAAACTGCTTTAAGTCATAAGTTCCATTTAGGTACTTTTGACTTATGACTTATGACTTATGGAGTTTTTTTTTTTCATGATTCTTGTAAAGTTTAAATATTATGAATTTAAATTTTTTTAAGTCATTTTACTTTAAGTCAAAATTATTAAACCCCCATTTAACTTTAAGTAAAATTACCCAAACACATTCATTTAACTTAAAGTAAACAACTTTACTTTTTCCTTTAAGTTAAAAACACCTCCATTAAGTCAAAAGTAACTTATTTTAAGTAATGCCAAACACCCTCGCTCTTTGTTTATGTGTGAATCTTGAATGTTTGAATACCCCCAATATTTTAAAAGATATTTTATAATCCTAATTAAATACCCCATTTTAATAAATTCTTTTAAATCCAAATTGAATACCCAGGATTTCTAAAATCCTTCAAAATCTCTCGGGTGCTGCTAAATGCAGTAAAATTTTACCTTATACAATAATCAGTAATTACTTTTATAACCTTGTAAATATTAAATACGTGTTATCTTGAGAATTGAAGTTGACTACAGGACATTTACTACCTACTAGGCTACTACCATATGTCCATACTAGCATAGCGATGGCCTGGAGTTCAAAACAGGTTGTGGAGTGGAGTGAGGCAAATAAGAAGAAAATACAGCAAGGAGTTAGGAGTTCAAATGGCAGTGCTGAACAAAGACAGAAGTGGTCTCCTCCTCCTGAGGGCTTCTTAAAACTAAATGTTGATGCTTCAATTTTTCCTGGTGTAGAGTATTTCTCGATAGGGATGGTCATGCGGAATCACAAAGGTCAGTTTGTCTGTGGCAAGATTATGAAGATAGCAGGGTGTGTCCCAGTGGTAGAAGCAGAGATGACAGGAATTCTTGAAACTCTGCAGTGGTTGGTCGAGTTCCCAGAGCATCAAGCATTGGTCGAAGTGATTCTCTCCTCTGTGTCAATGCAGTTAACAACTCAGAGCTTCATTTTCTGGAGTTGGGCGACTTGACTGAACAATGCAGAGAGATCTGTCGACAAAGGACCGGTACTTCAGTTATTTTTACGAGAAAGCAGGCAAATCAAGTAGCTCGTAGCTTGGCTAGGTTACCTTGTACGCCTAATAGCTTTAATATTGTTCAGTCTCCTCCATCTTGTTTGTTGGAGACTCTTATGTCGGATTGTAAGTCGATTTAATGAATGCATTTTAGTTCAAAAAAAAAGTTGTTGTACAATCTTACGTATAATTTGGATTTTGTTATACGAGCTTATTACTTTATTGAGCTTATTTGGACTTTAATAAAACTATTTTAACGAATCTAATTATTTTAAATACACATGCTAATAAACACATATACAATTATTTTATATTAAACACATTTTGGGGTATATTTATTTTTAATACATATTTTAACATATTCAAGTATTTTTAAACCTATTATAATTAAAAAGCATATAATAAAAACAAATAAAATAATAAACAATGAATTGAATATAAGATAATAATCTCATTGATTTTAGAGAAATTTCATAAGTTATAAAATACACTAGCAAATCCATCAAAATCCACAAATTCATGAAATCCAAAAAAATACATAGATTTTTTAATACCCTTAGATTTTAATGAATTTTTTAAAATTTTAATTGAATACCCCGAGATTTCAAAAAGACATTTTGAAATTCTAATCCAATACCCCCAATATTTTAAAAGATATTTTATAATCCTAATTAAATACCCCATTTTAATAAATTCTTTTAAATCCAAATTGAATACCCAGGATTTCTAAAATCCTTCAAAATCTCAATTGAACACACCAATCTTAGTGTTTTAAAAATTATTTATTTATTTTGAGCTTAAAAGATAAATTAAATAAGGTTCGAATACCTACCGACTTCCAAACTTTTAATATTTTGGCTAGTATAGTATAGATTTATATGAAAAAATTAAAATTATGTTTTTGAATCTTATAAATATTATTATGAATCTATTTTTGAATTTTAGTTAAAAGCGATAAAAATCTTTTTTCAAAATTGAATTAAGATTTTAAATATTGACTTTAAATATTATACAATGATAGTGGGGAATGGGGATATAAATCCTTTTCAAAATTGAATTAAAATTCTAAATATTACAGTATATAATAATAGTTGGGATGTAAATATAGTTAAAACATTATTTGTAAAGAGTTCTCGGTTCTTTTCAGGAGGGCTTTCTCTAAACCTTTATCACAATACAAATATTAGCTAAATCTAAACCCTATCTATTCCGATATCTTCGCTTTGCAGTTTGTTCGAAACAATCTATATATCTAATAATATACACACACGATGGCCAAATCTAAATCATCAACAAAGTCGCAACAGACCGCAAAGAATAAGGAGACTTCGCATTATAAGGAGACTTCGCATTATTCAGCGGCGAGTGAGGACGAGGAGGGTGATGATTTCGGCGGCGAATGTGAGTTCACTTTTACTCATAACAATAAAGATATATTTCCAACAACAGAAGATAAGCGAAGCCCGTTTAGGATCGAATTTGGAGAGTCAATTTCTAATTTGGAAGAAAGAATTGAAAACAAGGTTCTTAGGGTTTGTAATTTTACTGTGGATTTGGATCAATATATAATGAATAGGGGAGATGCGACTGTGTGTAGTTCTCATGGAGGGATAACAGTCATTTCAGATGTGACTAGGGAGCTCATGAAAGGTATTATTGTTAGTTTTTGCAAATTGGTGAGAGAACCCCAATCTGAAGATGAGATTATGTATCTTGGAAATCTTTCCAATTACCTAATCTGTGGGATAGCTAGTTATGATAGGGGGACAACAACTAATGTTTTTACAGCTTTGGATCGTGAATATTGTCCACCAATCAATGTTATTATAGTCAAAGATAACAAAAATGGTATCGCTCAAAGATCATTGACAGACAAAGTATTGGCTATATCGAAGGTTCTGAAGTTGGTGTACGGAGAACATCACTACACTTGCGACAAAAATGAATGGGTGAATTTTTATAATAGATTGACCGGAGCTCTGCCTACTCATGTGCTTAATGGTTCACCTCCACCTGAGGATTTTACACCTGATCCTCAACTTAGCACAAGAATAAAGAATTCGATTGAAGACTTAGATAAACATCATGTTTTATGGCATTGGGTACGTAGGATTAATTTTGTTAAGGATGTCGATAAGTTGTTGCACACTCCTTACGTTAAAGATATTGTAATAACTATTTTTGACCAATTCGATGTTTTTGATGAATCTCATTGGAAAACCAAGTTTGTGGCGGACCCTCCATTGGATAGTTGCTTTCATACCAAACTAGTTCCTGTTGGCGGTGTGGGTTCTACTGGTTCTCATGGGGGTGCAGGTCATACCGGTGGTGGTGCAGGTCGTGCCGGTGGTGGTGCAGGTCATGGTCTTATTGGTGGTGGGCAGGTGTCAACTCGGATATTGAATAGGAGGAGTGGTGGAAAGTTGTTCATAACAAAAACAAGAAATGCTTTTGAACATGTGTCTGATTGCCAAGACATCCCTAATCCTAATTATAATCCTACTTCCGGTACAAACATCGGTACAAGTAGAATTATTACCATATATACACATATTAAGGCGAATACAGGGCAAGATGCTTTTAAAGAAATGCATTATGTGCCCTTTAGAATCCTACAATTATTTCCTGACCTTTGGAATTATCTAGTGCCTACACTAAGGGCTAAGGGATTCAAATTGTACTAAGGAGGTAAAGTTCCAATATATTCGTGGGTGATACAGTTCAGGGAAAGGTATGGTCACGGACAAAGTTCTGATATTAGTCAACAGAAGCACGTTTTTTAAGTAGTACGTTATTCAGTTTGCTTACCTGGCGGGAACTCTGTTTTCTTCTGTGTTGTTGCAAAAGTACATTACTACAGATTATTATAGGTTAGTTTATGATCTTCCAAAAAAAAGAATAGAAAGCTGGAAGGAGTTTAGGTGGCTTTTTAGTATTGTCTTAAGCTACTTCTATCTTGTTTAGATTTTCTCTGCCTCATGTGTACAAGAAGTAGCAAATTTGGTCATCCTTATTAACTAGATATTTATGTAGTATTTGTTATTTAAGTACACATCTGTCTCGTTATCTGTTTTAGTGATCATTTCGTTCAATTATTTATTAATTTATAGTTCCTTAGCTTATGAAGCCAGACACATCTATCTACTTCATTGCATGCTCTAGACTGCATAAGTTGTTTTTGCCCCAAGTATTTGTAGTATCTGTGTGTTTACGGTTCGATATATGGGGTATTTGGCGAATCATGCATGATTTTTTGCGAGGCTGAACATCTCCAGTTTATCATAGCATTTTACTTGTATATTCGGCAATGACAAGGTTAACTTGCATTTGTTCAGGCAGATTTGAGCAGTTAAGCATTAGCCTGATCAGTAAAAAGCTGCATCACTGGCTGGAACTCTGTTTTCTTTTGTGTGTTGCAAGAAGTACATTACTACAGATTATTGTAGGTTAGTTTATGATCTTCCAAAAGAAAAATAGAAAGCTGGAAGGAGTTCAGGTGGCTTTTTAGAATGTCTTAAGCTACTTCTATCTTTCTTAGATTTTCTCTGCCTCATGCGTACAAGAAGTTGCAAATTTGGTCATACTTTTAATTTAGTGCATATTTCAAAGTTTACGTAAATGGAAAATGGCATGCAAGTATTGTCTCTATTCATTGTTTTGGAAGAAATTCAAGTATTCAACACTAGGATAACCAAAAATTCATATGGATAATTAATAGTAAGTTCAAAGAATTTGTGACTTCATATAAAATAAGGATAGAGCTGGTGAAAGATGCATTGCCTGATTATTCAAGTCTCTTGCACCAAATTATCAATGCAGTAGTATATAATTGCTTAGTATATGTAGAAAGTTAATAGATAGAGGTGAAATGGAGAATATATTTGTCAAGCTTGTTTTTATCTGCTTCCTTGTACTATTATTAGAAAAGATGATGAAACTAGTAACAACTAACAAGTGGAATGCTATTTTCTTTTCTCAAAAGTTAGAGCACACCACGTTTTGGTATCCTGACATTTAATTGTTTGTATTGTTCGTTTGCATATTCCAAATCTTGAATGCAACGTAATACAAGTCATAATTTATAGGTTGCTCTGACATTTTTTTTTTTGTCAGGAGGTAGCAATGACATTTAATTGTTCGTTTGCATATTTTTAATCCGAAACGTTCCATAATACATATATTTCTTTCTTACTATACTATAGTATCGAATTTGATAGAATACTGTTGATTCTAGTGGAAAGTTTCTCACAAATTAATTAATCCAATCCAATTCATAATTTTAGAGGTAGCAATGTGAGTCCTGATTTTTATTTTTATTTTGGCGTGGGTATTAAATAAATATTTGCACATGTACTTCATCTATATTCAACCTCAACCCTCCTCTTCATCGATTAAGCATGGATCTTTGCAAGTCTATATTCAACCTCAACCCTCCTCTTCAGCGAACACATTATAACTTAACTGTTGTTGTATTTTGATAATTTGATAAAGATCCCACAGTGTTTGATATATGGAGGCTTCACCAACATTGATGTTTGGGATCTACGAGTTAGCTTTTATTAACTCTTAGTTTAGTAGTAATTAATATTTTTTTAGTAGTTGTAGGATTTTTCATAATTATAATGTGCATGGAGTTTTTTTTTTTTTTTTTTTTGACAAGACCAGGTTTTTACTTTTAATAGAATTTGAAAGTTGAAAAAGATTTGTGGCAGATCCTCAATATTTCTTTCCTTGAATTGGTTTATCAATAGATTGCTTAATATCTTGATCTACAGCAAGTCGACTAATCCACAAACAAGTTGTTCAGGGCAGCAATTCAAGTATCCAACTTGCATGCATTTTTACCAAATATCTACCAACTTCCAGAATTATTTTGACCACAAGAATTATTTTACGAGGAGTTGAGCAAAATCTGTGTTGTTGTGTTGTTGTATGGGGGATTTGGTACTGGAGAAACAGGAGAGTTTGGGAAGGAAAGTTGATGAATCCAGATTTAGCGATGGAAGGTAGTTTCCGTACAGCTGATGATTGGGGGAAAGCTAGGATTAAAGAGAAGAAAGTCGTAGTCTCTGTTGAAAGGTCTGACAAGCCTGAGGTTAAATGGGTTAAACCAGAGAATGGCACGTTGAAACTTAATGTGGATGCGTCGTTCTACAAAAATGCACAAAAATGCTGAGACTTTCACTATAGGCATGCTTATTCGTGACCATACAGGCCAGTTTGTTGAAGGAAGATCAATCACGATGGCTGCTCCTGGTGATGTTCTAGAGGCAGAGAGCATGGGCATTAGAGAAGCTCTATCTTGGGTTAAAGAGAGACAGGACGACAATGTGACGATTGAATCAGATTCTCTCTTAGCTGTCCAGGCAATAGTGGGTGATAATGTTAGTGTTTTGGAAGTTGGACATGTACTCGAGCACTGCAAAATTATCTTACAAAGCATGCCTGGGATTTGTGTTCTCCATATTCGAAGACAAGCAAACGGGATGGCTCACGGTTTAGCTAAAATTCCTGTTTGATTGATTGTTTTTCTGTATTTACGTCTTCTCCTACACATCTGTTGGAGACTTATTTGCTGTTTAATGAAGAAGTTTTATTTGGTTTAAAAAAAAACACTGAACACTGCAAGTACAACTAACCAATTATCTCTGAGGGGTTGAAAATTAGTTGGCTCGACTCTGACACAAAATACTATTTTTAACTATATCTATCTAATCAACATACCAGTAATTTTTAACTGTCAAGTTCTCAACTTCTACATAGGCACCTTACACTTTTTTCCCAATTTCAGCTTTCAAAGACCAAGATTAGAACATGAACTAAAATAGCTTCCATATCCAACTGGAGTGTAACAATAACATCCTAACATCAAAAGACATATAAAGATAAAATAAAATAAAGAATCACACTCAGGAACAATATATGCAGACTAATAAAAGACATAAACTTACTTAAGAGGCTTAATAGCTCATTTGATACGGAGCCATCAACATCTAGAGACAACTTAACTCATCAAGGTCGGGAACAGGTCCAGGCCCATATTCATCAATCAATTTTAACAGGCTAAGGTCTACATAAAGCATATCATACAGAAACCTTCCATGTGGTGTCAACATCGCGGGGTACATATTGAAACAGATGACAAGTTAGTGCAGGTACAACCAATTCTTCAAACCAACAGCTTAATCACATAAAATAAGACACGTGCAACACAGCTGCGCACACACAAATACACAAATTATATCTACACAAACACAGTATACAATGAATAAATTGAAAACCTTAAACACGCACAATATTAATGTATGAACAAAACTACATGCACGATAAAATTGATTGTCAAAGGAAATTGTTCAAACATATGGTAGCAAACTATGTCATTACGTAAGGATGTTTTTGGGTTTGACCAATAAGATTCAGCAATATAAATTGATCTCATATGACTGAGTATGCATCAGCTTCAAGTTGTGAGAGTGCTTTGTAGGTTGTATGGAAATTCCGAAAAGAAGCATCTAAAATCTCACGGTTGTCAGGATCATCCTCCTCAAATAATTTGTCAAGCACCTCTTTTTGAGCTTCCACCAGCTTTCGCTTCTTGTCTCTAAGCTGTTGGTGTTCATCTGGAGTCAAAAATTTGACAGTAGTTTTAGATGGAAACAGCCCATCTAAAACATCTTTTTCTTGGCCATCTCTGATTCGCTCTCTGTGCATATCTTTTCCTTGGCCAGCAATTCCAAATTATCAAAGTCCAAATCTTTTCTCTCTTGATCACAAAATCTGGGCCTCAAAGGCTCAGCAGCATGTAAATTTAAAATCTGATTCGCTCTCTGATATTGGCCAAAGCCATCTTTTTCTTGGCCAGATATTCCAAATTAATTATCTTTTTTCGGTCTTCTATAGACAATGTGGGCCTCAAAGGCTCCTCAGCATGTAAATTCAATCGTTGTACAAAGTCTTCACAAAATCTTGTCATCGTGGCTGTTGCGCTGCAAAAAGAGAGATAATAAAGGAGTCAAGATTTAAACCCTAATAAATTAATGTGTATCAGTACTGGCTCAATCAATCAAAAGACAAACAACGACAAGATAATAAAAGAAAAGAAATCAACCACAATAAGTATAATAGGATGAGAATGGTAAATAAGGAACAAAAAAAAACACTTCATGGATATAACTTATTTTTTCTATGCATCATGGATATAGAAAATTTATGATCACCTTGAAAGTCTCCAACTTTTAAGGATTCAATTGCAACTACAGGAGATTGATCAGCAATATCTAACAGTTATTTTTCTACAGTGGTAGCAAGATCATTTTACTGAAATAGTACACCATTTTATTCAGACATATATAAAAGAACAGAGGAAAACATGATAAAGCTTTTAATAAGGATATCCCACCTCTCATCTGCAATAGTTATGCCACGGTTCAAAATAGTCTCATTGTTACTTTTTCTCCGAATACTCATTGTAGGAGATACACTTTGGACTACACCGATAACATCTGCAATTGATATAGTATTGACATGTTAAGTTCACTAAAAGGTACAATAACATAACTAATTATATACAAGGCTAAAAATGCAAAACCTTACCAAAAAGCTCGGAGTTATTTGCATATAGTTCTCACTAATTAATGGGAATAAAATTAGATTTTGTTTCGGGGATTAAAGTTCCTTCTTCACTAATTTCTTCCACTATTGAATTTTCATCTGAAGTCATCTCATAATCATTAGGTACCGCTGTGAACTACTTGTTAGAACCTCTTAGAGTTCACTTTGATATAATAGGCCTTCCCAAGTTGAAACCTATCAGAGAACTTCTTCGCAAACTCATTGAACATTGTTGCTTGGATTTGTGCCCTGCATATATATCATCCCACCTTCATTACATAACCAATAAAACCATAAATGCTGGAAAAGATAAAAACATAATGTCCATTAAGAGAAAGCATGCATCTCTTACATCTTAATCTGTCAACTTTACATAAAAACACAGCTTCCCCTTTGACATTCTTATAGTTGTGCATGTTTTTTATGTAAGCTGAACCTCTATGGACCAGTTTCCTTGATACAGGTTCAAAAAACCAAGTGGACGAACTCTTCATGGCATTCATATTCGTGCAGAACAGGCCATACTGTAACTCATAAAAAAGAGAAATGTTAGTCCCCAAAACTGTTCCCAAAACGGTTCCCGAATAATGAGGTGTCATCATTTTATTGGATATTCTCTCATAAATGAGATGGACCCCTCGTGCATAAATATGAGTTCCACGAATATAAACACAACACATGTCATTCGGGAACATATTTGAGATACATTTTGGGGTATGTAACAACATTAGTTCCCGACCACAAAGATGTACACATTTGGAAAGCATACTAGCTGTTAAAACCATTAGCTACTTGCCCAAACCCAAAAAAAGCTACGATAGATTTAAAAACAAATCCCAAATAAAGTCCTAACATTTGAAACAGTAGCAGAAAATAAATATGGTAGTGGGGACGTACTTTTGTACTAGTCAAGCAAACTTTTTCCGCTTCATAAGGTGGCCAGGTAATTCAGCACTCGTGCCATGTTTTTATTTTGTTGATTGAATTTGAAAGTCGGAAAAGATTTGTGGTAGATCCTCAAAATTTCTTTCCTTGAATTGGGTTATCAATAGATCGCTTAACATCTTGATCTCCAGCAAGTCGACTAATCACAAGCAAGGTGTCCAGACTCCAGAGCATAAATTCAAGCACCCTAAGTCTCCAACTTGCATGCATATTACCAAACATCTAACTTCCAGAATTATTGGACCACAAGAACACTGAACACTCCTAGACTCCTAGTACAACTAACCAATTATCTCGGGGGATTGAAATTCTTCAGCACGAAAAAGAACCATATAGATGGCTTGACTCTGACACAAAATACTTTAATTTGGCCAAGTACAAAATACTGTTTTTAACTATATATATATATATATATAAGCAACATAATTTTAATTGTCAAGTTCTCAACTTCTACATAGGCACCTTACACTTTTTTCCCAATTTCAGCTTTCAAAGACCAAGATTAGAACATGAAATAAAATAACTTACTCTCGGACCATATTATGAAACCCGTTCAATCTCAGTGACGAACAACTGACCAAACTTGAGTCCAATATCTATCGAGCGATTAATAGATTTTCCTAGTAATAATAGAGCACACAACTAGGCAATTAACAAAACTAAAAAACAATATGCCAATTACCAACTCGAATCAACCAAATCATCTTTCTAACTCAATTACGCTACTCACATGCTTCCGTGTCTGGCTTGTTCAACAAGCACTGTCCTTCGTCAAAAAACCTCTCACAAACTGTTCCAGAAAATCTGCCAATTTGTGCAACATTCTAATACAGGAATTCAAAAGTCTCTGAAATATAATTATCATATCATGTTGGCGCCAGGAACATATCATTGCAAGTATACACATTGGTACTTCCCGTTACATTATCAATTGAGTACAAAAAATAGAGTACGGTTCAAGAGATGAGCAATATATGTGCAATAAAAATTACAAGCCAAAGGACAGAAACTTATTATTCAGATACAACAGTAATGCATAATCTAACTAGAATTTTTTCTGATCAATTATTCCTATCATGTTTCATGTTGTACAGAGCAGACAGTCCTTAATTTATATTAACTTTTTAGGGGAGAGGGGAAAGTTATCTCGGGTTACCAATCCAACTTGGATTCTTGGTTATCACCTAACATGGGTTCAAACTAGTGGTCTGTTGGAGTCTAGCCAAAAGACGGCCACGGCTCATTTAGCAGGAAAAAGAAAAGAAACAACAATCACAATGCTATATCATAAACTGGAAACATTTTTTTATACATCTAAATAGTGTCCGCTTAAAACAGATGACCAGATAGCTAGAATTTTATAACTGAAAGTCTAACCAGTAGATTGTTATAGTTCAGTGTGCTAGCAAACTAAAAAAGGTTGAAACTCCACATTTATGCCACAAATAATTTCAGCTATACAGGCAAGGCACCTTACACTTTTTTTCCCAATTTCAGCTTTCAAAGACCAAGATTAGAACATTTACTAAAATAGCTTACTCTCGATATTTGCTTAGCATCAGACCATATTCATGAAACCCGTTCATTCTCAGTGATGAAAGATACTTTGGTCACCTCCTCTTAACAAAGGGATTTACAAGGACTTCACCCTTTTTCTATCAGCCTAGTTATAGGGGGGAATCTTGACAAACATCATGCAAATTTTATTAACACAATTTAGCACAGGTCAGTGTACTAACACAATAGATACAATACAGATTAACAGAAAACCAATTTTCTGTCAAGTAGCAATTTATTTGATCAAGCACTTTTCAACAACACTCTAGGAAAATAACACAATTATTGGTCTTGCTTCAAAAGAAATAGAAATAGATCAATTCTTAACCAAGCAAGGTATGTTTAAAATTAAATATATATACATGTTACACCCATAATGAGAATCTGAACAACATATAATAGAAATAACGTGAATAGATAGGATGAGTTGAACAAGAAAGTTTCATAGCAAACAGTAACCAAGATAAGCAAGGGTCAGGCAAGTGACCATGACCGTTACAGAATTCCAAACAATGTTTGATAAATTTGATAAACTAGAACACATAGGACAAACACTTATATCTTTAATGGTCTACAAAGATACAATTGCACACAATACCATGAGTAAACTGTTTTTTAGTTTTAATAAACAACCGAGTGCTGCCGCACAAATCGGCCTTGAAGCAATTCACGTGATCTTCTTCCCTTGCATAAGAAAATTCTCTACCATCTGAAAATCCCAGCGGAGGACAAGTATTAATGTTGATAGGACGTTGATACGAATCAGCAGTGATCTTGAACAAGGATAGCTGAGCATAATTGTTATGAGCAGATGCGTGTGTCATCATATTACTACCGTAGTTGACTACACAAAGAGTATCTTCATCCCAAGCAAATATGAAGCGTGACCAATGGGGTAAGTCTGTAACAAAATCAAGGGGCACATGAAAAGCATCTTCCAAGAATTTTTGATCAGGAGCGAGATCTGGTCTTAGGAATAAATCCTCATGTGGGTTCCAAGAAGAAGAAGCGCAAACATCAGAATATCCCTCGCATGTACGTTCAAAGAGGCCAAAGATTGTATTTCCAACAACTAGAGTTTGTGAATGAAAAGTGGGGCGGGAAAAAACAGAACTGGAAGTAACATCAACATGAAGCACGCCATAAGGGTCAAAAACAGTCCTCCACATTTCAGCTTTCAAATCAAAAGACATGACAACATTGAGAGAAGTGGTAAAATAAACCATACTTGCGATAACTAGATGAGATTTAAGATATACAGGAAGATGACAAATGGATAAAGGTGAATTCCCCAAGGATCTCCAAGTCTTATCAATAGGTGAATATACTTCAAACTCATAGTTACTAGTTTTAAAATATGGAGGTAACTTAGGACAAGAATACACGGCAATAACATATAAGTTATTTTGATAAGCAAAAGCTAGAGACCCAATATTCTTATCAGCAGTCATGGGGTGGATAAGTTTGACAAGTGTAGCCCCTCTCTCCCTTTCTGAAGGTTTTAGGCTAATGAGTAAATCCTTGTCAAGAGTAAAAACATCCTCTTTTTTTGCTCCAACGATATAGAAATAAGGGCTTATATAAACAAAACTACAAAGACAATCAGGTAAAACACCATCTTTAAATATAATCAGAGGAGATATATCATGTTTCCAACTTATTGATTGAAGAAGAAATTCTTCATCAAACAGCTTATATATTATATAGCGACCATCATCTCTACGCACAAACATTATAAGAATACGGTTATCATCTGACCTCCTTGATTCCGTATCCAAAGCCGCCGAATTCATCATCCTCTTCTTGAATTGCGATTGTCCTGAATTGCGATTGTCCTCCGAAGCTGATAGATACATTTTAATAGTAAGAAAGAGGAGTTCTAGGGTTCGTATCTATTTTAGTTCTTCAAGTAGTTGTTATATTGTATTTTCATTGTAAATAAGTTAAAAACTAGTAAGATTCCTAACATTTAAAAAGGTCCAAATAACCCCTTGTAATTTGAATTTGTTATAATGTTGTTATAATGTATTCCCTGTAACAATAAAGGATCTAATAATACTTGAGCAATAGATGGAGAAGAGAGAGTAGAATTTGGTGCGATATATTTCATTCAGTACTGATCCTATTTATAGAAAAAGGCTAGACCACAAATGTTGACAAAAATGACAATCATCATGATCATCATAAAACACGTTTTGTAACATTCCCCTTTGATTGTCATTTAGTACGGATCATTGATTGCCTCGTTAAAACTTTATCAAAGAAAAACCCAATGGGATAAAAACTTTGATGAAGAAAAAAGAGTACAATCTCCCCTTGGAAGAAATCAATCATTCACTGAAGTTTTGTTGCAACATATCCTTGAGTCGACGCATTCCAATGTTATGTCGCAGTTTCCCGAATGTTGAATTCGGTAATGATTTTGTGAATAAGTCTGCAAGATTGTCACATGACCGAATTTGTTGTACATCAATTTCATTATTCTTTTGAAGCTCATGGGTGTAAAAGAATTTTGGTTATATGTGCTTCGTTCTGTCTCCTTTGATATATCCTTCCTTGAGTTGATCAATACACGCAGTGTTATCTTCAAACATAATAGTAGGATCTTTCGTGATGTTTGATAATCCACATGATTCTTGGATATTCTTGATAACAGACCGCAACCAAACACATTCCCTACTGGCTTCATGAATTGCAATCAGTTCTGAATAATTTGATGAGGTTGCGACTATAGTTTGCTTTGTAGATTTCCAAGAAATAGCTGTACCGCAGTATGTGAATATATATCCAGTTTGTGATTTACCAACGTGAGGATCTGACAAATATCCAGCATCTGCATATCCGATCAACTGTGATGTCGAGTCTTTTGGAAAGAATAATCCAAAATCAACTGTTCCCTTAAGGTAACGGAATATATGTTTGATCCCATTCCATTGTCTTTCCATTGGAGCAGAGCTGAATCTAGCCAACAAATTTACAGCAAATGCAATGTACGGTCTTGTATTGTTTGCCATATACATGAGTGCACCAATTGCGCCAAGATATGGAGTTTCAGGTCCCAGAATCTTTTCACCATCTTCATGTGGTCGGAATGGATCTTTATCAGGTTCCAAAGACCGAACTACCATTGGAGTAGTTAGAGGATGAGATTTATCCATGTAAAATCTTTTCAAGACTTTTTCGGTACATGTGGATTGGTGGAGGAAAATGCCCGATGACAAGTGCTCTACTTGCATACCAAGGCAATATTTTGTCCTTCCAAGATCTTTCATCTCAAATTCAGTTTTAAGATATATGAGAGCATCTTCAACATCTATAGATGTTCCTACCAGATTCAAATCATCCACATATACAGCAATAACAACAAACCCTGTTTGTGATTTCTTTATAAAAACACATGGAGAAATCTCATTGCTTATATATCCATTCTTTTGTAAATAACGACTAAGTCTGTTATACCACATGCGACCAGATTGTCTTAATCCGTAAAGTGATCGCTGGAGTTTAATGGAATACGTATGACGAGGTTTCTTAAACTCATCCATTTTCAATCCTTCTGGGATTTTCATATAGATTTCACTATCAAGTGAACCATACAGGTATGCAGTAACGACGTCCATAAGACGTGTTTCTAATTTTTCTTTAGATGCCATACCTAATATAAAACGAAAAGTAATTCCATCCATTACTGGAGAATATGTCTCCTGATAATCAATACCGGGTCTTTGAGAAAACCCTTGAGCTACAAGCCGGGCTTTATATCTCATGATTTCATTCTTTTCATTTCTTTTTCTTATGAATACCCATTTATTTCCAACTGGGTTTACACCGATTGGTGTTTGGACTACAGGTCCAAATACTTCTCTTTTACGCAATGAATTTAATTCTATTTGAATTGCGTCTTTCCATTTCAGCCAGTCTTTTCTTTGACGGCATTCATCCACACTTTGTGGTTCAGGATCAGAATTTATTTCGACATCCAATGCCGCAGAATACACAAACACATCATCGATTATGGTCTTACTTCGATCCCATAATTTCATGTCATGCACATAATTTATTGAAATTTCATGATTACTTAATCCCTCATCTTTAGGGACTAGAATCTCTTCAGGAGATAATACCACTTCAGGGGTATTTGCTACTTCTGGAGCATATGCCACTTCAGGGGCATTTTTCTTTGTTTTTCGTTTTCGTGGTACAACATCTTTTGCACCGACCGGTCTACCACGCTTTAAGCGCGGATTTGATTCCGTAACCAACTCTTTTGTATTTAATTGTTGAATTGGTACATCTATTCTAGCTGGAGTATTTACTGTAGGTATATGAGATTTTATAATTTTTCTAGAATCGTTAAATGCGTCAGGCATTTGGTTTGCGATATTTTGCATATGAATAATCCTTTTAACTTCAATTTCACATTGACCGGTACGTGGATCTAGAAAATGTAATCCCGATGCATTCCATGTAATGTCAGGATTAGCTTTATTCGAATATTTATCTCCCCCTAAAGGAGGAAACATTGATTCGTCAAAATGACAATCTGCATATCTCACGGTAAATAAATCTCCAGTTAGTGGTTCAAGATATCTAATTATAGATGTCGAATCAAAACCAACGTAGATACCTATTCTTCTTTGAGCTCCCATCTTCGATCTCTGTGGTGGAGCAATCGGCACATATACAGAACTTCCAAAAATTTTGAAGTGAGAGATATTAGGAATTTGACCAAGTACCAATTGTAGTGGAGAATGTTTGTTGTAGGCAGTTGGTCTAATCCTAATAATATTGGCTGCATGAAGTATTGCATGACCCCAAATGGATGTAGGTAATTTTGCTTTCAACAATAGTGGTCTTGCAATAAGTTGAAGTCTTTTGATAAAGGACTCGGCTAATCCATTCTGTGTATGTACATGAGGAACTGGGTGTTCAACTGAGATCCCTACAGACATGCAATAGTCAACAAAAGTTGCAGATGTGAACTCGCCGGCATTATCTAAACGAATTGACTTAATGCAATGATCTGGGAATTGAGCTCGTAGTTTGATTATCTGGGCAAGTAATTTTGGAAAAGCATCATTACGAGTTGAGAGAAGACAAACATGAGACCATCTAGTTGAGGCATCAATTAATACCATAAAGTACCTAAATGGACCAGAAGATGGGTGGATAGGCCCACATATGTCCCATTGGATCCTTTCAAGAAAATTTGGACTCTCAAGATGAACTTTAGTATGAGATGGTCGAGTAATCAGTTTTCCTAAAGAGCATGCTGAACAAGGAAGGTCATTGTTTGAAAGAACTTTAAGATCTCTTAGAGGATGTCCAGTAGAATTCTCTATAATGCGACGCATCATAGAGACACCAGGTTGACCTAATCTTTCATGCCAAAGTGTAAATGATTTTGGGTCTACTAGTTTCGAAGCAATGACATTGTGTGACTCAATGGCTCTAATTTTCATCATATATAATCCTGAAGAAAGTGAGAGAAACTTTTCTAAGATTTTCTTTTTGCTAGAATTAGCTGAAGTGATAAGAAGATATTCTTTACCAGCCTCGGAAGTGGTTTCGATGTGAAAACCGTTGAGTCGGATATCTTTAAAACTAAGAAGATTTCTAGTGGACTTACTAGAAAATAATGCATTTGGAACACGTAAATGTGTGCCATTAGGTAAGATAAAACTAGCCTTTCCAAAACCCTCAATTATATTGGAAACACCAGATATGGTCCCAACTTGTGCTTCGGTTTTGGTTAGAAAGGTAAAATATTTTCGGCTCTGTAGAATCGTATGAGTTGTGCCACAATCAGCAATGCATGTATCCTCAGAAACCATCTGTGCATAATTAATAAACACACTTTTATTCGATAGAAAACATAACACACTACATAGTTTAAAACAAGATAATACACAATATTATAGTAATTTTATGAAACTAATCTTCAGCTTCCCACATGGGAGTTTCATATTCATTTGGATCATTAGTGCCTATTCCACAAGATGTGATTATTGGGGAATGATCTAGTTCATTGTTGGCGAAATTCGTTTCCACCATTTTCCCTTTTGATTTTGTGGATGCTTGATATAGTTTAACAAGATGTTCTGGGATATAACAGTTTCGTGACCAGTGTCCCTCCATTCCACATTTAAAACATATATTATCAGTTTTCCCTCCTTGTGGTGCCTTTCCTTTGTTCTGTTTTTCAGCTTGCCACTTCTGGTTACTAGAGCCTTTATGAGGACGAAAATTTCCGCGACCTCGACCTCATCCACGGTATCGTCCTTGGCCTCGTCCACCTCTATGCCCTCTTCCACGTACATTCTGCTGGAATGACATGTTATTTACTTCGGGTAAAGGGGCAGATCCCGTTGGACGAGATTGATGATTCTTAATCACCAATTCATGATTCTGCTCAGCAACAAGGAGAGTAGATAAAAGATCCCCGAACTTAGTGAATTTGCGCTCCCTATACATCTCTGCTAAGTTGATATTATTGGGATGAAATGTTGATAAGGTTTTATCGATCTTTCTTTTCTCAGTAACTTTTTCACCACACAAAATGAGCTTAGAACTTATTTTGAATAACGCAGAGCTATAATCCCGGACACTTTTGAAATCTTGAAGTCTAAGATTAGCCCAATCATTTTCATCTCCAGGTAGATAAACTAGTTTCTGATGATCAAACCTTTCTTTTAAATTTTCCCATAAAATATAAGGATCCTCGACTTCTAGGTATTCAGATTTTAAATCTTCATGCATGTGATGTCGGAGAAAAATAATGGAGGTAAATTTTTCTTCAACCGTAGCTTTATTTCCTGCCTTTATCGTATCGCTTAATTTCTTTGAACCAAGATGTAATTTTACATCTTGTACCCACGACAAATAATTATCTCCAGAAATATCCAATGCAACGAACGATAAGCTTGTAAGGTTTGTCATACTAAATCTGAATTTAACATAGAAAGTATTAAATCTTAATGATTGATGTACATAAAATCCCATGCAATAATTAATCTGTATATCATTGTTATCACAAATCTAATATCAAATGGATTTTCACCCGCATGCGGACGTATGCGTATACAGGTTATCTCCGATCAATAAATAAACTTAAATTAGAATATCATGCATATGTTAGCTTATGTACAAAAGTTATTTTTCCGTTTTGATAGTGATATGGGCATATCTCTTTTAAGGCAATTAAATGCAGAGTTTCTTTTTGAAAGATTCCCGTATAGTAGGCGGATTAACCGACCATGTAAATAAAAAAAAATCGGTGTAGTAGGCGGATTAACCGACCATGTAAATAAAAAAATTCGGTGTAGTAGGCGGATTAACCGACCATGTAAATAAAAAAATCCAATATATTAGGCGGATTAACCGACCATATATATATATTAAAATAAAATTATACCTTCTCAGCTCCGGCAGAACTTCGTGCTGCTAACGTGTTATAATGTTGTTATAATGTATTCCCTGTAACAATAAAGGAGCTAATAATACTTGAGCAATAGATGGAGAAGAGAGAGTAGAATTTGGTGCGATATATTTCATTCAGTACTGATCCTATTTATAGAAAAAGGCTAGACCACAAATGTTGACAAAAATGACAATCATCATGATCATCATAAAACACGTTTTGTAACAGAATTTAGGGCTTTTTGCTAATATGTCCTATTTTAACAATTAATTTATAAATATGTCCCATTTATATTTGTATTTATAAAAATATCCTATAATCAATTTTTTTCACATGTTCAAATTAACTATAGTTAAGTTCACTACTTCACATTTTTAGTTGACATATATAACCTCTCTGACATAATTAATTTTATTATTATTAATTGCTCAATATATTTAGACTTCATTTTAAAAAAAATGGTACAGCAATCAACATTAGCTCAACTTTTTACTCGATCACAAAACTTATAGTCACATTATAGTGAACTTTCTAGCACTTTCTCACTTTAGTGTGCTTATATCATCTTGTATCTATTGACAAAAACGAATTAATATTTTAGTAATTTATTATAAATCAAGATTTAGCTTCTTTTAGTTTAAAACAACTGTGTTTTATTTTTTCTTGGGTTGCTATTTGATTGATAATTGATAAGGATTAATTAGTGGTTTTATTAAATTTTATTTGTTTAGTTTTAATAGCATTAATGAGGTAATTAATATAAGTTATTATCATTGAATGCTAATTGATTTTGTTTTTTGGATTTGAATAATCCGTGGGCTAATTGATTGAGGTTAAATGTTTTTAATTTTGAATTTTTTGTAATAATTTATTTCTTTTGACAGGTTCAATACTAATTATGCCTTGATTGATGGTTATTTTGTACCATTTATGGGTGGCCAGAAATGATGGCATATATTAAGAGATATTATAAAAATCGAAATTGAAATTATCATTTTCTAAATTAATATTATCAAGAGATATAATATATGTTCCATTACAAGTTTTCTAAATTAATAAAATAATTAAAATATGTGAAATCACAATATATTTACAATATTAATTATTTTATAAAACTTTTAAAGTAGTATTAAGTTTTAAGTATTTTAATTTTAAATATATATTCTAACCATAGTTAAGAAAAATTAATCACAGGGATCTTGTTGAACCTTAAATTTATATTACAGGGATTTATTTGAACCTTTTTAAATCTTAGGGGCTTATTTGCTCCCACACCTATATTACAGGTATTTTTTCGCTCCTTAACCCTATTTTATATTATTATTATTTTCATTCTACATTTTTTGTTACTAAAATATATTGTTTTTGTCACTAACATTGCACCAAAATATATATTATATTTTGTACATTAAACCAAAATTTATTTGACTTTTTTGCAATCAAATTGACTAAAATTTGGCTGAAATTTATATATATTATATAATTGAAAAATATTATAAAAGATATGTCATCGAAAAGTGTATATATATATATATATGTATATAATCTAATTTAAAATGTATTTTTTAGTTTTTTGAAATTACGAATGAATAATCTTAAATTTTTAGTTAAAGTTGTGTCAAATTGATTTGAAAAAAATAAAATATTTGGGACATAGGGAGTATTAAAAAATATAACCTAAAAAACATGATATATGATATGGGCTAAAAGTAAGCCCGATAGACACATTTAATGTGGCATTAATTAGACCCGGAATGGTCCAAACGTGGGGCCCACCAGATGGGCCCAAACCCTATTTACAATATTAATTTCGTAATTAATATTAAGGGTAATAAACAGCTCAGCAAATAAGAGTCAAACAAGGATATTACTCTTGCCTGACTTAGCCTCCAAGATACATATTTCAACATGGAAACTGATTCCTATAAGGAAGAGATCTAGAACCTTCCTCAAGGAAGACTTGTCCACCAAGTCTCTGACTCCTACCATAATTCTAGGGCTTCTCAGCCTATATAAAGGGTCTAACCCCTCACCTAGAACCACGTTTTGGACACAGCTCCATACGTTACCCACCACGTTTTTGCTTAATCCTCGAATAAGGACATACAAGCCACTGCGTCCTAGGTGAGCTCTCGCCGCCATAGCCTCGAGGGCACCATCACCTAGAACTAAGTCCTAGCTTGATTCTCAATAACGAGATACGTAGGCACTCTGTGAGGACCGATCAGTCTCGTAACACGGAAACAGCCATTAAAGCTCGAAGCTCAACCACCCTAGCATTAATTACAAATCGTAACCTAGTTTTTATTCCACAACATTTGGCGCCGTCTATGGGACGAAAACATCAACCATGGTTAGCACACGAAGAACTGCACCAAGCTCTACCGAAGCTTTACCAATCAGCTTCGCTCCGCCTCTTACCTCTGGGACAACCACATTTGAACAAGGGACGGTCCCCCAAACTCAAGTTTCTCAGCCTCCAGGGACGAATCCCCCTGCTGGGAGTACGCTGCCTATGGTTGTCCATCCAGATCATGGAACCAACTCTCTTCAGATGGTGATCTCTCCCCTGGTTGATCCTAATCACCCTCCATCTAGGGTACAGATCCATACTACGGATCTCCCCGTGAATACCAACCCAATGTATGGGCTGCCCAACTACCCCCTGTTCGAGAACCTAGACCGAGTGGTCATGCTTTGCAGATCCGAGATCGCGAGTATCTGGACTACTCCGGCCCCTATACTACTGATTCGACATCTGAGGATGATGATGATGACCGTGACGAAGCCCCAAGGAGGCGATGTGCTAGTAGAGAGCCCGAAGAATCCATGATGGACCTCCACAAACGATTGAGGAAAGGATCAAGGCTCATGAGGCTGAGATCCAGAGGCTGAAAGATGACGCCGCCAGAGAGCAAGCAAGGCAGAATCAAAGTCTGCATCGACCTCCTCTAATCTCAGGAAGGGTTCCCGTCATAGATCTGGAGAGGTCGTCTAGGAGACGAAGAAGGGCCGATACCTCAACTGAAGGAGCAACGAGGGCGGAAACCCTCAGAAACAACCCCAAGGATCTGATGCCGCTAGATCTTGATGATCCAACACCTTTGTTCACTGAGGAGGTGATGAATGCCCACATCTGAAAGAAATTCAAGATGCCGACGATCAAGGCCTATGATGGAACAGGCGATCCTGAAACTCATGTCAGGACGTTTACAGCTGCACTACTGTTGCAACCTGCTAGTGACGCCTTAAAGTGTAGGGCGTTCCCTCAAACCCTGTCGGGTATGGCTCAAAGGTGGTATAGCAGGCTACCTGCAAATTCGATTGGCTCTTTCAAGGAGTTGAAGAATGCCATTGTTAGCCAATTCATTAGTGGAAGAGTTCATGAAAAAAGTTCTGCATCCCTCATGTATGTGGTGCAGGGGAAGAACGAGAATCTAAGGGATTATCTCAAGCGATTCACCAAGAAGACATTGAATATTACAGATATGGAGAATAAAGTGGCCATGGTAGCCTTGGAACACGGAACCACTGATCCTTTCTTCAAGAGGTCTTTGGCAAAGCATCCTCCTGAGAACATGGTCGAGCTCCAACGAAGGGCCGACAAGTATATCAAGGCAGGGGATAGCATGAAAAAAGAAGCTGCTGGAGGCAATGGCAAGGGCTCCAATGACTTTAAGAAACGGAAGAAAGAACAAAAGTATGATGCTAGGGACAAGTATCCCCGGACTAGCAAGGATTCTGAATCACCACCGAAGAAGAGTTTGGGACCAAGATTCAACGACTATGCAAGACTGAATGCTCCTAGGAGTCAGATCTTGTTAGATATTGAGAAAGACAAAGATTTTCGATGGCCGAAACCACTTAGGGGTGATCCCGCAAAGAGAAACAAGGATCAGTACTGTAGATTCCACCGCGATGTGGGGCATGATACAGATGATTGTAGGCAGTTGAAGGATGAGATTGAATTCTTGATCCGAAAAGGAAAGTTGAACAAATTCACTAAGGGTGATGATCGTGGAACTCAAAAGAGGGATTATGATAGAAGAGACAATGATAGAAGGGATGATGATCGAGGTCGGGATCGTAACCCACAGCCCCGAGGGCCAGTTATTAACATGATTTGGGGAGGCCCGACAGCGGCCGGTACAACCCGAAACTCTCGAAAGGCGTATGCCAGAGAAGTGATGCACATCGTGGGAGGAGTCCCGAAGCGTGCCAGGACTGAGATAGCAATTGGTTTCGATGACTCAGACCTCGAAGGGGGTGAAGTTTCCCCATGACGACCCGTTGATCATAACCCCTGTGATTGGGAACTCGGAAGTGAAGTGAGTCTTGATGGACAATGGAGCTTCCGTTGACATTCTGTTTCATGATACATTTGTGAAGATGGGGTACAATGATTTTCAATTGACCCCCAATAACATGCCTATATATGGATTTAATGGAGTAGAATCCAAAGTTGAAGGGACTATTCAATTGCCTATAACTATTGGACAGGAGCCCAAGGAGGCCATTCAGATGTTGAACTTCTTGGTAATCAAGGCGGTTTCAACGTACAACGCTATTCTCGGAAGGACTGAACTTCATGCATTCAAGGCTGTTGCCTCAACGTATCATATGAAGATCAAGTTCCCAACCAGGAATAGCGTTAGAGAACATAAAGGTGATCAAAAGATGGCACAAAGCTGTTATGTAGCCTCGTTAAGGCCTAATAGAGTCGGGGGGCAAGTCCTTCCAATTGAAGACATGGATGTCCGCAGAAGAAAGGAACACTAAAAAGGCCAGCAGAGGACATCACACAGAAGCCTTGGGCAGCCATTGAGGCTAAGGCGTTAACTGACTTCGTGGTTGAATGTACATTGGCAACCAAGAAGTCGGGGGGCAGGAGGTAGTACCCCAAGCAGGAAGTGAACTTCAGAATAAGAATGATGATACTAGAAGGAATGGTGGATGCTCTATTTTGATGGAGCATCAAAAACAAAATCAAGTGATGCAGGCCTAGTCTTGCAATGCCCCGATAGGATCAAGTTATCCTAGTAGGACTTAGCTTCATCTAGTAGAAGCAGAAATAAGGTTCATTGAAACCATTGCAGAGCATGTTGCTCCGAGTAGGACAATAGTACTCTATCACCTGATGAGTGCAAGTCAAGGATGAACGAGTACCGAAAATAAAAGAATAACGAATGGAAAACAAACAAATGCATAGGTGAAGATCCCTAAGGGTAAAAGCCATGAAAGGCCGAGGATGTTAAGGACTAGCTACTCTTCAATACTTATTAAGGACCTGGATTAAGGATCCAAGGATGAAGGCCAATAGATAACCTTAAGCAAGGATTAAGAAGTTCAAGCAAGCTCTCGTCTCAGAAGTTTAAAAGGCAAGAAGCCAACGGGATTGCATTTATCGAAATCTATATCGAGGAATCAACCCCGAATCCTAGGTTGAAGAACAGAAGTTGTTAGGCATGAAGGCCAAGGTTAGTTATGAAGGACAAACTTGAGGGGGGGTCATGAACCTCCAATTAAGATCCAAAGGTTGAAACTTCATGTTGACTTGAAAACCAATATGTAATTTTGAAAACCTCCTAGAGAAGGTTCAAGACCTCGTGGGGCTAACCAGAAACCCCCTGGCCTTGGACCAACAGCTCTGATAGATATTTCGGTGATTTAAAACACCATTGAGATTGAAAACCCTTGATTTCAAACATTGAAGCCATGACGACCAAGCGAGCTGAAAAGTTACTTATGTGGGAGCATCTTTGAAAGAACCCCTGAAGGGCAAGTTGATAACATTCTTGCAAGAAAATAGTGATAGGTCCATAATTAATCATATTTTTAATACCCATTCTATGTCCGTTTTCGTAATTTTATTAATTAATAAATTGTTTTATTTTGTTTTGTAGGAAAATAAATAAAAACATATTTCAAGCAGGAAAAGGTGCAAAAAGGGAAAGGAGGTGGAAAATACTTGAAGTCAAGGAAACTGGAGGGAAAATCGATTACTTATCGGAGAAGAAAAGGAAATTGAAGAAATTATATTCAAGATTGGATTGTAATCAAAAGGACCCAAGCTCATTATTTTTCTCTATATATATGGCCTTCTCCCTTGTAATTTAGACACCTAGAATTTTATTGTTATTTGTTTTCCTGTTTTTTACTGTCGCCGGTGATTATATATTACTCGGCCAATTCTCCAACATTAAAGTTACTTAGTTTTTAACTTTGTTCACGTGTTATTTGCATTAGCCATATAAATCATTAATTAGTTTATATTTTAGCCATGTTTAATTCGTGTTTTTTTAATTACATAATCATGTCTAGCTAATTTTCTTGTCCTAGGATGAAGATGAAGTTAAATTAATTACTCTTGATTTCTCCTCGTTCCTATTAATTGATGCTCATAATTTTTCTTGGTGCTTAATTGTTCAATTGACAAAGTGATTTTGATATATTATTGTTACCGGATTTGTTTTTCATAGCCTATGCTTGCTCCTTGAAGTTTTGATAGGTTATTTTTAGATAACAAGTTTCATAGTATATGCTTGTCTCGTTGATTGATATATCTTATTTGTGAAGAAAAGAGGATTGATTTTAGGGCGAGTTGATATTAATTGTGATTGATTAACGGATTCGGATTCCTAGGTTTTCCATATTATTTGATAATCTTTGTTAATTAGTTTAATTAGGTTAATTAAAACTCATCCCCAATCTTATTGTCTAATTCGCCTGATTTAATTATTAGGGTTTTGAAAATTCGTAGTCTCTGTGGATCGACCTGTAATTGCTACAACTAAACACTGTGCGCTTGCAGTTATTTTACACATCAAATAGCGATGTATTTGCTTGGACTGTAGCTGATATGCCAGGGATTGATCCCCAACTCATAACTCACAAGTTGAATGTTGATCCGGGGCAGAAGATAATAAAACAGAAAAGAGAAATTTTGCTCCTGAAAGGCAGGAGGCCATTAAACAAGAAGTTGACAAGCTCTTAGAGGCTGGGTTTGTTGAAGAGCTTCAGTTTCCCAAATGGTTAGCTAACCCGGTGATGGTCAAGAAAGCGAATGGAAAGTGGAGGATGTGTATAGACTTCACTGATTTGAATGATGCATGTCCAAAGGATTGTTTTCCCCTGCCAATGATAGACATGTTGATAGACGCCACAGCTGGACATGAGATGTTGAGCTTCATGGATGGGTTCAACGGCTACAATCAGATTAAGATGCACGAGGATGACATCCCTAAGGTATCTTTCATAACTGACTTTGGTGTTTTCTGCTATATTGTTATGGCTTTTGGTCTAAAGAATGCAGGAGCTACTTACCAACGATTGGTGAATAAGATATTCGCCCATCTGATTGGAAAAACCATGAAGGTCTATGTTGATGACATGTTAGTCAAGAGCCTACTCAAGGCAGATCACATTAAGCACCTCAGAGAGGCATTCGAAGTGCTGAGGCACCACAAGATGATGTTGAATCCAGCCAAGTGTGCTTTTGGCGTTGGATCTGGAAAGTTCTTGGGTTTGATGGTTTCAAAAAGAGGCATATAGGCCAATCCCGACAAGATCAAAGCAATCTTAGACATGGAACCACCCCGTTCTGTGAGGGACGTACAGAAGTTAACCGGCAGAGTGGCCGCTCTAGGGAGATTCATCTCCAAGTCTGGTGATAAGTGCTTGCCTTTCTTTCAAGCAATGAAGAAGGTGAAAAATTTTGAATGGACTAATAAAAGCCAAGAGGCCTTTGAACAGTTGAAGAAGTACATGGCTGAAGCCCCGTTGTTGGCCAAGCCAAGTCCCGGAGAGACTCTTTATCTGTATCTAGCAGTGTCTGAACAAGCATTGAGTATCGTCCTCATTAAAGAAGAGAACAAGGTTCAGAGGCCCATCTACTATGTAAGCAAGGTGCTCCACGGAGCCGAGTTAAATTACTCATCCATCGAGAAATTTGCTTTGGCATTGATAACAGCTTCAAGGAAACTACGACCGTACTTTCAGTCACATAAAATCGAAGTCCTGACGGACCAGCAATTGAGGAACATATTGCACAGCCCGAAAGCAAGTGGAAGATTGATTAAGTGGGAAATCAAACTTGGAGAGTTTGACATCACGTATAAGCCTCGAACGGCCATCAAGGCTCAGGCATTGGCTGACTTCGTGGTTGAATGTACCATTACCAACCAAGAAGTCGGGGGGCAGGAGACGGTAACCACCCCTGAAAGTGGAGAAAAAGATGAAGAACTTGTATCTGATCAAAAGGAATATTGGGTGCTCTATTTTGATGGAGCATCAAAAACAAAATCTAGTGGCGCGGGCTTAGTGTTGCAAAGCCCCGATGGGTTCACAGTTGAGTATGCTTTGAAGTTAGATTTTCCTACTACCAACAATGAAGCTGAATATGAAGCCTTGATAGCCAGATTGGGCTAGGCCAGAATACCGAGGGTCAAGAACCTCAAAGTTTTTAGAGATTCAAGACTGGTAGTCTCGCAAGTGAATGGTGAATTTGAAGCTAAGGATGAAACTATGACAAAGTATTTGAGAGTTGTGAAGGCTGTTATGACTCAATATGATGAGCGCTATGAGGAACGCATTCCAAGAAATGAGAACATTAAGGCTGCTGCCCCATTTAAGTTCGCCTCTTCTGAGATAGACAATTATGCGGAGAGTTTTTACTTCCAGGTCCTGAAGACCCCACCATCAATTCAAAATTGGTAGCACCAATTGATGTAAGCTGAAGGATAGACCCTCTCAAAGCTCATCTTAAGACTGGTTGTCCCCTTGATAATGCCTTGAAAGCACAAAAACTATTAGTGAGAATGTTGAGATAAGAGGTCCTTTGTCATTCCATACTTAAAATCTTGAATCTCAAATCCCGACACAAAATTTAAGCCTTGATGGCCAACAAGGCTGATTGCCTCCAATCGAGCTTGTCGTTTGAGTTCAAGGACTCAAATCAAGAGTCTTCAGTCAAGTTGAGACCTAAGAAAGGTTATATGAGCATAAGAAGAAGGTTGGAAACCTAGAATCAAGCTAAAGGGTTGAAAACCAACAAAGGCATACCAGGCCTAAGGTCAAGCGCTAAGAAGCAAGTGAACTATCTTAATGATCAACCGAGAAGGAAGACCTCCTCCATGAGAAACGAGGATGATGTAAGAACTAAAGAACTTCATCACAAGGATGAGATTCAAGGGTTGATGATAACCTTAAGACCAAGGATTCAGCAAACAAGTTAAAGCCCGAAAGGTCACGAAGATTAAGAAACAAGTCGTTTGAGTTCAAGGTTCACGAAACCCTTCAAGGCATAGCAAACACCTCCATCAACATACCAAGACTGATTTTTAATTCTGAGCCAAGGTCATCTATCGTTTATAGACGAAAAAAGGACAGAAATTATCCGCGTTATACAGAAAGAGTCGTTATAATTCATATATGCCAGAAAAGAAATAGCCGAAACATTTGCTGCACGGATGGTTGCGCTTAAGAAATTAAGTAACGAGTTTAGCCTTAAGCACAAGATTAGCAGTGCTAATCATAAATTAAGGAGTAATATCGTTAGAAGTCACGAATGACCAAACTGATGACTAAAGATCAAGATCGAAGTTCTTGATCCTTAGGATCACGGATGATTTTAGATCCCTGACGACTTAAGATCAAGATCGAGGTTCTTGATCCTTAAGATAATGAAGTCACGAATGACCAAGATAGTAACTTGAGATCAAGATCCATGGATGGTTTTCAGGTCCGGGTTTCCTAGCCAACCACGAAGTGGCCGACCACGACACCCGGAGGGCCGTAGCCGACCACGAGGCAGCCGACCACGACACCCGGAGGGCCGTAGCCGACCACGAGGCAGCCGACCACGGCGCACGAGGGGCCGCAGCCGACCACCTCCCGGCCGACCACCTTCCAGCCGACCATGATGTGGCCGACCATGGTGGCTTGGAACCCTCTGGCCGATCACCTTTTGGCCGATTACGAGCTACTCCGTGGTCCGGCCGATCGCGGTTTAGTTCGTGGTCCTGAATCTCAATTTTTTCAGCAAACCTCGGATAGTTTCTGATCCTGAATCTTGAATTTTTCAACGAATCTTGGATGATTCTCCTTGAGATCACGGGTGATTTGAGATCAAGACCAAGATTCTTGATCCTCAAGATAACAAAGTCACGAATGACTAAAATAGTGATTTGGGATCAAGATCAAGTTTCTTGATCCTTGAGATCAAGATCAAGTTTCTTGATCCTTAAGATCACGGATGACTTGAGATCAAGATCAAGTTTCTCGATCCTCAAGACCACGGATGATTTTCAGGTCCGGGTTTACTAGCCGACCACCATTGGCCGACCAAGCTCCGAGGAGGGCGTCAGCCGACCAAGACTGATTTTCAGTCCTACACGGACTGTTGACGCTGTTTGGGCCATATCTTGAGCTCCGGGTATCAGATTTAAACGATCTTACAGTCCACGCGAAGATCTCTGAGTTTTCCTATAGTCTTGGAGACCACTAGCCGACCACCATTTGGCTGACCAAGCTCCAAGGAGGGTGTCAGCCGACCAAGACTGATTTTCAGTCCTACACGGACTGTTGATGCTGTTTGGGCCATATCTTGAGCTCCGGGTATCAGATTTGGACGATCTTACAGTCCACGCAAAGATCTCTGAGTTTTCTATAGTCTTGGAAACCACTAGCCGACCACCATTTGGCCGACCAAGCTCCAAGGAGGGCGTCAGCCGACCAAGACTGATCTTCAGTCCTACACGGACTGTTGACGCTGTTTGGGCCATATCTTGAGCTCCGGGTATCAGATTTAAACGATCTTACAGTCCACGCGAAGATCTCTGAGTTTTCTATAGTCTTGGAGACCACTAGCCGACCACCATTTGGCCGACCAAGCTCCAAGGAGGGCGTCAGCCGACCAAAACTGATTTTCAGTCCTACACGGACTGTTGACGCTGTTTGGGCCATATCTTGAGCTCCGGGTATCAGATTTGGACGATCTTACAGTCCACGCGAAGATATATGAGTTTTCTATAGTCTTATAGACCACTAGCCGACCACCATTTGGCCAACCAAGCTCCAAGGAGGGCGTCAGCCGACCAAGACTGATTTTCAGTCCTACACGGACTGTTGACGCTGTTTGGGCCATATCTTGAGCTCCGGATGTCAGATTTGGACGATCTTACTGTTCACGCGAAGCTCTTTGAATTTTCTACAGTCTTGGAGACTCTTGTACGACTGGGTACTGGCCGACCGAGGCATTTTGAAGCCCTTAGGCCGACCGGGAACTCAATGCGATCCTTCAACGCTGTTTGGGCCATATCTTGAGCTCCGAATGTCAGATTTGGATGATCTTACAGTCCACGCGAAGCTAATTGAATTTTCTATAGTCTTGGACCATCCTTTGCCGACCACCTCATTTTTTGAGGGCCTTAGCCAACTGGAAGTGGATGCTGATGGTCCGTCAACCTTGAAAAATCACTTTGATATTCAGAACACCCCTGACTCGCTTCATACCTCACTAAAGTGGTTCAGAACATTGAAACACGTTAGTGATGATTCAAACATGACAATGATGATTCAACGTTTTCAGAAAACGTCAGCCGATCACCATTTAGCGCCATTAGTGCCGATAACACCGTTGGTGGCGATAGCACCGTTAGTGCTGTAAGCACTATTAGTGTCGATAGCACCGTTAGTGCCGATAGCACCGATAATGTCGTTAGCACCGTTTAGTGCCGATTAGCACCGATTAGTGTCGTTTAAGCACCGTTTAGTGCCGATTAGCACCGATTAGTGTCGTTTAAGCACCGTTTAGTGCCGATTAGCACCGAGTAGTGTCGTTTAGCACCGTGAGTGCCATTTTATCCTTTTAACATTGTTTAACATTGTTTAAACATTGTTTAAGGCTGTTTAGCACCGTTTAGTCCGTTTAGCGCCGTTTAACGTCATTTAAACATTGTTTAAGCATCGTTAAGGCTGATTAGTGCCGATTAGCATCGAATTAACATTGTCGTGAACGCGTCGGTCGCTCCACGCTTTACATAAAGACAATACTCGTGAAACACTAGCGTACAAAGATGAACCCTGACCCAAGTCTCGAAAAAGGCCGTTAAAACTTCAAGAAAACCTGATCAGTTTTCCTAGAAGTTGGGGGCCAAATGATATGGGCTAAAAGTAAGCCCTAGAGACACATTTAATGTGGCATTAATTAGACCAGGAATGGTCCAAACGTGGGGCCCACCAGATGGGCCCAAACCCTATTTATAATATTAATTTCGTAATTAATATTAAGGGTAATAAACAACTCAGGAAATAAGAGTCAAACAAGGATATTACTCTTGCCTGACTTAGCCTCCAAGATACATATTTCAACATGGAAACTGATTCCTATAAGGAAGAGATCTAGAACCTTCCTCAAGGAAGACTTGTCCACCAAGTCTCTGACTCCTACCATAATTCTAGGGCTTCTCAGCCTATATAAAGGGTCTAACCCCTCACCTAGAACCACGTTTTGGACACAGCTCCATACGTTACCCACCACGTTTTTGCTTAATCCTCGAATAAGGACATACAAGCCACTGCGTCCTAGGTGAGCTCTCGCCGCCATAGCCTCGAGGGCACCATCACCTAGAACTACATCATGGCTTGATTCTCAATAACGAGATACGTAGGCACTCTGTGAGGACCGATCAGTCTCGTAACACGGAAACAGCCATTAAAGCTCGAAGCTCAACCACCCTAGCATTAATTACAAATCGTAACCTAGTTTTTATTCCACAACAATATATATTATATTTTTTGCATACACAAATATAAATATTTTATTTTTTTCAAAAAAAAACTATATTTTTTTTATTAATCAAATAAAAATAATTCTTCACTAAATTTAATGTTATTTAATTTTAAAACATAAACATTTTCTAATTTTATTAAATTATTATCATTCAAAAAATAATAATGTATAACTTAAAAACAATATAATACATCTGAAAGATTATAATATATTAAGGGGAAAATTCTCTGAAAAATAAGAATAATGTCAACCAAAAATATTTGGCCACAAGCAAGACTTAGTTGTCAAATTCTAAAAGTATACATAAATTTTTTAATTAGGAATATAATGTAAATCCATCCATTATATCTATTATATGTTAACATGGGTTTCTATCCTGTTTAGTAAATTACGAATTTATCCTTAGATTTATATTAATGTTAAAAAAATTGGAGTTAAAAGGAATTGAATCCATGACCTTCTAATCTAACACATATAACTTTGTGTTTACATTTACTACCACTAAACCAAGTCACTTTTTTGTACCACATTTTAAACTCATTCACTACATGCTCAAATAACCTACTTATTAGCAATATTTGTTTTATAATTTATTCATGATAAAAGTGCTTACATAATTCTACTAACTTTAATAATTTGAATGTTGATAAGAATTAAAATTATGACATTCATATACTCACAAATTTATGCACACATTTATTTTTATATTTTATTAGGGATAACATCATTAAAATATTTTTTTTATATAATAGTAAAAAATGGTAGTCGATGAGAGAAAATATAAATTGAGAGATATGATGTCGTCGAAGTCAAAATTAAGAAAGGTACCGAGTGACCGAAAATTGGTCAAAAAAAAAATCAAAGTGAGGTGGTAGGTGACGGAAAATAAATAGAAGTCTATCTCAAGTAGGTAAACGGGCGAAAGTGAAATTATGCTACCAACTAACTAATTAATGGTATTTTAAATTTAACAAATAAGTAGATCAAAAAAGAATGCATTAAAATAACACATGATAAAATGAAAAAAAATTAAAGTTGAGAAAATTATTGTTAACTAAAATTAATACAAAGATATTATAGACTAAAGTTTAAAATATAATTAAAAAAACTTTATCACAAAATAGTGTTTCAAGGAAACCTAATTATTAAAAAAGGTCATAAAAAATTTTACTTTAAAATTTTACAACAAACATGTTTTTAAAATTTATACTAACAAAGTCAACACAAATAAGTAAATTGACATTTTATTATTTTGCAAAGATTCTAGATTCGGTACTAAAGTTGTAAATAAATTAAAAATAATTTGAAAATCCAAAAAAACATTAATTTATAGAAAATCTAAATATAATAAAATGCACTAAAATAACACATGATAAAATGGTAAAAAATTAAAGTTTAAAAAATTATTATTAACTAAAATTAATACAAACATATTTTAGAATATGAAACATTAAAATATATGTTAGCCTAAACCTTAATATATAATTTAGAAAAAAATCGTTTACCAATTAAAAGTACATTTAATTATAAAACAAAAAAAAAAGGTCTTTAAAAAATATATGGTAAAATAAGATATTAAAAAGGTAATAAAAAAACATGTCATAATTGGAAATGACACCAAAATTCAACCAAATACAATCTACAAAACAAACACCAATTTTAAAAAAAAAATCTAAATTTAGAAAACTAAAAACAACAATAAACTTTAATGTAATGCACTTAAATCAAATATAAACCAGCACAATATAATTTACAAAAAAAATATCGTTTACCAAATAAAAGTGGTTTAAGAAAATTATTTTAATAAAAATCATTAAAGATTCTATTTTTAGGTTTGACAACAAATATATTTCTAAAATTTAAATTAAAAAAATGTGAGCATAAATCAACAAATAAACAAATTCTTACTTTGCAAAAGAAAAATTGAAATTAAAATAAATGAACATATTTTAAATTAGAAAGCAATCCAAACACCCACAAAATAAATTTATATTAATATCTAAATATAATACAACATAAAAACCCCTAAGATTACTCTAACCAAAACACATAATAAAATAACACATAAGTAGATCAGATAACACATAACTAACACATAAGTAGATCAAATAATACATAAGTAAACTATGCTACCAACTAACTAATTAATGGTATTTTAAATTTAACAGATAAGTAGATAAAAAAAGAATGCACTAAACTAACACATGATAAAATGAAAAAAAAAAAAATTAAAGTTGAGAAAATTATTGTTAACTAAAATTAATACAAAGATATTATAGACTAAAGTTTAAAATATAATTAAAAAAACTTTATCACAAAATAGTGTTTCAAGGAAACCTAATTATTAAAAAATGTCATAAAAAATTTTACTTTAAAATTTTACAACAAACATGTTTTTAAAATTTATACTAACAAAGTCAACACAAATAAGTAAATTGACATTTTATTATTTTGCAAAGATTCTAGATTCGGTACTAAAGTTGTAAATAAATTAAAAATAATTTGAAAATCCAAAAAAACATTAATTTATAGAAAATCTAAATATAATAAAATGCACTAAAATAACACATGATAAAATGGTAAAAAATTAAAGTTTAAAAAATTATTATTAACTAAAATTAATACAAACATATTTTAGAATATGAAACATTAAAATATATGTTAGCCTAAACCTTAATATATAATTTAGAAAAAAATCGTTTACCAATTAAAAGTACATTTAATTATAAAACAAAAAAAAGGTCTTTAAAAAATATATGGTAAAATAAGATATTAAAAAGGTAATAAAAAAACATGTCATAATTGGAAATGACACCAAAATTCAACCAAATACAATCTACAAAACAAACACCAATTTTAAAAAAAAATCTAAATTTAGAAAACTAAAAACAACAATAAACTTTAATGTAATGCACTTAAATCAAATATAAACCAGCACAATATAATTTACAAAAAAAATATCGTTTACCAAATAAAAGTGGTTTAAGAAAATTATTTTAATAAAAATCATTAAAGATTCTATTTTTAGGTTTGACAACAAATATATTTCTAAAATTTAAATTAAAAAAATGTGAGCATAAATCAACAAATAAACAAAGTCTTACTTTGCAAAAGAAAAATTGAAATTAAAATAAATGAACATATTTTAAATTAGAAAGCAATCCAAACACCCACAAAATAAATTTATATTAATATCTAAATATAATACAACATAAAAATCCCTAAGATTACTCTAACCAAAACACATAATAAAATAACACATAAGTAGATCATAACACGTAACTAACACATAAGTAGATCAAATAATACATAAGTAAACTATGCTACCAACTAACTAATTAATGGTATTTTAAATTTAACAAATAAGTAGATCAAAAAAGAATGCACTAAACTAACACATGATAAAATGAAAAAAAAAATTAAAGTTGAGAAAATTATTGTTAACTAAAATTAATACAAAGATATTATAGACTAAAGTTTAAAATATAATTAAAAAAACTTTATCACAAAATAGTGTTTCAAGGAAACCTAATTATTAAAAAAGGTCATAAAAAATTTTACTTTAAAATTTTACAACAAACATGTTTTTAAAATTTATACTAACAAAGTCAACACAAATAAGTAAATTGACATTTTATTATTTTGCAAAGATTCTAGATTCGGTACTAAAGTTGTAAATAAATTAAAAATAATTTGAAAATCCAAAAAAACATTAATTTATAGAAAATCTAAATATAATAAAATGCACTAAAATAACACATGATAAAATGGTAAAAAATTAAAGTTTAAAAAATTATTATTAACTAAAATTAATACAAACATATTTTAGACTATGAAACATTAAAATATATGTTAGCCTAAACCTTAATATATAATTTAGAAAAAAATCGTTTGCCAATTAAAAGTACATTTAATTATAAAACAAAAAAAGGTCTTTAAAAAATATATGGTAAAATAAGATATTAAAAAGGTAATAAAAAAACATGTCATAATTGGAAATGACACCAAAATTCAACCAAATACAATCTACAAAACAAACACCAATTTTAAAAAAAAATCTAAATTTAGAAAACTAAAAACAACAATAAACTTTAATGTAATGCACTTAAATCAAATATAAACCAGCACAATATAATTTACAAAAAAAAATATCGTTTACCAAATAAAAGTGGTTTAAGAAAATTATTTTAATAAAAATCATTAAAGATTCTATTTTTAGGTTTGACAACAAATATATTTCTAAAATTTAAATTAAAAAAATGTGAGCATAAATCAACAAATAAACAAATTCTTACTTTGCAAAAGAAAAATTGAAATTAAAATAAATGAACATATTTTAAATTAGAAAGCAATCCAAACACCCACAAAATAAATTTATATTAATATCTAAATATAATACAACATAAAAACCCCTAAGATTACTCTAACCAAAACACATAATAAAATAACACATAAGTAGATCAGATAACACATCACTAACACATAAGTAGATCAAATAATACATAAGTAAACTATGCTACCAACTAACTAATTAATGGTATTTTAAATTTAACAAATAAGTAGATCAAAAAAGAAAGCACTAAACTAACACATGATAAAATGAAAAAAAAAAAAATTAAAGTTGAGAAAATTATTGTTAATTAAAATTAATACAAAGATATTATAGACTAAAGTTTAAAATATAATTAAAAAAACTTTATCACAAAATAGTGTTTCAAGGAAACCTAATTATTAAAAAAAGTCATAAAAAATTTTACTTTAAAATTTTACAACAAACATGTTTTTAAAATTTATACTTACAAAGTCAACACAAATAAGTAAGTTGACATTTTATTATTTTGCAAAGATTCTAGATTCGGTACTAAAGTTGTAAATAAATTAAAAATAATCTGAAAATCCAAAAAAACATTAATTTATAGAAAATCTAAATATAATAAAATGCACTAAAATAACACATGATAAAATGGTAAAAAATTAAAGTTTAAAAAATTATTATTAACTAAAATTAATATAAACATATTTTAGACTATGAAACATTAAAATATATGTTAGCCTAAACCTTAATATATAATTTAGAAAAAAATCGTTTACCAATTAAAAGTACATTTAATTATAAAACAAAAAAAGTCTTTAAAAAATATATGGTAAAATAAGATATTAAAAAAGTAATAAAAAAACATGTCATAATTGGAAATGACACCAAAATTCAATCAAATATAATCTACAAAACCAACGCCAATTTAAAAAAAAATCTAAATTTAGAAAACTAAAAACAACAATAAACTTTAATGTAATGCACTTAAATCAAATATAAACCAACACAATATAATTTACAAAAAAATATTGTTTACCAAATAAAAGTGGTTTAAAAAAAATTATTTTAATAAAAATCATTAGAGATTCTATTTTTAGGTTTGACAACAAATATATTTCTAAAATTTAAATTAAAAAAATGTGAGCATAAATCAAAAGATAAACAAATTCTTACTTTGCAAAGGAAAAATTGAAATTAAAATAAATGAACACAAATCAATAAATGAACATATTTTAAATTAGAAAGCAATCCAAACACCCACAAAATAAATTTATATTAATATCTAAATATAATACAACATAAAAACCCCTAAGATTACTCTAAACAAAACACATAATAAACACCACTCACGACAAAAATATAAAATTAACATGAAAAAATAACGATATTTAAACAAATAAAAAAATTTAATATCATACATATTTCCAAAAAAGTTAAAAAGTGCCTTAAAAAACTATAAAAACACTATAAAAAAAAGATCTAATAATTTTAAGATAACCATTAAATTACATAATTAAAAAGATTAAAAAAAAATTGTTACACGAATGTACTACGTATATGTTTTCAGTATATCATATGTAATCTAATAAAATAAAAAGATCAAAATTAGTAAAAAAATAAAAAATAAATAAAAAGATCAAAATAATTATGAAATACTAAAAAATATATTAACCTAAATTTTGAAATATAAATTATAGAAAAACCATTTACAAGAAAACAAAACAGATGTATACTACAAACCGTGTAACAAATGTATTATTATCCTTAAAAGTAAAAACAACTCTTACTTACTTACTGATTTTAGTCAGTCATTTACATTGATCAAACACAACTAGAAATATAACTTTTACGATTCAAAATCTAATAAAATTTTTAAACTATAACATCTTAAATATATCGAAATAAGTAAAGTAGACTAACACGAGAAAATTCTATGAATTATTTGTACTGTCCGTGCTTTGCAAGTATGTATTAATATTATTTGAGTCTTACACCTTTGTCGATGTTTTTATAAATAATAATACATATATTAAACTTTCATATGATGATAATTTTCAAATCATAAATGTACGATCTAATATATTTGTAATTCGATGTATAAGATTGTTATAATTCTAAGTATTTGTAATTCTATATATATGACACCTTATATTTTTGTCTGTGTTGGAATAATTTATATTAATTATAAGTAGTAAATTTAAATATGTTATCAAGGATAATCGAACTCTTGCTTGTTTAGTTTTTGCATAAAAATCATCTTACTCTCTTATTTTTGTTTAGTTTTTGTAAAAATCATCTTATCTTCTTATGTTTATTATAGGTAGAATATATATGTAAAACCTCTGTTTTTATGATAACCTAGTGAGCAAGCTGATGCTGATTGCTATTAGTTAGTTATGTGTATTAATTAGTTATGTGTATTAACCTAGTGAGCAAGCTGATGTTGATTGCTATAGTTATCTGTATTGTTTTAACTCTGCTTTACAGGGATTCATAAATATCATAACAATTAGGATGTCAGTACATCGTTTGTCATTTCAGCAAGTTATATATCTTATCCAACAAGCTATTTGGGGAGCGCCAGAATCTGTTAACAAGTCAAATGCAGTTCCGGATTTCAAGGATATATTCTAGGAATGCATTGTAAGGATATATTCTAGGAATGCATTACTAAGATGTTAGTGTTAGGCAACTTGCCTAATTAATTCCAAAACTCACCAACCCCTCACACCAACCCCCCCACCTACTACCCTCCCCCCTCCTATAAATACCCCCCTCCCCCTTTATTCTAAAAACACCAAAACACCAAAATCTCTTCTTCCTCTCTTACTTCTCAGTATATATATAGCTGCTAGATAGTCCGTCTAGCAGGTCAGGATAGGGGGCCCTCGTGCTACTCTATTCTTTCGTTTCGAGGGAGTTTGTGTGAGTGTCAGGCTGCAGCCATCGGAATCTGTCCCGCTGCAGCATTAGGAGTTCATCCAGCTGTTGTAGTTGCTACAAAGGGAGTTCATCCAGGTTATCCGGTCAAGTACCGAAGGAGTAGGGAATCGTTGTATTTCTATTCAGTTGTGCCTCAAGTGTTACTTCGTAAACTTGAGAGAATATTGTAACCATTGTTATCATTATAGTGGAAACATTCGGAGCTGGTCCCGTGGTTTTTACCTCTTTACTTAAGGGGGTTTTCCACGTATAAATCTTGGTGTTCATCTGTCTTTATTATTGACTGTTATAATCTCCGTATTTAATTTACGCAAAGACAGGAAACGGGAATTCCTAACAAGTGGTATCAGAGCTGGGCCCCACATTGTTGGTGTCGAGGAAAGTGCTTTGTGCGCAGTGGTTACTTGATAACGCGCCGTACTAATACGGAAGGCTCCCCAAACACATCCACTTTCCTGGCCAACTTGTGTGGTTCTAAGTGAGATTCCCATAGTCTTTGGTAAATTAAAATGGATGATTCTTCCAGTGTAATGGTAAGCTTAACAGCTTCAAATTATCCGATGTGGAAAAGCAGAATAAAGGATTTGCTTTATAGTAAGGACTTGTTTGATCCGGTGGAGCTGAAAGGAGTTAAACCTGCAGCAAAGTCTGATGCTGACTGGAAGAAGATGAACATGAAAACTATCAGTCTCATTCGTCGATGGATTGATAATTCGGAGTATCATCATGTCTCTGAAGAAGAAGATGCTTATACGCTTTGGACGACATTAGAGTCTACGTTCCAAGAGAAAAGTTCACAAAATGTAACTTTTCTAGTTCGTCAGCTGGTGAACATGAGGTACCAGGATGGGAACAACATGTCAGAGCATATGAGCGAATTCCAAGGGTTGTTAAATCAACTATCAAATATGAAGATGGATTTTGAGCAGAAATTCCAAGCAATATTTCTTCTCAACACTTTACCATCCAGCTGGGATACGTTAGTGGTGACAGTAACTAATGCTGTACCAACTGAGCAACTAACGTTGCGATCAATTAAGCAGAGTATCCTTAGTGAATCCATGAGAAGAAAGGTACAAGGAGTCAACCACGATTCCCAGGCTCTTGTTACTGAGAACAGGGGCAGAAGCAACTACAGGGAGACAAACCGAGGACGTAGTAAAAGTAGGAATTTTGGTAATTCCGGTGGCAAATCAAATGTCAATGTTGAATGCTACTATTGTAAGAAGAAGGGTCATTAAAAAAGGGATTGTAGGGCCTGGCTCAAGCAACAGAACAATGGTCAGCAAGGGAAACATGCCGAGAAAAGTACAACAGCTGCTATGACAGAAGATGTTGTGATCCTTTCTTTTGGGGAAGAAGAATGCTTACATGTTGATGATCAGAAGGTCGAATGGGTGATAGATACTGGAGCAACGTATCATGCAACACCCACTCAGGAATTCTTTACGACGTACAAGTCAGGGGACTTTGGTACTGTAAGAATGGGTAACTCAGATCAATCAAAGATCGCAGGCATTGGTGACATCTGTATTGAGACAAACACGGGTTGTTCAATGACTTTGAAAGATGTCAGGCATGTTCCGGACTTACGGCTCAACTTGATTTCTGGCATGGCGCTAGATAAGCAGGGGTACGTAAATACCTTCGGTGGTGGAAGGTGGAAGCTTACTACGGGTTCATTGGTGGTTGCAAGAGGATCCACTTGTGGCTCTTTGTACAAGACACAAGTGAAGATGTGTTCAAATGCTTTGAATACAGTTGAAGATGAAGACTCGGCAAAATTGTGGCACAAAAGGCTCGGCCACATGAGCGAGAAAGGGCTGCAGATTCTAGCAAAGAAATCCCTCATTCCATTTGCTAAAGGAACTGCATTGCAGCTGTGCGAATATTGTTTATTCGGGAAACAACATAGAGTATCTTTTAGCAGTCCACTGAAGAAAAAGTCGGGGCTGTTAGAAAGAGTTTATTCTGATGTATGTGGTCCGTTTGAGGTGGAGTCCTTAGGCGGAAATAGGTACTTTGTTACCTTCATTGATGAAGCATCTCGAAAGGTGTGGGTTGAGATACTCAAATCCAAAGATCAAGTGTTTGAGTACTTCCAGAAGTTTCATGCCATGGTTGAAAGATCAACAGGGAAACAACTGAAGTGCCTTCGTAGTGACAACGGGGGGGAGTACACTTCAAAAGAGTTTTAAAAGTACCTTACAAAGCATGGTATCCGGCATGAAAGAACAGTTCCTGGCACCCCACAACAGAATGGCGTTGCGGAAAGAATGAACCGCACCATTTCTGAACGAGTCAGATGCATGTTGAAAATGGCTAAATTGCCGAAGTCATTTTGGGGAGAAGCTGTAAGAACAGCTTGCTACTTGATCAATCGATCTCCATCGGCACCTCTGAATTTTGAGATTCCAGAGAAGATCTGGTTAGGAAAGGATGTTTCCTATTCCTACTTGCGGGTGTTTGGATGCAAGGCTTTTGCACACATCCCAAAGGAGCATAGAACAAAGCTTGAAGATAAAACAACTCTGTGTATTCTCGTTGGCTACGGGGATCCAGAGTTTGGGTATCGGTTGTGGAATCCTGAATCAAAGAAGATATTCAGGAGCAGAGATGTGGTTTTTCACGAGTCTCAAAATTATGAGAATTTTGGGAGCACTCAACGACCAAGGAAAGCTAGAAATCCAGATACAGTAGAAGATGAGGGAGATGATATGGCAGATGATGAGGATGCTGAGCAGGGGGAGCTACCGCCTCAGCCTGAAGCTGAAGAAACTCAGCCACGGCGTTCTACAAGAGAATGGAGACCATCAGGAAGATATCTTTCATCCGAGTATATCTTAATTGCTGATGAGGGGGAGCCCGAGACCTTTGAGGAAGTCAAGACTCATAAAGAAAGCAGTTGCTGGTTGAAAGCAATGCAAGAGGAGATGGATTCTTTAAACAAGAATGAAACTTATGAGTTGACTACACTTCCAAGAGGACGAAAGGCTTTGAGGAACAAATGGGTCTTCAAAGTAAAAAGGGATGATGAAAAGCTTGTAAAGTATAAAGCACGCTTGGTGGTTAAAGGCTTTGCACAGAAGGAAGGCATTGATTTCGATGAAATCTTTTCTCCAGTTGTAAAGATGACATCAATCCGAACAGTTCTCGGATTAGCGGCTAGCATGGATCTTGAGCTTGAGCAGTTAGATGTGAAAATTGCATTCCTTCATGGAGATTTGAAGGAAGAGATCTACATGCACCAGCCAGAAGGATTTGAAGTGAAAGGGAAGGAGCACATGGTTTGTAAACTCAAGAAGAGTTTATACGGGCTTAAGCAAGCGCCAAGACAGTGGTACAAAAAGTTTGATTCATTCATGAGGAATCATAAGTTCAAGAGAACTGCATCCGATCACTGTGCTTATGTGCAAAGGTTTCCTAACGGTAACTTCATTATCCTGCTGCTTTATGTTGATGATATGTTAGTGGTCGGCCAAGATGCTAACATGATCCGCAAGCTGAAAGAAGATTTGTCCAAGTTCTTTGATATGAAAGACTTGGGTCCAGCAAAACAAATCTTAGGGATGAAGATTGTTCGTGACAGAACAACTCGGAGGTTATGGCTTTCACAACAGGGATATATTGAACGGGTATTGAAAAGGTTCAATATGGATGATGCTAAACCTGTTAGCATACCATTGGCGGGACATTTTAAACTGGACAAGAAAATGTGTCCGTCAACAGACAAAGAAAAGAAGGATATGGAAGAAGTTCCCTACTCGTCAGCAGTAGGAAGTCTTATGTATGCATTGGTTTGTACAAGACCAGATATTGCTCATGCTGTTGGAGTTGTGAGTAGATATCTGTCAAATCCAGGAAGAAAGCACTGGGAAGCAGTCAAATGGATTCTCAGATATCTCAAGGGCACTTCCGAGTTATGCTTGAAGTATGGACACGGTGAACCAGTCTTGGAAGGATTTACAGATGCTGACATGGCAGGACATCCAGATGGGATGAAATCCACGTCAGGGATGCTTTTCACTTTTGCGGGGGGAGCTGTAGCTTGGCAGTCCAAGTTACAAAAGTGTGTTGCGTTGTCAACAACCGAATCAGAGTATATTGCTGCTTGTGAAGCAGGCAAGGAGCTGGTTTGGTTAAAGCGGTTTCTCCAAGAATTGGGTCAGAAGCAAGACAACTTTGAGTTGTATTGTGATAGCCAGAGTGCTATTGACTTGAGCAAGAATGCTACTTGTCACAGTCGTACTAAGCATATTAATGTACGTTACCATTGGCTACGGGAACAAGTTGAAGATGGGGTGATACAGATAAAGAAGATACACACGGATAAGAATCCGGCTTATATGATGACGAAGGTCGTTCCACGGGAAAAGTTGGAGCTGTGCAAGCGGGGTGCAGGTATGGAGTGCAAGTGATTAGTTGTGAGTTTGGAAATAGGGGGAGATTGTTAGGCAACTTGCCTAATTAATTCCAAAACTCACCAACCCCCCCCCCCACCTACTACCCTCCCCCCTCCTATAAATACCCCCTCCCCCTTTATTCTAAAAACACCAAAACACCAAAATCTCTTCTTCCTCTCTTACTTCTCAGTATATATATAGCTGCTAGATAGTCCGTCTAGTAGGAAACTTACCTTGTGGTAGTTTCAAGCAGGTCAGGATAGGGGGCCCTCGTGCTACTCTATTCTTTCGTTTCGAGGGAGTTTGTGTGAGTGTCAGGCTGCAGCCATCGGAATCTGTCCCGCTGCAGCATTAGGAGTTCATCCAACTGTTGTAGTTGCTACAAAGGGAGTTCATCCAGGTTATCCGGTCAAGTACCGAAAGAGTAGGGAATCGTTGTATTTCTATTCAGTTGTGCCTCAAGTGTTACTTCGTAAACTTGAGAGAATATTGTAACCATTGTTATCATTATAGTGGAAATATTCGGAGCTGGTCCCGTGGTTTTTACCTCTTTACTTAAGGGGGTTTTCCACGTATAAATCTTGGTGTTCATCTGTCTTTATTATTGACTGTTATAATCTCCGTATTTAATTTACGCAAAGACAGGAAACGGAAATTCTTAACAGTTAGCAGCAAGACTCAAGCTTATTATGCAAGCGTATTATGCCCAGCCTTATATCGCCTTGTCAATCTGCTTTTATACCGGGAAGACTAATTGGTGATAACATCTTCCTGGCCCAAGCCTTGTGTTCTAAATACCATTTGAATTCTGGCAAGCCTCGTTGTGCCATCAAGCTCGATATTAAAAAAGCGTTTGACACGCTTAATTGGCAGTTTTTAGAGAATGACTTACATTCGTACTTGTATGATATCGGTGAAGGTGAATGGTTCACTTGAAGGGTTTTTTGGTGCTAAATCTGGCCTTCGACAGGGAGATCCTATCTCACCCTATCTATTTGTGATCGCTATGGAGGTGCTCACCTCGTGCCTAAATCACTCTGTTTCTGCTACTCCAGAGTTCAAGTATCACTGGCTTGCTAAGCCTCTGTCTATTACTCATCTCATCTTTGCGGATGATGTCATGTTGTACTCTTATGGGGATCAGGCTTCTATAGATTGCCTTATGAATGGTGTTACCCTGTTTTCTAATCTCTCTGGGCTGCACCCTAACAAAGGTAAAAGCTCTTGTTTTTTTGCTAACGTGGACAGTGATATTCAGAGGAATGTATTAAGTTCTAGTAGGTTTCAACAAGGATCTCTGCCTATTCGATACTTGGGGTTACCACTTGTATCGACTAACCTCTCCTATAGAGATTGCAGGTCGCTAATCATGAAGATAAGAAACAAGATTGGCCTCTGGACAAACATTACGCTGAACCACGCAGGCAGGTTACAGCTTTTAAAAGTGGTTCTATTTGGGATTCAAAGTTTTTGGTCTGTTCACTTGCCTCTCCCTGTGTTGGTGCTTAGAAATCTCCAGTCAATGTTCACAAAATTCCTGTGGGGAGGCTCTGCTTCTAACTCTAAACAAGTTAAAGTTTCTTGGCGAGATTGTTGTCTTCCTAAGTCTGAAGGAGGTTTAGGTCTTCGTGACCTTTGTGAATGGAGTCGGGCAGCGTTTTTATTTCATATTAGGCGTATTATTCAGCCCACCAGTAATTCTCTTTGGGTTAACTGGTTCAAGATCGTAATCATTAAAAACAAACCTTTCTGGTTCACGAACATACTATCTGGTGCTTCTTGGTGTGTCAGACAAATTTTAAATGCTAGACCGGAGGCTTTGAGGAGTATTAGCTATCAAGTGGGTAACCATTCTCGCTTCTCTTTCTGGCACGATCCCTGGGTAAATGGTGATATTCTGATTCAACGCTTTCATCCCACTATCATCTCTTTAGTGGAATTTGATAGCCTTGCTAAAGTTGAGCATTATATTCTCAATTCTGTGTGGTCCTTGCCTTCTTCTAATCACTCTTGGGTGATTGACCTGCGTAACCTTGTGAGTCCCATTATAATAGGTCGTGAGGATGTTGTTTGTTGGGATGGGCTGCCTGCTAGTCTTGTCTCCCTCTCTTCTATTTGGAGTACTATTAGAGCCCGTGAGAACAGCCCTGCTTGGATTGATATTCTTTGGCATAAGGTTGTCATTCCAAAGTGCTCCTTCACACTTTTGTTAGCTCTAAAAAATAGGCTCCTCACTAAGGAGCGAATGCTTAGATTTGGGATGAATACTGATCCTACTTGTCTGTTGTGTAACAATGCTGTTGAAACTAACACTCATTTGTTTGCTTCGTGTGGCTTCGTGGACGTTATTATGTCTGGTTCTGGGTATAGCTTCCTGAGGGACTGGAATAGTTATTTGGAGGGTCAGTTTGTGGATGGTTCTCACCCAGAAATGAAGAAATTAATGGCTTACCTGTTCATGGCCCCTGGAGCTTGTTCTTGTTTGAGGAACGTCGATAGAACATGGAGGTGGTTACTGACATTTGTAATAAGCGTGATGTGGAATTAATTAAAAGAATTCCACTCCCCATGATGGATAAGGGAGATTCATGGTTATGGCAGTTTGAGGAGAGGGGTGAATTTACTGTCAAAAGCTGTTATAGATGGCTTCAAGGTGAAAGTGATACTTCTCATTGAGGTTTTTGGAATAAACTATGGTCGTTGCAGATTCCTCATAAAGTAAAGAATTTCTTATGGAGAGTAAGTAGAGGATGCCTTCCTACTAATTATGCCTTAGCAGGAAAATGAATAAATATTAATACTCGATGTCCATGGTGTCATAGTGAAGAGGAAACGGATGAGCATGTTTTGTTTTCGTGCGAGTTTGCAAGAACAGTCTGGTACACAGTAGGTTTACAGCAGTTTGTGCAGTCGGTGAATTATGATCCTGCGTTCAGGGTGTTAGTAGCAGCTTTTGAAGTTTGCACAAGAGAGCAGTGTACTCAGATAGCATTGGTTAGCTGGAGTTTATGGAACAGACGAAACAGGTGGGTCTGGGATAAAATAAATGGGTCGGCATATGGTGTGAAGGTTGCATCGTTTAATTTGTTTCGAGATTGGAAAGACGCTCAGGAAAGTGCAGTGGGTCGTAGAATGCAGGGAGAGCCAGGTGATCGTACATGGCAAAAACCAGAGGAAGGATGGTTGAAAATTAACAAGGACGCTGCTGTTTTCAGGGATGGGAGTATTGGAATTGGTAGTGTTGTTAGGGACTCTCGTGGCTGTTTCATAGGGGCTAGAAGCTGTCGAGTGGAGGGAGCATGGAGTCCAAGAGAAGCAGAGGATATTAGCATGAAAGAGGCGTTGTCTTGGGCCATAAAAAAAGGTTACAGACAACGTATTTTCGAAACTGATTCAAAGTGCTTAGTATCTGCTTGCAATGGGTCTCCATGTGAGGCTTATTTTGGGATGCTTGTGTTATATTGTGTTCACCTTTTAAAGAAAATAAATCCTGTGCTAATTCAGTTTAGTTATCGATCTGCGAATATAGTGGCGCACGAGTTAGCAAAAGCCGCTTATTCTATGTCAGATATAAGAGAATGGTATGTCATTCCTCCTACTTTCATTTATAATTGTTGATTAATGCAAGTACGTTTTTATTAAAAAAAAATCCTATTTAATAGGAAGTTGTTTTAAAATCAATGTTTATATTTAAAACAACTTTTAATGGATGTTTTATGAAACCAAATATCCAGTATTTCTCATTTCTTACGAACGTTGTAGGTTTGAAATATAATACAGGAACATTCTAATACAGGAATTCAAAAGTCCTTGAAATATAATTATCCTATCATGTTGGCGCCAGGAACATATCATTGCAAGTATACACTTTGATACTTCCTGTTACATTATCAATTGAGTAAAAAAAAAAAATAGAGTGCAGTTCAAGAGATGAGCAATATATTATGTGTAATAAAAATTACAAGCCAAAGGACAGAAACTTATTATTCAGATACAACAGTAATGTATAATCTAACTAGGATTTCCTCTGATCAGTTATTCCTATCATGTTGTACAGAGCAGACAGTCTTTAATTTATATTAACTTTTTAGGGGAGAGGGGAAAGTTATCTCGGGTTACCAATCAAACTTGGATTCTTGGTTATCATCTTACATGGGTTCAAACTAGTGGTCTGTTGGAGCCTAGCCAAAAGACGGCCATGGCTCATTTAGCAGGAAAAAAAAAACAACAATCACAATGCTATATCATCAACTGGAAGCATTTTTTTTATACATCTAAACAGTGTCCGCTTAAAACAGATGACCAGATAGCTAGAATTTTATAACTGAAAGTCTAAACACACTCAGGAACTTATAAAACACCACGGATGTGTTCAGAAATTGTGAGCCAGGTTCTTTAGATACAAGCCAGATCAGAGGACGTATTGTTCTATGTTTCAATGAGATAAGCAGCGGAGGTGATAAGATAGGGAATATAATAAATCAAGGTGCACGTGGATTGATTATGGTTGACGATGATTTAAAAATTGAAAGTGACATGCTGATTATTGGGCATTTGACGTTTCCTTATACTTTTATCAGTTCCAAGGATGGGAATGCAACTCCGTCTTATATACAATCTAACAGGTAATGAATAAAGTTTGATAATTACATTTAAAATTATCTTCAAGAAACTCACAATTAAGTTCCCACGCTAATTAATCGGATACAATATTAAGGAATCCGACCGCAACTATTCGAAGGTCTGCAACATCTACAGACTACAAGCCAGCACCTACAGTCGCCTACTTCTCATCAAGAGGCCCATCATATTTATCTCATAATCTTCTCAAGGCAAGCACATTATATTTACTTGTAGCAATATATTTCTTTACTAGTAGTATAAGTGAGTGGTTTCTGCTGCAAGAAATGATTGTTGCGGACCACCGTACATATTAATACATATATATGTGGGGATTGGCATAACATTTTAATCTGTACTTTTACAGCCAGATATTACGGCACCAGGAGTAAATATCATTGTGGCATGGAGTAAAATGAGCAGGGAATTTACACTCCCAGGACAGGCTCCCCCAGATTATGTCTTAGTCTCTGGAACTTCAATGGCAACCCCCATATTTAAGGAGTAGCTGCCTTAATCAAGTCCCAACATCCCACTTGGGATCATTCAGCCATCAGATCAGCTATTATGACTACAGGTCAATTAATATCAAATTGGCGCACATATCTATAATTTATTTTTGATATATGATACAGAATTTAACAATTATACAATTTCTACATCTGTTCAAACGTGTAGCGATGGATCTCCGGTTTTAAAATTACCAGAATTACAAGAAGCTACACCATTCGATTTTGGGACAGGGTTGGTGAACATAGAACAAGTAATGAACCCGGGGCTAGTTTATGAGACTACTACTACTGATTACTATCATTTTCTTTGCAACTTGGGATATACTCTGACAACAATGAAGCTTATTGCAAAGAATATGCTTGAAATTACAAGCAAGGTGAAGTAAAAGTCATGGTTTGATAGTGTCCGCAAGCAACGCATCTTTGGAATCACATATATACATTATACAATATCTAACCAACATAAGTATTTACTACAAAACAAAACCATAACATTTATGCAAATACCTACGCAAAGAAATAAATCAATCACATCGAAGATAACTATCTGGCAATGTCATAATTTATAAGAACTCCGACAAAAAATAAAATTGTTAAACTAAACAATATTTGTCACAAGTCCTAATAGGGCCAGGCACATAAGATAAACATTGACATCATCAATGCTCAAACGAAAATACAAGTGGAGATACTACCACGAGTTGGGTGTTTAGTTTTGATGGAGAAACGAGTACTGTGGAGGCGGTCAAACTTGAAGCAACTGGAAAACTTTTCATCTTCTTCCAATGAAAACGAACAATCAGAAAGAGGAATGCTAGAGGGTGATGATTGAGAATCTTCACCGATGTTGAAAAAGGTGAGGTCGACATAATTCGAAGGATCATCACACGAAGAATCAATACCAAAACAAACCCCACACATAATTTCTTCTGTTGCATCCATGGTGACTATGTGACTTGAGCAAAGTGACAGTTTCTTATCAAATATACAGCCACAATAATATTGACCACCTTTGTTATCTAAAGATGGTCGTAGAAAAGACTTGGCAGATGGCTTAGACGGAGAAGCACAAAAGCTGAAACAATTAGTTTGTTCATCTTCTGTGACAACACTTCCAAAGATTCTATTTTGAATTACATGAATTTGGTGTTGAAAAGTAGGAACAGCAATGTATTTGGATGATTGTGGGACGTAATTCTTATGGACATAAGTGACTCCGTATGGGTCATAGATAGTATTCCAGTGTGCCCTCTTTAAGCTAAATGACATAACAGCATGAACACTAGTAGTAAAATAAACCATTTCTCCGATAACAACAAAGGAAGTAACATCACAATCTCGTAAAGGCTTAGGACCCAAGGCGGACCAAGAATTGTTAACAGGGGAGTAAAGCTCAAATTCATGAATATTATTTGGATCATACTTTGGAAGTGTACTAGATTGTTTAGAAAGGACATAAAGATTGTTTTGATAAGCAAAAGCTAGAGGAGATTGTTTATCGCAGGTCATGGGTTTGGTATCATGAGTTATATACTTAGCCCCTCTTGCATTTTTAGAAGGTTTCAAGTCTACAAGATGTTTCTTGTTAATAGTATAAACCTCATGTTTCTTTTCACCCACAATATAGAAATATGGGTCTATATAACTAAAAGCACATATGCAGTTAGGAAGAATACCATGTCTAAATACAAGAAGAGGACACATCTCAACTTCTCGCAAACGCAAATGGTATGAACCAACCGCATCAATCTTATATATCATATAATGGCTATCAGATCCGCGTACAAACATAAAGAGGATAGGATATTCATCTGACCTTGACTCCGAATTCAATTCTGCCATGCCGCCGCACAGAGATAAGAGGGAGGAGAGATGGATAATTTCTTTTGTAAGGGGGGGGGGGCGTTAGGGCTTTCTTGTAAGAAACAAGTGGGACTCTATGTATATATAATAGATGAATTATATATTCTTATTAATATAGTATTTTATTATTTACTTTGAACTATTATATAAAATTCAGGTTAACTGTTTTTGCTAAAAGATTTATTTTTTAAATATAATTCTCAGTAATACGATTCTCCAAGTAAATAATTATAGAGGTGCCAATTCCGAATTTTTTTAGGAATACAATTTAATATGGGGATTTATACTATATATCCCAAATTAGTAGTGTCGTTATGAATATGTCCTATTTTAAAGTAATATTATAAATATGTCCTATAATTAATATTTAACTCATATCTATACTATTATATAAATTCCGAAACATTGAAAGTTTTGGTACCTGTTTTTTGGTACTAAGTGAATTTACTTATTTACCCTTCATTATAAAGAAAAATATATATGATATCTATACTATTAAAATTCCTAAAATAAATAATAACATAATATGATTAATGGTAAGTAGTTGATTGCTTTTTTTCACAATTACTTTTAATTGAAAATATTACCTTTTATAAACACCTACTAATCTTACAATCAAAAATATTTATACTATTATATAGAAGCCGAAACAATAAAAGAGTTTTGGTATTTGTTTTTTGTTACTAAGTGAATTTATTTATTTACCCTTCATTATAAAGAAAAATATATATGATATCTATATTATTAAAACTCCTAAAATAAATAATAACATAATATAATTAATGGTAAATAGTCGATTGCCTTTTTTATATTTACTTTTAATTGAAGATACTACCTTTTACACTTACTAATCTTACAATCATTAATATATCTATACTATTATATAAATTCCGAAACATTGAAAGTTTTGGTACCTGTTTTTTGGTACTAAGTGAATTTACTTATTTACCCTTCATTATAAAGAAAAATATATATGATATCTATACTATTAAAATTCCTAAAATAAATAATAACATAAAATGATTAATGGTAAGTAGTTGATTGCTTTTTTTCACAATTACTTTTAATTGAAAATATTACCTTTTATAAACACCTACTAATCTTACAATCAAAAATATTTATACTATTATATAGAAGCCGAAACAATAAAAGAGTTTTGGTATTTGTTTTTTGTTACTAAGTGAATTTATTTATTTATCCTTCATTATAAAGAAAAATATATATGATATCTATATTATTAAAACTCCTAAAATAAATAATAACATAATATAATTAATGGTAAATAGTCGATTGCCTTTTTTTATATTTACTTTTAATTGAAGATATTACCTTTTACACTTACTAATCTTACAATCATTAATATATCTATACTATTATATAAATTCCGAAACATTGAAAGTTTTGGTACCTGTTTTTTGGTACTAAGTGAATTTACTTATTTACCCTTCATTATAAAGAAAAATATATATGATATCTATACTATTAAAATTCCTAAAATAAATAATAACATAATATGATTAATGGTAAGTAGTTGATTGCTTTTTTTCACAATTACTTTTAATTGAAAATATTACCTTTTATAAACACCTACTAATCTTACAATCAAAAATATTTATACTATTATATAAAAGCCAAAACAATAAAAGAGTTTTGGTATTTGTTTTTTGTTACTAAGTGAATTTATTTATTTATTTACCCTTCATTATAAAGAAAAATATATATGATATCTATATTATTAAAACTCCAAAAATAAATAATAACATAATATAATTAATGGTAAATAGTCGATTGCCTTTTTTATATTTACTTTTAATTGAAGATATTACCTTTTACACTTACTAATCTTACAATCATTAATATATACCCGAAAATATCACATCATATTTTTCAATTATTAATAAAATATATTAAAAATCTGCATACGTTGTTTATAAAAACATCAATCGTATCATATCTTACAATCATTAATATTTCCTTTCAAATTACAACATGTTACCTTTTTAATTTAAAACTAATCTTACAATCATTAATATATACCCGAAAATATTACATCATATTTTTCAATTATTAATAAAAATATATTAAAAATCTATATACGTTGTTTATAATAAGGAAACATTAGTATAATCCGTAAACATGAGTATATTAAATTATATTAAATTAAAATTCATTAATTAAAATAATGGTAAGTAGTTGATTGCCTTAATTAAATTATAATTACTATAAACTAATCAATAACCTTTTTCACATAAATTGTATAATCTTTTTAATTTTCATGTTACCTTTCTATTTCTATAGCTAAAATATATTTTTTTTCCAATTATATCACGAGAGGTTCTATTTAATAAAAGAAACTAATAATATTCTAATATTAATAATTAATTGATTTTCTTTTTCAGCTAAAACGTATCATCTTTTATATATTTTCTAACTAAAATCCCTTTTTAATAGAAATATCATGTACAATATTAATTTCTTCTTTTCAAAAACCATTACGAGCAATTGTATTTAGTAAAATAACGTAATTAAATTTTAAATACTATAAACTAATCAATTACCTTTTTCACCTAAAACATGTTACCTTTTTAATTTTCTTTAACTAAATCCTCTCTTATTCTAATCATTACACGGGCATTATATTTAATAAAATAAAAGAATTATTTTATAATTACTAATAATTAAACAATTATTTGTTTCATATAAAACCTATCATCTTTCTACATTTTCTGACTAAAATCTCTCCATTTTTAGAAATATCACGGATAACATTTATACAACTATTATCAAATAATCTCATATAAAAATTTAAGCCTCTAAAATTGATATTTCAAAAAATAATTTAAATTAATACAAAATTTTTTATATAATAATTTTAAAAAATCCGTGCATCGCACGGGTTTTAAGCTAGTATAAGTTATATACATATGAGAAAAAGGACCCTGAGATATATCTCACGAAACTTTTCCTAAGATATATGCAAAATATCCTTTAAATTTTGCTGGACCCGCATGGCTAATTAAAAATCTCTGAATTTACTAAAATACCCATCCTATTTTTACATACAAATCCCATATATCTGAGGTAATTTACCTGAGATACATCTCAGGTTCCCTATCCTCTATACATATAATTATATATTTTTATACTAATTAAGACTATAACGCCCCCATCTCCCCCTCTCCTCCCCCCCGCGGGGACACAACCATTTCCGAGAGATTGATAGGCTTTGAATTCTGATCTAGCATTCTTGACCATTTCCGGGTTTTCTTTGGAATCTACGAACAAAAAATGGTAGGAGTTTCCATGGAGGCCTTGTTTTTTTAAGCACTTTTCCATCTTTCGCGGCCTCAACCATACCCAGTTCAAAACTTTTCATCTATCCCACAAACAAAGTTGATATTAGACTCACCGTAAATTTTTACAATCCCTCTGTATTCTTTACTTTCATAGTTGGTCTGTACATGAAAACGAAATAAACCAATAAAGTTAAAGTATGTTGTTAATTATTAGTTTTCGTTGACATACAGGAAAAATGAAAAAAAATACAAAAGAGGTGTTTGGAGGACAAAAATGTTTTTTAATGATATAAATTTAGTAAGTTAATCATGATTATATTAAAAAATAGGACATCTTAGTAAAACTAGCATTTTGCCAGTACTTCGTACACGGAATCTTATTTAATTAAATTGTTATTTTAAATAATTTTAGGAGTTTGATTGATCACCTGCAAACATGTTACATTCAATTATACAATTATATAATTATTTAATGAAATAGTGTTATGAAAAAATTTATATAAAGAGTAGCATGCAATTCTATTTTGACAATGCTAAAAATTTACTTTATCCATCTAAATTTGCAATTTAAGTAATAAATATTTTTGAAATTTAAACCTGTTTTTGTTTTTTGCTCTTATTGTCAACTGATGATGTGTTAGAAAGTTTCTCTGTTCCCGGTGTTTCAATAAACATTTTACCATAATACTTTGATTTGATGGAGTAGCATCACCCTTTTCTGAATTTAATCCCTGTTAATAAAATAATAATGTGTGATTAAGATAAATAAATAAGAAAATTATATTTTATATTTTATTTTTTGTTTATATATGAGTAACATACATCATCTAGATTGATTATGGCACATTCTTTCCCAACAATATCTTTGAGAACCTATATTTGTTTTTTGCTATTATTGTCAACTGATGATGTGTTAGAAGATTTCTCTGTTCCCGGTGTTTCAGTAAACATTTTACCATGATACTTTGAATTTGATGGAGTAGCATCACCCTCTTCTGAATTTATCCCTGTTAATAAAATAATAAGTGGCATATTCTTTCCCAACAATATCTTTGAGCTCTTCTTGAAATGTATCAGCTATATTTTTCTACAAAATATGAAGACAAATATAGTTAAGTTTAAGTAGTTATTTGATGACATTAATAGAGTATGTATTACAACAAAAGAATTCATTTGTAAATTATACATTTTTCAAGACTCGACTTAAATTCGTTGCAGTGGTATTAAGAATTCTTCATGTTTGAGGATCAGTAATATTTTATAAATATTAATTTTTCAATGAATACTTTTATTTTTATTAATTTTATATTGAAACTTTAAATATAAAAATAAATATTATATTATGAAATAATTACAATAAATATAATAAAACTATGTTGCAACATTAATGTTATTTTAAATGTTTATAATTACTTTATTTATACTTGTACTGTCTTGTTATATTTTAAAAAGTATGCAACATGACAATAAACTATAAAGAAAGAAGTAATGGGACATGCACATGATAGGTATATATAAATTTATTTTTGAGTCTTGCATTGTGTCAATTCATTTGGTATTCTTTATATAAAAAAATTATTACTACTTTAATTAAAATCCATCTTGACTGACCCCTTTAAAAATCCATAATTCCATTAAAAAAGTTGTATATCAATTTTCTTTATTAGTCATAATTCACGTGTGATAATTTTGTTATCATTAAAATTAAAAATTATGAATGTTATGAAATTAAAGTTGATTGATAAATCAAATATAAAAAATTATTACTTATCTTTTGTACATTTTATATTGACATAAAAATTATTAAAAAAATATTATACATATCTATAGACTATACTATATTGATCATGTTTGGCAAATAATATTATACATATCTATGCTACATTTTAGTTTTCGGAATTTAATTATAAATTAATAATATTTAAACAATCAATCAAATAATATTATTATTTCACTTCTACTCCTAACTTCACTCCTGATTATTCTACTCCTATAAATATTCTACTGGTAATTCTAAAATAAAACTATAATTCTATAGAATAACTAAAATAGGAATCATAAAACGAATACAATTTTGACTATTATTTGACTTAAAAATAGGAATTATAAAAGGAATATTATTATTTATATCTAAAAATAGAAATCTTATAAGGAATATAATTCTGACTAAAAAATTGGATTTATAAAAGAAATATAATAAAATTAGAGGGAGGGCTCAAACGAAGTTGCTCAAGGTCCACCGGAGGCTGTGGTGGTAGTTGATGATTTTGGACAGGACAATACACCAAATGAGAGTAATACTCAACATAACTGCCGAATGTTATTCCACATTTTCCTAGAATTAATGGGCATGTACGTATTGTGAGTTCTTATGTATGCCTTCTTTTAAGAGCACAAAATGATAAATTTCACTGTTGTCGCATTAAAACGGAGTTCCACAAAATGCAAACCATATAGTGGATCGGAGGAAGGTTAAGTTATAAAGGTGTTAGGAGAGAGTTTAAATTATAAAAAGTTATTAAATTAACGGGTAGTAGAAATATTAGTTATAACATAATTTGAATTTATGAGTAATCGAGCAAAATTAACTTTCTAAACCTTCCATCATTGAGCTTAAACTTAAATTGCGGCCTATCACCATATTTAGTCTTCTTCATCTAAAATCCCTCAAACTCTTCAAGAACTCCTATAACATCTGTAAATTAAAACAATTACAATAAATTGGACGAATATAAATAAAATTAAAGTATTACTTAAAATACATATTCGAGTATACCATATGCAAATTCTGGTTCTCCATCTTTATAAGTAGACTCATAAGGACACGTTTCTATTGCCAATGATTTTAAATCTTCCAACTCTACAAATTTGAACTTTTTCATCACCAAAAGTGGATTATTTTCTTGTACATAAACCACCTCTGTTGCATTTGTAAAAGAAATAGTCATTTTTGACGATACTGGTCTGCAATTATCCAAATGCGCTTTTCACATTGAAGTTAGTGATAATATAAATTTCTCCCTCCTCTAGTTTTTTCTTTGAATCTTTCCACATGTCCACATACACAAAGGCTTGATTATGATAATCTTGGAAGACATCATATATGTCAAATAATTAAAAATTATAATCAGTAAAAGGTTTACATAAAAAAGAATATATAATGCATGAGGTACATACATCTATATCTACCAACAAACAATTATGTCCTTGGAAAACTCTTTCAGCATTCATTATTGGCCACATTCTTGTCACTCTAACTTTAATTTTTCAAGAAGTTTTTGAGGCATTCAAGCTTTGTAATTTTTGACAATGTTCCCCTATAATTGTTTGGTTAAGACGAAAGAATAAATGATGGTAAAACTATCAATATATACATGTAACTTTGGCAATGATACAATACATAATTTGAGAATACAAGTAGGGTACATAATTAAAGAATCAATTAATTGATTTGATGACATTTAAATTCCATAATTATAATTTAATGATTAGACCAATTGTGTGTCAAGATTTGGGTGTGTACTGTATATATATATATATATATATATATATATATATATATATATATATATATATTGGATTCGCTTTATGCAAATACGGGTCACCAGTAATATGCTTAGTTTTCAAACAAATTGCGTGGTGGATATGCATAATTTGAGTTTTATGTTATTGCTTTTAATAAGTTTTTGTTAAATGAAATTATTTATGCAAACATTTTACCAAGGCAAATTCTAAAAAAGTAAAATAAAACTGATGTTTGGTGTATTTTTTATTGTTTTTAATAATTATGCTCTCAAAAACAAAAATATTAAAAACAATTAAATGATGTTGTGGTAGTAGTTTTTTCTTTAATTTTTTTTATTAATGGATAGAGGTAGAAGTGAAGGTGCTCCTGGGGGCCCTTAGAATAAATGAAATATATATATTTTAGTGTGGACTAAATTCTTTTTAAAAAAGTTCTCATATGAGCACCTACCTATATATATAAATACGTGTTAAATTTAAATAACTAATAATATTAAGTTATCTCCCATTATTATATCGATTAATTTTTTATTAGTAACGAGACGGTGCTTTCGTCTACTAAATCCGAAATTTTCAAAACAATGATCATAGATGATGCTGTGTATATTAAAAATTATAAATAAAGATATTTTTTAGTTATTTTGTTCATGTTTTGGCTCCATAATTAAAAAACTCTTTTTATTTTTTAAAAATAGGAAAAACTTCATAGATATAAATATGGTATTTGGCCAATTAATTACGTTGCTTCATAATATTTTTGGCATTATATTTATATCAAATGAAACTGTATTTTCCGTTTTCTAAAAATTATTTTGAGGCGAAACGGCTATGATTATAAAGATTAATTGATACGTTGTGATCAAGATTTTTTCAATTTCTCGTCCCTATCTTGATCTTGGGCTTAGTATTTGCAGACTATTAATTAGTTGGAAATCAATTTAATGATTCTATTCTTAATTGTTTCAACAAAAAATTTAGTAATTATCATAAAAAGTAATTGATATGATATAGAATATCATGTAGTAAAATAATCAATTAATCGATTTGATAATAGCTAAATTCCATAATTATAAAAAGTGGTAATTGATAAAGAGTAAAAATACCTGAGGAGGGACTAATTTCAGTTCATATAAATATTTTTGTAGCATTTTATTTAGTTCATTCAAGACCACTACATATTATTGAATTAAGATTTAATTGTCATTTTAAAGGCTTGCCTTTCTTATACCTTTTCTTTTTCTTATCTATTTTCCAACATATTGCATTAGTATTAATTATTTTTAAATCAATTTAGAGATTTTGTTCTTAATTGTCTCAACAAAAATTTTAGCATCAAAGAAATAAAAAAGATTAAAAAAATGAAGGATAATAGTTGGGATTTAGATTTAGGTCGATCCAATCTAAATTGGATTGCTCCAAATGCTATGTATGACAAAAAGAGGCATCAAAGAAATAAAGAAGATTAAAAAAAAATGAAGCAATAGAGGTTTAGATTTGGGTCGATTCAATCTAAATTGGTTCCCTCCAAATGTTAATGTTGCGTAATGACAAAAAGAGGCATCAAAGAAATAAAGAAGATTAAAAAAAATGAAGAATAATAGTCGTAATTTTCGAAATGTAATACTAGCAGACATTAGGATTACATATTGATATTGATATTGATATTGACGGGACATTATTACCTATTATATAATAAGAGTAATAGAGATAATAAACAAGCACTACCATAGGTCAAGGGTTCGATACCCATCAACAACATATTAAAATTTATTTATATAACTTTAACTATATTATAAGAATTCAAGATTTAAATAAAAAATAAATAAAACTATGTCAAAACACCAAAGATCTAAAATTAAAAATCGTAATAAACATCAAAAAAACGTAATGATTAATGTGTGTTTTGCAAATATATTTATCAAAAAACAATCAAAACATGTAAATATTAACATCGAACTAAGGCACGATTTATACCCTGCCAATAAATAATTTCGAATTGTTTCAAAAGAATTCTAATTCTGGTGAAATTGTGGTACAAATTTTAAACGTCTTTTTTTTTGTTTGTCGGTTTAGCCCAACTTTAGTTACCCATAAGCCTATAACCATAAGTCCTGGTAATGAACTTCAAATTATATACTGTAACATTTTAATATAATGATACAATTTTTAAGATCAATAAAAATTAAAAGGGTAAAAAATAAATTTGTCTGAATTAATCTTATTCAAAAATTTGGTACAAGCCGTGAAAAAATAAAGGACAATTAGATCTAAAGATAAATGAGCAAGAATTGTTGGATTTAATATTGATTTATTTTTAATTAATTTAAAGTGTATTAAAATAACTTAAATCAACTTATTAAATTTTCTAAAGAGTAAAAATAATATGTTATACATTTCATGTAACTTCCCTCAAATGTGAAAAATTATTGTGTTTTTAGAATTTTTAAATTAAAATTCGCAATCATTTTTTTGAGGGATGTTCCAGTTGAATGATGATTGTTAAATTATCACTAAATTAAGAAATACTTCATAAGTTTCGTGTGAACTATAAAATTGTTCAATTCTGATTTTTAAAATTTAAGATAGAATTGAAATAATAGAATTAGCGTCAAAATTTTAATCAAATAATAAAATTTTTATTTATCTTAACTCCAATTTAATTTATTTTCTCCGTTTTTTGGCTATTTTTTTCCCTCTATTTCTTTCATCAAATGGAATAAAATATTTATATGAAAATATTTATTTTTTAAATAAGTATGTAGAAAAATATAATAAAATCATATAAGTTTCTTTCATAGGTTAATAATATTGAAATATAGTAAAAGTAATAACATATTTATTGATAAAACTAATATTCTAAGGAAATTTGCTAATTAATTCATCCAAACATTTGTTTGTCGTGGTACTATCATACAAGAATAATAAGAACCGGTAGATGTTAAAATAAAAATATGAAAATCATTTGATCTAATATTAAAAATTAGTTTAATTTAAAAAAATAGTCAAATTATTTTTTCAACATTTGAGGTTCAAAACTTATTATTAAAATATTAAAATTAAATATTTTTATTATTAGAATTGAAAATATTGATAAAGTTTAAGAATGAAAAGTAATTAAAAAAGTTATAAATTACTATATTTTTAAATATTATAAATGACCACGCATTGCACATGTTATACCGTAAGAGTGATTTTATTCAGAATTTTGATTTATGTATCGCGAGAACAATCTAAACCTTTGAATCTAATTTTTTTAAAATAGATGATCAAAATTAATATATCAAATTAAAAGAAAAAATTATTATCTAAAAAAAATATAAAGTGAGGTTCTAAAACATAATAAAAATCAATTTTATAATATAATTTAATCATATTTTCTATTTAAAATATATTTTAAACATAAGTATTCGAAATATATTAAAAGTAAAAAAAAATTATTATAGCCTTAAAATTATTAATAAATATTAAAAACTAGTAATTTATAAATACTAAATATTAAATTATATAATTATAAATATTGAAAAAAAATCGTGCATTGCACGAATTATAAGTTAATATTTATAATTAAAATTAAAAATAGAACATATTTATAAGTAGTCTTTTCAAATGGAATATATTAAAAAAAACCATTTAATATTTACATGCGTACCTTTTTATATTCTAACATGAGTATAAAAGTCTCACTAGGGCTTATACCTTTTTATAACAATAAATTATATTTTTCTTCGGTCAACACATATATAATGGCTGTTAATGCCAATTTTGGTGGTTACTGTCTCGAAGAAATCCTTTTTTCATTTAGATACGGTTTTTTTAGTTGTAAAATATTATATGAATTTTTAGATAATTTTACAACAATATGGATTTTGGGCACAATTTTTATCTTGAAAGATTTTTTTTTCTTATCCATTTATTTCGTGAATAAGTGATTGAAGCAAAATATTGTCAAAGTGATATTTATGAGTAGATTTATTTCTTTTGAAATAATAGGATGTGTATGTTTATTATTTATGCGTTATAATAATCGGCCCAAAGGAAGATTATTTAATGGCCAAATAATGAATGTACGTGCGAAATAAATATGTAATAATTATAAATTTTTCATGTAAGTAATAAACCGGCCCAAAGGAAGCTTATTGCTTAACCAAATATATACTATACTATAATAAGCAAAAGGGTATAATTTGTAGTTTGGTTATCACTCATTTTTGGTTATCCCCCATTTACAACCGATTTTTGTTCATCCCCCATTTACAACCGTTAGATCTTAAAAGATCATGACCAAGCGTATTGACAAAATAAGAACGGACTTTGTATGGGATGGGCTCCACGCTAATAATCACAAAATGCATCTCATAAACTGGAACACAATCTGTCAAAGCAAAAAGGAAGGGGGCCTCGGCATCTCATCCATTAAGAAAAAAAACATTTCTTTGTTATCTAAATGGTGGTGGAGGTATCGAAAGGACAAAGACGACCTCAGGGTGAAAATTCTGCTCAGCAAATATGGAGATTGGGATAGCATATATCCTAGCTGGTCTATGAGAAAACTGTCTCCTATTATGAGTAGTATAAACTATAATGTCAGTATCTTCCTATCCACAATTAAAGATATTCTCAAGGAATGATTTTCGATGGTAAATGGGGAATGGGAAGGACATCTTATTTTGGTTAGACATTTGGGTAGATACAGTCCCATTAAAAGACAAGTACCCTAGGCTCTATGAGCTCAGTCTTCACAAAACCAGCTCTTTGAAATCAATGCATGATCGATTGCATAATAATCATATTCTCTCTTTGAGATTATGGAGGAGGATACCCAGAGGCTGGGAGGAGGAGGAAATCGAATCTCTCATGCTCATCACAAGCAACTTCAGGCCTTCTACTAATAAAGATATGATCACATGTTCTATAAACCACAAGTCATACTCCAGTGCTACGGGATATAAGCTTCTATCAGAACTTAACATTCAGCATGATAATGAGTGGCTCGAGCTTTGGCAAAGCAAGGTTCCTCCATATATCAAGTGTTTCTTATGGAAAATCAAGCATGATATTCTCCCTACAAAGTCATTTTTGAGACACAGATGTATGAACATAGATCCCACATGTGGCTGGTGCTCACACCCAATAGAAAACATCAACCATATTTTTTGGACTTGTCCTCTAGCCTCAATATTTTGGTTAATCTTAATAAGGTGGATCAATATCACAGTATTTCGAATGCCAAATGATTCCTTCAACATTTCAGAGCTGTTTAAGCTAAAACAGGGGAGGGAGTTCGGAAAATATTGGGATGCATTCGCAGCAGCCACCCTTTGGTCCATATGGAAAGCTAGAAATGACTGCACATTCAATAATCTGAGGATTAACACTGAAAATGTGGAGTTTCTTCTCAAAACAGAGTCATCAAATGGTTAAGAGCTAGGAGTTGGGTTCCTCAATGTTTCAACGGCCTGGAGACTATATGGGTGGCTAACCCCATAGGTTACCTCAAGATGCAAGCATTGAACAAAAAAGACTCTCTTTTAAAAATTCTTCATGCCAAATATGATTTAGTGGGTTTTGTCGATGGGGCATTGATAGGTACCCACTCCCAGCGGCGGCAGCCGACGCCACGTGTCCGGCGGCAACAGTAGTCTCCACCCGCGGGGACAACCCGCTCAGGATCACCCGCCAGCCATGACAACCTTAAACTACACAAAGGAGTGCGACCCTCCTGACAGATGTCAACACAGCAGACGACGACAACAGAGCAAGCAAAGTCACCCCAGCCGCCGACAAAAGATGCACAGGGGACAACAAAGCTAAACCAGCCGCCGCGGCAGGCATCCCATCCGTGTACCCGGCGGCGGGACGCTCGCAAAAGGACAGCTTTACGGCTGAGTAAGGTAAAGCCAGGCCGACAACTGCGGAGCCGTACTGACACGTACACCACAGTTGTCGGAAGGTTTCTGCCTATAAATAAACTTCTTGCACCTCATTCATAACACACAATCTCTCAGACATATAACTTCTCACATACACGAGCAATTTACACACGCCCTCACAAATAGAACGCATAAGCACTCTGAGCAAACACTCCCAAGCACCTCACAAACTCACACCTTACATTTCGGTATTACCCACCTGCTTGGTTATCATTATTCCGATTACTTATTTTCACGCCGGAGGTGCTTGACGGCCACCACCACCGGTCAAGCATTGTTTTGCAGGGGCCCAACCTAGGTGACGTCACCCCCGGAACAGTGAAGCGCGGTGATCGGAGCCGATATCCGGCCGTGGGCATTATCATTTGGCGCTAGAAGGAGGGGGGTTTTGTTTAGAAAAAAAAAACCCCTCCGCCTATTCTAACCAACGTGCTACGATCACATCCAACATCCCTTGCCGAAATCTAAAGAAACGTCACCATGCCAGTAACTACCCGCTCCCAAGTCAACCCCAACGATAACCCTGAACAACACAACAACGGCGAGAACCACGACGGAGAAATCCCACTCATCTTAGGAGAAGAAACTAACCTCCAGAGACAAACGAACCCGAACCCGCAAAATCAGGAGCAACCGATGAACCTTGACCTAACTGGCTTCGACCAACAACAAGTCGACTTCCTCATGCAAGTCGCCGCCAAGCTACCGCGCTCGCAAATCCCTCCCCGCAACCAAGAGCAACGCGGGTCACAAATTAACATAGCGGATGACCGTAGCGAGACCAACAGTCGCCCGCGAAGGGCCAACTCCGCATTCTCACGGCTTGGGCCCTCACAAAACCGCAGAGAGCGGGACCTAAGAAAAACAATCGAAGAAAAGAAAGCCGCCTACGAGAATGGCGTGCAAGAATACGAAAGGTAGGCCCATAGAGATAGATCGCCCAGCCCTGCACCCGAGGCTGGCAGCGCACAGCCCATTACCGCGGACATGCTCCACAGTCTCATGGAATTCAAGAAAAAGCTCGAAGGCCCAACCGAGCCGAAAACAGGAGCATCGCCTTTCACCCAAAGACTCGAATCCGAACACAAATAGAAAAACATCAAGCATTACAGCTTCAACTCCTTCGACGGAATGGGAGACCCCGAGGAACATTTAAACTACTTCGACCAGCTAGCCCTCCACCACGAATATCTCAGAGAAACGGATAAACCCTCCAACAATTTATCGACCGGTTTAAAGAAGCGGTGAACAAAGTGGTATGCGTTAATGAAATTGAGGCTTTGGTACACCTAAGAAGAGGCCTTAACCCCTACGAATGTGAAAAGTATGTTTGCAAGTTAATGGAAGCCAAGCCCACAACACTCGCCAAGGCTTACGACCTTGCAGCTCAAGCCATTAATGAAATCGAATCATTAAATGTACTTAAACAATCGAGGGCACCACCGCCACAGAGACAACCCTACTTTCAGAGGGAGAGATTCATTTCCTACCAGAAAAAGACTCCTGCTCCACTACAAGTACAAACCACCCATGGGCCTCCTGCTCCCGCCCCCAAACAAGAACAACCCTACGTCCCCGTAAGGGAAAGGCTCGGCCCCACACCTACGGCCAGACCCGATAGGCGTCCAGAACCTGAATGGACGCGGTTTACAATGCCCCGCGCCGAGATCCTGAAAGAAATCAAGGGAAAACCTTTCTACCTTCCGCCACGACCAATGTTAACGAACCCGGACGACCGCCCCTGAACAAACACTGTGACCACCACTCCACTCATGGGCATACAACCGAAAGCTACTATGCCCTAAAATACTTCCTAGAAAGGCAACTGAAGTTGGGCAACCTGAATCAGTACCTGCCTAGGCATGTATAGGATCCGTCAACCTCACGACAAAGCGAGAAAAACGTCGTCAATACTGTTTTTGGTGGACGCACGACCCCGCCCAGAGTCGAACGTGAAGTCCACACAATCCAGAAAGGGCCACCAAACATCATCACCTTCATCGACGCGGATTATGAAGGAACCAACCCCGACCATACTGAGGCCCTAGGCGTCTCTTTGGACGTAGCGAATAACGAAGTCAAGCGGATATTAGTCGACAACGGCTCCTCTGTCGATATCTACTTCAAACACACCTGGGACCGCCTGAACTGGATGGCAACTACAAGCTCGAAGAGCACCCGGAAGAAACACCCCTTTATGGCTTCGGCCACAATGCTGTTCCCATCGCGGGCATCGCACGCCTGCCAGTCTATTTCGGCTCCTCACCAAGGAAGGTTTGTCGCCTAGTCAAGTTCTACATCATCAACACCACTTCCTCGTACAACATGATTCTGGGACGACCAACTCTCAACCTTCTCAAAGCAGTCACCTCCACCCCTCATCTCAAAATCAAATTCCCCACTCTCAACGGAGTAGGAGAAATAAAGGGAGACTCTGAAACCTCAAAGAAGTGCTACGGCATCGCCCTAACTATGGCCGCCACCGAGCCCAGCAATATCCGCAAGGAACAGGCCGCCCAGAAAAAGAAAGAAAAAAGAAGAAGACACGCGGAGCATCAGCGTGCCAACAACAAGAAAAGAAAAGAGGTACAACTCGTTGACGAACATGGCCCAGAAACAGAAGAAGCAACACGCATGGACGCCAACCTCAAAAAATGTTTAAAAAGAGAGGAAAATCCAGCAGCAATACCCGCCGTTCCCACGGAGAAAGTCCAAATTTCTCCAGATGATCCTAAGAAATGCGTCAGTATTGGAGCGGGGATCGATCCCATTCTTAATAAAGACTTAACAGACCTCATACGGCAGTATGTCGATGTCTTCGCGTGGAGCCCCAAAGATATGCCAGGCCTAGACGAATCCCTAGCGGTGCACAAGCTCAATGTAAACCCCGACAAGAAACCCAAGATCCATAAAAGAAGGTATGTGGCGCCAGAAAGACAACGGGCCATCGACGCTGAAATAGACAAGCTCCTCGACGCGGATTTAATCTACGAAGTCACCTACCCGAAATGGGTCGCCAATGTAGTCCTAGTAAAAAAAGCCAACGGCAAGTGGCGAATGTGCGTCGACTACACAGATTTGAACGCCGCATGTCCTAAGGATCCCTACCCGCTACCCTCTATAGACCAACTCATTGACGCCACAGCGGGACACCTAATGTTGAGCTTTATGGATGCCTTCTCAGGATACAACCAGATTAAAATGGCCCCGGAAGATAGGGAAAAGACGGCCTTTGTCACCCACAGAGGCGTCTATTGCTACAAGGTCATGCCTTTTGGCCTAATAAACGCCGGGGCCACTTTCCAACGGGTCATGAACAAAATCTTTGGCAAACAACTGGGCAGGAACATGGAAGTGTATGTGGACGACCTCATTGTCAAATCACATCTCGCCGCATCACATCTTGATGACTTAAGAGAATGCTTCGCCACCCTCCGCGAGCACGAAATGAAGCTAAACCCGGATAAGTGCATGTTCGGCCTAGACGCCGGCAAGTTCCTTGGTTTTCTCATCTCACACCGAGGCATAGAGGCCAACCCTGAAAAGATAAAGGCTATAGCAGAAATGCAGCCGCCACGAACACTCAAAGAAGTTCAAAAGCTCACGGGAAGATTGGCCGCACTACACAGATTCATCTCTAAGCTAGCTGACAGGTGCTTACCCTTCTTTGACACTCTGAAAGGAGCTAAAACCACCAAGACCATCTCATGGACGGATGAGTGCCAGAAAGCATTTCAGGATTTAAAAGAGTACTTATCTTCGGCACCGCTGCTCGCAGTCGCAGCACCTTCTGAACCGCTGTCGCTCTACCTATCCGCATCTGACAAAGCAGTAGGAGCGGTTTTAGTCAAAGAGGAGAACAATGAACAAAGGCCCATTTACTATGTGAATCAAGTACTCAAAGATGCGGAGATCCGCTACCCCAACATTCAAAAAACGGCATTGGCACTTGTCATGGCAAGCCGAAAACTCCGTCACTACTTCCAAGCCCGGGAAATCAGAGTAATCACAGACCAACCGCTCAAGAAAATACTTCATCAGCCCGATTTGTCGGGACGATTGATCAACTGGACGGTGGAACTAAGCCAGTACAACCTGGTCTATGTGCCTAGGACCGCGATTAGAGCTCAGGCCCTAGCAGACTTTGTAACAGAATGTTCGTTTACAGCAACTGAGGTACTGCCAACAGTTTCGGAGCCGGAAATGGGCGACTACTGGAAATTACACGTCGACGGTTCTGCAACCAATACCTGCTGCGTCACAGGTCTTATCCTGACAAGCCCCGAGAATTTCCAAGTAAAGCAAGCAATCACACTCGGCTTCAAGGCCACAAACAACCAGGCCAAATACGAAGCACTCCTAGCGGGTCTCTCCTTGGCAAAAAGTCTCCAAGTCAAGAAAATTTCCATCTATAGCGACTCGCAGCTGGTCGTAAAACAAACGTCGGGAGATTATGCCACCAAAGACGAAACTCTGAACAAATACCAGGACCTGGTGAAAATAGCCCTGGTGGGTTTCGAAGACCATAACCTCCAACAAATAGACAGGGAGGATAATTCCATGGCGGACATGTTGTCCAAACTCACAAAAGGCGAAAACACAGACGGAAATATGGTGTACTTCGAAGAGCTCCGAGAGCCTAGCACAAATGTAAAAGAAATCATGGAACTCGACACACCCGTCGACACATGGCTGACTCCATTCATCCGCTACCTCGAAAGCGGATCCCTCCCTCAGGATGTTACTAAGGCAAAGCTACTGAAATCCCAAGCAACAAAATACTTCCTGCAAGACAGAACCCTATACAAGCGAAGCTTTGACTCTCCAATCCTCAAGTGCTTCGACGGCGAAGAGGCCCTTTACTGCATGAGAGAGGTGCATGAGGGCATCTGCGGTGACCACATGGTGGGCAAAGCCTTGGCGCACAAGATCCTCAGACAAGGATACTATTGGCCAAGCATGCATAAAGATTGCAAAGACTTCGCTAAGAAATGCCATCAGTGCCAGGTATTCAGCAACATGTCGAGGAAGGCACTCGCGCTGCCCGCGTCCATCCTGTCCCCGATCCCATTTGCCGTATGGGGGATCGACATAATGGGTCCATTCCGAAGAGCCAAGGGCGAGCTGCAATACGTAATGGTCGCGATTGATTACATGACAAAATGGGCCGAGGCCAAGGCACTAAAGAACATCACACAGGACGATGTCATCCGCTTTGTAAAAGAACAAGTCATAATTAGATTTGGCATCCCGGTAGTGATCATCTCCGACAACGGCACGCAGTTCGTGGGCTCCAAGTTCACAAAATTCCTCTCTGATCATGGCATCAAACACAAGAAAGCGTCAGTCTGCCACCCGCAGAGCAATGGTCAAGTAGAGGTCACAAATAGAATCATTGTAAGAGGGTTGGAAAAGCGCCTTACCGTGTCCAAAAAGAAGTGGCCGCAGGAACTACCAAACGTCCTATGGGCTTACCGCACTTCTGCAAGAACTAGCACGGGGGAATCCCCGTTCAAGTTGGCATATGGCACCGAAGCATTGGCACCCATCGAAATTGGTTCACCTTCGTACCGGGCAATGAACTTCGATGAAGAAGAAAAAACCCAAGGGTTAAAAACAAACCTTGACCTCCTAGACGAGGGGAGAGAAACCGCCGTCAACAAAATGGCCGTGTACAAAGAAAAAACCAAGGAATTCTTTGGAAAACGAGCAAGGGTCAAAAACTTCGTGGAAGGAGACTTGGTCAATCGAGCGACAGAAGCTTCCGACCCGAGACACACTGGGAAACTAATGCCTAAATGGGAAGGCCCCTACAAAGTCATACAAGTCCTCAGGCCTGGCTCCTACAAACTAGCCCGCCTAGATGGAACGGAGGTCAACAACACCTGGCATGGGGATAAGCTTAGAAAATATTATCAGTAAATTTAGACAGTTCCCATGTTATGCGCACAAACGCAGCATGTTGTACGCGGACAAGATATTTTGCAATAAAAATCGTTTGAACCCTTCAAATATGAGTGAGTTACTGCTTCCATACAGAACAGAAAACACAAGCGCCCTAGCGGCAAAACAACGCACTAAGTGCAAGCGCCTTTGCGGCAAACATAAGCGCCTTAGCGGCAAAACAACGTACTAAACACAAGTGCCCTAGCGGCAAAACAACGCACTAAGTGCAAGCACCTTTGCGGCAAACATAAGCGCCTTAGCGGCAAAACAACGTATTAAACACAAGCGCCCTAGCAGCAAAACAACGCACTAAGTGCAAGCGCCTTTGCGGCAAACATAAGTGCCTTAGCGGCAAAACAACGTACTAAACACAAGCGCCCTAGCGGCAAAACACCGCACTAAGTGCAAGCGCCTTTGCGGCAAACATAAGCGCCTTAGCGGCAAAACAACGTACTAAACACAAGCGCCCTAGCGGCAAAACAACGCACTAAGTGCAAGCACCTTTGCGGCAAACATGAGCGCCCTAATGGCAAAACAACGTACTAAACACAAGCGCCCTAGCGGCAAAACAGCGCACTAAGTGCAAGCGCTTTCGCGGCAAACATACGCACCCTAGCGGCAAAACAAACGTCCTAGCGACAATCCACACACTTCATACATTCTCGTAACTTACATATTTGTGTCGAATAGCATTTTAAATGCGACCTTTGCAGACAACCCGTAAACACTTCACAAATTACCGTTGTCTCAACGGACGTTATTAACACAAGTTATTTCGCAAAAAAGAAACTAACATACATTCCCGCTACCAACCACATTTCACAAATTATTTTATACCTACTTCGCAATACATATAATAAGAACAAACAGCGGAAAAAACACAAACAATTGCAAGGAAAAATAAACATTTCATTGATAATAAATTTTTATTATTATTACAGCAGGTTGATTACAAAGATTTGGTTCTCAAAACCCATCCGACCCGCTCTCCTCCCCGGAGTTGTCCATCATGCCCCAAAGCTCCTCAGCGGGATCCTCTTCCTCGAAAGGATCATCCTCGGATTCTTCATCAGACAGTTTCTCCTCGGAACCCTACGCCTCCGCCTCTTCCAACTCCAGCTCCGCCATGCGGGCCTCTACAGACGGCTCCACCGCCGCTTCCGCAAACCTGGCCGCCCTGGCCGCCCTGGCCGCCCTGGCCGCAGCCTCCGCCTTCCTGGCGGCCTCAACAGCCGCCTGTTCCGCGGCATCTACAGCCGCCTGCTCCTCGACCGCCCTGGCCCGTGCCAGACCATCGGCATGCCTCCTTAGCTCCCCGGCGCGGTAATAGTCGCCCATTTCTTCAAACCCATCGGACATGGCCCTCCAGGCACCTTCAGTTGCCTCAGAGTGGTCGGAGTTTGGGGAAGCCATTTGTAACGTTTATAACAGGGGGAAGTTGAATGGTTTGAAGCTCGAAAAGAAAAGCTAAAAGCAAGAGATTTGAGAGCGAGAAGGTGATGGATACAAATTATGCAGCAATCCAACCCTTTTATAAGGGGGGTAAAAACTCAAAGAGGGAGGTAAACGATCAAAAAATGACCTTTCCCATGCAGGGCAGTAATTGCACCACCATTCAATAGTCAAAACTGTTCAATCCCCATGCAAAGCAGTTAAAGCACGGCCTTTCCCATACAGCATTTAATGATCTCGATAAACCACATAATCAACACGCCAAACAATCAATGAACCTGGACAATTTCTTTGCAAAGGCATTTCACGAACAGTTAAACGGACGTAGGAATTCCAAATGACAAAAATAGTAAAAACAAGAAAGAAAAATGACAAGTGCAGGAACGACTATTCATATTCGGCACCCGGGCACGTGGATTACAATTCAATGTTTCCAGGTCGCGCCGCGGACATGCCCGCGGCGAGACTCCAAAACATGAAAAAGAAAACAAGTATAAGGAACCAAAAATGTTACCGCTACCAGACTACACCAGCGGCATACAATCACAAAAGGGGCAATTGCCACACCCCCCAACTTCTTCTTCAGCCACCGCTTCTACAATCTCCTCAACAACAGCCGCAGGCACAACATCCCCTACTACGGGCGTCTGCTCCGGCACAACTTCCCCAACAATACTCTCAAACACGGCACCTATCTCCACAGCAACCCGTTCCTCCACAATAGCCCCCGCGACGGTATCCATTACAACTCTCTCCAGAGCTTCCGGGATCACATCCTCCTCAGTGCTTTCGACCGCTACCTCAACTACAGTACCCGTGGCAACGACATCCCCCGCATCCTCACCCGCAGAAACATCGGTCTCCGGAACCTCCTCACCTTCGCCAACAGGCGCCATAGCCGCAATACGCGCTCTAAGTCTGCGGACAGACCGCTTACGCCGATCTGCCCGGGATCTAAATCTAGCACAACACCTCTGCAAGCGGGCAATCTCGGCGCTCATATCCGCTGTCCTTTCCGTAACCATAGCCGCGGCCCTCTCAGCAACTACGGCCTCTACCCGCTCATTAATCCTCGCCGCAACAAGCTCCTCAAACTCCGCACTGCTTTTGAACTTGTGAACGGCAGCCTCCTCAGTTGGCCACGAATCCAAATGTGCTTCAGCATCATTTGCCCGTCCAGTCTCATACGTCAACCGCCTGCCCAAGCGTTCTATCTCCATCTTCTGCTCAGCCACCTCCGCTGTCATTTGATCATGTCTTTCACGAAGGTAGCGGTTATCCTTGTGCACATCAGCATGAGCGGTCTCCATCTCTAGCAGGGAATTGGCGGCACGGTCTTTCATTACCCGCTCATTAGCGAGCTCAGTTTCCAACCCGCCAATCTGATCACGGAAAGCCTGCCCGCGACTAATCAAACCAATCTGCAGGCAGTGACTCTACAAAACAAACACAACAGGGTCAGAGCAAAGAACGAGATAAAGCACGAAAGCAAGTCACAACTCACAAACAATACTCTACGTATCCGGGCAGCATATTTCTGGGACATCCTGCATAGCTGCTCCCAATCTAAACCCTCCATCTTAGCATGATCATCATCAGTCATGGACGCAGTGGTAAAAGTATTGGGGCAGGACTTGAAAAGAAAGCCATACCCAGGTCTGTCCCAACTCTAGAATCCGACACCTCATCGTCACTAGCAGAGTAATGCACGATTTCCTCCGACACATTGGGGCAGCCTGCAGCACCACCACTCCCACCTGAGTGTCTCCTCTCTCCGGAACCGCTAACACTACCCGCGGCCTCAGCAACACCAGCAATTCCCGCGGGACTCCTACCACCAGCACCCCTCTTGTTGCCACAAACCCTCCTCCTCTTAGAAGTATCGGCTTCGCTCCTCACCTCAAAATTCCTCTTCAAGTAGCGCTTTCCGCTAGGTCCGCCTGCGGAGGCCTCTGCGCGCGCTCCATCAGGCGCCGCAGGAGGAAGTTCCACTACTTTCTCACCACCAATAGCAGAATCTTCCAAATCAACAACAGGCACAGAAGTACCCTCACCAGCAGCATTCTTCTCGGGCGGAGACCTACCGTGCTCTATTTTATAAATGCGCCGCCTGGCCGATAAGGTACGGAGGTCATCACTCTCAGAAGAAACATCCTCACCCACAACGTTGGCATCCGCAACAACTTCCTCCACAGCGGGCCTCCGGCTAACCAACTCCTCACTTGAATCAGAACAAAACGAACCATCAGAACCCTCAGAATCCCCACCGTGATCATTCTCAGATTCACCTGCGGAACCACTCGACAAGTTCTCCTCAGCACTCACAACGTCCTCCTCAACATCATTTCTCACCGCCTCCGCCACAGCCGCTGGAAACACACTATGCTCAAAATTTTCCTTGGAAAAGGGCCGACTAGCTACGGGACCGCCACCCAATCCCAAACCTCTCCGAACAATAGGAGTCGGAGCACGAACCTCAGTCCTTACAGCAGCGGACGCAGAAACACTGTCCGCGCTCCGATCTCTCCTTACAACAGAAGTAACGCCGCCACCCAGCCTCCTCCTACCAACGGGCACAGCACCGCTACCTGCACCAGCTGCCCGTGCGCGTGCTGGACGCGGGGGAAGTTGCGTCATAAATGATGAAAACATTTCCTGTTCAACGTCTTCGGTCATAGTAGGGTGCGGAGCAAGTTCAGTTTTCCGCGGGTCAAGCACTACACAAAAAACAGAAACAAATCAACAAAAAGAGAAAGAAGGGGGAGAATACAAACTTTACCAAGGGAGAAGAAAGGGACTTACAACAGTGTTTGCGCAGATCAGCGGGCTCTATCAACTTAGCCTCGGTGAAAGAAGGGCCCAAAGCTCTAGCCACAACCACAAGACTGTCAATATCGGCCTGCGTAAGATGAGCCCGATTAAGGTGATATAGCGGATCCACCACCCCTTAGAAATTCCGCTGCCATGGGAACTCCCCGCCACCAACAATTATAAAATCCTCCTGCCACCCGGTCATCCCTTTGGGAAACACAAAGGGCTTCCCACCCAAGGCCTCACCAACACGCCCGCTGCTAACATAGGACAGCTCATAAAAAGGCTTCACCGAACTAGCCCTCACATTGAACAAGGCAAAGAAGGCCTTCAACGTAGGTTGCCTGCCCGTAGCGGTGCAGCTGGCAATAAACCAGTTGATACTCCGAATCGAATTAGGAGAAAACTGCGCCAGTGGGCACCTAAATTGGTGACGGAATAAATCAATCATAAACTTATGCAGGGGGACCCGAAACCCACTCTTGAAATGACTCACGGGAATAGCGACGCCACCATGCTCAAAGCGGTGATACAACCTCTCCCCGGGCTTGGCACACCGCCACCAGTAATCACCCTCAATGCGGAAAACGCGCCCAACATGCGCGCCCCACTCTCCCGCATGAAAGGTATTTTCGCAATTAAGATGCTCCTTTGTGCCAAACCTCGCGTCAAGGTCCTCCTTTGAGTACGCGTCCGTCGGAACCTTCAACACCCTGTACAGACCCTCCTGAGACACGAAAAATTTGTAGCGGTCTGCACGCGGCACAATGCGGAAGCTCATCTGATTAATATCAAACCACCGCCCTTATTCATCTATTAGCGGAAGGGCGTCACCGATCTCAGCATTCGTGTACTTGTCCGTCATCTACAACAACCAGCAAAAACTCAACCAAGTCAGAAAAACATAAAAGTGGACCACAAATAAAACTTCCACGCACCAAAACCCTAATCGCGCACACAGAGAGGGGCTTACAAGTGTCACCCACTTGACATCCACTTCATTACAGAAAAAGAAAAAGAAAAAACACACAAGAATACTAAGCATCCCCAAGAACAAAACATGTACCCACGCACACTTACACTACGATCAAACACAAAACACACCAAATAACCCAAGATATACATACAGAACACATATCTATACATACCCACAAAACTATTCAGGCCACAACTAACCGGAAAGCACAGAACACCGGCGACGGAACACACCAGAACAACTCAGGGAAATGCATAAACCCACAACAAACAAGAAAAAACAACGAAGAAAAAACACATACCTGTTTTAGAGGAAGTAATGGAGGAAATGGAGTCTTCAAATCGCCACAGAATCAAAGAACACAGCCACAAATTCAAGAGAGAGAAAGGAGCACTCCGTTTTTAGAAAAAAGAAAAGCAGTCCCCACACGTCGGCTTTTATAGACTGAAGGGCACGTGCACCGCGCGTGAAAAATTCAATCATTAACTGCCCATTGGCAGCATTAACTTCCTCAGTGATGTGGCATGCTACCGCGAGGACAACCTGCTCAGGATCACCCGTCAGCCATGATAACCTTAAACTACACAAAGGAGTGCGACCCTCCTGAGAGATGTCAACATAGCAGACGACGACAACAGAGCAAGCAAAGTCACCCCCAGCCGCCGACAAAAGCTGCACAGGGGACAACAAAGCTAAACCAGCCGCCGCGGCAGGCATCCCATCCGTGTACCCGGCGGCGAGACGCTAGCAAAAGGACAGCTTTACGGCTGAGTCAGGTAAAGCCAGGCCGACAACTGCGGAGTCGTACTGACACGTACACCACAGTTGTCGGAAGGTTTTTGCCTATAAATAAGCTTCTTGCACCTCATTCATAACACACAATCCCTCAGACATATAACTTCTCACATACACGAGCAATTTACACTCGCCCTCACAAACAGAACGCATAAGCACTCTGAGCAAACACTCCCAAGCACCTCACAAACTCATACCTTACATTTCGGTATTACCCACCTGCTTGGTTATCATTATTCCGATTACTTATTTTCACGCCGGAGGTGCTTGACGGCCACCACCACCGGTCAAGCATTGTTTTGCAGGGGCCCAACCTAGGTGACGTCACCCCCGGAACAGTGAAGCGCGATGATCGGAGCCGATATCCGGCCGTGGGCATTATCAGGCATGGAGCATAGATCATAAGGGGATAGTTAAAGCAGGCATTGGAGGCATCCTCTATGACAAGCCCAACCATTTTATCTATCTATGCTCAGGTCCAATCCAAGCTTCGACCCCATTAGAGGCTGAATTTTTAGCTCGTAGATTTCTAATCGAGGAAGTTAATAAATCCAGACACGCACTGAGTAAGATAATCATTTGTACAGACTCTTATTGGCTTGCAGAGGAATTTTCAACAATCAAATTAAATGAGCAGTCATGGGTTAATTTTAATATCATGAAATGCGATAGAGAAATTAATTTAGAATCCGATCTCTTGGCAAAGAATGGTGCAAAGCAGCATAGCTTATTATCAGAATGGTGCACCAAGAGGAAATAGAGGCAATTATGATGATCCTGTCTCTCGACTTTTGCAAGATCCAAAGATGCTCCCTTTCAGTTATCATCCCAGTCTGTATTCAACTAGTTACATTGGTACTTGTCACACGCCTTTTCCTCTATTGCCTTCATGCAACAGAAAAGCATCTAAGGACAGTCCTTATTATCCTGCAAATGTACGAGAATGTTTCACTTTGCAGGAGATGGTTTCTAGGCTTCAGAATTAGGATCCATTTCAGCCTTGTTAGATTTTATTTATGTTAAGCCAGATAGTATAGCTTGTTCAGCCCGGTCAACTCATTTTAGATGACCTCTTCTGATGCCTCATTTCTCTTCGGAACAGAGGTTCCCAGATGTATTCTCAGACAAAGTTCTGCATTTCCTTTTAATGAATTCGGGCTTTTAAAAAAAAAGATATAACAATACTAAAAATTGGAGGTCTAAGGTTTGAATCCCGCCAACAATATTGTAATATAAAATTAATATTAGGCTATGTTATATAGAAAGGTTGAAGGTTCGCTTCCCACTAACAGCATATTAATTTAGATTTAATACTAAAAATTATTTATATACAAAGATCTAAAATTTGAATTTTTCCAACATATTAAAAATAATATTTATAATATTATAAATAATAAACTATAAGTAAATTTAAAAAAATTAAAAGTAACTCGTGCTTTGTACGGGCTATAAGCTAGTTTATTATTAATATTTGATTTCTGCGTGGAGAGTACCACTTGCAAGTTAATATTTTTGTCCAAAGACTAAATATTAATGTTGTACTAGGTATCTTGTTTGAATGGGCCCACACACTATAGTATTTAAATTCACGCTTTTTTTAGTGTGCTATTATGTATGCATATGACATGTCCAAATTGCTAGTTATAACATCTGCTGCTAATATAACTGCAAACATGAACTCCATTCTTGTGTTTAACAACACAAACTTTAAGAGCTGGAAAAAGAGAACGTTCTGTTAGTTCTCGGCTGCATGGATTTAGACTATGTTATAAGGAAAGAACAACCTGATTCTCTTACTGATGAAAGTTCTAATACTGAGAAATTGAACTTCGAGAAGTGGGAGCGTTCTAATCGCTTAAGTCTAGCGATGATAAAGCGCAACATTCCTGAAGCATTCAGGGGCGGTATGTTTGATACTCCGATGAGGTATCTGTTAAGGATTTTCTTGATGAGCTTGAAAAGCGTGCGTTTTGCAAAAAACGAAATGGCTGAGACAAGTAAGCTTTTGGCTGATCTTGTTCAGATGAGGTATAAAACTAAAGAAAATATTCGTGAGTACATTATATCAATAGCATTGAGTTTGACATAGGGATTATGGAAGGTGATCCTATCAACTTCCAGCAAGCCAAACAAAGTACTAATAGTCAAAAGTATATGTTTTACATACACGTATACTTATTATATCCTAAGAGTAAGGGGATTTAATCTAAAGTATTATCATAGGTTAAAATCAAATATAAATAGATTTTTTAATTTGAATAGAATTCTCAATATAAAATTCGTAACTATTTTTTCTCCCAGGTAGTTATAATACTAAAGAGAAGGCGTGAAACCCAAAAAATACAATTTTTTAGTTCAATTTGATATTTTTTTGGAAGCAACATACAGTTGAACCTCGATGAAGTAATAATTAATAAAGTAATATCCTCGCTATAGTAATATTTTTTACCGGTCCCAACATAATGGAGACAGTGTATTTTTACTCTCGATAAAGTAATAAACTCGATAAAGTAATATTTTTTCCCGATCCCAAACGTATTACTTTAAAGAGGTTTAACTGTATTTTATATCCTATATATAATAAGTATAAATTTAAATGGCCAATATTACATAATAGATAAAATATGTTAAGTATTTTAAAGGTTTAAACCAAATATAAATATGTTTTCTAATTTGAATAGAATTCTAAAAAAAAGTTGTAACTATTTTTTCTCCTCCGTTTCTAGGTAATTATAATGGGATTATAATTTTTAATTCATCACCGAATTAAAGGTTATTTCGCGAGTTTCACGTAGGCTTTAAAATCGTCCAAATCTAGTCCATATAAATTAAACAATGTGTGTAGGAGGACTCGAACCCGAGACCTCTCCTAAACCGAGCTTTGACACCATGTTATGTAACAAGTACATCTAAAATCTTAAGGTGTCAGAGAAAGGCCCCAACAATATCTCATACTCTTAAAAAATAGAACGAGTGAAACCCAAAAATTCCTATTTTTTAGAATTTGATTTTTTCCTTTAATTCTTGCAAATTTATGAATTTCTATAATAACGCAAAATAAATAAGGATCATTGAATCTTAAATTTTGAAAATAGATTTAAACAATCAAGATTTTATGATAACTAGCTTAAAACCCGTGCGATGCACGGATTTTTTTTAATATCATTTGAATTTTTTTATAAATTTAAATAAATTTTTTAAAACATAAATTTTGGAGGCTTAAATTTTTTTTTATGAGATGATTTGATAATATATATATATATATATATATATATTATCTTTGATATTTATAGAAAAGTAGGGATTTTAATTAGAAAATATAGAAACGATGATTGGTTTTGGTTGAAAAAGGTAATCAATTAATTGTTAGTAATTATAAAATTATTATTTTATTTTATTAAATAGAATTCCTGTGATATGATTGGAAAAAGAGAGGAATTAGTTAGAGAAAATTAAAAAAGTAACATGTTCTAGGTGAAAAAGGTAATTGATTAGTTTATAGGAATTATAATTTAATTATGTTATTTTACTAAATACAATTACTTGTAAGTTTTTTAGAAAAGGAGAAATTAATATTGTCCATGATATTTCCAATAAAAGAGGGATTTTAGTTAAAAAATAAAAAAAATGATACGTTTTAAATGAAAAAGTTAATCGGTTAATATTAATATTATAATATTATTAGTTTATTGTATTAAATAGAAACGTTTGTGATATAATTGAAAAAATAGAGATTTTAGTTAGAGAAAATAGAAAGGTAACATGAAATTAAAAATTGACAAGATTTATGTAAAAAAGGTAATTGATTAGTTTATAGTAACTATAATTTAATTATATTATTTTACTAAATAAAATTGCTCATAGTATTTTTAGAAAATGAGATATTAATGTTACCCGTGATATTTCTAGAAAAAAAAAGTAATTTAATTTGGAAAAAATAGAAAAGATGATACGTTTTAGCTGATAGGTAATCAGTTAATAATTTGTATTATGATGTTATTATTTTATTTTCATTAAATAGAAATGCCCGTGATATAATTGGAAAAAGAGATATTTTAGTAAGAAAAAAATAAAAAAGTAACGTATTTTGGCTAAAAAAGGTAATCGCCCATGATATAATTGGAAAAAGAGAGATTTTAGTTAGAGAAAAGATGTAAGAACCCCAAATTTTGGTAGGAATTAAAACTTTTGTTATGAACTGATGTGTAACGGAATAGTGGTTATGACTACGATGTATCAATGGTTTAGTGAATGAATATTTCAAAGGATTTGGATTTGAATGTATATATATGTGCAATGAATGATGTAACGGGTTGATGGTTTAGATAAGAATAATCTATCGTCCAAAAAGGGAGTTATAGTATTCTAAAAGGTAGCTATTCCCATGTCATCCAAATCGATATCTGATATAAGTTAAGTGATTCCGTAAAATAGATTGGGAACGCTCGAGAAAGCGCAAGAGCATTTTCTAAGTACAAGGAATTAGACGGAATGAGAATAAACCTTAGAAACGAACAAAGCAAAGAGATTACCACTGGAACTTGGATTGACAAACGAATCGTGATTAAACGAGTATGAAAAACCAAACAACCAAGATTAACATCATAACAAGGATGTATACCACATTACCACTTACCAAAATCAATAACACGTTACTTAGAACATCAAAAACAAGATTAATGATCAAGCTACATGACATCATGCATGACATCACCAAGTTAGGCAAGTTTCCACTAGCTTTTATCAAGGATTATCTAGAAATTCTTTGATGATTATCTACATAAATCATAACAAATATCTACCAAACTCTAGAATTTTGCTAGCCACCACAAAAACAACTCCATCTTCTTCTTGTTTCATATTTTTGGCCAACCAAGACAACAACTCAGTAAAATGGTCATATCTCCCTCATTTCTCAATGAAATTTTATGTTCTATATCTTGTTAGAAAGGTATTGAGATGCTCTACAACTCTTCTTTAGGAGCCTTGTCCAGAAAAGCAAGGTAAGGCCTTTTTTTTTGCAGTTCTTTGAACGGATGAATAGTAATTTTCTTACAATATATATATGATATTTTCTTACAATTGTTTTAAAGAATATTAAAAGTATTATATATATGATTTAAAAAGTCAATAGCTTATTCAGTATACAAGGCCTCCTGGTCAAACGCTTTTAAAGCAGATTCTTTGCTGAATCTTAACTCTGAGGTTTATCCAGAGTTAATAAAAAGGGGTAATGATATATGAAAGGATAAAGGTGACAATGGAAAATGAAAATTTTGAAGGGATATCCTTCAGAATAAAATGATATAACAATTTTTATAAAAGGGGGATTCTACAAAGGGGGTGTTTGGCGTGATCCAACATCCAACAATTTTTATTCCGGCCCATGTGTTGCCGAAGGAGGATGTAGTGGAGAACCTTCCTCCAGGGATGATAACCGGAGAGGATCATTCCTTCTACTAGTAGTAAAAGGGACAGGTACGCAGGGCGAATGATCATCGACCTGACGTATTTGGCTAAAGGGAAGACCCCCCCAAAAGTGTTTTCTAAAGGAAATTGATGGCAATCATATTGACATTTTGAAAAGGAAGGAATGGTATGGAATAATGGTGTTAAACGTTTAAAAGAGAAACTGATATTATATTCTTATAAACCAGTGAAGTGATTTCATAAAGAATGACAAGCAAGTTCATGTTGGTGTATTTCTGCGCAAACAAGTTTTATATACTCAGTTTACCTTGTCACTTCATCTTTTATATTATATTGGTGTATTGTTCGTTTCAAGGATAACAAATGTTTTCGAAATTGTTTCAAAATGATTATATGATATATTTATAAATGTTTCAAAACTTTGTTTTGCTGAGCTATTATAGCTCACTCTTGCTAATTTTATATAACAGCTATATCAAAGGCCGTTGATACGTTGCACTACACCCCAGAAGAGGGTAAAGGAAGGGTTATATGATGGATGTTGTTCTCTGAGCATATGACTGGTGTGTAATGTTGTAAGTGTGGGGTCAATGGTGTAAGTATAAATGTTAGTAAATATTCAGATTACCAAGGATGTAACTGTGATTGTAATGGAGAGCGGACCGTGATGACCTGGATTCTTGACCCCGGATCTAGGGCTGTCACAAAAGAGAAAAGGTAACGTGGTTGAAAATGGTAATTGATTAGTTAATAGTAATTACAATATAATTACGTTATTTGATTAAACAAAATTGCATATTTTGGAAAAAATAGAAAAAATGATACGTTTTAGCTAAAAAGGTAATCGATTAATAATTAGTATTATGATATTATTATTTTATTTTTATTAAATAGAAATGCATGTGATATAATTGGAAAAAGAGAGGTTTCAGTAAGAAAAAATAAAAAGGTAACGTGTTTTAGCAGAAAAAGGTAACCGTGCATGATATAATTGGAAAAAGAGAGATATTAGTTAGAGAAAAGGTAAAGTGGCTGAAAAGGGTAATTGATTAGTTAATAGTAATTACAATATGATTACGTTATTTGATTAAACAAAATTTCTCGTAGTGTTTTTAAAAAAGGAATGTATAACATATTGTATTTTAGTTGGAAAAAAATTATTTTGTTTTTAAAAAATATAAAGTAATATGTTTAATCTGAAAAAGGAAATTGATTAATAAAGGAGATATTTTAGTTAGATAAAATATATAAGATTTTATATTTTACCTAAAAAAGGAAATTGTTTAGTTATTGAAAACTAGAAAAAATAATATGTTTAACCTAAAAAAATAAATTGATTAGTTAGTAGGATGAGTAAGGGTAAATAAGTAAAATCAACAGGTATCATACCGATCGACCGACCAAACTTTTAATGTTTCGGTTTTTATATAATAAATAGTATAGATATATGTATGTATAATATTCATGGACAAAATATAAAAAAATATTTTAATGATTTAAACCAAATATAAATAAGTTTTCTAAATTGAATAGAATCTTCAATATAAAATTCGTAACTATATTTCTTCTTCAACTTATAAGCGGTTCCAATAAGATATAATTGTTAGTTTCAATAAATTTCTCAATATACTTAGTCTTAGTTTCTACATACTTCCAATGAGATTATTATTGTTAAGTTTCTACATAACTCTCATGTCTCAATGTACCAAGATTATCTTATGTGTTTTAAATCAATATATCAATTTATTTACTATATTTTTTAGATTCCTTTGAGAATTGTTTTAAAAGACGTGCGAGAAAAATTGAATTTCTTACGTGTTTCAAATCAATATATCAGTTTATTTACTTTTATAATGTTTTTTAATTCCTTCGAGAATTGTTTTAAATGACATGCTATAAAAATTTAATTTTAATTTGAAAAAAATATTATTTTAATTTTTTTAAATATTGGATATTTAATTTATAGTGCTCTACTTGTACATAATTATACCGAAACTTATTTTATACCAATAAAATATTTAGTTGAATCTAAATGTAAATATCTAATAAAATTATATTATAATTTTTAAATAATTAACAAAACACCTAAGAAAATCTTGGTGTATTACATAATATATTTATATATTTCATTTTTTTTAAAAAAAACTAAACATTTATTTTAAAATTAAGTTACATTTATTTCTATTGCATGTTTCAATGTATCACTTAAAATTTATTCTCCATTATCTCAAATTCTAGAATTCGAAAAAATATTCTTAAATGTTCCATAAATTATTTATAAAGCTGTACTTGCACATAACTATATCCAAAACTTATTTTAGATCAATAAACTATTTAAACGAATCTTAATATAAATACTTGATAAAGTAATATTATGATTTTAAGTAAATAAAAAACAATTAAGAGAATCTTAGTATTACAAATAGTTCTATATATTCTTTTTTTTTTTTTAAAAATAATTATATAATTTTTTTAAAAATTAAGTTACTTATAAAAATATTATGTAATACATCAAAATTCATGTTCCCAATCAATAAAATCTAAAAAAATAAAAAACACCTAAAAGAATCTTGGTGTATTACACAGTATTTGTATATATTTATATTTTCAAAAGAAAATTTATACATTTCTTTTAAAATTAAGTTACATGTAGAAATATTATAAAATGCACCAATATTCTCTTACGTGTTTAAAATCAATATATCAATTTATTTACCATATTTTTTAGATTCCTTTGAAAATTGTTTTAAAAGACGTCCTAGAAAAACTGAATTTCTTACGCATTTCAAATCAATATATCAGTTTATTTACTTTTAATATCTTTTTGAGAATCCTTTGAGAATTATTTTAAAATACATGCTATAAAAATTGAATTTTAATTTGAATATATATTATTTAAATTTTTTTAAATGTTGGATAAATAATTTATAGTGCTATACTTTTACATAACTATACCGAATCTTCAAAAATACTTTAAAAAAATCTCAAATCATGTTGAAAAATCTCAAAAATGGTATATAATAAATTGATAATTATTCTTCTTAAAAACACCTTAAATAATCTTCAAAAATGTATAATAATCTCTTAAAGAATATCCTTTACGAGATTCCTTATATTTTTTTCCCATTTGACTTTTTTTTAAAGAATAAGTAATATTTAAAATATTAAAATATTAGCAATCACTTAATAATATTGGATTATATTTTTCAATATAATGCTAATATTTATTTATTTCTAGGATTCTTTATTTTTTTGACCTTTTAGTGTAGTTTTCAAATTAATTTTTATTTTTTTAGTCTTTGATTCTTCTAAGTGGTTTGTAACAACATATTAATTGTTCTACTTTCTCCTCCAATTCATAGAACACTCAATTTTGTTATATTATCATAGTTGTACTTGTACAAAGTAAAGAATCCGGTGTGGAACCTACAATATTACTGGGTAGCATAACATTTAACATTTTTAAGTGTTTTTCCAAAAAAACATGAACACATGCATAGAGGATACTAGTTAGTGAAAAAATGAAAAAAAAAATATGCAGAATGTATTATATTTTAAGTATTTTTTCAAAGAACATATAGTAGAACACCATGCCACACAACAAACAAAGATTTTGTAAAAATTGTGTTCACTTTTAAAGTTACACTTGCCGTATGGGTTTATTTCATTCTTGTGAATTCATTCCATATTTCACTCCTGTGAATTGATCCGTGTGTATGCATAAGCAATAATTCTTGCATTCAATTTACACTTATTTAAATTCTTCCATATCTAATCCCTTAAATATTTCTTTTCATATTCAAGTCCATAACTAAATTATAGCTTAAAATTTACTTTTCTGGAGAGATTCTTGCTGTGAGAAGGTAATGAAGACTACGCCGATGCCTTTGTTTCCAAGGGAGGAAGGACATGTTATAGTCATTTAATAAGAATCATTTATGTTAAATTAATTTACAACTGTTAAAAAGTAAGTGAAAAGTTGATAGTATATCAAATCTAATCCAATCTTTATAAATATGGTAATTAATGTAGGGATATACGTATGTACATATTGTATATTCTACTGCCCTTGTATTGTGCCCAAAATTTGTAATGGATTTAATTTCAGGCCCATGGTTATTTGGGGGCCCAATTGGAGTGGTTTGAGTGATATTTGAGGAGGTTCAGTTTTGGAGGAAGCTGTGGAGGTGGAGAGTTTGAGGGAAGCTTTGGAGGTGGAGAGTTTGAGGGAAGCTCTGGAGGTGGAGAGTTTGAGGGTAGCTCTGGAGGATCCGTTGTGGAGGTGCGATTATGGAGGTAGCTCTGGAGGATCCGCTGTGGAGGTACGATTATGGAGGTAGCTGTGGAGGTGCGATTATGGGGGTAGATGTGGAGGTGCAGGTGGCGACTGCAGCTCCACCTCTATCCGATAGGGCTGCTGGATGGATAAGGATTATCTCCTAAACTTTAGGAGCACAGAAATGGACTGAAGAGATGGACTCTACTACATCAAATGGGATATACACGTCTGAGATGGATTCTACTACATCAAATGGGATATACACGTTATACATATCATTTATGTATATATATGTGGATAATTACATGAAAATACATGGATAAATGGACTTCTAGAGGTATACTAGAAGTAGGACTCTTATTTCTACATAAACACTTCAAGATCAGTATTGGAGGAAGGATAAAATACATAAAAAAACGTGGCTTATTTATCAAGAAAGGAGTCCATGACCTAAAGAACTACATCGAGGCTTGATTCCTATAAATAGGATATGTAGGTAGTTGGCAAGGGGGTTCGGAATTTCACTTCTCTCTACACAAGGCACGTGTAACCTTAGTGATACTTTCCCGGGCACATCTTGGCCAGAATTTAATGCCATATTGTCCGGTGACCTTGCCGATTCAGCCCCAAAACACCACACATCTCCACCCACTCCGGCAGCTGGAGCTGCAGCTACGGGCTGAAGCTGCGAACGTGCGAACCTGCTTCAACGTCATATATCCAAGGACAAATTTGGTTATTCTAGCGATATTCTCTCGGGGTGTTGTTGCGGAATTTTCTCACAACATTTTTGGCACTAGAAGGAGGGGGATCTCTGATCTTTTGAGAAGAACGATGTCTAAAAGCTCCGGCGATGATCGTACCTTGAAGAATGACGGAGGTGATTTTGCAATTGGCCTGAAAAGAAGGTCACTAAGCAAGGATTTCATGGATTGAATTCCACGTATGGGCAGGAGAATCATTACTCTGGAAAATAACCGGAAAAGATGGAGAAACGGAGGAGAAATCATGGCTTGTTAAAAAAAGGGGAGAAGAAGGGAGGTAACCACCTTCATTCTAGTCATTTCATGGTGAAAAGGCATAAAGGACGATATATGGCTCACAGATGCACATATTTTTGGCTTGATGAAAGAGGCCTGAAAAGAATGGCCGAAAAATGAAGTTTTCAGATGTTCATTTCGATCAGAAATACCCAGAAATGAGGTCCCACGATGAGAGCTTCAATGACCCGACAGCTGTTAGGTCCCGAAGTATCGTAGAAGGGGGGGTTGAATACGATACTACCAAAATAATTCGGTTTTCAAGATTTTTGCGGATAACAATTTTTCGGATCTTGAAATAAAAAATAACGAAACACAATTTCAGGAATATATCTTTATTGATAATAAACCCGAAGGGGTGTTACAACTTCTAATCCAATGGATTAGCTTCAAAACCAGAACACTCCTAAGGATAGTTTAGGCACGTGGACCTTCTATCCGACACTTCCTGAAAGCGGGCTAAGCCGGCTTTCCTAATAGATGGACTGTCTAGCAGCTTACACAGAGAAGATATAAGAGAGTGAAGAGAGAGTTGGGTGTTGAGGTGTGTTTTGAAATGAAATACAACAGGCCTATTTATAAGCTATAGAAAGTCACTATGCTGCTTAATATAACGTAAGTGATGACGTTATTTTTTTTATCGCCTGCTGCCTTTGAACATTCTGACATCAAATTTCAACAAAAGCTTTTTTGTCAAAACTTTGAATTTTATATTTGTGTGGGCCCCACCTGATTGAATAGTACTTTTGGGAACTATTCATGAATAGTAATTTCGGGTACTATTCATATAAATAGTACTATTCATGTGAATAGTGATTTCGGTTACTATTCATGTGAATAGTGATTTCGGTTACTATTCATATGAATAGTGATTTTGGATACTATTCATTTTCCTCTTAATTTGACATCCTTAAATATGCAGCTTCCAAAATGGAGGATATCAATACTGCTCTAAACTCAATCATACCTTTTAACAGTTTTTCTGAGTTAGATACCTTGATTCCTTTGTGACGTGTTGACGCCTAGTGCAACTGGTCTGGTTCACAAACGACTAACATTCACCCATGGTCTTCGTATCATGTCTTTAAGAACACTGCTAAGTATTGTGCAACCATAAAAACTTTATCTCTGGAATCTTTTGGCCATTCAACTGAATCATCTGTACATCTTATTTTGTCACTGAGGCTTGATCATGTTAATGAACTTCTTTCAGCAACTTGATCCTTGTTGATGCATGTTCTTCAAATTTCACGATCCCTGTATAGAGTTAATATTATTTATCTTTTATCCTAGTTGAGTTATATATGTCCTCTATTAAATATTACATTACATTATGCTTTACAATCTCCCCCTATTTGATTGTTAGGGTTTGACAATCAAATTCCTAGAGGATAACTCAACTGATACAACAAAAAAATGAAATACAAAGATAAATAATATTAAAGCGCATTCTGGATCATATATACATTTTCCAGATTTCTAAAATTTGAATAAGTGCAAGATAAATTGTTCCTCTAGACTGAACATATCTTCAATTTTGCCTTGCTTTCTTTCCACTAATACTCCCACTAGCTTTTCCTTTCCCAAAATAAAGTTAATTCCGTGTCAACAACCTTTTCCTTGCCCTTACGCCTAGTTGAATTTTCTTGATCATACAACTTCTCCCTCTCAGTTGGGTTATCCTCCAGAGTAGTAAGATGTGGAGTTGGTAAATTAGACGAAGATGGTTTTGCCAAGGAATTAATTGCATGACTAAATTGGGATGCCATGGAACTTAACTGAACTTGGAATGCATCATGTTGAATAAGTTGCAAATTTTTTATTTCTGCAATGGATTTACAGATTTTTGACAACTCTTTTTCCATTGTTTGGACCCGTGTAAGGAGTCTGCTGTATTCCTTTCTGGTTACAGGTGCATGTGGTTGAGTAGGTTGCTTACTCATACGTTCTGCAGGTGTTTCACTCAACACTCTATATTCACTCGGTTTAGTGGTTTGGGTTAAACTTACATGTTTAGTTCGCGTTTCTCTCCACTCTCCTCCAGAGCTTCCACCGATATGTGTACCTGCAAATGAAATCATCCTAGCCCCTTTTTCAGAGGTCACAGATGGTGCAATGAAAGTTTGTGAGCTTCCGTCCTCGCGTGAAGCAAGTTGCCGACCAGTGGTAAAGAGTGGTAAATCTCGAAAGAGATCCAGAGATTTTCCCTCTGGAAGGTTAAACTTGATCGATTAAATGGCACAAAACCCAAGTTTCCCTCGTACGTCTATGAAGACACTTGGTTCATAAAAGAACCTCCTACCGATGGATCTTTCCGTAAAATGGAAGATTCACCAGCAATTATTGAGGTAGGTAATTCCACCTCGGATGCCTATGAAGGCATTTGATCTTTAGAAAGATCATCAACCACTCTTATGTTCCGTGAAATGGAACTCAAGATAGTTGCTCCCGTCAATTCAGCCTTATTTATATTTTCACTCATTGGATAAGAAAGAATTGTTTCACTAATAGTTGCCGTTACCTCAGGTTCATTGGGTTTACTCCGTTTAGAATGATGTAGAACGGTTGATGTAACTAACTCCTTGTGTGGTGCTGCTGAGGCACTATCTCCCTCAAAAGTGTTGATGGTTGGTCGTTTAAGTGACAATTGAGGTGTAGGAGTTTGTTGTGTTTGTGTTTGCATTTGTAGAATGTGCTCTTCGACCTGTGTTAGAGTCGGTGGGATTTCCTTCTTTTGGTCGGGTAAGATGGCCACTAGGGGCTGTAGAAACTGTATTTCCTGTGACACAACAGGGAATATAGAGGTTGGAATAACAGGGATTGAAATATTACCTTGTCGTATACCTGCTCTCACTGGTCTTGGTAACAACGGAAGTGGGACAGTCTTTAGATATTCAGTTAGGACTGTAGGCACATCCGTATAGTTCTTTTTGCTTATGTAATAAATTACATTTGTCTTCATGTAAGAACATTCCACCTTTCGACCATTATCCGAGTGTACCCTGTCTTCATCATTCAAAAAATCATTTAATATTAGCTGTAGAAACCTTGAATATAGACATTTGACGTTTTGAGTCTGAACATCTCTTGTTCCCAAGTGTTTCATCTTTAAAATGATTTGACCAAGCACTATTTTTCCAAAATTGATCCTCAAATTATTGGCAACCGCATACCCTATTTTTTGAATAAATTCAGGTATCCGATCTAGATTCGTTCTATCTGAGGAAAAAACATGGCCAAGAATGTGAAAGAAGAAATTCCAGTACTGGGTTAGAAATGTTCTAGAGATATTACCAGTATTGAAATTGCCATCTTGGTACCTTATAAAACGAAAGAACATTTCAATCTGTTCAGGTGTTGGATCAGAAACGAGATTTTCCATAGGAAAATGAAGAATTCGATTAACATCTCGTTCAGTGACCCTAATCGACCTACCAAACAGTATGTGAATACACACCCGTCCTGTCCAGAAGTGTTAACCGCACTGCAATATAGTTCACGTAATGCATCATGGTTAAGCTGCACTGGTGTAACTAAAGCATAGCGAATTAATGAATGTTCATTCAGAAATTGTGCCCAAGCCCGAAATTGCTCATCATAGATGGTTTCGATTTGCTGAATGGAAGTAGGATTAGCTTTAGGAATAACAAAACTTCCCTGTAATGCCATTTTCAAAACTTTGAGGAAATTTAAAAACAAGGGTTAGTTTTTATAAGGGATGATGTATAAAGCAAGAATATGAAATCTGATATAAAAACCACCAGCTAGATTGAGAGATCTTTCCGATCAAAGCTCGAAATATTCAGCAATTTTGTGTATATGCTCTGTATATCTGAAAAATGATGATGTTAAACACAAACAAAAACTCATCATTTATAAGGTTTCAAGGTTCAGTGGGTTAGGTGAAATAGTGACAGGTTTTGTTTAAAGAATTCAAACTCTCTACAACAAGTGGTAAATTGTCAACCATGTTAGGTAGCCACCATGTTAGGTAGTCACATTTCATGAATTCAACAATGGAGGCTAACATCTTATCACCGAAACCTGTCAGTCGACCTATCAGCCTATAAACATATACACATATTTAATACTTCTAATTATTATGGATTTAAATATAATCACGCAGTAAATTAAGAATTAATCCACAATAATAAACCTACAATTAAATAGACATAAAATTAACAAAATATCATTAATTGATATATGTCAATAAAATATTCATTTAATTATGCTACAGTGATATCTCCAGAATAATCATGCAGATAAACAAATAAAACAAACAAAATCCAGAGAATGAAATTCACTGGCTGCAACTAATTGAACAGACATTTTAAAAGATCATGTGAAATTTAACACACCAAGCTCACTTACCAACCTTGAAAAGGTTGCTTCATCCAAAGCTTTAGTAAAAATGTCTGCCAACTGTTTTTCACTAGGAACAAAATGCAGTTCCACAGTGCCTTCCATCACATGCTCCCTGATGAAATGGTATCTGATGTCTATGTGCTTGGTTCTAGAATGCTGCACTGGATTCTGTGATATTGCAATTGCACTCGTATTATCACAGAAAATTGGGATATTTTTAACTTTAACTCTATAGTCAAGTAGTTAATTTCTCATCCATAGAATCTGTGAGCAACAACTCCCAGCTGCTATGTATTCAGCCTCTGCAGTTGAGGTAGATACTGAGTTCTGCTTCTTACTGAACCATGAGACCAACTTGTTTCCCAAGAATTGACAGGTTCCTGTGGTACTTTTTCTATCCATTTTGTAACCTGCATAATCTGCATCTGAGTAACCAATTAGATCAAAACCAGAATCTCTAGGGTACCAAATGCCAAGGTTTGGTGTTCCCTTGAGATATCTGAAAATCCTCTTAATAGCTACCAAGTGAGATTCCCTAGGATCAGCTTGAAATCTAGCACATAAACATGTAGCAAACATAATATCAGGTCTACTAGCTGTTAAGTATAAAAGAGATCCAACCATGCCCCTATAGCTTGTCATGTCCACCTTCTTTTCCTTAGTATTCAGTTCAAGCTTAGTGGCAGTGGCCATGGATGTTTTTGCAGAAGAACAATCTGCTAAATCAAACCTTTTTAAAAGATCATAAATGTATTTTGTTTGACTTATAAAAATTCCCTCATTCACTTGTTTAACTTGTAAACCAAGAAAATAAGTTAATTCACCCATCATACTCATTTCATATCTACTTTGCATGAGTTTGGCAAACCTCTTGCAAAGTTTCTCATCTGTAGACCCAAATATTATATCATCTACATAAATTTGGACAAGTATCATAGAGCCATTGACATTTCTATAAAAGAGAGTTTTATCAATAGTACCTCGAATGAAGTGATTCTCTATAAGAAACTGTGAGAGTGTGTCATACCAGGCTCTAGGTGCTTGCTTCAGGCCATAGAGTGCTTTGAGTAGAAAGAACACATATTCTGGAAAGTTTGGATCTTCAAAACCAGGCGGTTGACTAACATATACCTCCTCCTCCAGAATTCCATTCAGAAATGCACTCTTGACATCCATTTGATAGACTTTGAAATTGGCATGCGCTGCATAGGCCAGGAAGATCCTTATTGCTTCTAACCTTGCCACTGGTGCAAAGGTTTCTTCAAAGTCAATTCCTTCCTCTTGACAGTAGCCTTTAGCCACTAATCTAGCTTTATTCCTTGTGACTATGCCATTCTCATCCATCTTGTTCTTGAATACCCACTTATTGCCAATCACTGATTTTTCTTTAGGTTTGGGTACAAGTTTCCATACTTCATTTCTTTCAAACTGGTTTAGCTCTTCTTGCATTGCTAAAACCCAGTCTGGATCCAGAAGAGCATGTTCAACTCTCTTTGGTTCCTCTTTGGATAGAAAACTGCTATATAAGCATTCTTCTTGAGTTGCTCTTCTGGTTTGGACCTTTGCATTAGGATCTCCAATTATAAGCTCAAATGGATGATCCCTGGTCCATTTTCTTTGTGGTGGTAAGTTTGACCTTGATGAAGTGGCTTCATTTTCTCTGTGTTGATCATTGTGAGAAACTCCCCCTGAGTGTATGGCTCTCGAGATTGATGGAGTACTTGCAGATTCATCAACAGAGGATTCTCTTTGATTTCCAACTGATGGTGTAAGTTGCTCTTCAACAGGTGGTTCATTCTGCACTTCAACTGATGATCCTTGTCTGTTTCTCACACCATTTGATCTCCATTCTTCATCATCATCTTCACTTTCTTCACCACTTCTCTCATTCTCAAATGAGAGAGACTCATGAAAACCTTCATCTACTAGACCAGATATTTTCTTGTCATCAAAGACAACATGTATGGACTCCATTACAATGTTTAGTCTTAGGTTGTAGACTCTGTAGGATTTTCCAGCTGAGTATCCAACAAAGATAGCTTCATCTGCTTTTGAATCAAATTTTCCAAGATGCTCACCATGATTTTTCAGTACAAAGCATTTGCATCCAAAGACATGCAGAAAGCTGATTGTTGGTTTCTTGCCTTTGAAAAGTTGATAAGGTGTCATGCCTTTTGCTTGATTGACCAAAGAAATATTCTGAGTGTAGTATGCAGTGTTTATAGCTTCTACCGAGAAGTATGTTGGTAGCTTAGACTCTTCAAGCATTGTCCTTGCAGCTTCAATTAGAGTTCTGTTCTTTCTTTCTACTACACCATTTTGTTGAGGAGTTCTTGGTGCAGAGAATTCTTGAATAATTCCTTCTTCTTCACAAAACTCTCTTATTACAGAATTCTTGAACTCAGTTCCATTGTCACTTCTGATTCTCCTTACTTTAAGTAAAGGATTGTTGTTGACTATCTTGATGTGATTTATAATGACTTCACCCGCCTTATCCTTAGAGTGCAGAAAGAATGTCCAAGAGAATTTTGAGAAATCATCAATAATCACAAGACAATATTTCTTCTTTGAGATTGACAACACATTGACTGGTCCAAAGAGATCCATGTGAAGTAGTTGCAAGGGTTGATCAATTGATGACATTGACTTTGATTTGAAAAAGGCCTTCTTCTACTTCCCTTTCTTGGAGTAGTCCAATTTTGGAATACCTCTAACCAAATCCTTCTTTACCAACTCATTCATTGCTTTAAAACTCAAGTGTGACAGTCTTTTATGCCAAAGCCAACCTTCATCTACACTTGCCTTGCTGAAAAGACATATAGTCATGTTTTCATTTGTTGAATTAAAGTCAGCAATGTACACATTTCCTTTTCTATCTCCTGTCAAAACTACCTTGTTGTCATTTTTCTTGAAAATGACACAAGCTTCACATGTGAACCAGACATTCCGGCCTTTGTCACACAGTTGACTGACACTTAGCAAGTTATGCTTAAATCCATCAACCAGTGCTACTTCTTCAATGACAACATTCCCTTGTGAAATCAAGCCATATCCTCTAGTATATCCTTTGCTGTTGTCTCCAAAGGTAATGCTAGGGCCAGCTCTCTCCTCAAGCTTAGTGAGCAGGGTAGAATCTCCAGTCATATGCCTAGAACAACCACTGTCCAGATACCAAAGATTCTTTCTGTTTCCCTACACACATCAAAACAAAATCAAGTTGATTTTGGTACCCAAGTTTTCTTGGGTCCTGCCTTGTTAGCCTTTTTCTTATTTTTCAAGACCTTACTACCCAGGGGTTCTGATTGAGTTAAATCAACCTTAACTCTTGGTGTAGGTTTCTGAAAAATAGGTTGTTTCACTTGCTCACTTGCATTAAAACTAGATGTATAATTTGGCATAGTCTGTGCAAACATGTTATTCATCATCCATGGCAACTGAGGTATATTAAAAGCAATGTAATATGGATTATACATGAATGGCATGTTAGCATAATGACTAGATGCATGAGTAGGCTGGACAAACATGTTTGGCATAACATTTATAGCAGGCATAGGTACTGACTTAGGCATACTAGGCACGAAAGCATTCTTAACAGATTTACAGTTGACAAATAAATGATTAACACTACCACAGTTCACACATTTCTTTCGAGGAGCATATCTATCAGGTGTGTAATTACTATGTTTGTTAATTCCTACCTTGCCATTTCTACTCTTCTTATTAGCCTTAGCCTTAGGTTCAGTCTTTTCTAACTTATCCTTCAATTTCTTGATTGACAAGTTACCTATGTTTCCTTGTTCAACTGACTTGGTTTTCCTACACTCTCCATTAACAAAGTTCTTATTGACAGGCCCGTACTTTTTATTCAATTTAGTTAAAGTTGCTTTGCTAACAGGCTTAAGTCTCAAAGAACATTCTTTTTCACTGTCTGAAGCAACTTCCCTATCAACATCTAACTTAACTTCTGCTAATTTGTGAAAAGAATCAACTCCTTGTTTGCTATAAATTTCTTCAGTTTTAGCCTTTGATCCCTTCCACTTAGCAATTAAGTCTTGTCCCTCTTTTAACTGTTTTATTAAACACTCTTCTCTTTTCAGAGCCTCAAGTAACTCATTCTTAGCATCCTAGAAATCTCTTTTCATTGTTTCAAAATCAATTAGTTGAGTTTCTAACAGAGTATTCCTATCACCTATCTTATCATTAAGATCTTTAATCTTTTTATTCTCCTTGTTAAGCGATTTTAATGTGACATGCATGTTATACAGTTCATTAGACATTTCATTAACAACATTATCACATTCATCTTTGGAAAGTTCAGTTAGGTTTGTAGAGTATACCTGGTTGCTTGCTGAACTAGCCTCTTCATCAGTTTCGTTTGCCATGAGTGCAAGATTAACAAACTCCTCTTTTGCATCTGAGTCACCTCCAGCAGCCCAGTCACTATCTTTTGACACGAATGCTCTCCCTTGTTGCTTAAGAAGACCAAAATATTTCTTCTTGTAATCAACAGCTTCAAACTGCTTCTTTTCTTTCTCAGCTTGGGATTTCCTGCATTCATTGGAAAATTGACCAGCAATTCCATAGCTATAGCATTTGATCTTTGATCTCTCAACCACATCCTTGTTTGGTTGATAGCTTTTCTTGAATTGCCCGATTCCTGCTGGATTCTTCCTGAATCTTAGCTTCGAAAATCTCTTTGACAGAAATGCCAAATACTCATCTAGATCTTCAGCTTCATCCTCACTTAATGCATCAGGTTCTTCAATCATCTTGCTTTTACCTTTGCTAGTTTCAGCTTCACCTTCATAAGTTTTTGAACTTAGTGTGGCTTCTACACTCTTCATTCTTCCACCACCTTGGATTGTTGGAATATTGGCCACCAATGCAACACATCCACCTTTCTTCTGGATTTTCTCCACTTCCTCATCTTGCTGCATTTCAAGCTCATAGGTCTTCAGGATGCCATACAGTCTCTCAAGTGTAAAATCTTTGTAGTCCTGAGAGTTCCTCAACGAGACTGTCACCGGCTTCCATTCCTTAGGAAGAGATCTCAGAAACTTTAGATTGGAATCCTTGATTTCATATTTTCTCCCATACAACTTTAGACCATTCAGTAACTTTTGAAATCTACTGAATATGTCTGTTAGATTTTCACCAGAGGAGTAGTGAAAATGCTCATATTGTTGTATTAGGAGCTGCATTTTATTTTCTCTGACTTGCTCAGTTCCTTCACAGATTGTTTGAATAGTGTCCCACACTTGCTTGGCAGTAGTGCAGTTTATAACACAATCAAGCATATCTTGGTCGATGCCATTGAATAAGATGTTCATAGCCTTCGTATCTTTGTGAATCTCCTCCAAGTCTTCGTCTGTGTACTCAGCTTGATTCTTTGGAATAGGCCTTCCAGCAGCTACAGTGGCAGCATCTTGACCAATCCCAGAGTTGGCCTTCATTGGAACATGAGGTCCTTTCTCTATGCAATCTACATAGCCTTCATCAATGGCTGAGAGATGAAGGTTCATCTTTACTTTCCAGTGAAAGTAATTATCTTTGTCAAGCATTAGAATCTTCACACATGTATCCTTTCTTCCAATGGTTTTGATCTTTAGACTTCTGGCATGTTAGAAGCTTGCTTTGATACCAATTGTTAGGTCCCGAAGTATCGTAGAAGGGGGGGTTGAATACGATACTACCAAAATATTTCGGTTTTCAAGATTTTTGCGGATAACAATTTTTCGGATCTTGAAATCGAAAATAACGAACACAATTTCAGGAATATATCTTTATTGATAATAAACCCGAAGGGGTGTTACAACTTCTAATCCAATGGATTAGCTTCAAAACCAGAACACTCCTAAGGATAGTTTAGGCACGAGGACCTTCTGTCCGACACTTCCTGAAAGCGGGCTAAGCCGGCTTTCCTACTAGATGGACTGTCTAGCAGCTTACATAGAGAAGATATAAGAGAGTGAAGAGAGAGTTGGGTGTTGAGGTGTGTTTTGAAATGAAATACAACATGCCTATTTATAAACTATAGAAAGTCACACTGCTGCTTAATATAACGTAAGTGATGACGTTATTTTTTATCGCCTGCTACCTTTGAACATTCTGACATCAAATTTCAACAAAAGCTTTTTTGTCAAAACTTTGAATTTTATATTTGTGTGGGCCCCACCTGATTGAATAGTACTTTTGGATACTATTCATGAATAGTAATTTTGGTTACTATTCATATGTGTAGTACTATTCATGTGAATAGTGATTTCGGTTACTATTTATGTGAATAGTGATTTCGGTTACTATTCATATGAATAGTGATTTTGGACACTATTCATTTTCCTCTTAATTTGACATCCTTAAATATGCAGCTTCCAAAATGGAGGATATCAATACTGCTCTAAACTCAATCATACCTCTTAACAGTTTTTCTGAGTTAGATACCTTGATTCCTTTGTGACGTGTTGACGCCTAGTGCAACTGGTCTGGTTCACAGATGACTAACATTCACTCATGGTCTTCGTATCATGTCTTTAAGAACACTGCTAAGTATTGTGCAACCATAAAAACTTTATCTCTGGAATCTTTTTGCCCTTCAACTGAATCATCTGTACATCTTATTTTGTCACTGAGGCGTGATCATGTTAATGAACTTCTTTCAACAACTTGATCCTTGTTGATGCCTGTTCTTCAAATTTCACGATCCCTGTATAGAGTTAATATTATTTATCTTTTATCCTAGTTGAGTTATATATGTCCTCTATTACGTATTACATTACATTATGCATTACAACAGCTTTTCATGTCAGGGGTGCTGATATGTTTAACTAGACAGGTGAAGCTGAACATCCACATGATAATGGAGGTACGACTACATTCACCTGCTAATGGAGGTATGACCATCTAGAGAGGTTCAGTCGAGAGGTTCTAGTGGCAAAGACAAGAGAGACCTCAATCTCGAGGTTACACCTATGCAGAGGGTTTTCGTAAGGTACCCCCAAATACTTCATCTTGGCATATGATAAGGAGGTTCTTATAGACAAAAAATGGCGAATCTCTATTTAGAGGTTCAATTAGTTTGAGGTGAAGGAATATTGGAGCTCCCATGGTGAAAATTATGGAGTAAAGATCTGGTTCATACCACAGGTCGTAAGGAGTAAGCAGGTTCGCCAATGAGGTGCTAAAAAAAAAGAACCTCTAACACTGCTTCCGAGCTACAAGCAATAAAGGCACGAGGAATGAGGTTCATGGCAGAGGTTCAACTGTTGGAATTAACAAGAATTCGAATAACAAGAACCTCTACAGGAAGCTAGAAGAGCAAATGAAGCAATATGGGTCAATCATGGCAGTTTTGCCACGCAACTTGAGGTTCAACAGTTGAACCTGGAGCTTCCACTACAACAAGATACTACACTTGATTAAGGTTCTCTGAAGGATCCACCTTATGCCATGACGTAATTCACTACAGGAAGCTCAATGTAGAATAACGAAGGAAACATGTTACCAGGTAGCCTTAATGGAGGAACCTCATGATGAAGGTTCCAGTTTTTTGGGGGGTAGTACAACTCATGGTATTGATGCAAATGGCTGCTCTAATGAAGGATAATGAAGGCAAGGCGCACCATGTGGAAGTTATGACTAAGGATTTAAAAAAAAGTACAAGGAACCCTCACGGAGTTCTTGGTTGGTCATGTGGCAGTATCTAAAGAAGTATGTGAAAGCAACTTATAGGGGTGCTCATAACGGAAGCTTCACCAATAGTGGATGGTGGTAGCTCAGAATATAGAGTTGAAGGCAATGAGCAAAATGTGCCAAGGTATGAGCAAGGTGACGCTGAAGCTCCAACAAAAAAAGGCATCAGGGAAGATGAAGGCGAATTTGTACCTCTCATAAATTGAAGAGGCAAGAGACCTATTTTGAAGAATACATCCAGAGAGGAATATGAAGCCTCTACGGTCATCAACTGATATAGGAGCCAACAATAAGATTTAAAGAGGAAGCACCTGGAAAGGAACCATCTCAACTCGTGAAAGCTTCAAGCAATATAATTATGGTGATCATCATGGTAAAGAATCCCGAGGAGGTTCTCAAACTGTAAGCCTGTTAGGCATGATAAGTTGGAAGGTGTCTCACAAAGAGGTTCTCCTGCTATAAGCTTCTCGAATATTGGAAGCTGGAATTTGGGAATAACTCATGGAAGGAATTGCAAAAGGAGTAGATGATAATAGTCTTAATCAGATTCTGGAAAAGATGCTACTGGACAAAGAAGGAGATACGAACGACCTCTCGGTTATTAAAGGAAGATATGGAGCTACCTACCAATCGGCGGATGCATAATGTAAATCTATGTTAAAGGCATATAAGCAAGAACCTTTCAAGGGAAAAATCAGCAGAAGCTATGAAAGCTCGAGAAATAGTGTATATCTTTGCATGTTAAGGTAGTGGAAGGAAATCAGGTGTGACTCAAGACACCATCTCAAAATTGGCAGATGTCGGTAATCTTAATGAAATCTGAAGGATCGAAAGGCAACCTGGGTCGCACATGAGAGAAATATTCATCTCAGTTTTTAAGGTGAACCTTACAAGCAGATTGTTATCTATCAAGAAGTAGCTCCCCCAAGGAACTATCATTGGCAACTTTCTTGTTAAGAGGATGGAGGTTGATTGGTTTCAACTACAGGAGCAGCTTCCTTGGTATTAACCTACTGGTTGCAGGTTGGTTGGTTCAGCTGCTGGAGCAGCTTCTTCGGATTTCATCTGCTGGTTGCAGGTTGATTGGTTTCAGCTGTAGGAGCAGCTTCCTTGGTATTAACCTGCTAGTTGCAGGTTGGTTAGTTTCAGCTGCTGGAGCAGCTTCTTCGGATTTCACCTGCTGGTTGTAGGTTGATTGGTTTCAACTGCAGGAGCAGCTTCTTTGGTATTAACCTTCTGGTTGTAGGTTGGTTAATTGGTTTCAGTTGCTGGAGCAGCTTCTTCGGATTTCACCTGCTAGTTGCAGGTTGATTGGTTTCAGCTACAAGAGCAGCTTCCTAAGTATTAACCTGCTGGTTACTGGTTGGTTTGTTTCAGCTGTTGGAGTAGCTTCTTCTGATTTCACCTGCTGGTTGCAGGTTGATTGGTTTCAGCTACGGGAGCAGCTTCCTTGGTATTAACCTGCTGGTTGCAGGTTGGTTAGTTTTAGCTGCTAGAGCAGCTTCTTTGAATTTCACCTGCCGGTTGTAGGTTGATTGGATTTAGATGTAGGAGTAGCTTCTTCGAATTTGACCTACAGGTTGCAGGTTGATTGGTTTCAGCTGCAAGAGCAGCTTCTTTGGTGTTCACCTGCTGGTTGCAGGTAGCTTCTTTTCTATTCACCTGCTGGTTACAGGTAGCTTCTTTGGTATTAACCTGCTGGTTGCAGGTAGCTTCTTTGGTATTCACCTGCTGGTTGCTGGTTGATTGGATTTAGCTGCAGGTGCAGCTTCATTGGATTTTAGCTACGGATTGCAGTTTCATTAGGAACTTACCTGTTGGTTGCAGGTTCATTGGCTTCACATGTTGGCAGCAGGTTCATTGGTTTCATCTATAATATGCAGGTGCATTGGTTTTATCTATAGATTTTCGAGGATCTAGTGCATGAACCTCTAAAAAATTTGATTATTAAAGTATTCATGGAATTGAATTGAATCTGGATTATGGATTTTATTGGAGGACTAGGCTTATGACATGCTAAAATATCTTAGGGTTCACATTCTTGTGGAGCTTCCCTATATTTTCTAGCTCGCGAGATTCAATCGTGGCTTAAACGGATTTGGATATTTGAATTTTGGAGAAACCTCCCAGGTGGACACCTTTGGGTAGGGATTAGGTAGACCTCTTTTGGCGTAGGAGAGATAAAACGGTTTATTAGGTACGACTGTCACATTTAGGTTTAGGTTTTGATCTGTCACTAAAATGTGTGTCATTTTATTTGCATGACTTATGTGGATTATATGTTTACATGATCTATGTGGATTATATGTTTATGTGTTTATTTGCTCTTTGTTTATGTGTGAATCTTGAATGTTTGAATGGTTGAATCTAGCTCTTCATTATCGTTAGTCATATGTCAAATAACTAGGAGGGTAGTGGGAGTGTGAACCTGCTAGGTAGATCCTCTTAAGTATGAACCTCGTAGGTACGAACCTCCATGGGCAGTATGGACCTAGCTCGTGAAGTTCCTATGCTTATAGGATCGCGAGGTGCCTTAATGGTGTCTGGCTCACGAAGTTCCTATGATTATATGATCGCGAGGTGCCTTAATGGAGTCAGGCTCACGAAGATCCCATGCTTATAAGATCGCGAATATTGAAATATGGATTGGAATAAGGATTGATATATGGATTGGAATGTGGATTGGCATATGGATGGGAATATGGATTGGCTTATGGATTGGAATTCGGATTAGACTATAAGCTCATCAAACCCTTGGTCGGGTAGTGAAGCTCTTTCATTTTTTGAAAATCTTTACGTCAATGGAATGGTGTTTAAAAGCATATGGAGATTTGATACGAGTTATACCTACAAGAATCTTAAAAGGCCAAGTTCTGGAAGTGTGGTTTAGCTACAACTGCTTATGGTTTATTGAGGTTCAGGTACAGCTGCATGTTTTTGACCAATTGCTTCTGATCTGGCTAATATATTTGGAATTCAAGCTGAAGAAGGTTTTGCATATTGTATGGAAATGAAGTTCGATGGCTCATAAGGAAGGTTATAGGAAAGCTGGAACGCATGTTGGGTGAAGGCTGTTATTTTTGCGGATGTAGGAATGTTTGGATTTATAAAATTGGATATGAGCTTCGGCTGGATAGAAGGACATAACTTTCCTATGAGGTTCAAATTACGGGGAACCTCAAAGTGCTGGGTTTATGGAAATACGGAGCAGAAGTAGGTTTGAATGGGAATCATGATCCTAAACGTTGGTGGAAAGGAATAATGTGCAGGAATACTTCAAAATAGAATAAACATGGATTGGTATGTATTATCTCTTGGATTGAAGATGAGAACCTCTAGTTGAGATACAAGATTTATGCCTACATAAGGCAGTTGGAATAAATACAACGGAGGACTTAGTAACAGCTAAAACTTATAGAGGACTCAGTTGCAGCTCCCTTAACAGTTGTAGCTGATGCAGCTTGACATCCTGGAATGAATCCACATCTCATGAGTTTATCTCGGACTAATAAACCGGCATCATCTCTCAATTCTGCTGATAATTCTAAGGCACTCTCTGCTCGTTTGAGGAGGTGGCCTCTCAGGGGTGTCTTTGTTGGAATCTCTATAAGGGACAACAGCTTCTCAACAGGTTTAGGATTCAAGTTGGAGAAAGTTTTACATGATATATCGAAAGGAAATCCAATGGCTTGGGGGGTACATCTGATTTTCGTGGAAGAGCTAGTTGATTGTCAAAGAGGTTCTCATCATAGGCTTATAGAGAGGGAGTTTCTACTAAGTAGGTTCGATGACCGAACCTGATCTAAAGCGGAACCACAAGAAAAAAGATAAGTTCTACTCTCATGTTTTTACATATTCATTATCATGTCTGTTTTATGTACATGGATTGAAAATTTTCATAGCTTTAAGCTAGAAACATCATTCGAACCTCATCTTTTCAAATGATTCACTATCTTATGCACTACATGAACTCATGATTATTAAAATGCGCATTTCATATTATTTCAAGGAAACAAGTTTGCATGTATTTATAAAGAAAAGGTCATCATTTCATATACATTTACTTTCACCATGCATGGATTTCAAAAATATTTTTAAACTTGCTAGCTGAAGCTGTTAAGTAGGTTCCTAGGTATGCTATATGCCCCATAATGTAACCACTTGGAAAGACATAGCAGCAATCGAAGAGGTCTCCATAGCTTTCCTTTGGTCCCTCTTGTGATACGTATATGGAATCACTTATAACTTACAACGCTCGGAGGATCCCAAGGTTTATGGGAAAGGTCTGGAAAGTCCCACGATGCTGGGCATCATAGGGGAAGCCCTCAAAATACTTAACAACATTTTTGGAGGTCCATTGTAACAAGCTCATGGAAATTTCTGAAAATTGTGACATTATGTCTTGAAGAGTGTGTTCGTCAAGGTTCTGCTTGATTGTAAAGGCAACAACAGATATATATATACAAAATCATTTGCACTTGCATACTTGCATGAATGTTTTCTATGTGTATGAGCTGTATGCATTATATAGGTGAGCTGTTTAGCTCCAACTACTAATCACTGTTTCTAGTTATTGTCATAGCTCAGGTTCGGAAGTTTAAGGTATTTTTTCAACAGCAGGAGCTCTATACGAAAGCTCCATGGCATGGCTCATTAGGAATTCTTACATGAAGGTTATCTTAGCAGGAGAAAGGAGCATCTTGAGGAGTCAGATTATGGTTTTCAAGGAAAAAATGTCGAAAGCTAGTAGGTTCAGCTGCGAAGCTGAGGAAGCTTATAACTGGAGCTAGAATATCGTGCGTGATCTAAGGTATACGAATGGGTTTCATTTAAGGATTCAGATTGAGGTACATATGCGGAAGCATTGTGTTTCCTATTTCTTACGCCGAGTTAGCTCATGTAAGCTTGGAAGTACAGTGTTGAAGCTATGTATCTGTCTGAGAAGGTAAGGAAGGATTGGGCCTCTTCTTGTATTGGTTCCTGTTTACACTAAAACACGCAAGCGTACGCGGTCACAAGTAATATAGAATAAAGTTGAGTTCGTTCCCACTGAGATCTGGATATGGTTTTAATTCGGTTATTGTACCTATGCAACAATGTAAGGTTATTACTCACTGCTAAGACAAATAACAAATTAGGTTTAATTAACTAAATTAACTAAGAAGTAAATTAACAACTAAGAATTAACTAACTAACAAGAATTGAAATTGAATTACGTCTACAAGAGTAACATGGGATCCTAACTTCATTAAATACTTCGCTTAGATCTGACGCATTTAATCACTATATGCAATGGTTATGATATCTGATCGGATAACACGAAACAAGTACACGCTACTTCTCAGTATACGAATACCAAACTAAACATACATCCACAAAAAAGATAGAAGATGAATAGACACCAATTATGCTTAGACCCTATATGTCTATAGAATTTGAAAACATAACGGTTGAAGAGCAAGTTATCCATAAAGATCACACAGGGCAATATAAGTATTTTCATCTCATACTACGAATCATGTTGATAAACAATCATGAACCTATGCTAGCAAGGCAAGTTCTAAATCTCAAGATCCACTTTCACTTCACAAGAGATTAACAAATTAGATGTTAGCTACGCATCTAGCAATTAAGCACAAGCATACGAGGATATCAAATATACATCACACACAGATCTTTAAAGCATCAAGATACTAAAGCTCCATAAATAAATTAGTTAGAATCCCATGACAACGATTAATTCATAATCGAACCTCTCGTCATCATGGGATCTGATGAAACCATGATAAAAACAAAGTATGAAAAGATACAAATAAAACTAAGTAATTGATATGTAATGGTCTGTGTTTTTTTCTGTCCCCCAAGATGTGTATTTATAGCCTCAATTTGCCTCTCCATCAAGCAATTGCCGTTTTAGAGTTGGAATAGGAGTATGGAAATTTCCGTTCTTGAATGAGAATAGAATTGTGAATTCCATGTGTAGATCTGATTCTGGACTGTTCTAGCCGCCCAGAGCAATTACCATACTTATTAGAAGTAGGAATTCTGGCAATTTCCTGTTTAGAATTGAATTCTGGCAATTTCTGTTGATTCTGTTTTGAAGGAAAATTCTCTTCAATAATTCTGGACTCCGGACCACCTTAGAATGATAGAAAATTCCGTTATCTTCGCGTGGGCAGTTGAATCGTCCAAAACAGACTTGTAGAACTCAAGATATGGCCAAAACAAAATCAGAAATTCTGGCTGATTTTTCACCCGCTGACTGCTACTGTTCATGCGCGTCCGTTACTGTTCATGCGCGTCCATTACTGTTCATGCATCCGTTACTGTTCATGCGCGTCCGTTACTGTTCATTTCGCTGCTTTTGCTGATTTTGCTCTATTTTCTTCGTTTTAACTCCGATTTTCATTCTGTTTCTTCCGGCTCTCTCGCAATTTGATGTACTGTTAGTCTTTAAGCTCAAAACCCACCATTTAAGCATGGAAAACATCATCCCACATCCGACTCTTATTCCTGCACAAATTCACTAAAAACACATCAAAAACACCACATACTTGAGTTCAAGTCATCAATTCAAGCCGATACGAAGCATTCCAAGTGGATATAACATCCACTTATCACACCCCCAAACTTAAACCGATGCTTGTCCTCAAGCATAACAATTATAACTATATACAACTAACTAGTACCACTTCCATAGGTGATCACGGTTGCATTTGGCATATGCAACAAGCCCTTTAAACCTCTAGGCAGCCCTAGTGGACGAGTAAGGTCTCGTGAGGGCCTATAGCGAAAGTACCCACAAAATCCAATGCACTGCAATGCATGAATGCAACTAAATGAAAATGCAATTAATATCCTACCATACCTTCAGATCCTCGCATGCCATATCAACTTAAGAATCAAAGTAAATACGCAATGTCTTGGTGTCGAAAGTGCAAGTATTCACATAGTCTACTTAATGAACATGCATAAGTTCTCACAAGTCCATGTCAAGTGTAAGAATAAGTTAGTAACCATGCTAAGCCTACAAGAGCACATCTTTGAGACAAAACTCGGGATCTCATACGCAAAAACAAGGAAACACTCACAATCCACTCATAAAAGAATATTCACTCAAGAACAAGGGTAAGTGTATCACTCAATTCCAACAAAATCATAAGCATGCTTGACAATTGGTATCAATCTAACTTTTAACACAACATACATCAATGACGATAATCAAAAGGTCTTTATTTGGGTTGTAACGGGGCTAGGGACAAGGTATGTCAAATAAGCCAAAACAGGTTAAGTGTCAAAAGCTAGTAGGAACTTAATAATCATACACAATCACCTATTTCCCCCCCATAATTTTATGCAACAAGAACACTCGAATAGTCGACTAAAGTGGGATCACAATAAACACAAACATGCTCTCATAATATAATTTTTTTTCTCTTTTTTTTTTTTATTTATTTTATTTTTTTTTTTTTTTTTCCGAGAGCTAAAGCAACAATAATATAGACAATAACAATGATCCCACTATTTTATTACACATGCCGACTATCAAGCAAACAACCAAACCCAAATTTCAATATTTCCCCCCAAAATTATGACCAACAATAAACCCCTTCTTGCACACCTTATTACTCCCTTAAACACTCTACTAGCCTTTGACAATGTGGGTTCAAATTAATGTAAGGCCAATACAAGAAAAAGGTCTAGGCAAGTAATGTGGTATGTCACCGGAAAAAAAATAGGATTAAGCTCAATGGGTTAACTAATTGATCATGTAAACATGGTGTGGTAATATGGGAAAATATGTGGTTATTCCTAATGCCTTTATCATTTTAATCGTCAAATAATGTCATGCGTTTCAAGAAAGACCTCAAGCAACTGCTAGCAATGCAAACAATCCGTGGACACTCAAGCAAACGAATAATATGCAACACATATGCAATATGGCTCAAAATCTCACTTGGTAGGAAAAACATACTCAATCCCAAGCAAAAATCTCTCTAATGCACCTACTTGTATTCAAAGCATGCAAACTAAATCATCTTGCACATATTCATGTCCTTCTAACTACTTACAACATTCAATAAGTCTACTAGCTTCAACTTACTAGTGTATGTGTGTGCACAAGAACAAAGCATATCACTTCTCAATCAAAAAGCGTCAACAACACAAAATTCCTATCAAGCATGGGTGCAAATGCAAACTATTATGAACTCACATGATATATGAACATAAAAACCGAATGTCCTATATGAAACAAACGTAGATAACACCAACATAAATGCATAATTTACTACTAATATGCAAAACATGAAATCCTACATGAATACAATAACTAACAATCACATATATATACCCTACTTATCCCTCAAACCACCCCCAAACTTAAAATATTCAAGTCCTCATTGAATGGAAGTAAATACGAGGGAAAGTAGAAAACATACCAGTATACAACAATGCTTGGGTTGCCTCCCAAGAAGCGCTTCTTTAACGTCAATAGCTTGACGTTACTTCCAAGCCTCCATTAAGGATGATAATAGTTTGCCTGGTCATCTCTTCGTGAGACTTCATCGTCATCACAGTGGCACACTTTCTGCCCCTTATCCTCGCTTGGCCTATTCGTATAACAACTATGTCCAATTCCAATGCCTTCTTCTGTTGACCCAAAATCTTTCAATTTGTAGAACAACACACACTCACGGGCTTCGCTTGAATATAATGGAGGAGGGTAAATGTAAGTTGCTGAAGCCTTTGGTTCCTCAAATAGAACTTCCTTCATTGGCTCTAATGCGCTACCTCCATCTTTAAACTCTGAGACAAGTAGAAGACCTGCATCTTTCCCATGTTCTTCAGCCTCTTGGTACGCACATACCAATTTTTGAAATTTGTGCAGCTCATCAGTGTCTGTCCCAAATAGTGCCCTTTCCAAAGCATCCACCTCACCAGCATGATCAAATTCCTCACATGACTTGTGAACGCTCACCTCACCTTGGAATTTGTCTTCTTCGATTAAGCATGCAGTACCTTGCTCCAAGTCACCGTTATTTTCTAGAATTGCCTCTGGTATGAATTGCTGATTCTCTTGTTCCAAGGCACTCCTAACTTGAGCAACTATCGTTTCCAAAGCTTTGATAGACGCCTCGTTACTCTTTACACGCATCCTAATCTCCTCCAGAGTCTCTTGTTCCAATGATCTCACAGCTTGAGCAACTAGTGTCTCCAAAGAATTGATAGACTCCTCGTTACTCTTTACAAGCATCCTAAGCTCCTCCATATTAACAACCTCATCTGACTGAAAAGTAGGAGTAGGTTGCTGATGTTGAAACTCTTCACTTCCAAAGAAATATGACATATCTGGAACATCTTGCTGGTACTGTTGAGGATGGTATTGAAAAATATGGTTGTTCCTCATAAGTGACATATGGATCAACTTCTTCGTAGTAACAATATTGTGATGGATCATGAACGCCAAAACACCGCTCACATTGATAAGGCATGGATGTCCTCGAATATGCCCACCATGGCAACTCCTCGCATGCCATCTTCGACACTCAAGTACCTGAACACACCAAACTAAACAAGATAGGTAAGAAAAAATCTGAGTCAGTGAACTCTAACGACCACTATTGACAAGCACATAAACCAAAAATAAAACACCGATGATCCCCGGCAGCGGCGCCAAAAACTTGTTTACACTAAAACACGCAAGCGTACGCGGTCACAAGTAATATAGAATAAAGTTGAGTTCGTTCCCACTGAGATCTGGATATGGTTTTAATTCAGTTATTGTACCTATGCAACAATGTATGGTTATTACTCACTGCTAAGACAAATAACAAATTGGGTTTAATTAACTAAATTAATTAAGAAGTAAATTGACAACTAAGAATTAACTAACTAACAAGAATTGAAATTGAATTACGTCTACAAGAGTAACATGGGATCCTAACTTCATTAAATACTTCGCTTAGATCTGACGCCTTTAATCACTATATGCAATGGTTATGATATCTGATCGGATAACACGAAACAAGTACACGCTACTTCTCAGTATACGAATACCAAACTAAACATACATCCACAAAAGAGATAGAAGATGAATATACACCAATTATGCTTAGACCCTATATGTCTATAGAATTTGAAAACATAACGGTTGAAGAGCAAGTTATCCATAAAGATCACACAGGGCAATATAAGTATTTTCATCTCATACTACGAATCATGTTGATAAACAATCATGAACCTATGCTAGCAAGGCAAGTTCTAAATCTCAAGATCCACTTTCACTTCACAAGAGATTAACAAATTAGATGTTAGCTACGCATCTAGCAATTAAGCACAACCATATGAGGATATCAAATATACATCACACACAGATCTTTAAAGCATCAAGATACTAAAGCTCCATAAATAAATTAGTTAGAATCCCATGACAACGATTAGTTCATAATCGAACCTCTCGTCATCATGGGTTCTGATGAAACCATGATAAAAACAAAGTATGAAAAGATACAAATAAAACTAAGTAATTGATATGTAATGGTCTGTGTTTTTTTCTGTCCCCCAAGATGTGTATTTATAGCCTCAATTTGCCTCTCCATCAAGCAATTGCCGTTTTAGAGTTGGAATAGGAGTATGGCAATTTTCGTTCTTGAATGAGAATAGAATTGCAAATTCCATGTGTAGATCTGATTCTGGACTGTTCTAGCCGCCCAGAGCAATTACCATACTTATTAGAAGTAGGAATTCTGGCAATTTCCTGTTTACAATTGAATTCTGGCAATTTCTGTTGATTCTATTTTGAAGGAAAATTCTCTTCAATAATTCTGGACTCCGGACCACCTTAGAATGATAGAAAATTCCGTTATCTTCGCGTGGGCAGTTGAATCGTCCAAAACAGACTTGTAGAACTCAAGATATGGCCAAAACAAAATCAGAAATTCTGGCTGATTTTTCACCCGCTGATTGCTACTATTCATGCGCGTCCGTTACTGTTCATGCGTGTCCATTACTGTTCATGCGTCCGTTACTGTTCATGCGCGTCCGTTACTGTTCATTTCGTTGATTTTGCTGATTTTGCTCTATTTTCTTCGTTTTAACTCCGATTTTCATTCTGTTTCTTCCGGCTCTCTCGCAATTTGATGTACTGTTATTCTTTAAGCTCAAAACCCACCATTTAAGCATGGAAAACATCATCCCACATCCGACTCTTATTCCTGCACAAATTCACTAAAAACACATAAAAAACACCACATACTTGAGTTCAAGTCATCAATTCAAGCCGATACGAAGCATTCCAAGTGGATATAACATCCACTTATCAGTTCCTTTCGCATTTCATGACATCAAGGAACCGGGGGGAGTAGTTGTTGTGCCCAAAATTTGTAATGTATTTAATTTCAGGCCCATGGTTATTTTGGGGCCCAATTTTGAGTGGTTTGAATGATATTTGAGGAGGTTCAGTTTTGGAGGAAGCTGTGGAGGTGGAGAGTTTGAGGGAAGCTCTGGAGGTGGAGAGTTTGGGGGAAGCTCTGGAGGTAGAGAGTTTGATTGTAGCTCTGGAGGATCCGCTGTGGAGGTGCGATTATGGAGGTAGCTGTGGAGGATCCGCTGTGGAGGTACGATTATGGAGGTAGCTGTGGAGGTGCGATTATGGAGGTAGATGTGGAGGTGCAGGTGGCGACTGCAGCTCTACCTCTATCCGATAGGGCTGCTGGATGGATAAGGATTATCTCTTAAACTTTAGGAGCACGGAAATGGACTGAAGAGATGGAATTTGAGATGGTTTCTACTACATCAAATGGGATATACACGTTATACATATCATATATGTATATATTTGTGGATAATTACATGAAAATACATGGATAAATGGACTTCAAGTGGTATACTAGAAGTAGGACTCTTATTTCTACACAAACACTTCAAGATCAGTATTGGAGGAAGGATAAAATACATAAAAAACGTGTCTTATTGATCAAGAAAGGAGTCCATGACCTAAAGAACTACATCGGGGCTTGATTCCTATAAATAGGATATGTAGGCAGTTGACAAGGGGGTTCGGAATTTCAATTCTCTCTATACAAGACACGTGTAACCTTAGTGATACTTTCCCGGGCACATCTTGGCCAGAATTTAATACCATATTGTCCGGTGACCTTGCCGATTCAGCCCCAAAACACCACAAATCTCCACCAACTCCGGCAGCTGGAGCTGCAGCTACGGGCTGAAGCTGCGGACATGCGAACCTGCTTCAACGTCCGATATCCAAGGACAAATTTGGTTATTCCAGCGATATTCTCTCGGGGTGTTGTTGCGGAATTTTCTCACAACACCTTGTAAAACTAGAAATATACTGTTAGATTTATACAAAATATGGGGCATAAGATTGAAAACAAATAAAACAAATCAATGGTAGACATGATGGTTCTCTTGCTAATGAGAGTTCTCTTTTGAACCTCCTCTTTTATATATATATATATATATATATATATATATATATATATATATATATCGCATATATATTATACGTATCATTATAATCCTCTTTATATATACTGAATGTGTTGAATGTGTTATGAGTAATGAGTTTTTGTCTAGAGTTTATTTACCTATAGTAATTAATTAGTTATTATGTTCATCTTTGAGTATTATTTTTAGAGTTTTAGGACAAATTTAAATAGTTAAATGATGTTTTCTATTTGTCTTTTGATGTTACAAACATATATTTTTGGATAAAATTTCGAGTTTCGGGTAATATCCAAATCCGATCCTAAACAATTTGGGTTTCGGGTATATCAGAATCTGATTCGAAATTAGTCGGATCGGGTTTTAATTTTTGGGTATTTTTCGGGTTCGAATCGGGTTTGGTAGAAAAAATTGGTTTTGGATTTGAATTTTGCCAAATCCAATCCGATCCGACCCGATTACCATCCGAAATAAACATATCGTACACACTAACACACATAACTCAAACTCATTATCCTTTGTACATACACAATTATAAAAACAATGGCAAAATTTATATGGAGGACCTTATATGGAGTATTATTCGAAGACCTATATATCCTCTGCAACATGTTCTACATATAAAATATTATAAAATACTAGCTTATAACCCGTGCAACGCACAACTCCTTTTTGAATATCTATAATTATATTAATATTTTTATTTTTTATATGTTATTAATTTACATATCAAATTATTGTTAAAAAATTGATGTATATAAGATTTTACACATTCGATTTAATATTTATACTCTATCTTGAATTTTTAAAATTTGATAAATACACTTATTACCATATACAATTTTAATAATAAGTGTCGGATAAATTTTATCCAAAACTTTGATAATCGGTAATCTGGTCCTACGTACGACAAAATAAATAAGAATTGTTAGATCTTAAAATAAATAGGCGATAACAGTTGGATCTAACATAATAAAAATTTTAATAAATAAATATGTTATAAAGTAAAAAGTGTATTTATATTGAAATACGAAAAGGAGTATGTTAATGATTTAAATAATATATGATATTAGGTTTTCTACATTGAATAGATCAATGTATGTCTTCTACATTGAATAGCATTAATGCAAAATTCATAATTATATTTTCTCTTGAGATTCCGAATGTTTCCATTTGAATAATAATTATTAAATTATTACTAAATTAAAGATAATTTTGTGAGTTTTGCGTGGATTATAAAATCATCCAAATCTGATTTCTAGATTTCAAGATACAGCCCAAATAGTTAATATGAATTTTTTTAATACTAATAAAAAATAAAAAAAATTCAATTCTAATATAACCTCTTTTAATTATATTCTTTTCAGATTATGATTTTCTTTTTAAAATTCAATTCTAATACAACTTTTTTTATTTTATATTGAAATACGAAAAAGTGTATGTCGATTATTTAAATCATATATGATTAGGATTTCTACATTGAATAGATCAATGTGTGTTTCTACATTTTATATGATTAATGAAAAATTTTGTAATTATATTTTTTCTTGAAAATCTTAGTGTTTTCATTTGAATATTTAATTATTATATCATCACTAAATTGAAGATAATTTTATGAGTTTTGCGTGGATTATAAAATCGTCCAAATATGATTTCTAGATCTCAAGATAGAGTTCAAATATGAAATATGATTTTTTTTAATACTAATATAAAACAATTATAATACAACATTTTTTAATTATATCATTTTCAGATTATAATTTTCTTTTTAAAATTCAATTCTAATACATTTTTTTAATTATATCCTTTTTAGATTATAATTTTTTTCTAAAATTCATTTTTATTACAACATTTTCTAATTATATCCATTTTAGATTACAATTTTCTCTTTTAATATAATATAATTTTGATCGTCTATTTTTAAAAATATTAGATTCAACGATTGAGATTGTTTTGGTAGTACAGTGACGAAAATAATGGATAAGATCCCTTTTACGCTTATTATATATAACGATATAATTTCACGACAGTTATACATGGTTAGAATTGAATATCGATATTAAAAATATAATAATTGGATATGAATTTAATCTGGATGTAATCTACGTACAACATTGTACTTTAATTTTTTGTGTTTTGTTTTGTTGTTTGTCTATGCATCAAGAAAGACACATGGCAGCTATCTCTTTTTTACTTACAACCCCCATGATATTTTTAAAATCTATCAAATATATTAATTTTTTAATATTTATATGTTATTACATATCACATTGTTGTTAAAAAGTGATATATATATATATATATATATATATATATATATATATATGTTGTGGAATAAAAACCAGGTTGAAATTATTGCGGCTAGGGTTTGTGTATTTAATGCTAGGGTTCGTGAGCTTCGTGCTTTAATGGCTGCTTCTGCGTTCGAGACTAAGCGGTCCTCACAGAATGCCTACGTATCTCTGTATTAGAGAATCAAGCCAAGAAAACGTAGTTCTGAGGTGAGGGGTCAGGCCCTTTATATAGGCTGAGAAGCCTTAGAATTATGGTAGGATTCGGAGACTTGGCGGGCAAGTCACCTCCTTGAGGAAGGTTCTAGACTCCTTCCTTGTAGGAATCAGTTTCCAAGTTGAATTGTATGCCTTGGTGGCTAAGTCTGAAAGGGATAATATCCTTATCCAACTCTTATTGCTGAGCTGTTTGTTTCCCCCAATATTAATTACGAAATTAATATTAAAATAGGGATTCTGACCTCATTAATGGGCCCCACGTTTGGACCATGCTGGGTCTAATTAATGCCATATTAAACGTGTCTTTAGGGCTTATTTTTAGCCCATATCATTTGCCCCCCAACTTCTAGGAAAACTGATCAGGTTTTCGTAGAAGTTATATTTGCCTTAATCGAGACTCGGGGTCGTTTTTATCCCTTACCCGGGACTTCTTAATTTTTCTACCCTTATATGGGAATTTTGGTTTACACTAGTGTTTCACGAGTATCGTCTTGATTGTAAAGTGTGGAGCGACCTACACATTTACGACGATTTGCCTTATTCGAGGCTTTAATTTGTGCTTGCTTTTAGCAATTTCGGCACTTTCATAGCTTTTATGCATTATTAGCATAAATGATTGCTCAATTTATCAAGAAAATATTTCTATAATTTTCCTCGTATTTTTCTGTACTTTTCCTAATATTTTAGGAAGTTTTAGGTACCCACGGGTATTTTCTTTGATTATTCCTAATAATTTAGGAATTTTTATGTACCAGCAGGTATTTTCCTTAATTATTCCTAATAATTTAGGAATTTTTATGTACCCACAAGTATTTTTCTAAGTTATTCCTAATAATTTAGGAATTTTTATGTACCCACGGGTATTTTTCGTAATTTATTCCTAATAATTTAGGAATTTTTATGTACCCACGGGTATTTTTCGTAATTATTCCTAATAATTTAGAAATTTTTTATGTACCAACAGGTATTTTTCTAAATTATTCCTAATAATTTAGAAATTTTTTATGTACCAACAGGTATTTTTCTAAATTATTCCTAATAATTTAGGAATTTTTATGTACCCACAGGTATTTTTCTTAATTATTCCTAATAATTTAGGAATTTTTTATGTACCAACAGGTATTTTTCTTAATTATTCCTAATAATTTAGGAATTTTTATGTACCAACAGGTATTTTTCTAAATTATTCCTAATAATTTAGAAATTTTTATGTACCCACGGGTATTTTTCGTAATTATTCCTAATAATTTAGGAATTTTTATGTACCCACGGGTATTTATCTTAATTATTCCTAATAATTTAGGAATTTTTTATGTACCAACAGGTATTTTTCTAAATTATTCCTAATAATTTAGGAATTTTTATGTACCCACAGGTATTTTTCTTAATTATTCCTAATAATTTAGAAATTTTTATGTACCCACGGGTATTTTTCGTAATTATTCCTAATAATTTAGGAATTTTTTATGTACCAACAGGTATTTTTCTAAATTATTCCTAATAATTTAGGAATTTTTATGTACCCACGGGTATTTATCTTAATTATTCCTAATAATTTAGGAATTTTTTATGTACCAACAGGTATTTTTCTAAATTATTCCTAATAATTTAGAAATTTTTTATGTTAACTTACAAAGTTCAGGGGCTGAATTATAAATATATAAACTAGAGGATCAACTTGTCAATTCAGCAGAACTTCAGGTACTAAACAGCACTTTGCCATAAAACCTCATGATAGAGGCTTGGCGGGGGTACACCCGCGTAGTAGGCTACATTACTTCCCACGCCCAGGAGGAGTTGCCTGGGTGGCGTGGGTGTTTTTCTTGTTTTTTTTTTTTTTTTTTTTTTTTTTTAACCATCAGGTTTTATACATTTTATTTTCGATAATTTTTACCAAAAATAAAATGTTGGGCCTCATGCCTTAGTAATAATTTTATAAATTATTCGAACACATTTTTTGATTTAATAGGTATTTTTACCCATTTTATCATTACTTCTAGCCTATTTTCAGAATTTTTAAGGATTTTATTCCTTTTTTAATTTCTGAAAAATGGCTTGTCGTTCGAAGAGGAGCCCTGGGCGTGGGTACCCCCGCCAAGGAGACTTTCTCCTTAGGCACGCCTAGGGGGTTTGGTCTCCTGGGCGTGGGTAATCTTTGTCCCTTGAAATGCTTCCTGGGCGTGGGTACCCCCGCCAAGGAGACACTTTCCTTAGGCACGCCTAGGAAGTTTGGTCTCCTGGGCGTGGGTATACCCTTCTCTAAAGAAAATCGAGCTGGGCGTGGGTACCCCCGCCAAGGAGACACTTTCCTTAGGCACGCCTAGGAAGTTGGTCTCCTGGGCGTGGGTATTTCATGCCTTCAATTTTCAAAATTTATTCTGGGCGTGGGTACCCCCGCCAAGGAGACCTTCTCCTTAGACACGCCAAGGAAGTTGGTCTCCTGGGCGTGGGTATTTCATGCCTTCAATTTGTACAACCACTCTAGGCGTGGGTATCCCCGCCAAGGAGGCACTTTGTGATACCTTGTCTTATGATTTTAAGTCTTCTTGGCGTGGGTACTTTAATACCCTTCATTTGTTACTCCAGCCTTGGCGTGGGTATCCCCGCCAAGGAGGCTTTATTTGATCCAACGCCTAGGAGATTTAGCTTCTTGGGCGTTGGTGTTCTAGGCTCCTATCCTTTGGGCCAATTTTTATTTGTGGACCGTTTCTTTGGTTTTTGTCGGGCTCTCAGCCTTATTATTTTCGAATTTTTGAGATTCCTGCAGAACCTTGAAACGACCCGTTTCTTAGCTTTCGTGACCTTCAGGGCCTTAATTCGTTTGTTGAGTCCTTGATTCGAAAACGAGAATTCATTCGTGGTTGTTGGTTATCATCAACCATTCAACCTTTAACTCTCATTCTAAGATGTTGAAATGATGGAGTCCCTTAGTTTTTGCCCTCTTGCTTCATATAGTGGGGGTCTTGCTTCTCGGTTGATCCTTCAAGAAGTTCACTTGCCACTGAGCACTTGACTTCAAGTCTGGTGTGCCTTGGCTGGTTGTCAACCCTCTATCTTACTTCTAGGTTTCCAACCTTCTTCTTATACTTGTAGAACCTTGGCTAGGTTTTAAGTAGCCTGATGCCTCTTGTCAGGTTCGTTTGGAGGCAGATAACCTTGTTGGCCATCAAGGCTTGAATTTTGAGATTTGAAGTTCAAGACCTCAAGTGTGGAATTGTAAAGGACTTCTTATCTCAACACTCTCATTAACAGTTTCCGTTCTTTCAGGAAATATCAAGGAGCCAACAAGTCTTAAGATGAGCTTTGATAGGGTCTATCTAACAGCTTCCTACATCAAACGGTGCCACCAACTTCGAATCGATGGTGGGGGTCTTCAGGACTTGGAAGTAGACGCTCCCAGAATGGGTCTCGACCCTTGAATTGAGATAAGGCATTGACCTTTGTATTCTCCTTCCTTGGGATATACCTGGCACTCATCTAACTGGGCTATCGCAGCTTTCACAATCCTCAAGCACTTGGCCATATTCTTTTCTCTAACCTCAAAGTCTCCATTGACTTATGAGACTACCAACTTTGAGTCTCCACAGACTTTCAGGTTCTTGACCCTCAGGGCTCTTGTCAGTCTAAGGTCGGCTATCAGAGCTTCATACTCCGACTCATTGTAGGTTGTTTGGAAGTCCAACTTCAAGGCATACTCGAGTGTGAACCCATCGGGGCTTTGCAGAACTTAACCTGCACCACTGGTTTTTGTTTTTGATGCCCCATGAAAATAGAGCTTTTTGTTTTTGATGCCCCATCAAAATAGAGCATCCAATATTCCTTCTTCTCTTCCAGGGGTTTCTCACCTTGCTGACCTTCCTGGTCTATTACCTCCTGCCCCCCGACTTCTTGGTTGTCAATGGTATATTCAACCACGAAGTCAGCTAGAGCCTAGGCTTTGATGGCCGTCCTAGGCTTGTACTTAACATCGAATTCTCCTAGTTTGATTGCCCATTTGATGAGCCTTTCATTGGCTTTCGGGCTATGCAATATGTTTCTTCAGCGGGTGTTCCATCAGGACTTCAACGTTTGTCTTTATCCAGGGTCCTTCAAGGACTTAAACTCTTATCTGCTGTAACCTAACTCTACCCTTCGGGGTATGCATTTGTTTGTTTTCATTCGTGTATTCTTTTATTTGCGGTACTTGGTCATCTTTGACTCACACATCAGGTGCTTGGCACATAAATAAAATCACAATCAATGAATGGAAAACAAACTTGCATTAATAACTTGAAATGGGTTCAACCCTTACATAGAGTACTACTGTCCTACTCGGAGCAACATGCTCTGCAATGGTTTTAATGAACCTTATTTATACTTCTACTATATAAATATGAAGCTAAGTCCTACTAGGATAACTTAAGCCCAATCGAGCCTTTTCAAGACTAGGTTTGCACCACTTGATTTTGTTTTTGATGCTCCATCAAAATAGAGCACCCACCACTCCTTCTGGTCTCCTCATTCTTATTCAGCAATTCACTTCCTGCTCGGGGTACTACCTCCTGCCCCCCGACTTCTTGGTTGCCAATGGTACACTCAACCACAAAGTCAGTTAACGCCTTAGCCTCAATGGCTGTCCGAGGCTTTTGTGTGATGTCCTCTGCTGACCTTTCTTTGTGTTGCTTACCACTGTAGACATCCATGTCTTCAATAGGAAGGACCTGCCCCCCGACTCCATCAGGCCTTAACGAGGCTACATAACAGCTTCGTGCCATCTTCTGATCACCTTTATGTTCTCCAACACCATTCCTGGTAGGGAACTTGATCTTCACATGATAGGTTGAGGCAACAGCCTTGAATGCATGAATTCCAGTCCTTCCAAGGATAGCGTTGTACGTTGATGCCGCCTTGATTACCAGGAAGTTCAACATCTGAGTGGCCTCCTTGGGCTCTTGCCCGATAGTTACAGGCAGCTGAATAGTCCCTTCAACTTTGGATTCTACTCCATTGAATCCATATATAGGCATGTTATTGGGGGTCAACTGAGAATCAGTGTATCCCATCTTCACAAACGCATCATGAAACAGAATGTCAATGGAAGCTCCATTGTCTATCAAGACTCGCTTCACCTCCGAGTTTCCAATCACAGGAGTTATGACCAACGGGTCGTCATGGGGGAACTTCACCCCTTCCAAGTCTGAATCATCAAAGTTAATTGCTACCTCAGTTTTTGCACGCTTCGGGGCCTCTCCCACGATGTGCAACACCTCTCGGGCATAAGCCTTTCGAGAGTTCCTAGTTGTCCCGGCCGCAGTCGGGCCTCCTGAGATCATGTTGATTACTGGCCCTCGGGGCTGTGGGTTGCAATCTTGATCGTCATCCCTTCTATTATAGTCTCTTCTCTGATTATAACGGTCTTCACCCTTAGTGAAGTGTCTCAGCTTCCCTCTACGGATCAAAAACTCGATCTCATCTCTGAGTTGCTTGCAATCGTCAGTGTCATGCCCCACGTCTCTATGGAATCTGCAATACTGATTCTGGTTTCTCTTTGCGGGATCACCCCTGAGTGGCTTCGGCCATCTGAAATCCTTATCATTCTCAATGTCCAACAAGATTCGACTCCTAGGAGTATTCAACCTTGCATACTCAGTGAACCTTGACCCTTGGTTCTTCTTAGGGGCAGAGTCGGAGTCCTCGCTAGTTCGGGGATACTTGTCCCTAACATCATACTCTTGATCATCATAGTCTTGGTCTTGCTTTCGCTTCTTGGAGTCATTGTTACCTCCTCCTCCATCTACGGTGGTTTCTTTCTTCAAGCTATCCTCAGCTTTAATATACTTATCAGCCCTTCGTTGGAGCTCAGCCATATTTTCTGGGGGATGCTTCGCTAATGACCTTTTAAAGAAGAGGTCAGTGGTTCCGTGCTCCAGGGCTACCATGGCCACCTTATTCTCCAAGTCAGTGATATTTAGAGTCTCCTTAGTGAATCGCTTAAGGTAATCCCTTAGATTTTCATTCTTTCCTTGTACCACATACATAAGAGACGCAGAGCTCTTCTCATGAACTCTTCCACTAATGAATTGGCTGATAAAAGCAGTGCTCAATTCCTTAAAAGATCCAATCGAATTTGCAGGCAAACGGCTGTACCACCTTTGAGCCATACCCAACAGGGTTTGAGGGAACGCCCTACACTTGAGAGCGTCACTAGCAGGCTGCAACAGCAGTGCGTTCGAGAATGTTCTCACATGGTTTGCGGGATCACCCGTTCCATCATAAGCCTTTATTGTAGGCATCTTAAACTTCCTAGAGATGTGAGCATTCATCACTTCCTCAGTAAACGGAGGTGTGGGATCGTCAGGGTCCCCAAGTGGCATCAGATCCTTGGGGTTACTCCTGGGGGTTTCCACCCTCATAGCTTCTCTTGATGAAACATCAGCCCTCTTCTGTCTTCTTGAGGACCTCTCCAAATCTATAACGGGAATCCTTCCTAAGATTGGAGGGGGTCGAATTAGACTCAGTCTTGCCTGTTCCTTTGCCATGTCTTCCTTCAATTTTAAGATCTCGGCCTCATAAGCCTTGATCCTTTCAGCAGTTGTCAAAGATTGTCCATCACGGATGTCTTGAGTCCTCCTTCGAGGTTCTCTACTAGCACGTCGCCTCCTCGGGGCTTCATCACGGTCATCATCCTCATCGTCGGAGGAGGTTTCATCAGTATAAGGATCCGAATAATCGTGATACTCTCGATCTCGGATCTGCAAAGCGTGACCACTTGGGCCTGTCCCTTGGATAGGAGGATAATTAGGCAGCCCGTATGTCGGGTTAGTACTCACGGGGAGATCTGTAGTGTGGATCTGGACCCCATGCATTGGGTTGTTCGGATCAATCAGAGGAGAGACCACCATCTGAAGAGGATTGGTTTCTCGTCTTGTACGGGTAATCGGAGGTAATGTACTCTCAACGTGGGGGATCGCCCCTGATTGTTGAGAAACTTGAGATTGGGTGATCGCCCCTGATGCTGGCGGAGCTTGTTGGGCAATCGCCCCTGATGCTGGGGGAACCTGTTCGGTGATGGGTGGAGCAGATCTGAGAGGTATGACCTCAGTTGCAACTGGTGTTGTTCTTCGTGTTTGAACCATGGTTGATGTTGTCTTCCCACAGACGGCGCCAAATGTTGTGGAATAAAAACCAGGTTGAAATTATTGCGGCTAGGGTTTGTGTATTTAATGCTAGGGTTCGTGAGCTTCGTGCTTTAATGGCTGCTTCTGCGTTCGAGACTAAGCGGTCCTCACAGAATGCCTACGTATCTCTGTATTAGAGAATCAAGCCAAGAAAACGTAGTTCTGAGGTGAGGGGTCAGGCCCTTTATATAGGCTGAGAAGCCTTAGAATTATGGTAGGATTCGGAGACTTGGCGGGCAAGTCACCTCCTTGAGGAAGGTTCTAGACTCCTTCCTTGTAGGAATCAGTTTCCAAGTTGAATTGTATGCCTTGGTGGCTAAGTCTGAAAGGGATAATATCCTTATCCAACTCTTATTGCTGAGCTGTTTGTTTCCCCCAATATTAATTACGAAATTAATATTAAAATAGGGATTCTGACCTCATTAATGGGCCCCACGTTTGGACCATGCTGGGTCTAATTAATGCCATATTAAACGTGTCTTTAGGGCTTATTTTTAGCCCATATCAATATATATATATATATATATATATATTAGATTTACACGTTCAATTATGATTATATTCTTCTTTATATTATATTTTTTAACATATCAAATTAATTTAAAAAAGAAAACATATCAAATTAAAATTCGTTTTGATTATATTAAAAATTAAAACCTAATTTCCCATGGGAGTTTGAACTTTTCCCGAATGAGGATATTGCGAAGAATTGGTGAATGGCTTCCCACTGCGTGATGGGGCCTGATCAGTGATCATCAATGTACATACCAATATAATCAGATAGGAGTACATAATAAATTCGGTAGGGGTATAATAGATTGACATGCATTAGGTTTTCCATGTTTATCTTTTTCATATTAATTTTTTTTAAATTTAATTCCAATACAATCTTTTTTAATGCTATACTTTTTAGATTATAATTTTCTTTTTAATATGATATAATCTTGATCGTCTATTTTTAAAAATATTAAATTCGACGATTAAGATTATTTTGGTATTAGAATGACCAAACCAATCTTTTTTAATGCTATCCTTTTTAGATTATAATTTTCTTTTTAATATGATATAATCTTGATCGTCTATTTTTAAAAATATTAGATTTGACGGTTTATATTATTTTGGTAGTACAGCGACCACCAAAAATTTGGATAAGATCTCCCTTATGCTTATTATATATAAGGTATTAATATTATATATTTAAGTTTTTTAAAATTTTATATGTCAGAAAATGTTGCAGGACATATATTTATTCAATAGTACTTCAAATAATATATTTTGTAAAATTTTATATACAAAATATGTTATAGGACATATAAGTCTTCGGTTAGTACTCCATATAAGGTCCTCCGTGTAATTCAACTCTAAAAACAATTCATAATACTAGCTTATAACCCGTGCAATGCACGGGTTTCTTGTATTATATTATAAATTTTATTTAATATTATAATTATGTTTTTAAATATTCATTATTTTAATAATTTATTTAATTTTAATTTTATATAATTTAATATATTCATGTTTACGGATTATACTAATGTTTCTATATTATAAACAACGTATACGATTTTTAATATATTTTATTATTAATTGAGAAATATGTTGTGATATTTTCGGGTATATATTTATGATTGTAAGATTTGTTGTAAATTAAAAAGGTAACGTGTTTTAGTTATAAAGGAATATTAATGATTGAAAGATATGATACGATTGATCTTTTTAGGTATTTATAAAAGGTAATATCTTCAACTAAAAGTAAATTTGAAAAAGACAATCGACTAATTACCATTTAGGTGTTATATTTTTCTTAAAAATTATGGTGTGATATTTTCGGGTATATATTAATGATTGTAAGATTTGTTTTAAATTAAAAAAGTAACGTGTTTTAATTCGAAAGAAAATATTAATGCTCGAAAGATATGATACGATTGATGTTTTAAGGTGTTTATAAAATATAATATGTTCAACTAAAAGTAAATTTGAAAAAGGCAATCTACTAATTACCATTAATTTTATTATGTTAATCGACTAATTACCATTAATTATAACGTGTTTTAATTCGAAAGGAAATATTAATGATGGAAAGATATGATATGATTGATGTTTTTAGGTGTTTATAAAAGGTAATATCTCGACTAATTACCATTAATTATATTATGTTATTATTTATTTTAGGTGTATTTATTTTTCTTATAATAAAGGGTAAATAAGTAAATTCACGAAGTACTAAAAAACAGGTACCAAAACTTTCAATGTTTCGGCTTTTATATAATAGTATAAATATAAATTTTTAAAGATTATTGTGATTTTTTTTTTCGTGAATTCTCTCTACGATCTTATAAGTTGTTGTACAATCACTTTCACCCTTTCAAACCATTAATAACCTTCATGCTCTACAACTTTCTCTCCATTACATGTGAGAGTTTTGAGTTCTCTCCTCACTCTAGTTCAGATTTAGAGTTTGTGTGAGTGTTTTTGTGATTTAATGGCAAGGTATCGAGATATTGATGAACAGATGGCGAGCTTAGATATTGACGAAGAGGAGAATACTGGGTTTATGTTCGAAGGGGATGTAGAGGAGGAGGTCAACAGATACGAGTTATGCCTGGTGGGGAGATTCTTGACGGAAAAGAATATAAACATCAGAGCTATGAAGTCGAAGATTGCAGATGTTTGGAAGCCGGCGTTGGGCATAAATATAAAGTAAATCGAGCAGGGGATCTTTCTATTCCAGTTTTATCATAAGGAGGATATGTAGTGGGTTGTCGATGGTGGGCCATGGATGTTTGACAATGTAATGATGGCGATTGAGAAGATACCGATAGGTGAGGACCCTGTAAAGGTTCCACTATGGCATTTGAACATTTGGATACAAATCCATGATCTTCTTATGGGTTCTATGTCGGAGAATGTTGGTAAACAACTTGGAAATTTCTTTGGCGAGTTTCTCCAATATGATGTGAAGAATAATACGTCTATTTGGAGAGAAAGTATGAGACTCAGAGTAAGGCTAGATGTAAGGAAACCTTTGAAACGGAAAAAGAAGATTGTAAAAAAGGATGGAAAGGAGATTATTGTGAACTGCAAGTAGGAGCGATTGGGGGAGTTCTGTTTCACTTGCGGAATGGTAACTCATACAGATAGGTTTTGTAGGAGGTTTCTTGGGAAGGGTGGAGATGATCAAGAGAAGGAATGGGGAGTATGGCTAAGAGCACCACATCGTAGGGTGGCTGGACAAAGTCAAAGCAAATGGCTTCGTGAGGAAGATGATGCCTCATGGGAAAAGAGGAGTGGCAGAGGAAACAACCACCGTGTCCGTGATGCAAGGGGGGGGAATTTGTCAACAAAAGATGAGACGATAATCGAATCGAGCAATTGTAGGGTTCTGGATGGAAATGATATGCATGGAGATATTATCCTAACAAACTCGAGGGAAAGTGCTAAGTTAGTGGGGTTTAGTACAACATCCAATTTATTATACGGACTAAACGAGAATGAGTCTAATGGGCTTACAATTGATGATCGAAAGAGAAGGAGAAGTGGGTCAGAATCCAAAGGTACAATGGATGTTGACAATGGGATGGGAATTGCTGGACCTCAGACTATACAGGTAAGAAACGATGTTGTAATTTCTGGAGGGGATTTTGCAACATCTTCAAATTCTTTATCGGCTAAGCTTGCTTTGCAAGCTAGCCGTCAGCAATGAGTCTAATAGGATGGAACTGCCGAGGTCTGGGCAACACTCGTACAGTTCGCGTTCTTCGGGACATGGTAAAGTCTCATAGGCCCAACCTTTTATTTTTATCTGAAACTCTAGTTACTAGTAGTAAAATTACAGAGCTAGATCCAAAATTAGGTTTTAAAAATTTCTTCACAGTTGATAGACAAGGCAGAGGTGGGGGTTTGGCTGTGTTCTAGAACCACAATCTATCTTGTTCAGTAGTTGATTCCTCTCAGAACCATATTGATTTGCACATTATGGAAAATACTACTGTTGTGTGGCGGTTAACGTGTTTCTATGGCTTCCCTGAAGACGTCAAGAGTCATGGGATTTTCTGCGTAGGTTAGCTACAAGATCTCAGACACCTTGGTGTATTCTAGGTGATTTCAACGATCTGTTGTATGCAGAGGATAAAAAAGGGAGATTGCCTCATCCTCAAAATTTGTTGAATGGTTTTAGAAGTGCGATTGAGGACTGTGCTTTGGTAGAGGCGGAGTTAAAAGGAGGAGAGGTTACTTGGGAAAAGAGCAAAGGAAAGCAGAATTGGGTTAGGGAGCGCTTAGATAGAGCTTTTGCAACAGATTCGTGGTGGTAAAGGTTCCCTCTATGCATGCTAACTGTTTTCCATGCTACGGTGTCTGATCACGAGCCTATAAAGCTTGAGCTGTTGAATATAGCCATCTCTAGAAAACAGTTTCATTTTAAATTTGAGAATACTTGGTTGAAAGAACCAGAATTTCACAAGGAGGTGTCGAATTACTGGAAAGAACTACCGAAGATTCACCTGCTTCCAAAGTTGATTTCAGTCTCTTTTTTCATGGCTAAGTGGGGCAGACAATTTTTTCACAAGTTTAGAGAGAAAGTTAAGGTTCAAAAAGCTCTACTTGATAGTTTGGTTAAAAGAGAAGACGAAGAAGGTATCAAAATGTATGTTGAAGAAAAGGAGAAACTTCACGAGCTGTTGTCTCATGAAGAGTCTTACTGGAGGCAGCGAGCAAAAATTTTCTGGCTTGAGGACGGAGACACAAACTCGCGATTTTTTCATGCCACTGCCTCTTCAAGAAAAGACAAATCACATACCTCAATTGAAGGCTGAGGATGGGAGTGTTTTAACGAAGCATGAGGACATGTGTGTGCTTCTTAAAGATTATTATGATAAAGTTTTTGCAGCGCCTGTAACGGCTAGCAGGCACCAGCATAGCGTCAAGGGAAGGATCATAACGAAAGCTCAAAATGATATGTTAACAGCGGCTCTTTCTTTCGAAGAGTTTTCTGAAGCAGTGAAGTCTATGCATCCAGATAAAGCCTCTGGACCGGATGGCCTTAACCCGGCCTTTTATCAACATTTCTGGACTTTATTGGGTAGAGAAGTGTTCACCTGTTGCAAGCAATGGCTAGAAGATTGCAAGCTCTCAGCTGGTATAAATGATTCGACTCTGGTTTTGATCCCTAAAAAGGAAAATGCAGACGAAGTTAAAGAAGTGAGACCAATAGCGCTTTGCAACGTTCTCTACAAGATTGTAGCAAAAGTCCTTGCCAATAGGCTCAAAACAATTCTTCCAATTACAATATCTGAGGAACAATATGCGTTTGTGCCAAATCGCAATATAACTGATAATGTACTGGTGGCTTTCGAATTGATGCATTATATGAAGCGTAAAAATTCAGGAGAAGGTGAGGTTGCTTTGAAGCTGGATATAAGCAAAGCTTACGATAGAGTTTGCTGGGAATATTTGAAGAACAGAATGGAGGAGATGGGCTTCTCGAAGAAGTGGATCGATTGGGTCATGATGTGTGTAAAAACTGTGTCGTACTTAATTTCTTTTCAAGGTTCTTCGATTGGCCCAATTAGTCCAAAGCGTGGGCTTCGTCAAGGAGACTCGTTATCACCATATCTCTTTTTGTTATGTGTGGAAGGCCTGTCATTAGCTTTGAGAGATTCAGCAAATGGAGGTGACATTCATGGCTGTCGCATTAGTCAGTCAGGCCCAACAGTCACACACCTATTGTTTGCTAATGATAGCTTCTTGTTTTTCAAGGCTACAACTGAGGAAACAAATCATATCAAAGAAATTCTTAATGCATATGCAGACCGCTCGGGACAAGCTGTTAATTATCTAAAATCTACAGTATTCTTTAGTGCAAATGTTAGACGAGATAAAAAGTTGGAGCTTAAAGGCATTCTTGGAGTTTCAAATGATATTGGAGGTAGTAAATGCTTGGGACTTCCTTCTCTCATTGGACGGTCCAAGAAAACGGTCTTCAGCTTCTTAAAAGATAAAGTATGGCAAAGGATACCAGGGTGGAACACGAAGTTGTTATCTAGAGCAGGCAAGGCGATCTTAATAAGAAACGTGGCTCAAACTGTTCCTTCATATTGCATGTCATGTTTCCTACTACCTAAGACGTTAAGTCAGGAAATTGAATGCATGATGAACGCTTTTTGGTGGAAATCAAACTCATCTAATAGTAAGGGCATTAGATGAATTTTTTAAAATTTTAATTGAATACCCCGAGATTTCAAAAAGACATTTTGAAATTCTAATCCAATACCCCAAATATTTTAAAAGATATTTTATAATCCTAATTAAATACCCCATTTTAATAAATTCTTTTAAATCCAAATTGAATATCCAGGATTTCTAAAATCCTTCAAAATCTCAATTGAACACACCAATCTTAGTGTTTTAAAAATTATTTATTTATTTTGAGCTTAAAAGATAAATTAAATAAGGTTCGAATACCTACCGACTTCCAAACTTTTAATATTTTGGCTAGTATAGTATAGATTTATATGAAAAAATTAAAATTATGTTTTTGAATCTTATAAATATTATTATGAATCTATTTTTGAATTTTAGTTAAAAGCGATAAAAATCTTTTTTCAAAATTGAATTAAGATTTTAAATATTGACTTTAAATATTATACAATGATAGTGGGGAATGGGGATATAAATCCTTTTCAAAATTGAATTAAAATTCTAAATATTACAGTATATAATAATAGTTGGGATGTAAATATAGTTAAAACATTATTTGTAAAGAGTTCTCGGTTCTTTTCAGGAGGGCTTTCTCTAAACCTTTATCACAATACAAATATTAGCTAAATCTAAACCCTATCTATTCCGATATCTTCGCTTTGCAGTTTGTTCGAAACAATCTATATATCTAATAATATACACACACGATGGCCAAATCTAAATCATCAACAAAGTCGCAACAGACCGCAAAGAATAAGGAGACTTCGCATTATAAGGAGACTTCGCATTATTCAGCGGCGAGTGAGGACGAGGAGGGTGATGATTTCGGCGGCGAATGTGAGTTCACTTTTACTCATAACAATAAAGATATATTTCCAACAACAGAAGATAAGCGAAGCCCGTTTAGGATCGAATTTGGAGAGTCAATTTCTAATTTGGAAGAAAGAATTGAAAACAAGGTTCTTAGGGTTTGTAATTTTACTGTGGATTTGGATCAATATATAATGAATAGGGGAGATGCGACTGTGTGTAGTTCTCATGGAGGGATAACAGTCATTTCAGATGTGACTAGGGAGCTCATGAAAGGTATTATTGTTAGTTTTTGCAAATTGGTGAGAGAACCCCAATCTGAAGATGAGATTATGTATCTTGGAAATCTTTCCAATTACCTAATCTGTGGGATAGCTAGTTATGATAGGGGGACAACAACTAATGTTTTTACAGCTTTGGATCGTGAATATTGTCCACCAATCAATGTTATTATAGTCAAAGATAACAAAAATGGTATCGCTCAAAGATCATTGACAGACAAAGTATTGGCTATATCGAAGGTTCTGAAGTTGGTGTACGGAGAACATCACTACACTTGCGACAAAAATGAATGGGTGAATTTTTATAATAGATTGACCGGAGCTCTGCCTACTCATGTGCTTAATGGTTCACCTCCACCTGAGGATTTTACACCTGATCCTCAACTTAGCACAAGAATAAAGAATTCGATTGAAGACTTAGATAAACATCATGTTTTATGGCATTGGGTACGTAGGATTAATTTTGTTAAGGATGTCGATAAGTTGTTGCACACTCCTTACGTTAAAGATATTGTAATAACTATTTTTGACCAATTCGATGTTTTTGATGAATCTCATTGGAAAACCAAGTTTGTGGCAGACCCTCCATTGGATAGTTGCTTTCATACCAAACTAGTTCCTGTTGGCGGTGTGGGTTCTACTGGTTCTCATGGGGGTGCAGGTCATACCGGTGGTGGTGCAGGTCGTGCCGGTGGTGGTGCAGGTCATGGTCTTATTGGTGGTGGGCAGGTGTCAACTCGGATATTGAAGAGGAGGAGTGGTGGAAAGTTGTTCATAACAAAAACAAGAAATGCTTTTGAACATGTGTCTGATTGCCAAGACATCCCTAATCCTAATTATAATCCTACTTCCGGTACAAACATCGGTACAAGTAGAATTATTACCATATATACACATATTAAGGCGAATACAGGGCAAGATGCTTTTAAAGAAATGCATTATGTGCCCTTTAGAATCCTACAATTATTTCCTGACCTTTGGAATTATCTAGTGCCTACACTAAGGGCTAAGGGATTCAAATTGTACTAAGGAGGTAAAGTTCCAATATATTCGTGGGTGATACAGTTCAGGGAAAGGTATGGTCACGGACAAAGTTCTGATATTAGTCAACAGAAGCACGTTTTTTAAGTAGTACGTTATTCAGTTTGCTTACCTGGCGGGAACTCTGTTTTCTTCTGTGTTGTTGCAAAAGTACATTACTACAGATTATTATAGGTTAGTTTATGATCTTCCAAAAAAAAGAATAGAAAGCTGGAAGGAGTTTAGGTGGCTTTTTAGTATTGTCTTAAGCTACTTCTATCTTGTTTAGATTTTCTCTGCCTCATGTGTACAAGAAGTAGCAAATTTGGTCATCCTTATTAACTAGATATTTATGTAGTATTTGTTATTTAAGTACACATCTGTCTCGTTATCTGTTTTAGTGATCATTTCGTTCAATTATTTATTAATTTATAGTTCCTTAGCTTATGAAGCCAGACACATCTATCTACTTCATTGCATGCTCTAGACTGCATAAGTTGTTTTTGCCCCAAGTATTTGTAGTATCTGTGTGTTTACGGTTCGATATATGGGGTATTTGGCGAATCATGCATGATTTTTTGCGAGGCTGAACATCTCCAGTTTATCATAGCATTTTACTTGTATATTCGGCAATGACAAGGTTAACTTGCATTTGTTCAGGCAGATTTGAGCAGTTAAGCATTAGCCTGATCAGTAAAAAGCTGCATCACTGGCTGGAACTCTGTTTTCTTTTGTGTGTTGCAAGAAGTACATTACTACAGATTATTGTAGGTTAGTTTATGATCTTCCAAAAGAAAAATAGAAAGCTGGAAGGAGTTCAGGTGGCTTTTTAGAATGTCTTAAGCTACTTCTATCTTTCTTAGATTTTCTCTGCCTCATGCGTACAAGAAGTTGCAAATTTGGTCATACTTTTAATTTAGTGCATATTTCAAAGTTTACGTAAATGGAAAATGGCATGCAAGTATTGTCTCTATTCATTGTTTTGGAAGAAATTCAAGTATTCAACACTAGGATAACCAAAAATTCATATGGATAATTAATAGTAAGTTCAAAGAATTTGTGACTTCATATAAAATAAGGATAGAGCTGGTGAAAGATGCATTGCCTGATTATTCAAGTCTCTTGCACCAAATTATCAATGCAGTAGTATATAATTGCTTAGTATATGTAGAAAGTTAATAGATAGAGGTGAAATGGAGAATATATTTGTCAAGCTTGTTTTTATCTGCTTCCTTGTACTATTATTAGAAAAGATGATGAAACTAGTAACAACTAACAAGTGGAATGCTATTTTCTTTTCTCAAAAGTTAGAGCACACCACGTTTTGGTATCCTGACATTTAATTGTTTGTATTGTTCGTTTGCATATTCCAAATCTTGAATGCAACGTAATACAAGTCATAATTTATAGGTTGCTCTGACATTTTTTTTTTTGTCAGGAGGTAGCAATGACATTTAATTGTTCGTTTGCATATTTTTAATCCGAAACGTTCCATAATACATATATTTCTTTCTTACTATACTATAGTATCGAATTTGATAGAATACTGTTGATTCTAGTGGAAAGTTTCTCACAAATTAATTAATCCAATCCAATTCATAATTTTAGAGGTAGCAATGTGAGTCCTGATTTTTATTTTTATTTTGGCGTGGGTATTAAATAAATATTTGCACATGTACTTCATCTATATTCAACCTCAACCCTCCTCTTCATCGATTAAGCATGGATCTTTGCAAGTCTATATTCAACCTCAACCCTCCTCTTCAGCGAACACATTATAACTTAACTGTTGTTGTATTTTGATAATTTGATAAAGATCCCACAGTGTTTGATATATGGAGGCTTCACCAACATTGATGTTTGGGATCTACGAGTTAGCTTTTATTAACTCTTAGTTTAGTAGTAATTAATATTTTTTTAGTAGTTGTAGGATTTTTCATAATTATAATGTGCATGGAGTTTTTTTTTTTTTTTTTTTTTGACAAGACCAGGTTTTTACTTTTAATAGAATTTGAAAGTTGAAAAAGATTTGTGGCAGATCCTCAATATTTCTTTCCTTGAATTGGTTTATCAATAGATTGCTTAATATCTTGATCTACAGCAAGTCGACTAATCCACAAACAAGTTGTTCAGGGCAGCAATTCAAGTATCCAACTTGCATGCATTTTTACCAAATATCTACCAACTTCCAGAATTATTTTGACCACAAGAATTATTTTACGAGGAGTTGAGCAAAATCTGTGTTGTTGTGTTGTTGTATGGGGGATTTGGTACTGGAGAAACAGGAGAGTTTGGGAAGGAAAGTTGATGAATCCAGATTTAGCGATGGAAGGTAGTTTCCGTACAGCTGATGATTGGGGGAAAGCTAGGATTAAAGAGAAGAAAGTCGTAGTCTCTGTTGAAAGGTCTGACAAGCCTGAGGTTAAATGGGTTAAACCAGAGAATGGCACGTTGAAACTTAATGTGGATGCGTCGTTCTACAAAAATGCACAAAAATGCTGAGACTTTCACTATAGGCATGCTTATTCGTGACCATACAGGCCAGTTTGTTGAAGGAAGATCAATCACGATGGCTGCTCCTGGTGATGTTCTAGAGGCAGAGAGCATGGGCATTAGAGAAGCTCTATCTTGGGTTAAAGAGAGACAGGACGACAATGTGACGATTGAATCAGATTCTCTCTTAGCTGTCCAGGCAATAGTGGGTGATAATGTTAGTGTTTTGGAAGTTGGACATGTACTCGAGCACTGCAAAATTATCTTACAAAGCATGCCTGGGATTTGTGTTCTCCATATTCGAAGACAAGCAAACGGGATGGCTCACGGTTTAGCTAAAATTCCTGTTTGATTGATTGTTTTTCTGTATTTACGTCTTCTCCTACACATCTGTTGGAGACTTATTTGCTGTTTAATGAAGAAGTTTTATTTGGTTTAAAAAAAAACACTGAACACTGCAAGTACAACTAACCAATTATCTCTGAGGGGTTGAAAATTAGTTGGCTCGACTCTGACACAAAATACTATTTTTAACTATATCTATCTAATCAACATACCAGTAATTTTTAACTGTCAAGTTCTCAACTTCTACATAGGCACCTTACACTTTTTTCCCAATTTCAGCTTTCAAAGACCAAGATTAGAACATGAACTAAAATAGCTTCCATATCCAACTGGAGTGTAACAATAACATCCTAACATCAAAAGACATATAAAGATAAAATAAAATAAAGAATCACACTCAGGAACAATATATGCAGACTAATAAAAGACATAAACTTACTTAAGAGGCTTAATAGCTCATTTGATACGGAGCCATCAACATCTAGAGACAACTTAACTCATCAAGGTCGGGAACAGGTCCAGGCCCATATTCATCAATCAATTTTAACAGGCTAAGGTCTACATAAAGCATATCATACAGAAACCTTCCATGTGGTGTCAACATCGCGGGGTACATATTGAAACAGATGACAAGTTAGTGCAGGTACAACCAATTCTTCAAACCAACAGCTTAATCACATAAAATAAGACACGTGCAACACAGCTGCGCACACACAAATACACAAATTATATCTACACAAACACAGTATACAATGAATAAATTGAAAACCTTAAACACGCACAATATTAATGTATGAACAAAACTACATGCACGATAAAATTGATTGTCAAAGGAAATTGTTCAAACATATGGTAGCAAACTATGTCATTACGTAAGGATGTTTTTGGGTTTGACCAATAAGATTCAGCAATATAAATTGATCTCATATGACTGAGTATGCATCAGCTTCAAGTTGTGAGAGTGCTTTGTAGGTTGTATGGAAATTCCGAAAAGAAGCATCTAAAATCTCACGGTTGTCAGGATCATCCTCCTCAAATAATTTGTCAAGCACCTCTTTTTGAGCTTCCACCAGCTTTCGCTTCTTGTCTCTAAGCTGTTGGTGTTCATCTGGAGTCAAAAATTTGACAGTAGTTTTAGATGGAAACAGCCCATCTAAAACATCTTTTTCTTGGCCATCTCTGATTCGCTCTCTGTGCATATCTTTTCCTTGGCCAGCAATTCCAAATTATCAAAGTCCAAATCTTTTCTCTCTTGATCACAAAATCTGGGCCTCAAAGGCTCAGCAGCATGTAAATTTAAAATCTGATTCGCTCTCTGATATTGGCCAAAGCCATCTTTTTCTTGGCCAGATATTCCAAATTAATTATCTTTTTTCGGTCTTCTATAGACAATGTGGGCCTCAAAGGCTCCTCAGCATGTAAATTCAATCGTTGTACAAAGTCTTCACAAAATCTTGTCATCGTGGCTGTTGCGCTGCAAAAAGAGAGATAATAAAGGAGTCAAGATTTAAACCCTAATAAATTAATGTGTATCAGTACTGGCTCAATCAATCAAAAGACAAACAACGACAAGATAATAATAGAAAAGAAATCAACCACAATAAGTATAATAGGATGAGAATGGTAAATAAGGAACAAAAAAAACACTTCATGGATATAACTTATTTTTTCTATGCATCATGGATATAGAAAATTTATGATCACCTTGAAAGTCTCCAACTTTTAAGGATTCAATTGCAACTACAGGAGATTGATCAGCAATATCTAACAGTTATTTTTCTACAGTGGTAGCAAGATCATTTTACTGAAATAGTACACCATTTTATTCAGACATATATAAAAGAACAGAGGAAAACATGATAAAGCTTTTAATAAGGATATCCCACCTCTCATCTGCAATAGTTATGCCACGGTTCAAAATAGTCTCATTGTTACTTTTTCTCCGAATACTCATTGTAGGAGATACACTTTGGACTACACCGATAACATCTGCAATTGATATAGTATTGACATGTTAAGTTCACTAAAAGGTACAATAACATAACTAATTATATACAAGGCTAAAAATGCAAAACCTTACCAAAAAGCTCGGAGTTATTTGCATATAGTTCTCACTAATTAATGGGAATAAAATTAGATTTTGTTTCGGGGATTAAAGTTCCTTCTTCACTAATTTCTTCCACTATTGAATTTTCATCTGAAGTCATCTCATAATCATTAGGTACCGCTGTGAACTACTTGTTAGAACCTCTTAGAGTTCACTTTGATATAATAGGCCTTCCCAAGTTGAAACCTATCAGAGAACTTCTTCGCAAACTCATTGAACAGTGTTGCTTGGATTTGTGCCCTGCATATATATCATCCCACCTTCATTACATAACCAATAAAACCATAAATGCTGGAAAAGATAAAAACATAATGTCCATTAAGAGAAAGCATGCATCTCTTACATCTTAATCTGTCAACTTTACATAAAAACACAGCTTCCCCTTTGACATTCTTATAGTTGTGCATGTTTTTTATGTAAGCTGAACCTCTATGGACCAGTTTCCTTGATACAGGTTCAAAAAACCAAGTGGACGAACTCTTCATGGCATTCATATTCGTGCAGAACAGGCCATACTGTAACTCATAAAAAAGAGAAATGTTAGTCCCCAAAACTGTTCCCAAAACGGTTCCCGAATAATGAGGTGTCATCATTTTATTGGATATTCTCTCATAAATGAGATGGACCCCTCGTGCATAAATATGAGTTCCACGAATATAAACACAACACATGTCATTCGGGAACATATTTGAGATACATTTTGGGGTATGTAACAACATTAGTTCCCGACCACAAAGATGTACACATTTGGAAAGCATACTAGCTGTTAAAACCATTAGCTACTTGCCCAAACCCAAAAAAAGCTACGATAGATTTAAAAACAAATCCCAAATAAAGTCCTAACATTTGAAACAGTAGCAGAAAATAAATATGGTAGTGGGGACGTACTTTTGTACTAGTCAAGCAAACTTTTTCCGCTTCATAAGGTGGCCAGGTAATTCAGCACTCGTGCCATGTTTTTATTTTGTTGATTGAATTTGAAAGTCGGAAAAGATTTGTGGTAGATCCTCAAAATTTCTTTCCTTGAATTGGGTTATCAATAGATCACTTAACATCTTGATCTCCAGCAAGTCGACTAATCACAAGCAAGGTGTCCAGATCCAGAGCATAAATTCAAGCACCCTAAGTCTCCAACTTGCATGCATATTACCAAACATCTAACTTCCAGAATTATTGGACCACAAGAACACTGAACACTCCTAGACTCCTAGTACAACTAACCAATTATCTCGGGGGGTTGAAATTCTTCAGCACGAAAAAGAACCATATAGATGGCTTGACTCTGACACAAAATACTTTAATTTGGCCAAGTACAAAATACTGTTTTTAACTATATATATATATATATAAGCAACATAATTTTAATTGTCAAGTTCTCAACTTCTACATAGGCACCTTACACTTTTTTCCCAATTTCAGCTTTCAAAGACCAAGATTAGAACATGAAATAAAATAACTTACTCTCGGACCATATTATGAAACCCGTTCAATCTCAGTGACGAACAACTGACCAAACTTGAGTCCAATATCTATCGAGCGATTAATAGATTTTCCTAGTAATAATAGAGCACACAACTAGGCAATTAACAAAACTAAAAAACAATATGCCAATTACCAACTCGAATCAACCAAATCATCTTTCTAACTCAATTACGCTACTCACATGCTTCCGTGTCTGGCTTGTTCAACAAGCACTGTCCTTCGTCAAAAAACCTCTCACAAACTGTTCCAGAAAATCTGCCAATTTGTGCAACATTCTAATACAGGAATTCAAAAGTCTCTGAAATATAATTATCATATCATGTTGGCGCCAGGAACATATCATTGCAAGTATACACATTGGTACTTCCCGTTACATTATCAATTGAGTACAAAAAATAGAGTACGGTTCAAGAGATGAGCAATATATGTGCAATAAAAATTACAAGCCAAAGGACAGAAACTTATTATTCAGATACAACAGTAATGCATAATCTAACTAGAATTTTTTCTGATCAATTATTCCTATCATGTTTCATGTTGTACAGAGCAGACAGTCCTTAATTTATATTAACTTTTTAGGGGAGAGGGGAAAGTTATCTCGGGTTACCAATCCAACTTGGATTCTTGGTTATCACCTAACATGGGTTCAAACTAGTGGTCTGTTGGAGTCTAGCCAAAAGATGGCCACGGCTCATTTAGCAGGAAAAAGAAAAGAAACAACAATCACAATGCTATATCATAAACTGGAAACATTTTTTTATACATCTAAATAGTGTCCGCTTAAAACAGATGACCAGATAGCTAGAATTTTATAACTGAAAGTCTAACCAGTAGATTGTTATAGTTCAGTGTGCTAGCAAACTAAAAAAGGTTGAAACTCCACATTTATGCCACAAATAATTTCAGCTATACAGGCAAGGCACCTTACACTTTTTTTCCCAATTTCAGCTTTCAAAGACCAAGATTAGAACATTTACTAAAATAGCTTACTCTCGATATTTGCTTAGCATCAGACCATATTCATGAAACCCGTTCATTCTCAGTGATGAAAGATACTTTGGTCACCTCCTCTTAACAAAGGGATTTACAAGGACTTCACCCTTTTTCTATCAGCCTAGTTATAGGGGGGAATCTTGACAAACATCATGCAAATTTCATTAACACAATTTAGCACAGGTCAGTGTACTAACACAATAGATACAATACAGATTAACAGAAAACCAATTTTCTGTCAAGTAGCAATTTATTTGATCAAGCACTTTTCAACAACACTCTAGGAAAATAACACAATTATTGGTCTTGCTTCAAAAGAAATAGAAATAGATCAATTCTTAAAAAGATACTTTTTAAAAAAAGAATAGCTAAAGGATTACTACCAGAAGAAACAACATGTCATAAAATTAGGTAGTAAAATGGAGAACATCAAAAGTGAGACGAGTTCAAAGTCATGGTAAAACATTTAACCAAGCAAGGTATGTTTAAAATTAAATATATATACATGTTACACCCATAATGAGAATCTGAACAACATATAATAGAAATAACGTGAATAGATAGGATGAGTTGAACAAGAAAGTTTCATAGCAAACAGTAACCAAGATAAGCAAGGGGTCAGGCAAGTGACCATGATCGTTACAGAATTCCAAACAATGTTTGATAAATTTGATAAACTAGAACACATAGGACAAACACTTATATCTTTAATGGTCTACAAAGATACAATTGCACACAATACCATGAGTAAACTGTTTTTTAGTTTTAATAAACAACCGAGTGCTGCCGCACAAATCGGCCTTGAAGCAATTCACGTGATCTTCTTCCCTTGCATAAGAAAATTCTCTACCATCTGAAAATCCCAGCGGAGGACAAGTATTAATGTTGATAGGACGTTGATACGAATCAGCAGTGATCTTGAACAAGGATAGCTGAGCATAATTGTTATGAGCAGATGCGTGTGTCATCATATTACTACCATAGTTGACTACACAAAGAGTATCTTCATCCCAAGCAAATATGAAGCGTGACCAATGGGGTAAGTCTGTAACAAAATCAAGGGGCACATGAAAAGCATCTTCCAAGAATTTTTGATCAGGAGCGAGATCTGGTCTTAGGAATAAATCCTCATGTGGGTTCCAAGAAGAAGAAGCGCAAACATCAGAATATCCCTCGCATGTACGTTCAAAGAGGCCAAAGATTGTATTTCCAACAACTAGAGTTTGTGAATGAAAAGTGGGGCGGGAAAAAACAGAACTGGAAGTAACATCAACATGAAGCACGCCATAAGGGTCAAAAACAGTCCTCCACATTTCAGCTTTCAAATCAAAAGACATGACAACATTGAGAGAAGTGGTAAAATAAACCATACTTGCGATAACTAGATGAGATTGAAGATATACAGGAAGATAAAAAATGGATAAAGGTGAATTTCCCAAGGATCTCCAAGTCTTATCAATAGGTGAATATACTTCAAACTCATAGTTACTAGTTTTAGAAGATGGAAGTAACTTAGGACAAGAATACACGGAAATAACATATAAGTTATTTTGATAAGCAAAAGCTAGAGACCCAATATTCTTATCAGCAGTCATGGGGTGGATAAGTTTGACAAGTGTAGCCCCTCTCTCCCTTTCTGAAGGTTTTAGGCTAATGAGTAAATCCTTGTCAAGAGTAAAAACATCCTCTTTTTTTGCTCCAACGATATAGAAATAAGGGCTTATATAAACAAAACTACAAAGACAATCAGGTAAAACACCATCTTTAAATATAATCAGAGGAGATATATCATGTTTCCAACTTATTGATTGAAGAAGAAATTCTTCATCAAACAGCTTATATATTATATAGCGACCATCATCTCTACGCACAAACATTATAAGAATACGGTTATCATCTGACCTCCTTGATTCCGTATCCAAAGCCGCCGAATTCATCATCCTCTTCTTGAATTGCGATTGTCCTGAATTGCGATTGTCCTCCGAAGCTGATAGATACATTTTAATAGTAAGAAAGAGGAGTTCTAGGGTTCGTATCTATTTTAGTTCTTCAAGTAGTTGTTATATTGTATTTTCATTGTAAATAAGTTAAAAACTACTAAGATTCCTGACATTTAAAAAGGTCCAAATAACCCCTCGTAATTTGAATTTAGGGCTTTTTGCTAATACGTCCTATTTTAACAATTAATTTATAAATATGTCCCATTTATATTTGTATTTATAAAAATATCCTATAATCAATTTTTTCACATGTTCAAATTAACTATAGTTAAGTTCACTACTTCACATTTTTAGTTGACATATATAACCTCTCTAACATAATTAATTTTATTATTATTAATTGCTCAATATATTTAGACTTCATTTTAAAAAAAATGGTACAACAATCAACATTAGCTCAACTTTTTACGGATGTACGAATGTTTGGATTTATAAAATCGGATATGAGCTTCGGCTGGATAGAAGGACATAACTTTCCTATGAGGTTCGAATTACGGGGAACCTCAAAGTGCTGGGTTTATGGAAATACGGAGCAGAAGTAGGTTTGAATGGGAATCATGATCCTAAACGTTGGTGGAAAGGAATAATGTGCAGGAATACTTCAAAATAGAATAAACATGGATTGGTATGTCTTATCTCTTGGATTAAAGATGAGAACCTCCAGTAGAGATACAAGATTTATGCCTACATAAGGCAGTTGGAATAAATACAACGGAGGACTTAGTAACAGCTAAAACTTATGGAGGACTCAGTTGCAGCTCCCTTAACAATTGTAGCTGATGCAACTGGACATCCTGGAATGAATCCACATCTCATGAGTTTATCTCGGACTAATAAATCGGCATCATCTCTCAATTCTGTTGATAATTCTAAGGCCCTCTCTGCTCGTTTGAGGAGGTGGCCTCTCAGGGGTGTCTTTGCTGGAATCTCTATAAGGGACAACAGCTTCTCAAAAGGTTTAGGATTCAAGTTGGAGAAAGTTTTACATGATATATCGAAAGGAAATCCAATGGCTTGGGGGGTACATCAGATTTTCGTGGAAGAGCTGGTTGATTGTCAAAGAGGTTCTCATCATAGGCTTATAGAGAGGGAGCTTCTACTAAGTAGGTTCGACGACCGAACCTGATCTAAAGCGGAACCACAAGAAAAAAGATAAGTTCTACTCTCATGTTTTTATATATTCATTATCATGCCTGTTTTATGTACATGGATGGAAATTTTTCATAGCTTTAAGCTAGAAACATCATTCGAACCTCATCTTTTCAAATGATTCATTATCTTCTGCACTACATGAACTCATGATTATTAAAATGCGCATTTCATATTATTTCAAGGAAACAAGTTTGCATGGATTTATAAAGAAAAGGTCATCATTTCATATACATTTACTTTCACCATGCATGGATTTCAAAAATATTTTTAAACTTGCTAGCTGAAGCTGTTAAGTAGGTTCCTAGGTATGCTATATGCCCCATAATGTAACCACTTGGAAAGATATAGCAGCAATCGAAGAGGTCTCCATAGCTTTCCTTTGGTCCCTCTTGTGATACGTATATGGAATCACTTATAACTTATAACTTATAACTTATCCTCTTGTGATAAGTTCTACTCTCATGTTTTTATATATTCATTATCATGCCTGTTTTATGTACATGGATGGAAATTTTTCATAGCTTTAAGCTAGAAACATCATTCGAACCTCATCTTTTCAAATGATTCATTATCTTCTGCACTACATGAACTCATGATTATTAAAATGCGCATTTCATATTATTTCAAGGAAACAAGTTTGCATGGATTTATAAAGAAAAGGTCATCATTTCATATACATTTACTTTCACCATGCATGGATTTCAAAAATATTTTTAAACTTGCTAGCTGAAGCTGTTAAGTAGGTTCCTAGGTATGCTATATGCCCCATAATGTAACCACTTGGAAAGATATAGCAGCAATCGAAGAGGTCTCCATAGCTTTCCTTTGGTCCCTCTTGTGATACGTATATGGAATCACTTATAACTTACAACGCTCGGAGGATCCCAGGTTTATGGGAAAGGTCTGGAAAGTCCCACGATGCTGGGCATCATAGGGGAAGCCCTCAAAATACTTAACAACATTTTTGGAGGTCCATTGTGACAAGCTCGTGGAAATTTCTGAAAATTGTGGCATTCTGTCTTGAAGAGTGTGTTCGCCAAGGTTCTGCTTGATTGTAAAGGCAGCAACAGATATATATACAAAATCATTTGCACTTGCATACTTGCATGAATGTTTTCTATGTGTATGAGCTGTATGCATTATATAGGTGAGTTTGAACTTTTCCCGAATGAGGAGATTGTGAAGAATTGGTGAATGGCTTCCCACTGCGTGATGGGGCCTGATCAGTGATCATCAATGTACATACCAATATAATCAGATAGGAGTACATAGTAAATTCGGTAGGGGTATAATAAATTGACATGCATTAGGTTTTCCATGTTTATCTTTTTCATATCAATTTTTTTTAAATTTAATTCCAATACAATCTTTTTTAATGCTATATTTTTTAGATTATAATTTTCTTTTTAATATGATATAATCTTGATCGTCTATTTTTAAAAATATTAAATTCGACGATTAAGATTATTTTGGTATTAGAATGACCAAACCAATATTTTTTAATGCTATCCTTTTTAGATTATAATTTTCTTTTTAATATGATATAATCTTGATCGTCTATTTTTAAAAATATTAGATAGCTTATAAGAAGAAATTCTTCATCAAACAGCTTATATATTATATAGCGACCATCATCTCTACGCACAAACATTATAAGAATACGGTTATCATCTGACCTCCTTGATTCCGTATCCAAAGCCGCCGAATTCATCATCCTCTTCTTGAATTGTGATTGTCCTGAATTGCGATTGTCCTCCGAAGCTGATAGATACATTTTAATAGTAAGAAAGAGGAGTTCTAGGGTTCGTATCTATTTTAGTTCTTCAAGTAGTTGTTATATTGTATTTTCATTGTAAATAAGTTAAAAACTAGTAAGATTCCTAACATTTAAAAAGGTCCAAATAACCCCTTGTAATTTGAATTTAGGGCTTTTTGCTAATATGTCCTATTTTAACAATTAATTTATAAATATGTCCCATTTATATTTGTATTTATAAAAATATCCTATAATCAATTTTTTTCACATGTTCAAATTAACTATAGTTAAGTTCGATACTTCACATTTTTAGTTGACATATATAACCTCTCTGACATAATTAATTTTATTATTATTAATTGCTCAATATATTTAGACTTCATTTTAAAAAAATGGTACAACAATCAACATTAGCTCAACTTTTTACTCGATCACAAAACTTATAGTCACATTATAGTGAACTTTCTAGCACTTTCTCACTTTAGTGTGCTTATATCATCTTGTATCTATTGACAAAAACGAATTAATATTTTAGTAATTTATTATAAATCAAGATTTAGCTTCTTTTAGTTTAAAACAACTGTGTTTTATTTTTTCTTCGGTTGCTATTTTATTGATAATTGATAAGGATTAATTAGTGGTTTTATTAAATTTTATTTGTTTAGTTTTAATAGCATTAATGAGGTAATTAATATAAGTTATTATCATTGAATGCTAATTGATTTTGTTTTTTGGATTTGAATAATCCGTGGGCTAATTGATTGAGGTTAAATGTTTTTAATTTTGAATTTTTAGTAATAATTTATTTCTTTTGACAGGTTCAATACTAATTATGCCTTGATTGATGGTTATTTTGTACCATTTATGGGTGGCCAGAAATGAAGGCATATATTTTGGTCTTGTAGAGGCAATTAAGTGCCATTTTGTGGCTTATTTATTTCCTTTAAGTTATATTTTCTATATATAATTTACTTTAGTGTCTAACCAAAGATTTCTTTGGTTAGATTTTATTTTATTTCCTTTTTTATGAAATATATACACACACGTTTTAAATAATAATTTATTTTTGGATACACTTTTTTGTATTATTTTTATAACACTTATAATCTTTCTATATCGACTTATGTTCTTTTTGTTTCGTTTGTTCTTTTTTTCAAGATTTTATGGATTTTCTATTATAAGACATTAAAGTCTTATTCTAAATAGTATGCTATAAAGGCAGAGGTGGTGACCTGCAGTAATGGAGCAGTCAAAATGAAGAGGAAAATAAAGCAAGTATGCGGCAATAACTGATGGCAATGGAGATTCACATAAGCAACAATTAGTTCTTATTATTTTTTGGAAAATTTGTAAAATGATGTATTTATATTTTTTGAGGGCACTCTTTTTCCCCTTGAGTTTTTTCCCACAGGGTTTTGCTCTTGAGGATTTTAACGAGGCCTTTCTATTGTGGAGTTTTTCCTTTCAGACTTGAAAGTTTTATTGTCTAAACGTCCGGAGGCAACATGCGTGCTTTTCGGTTAGATAATGAATTTTCTTGAATGAATAAATCCCCTTGTACAATTATTGTATTTCGATACAATTCATGAATGAGAAATTCACCGTGACCATTTGGTCATTTCAAAAAAAAAAAAAAAAAAACAACAACAACTGTGTTGCACACTTGCACTCATCTACATAACCAGATCCAGCACCTAAGTTCCATCTATTTATTTTTAAGAGTAGCAAACGAGTTACAGAAAAGCAATATGTTTGATAGTAACAAGTTGTAGAACTCATTTGACACGAAATATAATTGCAGATGGCATGAATAAGGTCCGTGGGTACCAGAATTTACAGCCAAATAGTCAATAACACATGTAGTAAAATTATACTGTATTTTCGGCAGAACAAAATTAAACAAATTACATGGTAATGGATGGCAATGAGGCAGAAAAAAAAACCTACACAAATAATAGATTGAGTGATTTATCTAATTCATAATTTCCTACCTTAGGGGTATTTTAGTCATATTTAGTAGACAAATTTTATATTTATATTTTAACTAGCATAAAAATCCGTGCGAGGCACGGGTCGCTAGCTTAAATTGTATTTTTTAATTAAACTATTCATGATCAGTATCGTTTGAAACATGTAATTGATTTTCATAGATTTAATCTTGTTAATTGCCTGTGTGGTTATTGTGTACTTACTTAAATATGTTCAAATTTATACTTTGAAAACTAATATGAGTAGTATTGATAGCAATCATGTCAGGTTTTAATTTTGTTGTGGGCCATAGAATATAATTTGAGTGTTTTATAGGTGTTGTCTAATTATTAATTAAGACGATTTTTTAGAGCACCTACATTCCTAAATTTTCTTCAAAAATGATGCATCCATTTAGCTGGATCTCCAATAATATTCAAGGTAAAAATTTAATAGTCTTCAAGATGCTACATTCTGAGAATATAGGTTTTAGTCTTGATTCCAATCAAAAACCTTCGTAAATCTTCTAAAACTTCTCAGGTCATGCGCTTTTACTTCTTAAAACTACATTTCTAACTCTTTTATTTGTTTTCTTATAATTTCTTCATTTTAAGAATTCTTTGCCTCTATTTCTCTTCCGATTTCCGCCCTAACTTTCATTGAGTTACCTTCATAAATAATATATAATATATGGTCTTTTTTCCCCATAAAATGTCATATTTTAAATTGAACATTAACTAATTTGTATATAAAAAGTAATGTTCATTTTAAGAATTATTTGCCTTTATTTCTCTTCCGATTTCCGCCTGACTTTCATTGAGTTACCTTCATAAATAATATATAATATATGGTCTTTTTTCACCACAAAATGTCATATTTTAAATTGAACATTAACTAATTTGTATATAAAAAGTAATGTTTTATTTGTAGAATTCGTCTTTTTGAAGCCAAACATTTTTATGACCCAAATAGTTTGACTAATAAATCGGTATATATATATCTTATTTAGTAATATAAAATTTTCATTTTACGTTAACACATCAATATTTTTTACTCTAATATATTTTTAGATAATATCCATCATATTAATTATAATATCGGTTTATAACTCAATCGTGTATTTTACGTAGTTATTTTATCGATAAATGATAATCATTAAATAGTCCAAAACTCATTTAAAATGCAGTAATATTTAATTAATAACATTTCATCAATATCACACACATATATATTGTGTGTATAATTTAAAATACATGTGAATATGTGATTTAATGGTATGAAGATGCATAATTTAACTCGGTGATCCACGTTTGAATATCATTAAGAATAATACTTCTATATATTAATAGGAACTTAGGAGTAAATTGGTGCTTTCAAATCAGTAATAAAGTACTTTAGTTATTGACTTGATCATATATGTAATATTTTTCATAAAAAATATATTATGCATTTCATATTGTTTCTTTATATAAAATCAAATATTGCCCTGCTTAAGCGGTATACATAGAGATATCATGTGTATTATTGAAAACACGTATAGATGAGTGCTTAGGTTGTTTAAGGGAATAATTATATAGTAATTTTTTTTATTATTATGTTGATTATTATTGTTATTACAATTTTATAATATTATCAAACCATATATTATGTATCAATAATTTATATTTTAATTTAATATGTTATAGTTTAAATCAATAAATGTAAATGCAACATGACAAAAAATTACTAATATGTCGTAATATTATAATATTAGAAATTTTTTTCACTAAAACAACACACACATACATCTTTTATGTGTATGATTTAAAACACATGTGATTGAATGGTGTAGTGGTAAAAAGATTTGTTAATTAACTCGGGAATCCAAGTTCAATTCCCACCAATCATAACTTTTTCAAAAAATTGAGAATAGAGGGATAAATTAGTAATCATACTATATTCGCACAACACACACATACATCTATAATGTGTATGATTTACAACATATGTGATTGAGTGGTGTAGTGGTAGAAAGATATGTTAAATAACTTGAAGACCCAAGTTCAATCCCTACCAACAACCATTTTTTCAAAAATTTGAGAATAGAGGGATAAATTGGTAATTACAATACATTAAAAAATCTCACTATTTTTATCTTGTGTTGGCTTATTATATATATAATAAAAAATAGATAATAGATTATATATGTATTAGTTAAAAGTTAATCATAGGACATATTTATAATTATTAAATAAAAGGGGATATATTGATAAAGAGACTTGTTATTTGGGACATATTATACAAATTCCCTTGAATTTAAGGTTCAACGAGACCCCTCTAATTAATTTTTCTTAACTATGGTTAGAAAATCTATACTATTATATAAATTCCGAAACATTGAAAGTTTTGGTACCTGTTTCTTGGTACTAAGTGAATTTACTTATTTACCCCTCATTATAAAGAAAAATATATATGATATTTATACTATTAAAATTCCTAAATTAAATAATAACAAAATATGATTAATGGTAAGTAGTCGATTGTTTTTTTTCACAATTACTTTTAATTGAAAATATTACCTTTTATAAACACCTACTAATCTTACAATCACAAATATCTATACTATTATATAAATTATAAAAGCCGAAACAATAAAAGAGTTTTGGTATCTGTTTTTTGTTACTAAATAAATTTATTATTTACCCTTCATTATAAAGAAAAATATATATGATATCTATACGATTAAAACTCCTAAAATAAATAATAACATAATATAATTAATGGTAAGTAGCCTTTTTTCACATTTACTTTTAATTGAAAATATTACCTTTTATAAACACCTACTAATCTTACAATCATTAATATATACCCGAAAATATCACATCATATTTTTCAATTATTAATAAAATATATTAAAAATCTGTATATGTTGTTTATAAAAACATCAATCGTATCATATATTACAATCATCAATATTTCCTTTCAAATTACAACATGTTACCTTTTTAATTTAAAACTAATCTTACAATCATTAATACATACACGAAAATATTACATCATATTTTTCAATTATTAAGAAAAATATATTAAAAATCTGTATACGTTGTTTATAATAAGGAAACATTAGTATAATCCGTAAACATGAGTATATTAAATTATATTAAATTAAAATTCATTAATTAAAATAATGGTAAGTAGTCGATTGCCTTAATTAAATTATAATTACTATAAACTAATCAATTACCTTTTTCACATAAATCGTATAATCTTTTTAATTTTCATGTTACCTTTCTATTTCTATAGCTAAAATATATTTTTTTCCAATTATATCACGGGAGGTTCTATTTAATAAAAGAAACTAATAATATTCTAATATTAATAATTAACTGATTTTCTTTTTCAGCTAAAACGTATCATCTTTTATATATTTTCTAACTAAAATCCTTCTTTTAATAGAAATATCACGTAAAATATTAATTTCTTCTTTTCAAAAACCATTACGAGCAATTGTATTTAGTAAAATAACGTAATTAAATTATAAATACTATAAACTAATCAATTACCTTTTTCACCTAAAACATGTTACATTTTTAATTTTCTTTAACTAAATCCTCTCTTATTCTAATCATTACACGGACATTATATTTAATAAAATAAAAGAATTATTTTATATTTACTAATAATTAACAATTATTTTTTTCAACTAAAACCTATCATCTTTCTACATTTTCTGACTAAAATCTCTCCATTTTTAGAAATATCATGGATAACATTTATACAACTATTATCAAATCATCTCATATAAAAATTTAAGCCTCCAAAATTAATATTTCAAAAAATAATTTAAATTAATACAAAAAATTCTATATAATATTTTAAAAAATCCGTGCATCGTACGGGTTTTAAGCTAGTATATTTAAAATTAAATTACTTAAAACTCAATATTACATTAAAAGTTTTATAAAACAATTAATATTGTAAATATTGTGATTACACTATTATTAAATTTTTTTTATTGATGATATTATAATGGCTATCTTATAACTTGTGTAATATAAGGAATTTTTTATATAGATTTTATTAGTTATTCATATTATATTTGAATTTTAATTATTAACTTATAATTTTTTTTATTCAATTTAAGTATTAAAATTTTAATTTATTTGGTTACAAATTTTTTTTATTTATTTTAATCCAACAAATTAAAGTTTACTTTTGTGAGCAACAGAACATGTATTATACTCTTAATAATATTAATCTAGAAAATGATAATTTCACTTCGATTTTTATAATTTATAAATAATTTAAAGTGAGAGAAAACTTGATATTTCATTTAAAATTATAAAAATCGAAATTGAAATTATCATGTTCTAAATTAATATTATCAAGAGATATAATATATGTTCCATTACAAGTTTTCTAAATTAATAAAATAATTAAAATATGTGAAATCACAATATATTTACAATATTAATTATTTTATAAAACTTTTAAAGTATTTTAATTTTAAATATATATTCTAACCATAGTTAAGAAAAATTAATCACAGGGATCTTGTTGAACCTTAAATTTATATTACAGGGATTTATTTGAACATTTTTAAATCTTAGGGGCTTATTTTCTCCTACACCTATATTACAGGAATTTTTTTCGCTCCTTAACCCTATTTTATATTATTATTATTTTCATTCTACATTTTTTGTTACTAAAATATATTGTTTTTGTTACTAACATTGCACCAAAATATATATTATATTTTGTACATTACACCAAAATTTTATACACGATACGATCAATAATGCAAGCTTGTCCACCATATGCTCTACATGGGACATACAACACATTTTCGTTACATGCACTAAGTCTCAAGATATATGGAGCTTCGTAAATAAATGGTGGATGGTAGTAAATTTCCAACTAAATGACAATGAATGGATGTGGAACTTATACAATATACGCCTCTCAATGGCAGACGACCGTCTCTGCAATTCTTTGGACACTTTCGCTCAATTGAAACGATACTATATTCAATAAAGTTAACACAAACAACAAGCAGTTAGAATTTCTGGTAATGCAAAGATCCTACTTGTGGTGTAAAAGTGGAGGTACTCTATTCAACAGCAGCAAGCAAGACTGGAATAGAAACCCCATACATACAACAAAAACACTCAGGAAATGGCTTTTATCCGACTTAAAAAAACACTGGGATTACATTGCTTTCATAGATGGATCGATGATTGGCAACAACCTACAACAACGATCATGAATGGGAGGATACATTATAAACAACAATGAGGAACTCTGTTTCATTTACAGTGGCCCTACTATCCAACATATTACAGAACAGAAATACAGAACGGATTTTTTCTGTATATCTTGATATCCAACATATCAAGAAATACAGAACAGGCAACACTCCTACTATCCAACATATTACAAATTTGGACATACTTAATCAACCACACATCCAAGTAGCCCACATTGGTCGTGCTTTCAATGTTGGGGCGATTTCCTTGCTAAACAAGGCCTTCACAGGCCCAACGTTATATGGGGACGTTAGGACAGCCCAATCTCATATCTTCCTGGACACTCTTGGAACCTGAGGACAGTACTCATACTCAGTATTGAGGACTTCTTACAACATTTCCACTACACCATAATCCTACTCCAACTCTACCAGTTACCATACGACGGTTCTACCCTCCGGTTTATCCCAGTACAACAATTCGTCCACTTTAGAGCATCTCCAAGAGCTTCTTCATTTTGGCTCTTAAGTGAGATTTGAGGAGAGAGAAGAAAAAATGTGCTCCAACAGACTCTTAGTCACTCCTAAATTCACTAAAAATGTAATCTCTCTCCTCAATTGTAAGAGCTCCTCTCCACTCCTAACTAATATTTTATACTAAATTCATAAGATACATTATCTCTCTTCCCCACTTTTCTTTTGTCTTTTTATGAATTTCACTTACTTTTAATAATATATAATTAAATAAGGAGTGAGTATAAAGAGTATTGTTGGAGATGAATGGACATTAAGTTACTAAGAGCCAATATTTTATATTATATTTAAGAGTGAGTTAAGAGACTTTTGGAGATGCTCTTATGTCAACTTTATCACTACACCTTACCCCTTTCTACATCACACCCTACCATCTTTTTCTACTCCCAACACCTCAACTGTACACTTACCATACCCCTACAGACCCTTTTCTTCCACTTTTTTGAGATTTATACCGGTGCTATATATTCATATAAAACCTTACAAACACCACACACCCTCTCCACTACTACACACTTTACATAACCACAACTTCTTCTTCATGGCATACTACACATGGAAAGCCCCTCTCCGTGGCCAATGTAAGATCAACGTTCATGTCATACACACTTCTCGTCACTTCAACGGCAATAGCAATGGGGTTGGCATTATCATCAGAGACCATCGAGGTAGACTGATCAAAGCTCTAATAGGGACCATGTGTGGCCTCTCTCCTTTAGCTACCCAACTTTGGGCTATTCATCTGGGACCTGGTGCTTCTTGAAACTGACAACTTCAACATGTTCTTTGAAGTCACTAGGGAAGATGGTAGAGGCAATAGAACATGTTTATGGATAGTCGAGCAGATAAAGAGGCTATTAAAGAAGCTATTGGGATACAACCCGGAGTGAGAGAATGTCATAAAATACATTCCTGATTCTTCAAACAGGTATGCACACTATCTCGTCACGGTGGGATTACACAACTGGACGTCTATGCATTATGTTTTCGAACCTTTCGATCGCCTGTAAGAGACTTTGGGCCACCAATCCCTCAACTTCAAGTGTCTCCAGTCCCGGTAGATGACCAGGGTAGGGTTCTCGGCTTTGTTCCAGTTGATACAACTGATGTTGTTGCTTTGCAAGACCAAGTCTCCGTCAATGGTGGAGTAGACGTCTAGGAGATTGTACAATCACATCTTTTGTTGTTACAACCCCTGTCTCTCTTTGCGCACTACTTTTGTTTAATCTCTCTCTGCAGGTTCTAGGTTGTCGTATGTAGGTCTCCCTCCGGGATTTTAGCTTTGTGTTCTATAATGCTTTGGCCCATTTTTATGGGGTTGTATGGGTCGGTTGGGCTTCATGGTTTTGCCCCGAAGTGTTACCAACCTTTTCAATTAAAATCTTAATTATAAAAAAAAAGTAATTATAATTATAATTATAATATTTTATTTTATTTTATTAAATGGAATTGCTTATAATGTTTTTAAAAAAGGAAAAATTTTAGTCTGATAAAAAGATAATGCATTTTACGTGAAAAATGAAATTGATTAGTTATTGAGAAGTAGAAAGTTAACATGTTTTATCTGGGAAAAAAAATTATTAGTTATTATTAACTATAAATAATTAAGTAGGAATAATTAAGTAAGAATAACATATACCGTTAAGTAAGGGTAAATGACTAAAATCAACACGTACCATACCGGCCGATCAATCGATGAACCAAAATTTTAATGTTTCAACCAAATTTTTAATGTTTCGGCTATTACATAGTAGTGTAGATTTGATTTCACATTTTATAGATTATCATTAGGCAAATTACTACAAATAATTTTGGTCAAAACGTGTTGTTCAGGACACGCTAGCCTGCCTGGATTCATACCAGGACCGGCCGACCAGCCCCATGGTCAACACCGGCATGTAAATCATGTTAACCGTGCGGTAAGACCCAATGGCTGGGCTTCCCTGCGATACGAAAGATACACTGCGCCTTGTCTTGGTCAAAGTTTCCACTGTCTCTCCAACACGGCTACACGCAGGGGGCGGGTGAGGTTCGAACCCGTGACCCTTTGGATCAACGCTAGGCCTCGTTTCCACTGAGGCAGCTCTCACACTCTACTACAAATAATTTTGACTACAAGCGTGTCAATAAATTACTACCATCTCATGGGTATTGGTTTCGTAAATTATTTAAACTCCGAAAATTAAATACGAGAATTCTGATAATTTAAAATCCAGATTCCAGTGCAACATAATGCAAGTTATCCGCAATGTTGAAAGGGTTCTCAGTGAGTTTCAGAGACGGGTCATCCAATTTTCAGTTCCTTTTAAGAAGTCCAATTTATTTCTTCAATATCCATTTCAAATGGGGGACTTCTGCTAGAATTTTTTTCTTCTTTTTGTGCAAATGGAAAACATCTCGTATTATTTAAGAAACAAAGGCCAGATCTTAAAAATTAGACTTTTGCCAATGACAAATGCCAATAATAGTCTGCTCATAAAATCACCCCAACACATCAGATAAAGCGAAACAAACAGCTCTGTTAACCACCACCTAAAAAATAATAATATCAAAATATATTTCACACATCATGAAAGTTATACATCCACCTATATTGAACACAAACCAACTGGTGATCCACCTTGTCAAGAAAATTACAATACCAAGCTGAATTCAGGATCCCGGTAAAACGACTCTCCACTATATTCCTACATCAGAATCTAATTAATCAACATCCACAATGGTTTCATCAGCACCCTAGAAGCCTTTAAGCGGGGAACCTTCATGATTCAGTGCTTCAAAACTAAGAAAGATTCAAAACACAGTTAAAAATTATGAACAGGACAATGCTACAACTCAACATGATATATTCAACAGGCTCCAACCACTCTGTGCCCCAGTAATTAGCATTCACCCCAAAATTATAGCATCTACGAATCCACCATCTCATCCTGTATCTCATTGGGAGCGATAAGCCCTGGAATGCTAAGCATTCGTTGTCGCTCCCTTTCTCTCTGAGCAGCAGCTTCCTCTGCGTATAGATCTTTGTTGTCCTGAGGAGAATAGAAGGGTAACATCAAAGAGTGATCATAGAATCATTTTTATGTTAATTAGAAATAAAGCATGAACTTCCCAATTCCCATATGCCATTGTATGCAAAGCAAATTAGCAAAGCATCAGTGCTAGGTTGATCAAAAGGACCAGACCCATTTCACTAAAAATCTATCTAATTGGTCAGATCTATACCTGAGCTGAGAATTCTTTTGATTGCACAAGAAAATCTCGTATGTGATTCTTGAATGTAGAGAGATCTGCCCTTGATTCATACAACCCAGTCACAAACTGGGTGACCTGAAAAGACAAATATAATCAGCAATTTTGATGCTTAATATATGTTTACAAAACTGCTGAAATCTACTCCAATCATACATGTTAATTTTAGCTATAAACATGTAATTAAACATAATCTTCGTTAATTGCAGGGCTGTTACTGTGCATTACACCCATTCAGTAACATACCTCACTTGTAGTCATATTCGGGAATGATGAACCCAATAGCTTTATCGAATACTCACGAATAAACATTGCATTGTTAGGGTACGGATAGGCAACTGTTGATGAATCCCACAGAGGTTCAGTTAACGAACCAGACTCCACCTAGAAAATATAAGCATAAATACAATCAACATCATAACTGAGCAAAGCAAATAGTCTAGGAAATTATGGTAATATATTACCAGGCAGAATAAGTGTTGAAGTACAGAGACATGCAACTTGAAACCAAGTTTGTGGAATGTATCTGTCAACACCGCAAATATTTCTTGCTCGATGGTTAAGAAGTAACTACGGTAAAATTGATTACAGAACTCGGAAGCCTGCCACAGATAAGAGTTCAACATGTTAAACCCATATTTAGAACGAAAGGTGTCCATTTAGACCATCATTCTTCCTTATAGAATTTGTCATGTGGTAGATAGCATAAAATAATAATATGCTCAATGAGATGTAAGTTACCAACAGAAAATTAACTACACCTGAAAGTTCTTCAACATCTCGAGTAAAAGGTTAAGGCCCGTTTCAGCAATATTTCTTTCAGTGTGTCTGAATGCCCAAATTATAGAATCCATAACAAGCTTAAGTTGGTGGTGGAAATCAAGAACAAATTTAACGGCTAGCAGTTAATTATGTGCATATACCTTACCAAAACTTAAAATACAAATATAACACAATTTGAGGAAAAAACAAGTCATTAAAAAGATTATTATTGTTGTACTAAAAGAAACACAAACCTCGCTCGATAGTAGAATCAATGCCTGAAAACAATGTGTCGCAATGGCACGAAGTAAAGAAAGAAACTTGAGACGATGCTCCGGGTAATCTTCGAAATTCTTTGTAATCATCTGCAAAATAATGTTAGGTTGCATCAATCAAGTCAGAGGAAACAACTGTGTCCTAATATTCTGCTAAAAAGCAAAACACGTCCAACACTAGAGGCAGACAGCTTTAATACTAAAAACATAAAAAAATTAATCAGTAAAGGCTACGCAGTACGCACAGTAATCCTACCAGAGATGAGAAAAGAACAAATGGATAAACCAAAGCACTAAAATAGTTCCTTCTAAAAGTTCACTACCAACCAAAAGATTCTAAAAGAATAAACAGCATATATCTAACCTCCAGGGTACACTGAAATGCAGCTTCAAATATGCGAGGAATATCCTCTATCATGGCACCCTTATACCTAAAAAATAATAGATAAACCACAACTTGATAACATAGAAAAAGCATCCTCATTTTCACCAATGATAAGCAAAATCCACAGTAAGGAAGATATAACAGGCATACTTATTTATTATTGTGGCAAAAAGCGACAAGACTTCTGATTCTCTGGCATCAGGCAGGTTGCTGGCATAGTCGCCAAGAACTGGGTCCATCATTGGAGGCACAAATTGTTTTCCTATTTGTGGTTGATCTTCAGCTTTGTCTAGAAATGTCTCAATAAGCTTCAGAGTTTCCCTTTTCACGGAGCTGTTGGAAATAAATAGAATGGTAAGCCCACAACCAAAAGCACTAAATCTAAAAATATCTTGCATTTGACCTCACCGCAAAAGTTTAACAAAAGATGTCCTTGAAGCATAGGGACCACCTTCAGCAATGTTTGCAGATATAAGCTCACTGTACATTCAGTTGGCACAAAATTTATGAAATCATACGTTAGTGTCTATGTAAAGAAGCAATTGAGCATCAGCATCAGACCATTACAGTGGATCACATCTCTGCCTGGCAAAATAATACACTTAAAAGGCTTACCTATACACACTCAGCATGTCCAAAAAGATAAGAGAAATTTGTGACAAGAAATACGTTCCAAGTGAAGCAGCAGCACTGGTATTTGTCTGCCAACAAAATATAACATCACTTAATCCATGAATTTTGTACGACTACATTCAAAACAAGTTAAAAAAAGAGAATGCACAAAGCCAGATGAAAAAATAAACATGGAAGCAGTTTGAAACAATTCATATTTATATACTTCATACTGAAATTAGGGTGTTGATATAGAGACCAAGTTAATATTTTTTTTTATGAAAAAAGGCCTACAGACATTCAGTGACCATTAAATTCATGGACCATTGGGGTCAATTCCCTTTTCATGTCAGACATGCAAATACTATATCGCATAAAAGTAATGTCCTAAACTAGCATCTGTATTGGTAATGTGGAAGGTCCAAAAACTGACCCCAATAGTTTCTACTCTAGCCTTAAGCGTTTACAAAACAAATTCAGAAATATTCCAACCTGTTCCCACAATCAAAACAAAGCTGGTGATATGGAAGATCGAATATACAGACTCCAATAGTTTTTTACTTTAGCCGGAAGTATTTACACAACAACTTAATAAATTGCCTAAAATGTTCCCAAAAATCAAAGCAGCAACCTTGATATGCCTAGTCAATATGGCTAATTAAGTTTACCAAAGGTCAATCCTCAGACATAATGAAGATCACAGAAAATGAAATACCATCAGTAAACCTCAATACTCCAGCTTCCCAATCCATATTTATCAAATGAAATTAGAGGAAGGGTGTGCACAGAGTATGCTAAGAGAAACTGTCATAGTATGTAAATATACAAGATTAACTACCTGCAATATATTAAGCACCACCCTCACGACTTCAGGGTCCTTCAGGAAATCTACACTTTGGCGTGCTTGGCCAATGATCTCAGCCCATTTCTACATAAAGTAATTGCAGATTAGTTGGCTGTAGGTACTTGGTATTCTTAAGTATGTGGTTGGAAGATTTATAATGATGCTATAATTAACCAAAAGCCTAAAACGCACCCTCACTTCTTCAAATATTGAAAATAAAATATTATTTTCACCTGATTTGGAAGCTCCATTAGTCTCTGCAGATATTCATCTCTTCTGCGGGTCAGATTCTGCTTGAATCATAGTACCAACCTATCAAAAAGCAAGAGAAAATCAATTGTTAAAACAAAAACTTCCTCTTGATCAACCACCTAGTAGAGGAGCTTTCATGTCTAACGATGAATATTGAAGGAATAGTAGCTCACAGATTCCTAAAACGTATGTATCTGATGAGGCTCGAGATCAACAATAGTCATTGGAAGACTAGTCAAGAGCTCAGAAACAAATGGTTCACTTTCTCCAACCTGGATACATGAAAATAAAGTCAACCTAGGTCTACATAACACAACAGGATCAACCATGAAAAACAAATACAGCTGTTACCTAAAGTATAACAAATTTGCGCCTACACTTCTGAACAATTTTCAAAAAGGTATCACAAGCCATGTCCTAAGAAACACACATCAAATGAAGGTCAGGGGTAAAGTTATCCTAAAAAATGTCAAATTAAAAATTAAAACAAAAATTATAATATGAGCCGATGCCTACCCGTGTAAAAATATAAGATGTAAAATTTAATATTTATATATGTCTGTGTACTGTAAGATGCACTATAATCTTAGAAACCATCTAGCGATGCTAACAGCTCAGTTCTTTATGCTGGGAAGAACTCAAAGTGGGTCACAGAGACGAGAACTGCTTATGAAGTCATGCAGTAAACTTTATCAACTTAGAATTTACCAAAGACAACATCATATATTATCCATAAAATGATTATCAGATTTGGGATGAGATCCACATTTAAAATAATTTTTTTTTTAAAGAAAACTACAAGATTCGTGAGATATTGAGTTGCATCATAACCAGGTCAAAAAGATCAACAAGCATGGACATTTAGCATTAAAGAAAAGTTACAAGAATAACATCAACCTGAACTCCAGGATGAGTTTCGTGCATAAATTCAAACAACTTATTCACAACAGTTTTCAAGAACTTCCAATGAGCGCGGAGAAACCTTGGGTACTGTCCAACAACATACCTAGTAGTCCAACAAAAAAAATTAACATTATTGCAAAGTTGGGTCAAAAAAATATCTAGGGCTCGCAAAAACAGGTCAGGGGTCAGGCTAACTGAAACAGGTCACAATTCTCTGACCCAAAACACTAAATGGGTCAAAATTTCAACCAAAGACAAACTAATTTGCCTATGAGTGACATGACCCAACCTGTTGGACTTAATAAACTAACAAGTTGTGTCCCGATCAACATGACCCGAAATGACAAATTAGATAATGCATTTGGTTGTAACGCAAAGATCAGTAGCTTTCTCGTGCCGGAAAATATCAGAACTGCCAAAAACTATAAAATGGAATGCCTACAGATACATTTTCATGAAATTCTATTACCCAACTTACTGACATAATGGGTTAAATCAAAATGTTTGTGCCACTCTATGCTTTCAACAAACGTTGTGCCATAAATCTCAATTATATAAAGTTCAATAAAAATGATGAGGCAGATGATGCTTATGTGCACTTCACTTCTATAACAGAAGAAAGTCTCCCTTTTACAATTCAAGAATATCCAGAAATGGTATTGTAGGATAAAGAAGCTTGACGCGATACTGATAAGAAAGTATTTTTTGATCATTTTATCAACCTTACCCAGCATCGTAAAGTTCAAAACAAAGCGAAGGAGGATTTGGCATCTTTACTGCACTAATTTATATGCACATGCAGTTTGGGAGATGTTAAGCGTTTTGAACTCATTGTTCAATTCCATGCCTTGTAAAAATGCAGTCTACCTGTCAACATTGATGATTAATGGGCTGAAAACAGAATATTAGAGGCCAGTCAGCTTATCTTAGGATGCAGGATGGTTTGAAACATAAGAAACGTTGAAAGGGAAAAAAAAAACTAAGGCGAAAATAATTTTGGGTTAAAAAAATGAATCTGAACATAATATCTTCAACCCTAACACTAATTTGTCGTATCAGGTTTTCAGATCATGTTCGAATCTTGCCACCCTAAATATCTCAACCCAACCATATCTTGCAGAGGTAATCAATGATTCCACAGTAACTCAAAATAAAATAAGTGTGCAGTGCCTTCTACTTTGCACTCAATAAATTACTTGAGTGAGAAAAAGTGGTCAAGATATTTACGTAATGTTACTTGCAATAACGGCTTTGTTGTCTTTTCCCTTTGTTACTTCACAAAGATTCAGTAAATCACGAATCACCATCACAAGGAATCTATTTTCCTGCCAAAATTCAGATAATATATTAGTATTTTAAGATTGAGACCGAAGGGCAAAGCACTGTTTTACTTCCATACAGATGAATAAACAGAAAGCAGTGATAAGACCAAAAAACTACCTACTCATTATTAAAAAAAAAAATGAAGTGGATTTCTAATCAAATATCAATGTGTGTTAAACATTTCCGGGATCAGCCAAACATATCCATTATAATTTATAAAGAAATTAAAGGGTATTCCATGTGTTCTTATAACTATTAAAGGCTATTAAAGGCCAAGTTGGCTTCCAAATATAAATTAGACAGGACTTTATGTATTTTTGGCTATTACAAGTATTAAAATCAATAAAGAAAGCACAGCTTTGCTAAATTCTAATTTTAACAAGGATCATATAAACCGCAACAAATGAACTTGTGAAAGCGAAAATGGGACAATCTAATTTGTGACAGAGGGTGTATTGCAAAAGTAAATAGTATGCTTCCTATACATGGTTCTATAAATAAGCTTCTGATATTATAACTGCAAACCTGTTCTTCCATCATTGACCCGGATATGGATCCAATCACCCAGCATAGTGTATTCAAGTTGTTCCATGTCCAATCCTCTCCATTTAATTGTTTACTTAATTTCTTCAGCATCTATTGCAACCCAAAAATAAAAGAATGACTAAATGTCCAAATTTTAGAATGGGTGACAATGTATTAGAATCACAATTTCTTCAGTAGGATAAATACTATCATGTACTAATACTTTTGACACAAAAATGTACAGAAAATTACAATAGACAAATATAACACCAAATATTCTATACCTGCTTTTCAGTATCTTCATGGTCAAGATGCAATAAATATATAAGTGTTTCCCTCATGATCTGCAATACATAATAACTTCTTTAGGCATTAATACGAGAGCGAACACACACATTTAGAGCACGTCTTGTACAGTAAACTTGTACGCCACATTTAGTTCTGGGATGCTACTTAGTGAGTTAGTGTTTCAATGCTATCTATGTGGATGCTAGCACTTATAAACCTTTCTTTAATTTACAAGATGCATGCCTTTTTAATGCTTCACTTGGTTTCAATTAGAAGTGACCGTCAAAATCTAAATTCGTACCCTAATAATCCATCTTTTCGGACCCTTATACCCACTCAAAGTATTGAATTTGACATGGTTTCCTTCACAGTAAGATGCAGATGAACCATCCCAAATCCCCAACAGGGAACATAAAATTTTAGGCCTCAAAAAACGATAATCCATTACTCTTAACGCAGTCATTATCCAAGCTAAAAGAAAGAATTCAGGGACTAAACCTAGATACAGTTAAAAGTTAGAACACCTGCTTATTAACTTAATTTAAAAGAAAAGAAAGACGACCTTATATTGAACGAGAACATCATTGTCCTTCATGGTTTCACGCACAATATTTCCATTTTCATCTTCAACAATCAGCACCTCCTCTGGCTTAGCCATGCGACAGATCATAAGTAATCTCAACCTTGACATTGGATTCGCATATAGTTGGCGTCTTTGCATAAGTTGTGAACCAAGGCCATCAGCTAGACCATGAAGCAAGGGCATCTGCTGACCATGTCCAAAAATAGAATAGGGCATCAGTTGCAGAAAGTTTCGCATAGCCCATCAACTTGGACTAATTCCTAATGACCATAGTGTAGCGGTTGAAGTATAACCACAAATGATAAAAATGTGGATTTCTATAAGTGCTATATACAAAATCCCTCTTATTCAGCCATATGATCTTTCAAGAAGAATAAAATAAGCACAAGCATATATTTTATTCTCCATTGGAGAAGCTATTTAAAACATTACAAAATTTTAACAAAATCTAAGAAGACAGCCACCAAATAAACTTTTTTATTAAGCACTCATTCTGATGAACTCAAATATAAACCGGTGAGAAGGTAATATACACCAGCATAACATTAGAGATTATATTTTACATGTAAGTATCTACAACACATTCGGCTGAATTAAGCTAACATTCTTACCGGCCAAAATTTTTGACCTACACCAAAATGGTTACAAATTCTAATCATGGTCATTAACTATAGCTCCAAAATATAACTTTACGTGCAAAAATGAAGAAGGTGAAGACCTAAAGATTATATAAAGAATTTATGGAGAAATAATCAAATCAACTATTACCCTTACTCTTGTCAGGTTACTTTTCTACTAGTTTTTAATAAGAGGTGCCAACTTATAAAGTTTCAAGTAAGGAATCCCAACTTAAGGGTTGCAACACAAAAGTTGTAGAAATATATAACTAGACATTGTATTTACAGTGCACTATATCACAGGATAATTGTAAACACCTGGGTAGAATAAATAGAGAGAGAGAGAGCTTACAAATAGTGGATGTCAAACAGTACATAGCCTTCAAAATTAGCTTTCAACAGCTCTAAAGAACGAAAAAACATTAGAGCATACCTGCAGTCCCATCATGTTGACAGTTGCTGCAGGGTTATCCAGATTGTGGTGAGCCTCAAAGAGTTCCAATACTAAGGAGTTCCAATAATCTAAGCAAACCTATCACAAACCACAAGCATAGCAGCAATGAGTCATCACTACAATCATCACCTTACTTAGCATATCACTTGATTAGTTTAGAAAGAATAGTAGTAAATGAGGTCAGTTCAGTGATTCCATTATATAGCAGGAAAGCTTTTCTCTAAGTCAGACCTACACGTTCAATTCTGACAATAACCCATACCTTGAAAACTTCAGTATCATCCACATATGAAATGTCAATAAGATATTCGAGACCCACAAGCAAAGCAGCTATATTTTCTTGTGCTGTTTCCAGAATTCGAATATGAAACTGCATGAAAAAAAAATATTAATATAGATACTAAACTGATTACACATAACAGATTATGTCTGACATCACATTACTACTCTACTTCCTCAGACATGACAGGTGACACTTCGTGTAGATGCATCATAAGAGTGAAAAGACCCATAATCAAACGTAAGTATCTGTGCCTGTAGTGTAATCGCTAGAAATTATATCATTAAATGTTAAAAAAAGTTTACATGCCACTCAAGTGATGAGTACTTGCATATTCATACATAAAAGATGCATCTCCCTTGACTAGTTCAGACTGCCAAAGATAACTCCCTCAGGATACTCACAGGATAAAAATTTGAAAATTAAATCAGTAAACTAATACTGCAAGCATCAATTATACAGTGTCAGAGAACGAGGGTGGAGCAGAACTGTGGAACACTAGCTAAACCATGTTAACTTAAACAAGGTCTTTACAAGGAACACACAATACTTCAATAAGCCAAGAATCACGGCATACAGGTCGTTCACTTCTCCAATAACTTAGAAAACCGTTTTTTGAAGTCTAACATATACCAAGTGCTGAGAAGTGAGGAACATGACATAGGGGAAAATTAATCATGCAAAGAACCAAAGTCAAAAGAAATTGAAGTGCAAATATCTCAAAGTTCTAATTGCAATGCAGTGAACAAGTAAACAATATTATATACAGAAGAATTGTTAGTTATATTATAACAAAGAGTCCGTCGCCAAGAATTTGAAACTTGCCTTGTAAAAGGACGTGAAAAACAAAGCCAAATTCTGAATAAATGCCTGGAGAAAAATAACAAAACTGTGTCACTTTTATATACAATGAATCCGGAAGATTAAGTTTCATCAACCAGAAAATTAACAGATACCTGTTCCTCGCTAGACCCTTGTGCATAGGCTTCGGGTATGTCCGCACTTTTTGGAAGGATACTCTATGAAACTGAAACAAAACAAGATTCAAAAAGTTAATTCCTCACAAAAGCTACAAGTGATACATGTATTAAACATTGTCTATAAGATCTACAAGTAAAAAGAGCAGATTTAACTTACCTGCAACTGCAAGATGAAAATGCTGTACATCTTGACATATTGCAAGTTATAAAAATCTCCAAAGTTAAGGGCAGCGACCTGTGACCACAAAATTAAATGAGTGTTCTCTTCATATTTCATGTAATTGTTTTTTTCTAATCTCTTCCATGTAATTTTAAGATTCTATACAGAAAAGCACCTCTGTCAAGCATTGGAGAGTTAGGTTCCGGTATGATGGCAAAGGAAAGAACTTAAGAAGAGTTTCAAGCTGCCAAAAAGTTCAAATAATCAAATTAAAAAGATTACATCACCCAAAAGAATGAATTCAAATTTAAAACTGCTTTGTCTTTTAGCATACAAGTGAACAATTTGTATGATCTCTTAACATGTCCAAAACAACAGTTTTCATGAGGGAAATATTTAGAATGAACAATTAAGCCACAAACCAGGGGGGATTCAAAGATATAACCCAGAGGTATCCATGAAAGGAAGGCATGCAACGTGGCCAGTGTGGCCCTTATGAGCTCTGTTCTCTGAGATGCTGATAGTACATATAAGCATAACTCATGAATGAGTTGAAACTCGCTGTGACCAAAAAGACAAATCAAATGTCAATAGTTTATCATTGAACAGAATTAACAAGAGAAAAAAATAAAACAAAAACTAATAGGCACAATGACCATAAACTTGCATGTAAGCAATGACTTGCAGAACTAGACAATGTCCCTAGCAACCGATAATTGTGCAAGTAGACAGAACAAGGTGCACATGTTAACATACACTTAGGGATGAACATTAAATTGAAAAACTAAGATAAAAACCCTAACCGGTTCTTACGAAGCTATCCACGCATGCAAGCAAACAATTAACACTAACATTACAAATCATAACAAGCAGTAAATTGGTGTACAGATGTAAGACTGTATGTAAGCAACATAATGTACAGCAATTTACTATACTAAAATCAAGCAGTTACCTGTTTAGTGACTGTTTTAGCTCTTTAATCTTCTGTTGAGTCATTTCGCCTCTTGAGAAATCAAAAACTTCTTCACTTAGAAGCTGGAAAGTAAACACTCGAGATTAATTTAGACATGTTCACAAAATACACTAGATTCTCGGAAAGGCAATACATATTTGACATACTTTCAATATAGCCATGCAATTTTCACAAATGGTCTCACTAGTTTTTGCTACTGCGACTAAATCAGGAATGAAGCTTCGCCACCTGGATGGCTACTCGTGCTTTAGTATCTGTGCAGAGAAATAAAACCATAAGCACCAGACACAGGGCATTATTTAAATTATCTGATTATACCAGTTTTAAATGCAGCATGGTAACTGATTGAAGATATCAATAAGAATTTACCTGAACAAGTATAATATTTAGCTTGTTCACATACAGCCTTTCCCGTCGAAAAGAATTCTCATCACTGGAAAGCTAAACGTAGGGGGAAAAATCATGTCAAGAAACATTCTAAATTTAGGGTCTGTAAGAGGATATTAGGATAATATGGACAAATTATATACATCATATAAGTACTACCTTAACGATAACATCTGAAATATAATTCTTCATTCCATCCCGTTGATCGACCGGCAACGCATTCCACCTATACTTTATTACACCTTCCAAAACCTAAACAGGAAGGACCAGTCCACAGCTTAAACACAAAGTTTTCGTAAAAGTCACATTAAAAGCTGATATAATCCATAAGATTCTGTTCAGGCCATTTACTGAAACCTCGGTATAAGTTGCATTGAATCAGTAGTTAAAAATTTTCAAACTGATCTAGTAAAAATATGCAGTAACCAAGGACCCTCCTTTACCATCATCAAGACAAGCATGATTGGCTTTTAGACTTACATGAGTGCATTGCAACTTTGGAAGTTAATCTAAACCAGAACAAACACTAAACCCTTGCACAAAGACTAATATCAATGCTCATTCTAACAAATCCAAGTATAAAAACATATATATCCAAGTATAGAAACACACAACTAAAAACGGCGTAAAACATTTAACCAAGCAAGGTATGTTTAAAATTAAATATATATACATGTTACACCCATAATGAGAATCTGAACAACATATAATAGAAATAACGTGAATAGATAGGATGAGTTGAACAAGAAAGTTTCATAGCAAACAGTAACCAAGATAAGCAAGGGTCAGGCAAGTGACCATGACCGTTACAGAATTCCAAACAATGTTTGATAAATTTGATAAACTAGAACACATAGGACAAACACTTATATCTTTAATGGTCTACAAAGATACAATTGCACACAATACCATGAGTAAACTGTTTTTTAGTTTTAATAAACAACCGACTGCCGCACAAATCGGCCTTGAAGCAATTCACGTGATCTTCTTCCCTTGCATAAGAAAATTCTCTACCATCTGAAAATCCCAGCGGAGGACAAGTATTAATGTTGATAGGACGTTGATACGAATCAGCAGTGATCTTGAACAAGGATAGCTGAGCATAATTGTTATGAGCAGATGCGTGTGTCATCATATTACTACCGTAGTTGACTACACAAAGAGTATCTTCATCCCAAGCAAATATGAAGCGTGACCAATCGGGTAAGTCTGTAACAAAATCAAGGGGCACATGAAAAGCATCTTCCAAGAATTTTTGATCAGGAGCGAGATCTGGTCTTAGGAATAAATCCTCATGTGGGTTCCAAGAAGAAGAAGCGCAAACATCAGAATATCCCTCGCATGTACGTTCAAAGAGGCCAAAGATTGTATTTCCAACAACTAGAGTTTGTGAATGAAAAGTGGGGCGGGAAAAAACACAACTGGAAGTAACATCAACATGAAGCACGCCATAAGGGTCAAAAACAGTCCTCCACATTTCAGCTTTCAAATCAAAAGACATGACAACATTGAGAGAAGTGGTAAAATAAACCATACTTGCGATAACTAGATGAGATTTAAGATATACAGGAAGATGACAAATGGATAAAGGTGAATTCCCCAAGGATCTCCAAGTCTTATCAATAGGTGAATATACTTCAAACTCATAGTTACTAGTTTTAAAATATGGAGGTAACTTAGGACAAGAATACACGGCAATAACATATAAGTTATTTTGATAAGCAAAAGCTAGAGACCCAATATTCTTATCAGCAGTCATGGGGTGGATAAGTTTGACAAGTGTAGCCCCTCTCTCCCTTTCTGAAGGTTTTAGGCTAATGAGTAAATCCTTGTCAAGAGTAAAAACATCCTCTTTTTTTGCTCCAACGATATAGAAATAAGGGCTTATATAAACAAAACTACAAAGACAATCAGGTAAAACACCATCTTTAAATATAATCAGAGGAGATATATCATGTTTCCAACTTATTGATTGAAGAAGAAATTCTTCATCAAACAGCTTATATATTATATAGCGACCATCATCTCTACGCACAAACATTATAAGAATACGGTTATCATCTGACCTCCTTGATTCCGTATCCAAAGCCGCCGAATTCATCATCCTCTTCTTGAATTGCGATTGTCCTGAATTGCGATTGTCCTCCGAAGCTGATAGATACATTTTAATAGTAAGAAAGAGGAGTTCTAGGGTTCGTATCTATTTTAGTTCTTCAAGTAGTTGTTATATTGTATTTTCATTGTAAATAAGTTAAAAACTAGTAAGATTCCCGACATTTAAAAAGGTCCAAATAACCCCTCGTAATTTGAATTTAGGGTTTTTTGCTAATATGTCCTATTTTAACAATTAATTTATAAATATGTCCCATTTATATTTGTATTTATAAAAATATCCTATAATCAATTTTTTCACATGTTCAAATTAACTATAGTTAAGTTCACTACTTCACATTTTTAGTTGACATATATAACCTCTCTAACATAATTAATTTTATTATTATTAATTGCTCAATATATTTAGACTTCATTTTAAAAAAATGGTACAGCAATCAACATTAGCTCAACTTTTTGCGGATGTACGAATGTTTGGATTTATAAAATCGGATATGAGCTTCGGCTGGATAGAAGGACATAACTTTCCTATGAGGTTCGAATTACGGGGAACCTCAAAGTGCTGGGTTTATGGAAATACGGAGCAGAAGTAGGTTTGAATGGGAATCATGATCCTAAACGTTGGTGGAAAGGAATAATGTGCAGGAATACTTCAAAATAGAATAAACATGGATTGGTATGTCTTATCTCTTGGATTAAATATGAGAACCTCCAGTAGAGATACAAGATTTATGCCTACATAAGGCAGTTGGAATAAATACAACGGAGGACTTAGTAACAGCTAAAACTTATGGAGGACTCAGTTGCAGCTCCCTTAACAATTGTAGCTGATGCAACTGGACATCCTGGAATGAATCCACATCTCAGGAGTTTATCTCGGACTAATAAATCGGCATCATCTCTCAATTCTGCTGATAATTCTAAGGCCCTCTCTGCTCGTTTGAGGAGGTGGCCTCTCATGGGTGTCTTTGTTGGAATCTCTATAAGGGACAACAGCTTCTCAAAAGGTTTAGGATTCAAGTTGGAGAAAGTTTTACATGATATATCGAAAGGAAATCCAATGGCTTGGGGGGTACATCAGATTTTCGTGGAAGAGCTGGTTGATTGTCAAAGAGGTTCTCATCATAGGCTTATAGAGAGGGAGCTTCTACTAAGTAGGTTCGACGACCGAACCTGATCTAAAGCGGAACCACAAGAAAAAAGATAAGTTCTACTCTCATGTTTTTATATATTCATTATCATGCCTGTTTTATGTACATGGATGGAAATTTTTCATAGCTTTAAGCTAGAAACATCATTCGAACCTCATCTTTTCAAATGATTCATTATCTTCTGCACTACATGAACTCATGATTATTAAAATGCGCATTTCATATTATTTCAAGGAAACAAGTTTGCATGGATTTATAAAGAAAATGTCATCATTTCATATACATTTACTTTCACCATGCATGGATTTCAAAAATATTTTTAAACTTGCTAGCTGAAGCTGTTAAGTAGGTTCCTAGGTATGCTATATGCCCCATAATGTAACCACTTGGAAAGATATAGCAGCAATCGAAGAGGTCTCCATAGCTTTCCTTTGGTCCCTCTTGTGATACGTATATGGAATCACTTATAACTTACAACGCTCGGAGGATCCCAAGGTTTATGGGAAAGGTCTGGAAAGTCCCACGATGCTGGGCATCATAGGGGAAGCCCTCAAAATACTTAACAACATTTTTGGAGGTCCATTGTGACAAGCTCGTGGAAATTTCTGAAAATTGTGGCATTATGTCTTGAAGAGTGTGTTCGCCAAGGTTCTGCTTGATTGTAAAGGCAGCAACAGATATATATACAAAATCATTTGCACTTGCATACTTGCATGAATGTTTTCTATGTGTATGAGCTGTATGCATTATATAGGTGAGTTTGAACTTTTCCTGAATGAGGAGATTGTGAAGAATTGGTGAATGGCTTCCCACTGCGTGATGGGGCCTGATCAGTGATCATCAATGTACATACCAATATAATCAGATAGAAGTACATAGTAAATTCGGTAGGGGTATAATAAATTGACATGCATTAGGTTTTCCATGTTTATCTTTTTCATATCAATTTTTTTTAAATTTAATTCCAATACAATCTTTTTTAATGCTATACTTTTTAGATTATAATTTTCTTTTTAATATGATATAATCTTGATCGTCTATTTTTAAAAATATTAAATTCGACGATTAAGATTATTTTGGTATTAGAATGACCAAACCAATCTTTTTTAATGCTATCCTTTTTAGATTATAATTTTCTTTTTAATATGATATAATCTTGATCGTCTATTTTTAAAAATATTAGATTTGACGGTTGAGATTATTTTGGTAGTACAGCGACCACCAAAAATTTGGATAAGATCTCCCATATGCTTATTATATATAAGGTATTAATATTATATATTTAAGTTTTTTAAAATTTTATATGTCAGAAAATGTTGCAGGACATATATTTATTCAATAGTACTTCAAATAATATATTTTGTAAAATTTTATATGCAAAATATGTTATAAGACATATAAGTCTTCGGTTAGTACTCCATATAAGGTCCTCCGTGTAATTCAACTCTAAAAACAAGTCATAATATATGAATTTTTAATGATTATTGTGATTTTTTTTCGTGAATTCTCTCTACGATCTTATAAGTTGTTGTACAATCACTTTCACCCTTTCAAACCATTAATAACCTTCATGCTCTACAACTTTCTCTCCATTACATGTGAGAGTCTTGAGTTCTCTCCTCACTCTAGTTCAGATTCAGAGTTTGTGTGAGTGTTTTTGTGATTTAATGGCAAGGTATCGAGATATTGGTGAACAGATGACGAGCTTAGATATTGACGAAGAGGAGAATACTGGGTTTATGTTCGAAGGGGATGTAGAGGAGGAGGTCAACAGATACGTGTTATGCCTGGTGGGGAGATTCTTGACGGAAAAGAATATAAACATCAGAGCTATGAAGTTGAAGATTGCAGATGTTTGGAAGCCGGCGTTGGGCATAAATATAAAGGAAATCGAGCAGGGGATCTTTCTATTCCAGTTTTATCATAAGGAGGATATGCAGTGGGTTGTCGATGGTGGGCCATGGATGTTTGACAATGTAATGATGGCGATTGAGAAGATACCGATAGGTGAGGACCCTGTAAAGGTTCCACTATGGCATTTGAACATTTGGATACAAATCCATGATCTTCTTATGGGTTTTATGTCGGAGAATGTTGGTAAACAGCTTGGCAATTTCTTTGGCGAGTTTTTCCAATATGATGTGAAGAACAATACGTCTATTTGGAGAGAAAGTATGAGACTCAGAGTAAGGCTAGATGTAAGGAAACCTTTGAAACGCAAAAAGAAGATTGTAAAAAAGGATGGAAAGGAGATTGTTGTGAACTGCAAGTACGAGCGATTGGGGGAGTTCTGTTTCACTTGCGGAATGGTAACTCATATAGATAGGTTTTGTAGGAGGTTTCTTGGGAAGGGTGGAGATGATCAAGAGAAGGAATGGGGAGTATGGCTGAGAGCACCACATCGTAGGGTGGCTGGACAAAGTCAAAGCAAATGGCTTCGTGAGGAAGATGCTGCCTCATGGGAAATGAGGAGTGGCAGAGGAAACAACCACCGTGACGTAAGGGGGAGAAATTTGTCAACAAAAGATGAGACGATAATCGAATCGAGCAATTGTAGGGATCTGGATGGAAATGATATGCACGGAGATATTATCCTAACAAACTCGAGGGAATGTGCTAAGTTAATGGGGTTTAGTACAACATCCAATTTGCTATACGGACTAAACAAGGATGAGTCTAATGGGCTTACAATTGATGATCGAAAGAGAAGGAGAAGTGGGTCAGAATCCAAAGGTACAATGGATGTTGACAATGGGATGGGAATTGCTGGACCTCAGACTGTACAGGTAAGAAACGATGTTGTAATTTCTTGAGGGGATTTTGCAACATCTTCAAATTCTTTATCGGTTAAGCTTGCTTTGCAAGCTAGCCGTCAGCAATGAGTCTAATAGGATGGAACTGTCGAGGTCTGGGCAACACTCGTACAGTTTGCGTTCTTCGGGACATGGTAAAGTCTCATAGGCCCAACCTTTTATTTTTATCTGAAACTCTAGTTACTAGTAGTAAAATTACAAAGCTAGCTCCAAAATTAGGTTTTAAAAATTTCTTCATAGTTGATAGACAAGGCAAAGGTGGGGGTTTGGTTGTGTTCTGGAACCACAATCTATCTTGTTCAGTAGTTGAGTCCTCTCAGAACCATATTGATTTGCACATTATGGAAAATACTACTGTTGTGTGGGTGTTAACGTGTTTTTATGGCTTCCCTGAAAGGGAGAGACGTCAAAAGTCATGGGATTTTCTGCGTAGGTTAGCTACAAGATCTCAGACACCTTGGTGTATTCTAGGTGATTTCAACGATCTGTTGTATGCGGAGGATAAAAAAGGGAGATTGCCTCATCTTCAAAATTTGTTGAATGGTTTTAGAAGTGCGATTGAGGGTGCTTTGGTAGAGGCGGAGTTAAAAGGAGGAGAGTTTACTTGGGAAAAGAGCAAAGGAAAGCAGAATTGGATTAGGGAGCGCTTAGATAGAGCTTTTGCAACAGACTCGTGGTGGCAGAGGTTCCTTCTATGCACGTTAACTGTTTTCCATGCTACGGTGTCTGATCACGAGCCTATAAAGCTTGAGCTGTTGAATATAGCCATCTCTAAAAAATAGTTTCGTTTTAAATTTGAGAATACTTGGTTGAAAGAACCAGAATTTCACAAGGAGGTGTCGAATTACTGGAAAGAACTACCGAAGATTCACCTGCTTCCAAAGTTGATTTCAGTCTCTTCTTTCATGGCTAAGTGGGGCAAACAGTTTTTTCACAAGTTTAGAGAGAAAGTTAAGGTTCAAAAAGCTCTACTTGATAGTTTGGTTAAAAGAGAAGACGAAGAAGGTATCAAAATGTATGTTGAAGAAAAGGAGAAACTCCACGAGCTGTTGTCTCATGAAGAGTATTACTGGAGGCAGCGAGCAAAAATTTTCTAGCTTGAGGACGGAGACACAAACTCGCGATTTTTTCATGCCACTGCCTCTTCGAGAAAAAAGACAAATCACATACCTCAATTGAAGGCTGAGGATGGGAGTGTTTTAACGAAGCATGAGGACATGTGTGTGCTTCTTAAAGATTATTATGATAAAGTTTTTGCAGCGCCTGTAACGGCTAGCAGGCACCAGCATAGCGTCGAGGGAAGGATCATAACGGAAGCTCAAAATGATATGTTAACAGCGGCTCTTTCTTTCGAAGATTTTTCTGAAGCAGTGAAGTCTATGCATCCAGATAAAGCCTCTGGACCGGATGGCCTTAACCCGGCCTTTTATCAGCATTTCTGGACTTTATTGGGTAGAGAAGTGTTCACCTGTTGCAAGCAATGGCTAGAAGATTGCAAGCTCTCAGCTGGTATAAATGATTCGACTCTGGTTTTGATCCTTAAAAAGGAAAATGCAGACGAAGTTAAAGACCTGAGACCAATAGAGCTTTGCAACGTTCTCTACAAGATTGTAGCAAAAGTCCTTGCTAATAGGCTCAAAACAATTCTTCCAGTTACAATATCTGAGGAATAATCTGCGTTTGTGCCAAATCGCAATATAACTGATAATGTACTGGTGGCTTTCGAATTGATGCACTATATGAAGTGTAAAAATTCAGGGGAAGGCGAGGTTGCTTTGAAGCTGGATATAAGCAAAGCTTACGATAGAGTTTGCTGGGAATATTTGAAGAAGAGAATGGAGTAGATGGGCTTCTCGAAGAAGTGGATCGATTGGGTCATGATGTGTGTAAAAACTGTGTCGTACTCAATTTCTTTTCAAGGTTCTTCGATTGGCCCAATTAGTCCAAAGCGTGGGCTTCGTCAAGGAGACCCGTTATCACCATATTTCTTTTTGTTATGTGTGGAAGGCCTGTCATTAGCTTTGAGAGATTCAGAAAATGGAGGTGACATTCATGGCTGTCGCATTAGTTAGTCAGGCCCAGCAGTCACACACCTATTGTTTGCTGATGACAGCTTCTTGTTTTTCAAGGCTACAACTGAGGAAACAAATCATATCAAAGAAATTCTTAATGCATATGCAGACCGCTCGGGACAAGCTGTTAATTATTTAAAATCTACAGTATTCTTTAGTGCAAATGTTAGACTAGATAAACAGTTGGAGCTTAAAGGCATTCTTGGAGTTTCAAATGATATTGGAGGTAGTAAATACTTGGGACTTCCTTCTCTCATTGGACGGTCCAATAAAACGGTCTTCAGCTTCTTAAAAGATAAAGTATGGCAAAGGATACAAGGGTGGAACACGAAGTTGTTATCTAGAGCAGGCAAGGCGATCTTAATAAGAAACGTGGCTCAAACTGTTCCTTCATATTGCATGAAAAACACACCTAGAGGGGGGGTGAATAGGTGTTTATGACAAACTATACCAGTTTCTAAATTTATGAAAACTTCTGTTGAGATTAGTTTATTTTGCTGTCTAGACAGCTAGCTAAGATGCAGTAAAACGTGACTGTGAGCAAGCTGAAATGATAAATGCAGTGCAGAAATATAAAGACAGAAATTAAACAACACACGAGTTTTAGCCAGGTTCGACCCCTATCTTCTACGGTCTACTTCCTGGTCCCTTACCAACTGATAAGAGAATATATTATTGATCAATGAAAATACCGATTACAAGATCAACTAATATATCTCCCTTTCTCACCCTTGCTGGCAGCTAGCTAACTGGAACCCCTGTTCTTGAACTAAATGCTCTCTAAGACCTATACTTCCCAAGTACACTCTTCTCTAGCAAACTAGTTCCCAACCCTTGTTACCACGTTAGCTCAGCTATCAACAACACTTTACACTAGAACAAATAAAGCAATGTTTGTGTTTACAACTCAAATAAAGGAACTCTCTCTATATACTCTCGGTAATGAAAATGAGCTCTCTTTGAAATCTGGAAATGAATTGCTGGAGTTGTGCTTGTGTATTCTCTTGTAGTGTGTTCTCTTTTTTTGCAGATAGTCATGAATATATATAGAACCAAGCAGCTCCTCCATTTCTTCAAGGACGCTCCCACGTTCATTGTCATCATGGATTGATCAGATTAGTGGAGTGCTAAAATTCCTTCAATGCCGTTGCTAATACACTTTGCAGAGCCTGTGATTTGAATATATTCTAGTGGCTGAGCACAAGTGAACTGTTAGTAGTAATTATAAAGTTTTTGTGATATAGCCAAGCATGTGGATCCATGATTATATTATTCCTAGACAATGTGTAGTGGTGTATTTATGAGATAAAGTATCTTGAAATATTCTCTGTGTCTTTAACTAAACAATAGCAATGATATGAATTGCTTTTACACGTTTTAATCAACTTATGCAATTAATAACCAAGATGAAAAACTTGACAAGCAGTTTTTCTGGACGCCCAGGCAGCTAGCTAATGAGCACAAATTCTATCAACTCAGCTTGCTTATATAACACTTAAGCTATATAACAAACATCTCAAGCTTGCTGACTAGAGATATTTATTTAGCCTGCAATAGAGAATCATATATATATGGCTAGCTTATTTGATCAGAATACTCGAGTAAGCTTGCTAACAAGTGATCATCAAAATTTATAGGGTTTCAATCAGATTCTGGAAAAGATGCTACTGGACAAAGAAGGAGATTCGAACGACCTCTCGATTATTAAAGGAAGTGGTGTGAGGTTCACATATGGAGCTACCTACCAATCGGTGGATGCATAATGTAAATCTATGTTAAAGGCATATAAGCAAGAACCTCTCAAGGGAAAAATCACTAGAAGCTATGAAAGCTCGAGAAATAGTGTACATCTTTGCATGCTAAGGTAGTGGAAGGAAATCAGGTATGACTGAAGACACCATCTCAAAATTGGCAGATGTCGGTAATCTTAATGAAATCTGAAGGATCGAAAGGCAGCCTGGGTCGCACATGAGCGAAATATTCATCTCAGTTTTGAAGGTGAACCTTACAAGCAGATTGTTATCTATCAAGAGGTAGCTCCCCCCAAGGCACTATCATTGGCAGCTTTCTTGTTAAGAGGGCGGAGGTTGATTGGTTTCAGCTGCAGGAGCAGCTTCCTTGGTATTAACCTGCTGGTTGCAGGTTGGTTGGTTTCAGCTGCTGGAGCAGCTTCTTCGGATTTCACCTACTGATTGCAGGTTGATTGGTTTCAGCTGCAGGAGCAGCTTCCTTGGTATTAACCTGCTGGTTGCAGGTTGGTTAGTTTCAGTTGCTGGAGCAGCTTCTTTGGATTTCACCTGCTAGTTGCAGGTTGATTAGTTTTAGCTGTAGGAGCAGCTTCTTTGGTATTAACCTTCTGGTTGTAGGTTGGTTAATTGGTTTCAGCTGCTGGAGCAGCTTCTTCGGATTTCACCTGCTAGTTGCAGGTTGATTGGTTTCAGCTGCAGGAGCAGCTTCCTTGGTATTAACCTGCTGGTTGCTGGTTGGTTGGTTTCAGCTGTTGGAGTTGCTTCTTCTGATTTCACCTGCTGGTTGCAGGTTGATTGGTTTCAGCTACAGGAGCAGCTTCCTTGGTATTAACCTGCTGGTTGCAGGTTGGTTAGTTTCATCTACTGGAGCAGCTTCTTTGAATTTCACCTGTCGATTGTAGGTTGACTGGATTTAGATGTAGGAGTAGCTTCTTCGGATTTGACCTACAGGTTGCAGGTTGATTGGTTTCAGCCGCAAGAGCAGGTTCTTTGGTGTTCACCTGCTGGTTGCAGGTAGCTTCTTTGCTATTCACCTGCTGGTTGCAGGTAGCTTCTTTGGTATTAACCTGCTGGTTGCAGATAGCTTCTTTGGTATTCACCTGCTGGTTGCAGGTTGATTGGATTTAGCTGCAGCTGCAGGTGCAGCTTCATTGGATTTTAGCTACAGATTGCAGTTTCATTAGGAACTTACCTGTTGGTTGCAGGTTCATTGGCTTCACCTGTTGGCAGCAGGTTCATTGGTTTCATCTGTAATATGTAAGTGCATTGGTTTTATCTAGAGATTTTCGAGGATCTAGTGCATGAACCTCTAAAAAATTTGATTCTTAAAGTATTCATGGAATTGGCTTGAATCTGGATTATGGATTTTATTGGAGGACTAGGCTTATGACATGCTAAAATATCTTAGGGTTCACATTCTTGTGGAGCTTCCCTATATTTTCTAGCTCGCGATATTCAAGCGTGGCTTAGACGGATTTGGATATTGGAATTTTGGAGAAATCTCCCCGGTAGACACCTTTGGGTAGGGATTAGGTTGACCTCTTTTGGCCTAAGAGAGATAAAACAGTTTATTAGGTACGACTGTCACGCTCAGGTTTAGATTTTGATCTGTCACTAAAATGTGTGTCATTTTATTTGCATGACTTACGTGGATTATATGTTTACATGATCTATGTGGATTATATGTTTATGTGTTTATTTGCAGCCTGTTTGGCTACCCCTCCTTAAAGGAGTTTTGAACTTTCCGGAGGTTTTGGTTTGTTTGGCTATACCGGCTTTAAGCCGGTTTTAAGTTAAAAAACTGCTTTAAGTCATAAGTTCCATTTAGGTACTTTTGACTTATGACTTATGACTTATGGAGTTTTTTTTTTTCATGATTCTTGTAAAGTTTAAATATTATGAATTTAAATTTTTTTAAGTCATTTTACTTTAAGTCAAAATTATTAAACCCCCATTTAACTTTAAGTAAAATTACCCAAACACATTCATTTAACTTAAAGTAAACAACTTTACTTTTTCCTTTAAGTTAAAAACACCTCCATTAAGTCAAAAGTAACTTATTTTAAGTAATGGCAAACACCCTCGCTCTTTGTTTATGTGTGAATCTTGAATGTTTGAATACCCCCAATATTTTAAAAGATATTTTATAATCCTAATTAAATACCCCATTTTAATAAATTCTTTTAAATCCAAATTGAATACCCAGGATTTCTAAAATCCTTCAAAATCTCTCGGGTGCTGCTAAATGCAGTAAAATTTTACCTTATACAATAATCAGTAATTACTTTTATAACCTTGTAAATATTAAATACGTGTTATCTTGAGAATTGAAGTTGACTACAGGACATTTACTACCTACTAGGCTACTACCATATGTCCATACTAGCATAGCGATGGCCTGGAGTTCAAAACAGGTTGTGGAGTGGAGTGAGGCAAATAAGAAGAAAATACAGCAAGGAGTTAGGAGTTCAAATGGCAGTGCTGAACAAAGACAGAAGTGGTCTCCTCCTCCTGAGGGCTTCTTAAAACTAAATGTTGATGCTTCAATTTTTCCTGGTGCAGAGTATTTCTCGATAGGGATGGTCATGCGGAATCACAAAGGTCAGTTTGTCTGTGGCAAGATTATGAAGATAGCAGGGTGTGTCCCAGTGGTAGAAGCAGAGATGACAGGAATTCTTGAAACTCTGCAGTGGTTGGTCGAGTTCCCAGAGCATCAAGCATTGGTCGAAGTGATTCTCTCCTCTGTGTCAATGCAGTTAACAACCCAGAGCTTCATTTTCTGGAGTTGGGCGACTTGACTGAACAATGCAGAGAGATCTGTCGACAAAGGACCGGTACTTCAGTTATTTTTACGAGAAAGCAGGCAAATCAAGTAGCTCGTAGCTTGGCTAGGTTACCTTGTACGCCTAATAGCTTTAGTATTGTTCAGTCTCCTCCATCTTGTTTGTTGGAGACTCTTATGTCGGATTGTAAGTCGATTTAATGAATGCATTTTAGTTCAAAAAAAAAGTTGTTGTACAATCTTACGTATAATTTGGATTTTGTTATACGAGCTTATTACTTTATTGAGCTTATTTGGACTTTAATAAAACTATTTTAACGAATCTAATTATTTTAAATACACATGCTAATAAACACATATACAATTATTTTATATTAAACACATTTTGGGGTATATTTATTTTTAATACATATTTTAACATATTCAAGTATTTTTAAACCTATTATAATTAAAAAGCATATAATAAAAACAAATAAAATAATAAACAATGAATTGAATATAAGATAATAATCTCATTGATTTTAGAGAAATTTCATAAGTTATAAAATACACTAGCAAATCCATCAAAATCCACAAATTCATGAAATCCAAAAAAATACATAGATTTTTGAATACCCTTAGATTTTAATGAATTTTTTAAAATTTTAATTGAATACCCCGAGATTTCAAAAAGACATTTTGAAATTCTAATCCAATACCCCCAATATTTTAAAAGATATTTTATAATCCTAATTAAATACCCCATTTTAATAAATTCTTTTAAATCCAAATTGAATATCCAGGATTTCTAAAATCCTTCAAAATCTCAATTGAACACACCAATCTTAGTGTTTTAAAAATTATTTATTTATTTTGAGCTTAAAAGATAAATTAAATAAGGTTCGAATACCTACTGACTTCCAAACTTTTAATATTTTGGCTAGTATAGTATAGATTTATATGAAAAAATTAAAATTATGTTTTTGAATCTTATAAATATTATTATGAATCTATTTTTGAATTTTAGTTAAAAGCGATAAAAATCTTTTTTCAAAATTGAATTAAGATTTTAAATATTGACTTTAAATATTATACAATGATAGTGGGGAATGGGGATATAAATCCTTTTCAAAATTGAATTAAAATTCTAAATATTACAGTATATAATAATAGTTGGGATGTAAATATAGTTAAAACATTATTTGTAAAGAGTTCTCGGTTCTTTTCAGGAGGGCTTTCTCTAAACCTTTATCACAATACAAATATTAGCTAAATCTAAACCCTATCTATTCCGATATCTTCGCTTTGCAGTTTGTTCGAAACAATCTATATATCTAATAATATACACACACGATGGCCAAATCTAAATCATCAACAAAGTCGCAACAGACCGCAAAGAATAAGGAGACTTCGCATTATAAGGAGACTTCGCATTATTCAGCGGCGAGTGAGGACGAGGAGGGTGATGATTTCGGCGGCGAATGTGAGTTCACTTTTACTCATAACAATAAAGATATATTTCCAACAACAGAAGATAAGCGAAGCCCGTTTAGGATCGAAAGAGAGAAAGTTAAGGTTCAAAAAGCTCTACTTGATAGTTTGGTTAAAAGAGAAGACGAAGAAGGTATCAAAATGTATGTTGAAGAAAAGGAGAAACTTCACGAGCTGTTGTCTCATGAAGAGTCTTACTGGAGGCAGCGAGCAAAAATTTTCTGGCTTGAGGACGGAGACACAAACTCGCGATTTTTTCATGCCACTGCCTCTTCAAGAAAAGACAAATCACATACCTCAATTGAAGGCTGAGGATGGGAGTGTTTTAACGAAGCATGAGGACATGTGTGTGCTTCTTAAAGATTATTATGATAAAGTTTTTGCAGCGCCTGTAACGGCTAGCAGGCACCAGCATAGCGTCAAGGGAAGGATCATAACGAAAGCTCAAAATGATATGTTAACAGCGGCTCTTTCTTTCGAAGAGTTTTCTGAAGCAGTGAAGTCTATGCATCCAGATAAAGCCTCTGGACCGGATGGCCTTAACCCGGCCTTTTATCAACATTTCTGGACTTTATTGGGTAGAGAAGTGTTCACCTGTTGCAAGCAATGGCTAGAAGATTGCAAGCTCTCAGCTGGTATAAATGATTCGACTCTGGTTTTGATCCCTAAAAAGGAAAATGCAGACGAAGTTAAAGAAGTGAGACCAATAGCGCTTTGCAACGTTCTCTACAAGATTGTAGCAAAAGTCCTTGCCAATAGGCTCAAAACAATTCTTCCAATTACAATATCTGAGGAACAATATGCGTTTGTGCCAAATCGCAATATAACTGATAATGTACTGGTGGCTTTCGAATTGATGCACTATATGAAGCGTAAAAATTCAGGAGAAGGTGAGGTTGCTTTGAAGCTGGATATAAGCAAAGCTTACGATAGAGTTTGCTGGGAATATTTGAAGAACAGAATGGAGGAGATGGGCTTCTCGAAGAAGTGGATCGATTGGGTCATGATGTGTGTAAAAACTGTGTCGTACTTAATTTCTTTTCAAGGTTCTTCGATTGGCCCAATTAGTCCAAAGCGTGGGCTTCGTCAAGGAGACTCGTTATCACCATATCTCTTTTTGTTATGTGTGGAAGGCCTGTCATTAGCTTTGAGAGATTCAGCAAATGGAGGTGACATTCATGGCTGTCGCATTAGTCAGTCAGGCCCAACAGTCACACACCTATTGTTTGCTGATGATAGCTTCTTGTTTTTCAAGGCTACAACTGAGGAAACAAATCATATCAAAGAAATTCTTAATGCATATGCAGACCGCTCGGGACAAGCTGTTAATTATCTAAAATCTACAGTATTCTTTAGTGCAAATGTTAGACGAGATAAAAAGTTGGAGCTTAAAGGCATTCTTGGAGTTTCAAATGATATTGGAGGTAGTAAATGCTTGGGACTTCCTTCTCTCATTGGACGGTCCAAGAAAACGGTCTTCAGCTTCTTAAAAGATAAAGTATGGCAAAGGATACCAGGGTGGAACACGAAGTTGTTATCTAGAGCAGGCAAGGCGATCTTAATAAGAAACGTGGCTCAAACTGTTCCTTCATATTGCATGTCATGTTTCCTACTACCTAAGACGTTAAGTCAGGAAATTGAATGCATGATGAACGCTTTTTGGTGGAAATCAAACTCATCTAATAGTAAGGGCATTAGATGAATTTTTTAAAATTTTAATTGAATACCCCGAGATTTCAAAAAGACATTTTGAAATTCTAATCCAATACCCCAAATATTTTAAAAGATATTTTATAATCCTAATTAAATACCCCATTTTAATAAATTCTTTTAAATCCAAATTGAATATCCAGGATTTCTAAAATCCTTCAAAATCTCAATTGAACACACCAATCTTAGTGTTTTAAAAATTATTTATTTATTTTGAGCTTAAAAGATAAATTAAATAAGGTTCGAATACCTACCGACTTCCAAACTTTTAATATTTTGGCTAGTATAGTATAGATTTATATGAAAAAATTAAAATTATGTTTTTGAATCTTATAAATATTATTATGAATCTATTTTTGAATTTTAGTTAAAAGCGATAAAAATCTTTTTTCAAAATTGAATTAAGATTTTAAATATTGACTTTAAATATTATACAATGATAGTGGGGAATGGGGATATAAATCCTTTTCAAAATTGAATTAAAATTCTAAATATTACAGTATATAATAATAGTTGGGATGTAAATATAGTTAAAACATTATTTGTAAAGAGTTCTCGGTTCTTTTCAGGAGGGCTTTCTCTAAACCTTTATCACAATACAAATATTAGCTAAATCTAAACCCTATCTATTCCGATATCTTCGCTTTGCAGTTTGTTCGAAACAATCTATATATCTAATAATATACACACACGATGGCCAAATCTAAATCATCAACAAAGTCGCAACAGACCGCAAAGAATAAGGAGACTTCGCATTATAAGGAGACTTCGCATTATTCAGCGGCGAGTGAGGACGAGGAGGGTGATGATTTCGGCGGCGAATGTGAGTTCACTTTTACTCATAACAATAAAGATATATTTCCAACAACAGAAGATAAGCGAAGCCCGTTTAGGATCGAATTTGGAGAGTCAATTTCTAATTTGGAAGAAAGAATTGAAAACAAGGTTCTTAGGGTTTGTAATTTTACTGTGGATTTGGATCAATATATAATGAATAGGGGAGATGCGACTGTGTGTAGTTCTCATGGAGGGATAACAGTCATTTCAGATGTGACTAGGGAGCTCATGAAAGGTATTATTGTTAGTTTTTGCAAATTGGTGAGAGAACCCCAATCTGAAGATGAGATTATGTATCTTGGAAATCTTTCCAATTACCTAATCTGTGGGATAGCTAGTTATGATAGGGGGACAACAACTAATGTTTTTACAGCTTTGGATCGTGAATATTGTCCACCAATCAATGTTATTATAGTCAAAGATAACAAAAATGGTATCGCTCAAAGATCATTGACAGACAAAGTATTGGCTATATCGAAGGTTCTGAAGTTGGTGTACGGAGAACATCACTACACTTGCGACAAAAATGAATGGGTGAATTTTTATAATAGATTGACCGGAGCTCTGCCTACTCATGTGCTTAATGGTTCACCTCCACCTGAGGATTTTACACCTGATCCTCAACTTAGCACAAGAATAAAGAATTCGATTGAAGACTTAGATAAACATCATGTTTTATGGCATTGGGTACGTAGGATTAATTTTGTTAAGGATGTCGATAAGTTGTTGCACACTCCTTACGTTAAAGATATTGTAATAACTATTTTTGACCAATTCGATGTTTTTGATGAATCTCATTGGAAAACCAAGTTTGTGGCAGACCCTCCATTGGATAGTTGCTTTCATACCAAACTAGTTCCTGTTGGCGGTGTGGGTTCTACTGGTTCTCATGGGGGTGCAGGTCATACCGGTGGTGGTGCAGGTCGTGCCGGTGGTGGTGCAGGTCATGGTCTTATTGGTGGTGGGCAGGTGTCAACTCGGATATTGAAGAGGAGGAGTGGTGGAAAGTTGTTCATAACAAAAACAAGAAATGCTTTTGAACATGTGTCTGATTGCCAAGACATCCCTAATCCTAATTATAATCCTACTTCCGGTACAAACATCGGTACAAGTAGAATTATTACCATATATACACATATTAAGGCGAATACAGGGCAAGATGCTTTTAAAGAAATGCATTATGTGCCCTTTAGAATCCTACAATTATTTCCTGACCTTTGGAATTATCTAGTACCTACACTAAGGGCTAAGGGATTCAAATTGTACTAAGGAGGTAAAGTTCCAATATATTCGTGGGTGATACAGTTCAGGGAAAGGTATGGTCACGGACAAAGTTCTGATATTAGTCAACAGAAGCACGTTTTTTAAGTAGTACGTTATTCAGTTTGCTTACCTGGCGGGAACTCTGTTTTCTTCTGTGTTGTTGCAAAAGTACATTACTACAGATTATTATAGGTTAGTTTATGATCTTCCAAAAAAAAGAATAGAAAGCTGGAAGGAGTTTAGGTGGCTTTTTAGTATTGTCTTAAGCTACTTCTATCTTGTTTAGATTTTCTCTGCCTCATGTGTACAAGAAGTAGCAAATTTGGTCATCCTTATTAACTAGATATTTATGTAGTATTTGTTATTTAAGTACACATCTGTCTCGTTATCTGTTTTAGTGATCATTTCGTTCAATTATTTATTAATTTATAGTTCCTTAGCTTATGAAGCCAGACACATCTATCTACTTCATTGCATGCTCTAGACTGCATAAGTTGTTTTTGCCCCAAGTATTTGTAGTATCTGTGTGTTTACGGTTCGATATATGGGGTATTTGGCGAATCATGCATGATTTTTTGCGAGGCTGAACATCTCCAGTTTATCATAGCATTTTACTTGTATATTCGGCAATGACAAGGTTAACTTGCATTTGTTCAGGCAGATTTGAGCAGTTAAGCATTAGCCTGATCAGTAAAAAGCTGCATCACTGGCTGGAACTCTGTTTTCTTTTGTGTGTTGCAAGAAGTACATTACTACAGATTATTGTAGGTTAGTTTATGATCTTCCAAAAGAAAAATAGAAAGCTGGAAGGAGTTCAGGTGGCTTTTTAGAATGTCTTAAGCTACTTCTATCTTTCTTAGATTTTCTCTGCCTCATGCGTACAAGAAGTTGCAAATTTGGTCATACTTTTAATTTAGTGCATATTTCAAAGTTTACGTAAATGGAAAATGGCATGCAAGTATTGTCTCTATTCATTGTTTTGGAAGAAATTCAAGTATTCAACACTAGGATAACCAAAAATTCATATGGATAATTAATAGTAAGTTCAAAGAATTTGTGACTTCATATAAAATAAGGATAGAGCTGGTGAAAGATGCATTGCCTGATTATTCAAGTCTCTTGCACCAAATTATCAATGCAGTAGTATATAATTGCTTAGTATATGTAGAAAGTTAATAGATAGAGGTGAAATGGAGAATATATTTGTCAAGCTTGTTTTTATCTGCTTCCTTGTACTATTATTAGAAAAGATGATGAAACTAGTAACAACTAACAAGTGGAATGCTATTTTCTTTTCTCAAAAGTTAGAGCACACCACGTTTTGGTATCCTGACATTTAATTGTTTGTATTGTTCGTTTGCATATTCCAAATCTTGAATGCAACGTAATACAAGTCATAATTTATAGGTTGCTCTGACATTTTTTTTTTGTCAGGAGGTAGCAATGACATTTAATTGTTCGTTTGCATATTTTTAATCCGAAACGTTCCATAATACATATATTTCTTTCTTACTATACTATAGTATCGAATTTGATAGAATACTGTTGATTCTAGTGGAAAGTTTCTCACAAATTAATTAATCCAATCCAATTCATAATTTTAGAGGTAGCAATGTGAGTCCTGATTTTTATTTTTATTTTGGCGTGGGTATTAAATAAATATTTGCACATGTACTTCATCTATATTCAACCTCAACCCTCCTCTTCATCGATTAAGCATGGATCTTTGCAAGTCTATATTCAACCTCAACCCTCCTCTTCAGCGAACACATTATAACTTAACTGTTGTTGTATTTTGATAATTTGATAAAGATCCCACAGTGTTTGATATATGGAGGCTTCACCAACATTGATGTTTGGGGTCTACGAGTTAGCTTTTATTAACTCTTAGTTTAGTAGTAATTAATATTTTTTTAGTAGTTGTAGGATTTTTCATAATTATAATGTGCATGGAGTTTTTTTTTTTGACAAGACCAGGTTTTTACTTTTAATAGAATTTGAAAGTTGAAAAAGATTTGTGGCAGATCCTCAATATTTCTTTCCTTGAATTGGTTTATCAATAGATTGCTTAATATCTTGATCTACAGCAAGTCGACTAATCCACAAACAAGTTGTTCAGGGCAGCAATTCAAGTATCCAACTTGCATGCATTTTTACCAAATATCTACCAACTTCCAGAATTATTTTGACCACAAGAATTATTTTACGAGGAGTTGAGCAAAATCTGTGTTGTTGTGTTGTTGTATGGGGGATTTGGTACTGGAGAAACAGGAGAGTTTGGGAAGGAAAGTTGATGAATCCAGATTTAGCGATGGAAGGTAGTTTCCGTACAGCTGATGATTGGGGGAAAGCTAGGATTAAAGAGAAGAAAGTCGTAGTCTCTGTTGAAAGGTCTGACAAGCCTGAGGTTAAATGGGTTAAACCAGAGAATGGCACGTTGAAACTTAATGTGGATGCGTCGTTCTACAAAAATGCACAAAAATGCTGAGACTTTCACTATAGGCATGCTTATTCGTGACCATACAGGCCAGTTTGTTGAAGGAAGATCAATCACGATGGCTGCTCCTGGTGATGTTCTAGAGGCAGAGAGCATGGGCATTAGAGAAGCTCTATCTTGGGTTAAAGAGAGACAGGACGACAATGTGACGATTGAATCAGATTCTCTCTTAGCTGTCCAGGCAATAGTGGGTGATAATGTTAGTGTTTTGGAAGTTGGACATGTACTCGAGCACTGCAAAATTATCTTACAAAGCATGCCTGGGATTTGTGTTCTCCATATTCGAAGACAAGCAAACGGGATGGCTCACGGTTTAGCTAAAATTCCTGTTTGATTGATTGTTTTTCTGTATTTACGTCTTCTCCTACACATCTGTTGGAGACTTATTTGCTGTTTAATGAAGAAGTTTTATTTGGTTTAAAAAAAAACACTGAACACTGCAAGTACAACTAACCAATTATCTCTGAGGGGTTGAAAATTAGTTGGCTCGACTCTGACACAAAATACTATTTTTAACTATATCTATCTAATCAACATACCAGTAATTTTTAACTGTCAAGTTCTCAACTTCTACATAGGCACCTTACACTTTTTTCCCAATTTCAGCTTTCAAAGACCAAGATTAGAACATGAACTAAAATAGCTTCCATATCCAACTGGAGTGTAACAATAACATCCTAACATCAAAAGACATATAAAGATAAAATAAAATAAAGAATCACACTCAGGAACAATATATGCAGACTAATAAAAGACATAAACTTACTTAAGAGGCTTAATAGCTCATTTGATACGGAGCCATCAACATCTAGAGACAACTTAACTCATCAAGGTCGGGAACAGGTCCAGGCCCATATTCATCAATCAATTTTAACAGGCTAAGGTCTACATAAAGCATATCATACAGAAACCTTCCATGTGGTGTCAACATCGCGGGGTACATATTGAAACAGATGACAAGTTAGTGCAGGTACAACCAATTCTTCAAACCAACAGCTTAATCACATAAAATAAGACACGTGCAACACAGCTGCGCACACACAAATACACAAATTATATCTACACAAACACAGTATACAATGAATAAATTGAAAACCTTAAACACGCACAATATTAATGTATGAACAAAACTACATGCACGATAAAATTGATTGTCAAAGGAAATTGTTCAAACATATGGTAGCAAACTATGTCATTACGTAAGGATGTTTTTGGGTTTGACCAATAAGATTCAGCAATATAAATTGATCTCATATGACTGAGTATGCATCAGCTTCAAGTTGTGAGAGTGCTTTGTAGGTTGTATGGAAATTCCGAAAAGAAGCATCTAAAATCTCACGGTTGTCAGGATCATCCTCCTCAAATAATTTGTCAAGCACCTCTTTTTGAGCTTCCACCAGCTTTCGCTTCTTGTCTCTAAGCTGTTGGTGTTCATCTGGAGTCAAAAATTTGACAGTAGTTTTAGATGGAAACAGCCCATCTAAAACATCTTTTTCTTGGCCATCTCTGATTCGCTCTCTGTGCATATCTTTTCCTTGGCCAGCAATTCCAAATTATCAAAGTCCAAATCTTTTCTCTCTTGATCACAAAATCTGGGCCTCAAAGGCTCAGCAGCATGTAAATTTAAAATCTGATTCGCTCTCTGATATTGGCCAAAGCCATCTTTTTCTTGGCCAGATATTCCAAATTAATTATCTTTTTTCGGTCTTCTATAGACAATGTGGGCCTCAAAGGCTCCTCAGCATGTAAATTCAATCGTTGTACAAAGTCTTCACAAAATCTTGTCATCGTGGCTGTTGCGCTGCAAAAAGAGAGATAATAAAGGAGTCAAGATTTAAACCCTAATAAATTAATGTGTATCAGTACTGGCTCAATCAATCAAAAGACAAACAACGACAAGATAATAAAAGAAAAGAAATCAACCACAATAAGTATAATAGGATGAGAATGGTAAATAAGGAACAAAAAAAAACACTTCATGGATATAACTTATTTTTTCTATGCATCATGGATATAGAAAATTTATGATCACCTTGAAAGTCTCCAACTTTTAAGGATTCAATTGCAACTACAGGAGATTGATCAGCAATATCTAACAGTTATTTTTCTACAGTGGTAGCAAGATCATTTTACTGAAATAGTACACCATTTTATTCAGACATATATAAAAGAACAGAGGAAAACATCATAAAGCTTTTAATAAGGATATCCCACCTCTCATCTGCAATAGTTATGCCACGGTTCAAAATAGTCTCATTGTTACTTTTTCTCCGAATACTCATTGTAGGAGATACACTTTGGACTACACCGATAACATCTGCAATTGATATAGTATTGACATGTTAAGTTCACTAAAAGGTACAATAACATAACTAATTATATACAAGGCTAAAAATGCAAAACCTTACCAAAAAGCTCGGAGTTATTTGCATATAGTTCTCACTAATTAATGGGAATAAAATTAGATTTTGTTTCGGGGATTAAAGTTCCTTCTTCACTAATTTCTTCCACTATTGAATTTTCATCTGAAGTCATCTCATAATCATTAGGTACCGCTGTGAACTACTTGTTAGAACCTCTTAGAGTTCACTTTGATATAATAGGCCTTCCCAAGTTGAAACCTATCAGAGAACTTCTTCGCAAACTCATTGAACATTGTTGCTTGGATTTGTGCCCTGCATATATATCATCCCACCTTCATTACATAACCAATAAAACCATAAATGCTGGAAAAGATAAAAACATAATGTCCATTAAGAGAAAGCATGCATCTCTTACATCTTAATCTGTCAACTTTACATAAAAACACAGCTTCCCCTTTGACATTCTTATAGTTGTGCATGTTTTTTATGTAAGCTGAACCTCTATGGACCAGTTTCCTTGATACAGGTTCAAAAAACCAAGTGGACGAACTCTTCATGGCATTCATATTCGTGCAGAACAGGCCATACTGTAACTCATAAAAAAGAGAAATGTTAGTCCCCAAAACTGTTCCCAAAACGGTTCCCGAATAATGAGGTGTCATCATTTTATTGGATATTCTCTCATAAATGAGATGGACCCCTCGTGCATAAATATGAGTTCCACGAATATAAACACAACACATGTCATTCGGGAACATATTTGAGATACATTTTGGGGTATGTAACAACATTAGTTCCCGACCACAAAGATGTACACATTTGGAAAGCATACTAGCTGTTAAAACCATTAGCTACTTGCCCAAACCCAAAAAAAGCTACGATAGATTTAAAAACAAATCCCAAATAAAGTCCTAACATTTGAAACAGTAGCAGAAAATAAATATGGTAGTGGGGACGTACTTTTGTACTAGTCAAGCAAACTTTTTCCGCTTCATAAGGTGGCCAGGTAATTCAGCACTCGTGCCATGTTTTTATTTTGTTGATTGAATTTGAAAGTCGGAAAAGATTTGTGGTAGATCCTCAAAATTTCTTTCCTTGAATTGGGTTATCAATAGATCGCTTAACATCTTGATCTCCAGCAAGTCGACTAATCACAAGCAAGGTGTCCAGACTCCAGAGCATAAATTCAAGCACCCTAAGTCTCCAACTTGCATGCATATTACCAAACATCTAACTTCCAGAATTATTGGACCACAAGAACACTGAACACTCCTAGACTCCTAGTACAACTAACCAATTATCTCGGGGGGTTGAAATTCTTCAGCACGAAAAAGAACCATATAGATGGCTTGACTCTGACACAAAATACTTTAATTTGGCCAAGTACAAAATACTGTTTTTAACTATATATATATATATATATATATAAGCAACATAATTTTAATTGTCAAGTTCTCAACTTCTACATAGTCACCTTACACTTTTTTCCCAATTTCAGCTTTCAAAGACCAAGATTAGAACATGAAATAAAATAACTTACTCTCGGACCATATTATGAAACCCGTTCAATCTCAGTGACGAACAACTGACCAAACTTGAGTCCAATATCTATCGAGCGATTAATAGATTTTCCTAGTAATAATAGAGCACACAACTAGGCAATTAACAAAACTAAAAAACAATATGCCAATTACCAACTCGAATCAACCAAATCATCTTTCTAACTCAATTACGCTACTCACATGCTTCCGTGTCTGGCTTGTTCAACAAGCACTGTCCTTCGTCAAAAAACCTCTCACAAACTGTTCCAGAAAATCTGCCAATTTGTGCAACATTCTAATACAGGAATTCAAAAGTCTCTGAAATATAATTATCATATCATGTTGGCGCCAGGAACATATCATTGCAAGTATACACATTGGTACTTCCCGTTACATTATCAATTGAGTACAAAAAATAGAGTACGGTTCAAGAGATGAGCAATATATGTGCAATAAAAATTACAAGCCAAAGGACAGAAACTTATTATTCAGATACAACAGTAATGCATAATCTAACTAGAATTTTTTCTGATCAATTATTCCTATCATGTTTCATGTTGTACAGAGCAGACAGTCCTTAATTTATATTAACTTTTTAGGGGAGAGGGGAAAGTTATCTCGGGTTACCAATCCAACTTGGATTCTTGGTTATCACCTAACATGGGTTCAAACTAGTGGTCTGTTGGAGTCTAGCCAAAAGACGGCCACGGCTCATTTAGCAGGAAAAAGAAAAGAAACAACAATCACAATGCTATATCATAAACTGGAAACATTTTTTTATACATCTAAATAGTGTCCGCTTAAAACAGATGACCAGATAGCTAGAATTTTATAACTGAAAGTCTAACCAGTAGATTGTTATAGTTCAGTGTGCTAGCAAACTAAAAAAGGTTGAAACTCCACATTTATGCCACAAATAATTTCAGCTATACAGGCAAGGCACCTTACACTTTTTTTCCCAATTTCAGCTTTCAAAGACCAAGATTAGAACATTTACTAAAATACCTTACTCTCGATATTTGCTTAGCATCAGACCATATTCATGAAACCCGTTCATTCTCAGTGATGAAAGATACTTTGGTCACCTCCTCTTAACAAAGGGATTTACAAGGACTTCACCCTTTTTCTATCAGCCTAGTTATAGGGGGGAATCTTGACAAACATCATGCAAATTTTATTAACACAATTTAGCACAGGTCAGTGTACTAACACAATAGATACAATACAGATTAACAGAAAACCAATTTTCTGTCAAGTAGCAATTTATTTGATCAAGCACTTTTCAACAACACTCTAGGAAAATAACACAATTATTGGTCTTGCTTCAAAAGAAATAGAAATAGATCAATTCTTAACCAAGCAAGGTATGTTTAAAATTAAATATATATACATGTTACACCCATAATGAGAATCTGAACAACATATAATAGAAATAACGTGAATAGATAGGATGAGTTGAACAAGAAAGTTTCATAGCAAACAGTAACCAAGATAAGCAAGGGTCAGGCAAGTGACCATGACCGTTACAGAATTCCAAACAATGTTTGATAAATTTGATAAACTAGAACACATAGGACAAACACTTATATCTTTAATGGTCTACAAAGATACAATTGCACACAATACCATGAGTAAACTGTTTTTTAGTTTTAATAAACAACCGACTGCCGCACAAATCGGCCTTGAAGCAATTCACGTGATCTTCTTCCCTTGCATAAGAAAATTCTCTACCATCTGAAAATCCCAGCGGAGGACAAGTATTAATGTTGATAGGACGTTGATACGAATCAGCAGTGATCTTGAACAAGGATAGCTGAGCATAATTGTTATGAGCAGATGCGTGTGTCATCATATTACTACCGTAGTTGACTACACAAAGAGTATCTTCATCCCAAGCAAATATGAAGCGTGACCAATCGGGTAAGTCTGTAACAAAATCAAGGGGCACATGAAAAGCATCTTCCAAGAATTTTTGATCAGGAGCGAGATCTGGTCTTAGGAATAAATCCTCATGTGGGTTCCAAGAAGAAGAAGCGCAAACATCAGAATATCCCTCGCATGTACGTTCAAAGAGGCCAAAGATTGTATTTCCAACAACTAGAGTTTGTGAATGAAAAGTGGGGCGGGAAAAAACACAACTGGAAGTAACATCAACATGAAGCACGCCATAAGGGTCAAAAACAGTCCTCCACATTTCAGCTTTCAAATCAAAAGACATGACAACATTGAGAGAAGTGGTAAAATAAACCATACTTGCGATAACTAGATGAGATTTAAGATATACAGGAAGATGACAAATGGATAAAGGTGAATTCCCCAAGGATCTCCAAGTCTTATCAATAGGTGAATATACTTCAAACTCATAGTTACTAGTTTTAAAATATGGAGGTAACTTAGGACAAGAATACACGGCAATAACATATAAGTTATTTTGATAAGCAAAAGCTAGAGACCCAATATTCTTATCAGCAGTCATGGGGTGGATAAGTTTGACAAGTGTAGCCCCTCTCTCCCTTTCTGAAGGTTTTAGGCTAATGAGTAAATCCTTGTCAAGAGTAAAAACATCCTCTTTTTTTGCTCCAACGATATAGAAATAAGGGCTTATATAAACAAAACTACAAAGACAATCAGGTAAAACACCATCTTTAAATATAATCAGAGGAGATATATCATGTTTCCAACTTATTGATTGAAGAAGAAATTCTTCATCAAACAGCTTATATATTATATAGCGACCATCATCTCTACGCACAAACATTATAAGAATACGGTTATCATCTGACCTCCTTGATTCCGTATCCAAAGCCGCCGAATTCATCATCCGCGTTTGTCCTCCAAAGCTGATAGATAGATTTTAATAAGAAAGATCAGGAGTTCTAGGGTTCGTATCTGTTTTAGTTCTTTAAGTAGTTATATTGTATTTTCAATGTAAATAAGTTAAAAACTTTTATATTTTATAGAGTTATTTAGGAAAAAAAAACCAATCAACTATCACTTTTTTTGCACTTTAACCATCCAACACTTTTTTTAGCATATAAAACCATTGAACTAGTAGAAAATTTGGAAAACTCTAACCGTAGTTAAGAAAGATGGTGTGAATTTTTCAAGTCAATTGAATTTAATTAAACATTATCAACATTGTTAGAAAATTTAATAGTATCTTACATCTTGTAACTAAAATTATTTAATGAAATAAATTTGAAAATTTGGTTTTATATGTTTCAAGTAATGAGACTATAAATAATTACTAATATTATTACCAAAATTTATCACTAATAATTAATAAAATCAGATCAATTTTTTACAAGAGTAAAAGTTACTTTGTAATTTTTTTTTTTTTGGAAACAAAAAGTTACTTTGTATTGAAATTAAGAAATAAAGCTAAAATGATAAAAATTCTTATAATCTAAATAATATATGTAATGAGTTGCACAAACAATCAACTTAATTAGCCGGTTATTTTTTATAATTTATGTCAAACTTTTTCAATTAATGATAATTTTAAATTATTTTACTAAACAACTTCAAAAAAACGTTACATACCCATTTGTAAATTTATTTTAAATTATTTAGAATTCAAATGGTAAAAGGAAAAGAAGTTTACATGCTTCCAATTTCGAATCAAGTGTTCAATTCTTTTATTTAATAAATAAAAATATATAAAAGAATTAATTAGACATATACACTTCCATGTCACTGAATTTTAGTCATGATTAAATTTTTCCATGTATTTAGTAGTTAGTTGGTTTTATATGATGAAAAAATTGTTCAATGGTTAAAGTGCAAAAATATGGAAGTTGATTGGTTTTTCTCGTTAATAACTCTATTTTATATTAGAGAAAAATGTTTTCTACAGTTGACTTTAGGAGAATTTCTTAAAGTTAACCTTTAAAATAATATGATTGTTACCTTTTATTTATGGGTAATGCTAAACATAGCCCTTAGGGCTATGGTTACATTAATGTAGATGGATAAATGTATTTAATGCATCAATTTTGCACGAAATTCAATATGATTATTTAGAAATTTGGGATGTTTTTATCGTTGGAAATTAATGTGAATGCAGTGGGTCCATTATTATTACTTGAAAAATTAAATTAGTGTTGCAAAGACACATAGGAAAACTAAAAACAACTAAAAACCCTACAAAAGATGTTGAAAATATAAGAGTATTTAATGCTTAACCATAGCCCTAAGGGCAATGGTTAACATTTCCCTTTATTTATAAGGGCCCTATAGGGGCATTAAATATGTATCTTTTTATTTTGGAAACTATGTGATGTGTCTTGATTTAACTGGTTAACTTTATGAAATTCTCCTATAGTTAATTATATGATCATGAAGTTCTTTATATTATTATTATTAGAGTAAAGTGCACTTTGTGTACCTGTACTTTAGCCTTGACACCACTTGCAATACTATACTTTAAAAGCGAGCATTTGCAATATTAAAATTTTAACCTGTTAATTACCATTAATTTTATTATGTTAATCGACTAATTACCATTAATTATAACCTGTTTTAATTCGAAAGGAAATACTAATGATGAAAAGATATGATACGATTAATATTTTTAGGTGTTTATAAAAGCTAATATGTCGACTAATTACCATTAATTATATTATGTTATTATTTATTTTAGGTGTATTTATTTTTCTTTATAATGAATAAGTAAATTCACTCAGTACCAAAAAACAGGTAACAAAACTTTCAATGTTTCGGCTTTTATATAATAGTACTAGCTTAAAACCCGTGCAATGCATGGATTTTTTAAAATATTATATAAAATTTTTTGTATTAATTTAAATTATTTTTTGAAATATTATTTTTGGAGGCTTAAATTTTTATATGACATGATTTGATAATAGTTGTATAAATGTTATCCATGATATTTCTAAAATGGGAGAGATTTTAGTCAAAAAATGTAGAAAGATGATAGGTTTTAGTTGAAAAAAATAATTGTTTAATTATTAGTAATTATAAAATAATTCTTTTATTTTATTAAATATAATGCCCGTGTAATGATTAGAATAAGAGAGGATTTAGTTAAAGAAAATTAAAAAGGTAACATGTTTTAGGTGAAAAATGTAATTGATTAATTTATAGTATTTATAATTTAATTACGTTATTTTACTAAATACAATTGCTCGTAATGGTTTTTGAAAAGAAGAAATTAATATTGTACGTGATATTTCTATTAAAAGAGGGATTTTAGTTAGAAAATATATAAAAGATGATACGTTTTAGCTGAAAAAGAAAATCATTTAATTATTAATATTAGAATATTATTAGTTTCTTTTATTAAATAGAACCTCCCTTGATATAATTGGAAAAAAATATATTTTAGCTATAGAAATAGAAAGGTAACGTGAAAATTAAAAAGATTATACGATTTATGTGAAAAAGGTAATTGATTAGTTTATAGTAATTATAATTTAATTAAGGCAATCGACTACTTACCATTATTTTAATTAATGAATTTTAATTTAATATAATTTAATATACTCATGTTTACGGATTATACTAATATTTCCTTATTATAAACAACGTATAAAGATTTTTAATATATTTTTATTAATAATTGAAAAATATGATTTAATATTTTCGGGTATATATTAATGATTGTAAGATTAGTTTTAAATTAAAAAGGTAACATGTTGTAATTTGAAAGGAAATATTAATGATTGTAAGATATGATACGATTGATGTTTTTATAAACAACGTATACAGATTTTTAATATATTTTATTAATAATTGAAAAATATGATGTGATATTTTCGGGTATATATTAATGATTGTAAGATTAGTAGGTGTTTATAAAAGGTAATATCTTCAATTAAAAGTAAATGTGAAAAAAGGCAATCGACTACTTACCATTAATTATATTATGTTATTATTTATTTTAGGAGTTTTAATAGTATAGATATCATATATATTTTTCTTTATAATGAAGGGTAAATAAATAAATTCACTTAGTACAAAAAAAACAGGTACCAAAACTTTCAAGGCTTTTATATAATAGTATAGATATTTGTGATTGTAAGATTAGTAGGTGTTTATAAAAGGTAATATTTTCAATTAAAAGTAATTGTGAAAAAAAGCAATCGACTACTTACCATTAATCATATTATATTTTTATTTATTTTAGGAATTTTAATAGTATAGATATCATATATAATTTTCTTTATAATGAAGGGTAAATAAGTAAATTCAATTAGTACCAAAAAACTACTTAGTACCAAAAAACAGGTACCAAAACTTTCAATGTTTCGGAATTTATATAATAGTATAGATAGATATATATTATGGGAAAAATATTTATTTATAGATATGTTAAAAAAAATCATTATTGTATTTAAATGAGAAGTATTAACTAACCATGGTTAATGAGGTATGGTGAGAATGTAAATAAGGAAATTTCTTAATATAACATGATTGATCTACAATTTAGAAGTCAGTTCTGATTGGTTCTAAAATAATTCATAATAAGTCAGTTCTGATTGGTTCTAAAATAATTCATAATTTTCTGATTGGTTAACTGCGCATGGATAGAATCGGATATTATAATAAAAGATTATCTTCAAGAAACTCACAATTAAGTTCCCACGCTAATTAATCGGATACAATATTAAGGAATCCGACCGCAACTATTCGAAGGTCTGCAACATCTACAGATCGACTACAAGCCAGCACTACAGTCGCCTACTTCTCATCAAGAGGCCCATCATATTTATCTCATAATCTTCTCAAGGCAAGCACATAATATTTACATGTAGCAATATATTTCTTTACTAGTAGTAAAAGTGAGTGGGATTGGCATAACATTTTAATCTGTACTTTTACAGCCAGATATTACGGCACCAGGAGTAAATATCATTGTGGCATGGAGTAAAATGAGCAGGGAATTTACACTCCCAGGACAGGCTCCACCAGATTATAATGTCTTAGTCTCTGGAACTTCAATGGCCACCCCACATATTTAAGGAGTAGCTGCCTTAATCAAGTCCCAACATCCCACTTAGGATCTTTCAGACATCAGATCAGCTATTATGACTACAGGTCAATTATTAGTTAATATCAAATTGGCGCACATATCTATAATTTACTTTTGATATATGATACAGAATCTAACAATTATACAATTTCTACAGCTGTTCGAACCCGGTTTTAAAATTACCAGGATTACAAGAAGCTACACCATACGATTTTGGGGCAGGGGAAGTGAACATAGAACCAGTAATGAACCCGGGGCTAGTTTACGAGACTACTACTGATTACTATCATTTTCTTTGCAACTTGGGATATACTCTGATAACAATTAAGCTTATTGCAAAGAATATGTTTGAAATTACAAGCAAGGTGAAGTAAAAGTCATGGTTTGATAGTGTCCGCAAGCAACGCATCTTTGGAATCACATATATACATTATACAATATCTAACCAACACAAGTATTTACTACAAAACAAAACCATAACATTTATGCAAATACCTACGCAAAGAAAAAAAAATCAATCACATCGAAGATAACTATATGGCAATGTCATAATTTATAAGAATTCCGACAAAAAATAAAATTGTTAAACTAAAAAATATTTGTCACGAGTCTTGATAGGGCCAGGCACATAAGATAAACATTGGCATCATCAATGCTCAAACGAAAATACAAGTGGAGATACTACCACGAGTTGGGTGTTTAGTTTTGATGGAGAAACGAGTACTGTGGAGGCGGTCAAACTTGAAGCAACTGGAAAACTTTTCATCTTCTTCCAATGAAAACGAACAATCAGAAAGAGGAATGCTAGAGGATGATGATTGAGAATCTTCAGGGATGTTGAAAAAGGTGAGGTCGACATAATTCGAAGGATCATCGCACGAAAAATCAATACCAAAACAAACCCCACACATAATTTCTTGTGTTGCATCCATAGTGACTATGTGAGTTGAGCAAAGTGACACTTTCTTATCAAATATACAGCCACAATAATATTGACCACCTTTGTTATCTAAAGATGGTCGTAGAAAAGACTTGGCAGATGGCTTAGACGGAGAAGCACAAAAGCTGAAACAAGTTTGTTCATCTTCTGTGAGAACACTTCCAAAGATTCTATTCTGAATTACATGAATTTGGTGTTGAAAAGTAGGAACAGCAATGTATTTGGATGATTGTGGGACGTAATTCTTATGGACATAAGTGACTCCGTATGGGTCATAGATAGTATTCCAGTGTGCCCTCTTTAAGCTAAATGACATAACAGCATGAACACTAGTAGTAAAATAAACCATTTCTCCGATAACAACAAAGGAAGTAACATCACAATCTCGTAAAGGCTTAGGGCCCAAGGCGGACCAAGAATTGTTAATAGGGGAGTAAAGCTCAAATTCATGAATATTTGGATTATAGTTTGGAAGGGTACTAGATTGTTTAGAAAGGACATAAAGATTGTTTTGATAAGCAAAAGCTAGAGGAGATGGTTTATCGCAGGTCATGGGTTTGGTATCATGAGTTACATACTTAGCCCCTCTTGCATTTTTAGAAGGTTTCAAGTCTACAAGATGTTTCTTTTTAATAGTATAAACCTCATGTTTTTTTTCACCCACAATATAGAAATATGGGTCTATATAACTAAAAGCACACATGCAGTCAGGAAGAACACCATGTCTAAATACAAGAAGAGGAGATTGCATCTCAACTTCTCGCAAACGCAAATGGTATGAAGCAACCGCATCAATCTTATATATTATATAATGGCCATCTGATCCGCGTACAAACATAAAGAGGATAGGATATTCAACTGACCTTGACTCCGAATTCAATTCTGATACCATGCCGCCGAACAGAGATAAGAGGGGGAGGAGAGGTGTTAGGGCTTTTTGTAAGAAACAAGAAAGATGAATACGTATATATGAATTATTATAAATTCTTATTAATATATTTTATTATTTACTTTGAACTATATACAAAATTCAGGTTAACTGTTTTTGCTAAAAGATTTATTTTTTTAAATATAATTCTCACTAATACGATTCTCCAAGTAAATAATTATAAGGGTGCCAATTCCGAATTTTTTTAGGAATACAATTTAATATGGGGATTTATACTATACTAGCTTATAGCCTGTGCAAAGCACGGGTTACTTTTAATTTTTTATAATTTATTTATAATGTAATATAATATTATAAATATTATTTTTAATATGTTATTAGAAGAATTTGAACCTTACATCTTTGTATATAATAATTTTTAATATTAAATATCAATTAATATGTTGTTGGCGAGAATCGAACCTTGGACCTCTATATATAATAAATTTAGTATTGTTATATCTAAAGGTCATGATTTATTTGAGTTAATAATCTAACGGTTGTTAATGAGGGATAAGGGGGATAACCAAAAAAGGGGTAATCCAAACTACAAATTATATCCCCTTTCGCTTATTATAATATACTAGCTTATAACCCGTGCGATGCACGGGTTTTTTTATATGAAATAAATTTATTTTATGTTATATTTATTTTTAATAATTCTTTTAATTTAAATTTAAATAATGTATATAAGTTTAATTAATGATATGCATGATTTAAAATTTATATTATAAAATTTTTTAAATACGTGGTTGATGAAATTTGAATCTTGAATGTTTTGTAAAGTAACTTAATCATATAAAATATTTAATCATCAGATTTAATGGTTCTGATTTTTTTGGCTAAAAATCTAACGGTAATTATTCGTTGTATAAGGATTTTGATTTTATATTTTTATTGGTGATTGAAATATATTTTGTGATATTTTTGGGTATATATTAATAATTGCAAGATTATGTTTCAATTTAAAAGGTAACATGTTTTAGTTTAGAAAAGAAATTTTAATGATTGTAAGATTATGATTGCAAAATTATGTTTTAAATTAAAAGGTAACGTGTTTTAATTAGAAAATATATAATACTGATTGGAAGATGCGATATTTTAGGTGTGTGTAAAGGGTAATATGTTCAAGTAAAAGTAAACGTCTTTTAAATTGCTTGAAAGATACGATATTTAATGTATTTATTAAATTTAATTTAATATTACAATTATGTTTTTATATAATTATTATTTTAATAGTTTTTAATTTTAATTTATTATAATTTAATATACTCATATTTACAAATAAATATAACCCGTAGAACAGACCATTCGAATCGAGTTCAGTTTGTACGGCAGAATGTAATTTTGAGGTCTGCTAACTCTGTACTTAGATTTCATGTCAAGTGCCTATCAAACTTAGACATCGTGTGAGACTGAACTGTTGTAGCTATGTAAGTGTTCTGCATGTGTTGCAACCGATTATTTGTATATTGATTGAGATTGTGTGTACTTCTTTGTGTTAGGAGTTCTACTTTAGGTTTTGTGTTATAAAATTGTTTTATTTTATATTTAAAATTAATTAAAAATTAAATTAACCAAACCGAAAACCAAAATAAATAGGATAACCAAACCGAAAACCAAAACTTTCAATGTTTCGGCTTTAATATAATAGTATAGACTAGTTTAAAACCCGTGCGATGCACGGATTTTTTTTAATATTATATGAATTTTTCATTAATTTAAATTAATTTATTTAAACATGAATTTTGGAGGATTAAATTTTTATATGAGATGATTTGTTATTTTAGTTAGAAAATATATAAAAAGATGATAGGTTTTAGTTGAAAAAGGTAATCGGTTAATTGTTAATAATTATAAAATTATTATTTTATTTTTATTGTATTAAATAGAATGCTCGTGATATGATTGAAAAAAGAGAGGATTTAGTTACAGAAAATTAAAAATGTAACATGTTCTAGGTGAAAAGTTAGTTTATGGTAATTATAATTTAATTACGTTATTTTACTAAATACAATTGCTCGCAATGTTTTTAGAAAAGGATAAATTAATATTGTCCGTGATATTTCTATTAAAAGAGGAATTTTAGTTAGAAAATATAGAAAAGATGATACGTTTTAGCTGAAAAAGGTAATCGATTAATTATTAATATTATAATATTATTAGTTTATTGTATTAAATAGAACCGCCCATGATATAATCGGAAAAAAGGGAGATTTTAGCCAGAGAAAATAGAAAGGTAAAGTAAAAATTAAAAAGGTGGCATGATTAATGTGAAAATGGTAATTGATTAGTTTATGGTAATTATAATTTAATTAGTTTATTTTACTAAAAAAATTGCTCATAGTGTTTTAGAAAATGAGAAATTAATGTTGCCCGTGATATTTTTTAAAAAAAGAAATTTAATTATAAAAAATTAAAAAGATGATACGTTTTAGCTGACAGGTAATCAGTTAATTATTAGTATTATAATATTATTATTTTCTTTTTATTAAATAGAAAAGTCCGTGATATAATTGGAAAAAGAGAGGTTTTAGTATTAGAAAAGAAAAAAGGTAACGATATAATTAGAAAAAGAGATATTTTAGTTAGAGAAAAGAGAAAAGGTAACGTATTTTGGCTGAAAAAGTAATTGATTAGTTAATAGTAATTATAATGTAATTATGTTATTTTATAATAAATAATTGCTCGTGGTGTTTTTAAAAAATGAGAAATTTTAGTTAGATAAAATGTAAAAGATATTGTATTTTACCTGAAAAAGGAAATTATTAAGTTTTTGAAAAATAGAAAAGGTAATGTGTTTAACCTGAAAATGGAAATTGATTAATAAAGGAGAAATTTTAGTTTGATAAAAGATAAAAGATATTGTTTTTACTTGAAAAAGGAAATTATTTAATTACTGAAAAATAGAAAAGATAACATATTTAACCTGAAAAAGAAAATTGATTAGTTAGCAATGAATTTTATCTATAACTGAGTAAGGGTAAATAAGTAAAATCAATAGGTACCGTACCAACCGACCGATGAACTAACCAAACTTTTAATGTTTCGACTTTTATATAATAGTATAGATAGATGATAAATTAATGTTGCCCGTGAAATTTCTAAAAAAAATGAAATTTAATTGTTAAAAATTAAAAAGATGATACGTTTTAGTATTATAATATTATTATTTTCTTTTTATTAAATAGAAACGTCCGTGATATAATTGGAAAAAGAGAGGTTTTAGTAGAAGAAAAGAAAAAAAGGTAACGTGTTTTGGCTGAAAAAGGTAACTGTCCATGATATAATTAAAAAAAGAGAAATTTTAGTTAGAGAAAAGGTAACGTGTTTTGGCTGAAAAGGATAATTGATTAGTTAATAGTAATTATAATGTAATTATGTTATTTTATTATAAGAAATTGCTCATTGTGTTTTAAAAAAAAGAGAAATTTTAGTTGGATAAAATGTAAAAGATATTGTATTTTACCTGAAAAAGGAAATTATTAAGTTTTTGAAAAATAAAAAAGGTAATATGTTTAACCTGAAAATGGAAATTGTTAATAAAGGAGAAATTTTAGATTGATAAAATATAAAAGATATTGTAATTTACCTGAAAAAGGAAATTATTTAGTTATTGAAAAATAGAAAAGATAACATATTTAAACTGAAAAAGGAAATTGATTAGTTGGTAAAGGATTTTATCTGCAATTGAGTAAGGGTAAATAAGTAAAATCAACATGTACCGTACCGACCGACCGACCGACCAACCGTGCGAAGCACGGGTTTCTTTTAATAGGTTATAAAATTTATTTAACATTATAATTATGTTTTTATATAATCCTTATTTTTAATAATTTTTTAATTTTAATTTAACATAAATTTATATAATGATATGCATGGTTTAAAATTTATTTTGTAAAATTCTAAATTAAAAATATCGTTGACGGGTTCGAACTTTGAATTTTTAGTAAATTAATTTAATCATATAATATATCTTATTATTAGATCTATCGATTCTTATTTATTACTAAAAATAATGATTTGAATATATGGTGAGATATTTTTGGGTGTATATTAGTGATCGCAAGTTTAATTTTAAATTGAAAATAACTTGTTTTAATTACAAAAATTACTACTAAAAATAATTACAGAAAGATATGGTGTGATATTTTGGATATATATTAATTATTGTAATATTAGTTTTAAATTAAATGATAAAGTGTTTTAATTAGAAGTAAAATCTTTAGAAAAAATGGATAATTGAGTTGTTGGAGCAGAAAAAAGAGTCCAAGTAGAAGCTCAATGTGGATGAAGGAATTTCAATCGGAATATAATTACGTTAACATTAGTAATTAAGTAGAAGCTCAATGTGGATGAAGGAATTTCAATCGGAATATAATTACGTTAACATTAGTAATTAGCTTTTTGAGTTGTTTGAAGTAAAATCTTTAGAAAAAATGGGTAATTGAGTTGTTGGAGCAGTAAGAAGAGTCCAAGTAGAAGCTCAATGTGGATGAAGGAATTTTAATCGGAATATAATTACGTTAACATTAGTAATTAGCTTTTTGAGTTGTTTTTGTAATTTAATTATTTATTTTAATAATTAAGATAACCAAACCGAAAACCAAAACTTTCAAAATTTTCAATGTTTCAGCTTTAATATAATAGTACGGGTTTCTTTTGATAGGTTATAAAATTTATTTAACATTATAATTATGTTTTTATATAATCCTTATTTTTAATAATTTTTTAATTTTAATTTAATATAAATTTATATAATAAAATGCATGGTTTAAATTTTATTTTGTAAAATTCTAAATTAAAAATGTCGTTGACGGGTTCGAACTTTGAATTTTTAATAAATTAATTTAATCATATAATATATCTTATTATTAGATCTAACGATTGTTATTTATTAATAAAAATAATGATTTGTATATATGGTGAGATATTTTTGGGTGTATATTAGTGATCGCAAGATTAATTTTAAATTAAAAAGTACTCCATGTTTTAATTAAAAAAATTACTATTAAAAATATTGGTGTGATATTTTGGATATATATTAGTTATTGTAATATTAGTTTTAAATTAAATGGTAAAGTGTTTTAATTAGAAGTAAAATCTTTAGAAAAAATGAATAATTGAGTTGTTGGAGCAGAAAAAAGAGTCCAAGTAGAAGTGGATGAAGGAATTTTAATCAGAATATAATTACGTTAACATTAGTAATTAGTTTTTTGAGTTGTTTTTGTAATTTAATTATTTATTTTAATAATTAGGATAACCAAACCGAAAACCAAAACTTAGGATAACCAAACCGAAAACCAAAACTTTCAATGTTTCGGCTTTAATATAATAGTATAGATAGATATAGTATAGATATCCCAAATTAGTAGTGTTTTTATGCATATGTCCTATTTTAAAGTAATATTATAAATATGTCCTATAGTTAATTTAACTCATATATAAGTTATATACATATAATTATATAGTTTATACTAATTAAGATTATAATGCCCTCATCTCCCCTCTCCTGGCCTCGCAGGGGCACAACCATTTCCGAGAGATTGATAGGTTCTGAATTATGATCTAGCATTGTTAACAATTTCCGAATTTTCTTTGGAATCTCCAAACAAAAAATGGTAGGAGTTTCCACGGAGGCCTTGTTTTCTTAAGCACTTTTTTATCTTCCGCGGCCTCAACCATATCCAGTTCAAAACTCTTCATCCATCCCACAAACAAAGTTGATATTAGACTCACTGCAATTTTTTGCAATCCCTTTGTATTCTTTACTTCCACAGCTGGTCTGTACATGAACACGAAATAAACCAATAAAGTTAAAGTGTGTTGTTAATTATTAGTTTTCGTTAACATACAGAAAAAATGAAAAAAAATACAAAAGAGGTGTTTGGATGTAAGAACCCAAAATTTCGGTAGAATTAAAACTTTTCCTATTATGATGAAGTGCATCAATGAATAGTGATTTGGTGGATGAATAGTGATTTTGAGGATTAAGAAAATTTTTCATGCCACCTATGTACGAGACGTAGTGTGGATATTCCGAAGTTATACTAGTAATCTACGGAGTAAATAAGTGTATGTAAATGCGATCGGAATTCAGAAATTCCAAATTCTATTTTCGTGTAATATTTGACCGATCAGTGAATTATATATCAGTAATATCAAGAAATGAGATATTTAATTTGAGGAATTGAGGAGTTAATATTTTGGAATTTTATTATAAGTGATTTGAGAATTTGGAACGAAAACCACTGAGGAAGTGAAACAAACGTTCTAGAAACCGCTGAAACTTTACAATGAGATTAAGAGATTGAGTGAACGAATCATGGGTTAAGGATATGGTATATTAAGAGTCCAAGGAAGGATATATTATGAGAGGGAAAAGGGATTGAGAATAAACTCCTAGAATTGAGAAAAGAGAATGCTTGAGAAATCGGGAGAACGTTTTCTGAGATAAAGAGAAATAAACAAGGGATGTTGGAATTAATATTCGTTCGAGGTATTGTGCTATATTAGAGCAATAATATGCAACGTATAAGTTGTAACGTATTTATTTTATTCAAGAAACGACAAGGAAATCAAGGCGGTGGAGAAGAAAACAAAACAAAAGGACTTAAGTGCAAGAAACAAGAGACAAGGACTTGGTTGCAATTAGCAAAGGGCTTGGTTGCAATTTAAGTGGATAAGAAATCTAGAGGAGCCAATGAGAGGTTGCCACCTAGCAAGGATGAGATGCATCCAACCAAAAATAGATATATATCAAGTGTATGGCATTATTAGAACATAAAACCAAGAACAAAACCATTCTGCCCAGCAGAACACCTCTCAGTAAAACGGGCCTAGAGCCTTCATTACTCAATGAAATTTTTTGTTCTTTATATGGTTAGAAAGCTGTTAAGACGCTCTACAACTTTCATTCAGGAGCCTCGACCAGGAAACGAGTGCAAGGGCTTCGTTTTGGCTGATCTTTGGGGCGTGTTTTTCCAGTCAGGAAACCCACTTCCATGTTCTTGATTTCTTTGGTGAGATTGAAGATGGTGAGCATAGAGTAAGGCTTCCCCAAGGTTAACCAAGCTTGTTTGAGATTGTAAGAACATCAAGAAGGTATAAAAACCCTAACCCTGTTGGCCATGTAGTATTTGTGATGTTTAATGTTAGATCCATGGTTATTAGTGTGAATCTTGGACATATAAGTTATGGATGATGTAGATCTTGAGTTTAAATGTTGTGGTTGTGATTTTTAAGCTTGTGGTTAGTGTATGTAACTCCATCTATGTTATAAAGTATGATCTTGGTGGATTAGATGATGGTTGTGATGTGTATATAAGATTCTTGTTGGTTAAGTGGTATAAGCATGCTGAGTATTTTTCCAGGAACTTGTACTGTCTTGTAAGAGGGTTTTGAACCCCCAAAACTTGTTCCATGAGGTCCTAATATATATTGTTGGAAAGGTATTTGAATGTAGTTTCCAGAAATATAAGGTTCATGACTAGGTGATGTATAGATTTTGAGTTATGGCCTGAGAAGTGAAATGTGTTTCTGGATTCCAGGCTGCACTAAATGGTCCCCTTGTGAACTTTGTTTAAACCCCTAAAAATTTATGTAGGATCATGGAAAAATTAGAGAAGCTATAAAATGCAGTGGTGAAGGCTACCCAAAAAGAATTGGATTAAAATATGTATTTTTAAATTTTATAAAAATGCTAGAGTATAATTCGCGCAAGGGAAAAAGTCGTAAGTGGAGTGTAATTTTAGGGGTAATGGATATGATTCGGATATGGTAACCAAATTAAGTCGAATAAGTGACGAGCGTAATCGAGTGATGACATGAACCTATAGTGGGGCTAGAGTGTCATAAGACGAAGTCATTAAGTTAATTTTGTACCCCCTAAAACCCCGCAATTAAAGAGATATTGATTAAGGTACTAACGAACGGTTATTGCTTATGTATAGATTATTCCACTCCGCACGCTCGACCACCCCAACCTCACCAAGGCAAGTTTACTTTTCAAAACTTACATATACAAGGACTTTCACTGTCGTGTTTGTAGTTTTCAATCATATCAAATGTTTATGTTTATCGAAGTATCGATGAGATTGAGATGTATAAGTACATATATGTTTGCACCCCTTGAACTTAGAATGAAATGTTTTCTTCGGACAACGACTCTAGCAATAGAGGTCGTAGCGGTCCGTATATACTATTGACCGGGGAGCGGTATATTATTATATCGTAATTAAATTGCGAAAACCCGAAGGGTCATTCGGGGAGTGTCGTATACTCAAGTAATTATTTTTATATCTTCGTAAATACTCAAAATACCTATCTTGGATTAAAAGCTTATTTAATTAAATAATTATTTTATTAATTATTAATATTAAATCTTAAAATATCATTTATTAATTATTGTTCATTATTTTAAAGACAAAGCTAATCCAAGATACCTTTAGCACTTTCAAACTCGAACTCTTTCGAACTCAAAACATTTTCGAAAACCCCCGGTCAGGTTTGTTTCTTGTATGATTTCAAGAATCATCGGTCGACTGATGTCGGACCTCAATTACTCAGTTTTCAATCAAAATTAAGTTTTAAAAGAAAAAGAAAAAGGGACTCTGGCAGGTGTGGGAACCGTTGACGAACGATTCCCGGGATGTGTAAGCGGCCGTGAGCCAGGCGGTCCATCAATTATTATTCCGGCCCAGGTGTTGCCGAAGGATGATTACGGATGTAGTTTTCATCGAGGGTGATTACAGATGTAGTTTTCACCCGGGGATAGTTACGGATGTAGTTTCTATCCTTCTTATGGTAGAGAAGACCCGCGGATTATTGGACTTGGATGTGGCGACTGATCATCGTCAATCCTTGTCAGGTTTTTATGTTTTCTTCCAGTCCCATCCTCCACTTTGGAAAAATTCTCAAACACTGCTTCTTGGACCTAAGTGCCAAGTTGCCGATAGTGTGGCTTTTGATAAGAAAAATATTGACATCGTGCAGTATCTAGAACTGCAAGATTTTCTATAAAGATTGGCACGTGTTAGTGCACTCTTGCAATTATTTCAAAGAATGAAATGCTTTTTAATGAGAAACCTTCTAAGCTAATGGACGGAAAGAGGTTTGCAATGATGTATTCCCTGTACAGTATGTTCACCGTAGAGTGTTTTGTCGAAAATGATATACTCATATGTATATACTTTAAAACTTGAGATATGTTGAAATGGGAACCTTATAAAGGGTTCATATGTTATTCTTAAAGCTCCTTAGTGAGTATAAATGTTTTATTCAAACTCGGACATATATATTGTCCAATTATGTTTTGAAATCTAAGATATATGCCCATACAGTTGGGAATGTTTTTAAAATAAACCACATTATTATTTTTCAAAATGGTGAACTTGCTGAGCATTATGTAGCACATTCTTGCTTTATAAAAAACTTTTCAGAAAGAGAAGAATTTGATCGGTTAACTCCGCACCAGCAGAAGAGGAGTAGAAGATTTACCCCTGAGATGATTTAGTTCCTGATAAATACTACAGAGTAAGTCTGATAGGTTTTCAACTGTAATAGTAAGACTTGTCTTCAAGTGTAGCTGTATAAATGGAAGTGCGCAAGATTCTAGATTATACAGATGAATTGTAATATTTAATGTTACTTTTGATTATCGTTTCTGAGGCTCTAACTTGTTTGTGTGTAAGATTGAGGTCTGGATGGATGTATTGTTGAGTTGTAAAGTTAATACAGGTATGATATGATTGGATGGTGACGTGACGACCTGAATCTCTGACCTCGGATTTGGGGGCGTTACAGAAATGGTATCAGAGCGATAAGTTACAGTACTCAGAAACGAAAGTGTTGAGAGTTAAGTCTAAGTAGGAGAATGACATAAGAGATCGTAGTAAACTTATTATTGGACTACCGAAAGAGGTACCGATGAGTAGAATGGACTGGAGTGTTTACTAGAGGTATTATACTAGGGTCGATAGAATCCTTAGAGACCTTCAGAATGATGAATAGAGGTTTGAGAGTCGTACATGACCTATCATTGGTAATGATATAGGAAGCAGAGCGAAATCTCAAGAGCAGCTGAGGTAGAGGCGATATTGCCAATATGATCGGATGACTAGGTTGGCATAAATTTTGTGGCCCATATTCCTCCACAGTTTAGGAGGCGGCATTTTAAGAATCAAGAAGTTTGGACTTCCCTACATAATTAAGGGTACTTAGTACTTGGATTAATGAAAGTCTTTTACTTTGGCTATAAGATCCGATTTTCGATAAGTAACGGGTTTACCTGAAGGTTGGTCACTATGTCGTTGTGGATTCCATTACCCTTGATGGTGAATTTTACATGTGTTATACGAGAATGTTATCATAAGACGAGCGTGCTAGATAATTCCACGCATGATTCGGACGCTAGAACATGGTACTTCAACTTAGAGAACAAACAAGTAGGATTAACAAAGGGACTCAAGAGAAGTTGAATATGGTTGCAACGAGCGATACAGTGATCTCAGAGTCTACCAAAAGAAAAGACCAGCGGGTCTAGAGTGGGATCCTTTGATAGAGATGTTATCAGGGACTACGTATATATGTATTGTAGACCTCAATATTTTTGGTATATGTTCACATACACACACCCGCCACTGAACCTATGGACTGCACTGAGATCCCTGAGAGATCTCTTTGATCTGTTCCCAGGGGGAACTGGCCACTTGTGATTCATGTCGGAAGGCATGAAGTAGGACCCTATGGACTTAGCAGGTGTCCCCGGAATGATGTGAAGCTTAGTCTTCAAGATAAAGCACAGAAATCACAGATATATTTGTGAAACCCTAACTCGATAAATGACTTTAAGATGATGATTGAGAGCCGCACTAGTTGGTGTCTTGTATTACGAAGACGAAGAGATGGAGTTACCCTCATAGTGGTGATAATGAGATGCACGAATGATTATTAACTTATTTTGGTAACTATCGGCTGGTGCACTACTTCATTTTAAACTGTTCACTAACCATGTTACCTCGATTAGTTTATATCAGGTAACCCTCCTAGCTTTCTACTTCAAACTTGTGGAATAACAACCAGTGATATACTTTCTCGAAACCGGGACTCATCCAAAGTATCTTAATTGATCCCCGGGCATTCTATTTGAAGTTTATAATTATTTCTGCTCAGGACTATTTACACTTTCTTTCAATTATCCAAGGAATGTTCAACAAATATTTCCTTAATTAATCGACGAATACTACTTAACGAATATCGATATTTGATTGCTTCTTTCATACTTGCACTCTTCAGTTGAGCTCATAAATATTCAACAAATTACTGAGGACATGGATGATCTAATGTCCAGACGTCCCTCATGAATTCTTTTCTTCTATTCAAGATGAGATTGTACATCGTACATTGAAATCATAGTAAGGATATCATTTTGATAGTGGTATTCCGAATTTAATTCTATTGTCGGATCTGATAAAGCATGTGTACGGAGGCACCCTTGGGTGGACCGTTTCACTGATAAGTAATATTTGATGAGAGGTTATCGATTGTTCCGATACCTAGAACATTCTCTTCAGATTTTATAGTTTTCTTTTTCAAACTTAATAACTTCTTATTTTCATTCGTTGTCCGAGAAGCCTAAAGTTTCTTCAGTGGCTACGATGTTGAAATTCCGTTCTATCCAAGTGAAATTGGCTAGTCGTTATGTCAATATGAATGACTAGTTGATTGTTCTAACTACTCAAAATTGTAAATGTTGTGAAGAACACCTAGCTAATTGTCCTAGCTGGTGGTGATGTCTCAAACAGGTGGACTAGCAAATTTTGTCTACCTAGTTGCTAGTGTTTCTTGAAAAGGACTAGTTATTGTTTCACTGGTCCAACTCCCAATTTAATTCATTCTGCAATGCATTTTGCACGTGGTAAAGTATGATGACGAAAGTTTTGATGAATAACTTGATTGAGACCTAATGAGGTCGCCCACTCAACTCGAATTCTACCCATCTTCGTATCAGACTCTATATCACTTGAATATTTTATTCTTTCATTCACACAATGAGAATTCATTTGAAACCACTGATTACTTGAATGATAAACTACTTCATTCTTTAATTGTCATGGAGTAGAATTGCTTTCTATTGGCTGACCTTCATCAATGCGACTTTAGATTTCCTCTTATTATACAGGAGGAAAAGTATCCACCCGATGTAAGAATTGTATAAAGACCGTCTTTATGACTTTTGTATCCAACAATCATTGCCTTGTGCAACATTCTCTATGGTATCATATTACAGAATTATCAGGACGGGAAGGAATAAACCTTATTTAATTGTTTTACTTTATTATTTTTAATTTTTTTACTTAATTATGAAAAAACAAAACACAACCTTTTATCAAATTCTAATTAATAAAATGAACTAATAAAATTATTGCTATTAACTTTTCCAACTAAAATATCTTTTTTCCAAAAATATGTACGCTTGGTACGGTATTTACCTTATTTAATTGTTTTACTTTATTATTATTAATTATTTTCAGATTATATGACACTATGACAGAACCAAAGTTTTTTTTTTCTATAAACAAAAAGAGAGTAATTTTTTTTTTTGTTCTATAAAAAAAATTTGTATCAAATGCTGACGTGGTAACCTTACTGACGTGGTAGTGCCACGTCATCGATGACGTCATCATTGATGACGTGGCACTATCACATCAACATTGATGATGTGGCAGGTGACGTGACAGTGCCACGTTAGCAGTGATGATGTCATCAATAACGTGGTAGTGATGCCGTGGCGATTTCATTTTTTTTTTTTTGAAACATTTTGATTATGCTACAAAATCAGAAAAAAATAAGGTGGTTTTCTACGATTCTCCATATAAGATGGTTCTCTCTGGAGTGCTACTCTATGTATATATATGAATTATAAATTCTTATTAATATATTTTATTATTTACTTTTAATACTAAAGAGAAGGCGTGAAACCCAAAAAATACAATATTTAAGTTCAATTTGATTTTTTTGGAAGCAACATATTTTATATCCCATGTATAATCAGTATAAATTTAAATGGCCAATATTACATAATAAATAAAATATATTAAGTATTTTAAAGGTTTAAACCAAATATAAATAGGTTTTTTAATTTGAATAGAATTCTAAAAAAAATTGTAACTATTTTTTTTTCCTCCATTTCTAGGTAATTATAATGGGATTATAATTTTTAATTCTTCACCGACGCGAGCTTCACGTAGACTGTAAAATCTTTATAGAACTCAAAATACAGTTTAATAAAAAGTGTTAAGTAACCACTCCATCTAAAATTTTAAGACGAGAGGAGGCACCAACGGGTATGTGAAGTGACTCCAACCCGAGACCTCTCCTAAATCTAGCTCTGAAACCATGTTAAGTAACCAGTCCATCTAAAATTTTAAGATATTAGAGTAAGGTCCCAACATGATCTTATGCTCTTAACAAATAGAATGAGTGAAACCTTCAATATTATATGAGGGTGTTTGGGGGAACTTTTTTCAGAATAAGTCAACTTATTTTAAGACAAAGTCAGAGATTTCTAACTTTTTCATGAAAAAAGTTAACTTTTTTTTGCAACCTATGGAATCTCAAACATACATTAAATACTTGTATAAAAAATTATCAAAATATGAAATTTTTACCCGAAAATAAGTCCATAAGAATATATAAAAAAAGGTGGGAAATATGCTCATGTTAAAAATTTTACGTATTATGCTTAAATAATCATATTCTTCATTTTTTTTATTTTTTAAATTTTATGCAAGAATTGTGAAAGAATTATGTAACAACATACTTTAAGTAATTTAATTTTACAAATTTCCTTTTTTTAAAATAAATTAAAAAAATTCATTTAAAATAAACTTAAAATACCTTTTACCCTAATAACAAAACTTTTAATTTATTAGTACTAGCGTTATACCCGTGCTACACACCGACCGACAAATTGTATTAATAAATTAATATAAATATATTATTTTTATTTTTATTTAGAAAAATATATAATTTCGTTGGAATGTTAATTAATGTAAGTATAAAATTACTTATCCGTGAATCCATACCAATTGAATTAATATTAATATTATGAACCAATCATCAAAACAAATACAACCCCCTTTGAAAAGTTCAAAATATCTCTTTATTGTTTTTTTTTAAAAAAATTTAGCTTTCATTTTATTTCTCTCTTTGTTAGAGAATATTTATACGTATCATGTTAACAAATTTTTCACCCATATTCTTAGAATTCGATATATTTATTAAATATCGAATCCTTAAAATATTTATTATATTAATTTATTGAAAATATTTGTATGATCGTGGTTAATTTTTCGATTATATATTAAAAATGTGTAGAAACTTAATCTCACGACTCCGATAAATCATTAGACTGTCTATCAAAAAAAAGTTGCATGTTTCAGCGATATGAGAAATGATATCTATTGCGCAAGCTATATGAAACGAACGTAGCTATAACAATAGAAACTTTCATCTAATCTAGTTTGCTATGTGATTGTTCAATATCGTTTTTACAAATTACATGTCCTTTTATTAATGAATTGATTTACTATAAAAAAAATTGTCAACTAACCAAACAAATTCAATATATCGCGCTCTTGGAGTAAATATAATTGTTAGATTTTATGGTTATTGCCTTTAGCTTATTTGTAAAGACAACTTAAAATGTGCATTTTCTGTTTGAAAGTTTGTATTTTGGTTTTTTTATTCTTTTCTAGTAAAACATGGAATAATAAATTTTAGTTTTCTTTTATTCTTAAAATAAGACATATGAAATGAGTATCACCTATCTTTTTTTAATTTGACTAACTTGTGAAAATATGCTACTCTCCATAAAATTGAAATCAAGTATGTAATATATAAACACATAATCACATTTTTATATATGTGTCCTTTTAATTCAGATTTTGGGTTAAATGACATGAAATTCATTTTCCTTTAACAGTGAGTATATTTTTCCTACATATATAAGAAGAAATAGCTTATGTAGCCCTAACAAATCGTTTTGTACATTCATGTCATGTACTTTAGGGTCTTGAACGAAAATGACATGATATTAAATCGTGTACCCGAAATTAGAACACAAAATGACACTAAATTACACAAATTTTTCGTGTACACGAAATGAAATGAAATACGCGAATAGAAAAAATATAATAATTATATGAAATATTACCATGTATCCAAATTATGTAAATATATAATTATATGTCTTATAACAACATTGAGATATTACAAAACAAAACTAAGAGTAGCATGCATGTTGTAAAGTCTCCCAAACAAAATGAAACCCTCCTTTTTATTTTTTCTTATTTCTCGTTAACAAATATCTATCTTTGTGTAGAATCTTTCTACCAAGTTATTTAGTTTTCTTAGTCAATTTTTATGCTTTGTTGATATAAAAAAAAATATAGTCAACCAACCAAGCAAATTCAATATATGCTCTTAGGTTAAGATATGTGAATTGATACTATTACTTTAATTCAAGAATACAAAATTCCAAAAGGCACCCTTTTATTAAAAACAATATATAATTTTAAGTGTATAAACCTTTTTATTTATCATTTTAAATAATTTTCATAACAAAAACCGTGGCTGCTGCTCTTTCCCAAAAGATGCTAAACTAAAATTTAGGAGCTGGTATCAGTTTTTTAAGTTTTTTTTAAAAAAATTAAACTGATTTTTCTTTTTCTTTTCATTAAAAATATCATTGAGTGTCTAGTACCCCATTGCCCGTTGGTGGATTTTATCTACCAAAATATTAGAATTTGTACTAACTCCTTGTAAATGATAAGCCTTATTTTATTTTCCTTGATTTTACTTTGGCTTTCACTAAATATCTCTCTTTTTGAGAGTCCAATATCATGTTCGTGGATTTTGTCTACCCATATATTAGATTTTGTGATATTAGTTCATTGATTTGGATAGTATAGAATCACAATTCTGGTCGGTTGTTTGAATACGTTATGAAAAATCAGATATACATATTCCATACGTTTATAACAAATTGTTAGATTATCTCGCTGAAAAGACTGTAAATTTGTGCTAAATTGACCAATTTATTATGGAAATATTCACTAATAATTTTTCATTTACTCTGTAATATTTTTTATTTTTTGATTGATAATTTATACACCAAATAATGTAATTTACTATTTAAGAGTATATTTAATATTTTGAATAATTCAAATAGATTGTCAGGTAAATTTTTTTTCCATTAATTATTGCATTGTTAAAAAATTTCGTAATTAAAATGTTAAAAGATGATTGGTTTACAATTCATTCCAACATTTTAATTGGTTGATTAGTTTTTTTTATGACTAAATTATTTAATAATTTACATAACTTAAATTTTGAATGTGTATTTAGAATAATGTGGTCAATAATTTTATATTGTTAATAAATTTTCATTCATGATTTTAATTGTACATTACTATTTTGAATTGAAAGTTTGAGATATCAAAATATCTATTATAAATAGAATATATTCATGTATAAATGTATAAATTTTTAAATTAAATAATTATTGTATTTAGAATAAAATTTTTAAGTAATCACTGAATAACATTGACAACTCAACACAATAAAAAAACATTTATCTATAGGCACGCCTAATAATGTAAACAAATCAGTGTAATGTGATAAGGATTGATGCCTACAATTTAGGAAGTCGCTCAATTATTGAAGTTTGCTATTGAATATTCTAATGGAAGTAACTCTGAGTGAATCCGGACTGGGGATGATGATAACCTAAATTGTTTTCTATTTTTATTTGGTCAGAAATGTTTTTCTGTTGAATTTATTGGACAATTAAAACACGATACATATAATACATATATACAATCGAAATAAAAAAGATAATATGTCCAAGTATAGAATGCCATATAATAAAAAGATATAAGGTAGTACCTTAACCAAAATTGATATGATTTAGCCATGAGAAGAATTGATGCATACACTTAGTTTATCAAAGGTGGCTTAGATTTCCTGTAATGTTTAAATTGATATAATAATTATATTTTTTAGTTTGTAAGAATTTTATTTTATATAAATTGTTTATTAGCTAACCGTTAAAATAAAAATTAATAGTTATTATGTTTAATTAATTGATATGAAAAAATAAAAATTAATTGTTATTGAGTGTAACTTGATTTGAGTTTAGTCTTGGCTGAAGCCTGAAACGTAGAATCTAGATCCAATAGAGAAACATGTTATATTAAGTTTAATTGATTTAAATTTAATAGATTCTGACTGATGTTAAAATAATTAACAATATTATGATTAGTTAACTAATACGTGTTAGATTCGGGTATCCTTTATTATAATAAAGGATGTTCAAAACAATTTATAACTAAAAGATATATAACCATATGTAATATACTGTTATGTGTATTTATAGAAAATAATATTATGGTTAGTAGAAATTTTTTAAAATTAAAAACTATGTGATGTGCGAAGTTATTAAATCAAGATATTTTATATTTAAATTTAATTTAACCGCGATTAATAAATTAGAATAAGCATGGTAAATAATAAAAATTTTGTTCATGATTGATTGATTTAAAGTTTAGAAGTAAATTCTGATTGCCTCTAAAATAATTTTAATTTTGTGATTGGTAATTTATTCACCACCTAATAAGAATACTCTTATAGCTTATATTTAATAATTAAAATATATGTAGTGTTCGTTTATATGAATTTATTAATTATTTTATTAACAAATTATGAATAAATATATTTTTGAGCTTATAAAAAAATCTAATTTTTGAAGGTATGGATTTTATGCAAGTTATTTAAAATTTGATTTCAAATCCGATTTTTTCAGATTTTTTAGTTAAGTTAGATTATAATTATTTAATATCGATTATAATTTTACAATATATATTATAAAAATCATATGATAATATGATTGTGATTGACTTTATATTAAAATAGTGGTTGATTAATGAATGATTAATTATGAAATTTTATTTAAAAAATATAATAGTATATTGTGATTGATTTCAAATTAAAATTATGATTTTTTTAGTAAATATTTTTTGATTTAAAAAATATGTATTTATGGATATGTTTAATAAAATCAACATTGTATTTAAATCCGTTTATATGAATTTATTAATTATTTTATTAATAAATTGTGAATAAATATATTTTTGAACCTTTCAAAAAATCGAGTTTTTGAATATATGGATTTTATCCAAGCTATTTAAATTTTGTTAAAATCCGATTTTGTAGTGTTGGCTTATATGCATTTATTAATTAATTTTATTAACAAAATATCAATAAATATATTTTTGACCTTATAAAAAAATCAAAATTTTAAGCCATTTAAAATTTGTTCAAATCCGATTTTGTAGTATTGGCTTATATGCATTTATTAATCAATTTTATTAACAAATTATGAGTAAATATATTTTTGACCTTATAAAAAAATCAAAATTTTGAAAGTATTGATTTTATCCAAGTTATTTATAGTCTGATTTCAAATTCGATTTTTTCAAATTTTTAGTTAAGTTGGATTATAATTATTTAATATCGGTTATTATTGTACAATATATATTATAAAAATCAATTTATAATGTATGATAATATGATTGTGACTGACTTTATATTAAAAGAGTGGTTGATTAATGTATGATTAAATATGAAATTTAATTAAAAATATATAGTGGTATATCGTGATTGATTTCAAATTAAAATTGTGATTTTCTATTAAATATTTTTTGATTTAAAAAATAGGTATTTATGGATATGTTTAATAAAATCATTATTTTATTTAAATTAGAAGTGTTAACTAACCATGGTTAAAGAGGTAGGGTAAGATTGTAAATAAGGAAAGGTCTAAATTTTAGGAATTAGCTCAGATTGGTCCTAAAAAATTAAAAAATTAAAAAATATAAATTATTAAAATTAGTAAATTTTAGGAATTTTAGGAATTAAAAGCTTGATAAATTAGTAAAAAATTTATCAGTTTAAAAAATTTGTAATTTATGCATATACTAAATAAAATAACTTTTGTATTTCAAGAAAATTGTTAAGTAACCACGATAAGTAAATTAGGATGAGATTGCTACGATTAATTTAGTTTTAGTGGTTAATTTTGATTGTCTCTTATATATATTTATGAAAATTAATCCATAATATGTAATAATGTTATTATGAATAACTATAAATCAAAAGTGTGGAAAATTAATATTGCGAAAATCGCTTCATGTTATATATTTGTATAATAGAATGAGAATGGTAAATAAGGAAAATTTTTAATATAATATAATTGGTCTAAAATTTAGGAATGACCTTTGATTGATCCTAAAATAATTCAAAATTTTCTGATTAAGTTTCGAAACTTGATTTATGTAAGAAAAAAAATTGCTTAGAAACTTAAATCAGAAAAATTGTTCAAAATATAAATGATAGCCTAAACTATTCAAATCGGGGATTCTGCAAAAGCCAACTCTACCATGTCATTATCAATCGGAATAGTCGAAATGATTTAATAAAAAGCTGCGTAATTGGTTATTTTAACTATAAATGAAAAGTGTGAAAAATTAATATTGCGAAAATCGCTTCATGTTATATATTTGTATAATATTGATTGATTTTGATTTAAAATATTAATTAATTATAATTATTTGTTAACATTAAAAAAATGAAATATATGAATATGTTAAATCAAGTAAGTTACTCAATTTAAATTAGAATTGTTAACTAACCATAGTTAGTATAATAGAATGAGAATGGTAAATAAGGAAAACTTTTAATATAATATGATTGGTCTAAAATTTAGAAATGACCTTTGATTGGTCCTAAAATAATTCAAAGTTTTCTGATTGGTTAACTGTACCTAACTGTATACCTGGGTAGACTCAGGTATTATAATAAAGGATGATTATCCTTTGAGCCTAAAAAAAGAAATACAAAAACAATTTTTTTTTTTAACGGCGTGATAACGAAACGAGCATGACGCATCCATAAGTTAACTGCAAAAGACACTAACGCCGTTATAACCACCGCTTAAAACGACAGCACTCTTCTTCCTTTTGACATCTACGTACACCTATACATACAAACACACACACTAAAAACACACACTTTAATCAACACACCTCTCCCTCAGTTGGTAAGCTTTACTTTTTCATCACTCCACAGCTTTTTATTATTAATTTCTGTATTTTTATGCTTTTTTATGTATGAATTAAATTGATTAATTATTGTTATGTGTGATTGTATGAGCTTGTAGTGATTAAATTGAGATTTTATGATTGTTTGTTTAATTGATGAATTTTATAATTGTTTGTTTTTTAAATTGATGAATTTGTGATTACAATTCCATTAATTTAGGATCTACATGCTTGTTTTTGTTTATATATAGGTTTGAATTGTTAGTTTGTGATGTGTAGGCCTTTTCGTTGCGATTCTTACTTATTCATATTATGTGTCCTCGAAAGTAGGATGTGGAATTGAATTGAATCAAGGTTGAATTTAACATTATAACTTGCTGCTGGTTTCGTGTTTTGTTTTTCCCCTAATTCCGAAACACGAAATAGAATTGGATAGGGAAATGCTGTTTTTTTAATTAATGGAACTGTTTTATTGGTTATAGATTGATTTGCGTTTTCGTTGTTCGTGTCTAGTTCGGTTTTGGTATGTAATTGATTGTTGAGTTTTAGTCATTTGAGTCCGTTTTTGGATGTGCGTGATTCCTCACGGGATGGTGAAGTGAGATTCTGTTCACGGAAACAGTGTACCTCTGATGGATGTGTAAAAGTAGAGTTTTGAAACTGTGCATTGTGCGTTGTGTTGCGTCCTTGCTTCGTTCTAGATTAGAGTGTAATAATTTTGAATAGAAATTTGGGCTTTTTATGTATGTAGTTCGGAGTAATTCGTGATGATATTTCGAGTGTTGGTTTGCTCTGCATCCTGCAATCTGGTTTTACATTATGGACTCATTTGTTTATGTAAGAAGAAGACAATGTTTAGTTTGATGTTTGTAATAGCAGGTTTTCATTATTTTACACTTAGATATGAATGCTTGTGGTATCTCTATATATCTGCATTTAAATTCAATGATAAAAATATTCAATAGAGATGACATGTTACATTGCTGCAGGGAAATAATCTGGCCTAGAGTTCTTTTCTTGGAATGATCATATGATAAGATTCTTGGTGCCCGTTGGTATTTTTGCATTTGATTGTTCTATACTGTGAATGTGACTGAGCATGGGGGCTGCTTGCTGTGTTGCTGCTAAGGATAGAACTGTAACTAGCAGATCCGGAAGTGAGGTAATACAGAGGAATGTTCGTTATTCGCCATCATGGAGCTTTCGGTGGGATAACCGGCGGCGAGTTGCAGGGGAAGAGATGTCTTTGAACTCATTATCTGATGGAGTCAACAGAAATGATGGATTCGATATTAAATCCCGTACAACTGTAGGAAGTGCTTATGTATCAGAAGAAGGAAGTCCTTTGGATAGTTTCCGTTCATATACATGGCAGAAATCCCCAATTCGTGAAGGAGATACAGGGTTTCTCTGTGTTCCTCCGTCAGGTAATTCTAATTGTTATATAAAAAGAAAGAAGTTGGAGATTTTGGATTCTGTATTGCTGTGCCTTCAGGCCTTTTCCTTTGCACGTTTTGAAAACGTACACTTCATCCCACTTCAATTGGATTTACATTAGTATCATTGAACATTTCTGATAGTTAATGATTTCATTGTTATATACAAGGAACCGGGTAGGTTATATTGGACATGTTTATTGTTTTCAAAACTTCTCCAGAGACTTCTGTGTACCTTTAAAATGATCAATACATTTTTTTAAGTATTATTCTTACCTCAATTGTTGATTAAATTTTCAAATGCGATGATGGTGCTTCATTGCTCATAAGCATCCCGGCATAACATAGTTTGTTGATTACAAACAAAGATACAATATTTCAATTCCTAATTTGCTGTTTTTTCTTCTACATACTTGGAAAAGATGTTGTTGGAGTCCTGCCGTGGACCTTAATTATAGGTCTTTGTGTTTTTTTAGTTTTTGTTTTTGCAATCCTAAGATAGCACTTTGTAGGTTTGCTTCTAGTATATTGCCATCATACTGTTTAGTTTGACATATGATCGTACTGTATTTTTATTGCAGATCCACCAAACTCCAGAGGTTCAACAGAGGTAATAAAATCAGTTACTTTCATTGCCATGAAAACATGCAGTATGGTAGTCTATAGTTTCTTGCCTTCTTCTCAATTTACATTGTCTTTTTTTCAAATTTTTTTTTAACTTTAGGTAAAAGAATTTACATCGAATTCAGATCCATCTCCCACAAAGATGTCACCTTCAACGCGTTCAGTTTCATCTTTACAAACATCTCCCGTGTCATATCAAAATCAATTTCTTCCTGCTAGCTCAACTCCGTCAAGACGCTCTCGCCATTCTCCAGGACACCAGTTATTACGTCAAGTATCAGATAACCGGATCCTAGGCCTCAGGTCACCAAGTTTTTCGATTTCTGAAGAAGGTTCTACTTTTGGGCTCCCTGCATGGAGCAATGAAACAATTGGGGGGTCTCAAGGTGGTTCTTCGGATAACTGGTTTATTCCTGGTTTTCCTGAGCTTATGGCAGCTTCTCGTAGTGATAGGTGGTCTTTTAATAGTGAGTCATTGGGCATCACTCGAAGTAAGCTGACTCGGTCTAGTGGTCGGAGTTTTTCTTCTTCATCTGGTGATGTTGCAACTTGTGGCGTGTGCTCAAGGCTCATAACTGAGAAATCGTCATGGGCAAGACAGAGTATTATTGGCATGAATGAGGTTGCTGTGGTTGCTGTCCTAGTTTGTGGACATGTGTATCATGTCGAGTGCCTGGAGAATATGACACCACCAGAGATTAACAAGTATGACCCTGCTTGCCCAGTTTGTACACTAGGAGAGAAGCAGACCTTGAAATTATCTGAAAAAGCATTACGATCTGAAATCTCTCTGGTTCATCTGAAGACTAAGATTAGCAAAATAATTAAACAGAATGTTGCGGATAGTGATCTCAGTGGTGATTCCAGTTTATTTAATCGTCAGAAAAGTTGTGGGCTGAGCAGTTCCAAGACAAGCGCATCTACTAGCAGGAAGAGTAAATCTGCGACACATTTCTTGAAGAGGCACTTTTCATTTGGATTGAAGGGAACTAAAAGCTTTTCGAAGGGCCAAACTTCTCGAAAGAGGGGCTTCTTCTGGGCAAAATCATCCAAGCAACGAGCTTCTCCGTAGGTGTGACGAGAAGCACACACCTTAGTGTCTCATTTGGTGTAGCTCGTATTCGTGCTTATGAAACCAGTACTAGGATTTTTTTATTTTCCTTTATCTTTTTCATTGTCAAAACCTGCAACTAAGCTATTTAGATCTCAGTCTTAGAGAACTGTTCTTGCACAGTGGTAAGTGGTAACAGACTCATTCATTTTGGTACTTCATTTGTCTCCTTCGTATTCTAGAGACCTCACTCTACGGGAGTCGAGTGTTTAAACATTTCGAAGGCAGAATGGCTTGTGTGAGTGTAAAATATTCTTACTGTATCTATACAAATAAAATAACTATATCAAGAAACTGTTTAAAATGTAACAAAGCATGTTGAGTCGAAATGAGTTGGCGAGTATTTACCCTGACTACTAGTCAGTTGTGTGTTCATTTGTATAGTCGGTTAAAAATGGGTCTAGATCAGTTATTATTGGAATAACATTTTAATAAAAAAATTAAAACAAAAGGAAGAAAATAAATTAAAAAAATTAAAATAAGAAAATTATTCTATTGACACTGTGTATGTAAAATTGTAAATTAATGCTCTACCCAACAATATCAGGAGCCCAACAATATTACGGCGGTTTTCGGTCAAAAATACCCCAAATGCACCTTACCCATTACAAGAATATCCCAAAATGTTGATGGTGGCCATAAATACCTCGTTATTACGCATTTGAAATAGGGGTAATAGGTTTTATACTAATTACGCATTTGAAAAAGGGGTAATAGGTGAACAGTACTTATCTATTACGCATTTGGAGAATGGGTAAATGCTATTACGCATTCTCCAAATGGGTAATAAAGAAAAAAATTTATGCTAATTACCCATTTATGAAATGCGTAACAGGTTTTTTTTTTTTTTTGTTAAGCATTTGTGAAATGCATAGCATGTACTTTTTTTTTATTAAACCTTTGTGAAATGCGTAGCTGTGGGATAATTTTGGCCACTTTTTCCAAAAATGTTATTTTGGTACAGATCTTCAGATTTTGGTGTATTATTGTCATTCTTTCTATTATGGCCGGAATACACATACAAATAGACAAATAGTACACTCCTATATGACTGTATAATCACGGTGGAGACGTCAATTTCCACCTCAACACACACACACACACACTAAAATTGCAAATGCAGACTCCAACACAAATGCTCTCTCAATCTCACCATCTCTCTCCAAACAACACCACCACTCTCTTCTCTTTCTCTACAAATACCCCTTCAATCAATTTCAAAAACCCACAATTATCTTTTAATTTCTCAACTTTAAACAGCCCATTTCATAATTTGAGCTTAAAAATGACTTCAAAATCCACACTTTGCAATGGAGCTAACACCCTTTTGGATTTTGAGTATACTGATTCAGAGCTTGATCGGTTTGCTCTTGTGGGAAATCAGATTGCTGATGCTGCTGGTGATGTTATTAGGAAGTATTTTCGGAAGAGTTTTGATATTGTTGAGAAACAAGATTTAAGTATGTGTTTTTTTTAGAAAAAGATTGAATCTTTTTGTGTTTTTTGTGTTTCTTGAGTTGGGTTTATGAGATAAAAATTTAATCTTTTTTGTTTCTAGATATGGGTTTTGATACAAATGGTGTCTTTTTGTGTTTCTTGAGTTGGGTTCTGCTGTAAAAATTGATCTTTTTGTTTTTCTTGAGTTGGGTTTTGATGTAAGAATTGAATCTTTTTGTGTTTCTTGAGCCGAGTTTGATGTAAAAAATGAATCATTTTGTGTTTCTTTAGTTGAGTTTTGTTTAAAAAATTGAGTTTTCTGTTTTTCTGGAATTGGGTTATTGTGTATTGAATATTTATGATTTATGATTTTTGCTGTTGTTGGGTGTTTGATTAGGTCCAGTGACAATTGCTGATCAAGAAGCTGAGGCAGCTATGACTTTGATATTGCAACAACAGTTTCCTCATCATGCAATGTAAGAAGTGTATCATCATGCAATGTACGAACTCTGTTTATTACGATTTCTTACTTAAAAACCCCATTTGATAACATGTTAATGAAATGAATGAGATTCAGTGATAGTATAAGAGGCTTAGGATTGTTTAGGGTAGAATTAAACAAAGCTTGCCTAAATTTATACGAAAAATTACATGAACAATCCTGCAATCTCAAATATTGAATATGGACCATTCCTATTTAACAAATGACTCCTAAGTAAACATCTAGGTGTACTCTAGTCCTCTAGTCCTATATGTGCGCCAAGTGCTTGCCTTGTTTACCAATACTTAATGGGGCCTTCATTCTCGAAATGCCTGTCACCTGCAGTAGTGACACTTGGGCCTTGCGTCTGTGCAAAGGGGTTTCATGCATTACTTGAGATGTATATTCTTCTTTTTTATGCATCACAAACCATGCAAGGTGGTAAATTATTTTGGCATCTTGCGCATTGCGTGGTTTCATGGCACGTTTCTGTATTGTGTGTCAGCTGACACTCATCTCCCATGATGCATAATAGCTCGTGCAATTCGCAACCTTTTTATATTTTTACTTAATTAGTAATCCAGAAATGCACATGTCAAGTGGTAAAAGGGCTCTCTTTCCTTGTTTTGGGCTAAACTTCTTCAAAATGTGGTATGTTAGTCATTTGTTTTTCTTTTAGTTTAGTTGTCTAAGTTATATGTTATTTGTTCGCAGTTTTGGAGAGGAAAATGGATGGAGATGTAAGGAAAAGTTTGCAGACTATGTCTGGGTTTTAGATCCAATAGATGGCACAAAGAGCTTCATTACTGGTATGCTTTTATAGTTTCAAGTGATTTTAATTAGGTTAAACCTGTGGAAATCTTTGTAACTTTTTAAAATCCTTTTAGGAAAACCATTGTTTGGAACTCTCATAGCGCTGCTACACAGAGGCAAGCCGGTAAGAATCACATGTCACCTAGTAGGAAGTTGCAAGTTAGAAATAAGTGAGTTGTCAGACTAGTGTAGTACATAAAAAGCATTATACAATATTTTTAACAAAATACATGTTATTTAAAGAGGCAAGCAATACTTGCACATTTCTTATGTCTGTTATGCACTTATGTGTGTTGCAACTACAAAACATCTCGATAGTTGGTACCTGTATATCTCATAGTTAAGGTAACATAAAATATTTGTGGGTGCGGTGTGCTAGCATAGGTATTGATGCCTGTCATCTTTTACAAAACAATTTTTCTCCCTGATTATGGCACATAGAAATTATATTTTTACTTTTTCTTTATTTAATATGTCCATTTGTAATTTCAGATTTTTGGAATAATTGATCAGCCAATACTGAGAGAAAGATGGATAGGTATTACTGGAAGAACAACAACATTGAATGGACAAGAAGTCTCTACACGCAAGTGTGCAAAGCTTTCACAAGCCTATATGTATGTTTCTCTTCTCTATCATAATTTCCTTTTGCAAGATATAAAGACAAAATCAAAATGAACATCAATGGATAAATTAGAAACTAGGGCAGCATACAAAATCATTTGAATGTTCTCCAGATATATGGAGAAGACCTTCAAGTTCATAGCTAAGTATTTGCTTCATATATATTTGTTGCATAAGCCAACTTTTGTCATTTAGGTACACGACCAGTCCTCATCTTTTCAGCGGAGATGCTGAAGTGGCTTTTGGTCAAGTCCGAAGTAAGGTCTGTTATATAATTGATGTTTATCTTAGTTTCTACCTCTTTTTGGAGCAATTAAGAGTAAAAGATTAGCTTCCATTATCCTACATTTGTCATCTTGTATTTGTGTTAGTTTCTTTTTTCCTGTTCTAAATATTATGGGTTGTACAGGTAAAAGTGCCACTATATGGCTGTGACTGTTATGCATACGCCCTTTTGGCCTCTGGATTTGTGGATCTTGTTATTGAATCTGGCCTTAAGGTCAGTAGTACTCTTTTCATTCTCTAATTGCTTTACAGGATTAATAGGCATTTTACTTCTTCCCCGGCATGTTTTGTACAAATAGATGTTTTGTGGATATATCATATGTCATGTGTAAAAAGCTAAGTTGTTTGCAACTGCAAAGCCTCGTGTTATACATACTTAAACTCACATGAATCTTTAGGAAATTATTTATATGACACCAACTCTCTCTTTGTTCTTTAAATTGATGATCTAATTAATATTTTTGCAGCCATATGATTTTCTTTCACTTATACCAGTGATAGAAGGCGCTGGTGGAGTTATAACTGACTGGAATGGACACCATCTCAGCTGGGAAGCTTCTTCAGATTCACATGCACCAAGTACATTTCTTATCCAACTCAATTTATTGTCCTGCTTTTTTCACATGATTTATCAGATCAAACCACTTGATGCTGAGGTACCACTTTAATAGTTGGGATTAAAACTTTAATTATCAAGAAACATCTTCCATAGATAACTGTTAATACCGGCACAGAAACTATCCCAAAAACTTTATAAAGGTCTTCTATTTATAAAATAGGCTTAGCTGGAAAAAATTCTGAATCATCAAACTAGCAGGTCAAGGTTTAGGATATCAAACCTATTTTTGAGCACCTTTGACTTGACCATAGGTTTTGTCTACACACCTACACTTTTATCTATTGCAAGGTCATATGTGTGCAATGCACATATGGTTTAATAGTTTCTGTAAATTTTTTTATACTTGCAATTCTATTGTTCTTTTTATTTAAGCATTTGTATTTTTAACTAAGAATTTGTTGAATTAATTGTTTTTCTAAGTAATTTTTGTATATTGATAAATGTACTGCTACTGAGTTTCAAACTTTATAACTTTTTTAACAATAATTAAGAATTACATTGTTTAATATAGATCATGAAATTAGTTTTAATTTTCTGCTCCAGGTTTTAATGTGGTGGCAGCTGGAGACAAAGAACTTCACCAGCAAGCCTTGGATTCACTTAAATTGAATTAGTTGCATTGAACTTGCAGTTACATGTCGCAAGACGGCTCCTTGCATCATTTTTTGGGTGAATTTGTGTCCACACATGTGGCAGGCTCTACGACTGACTTCAGTGATGGCTCTTGTATTTGGAATCTGTTGACTGTCATGTTTGCTGCAGCATAGAAGACGAGAAAAGTTGTTCTTCAGGCTGAGCTGCTTCTTTATCTCTTCAATTTTCTCATGATGTACGAGTAGTTAAATGCATCAACTTTGTTGAGTAGCATATGTTATGGAATTGTATCTTGTGATGCAACAACTATAAGCTTTTATCTTGTGATGCATCAACATGCTTTTAACGATTATATTTATTTATTTTTGCTAAATAAAAAATATATAACACCAAGGAACAATTTACAAGAGATAAGAAGGGTATACCCCAATCAATACAAGGTTCCTATCTGGATGGCATAAAGGAGACTAAACAAGAGAACCCAACATATCCCAGTACAAATAAGTAACGAGAGAAGGCTGCTTAGAGACCCATCTCTTAAACATGGTGCAAGTGCTAAGACGCTCTCGAACAGTTCTCTTAATATTGAGAATCAGCTCCATCGTCGAATGTCCTGGGCTATCATTATGCAACCTAAAGTTTCTTTCCTTCCCATGTTCTGTAAACAGCCAAAGAGAGGTACGCCCCACCAATAAACTGTAATTGCTTAGGCAAAGTATTGCTAAAAAAACTGGTCCTCTTGCCATAGTAACCAATCAGTAGAAATATCAACTGGCGAGGCTCTTCTAATTAGATCGACGAACGGACAGGCAGTGAATAAATGTTCCACCGTTTTCAGACGTGCAATTGCAAAGAAGACACCCAGAGTTTGTAGTCATGCCAAAAGCCAACATCCTCGCTCTTGTAAGCAGCCTATTTTTTATTGCCAACCACATAATGAAGGAGCACATTGGTAAAGATCCTGAAGACCAAACCACCTTGAGACCAAGGAACCTTTGTGGCTGTGTTACGAAACGAATGCCATATAGTCGCAATGGATACATTTTTAGCTTTCAAACCGTTCCAAGTTAGATGATCTCTGTCATGTACCTGCACTGCCCCTATCAGATTACGAAGCTCCATCAAATCTACATGGTGAGCACCAAAGGAACGAGGAAGAGACCAAACACCGTTGTGAAGAAAGTTATTGATACAGACCATAAGCGAAGACTCCGCTGTCGAAACGATATGATGTGGAAAGGTGAGCACCAAAGGCTTACATCGAACCAGAACTTAAAAGAGGAGTTTGGCCCAATATGATTATCTCAAAAAATCCAAAGCAAAGTTACGAGAGTTAAGAATTTTTCTGACTGCCCAGGAGCTCTTATAAGGCATTTTAGCTGTGCAAACACCTTTTTTCTTCAACAAAGCTTTGTGGAACCAGTTCACCCATATAGAAGAATGCCCTGGTTGAGAAATTCTCCAAAGTTGGTGAAGAATAGCGGCGAAATTCCACTCAAAAATGTTCCTCAAACCCAACCCCCCTCCATCTTTTGGTTTACAACATTCTTTAGACAAGTAGTCAAAACTTCCATGGACAAAACACATAGATAAGGTGAAAGCGGGTCACCTTGTCGAAGACCCGAAGCACCTCTAAAATAACCCTCAAGGCAGCCATTTAATTTAACAGAAAACATACAAGTAGTAACACACATTCTGATCCAACTTATGAACTTTTGAGGGAATTTCGTGCGTTCCAGGACACTAAATAAGAAAGACCAGTTGAGAGAGTCGAACGCTTTATGGATGTCCAACTTAATGGCGCATCTAGGTTGGCCGGAGTCGAGATGATAGTCGTGAACCCATCAGGACCCTGGCTACGGTTCTTAGCCATACTTTTGAGGCTGGAAAGCACATCTTTTAAGTTTTATCAGTGAAAGGATATGTTTAATAACTCGAAGAGAATTGTATTAAAGAGTAAAAAAAATTAAAAAGTGTCGAACACAAATTACTTTGAGATACGTATGTTTCAACAAAATAATAGAACTAATCACAAGAAATTATGTGTTTCTTTTAGTGGATAAATAATTTGCGGAACAATAAATAATATTTATAATATAACTAACATAAACCAAACCAAACCAAACATACCCAGTATATAACTAACATGTGTATGATAATTGATAACTAGATTACATAATTTTATTTACAATAATAAACTATACCATGTGATTTATTTACTTTTTTTGCCAAGATAACATGTGATTTTTAGTTGCATTTATATTTAAATTTTAGATTTAATTCCAATATTGATAATCTGTTCATTAAAAGAGACAAATATTCATCACCTCTTCACCTGGCATCTGAAACTGATTCTAAATAACACCATAAACGCAATGGCATTAAGTATATCAAAACAGGCTCTAACACACACCATGTACGAAAAGGTTTCATTAAACATCATCAAAAGCTACCGGAGATATATCTCAGGTACTTGTTCTCTTCATTTTTTGAGGGACCTGGGAAAAAGGAAATTCCTTATTCTCTTCATTTCTTTACGAACATAAATTGAACCCTAAACCTCCCACCACCGACCAGAGGTCAGAGAAGACAACGAGTATTGCTGAGGACCATAACTTGTAAGATACAAAGACTAGCGTTAATCACTTGAACAAAGATATCTAATGTATGAAAGTTGATGGAAACACAATTTCTCAAGACATGTAAAATGCAAATATTAATTAGGCATCTAGGGAAGAAATTTAATAGCAAAACAACACAGTAGTTCGTCTTCAAAGGAAAGTAAGACAGCTCAAGATTTGAAACACTCCTGTTCTGCAATTAATTTCTTTATCCTTACAAACACAAGCACTTGCTTCCGACCTTTACTAAAACAATAACAAGATTACGTAACAAGATAAGAAGTTGAAGTGAGACAAGTGATTCCAAGACACGAAGGTGTACAAAGGCAAGCGTAACAAAGATCCTGTCTTCCTCCGGCAATATGCTACCTCAACTGAAATCACCAGTTTGTTGACTTCTACTCCTTCCCAAAATCAGTACTGTAATGAGCAGTTGATTCAAGTTTCTTTGCTTCATTCAGTTTGCGGACAGCCTGAGACATGTCGAACACATAACCACTCCTTAGGCAAACAATTTAGAAAAGACACAGTGCATACTTAATACGTGAATATGTAGACCATCAACAGACAGAGGGGACAGGATGGGAGGGAGACACTATTCATTGTGCAGACGTAAATCTTGAGAAGTGGGGGTACTTCAAGTGATTTGAGAAATTAAAACGATAAATCTCATAGAACTAAGATCGAAGTATATAGCAATAGTATCTGAAACATTGAGAAAGAACAGCCTAACTAGGGAATCTTCCGAGGCCTAGACTTGCTGATTTTTGTGACATTTTAACATTACTAATTTGACTACTACGGAAAATTTAAAGTGATTATTAACATCTTGTCCAATTCTGCAGTAATTATTATGTTCAACTTGAATTCCATTTAAAGTAAAATGTACCTTCATGAAATCTTCATGGATAACATAATCTCGTTCAGCACGAATAGCTGACATCCCAGCTTCGGTGCAAACATTACGAAGATCAGCTCCATTGAACCCCTAAGAAATGTGTGTTGTCAAAACATCATTCAACACATTTGTAAAATAATACTGAAAAGTTGTTGCACGGGCAACTCACCTCAGCTAGCTTAACAACAGCCTCATAATCAATTTCCCCATGCTTGGCAATTCCAGCAGCATGAATTTTTAGAATTTCCATTCTTGACTGTTCATTTGGCAATGGAATTTCTATTTTCCTGTCCAATCTGCCTGGACGTAAAAGTGCAGGGTCTAGAACATCTGGTCTATTTGTAGCCATGATCATTTTTACCTATGGCATTGATAAAAAACACAACATCATATTTTTTAAAAAGACTGTAAAGATGAAGAAAACAAGGTTAAAAGAATGATAAGATAAACAGCGTCTAGAGTTAATTTAATCAAAACCTTTCCAAGCTGGTCAAAACCATCTAGCTGATTTAGCAACTCCATAAGTGTTCTTTGAATTTCACGATCAGCACTAGTTCCCTCACTAAAACGACGTCCTCCAATGGCATCAATCTCATCCATGAAAATGATGCATGGCTGTATACAAAAAAAATGGACTTCAGGAATCTAAAATAGCATGCATGTTTCTGTACACCAAAATGTCCCTAGTAAGGATATCGTTTAGCCTTACTTGGTGATCACGAGCATAACCAAACATTTCCCTGATCAATCTTGCACTCTCGCCAATGTATTTATCAATTATGGCACTTGAAACAACCTGTATTAGTTACCATATGGAAAAGTTATTTGCCTATGAAAAGAGTTCTGAAACATAAGTTGAAAAAAGGATTAGAAGTAGTAACAAAAATCTACGTTTATATTCTCCGGACTATTGCTTTATTTATTCTAAAACTGAAGTATTATAATCCAATAGAACTAGATACCAATCATCTTTTTGGTTCATTTCTCAAGGATTGTAATAGATTCTCTGATTAGGTATAATTATCCAATCAGAAATGAACTAAAAAGAAAAATTGAAATGTGGTTAAATGGGATAACAGTCCGTTATATTTCATATAAATTAGGTAAAAGCCCACGGACTACAATCCTTCGAAACAAACATAGCCCGAAGATCTTACCTTTAAGAAGTTAGCATCTATATTGCTAGCAATTGCTCTGGCCAACAGTGTCTTGCCTGTTCCGGGAGGTCCATATAGAAGAACACCCTAACATATGAATAAAACTTGCAGTAAGTCAACAATTTGCATTTAAATGGAGCTGAAGAAGAACTGCATTACATATGAAGTGTGTTGCTTGTAACTTACCTTGGGAGGTTTAATGCCAACCCTTAAGAATAGCTCCGGGTTCATCAGAGGCAATTCTATGGATTCCCTAAGTTCTCGGATCTGATCCGACAGACCTCCCACAGCTGAATAGCTAACATTTCCAGGATCTTCATGAAGCATGTTATACACAACTGGATCGACCTGACAAACAAAGAATATTATTACCACCAAACTCTTTAGGTTTATCAGCAAACAACAAAGCGTAGACATTACAACAAGTAAATCAGAAACCAGAAGATAAAGTATTACTAACCTCTCTGGGTAGAGCTCGCATAATTGTAAGAGTAGTCATATCAAGAACCACTCTTGTTCCAGCAGTGAGTTTTTCCTTGTCCACCTTACTACGACAGCCAACCACATACCTTGGACCGCTACTGGCTTTAACTATCACTGGAATTGTATACAAACACATAAACAGCGAATTCACTATCACGAACAAAGTAATTCAAGACAAACTTTAAATTAAGACATTACTTACATCGCTCATTATCCAACGGCCTCAAGACTTCACCAATAATTTGCCCAACGCTCTGAAGCGACTTCAAATCATCTTCAGTCTTAGCATACTCCTTTTTCACAGTACGCAAACTATCTCTCACTACATACCCCATGGAAACAAACAAATCAAAAATCAGGACAAAATCATATTATTTGTCCCTCACTAAAACCCCACTACAGCTAAAATAAATCCATCAGCCCCATCCAATCTATCATAAACATTAAACCATGACTTAATCAAACTACAGTACACCTTTACAAATTAATAGCCTCGACCCATAAATCATTACCCAACTGAGGTTAAAAAACACATTCTATATATAACTGAAACCGACAAAATGAATTATAATGAATAACCGAGTCATGGTCGAGTGCTAATTAATCAACAACAAACATTAAACCTTAACTTAATAAAGCTACAGTACACACTCCACACTAACAGCCTCGAACTAAATTTTTTATCAAGTTATGGAAATTATAACCTTACTGAATTGCAAAACACATTCTACCTAACTATAATCGAAACCAACAAAACGCATCACTCAATAAAGGTCAAGTACTAATTAATCAAGGCTCACGATTTACAGACTCCAATTTTCAACTGAAAGAATATATAGTCACATCAGTATCATACATATAATCCAATTGAACATAATATAACTCACAATCCATTACGAAACAATGCAAAGTACTAATTAATCATTCAATCAAGGTCAAGTACTAATTTATCAAATAGCACTAATTACGAAGAGATGAGAACTATCAATATCATTCTAAACAATCCAATTGAACATAATACAACTCACAATCGATTACAAAACAATACGACGTCGCTTATATACACATCTAACAATCTAATACAATACGATACGATATACAAGGATATAAGTATAAAGGAGAGGAAACTAGGGTTTGGAGAAAGTGGATCTAACGAACCTCCGCGAACGCGAGACTCGAGCTCCTTATGTTGGAGTAACTTTTTCCGGTAATCGGCGATTCCAACGCGGCGGCGAACGGCTTCTTCGGTCTCGCCTGACATTTGAGATTTGAGAGAGATTGGGAGAGAATTGTGAGAGAGAAGTAGTGTTTATAAACTGAAATTCCCAACTTGCGGAACAAGATAGTAGCCTTTTATTGGGTCGGGTCCTAAGGTTTGGGTTTTTTGGCTTATCTTTTGTTTTCTTTTTTTCCCCTCATCTATCTATTTATGCTTTTATATTAAAGCCTAAACATTGAAAGTTTTGGTTATCGGTTTGGTTATCCTATTTATTTTGGTTTTCGGTTTGGTTATCCTAATTATTAAAATAAATAATTAAATTACAAAAACAACTCAAAAAGCTAATTACTAATGTTAACGTAATTATATTCTGATTAAAATTCATTCATCCACTTCTACTTGGACTCTTTTTTCTGCTCCAACAACTCAATTATTCATTTTTTCTAAAGATTTTACTTCTAATTAAAACACTTTACCATTTAATTTAAAACTAATATTACAATAATTAATATATATCCAAAATATCACACCATATCTTTCCGTAATTATTTTTAGTAGTAATTTTTGTAATTAAAACACGTTACTTTTTAATTTAAAATTAATCTTGCGATGCCTAATATACACCCAAAAATATCTCACAATATATTCAAATAATTATTTTTATTAATAAATAAGAATCGTTAGATCTAATAATAAGATATATTATATGATTAAATTAATTGACTAAAAATTCAAAGTTCAAACCCGTCAACGACATTTTTAATTTAGAATTTTACAAAAAAAATTTTAAATCATGCATATCATTATATAATTTATATTAAATTATTAAAAAATTATTAAAAATAAGGATTATATAAAAACATAATTATAATGTTAAATAAATTTTATAACCTATCAAAAGAAACTCGTGCTTCGCAAACAACTCAAAAAGCTAAGTACTAATGTTAACGTAATTATATTCCGATTAAAAATCCTTCGTCCACATTGAGCTTTGACTCTTTTTTCTGCTCCAACAACTCAATTACCCATTTTTTCTAAAGATTTTACTTCTAATTAAAACACTTTACCATTTAATTTAAAACTAATATTACAATAATTAATATATATCCAAAATATCACACCATATCTTTCCGTAATTATTTTTAGTAGTAATTTTTGTAATTAAAACACGTTACTTTTTAATTTAAAATTAATCTTGCGATCACTAATATACACCCAAAAATATCTCACCATATATTCGAATCATTATTTTTAGTAATAAATAAGAATCGTTAGATCTAATAATAAGATATATTATATGATTAAATTAATTTACTAAAAATTCAAAGTTCGAACCCGTCAATGACATTTTTAATTTAGAATATTACAAAATAAAGTTTAAACCTGCATATCATTATATAAATTTATATTAAATTAAAATTAAAAAATTATTGAAAATAAGGATTATATAAAAACATAATTATAATGTTAAATAAATTTTATAACCTATCAAAAGAAGCCCGTGCTTCGTACGGGTTATAAGCTAGTACTAATATATTAAAGCCGAAAGATTGAAAGTTTGGTCGGTTTGATTTTCGGTTTGGTTATTCTAATTATAAAAATAAAAAATGAGTAGTAATCCAAAAAACTAATTACTAATATTAACATAACTATATTTCAACTAAAATTCTCAAAAAACTAATCACTAACGTATTCCAATTAAAATTCCTCCACCCGAGCTTCTTCTTGGACTCAGCATACATTCTTCGATCATTTACTAGAATTAGACCTATTAACCGGGATGAAACAGAAATCAGGACCCGTAGTTCCTCTCCTCATCCGATCATACCCAACACTACCACCTCCATCTCCACCAGATTTAGGCATACTCCCTTACTCCCCAAATTTACGAAACTCGGTCGAAAACTACCATCCACGTCAAAAATTTGATCACCCAACAAAGATAATAATCAATTAGTTGTTAAATTAAGGTACATTAAAATAAAATTTGGTTTTCAATACGATTCAGGACCAGTAGTTCCTCTCCTCATCCGATCATACCCAACACTACCACCTCCATCTCCACCAGATTTAGGCATACTCCCTTACTCCCCAAATTTACGAAACTCGGTCGAAAACTACCATCCACGTCAAAAATTTGATCACCCAACAAAGATAATAATCAATTAGTTGTTAAATTAAGGTACATTAAAAAAAATTTGGTTTCGGTACAATTATCTAATTATTAAAATAGATAGTAACACATAATATAACTAATGAATATAATTAATGGTAATTGGTCGATTACCTATTTCACATTTATTTTTAGTTGAATATATTACCTTTTTTATAAATACCTAAAAACACAATCATACCATATCTTCCAATTATTAATATTTCTTTCTTTATTAAATCATTTTATCTTTTAATTTAAAACTAATCTTACAATCATTAATATATACCCAAATATCACATCTTATCTTCCAAAAATATCACATCTTATCTTCCAATTATTAATAAGAAAATATGTGTATAATCCGTGAATGTGAGTATATTAAAAGTAAAAAATTATTAAAAATATTGATAATATAAAAACCTAATTATAATATTAAATAAAATTTATGATATATCAAAAGAAACCCGAGCATCGCACGAGTTATAAGCTAGTACTGATATATTAAAGCTGAAAGATTGAAAGTTTGGTCGGTTTGGTTATCCTAATTATTAAAATAAATAATGACATAATATAATTAATGGTAATTAGTTATTGTCATTTTCACATTTACTTTTAATTCAAGATATTACCTTTTATAAAAACATCAATCGTACCATATTTTCAAATCATTGTTGAGTATAGAATACAAGAAAGAATACAGAGGGGGGGTGAATGGATTCTTGAACTTTTCTTTGTTCTTGAATCAGTGTGGCACAATATGTGTTTGTGTGTGTAGATTTGTAAATGCGGATTAAGAATAACACAAGACACAATATCACTTTAATCTAATATTTTATTAGATAAAGATTTTGCTACAATCTGTGAATACAAATGTTAGTATTCTCAGCTTCGTTTTTCTTAGAGAGGTGTTTTCTATTGTGTATGAAAAACTTAACTTCTAAGGAAGTGAGGCTGTATCCTTATAGAGCATGAATACAACCTACTTACTACAAATAAGGTAGCTAAACAATTTTACTTTCTAGTGTGTCTATCCTTTTTGAGTAAGCATCCAAACGGCTACAGGTTTGACTTTGCAAGGCTCTGTTCAGATCCACTTCTTTAGCTCTTTGTCTCTTGTACATCTCTCCAAGTTTCTTTATAGGTTCTTCCAAAGTACATTACAGATTGTGGTCCATAAATTGCTTTAGCTTGTTGCAGGTTTCTGACTTGTACAATTCTTCAGTATTTTGTCTCCATGATTGTGTTTGAGAAGTAACTCTGTTGGTGATTCGAGAACTAGAATTGGCTTGATCGATAACTCTGAGTTCTCGAATACTGTTAAACTGACATATCGAATGACTTCTCGAATAAGTCTTTTCTCCAGGAATCCTTGAGATATTGAATAGAGCATTTTGCTTATCGAATCCTTGAGATATCGAATAGCTTCTTTAGTCCTTGAGATATCGAATAGAGCATTGACTTGTTGACTCTTAGAGAACTCGAATGATGCTTTGACTTGTTGACTCCATGAGTTCTCGAATAGAGTATTTGGACATGTCGAATCTCTGAGTTCTCGAATAAGGCTTTGACTAGTTGACCTTCAGAGATATCGAATAGTGTCTTTTGAGATATCGAATCTCTGACTTCTCGAATGCTAGACTTCTCGAATATAACAAATATACTTCTCGAATTGGTACTTAGGCAAATTCTTCATTTCTTCAAATCCCAACTGTGATTATTTGACAGTCTTTATCTCCTTGCTTGAGGCATGAACACTGGAACTTCTTTCAAGCATTATTCTTGACTTTCTAAGTACAGTTACACAACTAGGATTTGATGCCTATTACAAGTACAAAACAAATAGAAACTCTACAACTAGAGGTTCCCTCAGTTAAGAGGTCATGTAGGTAATGCATAGCATTACACATACTTAGGCTTGCTATTATATGAGTACAGGCATGTCTCTGTGACTAACAATCTCCCCCAAATTGTGAGTAAGACCCTTAGTCACAATTTCATGCCTGATAACAAGCCTAACATACATAAAGATAAAACCTTGAAAAGTACAGGTATGTAGATTTGAACTAAGAACATTAATAGAAATACAAGTGTGTAATCTTACAGACTATAATGAGATGCTAGCCTTTATCATTTGATTCCCTCTCCAATTCCTTGGCTAGTAGATCATCATATGCCTTCTGTTTTCTTTCTTTTTCCTTCCATGCATTCTCATCCATAGCTCTTATAATTTCTGCCATTGCATCCAATTCTTCAAGCAAGATAGAGTCTTTGAAATCTTCAAGTACTGGTTTCAGAATGTTGGCAGGATAGTGATTGAGTAGGTTCATTCTTATATTGACATGATCTCCATTTCTCCTCCTATACTTTACAACATAGGGATTGAATTGAACTCTACACAATCCCTTAGCCCTTAACACTTCTGCTTCAGCTTCCAGTTCCAGCTTCCATACTCTTTCCACTTTATCATTTGCATCCAACATGGCAATAATCCTTTCTATGTCATATACCTTGCCCCAATTTTGACATTGCCCTTGTTTAAACTTCTTCTGTCTTCCATCAGTATACTTGATCTCAAGGGAGTCATTAATGATTGAAACATGATAGATTCTTTGAGCTGTAAGGTATTCCAGTTGGTCTTCATTGTAGTCTACATCTAGTGGTTGGAGTTTTAGGCCTGGATAGATTGTTAGGGTTCTTGATTTGGAAAGCTTTGGTTTTCTTGCTACTTGTTTGAATTTGATCCTTTTAGTGTGGTTGCCTGACAGTAGTATGTGACCTTTGTTGGTAGACCATTGTAGTATTCCATTAGCAGTTTGCTTTTCAAAATATACAGATGGTTTCTTGACTTGAATCTTTTTCTCTTCTTGAGGTGGTAAAACAGTTGCAGAAGCCATGGGATTAGATTTTGGTAGGTCATTACTAACAACATTCACCCTAGACTTAGAGTCTTGTGTTGTGGTGAGATTACTGCTAGCAATGCCTAAGGCTTGTTATTTTCCATTCTTCCTCTCATAGACTTTACCTTGGTCATCATCCTTCTTGTCCTTGTTGTCTTTCTTCTTCTTCTTCTTCTTCTTATCCTCATCACCCTTATCATTCATGTGATGTTTTCCCTTCCCATCACTCTTGTCCTCATCTTTATCATCCTTTTTCCTCCTTGGCTTGGCCATTTCTGGAATTACACCAGTTGAAATGAACGATCTTAGGATTTGTAGTGCTTCTATCTCCTCAGCTGTCCTCATCCCCTTTTTCTTTTGAAGTAGATCAATGATGTCAATAATGAGTCTGTGATTTCGAGAAGTGAGATCATTGGGAATGACCAATTGTTTGATATCCTCAATCCTTGTGCCAGATTGATAGATAATTGTTCTTGGATAAGTGCAAACTTCAGGCAACCTAGCTTGTTGGCCATTCCTCAGATCAGTATATAGGCTTCTGTTGTTCTCTCCCATCTTTTCTATCATCCCCAGGATAGCATCAATCTCTGTGAATTTTAGAGCCTCCAAGGTATCATAAGATAGATGCCATATTTTATTACTGGTCACCATCATAATCTCCTTGCGATAGATTTGATTTAGATTCCTTGGAATCACTGTCAGATAATTGATTTGCTCTTTCAGACTCTTTCTGTACTCCAATGTATCCCTTCCAACCTTTGCTTGTGAGACTTGCAGAAACTTTAAGAAGGCAGCATCATGATAAGTTTCTGAATTTGCTACTTCTATCAGGTTGGCCTCAGTAACTACATCCACTTCAACTGGTTGATCTTCTTCATTTCTGGAGGTTTTAGCTTGCTCAATTGGCATAGATCCTGCGACCACTGTAGAGGTGATGGTTTGTTTTTGGCCACTTGGGGTAGTGATGTGTACGGGAGGTAGAGTGGCAGCTGGTAGAGAAGGTAGAGGTGCATTGACTTTGGCTTTGCCCTTGCCTTGAACATGAGAGATTGTAGGTTTTGAGATATTTGGTTGACCACCCTCAGATATTGTAATACCTTTCTCCTTGGGTTTCTCCTTTCTAGATGATAAGTGGATTTTATATCCACTTGGAGCGTTCCATATCGGCTTAAATTGATTGTCTTGGACTCAAGTTTGTTGTAGTTTTGATGTGTTTTGTGTAGTTGTGCAGGTTTTCAAGAATGTCGATTATGGTGGATGCTTCTGTCGTTTTTGGAGGTTAAATTGATTAAAATTCGGATTTTCCGGGAAGGTTGCGCAGTCTACACTGTTTTAACCATATCTGGAGTTCTAGAAGTCCGTTTTCATCGATCTTACAGCTCACGCGAAACTTGGGAGATTTTTTACAACCTGGGACAGAAAGCAGGTGCAGGGAGCGTGTAGTTAAAATTCGCGCACGTGTTCTTTGTGAAGCAAGGCTGGAAAATTGCTGTTTTGCCCTTTTTCTAATTCTAATTGTATTTTGGGCATTTTTTAGTACCTTAATCGAATTCTAATTGTAATAGAAGGTAATTTCTTGCTGGGCAAGAAATCTAGAGCCTATTTAAACACATCTTAGCATTGTAATTCGTATCGTTTTTATTATTGTATCATAGCTTAGATCTGTAAGGGAGAAAAAGAGAGAAGGATTCAACGCTCGTGACAAGCAACGGATCTAGATCTACTTCATCTTTTGTGTTATTCTGGATTCTAGATTTGTTTTCTCAACTCTTTGTTTTATTAATATAATTACTTCTTTTATTCATATCTTGTTTATTATCATGTTTTCATCAAATCCCATGACGATGAACGGTTCAATTATGAGCTAATCGTTGTCATGGGATTCTAACGGATTTATTTATGGAACTTAGTATATTGATGCTTTAAAGATCTGTGTGTGGTGTGTAATTGATATCCTCGTATGGTTAATCTTAATGCTTTTAGATGCGTAGCTAACATCTAAATTGAATTGTTAATCTCTTGTGAAGTGAAAGTGGATCTTGAGATTTAGAACTTGCCATGCTAGCATAGATTCATAATTGTTTATCAATATGATTCGTGGTGTGAGATGAAAATACTTATACTACCCTATGTGATCTTAATGGATAACCTGTTCTTCAACCATTATGTTTTCAAATTCTATAGACATATAGGGTCTAAGCATAATTGGTGTCTATTCATCTTCTATCTCTTTTGTGGATGTATGTTTAGTTTGGTATACTTATGCTGATAGGTAGCGTGTACTTGTTTCGTGTTATCCGATCAGATATCATAACCATTGCATATAGTGATTAAAGGCGTCAGATCTAAGTGAAGTATGTAATGAAGTTAGGATCCCATGTTTATTCTCTTATAAGTAATTCGATTTCAATTCTCATTAGTTAATTTAATTCTTAGTTTAATATTTGCTTTTAGTTTAATTTAGTTTGTTAACTCGAATAAGTTGTAGAAGGGGGGGTTGAATACAAGTTATATAATCGTGTCTGATTTTTGCTTGATTATATGAACAAGAATAAACGAATTAATCAAACTTTGTTTGTATTAAAATAATCAAATACAAACTCTACCAAAGGTGTACAATACCTTTAGCAGCTGCCGACAATATAAATCTCTCTCTCTGTTTGTTTCGAACTCTCGAATACAAATCTTACGAACTCACTCGCTCACACACTTTTTACAATGATATTGAGAGAGTATTTATAATGCTACCTATCAACTAATAACAGAATTATAATCTATCTATGACAATGTTCTGCCGTCCAGTTGATAGTTTCCATCAATAGAGAATTCGTTTCCTTCACGATATCTTCTTGCTTGTTTTCCAAAACAAAGATCCTGTTTTATAGCACTTGCCAGTTTCTGTAGCATCCATAATGACATCATCAGTAACATGACTGACATCATCAGTAACACGACTGATATCAGGATTTCCCATTGCATCAGGATCTGATTATCCCATCAGTAATTGATCAGGATCTGACTTACTGTATCAGGATCTGCTCCTCTGTTCCTGACTTGTAGTCCCCGATACACTGTTCCTGACATGTAGTCTCTGACGCACTATTCCTGACTAAATTCTACAGATTACTGTTTAACACATATATCCTATACAAAGTGCTAAATCCTTTATTAGATCAGGATATACAAGAAGTATTAGAAAAATTCTATTCTTAACATCACAACTTATGAATTATTCCTAACAATCTCCCCCTATTTATGCTTTAGAATCTGAAGCATAAATCTAACTTGTAGATGTCAAAACATATAACAATACAACCAGAATAGAATTTATGAATTCAAGATCATGAAGTTAAGTACCTCCTTCTTCAGATGTAGACATGTATCTAGTACTTAGAAGAAAGAATTCAACTATTTGATGCTTCTTTTCCTTTACCACTTCCATGATGAAATTTACCAACTCTGTCACCCTTAGTTCTGCTCCCAGTCTGTTTATCTCCCCCAGTCTGTTGTTGTTGTTGTTGTTGTCTCTGAATTATCTTTATCTCCTCCTTTTTGACATCAGCAACATTAATTCCAAGAGATTCAGTAGCAGAACAAATGAGATTCATCAGAACTGCTTGATTTTCCATAATAGTGACTTGGTTATTTTCAAGAATTAGAAGTCTCGATTGAATATCACTTTGAGATTTCTGAATGTCCTGTAGAATTTCAGAATTGACTTTAATGTTGGAAGTGCTTGTTGTATCTTCAGATTCAGATGCAGAAAAAACATTATCTTCAAGTCTTGTAGAAGAAGTTGCCTGTTGAGAATGATAGTCAAGTAATAATACTTGAGTAGAAGTACAAACATCTTCATGTTTCTGATCTGGAGCTGAAGTATGATCATCCTGTCCTTCACCAGTATTCTGTGTACTAACATCTACAAATCCTCACTCCTCCTTAGATTGATCAGATATTGTTGATGTCTCAAATCTAGCTGAAATTGGAAGTACAAACAAAGGATGTTAAATATAATTGATGTGTTTTAATCAGTGCTTAAGTGTTACAGGGAGTTATCAGAGTTTAGCTGGAAGCAGTCAGAGTTTGCGTAAACTCTGACAGTTGGAAGCTCGACAGAGTTTGTTAAACTCTGTCTGGAGGAAGCGCGTCTACTGTTCAATAGTGATTAAAGATTAATTATGGAAGCGATATCTTTGAAGATTGGATAGCTATCAAAGAGATCGAGTTGACATAGGAGACGTGTGACAATCTGTAATTGATATCATTGTATAGCTGATTATTAGGAATATCAATTAGAGATTGTATCGTAGCTGTATGTTATATAAATACAGATAGGTTAACCCTAGAAGGGTATCGATAACGAATTATCATTATTGTAACCTAGCAGCTCTTTGTGATATTTTACATCACGAAGAGGGTTTGAAATACAAGAAGTTTTTAAGTGCATAAACACTTTTACTTGTTAATCTCTCATACAAAGTTGATTATTATTTGTGTATTCGGCCTAACAAGTGGTATCAGAGCCAATCTGTTACTTTATTACAGGTTAAGATCCAAACACAACAATAATCATGTCAGAAATTCCTCCACCAACACCTACTGTTTCTGAAAAGGCTCCTACTACTGTGAGTCGTTATGAACCAATCAGGGTTCCTATTCTGAGGCCATTAGAGTATGCTATGTGGAAGGTCAAGATGACTATGTTTCTGGAGGCTACAGATCCAGAATATCTTGACAGGATTTATGAAGGCCCTCACAATCCTACAAAGCTATCTGTTGCAGTTGCTGGTGAAGCAGCAAAAATGGTTCCAAAGGAAAAGAAGGACATGACTCCTGAAGATCTATCATCAATTGCTAAGGATGCAAAAGTTAGGCATTTACTGCATAGTGCCTTAGACAATGTTATGTCTAACAAAGTCATTAACTGCACCACTGCAAAAGAGATATGGGATGCACTTGAAGTCAGGTGTCAAGGAACTGCAGCTATTAAGAAGAATAGGAGAAACATACTCACACAAGAGTATGAGCATTTTGAGGCTAAACCTGAAGAGACCATGACAGAAACATTTGATAGATTCTGTAAACTGATTAATGATCTGTCATTGGTCAACAAAGAGTATGATCTAGAAGACTCGAATCTCAAGTTTCTTCTTTCTCTACCTGAAAAGTGGGATGTGAAAACAACCACTATTTGAGACAACTATGATCTTGCTGAAACAGAGATTGATGAAATTTATGGACTGCTCAAAACTTATGAATTGGAAATGGAGCAGAGAAACAGGAGATCAAGCAGAAAAGGAAAGTCTGTTGCTCTTAATGTTGAAGAGAAGCCTCAGAAGAAAGAGGCAACAAGAAGGAAAATGAAGGGAAAAGCTTTGGTCATACATTCAGAAAGTGATTCACCAAACTCTGATTGTGATTCAAACTCTTCTGAATCATCTTACTCTGAGGATGATGAAGAAGAAATGAGAAAAATGGCTGTGCTGATGGTGAAGACTTTCAAGAAAATGGGCTTCAAGAATTTCAAGAAAGGAAAAAGGTTTTCTAGGGATTCAAATGAAGACAGGAAAAGCTACAGGAAGTCTGATAAGAGAGATTCTAAAGGGAAGAAGGATAAGTCTGAAATTCAATGCTACAAGTGTAAGGAGATGGGTCACTATGCTCCTGAGTGCAAGAAGGGTAAAACTGGAAAGGTACTCTACACTAAAGGCAGAGATTGGGCAGATACTTCAGATTCTGATGAAGAAGTGAACTATGCTCTCATGGCTACTACTGAATCAGAATCCTCTGAAAATCAGGTACCTCCAACTACCTATGCTTATAATATTGATGACATTTCTCAATTAAGAATTTTTCTTAAGTCATTGCATATAAGTTATAGGGATCAGACTTTAGAAAATGAGAGGATAAAAGCTGAAAATTCTGAACTTAAAGAGAGAAATAAACTTGTTGAAGAGAAACTTGAAAACATGCAACAAGTTCAGAAAGAGAGAGATGATGCTGTTTGCAAAGAACAGATTTTGCTTCAGAAGTATAAACAACTAGAATCTGTGTTGGAGGAAGCAAATAAGAAAATTAGGACTTGGACTAATTCTGGAAAGGACACTCAACAGATTTTTCAAACAGACACTGTTGGTCTAGGTTATAATGAGGGAGATGAACTTAGATTTCAAAATCAAGTTAAAGTCAGAACTAAATTTGTTCATGGAACCAGTAAATTTTTGTCTGAGAATGAAAAAGAAGCTGTCCAAAGAAAACCAGTAAAAACTAGTGTTAAACAGGTTAATATTGGTTCAATGACAGATAAACAACTCAAACATAAACTGAAGGAGTTAAAATCTGTTGAGAAAAAGAAAATGTCAAACAAGAACAGAAATGGAAAAGTAGGCATCACTTCAGGAAATAAACCAATGCTTGCTGGTTATGCTCCAAGAAAGACATGTCATAACTGTGGTAGTACTAAGCATCTTGCAAATTTCTGCAAGAAAAATAAAAATATAAATTCTTTACCTACAAAGTCTGAGGTAAAGAAGGATTTTGCTAGAACTAAGCCACAGACTCTATGCACACACTGTGGAAGCACTTGGCATTCCATCTATACTTGCAGAAAATATCATGCTATCTATCATAATTACTATGAACTGAAACCCAATCTAAAATGGGTTAAAGTTGATACTGCAAGTATAAACACTGATACTGTTAGCTCAAACTCTGATAATGTTAATTCCGCTGCAAAAGCTAACAAAGTTAAGAATGCCAAAGGATCCAAGCAAGTCTGGATCCTTAAAACTAATCCTCAGTAATTGTTTGTGATTGCAGGGTAACAGGGAGGCAACCCTAGTCGTGGACAGTGGATGTTCAGGACACATGACTGGAAATAAAGCCCTGCTATCAGAATATGAGGAGAAGGCTTGCCCAAAAGTTTCCTATGGTGATGGCAATATAGGAAGAACATTGGGATATGGCAGTATCAATCTTGGAAATGTCATCATCAACAATGTAGCTCATGTCCCAGGACTCAAGCATGACTTGCTATCTGTGAGTCAAATCTGTGACAAGGGATATCATGTAGATTTCCAACCTGAATATTGTGAAGTTATCAGCAAATCTACAGGAAAGGTTGTTCTAGTTGGTCACAGGCAAAACAACATTTATGAAATCAAGCTTTTGATAGACTCTGTTGGAAAAGCTGTTTGCCTGTCTACAAAAATGTCTAGTGAAGAGAGTTGGAAGTGGCACAAGAAACTCTCACATTTGAACTTGAACAACATCAATGAATTGATCAGAAAGGATCTTGTAAGAGGACTCCCAAAGACCCTGTTAAATGTTGATGGCCTATGTGACTCATGTCAGAAGGCTAAACAAAGGAAGTCATCTTTCAAGAGCAAAACAGAATTTTCTATCACTGATCCCCATCATCTTCTGCATGTTGATCTATTTGGTCCAGTAAATGTTATGTCTATTGCAAGGAAGAAATATGCTTTAGTCATTGTTGATGAATACACTAGATTCACTTGGGTGTATTTTCTAGCAAAGAAGGATGAAACTGCATCGACTCTGATGGAGCATGTGAAGCTTCTAGACAAAGGATCAAGCAACAAAGTCAGAATCATCAGAAGTGATAATGGAACTGAGTTCAGAAATGCAACAATGGAAGAATTCTGCAAGGACAATGGAGTGAAACAAGAATTTTCAGCACCTGGTACACCACAACAAAATGGTGTAGTTGAAAGGAAAAATAGAACCTTAATTGAAGCTGCCAGAACTATGCTTGATGAAGCAAAATTGCCAACATATTTCTGGGCAGAAGCTGTTCAAACTGCTTGTTTTACTCAAAATGCAACACTGATCAATAAGCATGGAAAGACACCATATGAGATGGTGAAGAAAAAGAAGCCTAACCTGAAATACTTTCATATTTTCGGGTGCAAATGTTTCGTTTTGAAGACTCATCCAGAACAGTTGACCAAGTTTGAGTTAAAGGCAGATGAAGGAATTTTTGTTGGCTATCCACTGTCAACAAAGGCATTCAGAGTTTACAATCTGAGAACTAAAGTGATCATGGAATCTATACATGTTTCTTTTGATGATAAGAAGATAACTGGACTTGAAGACAAAGACGAATATGATCAACTGAACTTTGAAAATGAAGTTTTAAACTCTGATGAAGGAAACTCTGATGAAACAATTCTGACAGACTCTGTTGAAACAAACTCTGAACCTCTACTGGTAAATTCTGGAGAAACTTCTCAGTCACAACAAAGAGGAGAACCAGTTGAGGGGGAGCATGATCAAGATGAAGACTCAAACACTGATACTGAGTCAACTGAAAAATCTGGATCAAACTCTGATGCTTCAAACTCTGAAAATTCAAATTCTGACTCTGGACAGTCAAGTTCAGGGGGAGTCTCAGAAAACGAAGATAGATCACAACAGAATCAGGAGAGCATGGATCAAGGGGGAGGATCACATGCTGACAGAAGTCATTTGCCTTCTGCTAGGAAATGGACTAAATCACATACACCTGATTTGATAATTGGTGATCCAGATGCAAAAGTAAAGACAAGAAGTGCTACTGCAAGTGAATGTCTGTTTCATGCATTCTTGTCTAAAAATGAACCAAAGAAAGTGAAAGAAGCTCTTCAAGATGCAGACTGGATAACAGCAATGCAGGAAGAGTTAAATGAATTTGAAAGGAATGAAGTTTGGACCCTTGTACCAAGACCAAAGAACAGATCTATTGTTGGTACTAAATGGGTTTTCAGAAACAAGACTGACAGTGAAGGTGTTATCACGAGGAACAAGGCTAGACTGGTAGCAAAAGGTTATTCACAGCAGGAAGGAATAGATTATGATGAAACATTTGCTCCAGTAGCAAGATTGGAGGCAATCAGAATTTTTCTAGCATATGCCTCTCACAAGAAATTCAAAGTGTTCCAGATGGATGTGAAAAGTGCTTTTCTGAATGGAAAGCTTGAAGAAGAAGTGTTTGTTGAACAACCACCAGGATTTGTGGACCCCAAATATCCAGATTATGTCTACAGGCTAGATAAGGCACTATATGGACTTAAGCAGGCACCAAGAGCATGGTATGAGACACTTGCTCAGTTTCTTCTAGAAAGTGGATTCAACAGAGGAACAATTGACAAAACTCTGTTTTATTTCAATCAAGGAAGTGACCTCCTTTTAGTTCAAATTTATGTTGATGACATCATCTTTGGGTCTACTAATGATAAACTCTGTAAGAAGTTTGCCAAGCTCATGCAGTCCAGATATCAAATGAGCATGATGGGAGAGCTTAGTTACTTTCTAGGCCTACAGGTGAAACAAACAGAAGATGGAATTTTCATTAATCAAGAAAAATACACCAGAAATCTTCTCAAGAAATTTGGTATGCTTGACTGTTCATCTGCATCAACTCCCATGGCAACAGCAACTAAACTGGACAAAGACACAGGAGTTTCAGTGGATATGACAAACTACAGGGGCATGATAGGATCTCTTCTATACTTGACAGCTAGTAGGCCTGACATCATGTATGCAACCTGTCTTTGTGCAAGGTTTCAGGCAGATCCTAGAGAGCCACATCTGACAACTGTGAAAAGAATCTTCAAGTATCTCAAGGGCACCATATCATTAGGTCTGTGGTATCCCATAGAATCAGATTTTAAGCTACTTGGGTATTCTGATGCAGACTTTGCAGGCTGTAAGGTAGACAGAAAGAGCACTAGTGGAAGTTGTCAATTTCTTGGTGACAGACTTGTTTCCTGGTACAGCAAGAAACATAAATCAATCTCCACATCTACAGCTGAAGCAGAGTATATTGCAGCTGGTAGCTGTTGTGCACAGATCTTATGGATGAAGAATCAATTGCTGGATTATGGATTGAGGTACAGTAATATACCTATTTACTGTGATAACCAAAGTGCTATTGCTATGACAGGTAATCCAGTACAGCATTCAATGACCAAGCACATCAGCATAAGGTACCACTTCATCAGAGAACATGTGGAAGAAGGAAATATTGAACTACATTTTGTCTCTACAGAACAACAGCTTGCAGATATCTTCACTAAACCATTGAGTGAAGCTACATTTACAAGGTTGGTTAATGAACTAGGAATGATCTCTGGTTCTGACTAGAAATGTTGGTTAGATTCAAACTTTACTTATGTGATGTATTAATCATATTTCCTGATTGGTTAAATGTTGAGTAAGCTCTGTTGATTAAACTCTGATATGCATACTCTGCTAAACTCTGTCAGCATGTCTGTATGTCATACACTGTTAATAAGTTTGATAAACTCTGTGAACTTTGAGTTGATTTTTGTCTGAATGAAAACACCAATGAAGAAATATGTATGAAGCATGATTCTCAGCAATTAATCATGAATCTTTCTGAGTTATTGAGATCTAATCTTAGATTGTGCAGAAAGTTAACACAACATGATACTGGCTCATATTTATAGCATCTCTTAGTTTATTTTGTCCTAAGCTCTGAGTCTATAAATACTGTGTGCATTACCTTTCATGAAGAACTACTGATGTTGATGAACTCTAAACTCTGTTAGTTATACTCTGATAAAATAAAATGTTTACTGCAATACCCCAAAGAAAATGTATATAGGTTATTATACTCCTTTGAGATTATGTTGGATACTAGGATGACCCAGGAACCTATTGGTATATAATATGTGCTAAAATTCTCTGATTTTTGGTGACTAGTTAAATACTAGGATGACCCAGGAACTTATCAAAATGATAAGGGCTAAAATTTTTGAATTTTTGGTGACTGGTTCCAACCTCTGATTACTGGAATGAAAAATAAAAAAAATAAAAAAAAAATGAAAAAAAAAATGAAAAAAATGTGTATATAAAGGGGGTATAAAATAAAAATTACTGTATAAAGATTGATTACTTCAGAGTTTAGCTTTCATCATACAGTCAGTGTTTACTATGACAGTTTGTGCATCCAGTGTTTATTGATTTACTTTATGGATTTTATGAAAAATTAGATGCTCTAAAAATTGACTTAGTAAACTCTGCTTCACACACACAAATACTCACAACTGTGCAATATATGAAAGGGTTTCGGTGATAAAGTTGGAGAATTGACAAACGCTGTTGATTCGTGATTTGTACTCTAAGGTAAATTTTCACTTGGACAATTTGAAAGTCTTGGAGTAAGTAGGGTTTTTGACAACTGTTAATCAGTGGATAGTTGATGAATGTGTTCTTTATATGATTACTTTAATTAGTTTTCATATTCACTTCTTGATGCATTTTCTTGAAGAATAGTTCATATAACACAAATAACAGTTGCAGAACACAATGAATATGATTAGAAAAACAAAATTTTCATTGATAATAAGAAAGAGATTACAAGCAAATATTACATCTTTTTGTTCTCTCTATCTGCTAATCTATTCAACAGGAAAGTAAAAGGTCCGTCCACACCACTCCATTGTTAGCAAAAATTCCCAGATCCCATCTTTGCCACTTTATTTGGGTGGAAGTTGAAGGGATAAGGTTATTTTTGCTGACATATTCATTAACAATGGTTGGTGGTGGTGGATGAGGATGCCTTCAAGGAGAGCCATGCCAATGTTGCTTGGAGGGCAGCATCGATGTCGATCACCCTTGCAGGTTTCTCTCTCTCGAGCTCTTCCAGACCAGCATCCATTTGCAGCCACAGCGTCTCAAGCTGCCTTTCCCACTCAAATGCTTCAAATTCTTCACGCGTATAGCTGAAGATGTCCCTATTCTCGACAAGATGAAGGTTTTTCTCTTTGATGGTAAGGTTGGCCATTGTTTTTCAAGAGTATTTGGTTTGAAGGGTTTGTGATTTTACAGGGGAGACTGAAAGGTTAAAGGTTTAATGAATAATCTGAGCAAGTCTCTAGGCCTTAAATAAAGATGGGTAAGAACGAAGTCCTTAATCGCTTCGTATTCTGGTTATTAAAGGCAACAGGTAAACGATTCAAATTCTGATTTTACTTGGGTCCAAATATTTTTAAAAGAGTATTATTTGATTTTTGTTAAAATCAAATATTTTAATGTTTTAATTTTAATATACTCTTTTTAAAAATAGGCGCACATGACCCACTCGCCTTTAATGTGTCCCACTTACCTATTATCGTGTCCCACTTCACATTAATCAAGGAACTGATTGACTGTTTGTTACATAAGAGATTGAGTTTTTCATTAATTTAATCAATTTTGTGTCCAAACGAGTTTGCTTTACTCTTACTCTCACAGTTTTCTTATTTCTCTCTTGGGCACTCACGCAAACACCTTTCTACATACATATCTCTTGGAAATTCTTAACTCAATGGCATCGAAAGCATTCACTGCTCTTGGCTTACGGTTTGTTCCTAATAACTATGAAGCTCCACTCTATCATGAACGCGTTCCAGAATCGTTTCATCTCATGCAGAACTTTTTGAGGGATTCAGAGATTGGACAAGCTCTGACTGGACCTGCTACTCTGTCTGCGTCTCAAATTGCTTCATTCTGGCAGAATTCAGTTTATGTGGATGGAGGAGAAAGTGGAACTCCTACCATTATCTTCACTTACGAAGACCAAGATCATGTGATTACTCCACAGACTGTACGAGATACAATGGGGTTTGATACACATACTTCTTATACTCTTGTTAATGAAACTTATCTGAGAGAGATGTTACAAGAGATAGGTTACATGGAATCTCTTGACAAGCTCGGCAGCATAAAGAGACCAAATCTCAGAAAAGAATGGAATTTCTTCTTTGATTGCATAACGAGGACGTTCCAGAAGAAAGTCACAAACTGGGATGCTATTCCAATAGACAGTCTTCAAATCGGGTATTCTCTGCTCTATGGTTCTAATTTTGATTTTGGTCGACATGTTTTGATGAGCTTAGGTGATAAATTGTCAGAGTCTACCACTGTCTATTATGCTCGTTTCTGTCAAATGTTGTTTAATGCATGTGTACCTGGTCTTGAAATTGCTGAAACTGATGACATTGATCCGTTTAGAGTCAATAAGCGCATATTCTCTGATATGACTAACAAGGATGTTGGTAAAGAAAATCTTCCTGAGTTTGTCATGCCTCTTGTTCTACGAAATTTTCTAAATCAACCACAAGAACCACAACAAGACCAACAGGAACCACAACACGATGCACCACAACAAGATGAACCTGAACAAGAACCACAACAACCTGAACCACACCCTGAACCTCAACCAGAACTAAACACTGAATCACCTACAAAGCAACCTTCACCCACTTTAAACACAAACTCTGATTCGTCACAATCTCCACCAGCATCACAGTCTAGAATGCAAAGAGTTAAGAAGGCAATTACTAAACGACGTGCAAGTCTAAAGCAGGCAGAAGAGACACAAAGCAAATCAAATCGGAAATCTCCTGAAGCTGTTTACACTAGAAGGGGGAAAAGAATGAAAGCTCGGGCAAACATATCTAAGTCACTCTCAGTGGTAGAACAAACTCCACCAACTAGTGAAGAGGATTCAGATAATGTACCTCTAGCAAAACGAAGAAAAGTGATATTCTCTGATTCTGTGGATGAAGATATTGAAGCTCTAGAGGTTGTTTCACAGCAAACACCTCCTGTTGAGGTTGAGAAAGATGCAATACCTGCAGAGGATGTAATACCTGCAGAGGATGTAATGCCTGCAGAGGATAAAATGCCTGCAGAAGAGGATGCGAGAGATGGTGTTTCTCCAATAAATGATGTTCCTGATTCATTTATGCCATTCTCTAATCCTATCTCTGATATTGGTGTAGCTGATCAACCTACGTCTGTTCCTTCTGAAGCTGTGGCATCTCATACTGAGATATTATCTGATGCTCACCACACTGTTGAAGAAGGTGAAGAAATTGATCAGGGAACCAAAGTAACTTCTCAGTCAATGCATGTTGCTGAGCCTGAGCAACATGAAGAAAATCCTGAAAAGCCTACAGAAGATATTGCTAAACCTATGGCTGAAGATGAACCAGTTAAAGCTACAAGTGTTGAAGCTGAAGGTGACAGTAGTGCAAACTCTGATACTTCTCTGAGTGCACCAGTACAAACTGATGATAAACATACACCTTTTTCTCAGCCTTGTACTTCTCATGAAGTTGAGAGAGCACAATTTGCCAAGAATGCTGCTGAATGGTACAAAGAAGATTGTATTTTTCCACCAGGAAGAGCAGCTAAGTTTGTTAAGCAAAGTGCTGATACTATCTCTAATCCAGAGATTCTTTCTTGCTTGAAAGCAACTATAGTTCAAGTTAAAACTCTGGATAGACGATTTGATGATACTAATTTGGCAATCACTTCTTTGCGAAATGAGGTTGTAGCTAGAGAGATGAAAATGGAAACACATTCAAAACTAGTGACTACAAAATTCTCTAAAGCTCAAGACAATATCCTTGCCAGACTGAGTAAAGTTGAAGAGAACCAGTCTGATTTATCTGCTAAAATTGATTCTATTGCTACCTCCCTGGAGTTAATTACTTCTATCCTTATGCCTGATGATGTCAAAAAGGGGGAGAGAGTTGTCAGAAAGGATAGTGCTGGAGATGGAGGGGCAAGTAACAAAGGAAAAAAAAAGGCTGAGGAGGTTCAAACTCTGAGAACTAGTAAGTCATCCAAATCACAGTCTGTTGGGAGAAATACTGATACTCAAGGAACTTCAAGGACCAAGAGTTTACTGTTATCTTCAAATCCACAAACTGATGAAGAGTTGGCTGCTAAGCTGTTCATTGAAGAGAATGAGGAAGGAGTAACGATTGAGGACATTGAAGCTGAGGAAAAGAGTTTACAAGAAGAACATCTTAAAGCTTTAAAGTCTGATAAGGTACAAAGAGGAAAAGCTCCTAGACCTGTTGTTAAAGGTGTTGTGATCAGAGAGAGGACTGATGTTAGTCAAAGTTCTCGGTTCTCAAAGGAAGCAATTGCAGCAGAGGCTAAACTCAAGCTAAAAGGCATTGAAGGTGAAAGTTCACAGAAGAAAGTTACAACTTCTGTTGCATCTCAAGCAATGATCATACCTTTACACTCTTCACAGTTGAAATCTGTTTTTGGTAAAGGAACAATTTCTGATCCAAATGTGTTATCTGGAGTCTCAATGAATATTTCTGATGGAAAAGCTTTATCTGGCAAGATTGGAAATAATAAGGCTGGACTAGGCTCACATAGAGACAGAAGGCAATATACTGGTCCTAGAGATCCTTCTTCACTGGCTGTTCCAGGTCGTGGTGTTCCTCAAGAGAGTCTGGATAGACTGGAATCAGTGCAGTTGGTTCATCAGAAGAGTTTAGACAAAGATTTTCTTCTATACTTCATGGCTGATGGGACAGTATTCAAAGTTGGTGAGGATGATATCGGCTTGAAATGTTGGGAAGAACTAGAGTATGTTCTATATCTTCTCAAGGTGAATAGTCGAAGGACTCAATCAGTTGCCAATGTACTCAGACAGAAGATGACTCAGAATCTGGCAATTAGAGGACAGAAATACAACATCAGATATATTCCTAAGTACAGGGATTATCAAGGCAATCTCATTGAAATGAAGAAAGGTACTGCAAAGTTAAAAACTGATTTGGGAATCACAGTACTTGACTTCAATACTCAGGCAGAAAAAGTCAGATTTATCAGACTGGGTAATGAAATGAGAAGAAACAAGATTTATGATCTTAGGGCTGCTATTTACCAAACAGATGAAAGTGATCCTCAACTCAGAGAAATCAAAGAAGCAATGAAGATTGAACTTGAAAATGCAGAAAGAAGATTGCTGATTGATTATCTCAGAACCATGCCAGATCTTGAAATGATTAGAGATTAAGTTCTGTAAGAATTTTCTTATTCTCTATAGTTTTTAAGCTTAAACTCTGAATCTGTATAAACACTGTATTTATCTATTTGTTTTGACATCATCAATTACTGTCATTAACTTGTACATTTTTGCTAATGAACAAGTTGGGGGAGATTGTTAAATATAATTGATGTGTTTTAATCAGTGTTTAAGTGTTATAGGGAGTTATCAGAGTTTAGCTGGAAGCAGTCAGAGTTTGCGTAAACTCTGACAGTTGGAAGCTCGACAGAGTTTGTTAAACTCTGTCTGGAGGAAGCGCGTCTACTGTTCAACAGTGATTAAAGATTAATTATGGAAGCGATATCTTTGAAGATTGGATAGCTATCAAAGAGATCGAGTTGACATAGGAGACGTGTGACAATCTGTAATTGATATCATTGTATAGCTGATTATTAGGAATATCAATTAGAGATTGTATCGTAGCTGTATGTTATATAAATACAGATAGGTTAACCCTAGAAGGGTATCGATAACGAATTATCATTATTGTAACCTAGCAGCTCTTTGTGATATTTTACATCACGAAGAGGGTTTGAAATACAAGAAGTTTTTAAGTGCATAAACGCTTTTACTTGTTAATCTCTCATACAAAGTTGATTATTATTTGTGTATTCGGCCTAACAAAGGAATACTAAGATCATTAGGAATTTCTTCTGGTACTGGTTGAGTAGAAGTTTGTCTTAGCCTTTCACCTCTTCTGTTAATGATCTCTGCAAGTCTATCTTTCTGTTTCTGATATTTAACTTCTGGCTTTGAATTGTGATGTTCTAAGTCATGCTTCTCATACATCTTGATAAAAGAATAAGTACCAGCATCCATACCAAGATTTTCAGACCAAGATTCAGGAAAAACCTGATCCCAGAAATCAAACGATGGTGGTTTCCTAATTTTCTCTCCCTCACTATAGAGTTGATCATCCATACCCTCATTCTCACTTTGACAATCTAAAGTCAACACTCTTTCTACCTCTCCTTTTGCCTGGTTAGGAGCCAGACTCTCTGTGTGTGGATCTATGTCCATCTTTTCAACTGTATCACTCAAATTTGGATAAGTGCTCTCATGACCTACAGAAAAATAGGGGTTAGAAGAAGTTTTTATACCTAAACTCACATGGAGAGAGGGTTCCTCATATGGCATGGGGCTTGAGGTTTTCTCCAAAGAGTGAGCTGCTATAGTCTCTGAACCCTTACAAACATCTACTTTCTTTTCAGAAACTACAGGCTCCAGTATACCACTTTCAGGTTTTACACTAGACTCTGATGTCTTCAGTAATACTTCATTAGACACCATAGCTAATATGCCACCGTCTTTAAGTGTCGGTTGCTGAGACACACCCTCAAGGTGGATATACTCTAACAGAACAATATTAGTTTGATCTTCAGAAAAATCAATCAAAGTCATTCCTCCAATATCATAGGGTTTCTGACTTGCAATTTCAGTCATCACAGAAGACCTTTCAGCATCATCAATCACAGTTCCTGAGTCATCCAACCTCTGACTAGATGGTTCTTGTGTTGCAGTGACTGTGATATGATCTATTCTACTATTCACCACTGGTGCAATAGTATCTTCTGTTGACTGCTTCCCTCTATCAACTACCTCCTCTTGTTCACCTTGAGCTGTAGCATCTTCAACAATGAAATCCTTGTCAAATAAATATGCATGAAGTGATTGAAGTGCAACATGCTTAGGAAGTCCAAATTTCTTGTGTAACTCCTTTCTGACTGATACATATAAGTATGTCTTCATTAAGTCAAGCCTTTGATGTAACAGTCCATATTCTTCAGGAAATGAAAGTTTGGGAACTCTTTCAATCAGAAAATCTAGAACAGACCTGGAAAGCTTCACTTGTGGAGAAATAAGTTCCATAGCCAGTCTGTATGTCAATGTAGTTTCCCATGAAGAATCAAGATCCAGATCTCTCTTGCCAGATACTGACATGGATATAGCATTATTTGTAGAGACCTGCATAATGTTAGTTGGACTTGACACTGTGTGTGTAGGTGACAAATGAATCTTTCTCCTTGTTCTCCTTGTATAGTGAGCGACAGATTTGTCTTGAGAAGACTCAAGAGGTGTAGACACAGAAGTGATCTTGGGATGAGATCCTTTTTCAATAGACAAAGTCTTTTGAGAAACAGTATCCAGTAACTGTTTTCCCTTTTTAAGAGCTACAGCCTTTTGAGAGACTGCAGCCTGGCTGTGACTAGGTGTTCCATCTCTTTGTCCTAGCTTAGAAAGTTGAATTGCAGCCTTCAATTCTGCTCTCTCAGCAAGAGATATATTATCATCATCTTCACTAGAACTACTACTTGAAATAACAAATCTTCTCTTCCTTACAACTGATGTCTTTTGAGAAACACCAGAGGTTGGCTTCTTTGAAACAATAGGCTGTGGATCAAAATTTGGTTCTAGAATTGTTTCAGAGACTGTAATGTTTTTGGCTACTTGGGTAGACACGGGGGGGTTCTCCTCCAATTGAGATTCCTGAGTCATTTCACCACCAAAGAAAGAAGAATTATAGATAGTAGGAAGATGAGTTCTTAGAAGTACCTGAACATGATTTGGATAGTGTAACGCAGGTATTTCATCTAGATTCTTTTCCTTGTCCTTCTTTGTAATGTCAAAGAAAATTCTCTTTTGCTGTACATAAGAAGAAACACAATACTTTCTACCAAATCTAGCTTCAACATCAGGAATAAAATGGTTAATAAACAGTTGCATGAATCTATGATAATAAACCATATTCCTGTCATGATCTCTTGACCCAAGTTTAATACACATCTGATTAAAGATAATGTGACCAAAATTAATTACTCTGTTATACAGCAAAGCATATGCACTATGTGATGTAACAGCTGTAATTTGCTGAAAAGAACTACATTTAACAGTAAAACATTTAGCAATTTGATCAAAAAAGAAAGACCATTCTTTCCTAAGAAAAGATCTATTTAACTGGCTCATGTTATCTAGAGGTCCATTATAACCTAATTTAGATAACATAGTTCTCACATCATCATCAGATGGTACATTCTCAAAATTTGTACTAACAGGTAAGCGAAGTACTTAATTAATAACAGATTCAGTAAGATCAAATGAGTCTTGTCCTAAGTGTAGAACAATCTTACCTGATTGACTCTGAGTAGAATCAATTATCTCAGCATTCTCCCAAGCTTGTGAAACAGCTACTTGATTAATTTGTGGAGATGTTGTCAAGGCATAGCTTAATGGTCCTTTCGCCATAAAGTCCATTATTAGGTGAAAATCAGTTGACACCCTTTCCTTATTGGTGATAGCTGCAACATGATTGTTCATCATAAAATCAAAGTCACCAAACTTGAAAGCTACTGATTTGGGTAGTCTTCTTTGAGTTGCCATTTTGATCTGAAAAGAACTTAAGAAATCTTTGAAATTGATTAGTGATTTTGAGAACTCGAGAGTGTTTTTTGCTTTAGAGAATGAAATTAGAGAAAGCAATTACACGATTAGAGTGTCAAAATAATTATATTTCAAAAATCCTTCAGACCCATTATCCCACGCTGACACGTAGGTTGACAGGTGTCAGTCCCTGAAAAATGCAGTTACCCATGACTTTTGGAAAATAAAATCCAAAAATAATTTCAAGTAAATAAGTCAAGGTAAAATCAAGATAAAAATCAATACTGATCAGTTTCCTCTTCCTGATGTGATCTACTCATCAGAATAATCACAAAATTCAATGTGATTTCTGAATAAAAAGAATTACTAATCCTGATGTGAACACACTCGTATTCCTGATCAATATCATCCTGATTCCAGAAACTGAAATGGAGTTTTCACATGGCATATTCTTTTACCTGAAAAAGAAATAACAAAATCAATTGGTTAAATTCATTCAATATTTCTTGAAAATACAAGAAATACAGTCACACATAATTATGACTGAATGCATTGATATCTCCCAAATGACTGTTTAGCTTCCCACGTCTTTCTATAAAAGAAACCGATGTCTTATGCCATTCTCCAAAACCTTTTCATTCTTTTCTCTTTCCATCATGGCTTTCAACCCAAAACTTCATATGAACCCTAGCTTTTGGTTCATTACCACTGAGAAGTTCTTTACTCTTGATGATCAGGAGCAAGTGAACTATCTCTTAGAAGAGATGACTTTTCTCATCAAGTCAAATATGGTTAATCTTAACCCAGATGATTTCCACAAATCTCCTTTAAAACATCTACCAGTTGGATACAATCCTCCTCTAATCTCTTCACTCCTTGAGGATGAAGAATTTGGTGAAGAGTCTGAGGTTGATCTTGATGGAGATGCTATTCATCTTCTTCAATAAGCATGAAGATGAGTCAGCTGCTCTCATTCAAGTCGCCCAGACAAGGAATTCATTCTTGAGATGCTCCTTGTCCTGAAGTCGATCGTTGAGGATTGAAGCAGCAACAACTTTAGACAAGAATATAATTATCAGTAGTAGTTAGACAAAAAGAAGAATTGTATTTCATTTTCTTGTATGTAATGCTTTTGATTAATGAAAATACAAGTTTTCTTAATATCTACTTGTCTATCGTTGTTTATTGACTGTCACGAATAATGATATAAATTATCAGTATGTATGTAATAAAACTTGCTAACATAGACTTAACAAAACTCAGAATTGAACCACCAAATAACATGAACTTCAGAATTTGAAACAGTAAGACACACAAATTTCACAATCCTGATACTGACGATACAATCCTGATGTCAATACTGATGACGTTAGCATACTGATAGCAATCCTGACGTTTATTAACAAGTCTATCATACTGTAATTTATCAAAGTAAAGTGTTACAGCTTAAGCATTCAACAATCAAGTATAGATCCTGACAAAATATCAAGTCTATAAGCTGAAACAACATACCTTGCTACTTGTGCAGATGTTAAAGATTTAAAAATTTAACATTCCTAACTCACTAACCAATCTAATGAATGTAGCCTCATCAAGTGGTTTAGTTAGAATATCTGCAAGCTGTTTGTTAGTAGGAACAAAATGGAGTTCCACAGTACCATTTTCAATATGTTCTCTAATAAAATGATACCTGACATCAATGTGCTTAGTCCTTGAGTGTTGAACTGGATTTTCTGCAATTTTGATAGCACTAGTATTATCACAAAACATAGGAATATTACTAAGTGTCATACCATAATCCATCAACTGATTTCTTATCCAAAGGAGTTGAGCACAACAACTACCTGCTGCAATGTATTCAGCTTTTGCAGTTGAGGTTGAAACTGATTGCTGCTTCTTGCTTGCCCAAGAAATCAATCTGTTTCCCAAGAATTGACATGTACCTGTAGTGCTTTTCCTGTCTATTTTACACCCTGCATAATCAGAGTCTGAATAGCCAATTAGGGAGAAATCAGATTCTCTTGGATACCACAAACCAAGATTTGGAGTTCCCTTGAGATATCTAAAAATTCTCTTCACAGCAATTAAATGAGATTCCTTAGGATCACTTTGGAATCTAGCACATAAACAAGTAGAGAACATTATATCTGGTCTACTTGTAGTTAAATATAACAGTGAACCTATCATGCCTCTATAGCTAGTGTTATCAACACTCTTTCCCTTAGGATCAGAGTCTAGCTTAGTGGCTGTTGCCATGGGTGTCTTTGCAATTGCAAACTTTTGAAAGTCAAACCTTTTTAAAAGATCTTTGATATACTTTGACTGATTAATGAAAATACCAGTCTCAATCTGTTTGACTTGCAAGCCTAAAAAGTAATTTAGTTCACCCATCATGCTCATCTAATATTTAGACTGCATAAGCTTGCTAAACTTAGCACATAACTTTTCATTAGTAGAACCAAATATAATATCATCAACATAAACTTGAACTAAAAGCAAATCACCTTTTATCTTTCTAAAGAATAGAGTTTTGTCAATTGTACCTCTTGTGAAGCCATTTTCAAGAAGAAATTTAGACAAAGTCTCATACCATGCTCTTGGTGCCTGCTTCAGTCCATAGAGTGCCTTGTCGAGTTTGTAGACATGATTTGGAAACTTTGGATCAACAAAACCAGGTGGTTGTTCCACATACACTTCCTCATCAAGCTTGCCATTTAGAAAAGCACTCTTTACATCCATCTGGTATACCTTGAATTTTGAATGATCTGCAAATGCAAGAAACATTCTGATTACTTCCAATCTTGCTACAGGTGCAAAGGTTTCATCATAGTCAATTCCTTCTTCCTGAGAATAACCCTTGGCTACCAGTCTTGCTTTGTTTCTTACAATCATACCAGATTCATCTAGCTTGTTTCTGAAAACCCATTTAACACCAACAATAGATCTATCTTTAGGTCTTGGTACCAGTTTCCAAACTTTGTTCCTCTCAAACTCATTCAATTCTTCCTGCATTGCTATTACCCAATCAGGATCCTGTAAGGCTTCTTCAACCTTCTTAGGTTCATTCTTTGAGAGAAAACAACTGTACAAGCATTCATTTTGAATTGATCTTCTAGTTCGAACACCACTATTTGGATCACCAATTATCAAATCCTCAGTATGATCCCTTGTCCATTTTCTAATAGGTGGTAGATTACTCCTGCTAGACTCTCCCCCTAAGTTAGTGGTATTTCTTGTAGAAGAACTTTCTCTGCCTTCAAAAGCTCCCCCTTGATCAGTAGAATCAGTGGATTCAGTACTGCTTCTAGTTCCTGATCTTCCTTCATTAGACTCTGAAGGATCAGTTCCTGATGAAGTAGACTCTGAATGACCAGTCTGATCCTGATTAGTCCTATGTTCTCCTTGATTGAATTGCTCCCCCTCGGCAGTAGCATTCCTTTGAGAAGCAATAGAGATTTCCTCTGGAGAACCTTCATCATCGCTGGAGGGAATCTCAGAATACTTAAGATTTTCAAATTCCAGATTGTCATGACTTTCATCAGTTTGCAAAATTCCAAACTTCTTATCATCAAATGCAACGTGAATTGATTCCATAACAATGTGAGTTCTGAGATTGTATACTTTGAAGGCTTTTGATGCTGAATACCCTAGAAAGATTGCTTCATCCGATTTGGCTTCAAATTTCCTAAGTTATTCTGGATGAACTTTCAGGACATAGCATTTGCATCCAAAGATGTGAAAGTATTTCACACTTGGTTTCTTTCCTTTGATCATATCATAGGGAGTCTTACCATGACCATTTACCAAGGTACAATTTTGAGTGAAACATGCAGTGTTGATAGCTTCTGCCCAGAAATAGGTTGGAAGCTTTGCATCTGCAAGCATGGTTCTTGCTGCCTCTATGAGAGTTCTGTTCTTTCTTTCTACTACACCATTCTGCTGAGGTGTTCCAGGTGCAGAAAACTGTTGAGTAATTCCACTATCTGCACAATACTCCTCCATTGTAGAATTCTTGAATTCTGTACCATTGTCACTTCTGAGCACTTTGACCTTGTACTCAGAGCTATTTTGAATATTCTTGACAAGTTCAATGATTTGCTGAGGAGCTTCATCCTTGTTGTGTAGAAAGAATACCCATGTGAACCTTGTGTAGTCATCCACTATAACTAGAGCATATCTTTTCTTATTAATAGACATAATGTTTACTGGACCAAATAAATCAAGATGCAGCATGTGAAATGGTTCAGTAATTGAATTTTCTGTCTTGCTCTTGAAAGTGGTTCTTCTTTGTTTACCAAGCTGACAAGCATCACAAAGTCCATCTTGCACATAGTTTTCCTGAGGTAGGCCTCTCACCAGATGATGCCTAACAAGTTGATTAAGCTTCTTGAAGTTGAGATGTGGGAGCTTCTTGTGCCAGTTCCAGCTTTCATCATTGGATGCCTTGCTGTAAAGACATCTGATAGTTCCTTTAGATGTGTCACTCAAGCTGGCTTCATATATGTTACCATGTCTCTGACCAGTCAGAACAATGTCTCCATTCTTCATATTCAAGATTTTGCATCCCTTACTGTCAAAGATTGATTGGTAACCCTTATCACCCAGTTGACTTATGCTTAAAAGTGTGTGTTTCAAGCCTTCAACCAGTGCTACATTTTCTATGATGACATTCCCCAAAATAATTGAGCCATATCCCAGAGTTTCTCCTTTGTTGCCATCTCCAAAGGATATTATTGGGTCAGCTTTCCTCTCAAACTTTGTAAGCATGGACTTCTTTCCAATCATATGTCCAGAGCATCCACTGTCCAAGATAATTGAATGCTTCTTTCCAATGCCCTTAATAGAAGATGAAGAAGTTTTCTTTGGAGATCCAGGCTTGTCTGAAGCACTTGCCATCAATGCAATATTGTCATAATCCAATTCATCTTCAGAATCACTGGAGTCTGCCCAATCCTTCTGTGTGACCATGAGTGCATTACCCTTCCCTGAATTCCTAGGCTTCTTGCACTCACTAGCAAAGTGTCCAAGCTTACTGCAGTTAAAGCACTTGATCTTGGCTTTATCAAGCTTGATAATTGTACTCTTGCCTTTGTCATTCTTCTTCTCCTCTTTCTTCTGAAAAGAGCCTTTGCTAAATCTTCTCCTGTTGAATCTTCCTTTCTTGAAAGCTTTAGCAAACATAGCAAAGAGTTCTTGCATCTCTGATTCAGAATCATTATCTTCAGAGTCTATATCTATAGTCTCTGACTCAGAACTTTATTTGCTCTTCTTCTTCCTCAAGTCTCTTTCAGTAGATTCAGACTTTTCTTCTGGAAGCTTCTTTGATTCAGATTGAGCAGTGAGTGCAACAGTTTTCATCTTTCCTTCACTCCTGCTCTTTTTCTGCTGCCTGTCAAGTTCATAAGCTCTCAATTTTCCATAAACTGCTTCTAATGATATCTTATCAAGATCATTAGCTTCCTCAATTGCAGATATCTTCTAATTGTAGAAATCAGGAAGAGCTTTCATGAACTTAGTATTCATATCCTCCAAGTCATAATATTTACCATGCATGGCCATCTCATTGATGAGTTTAGTAAACCTATCAAAGGTGTCAGTAAGTGACTCACCAGACTTGGATTCAAAGTACTCATACTGTTGTATGAGAATTGTCCTCATATTCTTCCTGACAGGTTTTGTTCCTTCACAGTGAACCTTTAGATTGTCCCATATCTCCTTAGCAATTTTACACGAGAGAACATAGTTAGTGAGAACAAAATCAAGACTGTTGAAAAGTATGTTTCTCACTTTAGCATCCTTAAGAACGTTCTCCTTTTCCTTATCTGTCCATTCAGATTTAGGCTTCTCTGCTGTATGTTCTGGAACAACTTTTCCTTCGACAGTTGCTTGAGGAACAAGCCTTGTTGGAACAAAAGGCCCATCTCTAATTCTGTCAAGATAATCAGGATCTGTTGCTTCGAAGTGATGCAACATCTTCACTTCCCATAGAGTATATTCGTTTCTCTTGAGCATAGGGATCTTAGTATTACCATCCTTGTAACCAGACATGATTGCAGATCTTTATGATTATTCGAAATCAACCTGCTCCGATACCAATTGTTAACTCGAATAAGTTGTAGAAGGGGGGGTTGAATACAAGTTATATAATCGTGTCTGATTTTTGCTTGATTATATGAACAAGAATAAACGAATTAATCAAACTTTGTTTGTATTAAAATAATCAAATACAAACTCTACCAAAGGTGTACAATACCTTTAGTAGCTGCTGACAATATAAATCTCTCTCTCTGTTTGTTTCGAACTCTCGAATACAAATCTTACGAACTCACTCGCTCACACACTTTTTACAATGATATTGAGAGAGTATTTATAATGCTACCTATCAACTAATAACAGAATTATAATCTATCTATGACAATGTTCTGTCATCCAGTTGATAGTTTCCATCAATAGAGAATTCGTTTCCTTCACGATATCTTCTTGCTTGTTTTCCAAAACAAAGATCCTGTTTTTTAGCACTTGCCAGTTTCTGTAGCATCCATAATGACATCATCAGTAACACGACTGACATCATCAGTAACACGACTGATATCAGGATTTCCCATTGCATCAGGATCTAATTATCCCATCAGTATTTGATCAGGATCTGACTTACTGTATCAGGATCTATTCCTCTGTTCCTGACATGTAGTCCCCGATACACTGTTCCTGACATGTAGTCTCTGACGCATTATTCCTGAATAAATTCTACAGATTACTGTTTAACACATATATCCTATACAAAGTGCTAAATCCTTTATAAGATCAGGATATACAAGAAGTATTAGCAAAATTCTATTCTTAACATCACAACTTATGAATTATTCCTAACATAGTTAATTAAAACCCCAACTTGTGATTCGTCTTAGCAGTGAGTTATAACTATACATTGTTGAATAGGTGCATTAACTGAAAAGAACTTAACCAGATCTCAGTGGAACGAACTTCAATTGTATTACTTGTGACCACGTATACTTGCGTGATATTGTGTAAACACTAGACTTCTCTTCTTTTGACTCCCCCTTAGGCTTTGAGTCCCTTAGGTTTCTCTTCTCCCCCCTTAGGCTTGGAGTCAGGCACTGAGGCTTTAGTAGGGGCCCATGGGTTGGAAGAGGTAAGATTGGCAGATTCATCTGGAAGAGGGAGACCCATATGCTTCATCATTGCAGACAACATAGATTGTTGATGCAGAAGAACATCAGCTGTGGTGGAGGCTTGAGTGCTCAACTGCTCAGAGATAGTTGCTACTGTGTCTGTTAGATGAGAATTGGATTTCTTGAGGGATGTCACTTCTGTTTCCAGGGCAGCCACCTTTTTGAATAACTCATTAGATTTGAAACCAGAAAGTGACTGTTCTTTGAGTCTCTGCACTTCAAACTTGGTCATCTCATGCACTGGGACCTCAGTGATCAGCTTGTCTCCATACTGGTTTGCAAAGAGGGTCCTGAGCATGGCATTTGCATCAGTTGTCTAATCTGATAAGATTTGGAATTTATGCCCCAGACCTGTGACAACATCTTTCAGTATAGCTAGACCATTATCCATCTTGGTGCAGGTGGAGTTGCAGACTTTGATGTCTTTGAGAACACTGTCCAACTGAGGGAACCTTGCATCAAAGGCCCTCTTTATCTCTCCCACAGACTTGTCTGTTGCATCACTTACCTTGTTGACTTCTGATTTGACACCTTTGCCAAGGTAGTGTGTAGCCTTGAGGAATCCTTTGTAGGAGTCATTGATGGCTTCATACACTTCACCAGGAGTTAGGGATTTGGCATTTGAACCCAGTGAAGTGATGTATTCCTATCTTAGATACTGAAGAGCTTCATTGAGAGTGAGATTAAATTTTCCTTGCATCCAGGCATCTACATTGCCATCTCTCTCTGCATCATTTATTATCTTTGCCTTTTGTATCTCCACATCATCTCTGTGGCATAGAAGAATAGCCTCATAGTCTGGGTTTGGCAGATTTGAAGTAAGAAGGTGTTGAGAAATCATTGTGAACTCAGGAACTGATTCACAGCTAAGCTTTGAAGTGCTTCAACCGTCAATTGTGGTGGAACAGATCCTGATCCTAAAGCACTGCCATGTTGCATAGGCTTCAGCCATTGTGACATAAAGTCAGAGCTAGAGCTAGGAAAGCTAGACTCTTCAGTTACAGATGCAACTTCTATAACCGGATGGAATGACTCTACTACTGGTGTCTCCACAGAGGTGGGATGAGTTACACCAATAGTTGACACAGGCACAGAGTCTCTAGTGAAAACTAGTGAATCCTCTGTGTTTTTGATGGTGTCATTAGGATATGCCCCAGCTCGCATTCCCTCACCATCTAAATGTAGTTCCTGGGTGGTGAGCAAAGTGTCATGCACTAAATCACTTGAGTCCATTGGCTCACCAAGAGAAGAAAATTCTTGGTGATCAATGCCTTGCTCCTCAATTGCTTAAGTTGCAGGCTCCAAAGAAATTTTAGTGTGAGATTCTGGAAGAGAAGTGTCTTTTAGAATGGATTTTGCAACTCCCTCTGAGAAATAGAGGGAGTTTCAATATTGATGTGCTCTCCACTCATTGCTGTGCCAGCCTTATCACTCCCATGTGCTGACTCTTTACAGGATTGTGCATTGGGGAGGATGCTTGATTCTATAGATGCACCCTGTTGAGAGGATACATCTAGTGAACTGTGTGCCCCTGATTTTACAACTTCAGCCATTTGTGTGACTGAAGAGGTGGTTTTAGATTTCTTCTTCTTCTTCTTCTGTGGCCTTAGTAAGGGTGACTTAGGTTCCTCACTTCCAAATTCTAATTCTACAGCCAAGGCTGCTTCAGTTAAGATTTTTAGAGGTTCAGAAGCAACCTGTTTTCTCTTCTTCTCCTTTGTACTGACACCACCCTGTTGAGAGGATGATGCAGGTGGCTCTGTGTTTGGTAAAGTGTTTGGCTGAGGGGGCCCTGGGTTAGCATTTTGCTCTACTTGCTTGGGCCTAGCTAACTCTGATTTTGAGGCAAGTGTTGGCATGTTGTGGGGGTAAGTCCTAAATAAGCTCTCCATATGGGGAGTTATTTCGAGTCTTACATCCACATCATTCCTAGTCTCCAAGCTACCAAAAATGAGTTTGGTCATGGATTTCGGATAGCCTATTCTCTTTTTGTCTAACCTAGGCAATTCAATCAATTTATTATCTATGAAATTCAGTACAGATTGAATAAAGCGAGGGAAGAAAATTTCATTACCTCTCTTGGCTGAGTTCTTACCAAGTCTCCCATACAGTTCTTGCATTATGATCAGTCCAACATCAATCTTTCTCCCATATGCTAGAGCATAGCCTATTTGTTGAACAGGTGTGCTGACTTGATCAAAGCTAGACTTCATTGCTGTGAAGACTTGAAGAAGAGTGGCAAAGACATAGCTCCATTCTTTTCTCAAGTACTTCCTATTCAAATTTCCAAGCTTGATTTTATCAGAGTAGTTGATAAAATCAAAGAAGTCCTCCAATTCCGCATTCGTGGCTAGTGGGTCATACACTCCTTGTTGTAGCCCTAGTGCTTGATTCATGTCTTCAGTAATGATGGTGATTCCTTTGTCCTGAATCTTGCAGTAGACCACGTATGAGGTTATAGCATTCTCTAGGGCCACAACCTCCATAGTAGCAGTCCTCCAAAACTGTTCTAGTAGGTCTAGATACAGAGTTGGGTTGGCTGAGAGTGCATCCTTGATGTATGATTCAGCCATCCAACGAACGAAGCACTTAAAGTTTGCCTTGGGTGCTTCAACATCGTTGGTCATTGCTATGAAATTGGTGTGGGTAGGAATTGTGAGTTGGGTATTTTCCATTGTTACACAGAGAGGTGAGAAGAGAATGAAGGTTGAAGAAGAAATTTAGCTTTTGACGTTAGGGTTTTCAAGGTTTTGGAACTTTAGCTGCCTGAGAAATCGAATGAAATGATTTGAACAGTTGTGGAATTGTATATATGTGAGTGACTTGAGTTGTCGATTAGATATATGTTCTGTATCGACAAGTCAGTCATTTAAGAAGTATAAAACAACTATTCAATAAGTAAAGAAAGGCTTATTCGATATCTCAAGCAGTTTGTAACTCACAGCTGGCAGTTATCTAACTTAAAACATAATTCTAAATTAAATAAAATATGTTTTTATGAGTGATTTAAAATTCTGAATAAAAATCCAAAAACGATTAAGATTCTGCGGAAATTCAGCCTTTTCAAATGATTCGACAACTCAAATATTCTATTCGAGAACTCAGTCATTAGAGAACTCAAATGTTCTATTCGAAAACTCAAATGTTATATTCGAGAACTCAAATGTCCTATTCGAGAAGTCAAGCAAGTCTCTATTCGATTTCTCCAAAATGCACTATTCGAGAACTCAAGAGTGTTCCAAATAGACTTGTTAGAGAAGTCGACCATAGACATGACAATCATTCGAGAAGTCTGACTTATCGATCTACACTTTCCACTCATAAAAGTTAATTTTCACTATCTTTTCAAAAATTCACCAGAATTATTCAAATGAAGAATACTCTAACAAATTAAATGGTGATAGTCTTAAAATTTCATAGAAATTTCAAGCTAAGTCGAATATGATTTTCAACATGTGCAACAGATTTGAAATATTTATAAATCATATTTCAGCCAACACTTACTTCAAAAATATTGAGAATTTAGATAAAGTAAGTGTTTACTGCTGCAACAATCTAGTTGATATTTTCACTTAGCCAGATTCTGAAGAATCCAGCATTCCAATCTCACTAACCAACCTTGTGAAGGTGGCTTCATCGAATGGCTTAGTGAATATATCAACTAATTGTTTATCTGTAGGAACATAATGCAACTCAATGGTTCCATTATTTGCATGCTCCCTAATGAAATGATATCTTATGTCAATGTGCTTTGTTCTAGAATGATTTACAGGATTGATAACTATAGAGATTGCACTTGTGTTGTCACACATGATTGGAATTCTTTCCAACACAAGTCCATAATCTCTAAGTTGATTTCTAATCCAAAGCACTTGAGCACAGCAACTTCCAACAGTTATGTATTCAGCCTCGGCTGTGGAAGTTGACACAGATTGTTGTTTCTTACTGTACCAAGAGACTAACCTTTGTCCAAGAAATTGGTAGCTACCTAAGGTGCTTTTCCTATCCACTCTGCATCTAGCATAATCAGCATCAGAATAACCAACCAGATTGAACCCTGTGTCCTTAGGATACCATAAACCCAAGTTTGGAGTGCCCTTCAGATATCTAAAGATCCTTTTTATAGCAATCAAATGTGACTCCTTTGGATTTGATTGAAACCTTGCACACAGACATGTAGCAAACATGATGTCTGGCCTACTTACAGTAAGATAGATTAAGGAACCAACCATGCCTCTGTAGACTGAGATATCTACTTTCTTGCCTTTAGCATCTTCATCCAATTTAGTGGCAGTGGCCATAGGTGTCTTTGCAGGTGAGCAATCTTTTAAGTCAAACTTCTTCAATAAATCCTTGATGTACTTGGTTTGACTGATAAGATACCATCCTTCCTCTGACTAACTTGCAACCCAAGAAAGAATGTCAGCTCTCCCATCATACTCATCTCATATCTGCTCTGCATGAGCTTAGAGAATTTCTCATATAGCTTCTCATTTGTAGAGCCAAATATGATATCATCCACATAGATCTTAACTAGGATAATATCATCACCATGCTTCTTGTAAAACAGTGTTTTGTCCAATGTGCCTCTAGTGAATTGATTTTCCAGAAGAAATTGTGATAAAGTATCATACCATGCCCTTGGAGCCTGCTTAAGTCCATATAATGCCTTAAGCAATCCGTAGACAAACTCTGGGAAATGTGGATCCTCAAAGCCATGTGGTTGTTGCACATAAACTTCTTCTTCCAACTCTCCATTCAGAAATGCACTCTTGACGTCCATTTGATAGACTTTAAAATTTGAATGAGCAGCAAATGCCAAGAATATTCTGATGGCTTCCAATCTAGCAACAGGGGCAAAAGTCTCATCATAGTCAATCCCTTCCTGTTGAGAGTATCCTTTTGCAACCAACCTTGCTTTGTTTCTAATGACCACACCATTTTCATCCATCTTGTTCTTCAGAACCCATTTTGTTCCAACAATGGTTCTGTCCTTTGGTGCAGGCACAAGTTCCCATACTTTGTTTCTTTCAAATTGATCCAGCTCCTCTTGCATAGCAATAATCCAATCTGGATCCAACAGTGCATCATCAAGTTTCTTAGGCTCAATCTGAGATAGAAAGCAACCATAGAGACACTCATTTTGAGTTGCTCTCCTAGTTCTCACTCCTGCATTTGGATCTCCAATGATTTGATCTGCAGTGTGTGATCTATCCCATTTCCTTGAGTGCTCAGTTTGATTTCTTAACCTTGATGTTGCTTCATCATCCAAATCATGATCATCTTCATTTCCCCCCTATAAAGTTGCTACTATTCACAGGTGTGTCTTGGATGCTAGTCTCTTCACTGTTGATTGGAACAAGTTCTTCTCCTGCATCATCATTCACCTGAGTTTGTTGAAATTGAGTTTCAACTTCAGTTTCAATCTCTTCATCAGAATCATCTAGATTTTCAAACTTTAATGGATCTCTATCTTCATCATTGGCTTCTTCTAATCCAGGTAGTTTGCTGTCATCAAATGTCACATCTGTGCTTTCCATAACTTTCTTTTGACTGATGACATAAACCTTGTATGCAATTCTCTCCATAGAATAGCCAAGAAAAATTCCTTCGAATGCCTTTGCATCAAACTTCCCAACATATTCTGAATTGTCTTTCAACACAAAGCATTTGCTTCCAAAAGTATGAACATACTTTAGAGTAGGCTTCTTTCCAGTCATCAAATTGTAAGGTGTCTTTCCAGTGTTTTTGTTGATGAGGGTTCTGTTCTGAATGTAGCATGCAGTGCTCAAAGCCTCAGCCCAAAAACATGTAGGCATCTTTGCATCAAGCAACACTGTTCTAGCAGCCTCAATTAGAGTTCTGTTCTTTCTCTCAACTACTCCATTTTGTTGCGGTGGAGCGGAGAACTGTTGAGAGATGCCATTCTCTTTGCAAAATGCATCAAGTAAGGCATTCTTGAACTCTGTTCCATTATCACTTCTCAATGCAATCACACTTGCATTGTTGGCTTTTGCTTCCTTATCAACTTTCTTTATGTGCTCAATGATTACTTGTGGAGCCTCATCCTTTGATGCTAGAAATTCCACCCATGTATACCTTGTGTAGTCATCAACCATCATGACAAGGCTGTCGCGTGCCTATCAAATAATAAAAATCTAACAAATCCTTCTAACTATGCAGTAGGGTAAGTCAGAGTCGTTCCCACAGAGACAAAAGTAAGTGCCAATCACCAGTCTTTTTCTGATTTAATTTAGCTAAGCAAGTAACACAATAAATTTTGAGGATTTAATTAAACTAATTTATACTAAGAAGAATTGTGTTTATACTAATCAGATCTAAAAACATCCAGAATTAAGTATCCCCACTAGCATGGTCAATGCAATCGTGAATTTTCCTCCCCAATTAATCGTATAATACTCAACAGGAAAGATGCGCCCTATAAATACCAATAATCCCTCTCGGGTATTAATGGCTTCTCTAAAATACAATCAAGCCTATTCTCATGGTATCATGCAATTCAGAGACATTAATAACAGCACCCTAACTTCCTAACAATCCGTTCTACCTATTCTCATGGAGAAGTTCATGTTCTTATTGGATAAATCACAACCATCTAAATCCAACTCTCGTTGATAAATAGATAATGGTTCAAACAATACACATAATCACGTCTGATCTGCAATTGCTAATTAAAACAACTCAATAAGCAAGAGCAATTAAACAATCAAATTGGGGAATTCACACATCGACCATAACTAGGGTTCAACTCAACCCTAGATTAATAAACTACTCACACATGATTGAATTAACAAAACAAGAATGAATATAAGAACACATAATTATAAGAATAGAGAAAAAGTGTTTACAAAAGTATACGTACCAATGCTTTTGATCTCTCAGATTGGATGATAAAACAATACCCCTAGATGTGTTTATATAGGCACCAGGAGCCTAAAAATTAGCTAACCAAAACTAAGTAGGAAACAGCTAATAAAATATTACAATTGTAATAGAAGTAGGAATAAAAAAGGAAATATCCTCCTTGAATTAGATAAGCCTCGTAGACTTCTGGTAATTTCCCTCTTTGTGTTGGATAAGAATTTGTTGTCCAAGATTTGCCGTAATTAGAATTGAAATAGGATTCCAGGAAGTGAAATTCGTCATCTGTCTTTCAGGCCTGTTTCTGGGCTTCTCCAGTTGGAATATTGATATTGGACCACCTTTGACTTGTAGAAAATTCTGTTATCTTCGCGTGGGCTGTAAGATCACCCAATTCTGATGTCTGAAACTCAAGTTATGGCCCAAACAGTGATGTACACGCAAGCTGCCCAATAGTTACGAATTTTCTAGTAATTTAAGTCCAAATAAACTCAATTCCTTCCAAGTTTGGGAATTATTTATTTCCTGCAATAAACTCCAATAAAACTTATTAAATCGACACGATTATTCGCAAAAGCTCATTAAATGTGGGAATAAAATCCTCTAAAATATATGTAAATTATATTCTATCAAATATCCCCACACTTAGCACTTTGCGCGTCCTCGTGCAAGCTAAAATAATAACTACACTAACTAATTAGTACCACTTCCGTATGTGATCACGGTTGCATTTAACATATGCAACAAGTCCTTTAAACCCCTAGGCAGCCCTAGTGGACGAGTAAGGTCTCGTGAGGGCTTATAGTGAATATACCCACAAAATCCATCCAACTCATGCAAAAGATCACACATCAACACAACACCACACACACCCGTCCTCTCATGCCATATCAACTTAAGAATCAAAATGAAAATACAATGTCTTGGTGTCTAAAGTGCAAGTATCCACATAGTTTACTCAAGAAAGATGCATAAAATTATAGAAATCCATGTCAAATGTAAGAATAGGTTGGTAAACATGCTAAGCACACAAGAGCACATCTTTGAGACAAAATCTGGGATCTCCTATGCCAAAAGCAAAAACTCACCTTCACTCACAAAGAATATTCACTCAAAACAAGGGTAAGTGTTTCACTCAACTCCAACAATATCATAAACATGCTTTGTCCTTGTTATCAATCTAACTCTTAACACAACATACATTATCGATGACAATCAAAAGGTCTTTGTTCAGGTTGTAATGGGGCTAGGGACAAGGTATGTCAAGAAAGCTAAAGAAGGTTAAGTCAAAAGCTAGTACCCAACAATGAAATTCAAACAACTCCCATACTATGAAAACCAATGAATACTTCCCCACACTTGAACTTTTATCATAGTCCAAAAACTTTGTCTAGTCGAATCTAAGTAGGATCACAAAGGATAAGTATGCTCTCAAATTTATTTTTTCTGTTTTTTCTTTTTCTTCTTTTTTTTCTTTTTTTTTTCTTTTTTTTTTCAAGACAAGTAATTCTCCAGTAACCACGGGTAGCGAAAAGTCACCAAAATACAATTGCTTAATACCAGCGCATGCACATGGATCGTCCCTTTCATATGTCATTGCACTTACCACCCAATGATCTCAAAGGAGTACTTGCTTCTTCCCTTTTTTTTTAGAGAGCTGAATAATAACCAGATGAACAATGATCCTTAAGATATGATTTCCAACTTCGACTAACAAGCTAACAATCAAACCCCAAATATTCCCCAAAAGTATGATCATCAATAAAACCCCCTTTTTATTACACACCTTATTACTCCCTTAAGCACAATACTAGCCTTTGACAATTGGGTTCACATTTAATATAGGCCAATACAAGAAAAGGATATATGGCAAGTAACGTGGTGTGTCACCGAAAGAATAGGATTAAGCTCAAAGGGTTAACTAATTGATCATGTATAAATGGTTTGGAATTATAGGAAATATGAGGTTATACCTAATTGCCTTTATCATCTTATCATCAATAAATGTCATGCATCTCAAGAAAGACTTCAAGCAAGTGCTAGCAATGTAAACAACAAGTGGACACTCAAGCAAACAAATAGTTATGCAAAAGATATGCATATAGGCTCAAAACTCACTTGGTGTGACAAAACATAATCAATCCCAAAGTAATAGTCTCTCTAACGCACCTACTTGTATTCAAAGCATATAGACCAAATTATCTTGCACATATTCATGTCATTATAATCATTTAGCACATTCAATAAGTCTACTAGTTTCTACTTGCTAGTGTACGTGTGTGCACAAGAACATCACATATCATCTCTCAATCAAAAGTATCCATAAACACAAGATTTCTAAGCATGCATGAGTGCATTTACGTAAGTAATCTTCACATGGCTAGAATTATTTTTGGTATTTTTCAAAAAAAAATTTTTCAAATTTTTTTTTTTTTGAATTTTTTTTTTTTATAACAAAACACATATATATATTAAGCACATCCCCACACTAAAATGTGGCAATGTCCTCAATGGCACAATACTAAGAATATCAACTAATAATAAGAAGGAAAGAAATACTCCCCTATGCCAAAGCATGAAGTGCACCAGTCCTCCACAGTATACAGAATCCATGGGTTGCCTCCCAAGTAGCGCATTTGTTTAACGTCGTTAGCCCGACACCTGTTGACAATTATCCTGGCGAAAAAGCATATAGATGTACATATCTCCTAATTTGAATTAATCTAGTGATGTGAGCACCAATTAGATAACCAAGAAGATACATAAATTGGCACATGAGACTCATGTGATGCTCATGAAATTTCGGGATGTGAAAATATTTAGAAAAATCCGCATCAAAACATTTATGACTACTTTTCACAAATCCCTCCCAAATCGGGTCTACAACAGGCATATACACATTCTCAATCTTAGCATTCTTCAAATCAAGCGTATCCAAATTCGGTTCTATCTCATCTACCACAATGGGAATCACAATATCCTTATTCAAATTTATATCTTCCACAACCATACTATCACCCTCGTCAAATAGCATGCAAATAGAGTCATCTAAGATATCAACATCATTATTATCAAAAGAGTTTTCACACGAGTTAATTTCTTGAGAAGCATATGGATCAATAAGAGTGAGACTTTCAAAATCATCATCAAAATCATCATAATCATCAAAAATTAGCTCACTATTACTAACCTCGTTTGGTGACTCTTTGAACTCCTTACCACTCCACAAAGTTGTATCATCAAATTGACTCATTGGTATTTCCTCCAATTGAGAGCGCCTCTCAACGAATTCAGTTACCTCTTGAGCTAGTTGAGCAATTGAGATTTCAATCAACTTACCTTGAGTTTTCAACTCATTAAGACTTGTCTCAACCTCTTCATTCTTGCTCAGCTGTGTAACAACAACTCCTTCCAACAGACTTTCCAAGTTGGATTTTTGTGGTGGCTGAAAGTAGTTGATTTGAGGTGGTTGAGCTTGGCATGGACTAACTTGCTTCTCTTCAAACTGAGCATTAAACTGTTGACGTTGAGCATCACAAGTGGCTAATGACTCATTCATCTTGGCACATGGAGAGAAATAAGTTTCCAAGGCAGTTTCCAAGCTAGATTTTTCTGGTTGAGCTGGATTGCTTTGGTAGGAAAAATCAGAATAATTTTCCAAACTAGAAGTGTATGTTTCGGAATAAGGATTGTATTGTGGTGGCTGGTCAGAGTTGTAATGGGCATTGTAATGAAAATTATTATCCCAATATTGTGCTTGGCTTGGGTAATAAGGGGTATTATATTGGCAAAAATTTAGAGTGTGTCCCTGTATACCGCAAACATCACAAGTAGCAACCAAATAAGAATTTCTTGACTCAATTTCATCGATCTTTTGAGAAAATGCCCGCATAGTCTCAATCAATGCCTCCATGTTTTCTTCCTGCTCCTCTCTTCACTCGCTTAATTTCTTGTCATAGGAATCTGAAAATCAATTTTACAAGAAACAAGAAAAACCACAAGCAAAGATCAAACAGAACAAGAATAATAGCCGAAGCAACACAACTAAAAAACTTAGCTAAACTAACTCAAAAATTAACCAATCTAACACTGCTTTGTCCCCGGCAACGGCGCCAAAAATTTGACAAGGCTGTCGCGTGCCTATCAAATAATAAAAATCTAACAAATCCTTCTAACTATGCAGTAGGGTAAGTCAGAGTCGTTCCCACAGAGACAAAAGTAAGTGCCAATCACCAGTCTTTTTCTGATTTAATTTAGCTAAGCAAGTAACACAATAAATTTTGAGGATTTAATTAAACTAATTTATACTAAGAAGAATTGTGTTTATACTAATCAGATCTAAAAACATCCAGAATTAAGTATCCCCACTAGCATGGTCAATGCAATCGTGAATTTTCCTCCCCAATTAATCGTATAATACTCAACAGGAAAGATGCGCCCTATAAATACCAATAATCCCTCTCGGGTATTAATGGCTTCTCTAAAATACAATCAAGCCTATTCTCATGGTATCATGCAATTCAGAGACATTAATAACAGCACCCTAACTTCCTAACAATCCGTTCTACCTATTCTCATGGAGAAGTTCATGTTCTTATTGGATAAATCACAACCATCTAAATCCAACTCTCGTTGATAAATAGATAATGGTTCAAACAATACACATAATCACGTCTGATCTGCAATTGCTAATTAAAACAACTCAATAAGCAAGAGCAATTAAACAATCAAATTGGGGAATTCACACATCGACCATAACTAGGGTTCAACTCAACCCTAGATTAATAAACTACTCACACATGATTGAATTAACAAAACAAGAATGAATATAAGAACACATAATTATAAGAATAGAGAAAAAGTGTTTACAAAAGTATACGTACCAATGCTTTTGATCTCTCAGATTGGATGATAAAACAATACCCCTAGATGTGTTTATATAGGCACCAGGAGCCTAAAAATTAGCTAACCAAAACTAAGTAGGAAACAGCTAATAAAATATTACAATTGTAATAGAAGTAGGAATAAAAAAGGAAATATCCTCCTTGAATTAGATAAGCCTCGTAGACTTCTGGTAATTTCCCTCTTTGTGTTGGATAAGAATTTGTTGTCCAAGATTTGCCGTAATTAGAATTGAAATAGGATTCCAGGAAGTGAAATTCGTCATCTGTCTTTCAGGCCTGTTTCTGGGCTTCTCCAGTTGGAATATTGATATTGGACCACCTTTGACTTGTAGAAAATTCTGTTATCTTCGCGTGGGCTGTAAGATCACCCAATTCTGATGTCTGAAACTCAAGTTATGGCCCAAACAGTGATGTACACGCAAGCTGCCCAATAGTTACGAATTTTCTAGTAATTTAAGTCCAAATAAACTCAATTCCTTCCAAGTTTGGGAATTATTTATTTCCTGCAATAAACTCCAATAAAACTTATTAAATCGACACGATTATTCGCAAAAGCTCATTAAATGTGGGAATAAAATCCTCTAAAATATATGTAAATTATATTCTATCACATCACTAGGGCATACTTCTTTCTTGAGAGTGACATAATATTGACAGGCCCAAAAAAATCCATATGAATTAATTACAGGGGCTTGGTGATTGATGTCACTGTCTTTGACTTGTGGCTTGACCTTTTCATCTTTCCTTTTTGACAAGCCTCACACACTCCTTCTTGACAGAATTCAAGTGTGGGCATGCCTCTCACTAACTCTCTTTTGACCAGAGAATTAATGGCCTTGAAGTTCAGGTGTGATAACTTCTTGTACCATAGCCAACAATCTTCATTTGATGCTTTTGAGTAGAAGCAACAAACTTTGTCCTTGTTTGCAGAGTCCATATTGGCTACAAACAGGCTTCCTTTCCTTACTCCAGATAGAGCAAAATCACCAGTCTTCTTGTGAGTGATCAAACATTCATCTTTGTCAAAATTTACCTTGAATCCTCTATCAGTAAACTGACCAACACTTAGCAGATTATGCTTGAGACCCTTGACTAGTGCTACATCTTCAATGATGACATTACCAACTTTTAACTTGCCATATCCCAATGTGTTACCCATGCTGTCATCTCCAAAAGAAACCATTGGGCCAGCCTTATCCTCATATTGTGATAGTAGGGCCATATCACCAGTCATGTGATTTGAGCATCCACTGTCAAAAATCCACATGACCTTCTTTTCACTTTCTTTGCCCTGCAAACATAAAGGTATTACTCTTTCTTTGGTACCCAAACGAGTTTGGGTCCATTTGGCTTAGAAACAGTTTTATCATAACCAACATGCTTATCAACTTAGAAGTCTTAGAACTTGAGGTTTCAGACTTAGGTGATAGAGGTACCTTCCTAGCTCTAGGAGGACTTGAAGACTTTGACCTTGTGTAGTGTGTGTGAGAGTTGTGACTGATACAACCATCAATGAATTACCTTCTCATATTGAAACAACTAGTCATGACATTCATATTGCATGGCATACAGTCAAATTTATCACAGAAAGGAGCATCTTTATGTCTTAAAGGCACAGAACAGTCATAGAAAGGTTTGGGCATACTACCAACAGGTTTCTTGCATGCATGAGTTAAATGATTGGTACTGAAACAATTTTACAAATTTTTCTAGGGGCATTAGGCATATAAGCATAATTATTATCTTTGTTAATCCCTAGTTTGCCATTTCTGTTCTGTTTCTTCTTATTACCCACTTTCTTTTCAGATTCATTTATCCCAGCTGATACAAACTTAACAAACTTCTCAGGTCTAGACTTACCACCTACTGGCTCCTTGGTTTTTGACTTGACACACTCACTCTTAGAGGATGCTGGTTGTTCACTAGGCTGTGCCTCATCCTCATCATTCAACATTTGCTTAATGAGTAAGGCATCCTCATCAATTTCAAATGTTGGTTCTTTAAAAATTGGAGACTCAGACTTTTTCAAAATGTGAGGCACTTCATCCTGAACAACTATGTCATCTTCAACGACACCATAGCCTTTCCTCTATTTAAGAGTGCCATAGTCAAGTCCAATGGCAGCCTTGGGTTTAGCTTGATTTTTCTCATGGTAGGACTGCAATAGACTAGAGGAGTAATTAAATGCTTTCAGTTTGAATTCATTCTCAGCTAGTTCATCCCTAAGAGCCTTCTCAACCTGACTAGCACATAGAACCTTATTCTGCAAATATTCAACTTCTTTCTTAAGGTTATCTACTGATAAGTGGATGTTATATCCACTTGGAATGCTTCGTATCGGCTTGAATTGATGACTTGAACTCAAGTATGTGGTGTTCTTGATGTGTTTTTAGTGAATTTGTGCAGGAATAAGAGTCGGATGTGGGATGATGTTTTCCATGCTTAAATGGTGGGTTTTGAGCTTAAAGAATAACAATACATCAAATTGCGAGAGAGCCGGAAGAAACGGAATGAAAATCGGAGTTAAAACGAAGAAAATAGAGCAAAATCAGCCAAAATATTGAGTTCTACAAGTCCGTTTTGGACGATTCAACTGCCCACGCGAAGATAACGGAATTTTCTATCATTCTAAGGTGGTCCGGAGTCCAGAATTATTGAAGAGAATTTTCCTTCAAAACAGAATCAACAGAAATTGCCAGAATTCAATTCTAAACAGGAAATTGCCAGAATTCCTACTTCTAATAAGTATGGTAATTGCTCTGGGCGGCTAGAACATTCCAGAATCAGATCTACACATGGAATTTGCAATTCTATTCTCATTCAAGAACGGAAATTGCCATACTCCTATTCCAACTCTAAAACGGTAATTGCTTGATGGAGAGGCAATTTGAGGCTATAAATACACATCTTGGGGTACAAAAAAAACACACACCATTACATATCAATTACTTAGGATTATTTGTATCTTTTTATACTTTGTTTTTATCATGGTTTCATCAGATCCCATGATGACGAGAGGTTCAATTATGAACTAATCGTTGGCATGGGATTCTAACGGATTTATCTATGTAGCTTAGTAGTTTGATTGCTTTAAAGATTTGTGTGTAGTGAATTTTTGATATCCTCATATGGTTGTGATTCATGTGTTTAGATGCGTCATGAACATCTAATTTGTTAATCTCTTGTGAAGCGAGAGTGGATCTTGAGATTTAGAACTTGCCATGCTAGCATAGGATAGGTTGATGTTTTAACATCATGATTTGTGGCGTAAATAGAGATATTATGCTGCCCTATGTGATCTTAATAGACAACTTGTTCTTCAACCGTTATGTTTTCAAATCTTATAGAGATATAGGGTCTAAACATAATTGGTGTCTATTCATCTTCTATCTCTTTTGTGGATGCATGCGTAGTTTGGTGTTTGTATACCGAGAGGTAGCTTATACTTGTTCCGTGTTGTCTGATCAGATATCATAACCATCACATGCATTGATTAAAGGCATCAACTCTAAGCGAAGTAGTTAATGAAGTTAGGATCCCATGTTTTCTCTTGCAGACGTAATTAGAATTCAATTCTTGTTAGTTTGTTAATTCTTAGTTTTATTAATTTTGTTTCTTAGTTAATTATAGTTAATTAAAATCTTGTTATTTGTCTTAGCAGTGCATAATAACCATACATTGTTGCATAAGTACAAAACTGAATTAAAACCATAACCAAATCTCTATGGGAACGAACTCAACTTTATTCTATATTACTTGTGACCACGTACGCTTTCGTGATTTAGTGCAAACAAGTTTTTGGCGCCGCTGCCGGGGATCATCGGTGTTTTATTTTTGGTTTATGTGTTTGTCAATAGTGGTCGTTAGAGTTCACTGACTCAGATTTTTTCTTAACTATCTTATTTAGCTCGTTGTGTTCAGGTACTTGAGTGTTTGAAGATGGCAGGCCAGGAGTTGCCATGGTGGGCATATTCGAGAACATCCATGCCTTATCAATGTGAGCGGTGTTTTGGCGTTCATGATCCCTCACAATATTGTTACCACGAAGGAGGTGATCCATATGTCAGTTATGAGGAACAACCATATTTTCCATACCATCCTCAACAGTACCAGCAAGATGTTCCAGACATGTCATATTTCTTTGCAAGTGAAAAGTTTCAACATCAGCAAACTACTCCTACTTTTCAGTCAGATGAGGTTGATGATTTGAAGGAGATTAGGAAGGAGATCAGGATGCTTGTAGAAGGTCATGAGAAGAATCTAAAATCTATGGAGACAATAGTTGCTCAAGTTTTGAGTGTCTTGGAACAAGAGAAACAGCAATCCATACGAGAGGCAATTCCAGAAAATAACAGTGACTTGGAGCAAGGTACTGCATGCTTAATCGAAGAAGACAAATTCCAAGGTGAGGTGAGCGTTCACAAGCCATGTGAGGAATTTGATCATGCTGGTGAGGTGGATGCTTTGGAAAGGGCACTATTTGGGACAGACACTGTTGAGCTGCACAAATTTCAAAAATTGGTATGTGCGTACCAAGAGGCTGAAGAATATGGGAAAGATGCAGGTCTTCTACTTGTCTCAGAGTTTAAAGATGGAGGTAGCGCATTAGATCCAATGGAGGAAGTTCTCTTTGAGGAACCAAAGGCTTCAGAAACTTACATTTACCCTCCTCCATTATATTCAACCGAAGCCCGCGAGTGTGTGTTATTCTACAAATTGAAAGATTTTGGGTCAACCGATGAAGGCATTGGAATTGGACATATTTGTTATACGAATAGGCCAAGCGAGGAGAAGGGGCAGAAAGTGTGCCACCGTGATGATGATGAAGTCTCACGAAGAGAGGACCAGGCAAACTATTATCATCCTTAATGGAGGCTTGGAAGTAACGTCAAGCTATTGACGTTAAAGAAGCGCTTCTTGGGAGGCAACCCAAGCATTGTTGTATACTGGTATGTTTTCTACTTTCCCTCGTATTTACTACCATTCAATGAGGGCATTGAATATTTTAAGTTTGGGGGTGGTTTGAGGGATAAGTAGTGTATATATATGTGATTGTTAGTCATTGTGTTCATGTAGGATTTCATGCTTTGCATATTAGTATTAGTAAATTATGCATGTATGTTTGTGTTATCTACGTTTGTTTCATACAGGACATTCTGTTTTTATATTCGTATATCATGTGAGTTCATAATAGTTTGCATTTGCACCCATGCTTGATAGGAATTTTGTGTTGTTGACGCTTTTGATTGAGAAGTGATATGCTTTGTTCTTGTGCACACACATACACTAGTAAGTTGAAGCTAGTAGACTTATTGAATGTTGTAAGTGATTAGAAGGACATGAATATGTGCAAGATGATTTAGTTTGCATGCTTTGAATACAAGTAGGTGCATTAGAGAGATTTTTGCTTGGGATTGAGTATGTTTTTCCACCAAGTGAGATTTTGAGCCATATTGCATTTGTTGCAATTTTATTCGTTTGCTTGAGTGTCCACGGATTGTTTGCATTGCTAGCAGTTGTTTGAGGTCTTTCTTGAAACGCATGACATTATTTGACGATTAAAATGATAAAGGCATTAGGATTAACCGCATATTTTCCCATATTACCACACCATGTTTACATGATCAATTAGTTAAACCGTTGAGCTTAATCCTATTTTTTCGGTGACATACCACATTACTTGCCTAGACCTTTTTCTTGTATTGGCCTTACATTAATTTTAACCCACATTGTCAAAGGCTAGTAGAGTGCTTCAGGGAGTAATAAGGTGTGCAAGAAAGGGTTTATTGTTGGTCATAAGTTTGGGGGAAATATTGAAATTTGGAAATTGGGTTTGGTTGTTTCTTGATAGTCGGCGTATGTAATAAAATTGTGGGATCATTATTATTGTTTATATTACTGTTTGTGTTATATTTAGCTCTCGGGAAAAAAAAAGAAAAAAAAAAGAAAAAAAAAGGAAAAAAGAAAAAAAAAAGAAGAAAAAAAGAAGAAGAAAAAAAAATATATGTATTATGAGAGCATGTTTGTGTTTGTTGTGATCCTATTTCAGTCGACTAGTCGAGTATTTTTGTTGGAAGAAGAATAGTAAATTGTGTGAGGGGGGAAAATAGGGTGTTGTGTATGATTCATCATGGTACTTACTAGCTTTTGGCACTTCACCTGTTTTGGTTTATTTGACATACCTTGTCCCTAGCCCCGTTACAACCCAAATAAAGACCTTTTGATTATCATCATTGATGTATGTTGTGTTAAGAGTTAGATTGATACCAATTGTCAAGCATGCTTATGATTTTGTTGGAATTGAGTGATACACTTACCCTTGTTCTTGAGTGAATATTCTTTTATGAGTGGATTGTGAGTGTTTGCTTATTTTTTAGTATGAGATCCCAAGTTTTGTCTCAAAGATGTACTCTTGTAGGCTTAGCATTTTTACTAACTTATTCTTACATTTGACATAGACTTGTGAGAACTTATACATGTTCATTGAGTAGACTATGTGAATACTTGCACTTTCGACACCAAGACATTCCGTATTTACTTTGATTCTTAAGTTGATATGGCATGAAAGGATTTGAAGGTATGGTAGGATATTAGTACTAGATTAATTGCATTTTCATTTAGTTGCATTCATGCATTGCATTGCATTGGATTTTGTGGGTACATTCGCTATAGGCCCTCACGAGACCTTACTCGTCCACTAGGGCTGCCTAGGGGTTTAAAGGGCTTGTTGCATATGCCAAATGCAACCGTGATCACCTACGGAAGTGGTACTAGTTAGTTGTATATAGTTATAATTGTTATGCTTGAGGACAAGCATCGGTTTAAGTTTGGGGGTGTGATAAGTGGATGTTATATCCACTTGGAATGCTTCGTATCGGCTTGAATTGATGACTTGAACTCAAGTATGTGGTGTTCTTGATGTGTTTTTAGTGAATTTGTGCAGGAATAAGAGTCGGATGTGGGATGATGTTTTCCATGCTTAAATGGTGGGTTTTGAGCTTAAAGAATAACAATACATCAAATTGCGAGAGAGCCGGAAGAAACGGAATGAAAATCGGAGTTAAAACGAAGAAAATAGAGCAAAATCAGCCAAAATAAGCTTCCGGCAAAAGCCATCAGCGCACTCAGCGTGCAAAGGGCGCAGTCAGCGCCATGAACAGTAACAGCAGCGCAGTCAGCGCCTTGTCAGCGCGGAGAAATTCTGCCAGATTTTCGGATTTTTGTTTTGGCCATATCTTGAGTTCTACAAGTCCGTTTTGGACGATTCAACTGCCCACGCGAAGATAACGGAATTTTCTATCATTCTAAGGTGGTCCGGAGTCCAGAATTATTGAAGAGAATTTTCCTTCAAAACAGAATCAACAGAAATTGCCAGAATTCAATTCTAAACAGGAAATTGCCAGAATTCCTACTTCTAATAAGTATGGTAATTGCTCTGGGCGGCTAGAACATTCCAGAATCAGATCTACACATGGAATTTGCAATTCTATTCTCATTCAAGAACGGAAATTGCCATACTCCTATTCCAACTTTAAAACGGCAATTGCTTGATGGAGAGGCAATTTGAGGCTATAAATACACATCTTGGGGTACAGAAAAACACACACACCATTACATATCAATTACTTAGGATTATTTGTATCTTTTTATACTTTGTTTTTATCATGGTTTCATCAGATCCCATGATGACGAGAGGTTCAATTATGAACTAATCGTTGTCATGGGATTCTAACGGATTTATCTATGTAGCTTAGTAGTTTGATTGCTTTAAAGATTTGTGTGTAGTGAATTTTTGATATCCTCATATGGTTGTGATTCATGTGTTTAGATGCGTCATGAACATCTAATTTGTTAATCTCTTGTGAAGCGAGAGTGGATCTTGAGATTTAGAACTTGTCATGCTAGCATAGGATAGGTTGATGTTTTAACATCATGATTTGTGGCGTAAATAGAGATATTATGATGCCCTATGTGATCTTAATAGACAACTTGTTCTTCAACCGTTATGTTTTCAAATCTTATAGAGATATATAGGGTCTAAACATAATTGGTGTCTATTCATCTTCTATCTCTTTTGTGGATGCATGCGTAGTTTGGTGTTTGTATACCGAGAGGTAGCTTATACTTGTTCCGTGTTGTCTGATCAGATATCATAACCATCACATGCATTGATTAAAGGCATCAACTCTAAGCGAAGTAGTTAATGAAGTTAGGATCCCATGTTTTCTCTTGCAGACGTAATTAGAATTCAATTCTTGTTAGTTTGTTAATTCTTAGTTTTATTAATTTTGTTTCTTAGTTAATTATAGTTAATTAAAATCTTGTTATTTGTCTTAGCAGTGCATAATAACCATACATTGTTGCATAAGTACAAAACTGAATTAAAACCATAACCAGATCTCCGTGGGAACGAACTCAACTTTATTCTATATTACTTGTGACCACGTACGCTTGCGTGATTTAGTGCAAACATCTACATGCATAGCATTTAGCTCAAGTTCCTCATTCTTCTTGTTTAACAATTCATTCTTAGCAGATAGTTTGGCAATCTCTTCATTAGCAACATTCATACTAGTATGAATATTAAACATTTCAACAGATAGTTGTTCAACCATGCATTTATATTCAGAAACAGACATATCTATGGTAGTGATAGATGGTACCTGAGAGTCAGATGAAGATTGTTCATCCTTGGAATCAGCCATCAAGGCATAGTTGCAGAATTCTTGCTCCTCTCCATCACTATCAGAGTCATCCCAACACTTCCCTTCAGCTATGTAGGCCTTACCTTGTGTTTGCTTTTTCAGAAGGGCCTCATACTTACCTTCAAGCTCTAGAAACTCCTTATCCTTCTTTTTAGGCTTCTTGCATTCACTGGCAAAATGCCCTAGGTCATTGCATCTATAACATCTTACAGATGACCTATCCACATGGCTGGTTTTGAATTTATTCTTGTTCGCTTTCACAGGTGCCTTGCTCTTGTTGAATGAATAGCTTTGGGGTTGAGGTTTGAAGGGTTGGTTCCTCTTGAATCTGATGTTTGGAAACTTTCTGGCCATGAAAGCATATGATGTGTTTTCCATGCCATCTAGCTCTTCAAGAGTATAGAACTCTTCTTCTTCCTTTTCCTCAACAGGTTCAGTCACCTCTCCTTCATTTTCTTCATCATCTACTATCCTCAGCTGACATATAGAAGCTTCTAGGTCTTGAATAGATTTGTTGACAATCAAGGCACATGATGTGTTTATCATTCTGCCTTGGTTGGCTTGGATAGCCCTCTTCTGAAGCAACTCAAGCTCATGAGTTTTTAAAACCCCATAGAGCACATCATATGTGACTTTGTTCAAATCTCTTTCTCTTAGAGAAATGACCCTTTGTTCTAGATGGTTTGGAGAAGACAGTAGAAACTTCATGTTCAGCTCCTTGGTGCTTTATACCTTTCCATTCATCTGTAGCTCAGTCACTAGCTTGTGAAACCTTTCAAACATATCAGTAATACTTTCTTTGGACTGAGCCATGAAAGCTTCATACTGTGTGACCAGTATCTGTTTCTTGTTTTCTCTAACTTCCTCTGTTCCTTCACATTATACCTCAATATGATCCCACATCTCTTTTGCTATTTTGCAGGAGGCTATGTTGGCAAACATTGACATCTCCATTGAATATATGATCAGAAGCATGAGATGACTATCAAGGGCAACCATCTTCTTTTCTGTATCTGTCCACTTAGATGGTTCTTTTGGCACATAAGATCTTGGAAAGGTTATAGTTCCAACAGTCTTTTCAGGAATCTCTTGTTGTAGAACAAAGGGACCATTCTTGAGTATCTCAGGATATAGAGGATTAACAGCTTTGATGAACAACTGCATCTTGATCTTCCAGAGGTTGTAGTTTTCTTTATCAAACTTAGGGACCTTCACCGCTCCTGTAGTCTTTGGTGTATTCATGATCGTTTTCTATTTTTTTTTGAATAAACAGCTTGCTCTGATACCACTTGTTGAGTATAGAATACAAGAAAGAATACAGGGGGGTGAATGGATTCTTGAACTTTTCTTTGTTCTTGAATCAGTGTGGCACAATATGTGTTTGTGTGTGTAGATTTGTAAATGCAGATTAAGAATAACACAAGACACAATATCACTTTAATCTAATATTTTATTAGATAAAGATTTTGCTACAATCTGTGAATACAAATGTTAGTATTCTCAGCTTCGTTTTTCTCAAAGAGATGTTTTCTATTGTGTATGAAAAACTTAACTTCTAAGGAAGTGAGGTTGTATCCTTATAGAGCATGAATACAACCTATTTACTACAAATAAGGTAGCTAAACAATTTTACTTTCTAGTGTGTCTATCCTTTTTGAGTAAGCATCCAAACGGTTACAGGTTTGACTTTGCAAGGCTCTGTTCAGATCCACTTCTTTTGTTCTTTGTCTCTTGTACATCTCTCCAAGCTTCTTTATAGGCTTTTCCAATGTACATTACAGATTGTGGTCCATAGAATGCTTTAGCTTGTTGCAGGTTTCTGACTTGTACAATTCTTCAGTATTTTGTCTCCAAGATTGTATTCGAGAAGTAACTCTGTTGGTGATTCGAGAACTAGAATTGGCTTGATCGATAACTCTGAGTTCTCGAATACTGTTAAACTGACATATCGAATGACTTCTCGAATAAGTCTTTTCTCCAGGAATCCTTGAGATATCGAATAGAGCATTTTTCTTATCGAATATCTTCTTTAGTCCTTAAGATATCGAATAGAGCATTGACTTGTTGACTCTTAGAGAACTCGAATGTTGCTTTGACTTGTTGACTCCATGAGTTCTCGAATAGAGTATTTGGACATGTCGAATCTCTGAGTTCTCGAATAAGGCTTTGACTAGTTGACCTTCAGAGATATCGAACAGTGTCTTTTGAGATATCGAATCTCTGACTTCTCGAATGCTAGACTTCTCGAATATAACAAACATACTTCTCGAATTGGTACTTAGGCAAATTCTTCATTTCTTCAAATCCAAACTGTGATTATTTGACAGTCTTTATCTCCTTGCTTGAGGCATGAACCTTGGAACTTCTTTCAAGCATTATTCTTGACTTTCTAAGTACAGTTACACAACTAGAGTTATGCCTATTACAAGTACAAAACAAATAGAAACTCTACAGCTAGAGGTTCCCTCAGTTAAGAGGTCATGTAGGTAATGCATAGCATTACACATACTTAGGCTTGTTATTATATGAGTACATGCATGTCTCTGTGACTAACAATTAATATTTCCTTTTAATTAAAATGCGTTACCTTTTTTATTTAAAACTAATCTTACAATCATTAATATATACTCAAAAATATCACACCATATTTTCAATTATTAATAAAATATATTAAAAATCCTTGTACATTGTTTATAATAAGAAAATATTAGTATAATACGTAAATATGAGTATATTAAATTATGTTAAATTAAAATTTAAAAAATTATTAAATTGATAATTATATAAAAACATAATTGTACTATTAACTAAAATTTAATAAATACCTAAAATATCTTATCTTTCAATCAATTTAAAATACATTTACTTTTAATTGAACATATTACCCTTTATGTGTACCTGAAATATCGTAACTTTCAATCATTAATATTTTTTTTCTAATTAAAACACGTTTCCTTTTAATTTAAAACATAATTTTGCAATCATAATCTTCCAATCATTAATATTTTTTTTCTAATTAAATACACCACCTTTTACTTTAAAACATAAATTTACAATCATTAATGTATACCCAAAAATATGACATCATATTACTGTTAGATTTTTAGTAATTAATAATAACCGTTAGTTAAAATAATTTCACATTTCCTTTTCTTAAAAGAAAAAAGAAACCCTCTTTTAACAAAAAGTAATAGTATGTTATTTTATCGTAATAAATGTTAGAGATTCGAAAATAGTTTTCTCGTAATATTATTGGAATCAAGAAAATTTAACTTAATCTAATCAAGAAAATTTAACTTAATCTAATTTGTTATATATCCAAATAAAAATAGACTATTTCTTTTATATTGGAGCTAAAAAAATATTATTTTAATTGAAAATATTATTTTATTAATTATTGACATATTTTAATTGATGATACTCATCTATACTATCTATCTATACTATTATATTAAAACAGAAAGATTGAAAGTTTTGTTGGTGAGAAAATTACCAAAATACTCATATTTGAGCATGGCTGACCCTATTTACTGACGGGACACGTTAAATCGTGTACCGTGATATGAGGGGTAATACGGTACTTCGTGTTCCGTAACAGTGCATGATACGGTACACAGTGTAACGTGTTATGTGTAACACGGTGTACTGTGTCTCGTGTTAGGCGGGTGCGCAGCACGAACACAGTACACGCTCTTCCGTATCATGCATAACACGGAAGTCCGTGTTCCGTATCCAGCTAATACGGTAGACCGTGTAACGTGTTCAGCTAATACTGAGGCCGAAACTCCGTATCCCGTCGGTATTTCGGGCCATTTTTTTCAGAATCAGTATTTTGGGTCACTTGATCCTAAAAATGATTATTTTGGGCCATCACCCTTTGTTGGTTTGGTTTTCGGTTTGGTTATCCTAATTATTAAAATAAATAATGACATAATGTAATTAATGGTAATTCGTCATTGCCATTTTCATATTTACTTTTATTTGAAAATATTACATTTTATAAAAACTGTTAGTCACAGAGGCATGCCTGAATACATCTAATAACAAGCCCAAGTGGTTCGTAATGCTATGCATTACCTACATGACCTCTTAACTGAGGGAACCTCTAGTTGTAGAGTTTCTACTTGTTTGTACTATGTAATAGGCATCAAATTCTATCTGTGTAACTGTACCTACTAAGTCAAGAATAAAGCTTGAAAGAAGTTCTAAGGTTCATGCCTCAAGCAAGGAAATGAAGACTGTCAAATAATCACAGTTGGGATTTGAAGAATTGAAGAAATGAAGAAATTGCCTAAGTACCAATTCGAGAAGTACATTTGTTTATTCGAGAAGTCTAGCATTCGAGAAGTCTGGAGATCGATATCTCAGAAGACACTATTCGATATCTCTCGATATCTCATTCGATATCTCAGGGATTCGATATGTCTATTACACGGTTCGAGAACTCAAGGAGTCATCAGTTCGAGTTCTCAAAAGGTCAACAAGTCAATGCTACATTCGATATCTCAAAGACTCAATATGCTATTCGATATCTCAGGGATTCGATATGTCAAAATGCTCTATCCGATATCTCAAGGAGTCCTAGAGAAAAGAGCTATTCGAGAAGTGATTCGATATGTCAAGATAACACTATTCGAGAACTCAGAGTTATCGATCAAGTCAACTCCAGTTCTCGAATCACTCACTTAGTCACTTCTCGGATACATTCTTGAGGACAAAATACTGAAGAATTGTACAAGTCAGAAACCTGTAACAAGCCAGGATGCTTTATTTGACTCTGTCCTATAAAGCATGCTGGAAAGCCTACAAAGAAGCTTGGAGAGATAAGACAAGGGACAAGGAGCTGAAGAAGTGGATCTAAACAGGCTTTTCAAAGTCAAATCTGTAGCCGTTTGGACTCTTACTAAAATGAGATAGACAGACTGGAAAGTGTTTTTGTTTTACCTACCTCATTTGTAGTAAGTGGGTGTATCCATGTCTATAAGGATACAGCCTCACTTCCTTAGCTGTTAAGGTGTTGAAGTTTCTCAAATACCTAGAAAATATCTCTCTGAGAAAAACGAAGCTGAGAATACTATCATTTGTATTCACAGATTGTAGCAAAATCTTAATCTAATAAGATATTAGATTAAAGTGATATTGTGTTGTGTTTGTCTTTAATTATCCGCATCTTCATATCTCACACACTCATCACTTATCTTGCTGCAAAGATTCAAGAACGAAGAAAAGTTCAAGAATCCATTCACCCCCCCTCTGTATTCTTTTACTGTATTCAATACTCAACAAGTGGTATCAGAGCAGGCTGTTTAATCTAAACAGAAAACGATCATGAGTTCGAATACACCAAAGACTACAGGTACGGTAAAGGTCCCTAAGTTCGACAAAGAGAATTACAACCTCTGGAAAATAAAAATGCTGTTGTTCATCAAAGCTGCCAATCCTCTCTACCCTGACATTCTCAAGAATGGTCCATTCATACCACAACAAGAAGTTGCTGAATCCACAGTGGGCGCAGTAGTCATTCCTAGATCATACGTTCCAAAAGAGCCATCCAAATGGACGGACTCAGAGAAGGAAAAGATTGCCCTAGACAGCCACCTCATGTTGTTAATCATAGACTCCATGGATATGTCGATGTTTGCCAACATAGCATCATGCAGATCAGCCAAGGACATGTGGAATCACATCGAGGTGTTATGTGAAGGGACAGAGGAGGTAAGAGAAAATAAGAAACAGATACTGGTCACATAGTATGAGGCGTTCATGGCACAGCCCAAGGAAAGTATCACTGATATGTTTGAAAGATTTCACAAGCTGGTGACTGAGCTCCAAATGAATGGGAAGGTTTACAGCACTAAGGAATTAAATATGAAGTTTCTACTATCGTCACCAAACCATCTAGAGCAAAGGGTCATATCCCTAAGAGAAAGAGATTTGAACAAAGTCACGTATGATGTGCTCTATGGGGTTTTAAAGACACACGAGCTTGAGTTGCTTCAAAAGAGGGCTATCCAAGCTAACCAAGGCAGAATGATAAACACATCCTGTGCCTTGATTGTCAACAAATCTATTCAAGACCTGGAAGCATCTGCAAGTCAGCTGAGAATAGAAGAGATAGTAGATGATGAAGAAACTGAGGAAGTAGTGACTGAACCTGCTGATGACAAGGAAGAAGATGAGTTCTACACTCTTGAAGAGCTGGATGGCATGGAAAATACATCATATGCTTTTATGGCTAGGAAATTCCCAAACATCAGATTCAAGAGGAATCAGCCCTTCAAGCCTAGACCTCAAAATCATTCATTCAACAAGAGCAAGGCACCTATGAAAACAAACAAGAACAGATTCAAAACCAGCTATGTGGATAGGTCATCTGTAAGATGTTACAGATGCAATGACCTAGGGCATTTTGCCAGTGAATGCAAGAAGCCTAAAAAGAAGGATAAGGAGTTTCTTGAGCTTGAAGCTAAGTATGAGGCCCTTCTAAAGAAGCAGACACCAGGTAAGGCTTACATAGCTGAAGGGAAGTGTTGGGATGATTCTGACAGTGATGGGGAAGAACAAGAATTCTGCAACTATGCCTTGATGGCCAATTCCAAGGAAGAACCATCTGCATCAGACTCACAGGTACCATCTCTCACTACCATAGACATGTCTGTTTCTGAATATAAATCTTTGGTTGAACAACTATCCGTTGAGATGTTTAACATTCATACTAGTATGACTGCTGCTAATGAAGAGATTGCTAAACTGTCTACTAGGAATGAACTGTTAAATAAGAGAAATGAGGAACTAGAGCTAACTACTGTGCAAATAGAAAATCTTAAACAAGAGATTGAGTATCTAAAGAACAAAGTTCTATGTGCTAGTCAAGTTGAGAAAGCTCTTAGGGATGAATTAGCTGAAAATGAATTTAAGTTGAAAACATTTAAGAATTCCTCTAGTCTATTGCAGTCTTATCATGAGAAAAATCTAGCTAGACCTAAGGCTGCCATTGGACTTGATTATGACACTCTTAAACAGAGGAAAGGCTATGCAGTCATTGAAGATGACATTGTTGTTCAAGAGGAGGTGCCTCAGGTTTTGAAAAAGACTGAGAATCCAATATTTAAAACACCAACACTTGAGATTGATGAGGATGCCTTACTCATCAAGCAAATGTTGGAGGATGAAGATGAGGCAAAATCAAATGAACAACAAGCATCCTCTGAGAGTAAGAATGTCAAAACCAAAGCCAAGGAGCCAGTAGGAGGTAGACCTAGACTTGAGAAATCTGTAAATTTTGTTTCAGCTGGAAATTATGAGACTAAGAAGAAAGTGACTAATAAGAGACCAAACAGGAATGGCAAATTAGGGATTAACAAAGATAACAACTATGCTTATGTGCCAAATGCCCCTAGGAAAGTTTGTCAAAACTGTTTTAGCTCTAATCATTTGACTCATGCTTGCAAGAAACCATCTGGTAGTGTTGCTAAACCATTCTATGATTGCTCTGTGCCTTTAAGACATAGAGACTCTCCTTTCTGTGATAAACTTGATTGTATGCCATGTAACATGAATGTGATGACTAGTTGTTTTAATTTGAGAAGACAATTCATGGAGGGCTGTATCAATCATAATGTTCACACACACTACACAAGGACAAAGTCTTCAAGTCCTCCTAAAGTTAGGAAGGTACCTCTGTCACCTAAGTCTAAGAACCCTGATTCTAAGACTCCCAACAGTGACAAGAAGACCAACATCAAGAAAACTGATAAGCATGCTGATTTTGATAAAACTGTCACTAAGTCACATGGACCCAAACTCGTTTGGGTACCAAAGGAGAAGTAATACTTTTGTGTTTGCAGGGCAAAGAAAGTAAAAAGAAGGTCATGTGGATTTTGGACAGTGGATGCTCAAATCATATGACTGGTGATATGGCCCTGCTATCACAGTATGAGGAAAAGGCTGGCCCAATGGTTGCTTTTGGAGATGACAGCATTGGCAACACACTGGGATATGGCAAGTTGGAAATTGGAAATGTCATCATTGAGAATGTAGCACTGGTCAAGGGGCTCAAGCATAATCTACTGAGTGTTGGTCAATTCACTGACAGAGGCTTCAAAGTGAACTTTGACAAAGATGAATGTTTGATCACCCACAAGAAGACTGGTGATTTTGCTCTGTCTGGAGTAAGGAAGGGAAGCCTGTTTGTAGCCAATATGGACTCTGCAAGCAAGGACACAATTTGTTGCTTCTACTCAAAAGCATCAAATGAAGACAGTTGGCTGTGGCACAAGAAGCTATCACACCTGAACTTCAAAGCCATTAATTCCCTAGTCAAAAGGGAGTTAGTGAGAGGCATTCCCACACTTGAATTCTGTCAAGAAGGAGTGTGTGAGGCGTGTCAAAAGGGAAAAATGAAAAGATCAAGCCACAAGTCAAAAACAGTGACATCTATAACCAAGCCCCTGCAACTGATTCATATGGATTTGTTTGGGCCTGTCAATATTATGTCACTAGGAAGGAAGAAGTATGCTCTAGTGATGGTTGATGATTTTACAAGGTATACATGGGTAGAATTTCTGGCATCAAAGGATGAGGCTCCACAAGTAATCATTGAGCACATAAAGAAAGTTGACAAAGAAGCAAAGGCCATAAATGCAAGTGTGATTGCATTGAGAAGTGATAATGGGACAGAATTCAGAAATGCCATGCTTGGAGCATTCTGCAAAGAAAATGGTATTTCTCAACAATTCTCAGCTCCAAGGACCCCACAACAAAATGGAGTTGTTGAGAGAAAGAATAGGACTCTGATAGAGGCTGCTAGAACAATGCTACTTGATGCAAAGATGCCTACATGTTTTTGGGCTGAGGCTGTGAGCACTGCATGCTACATCCAAAACAGAACCCTCATCAACAAAAACACTGGAAAGACACCTTACAACTTGATGACTGGAAAGAAGCCTACTCTAAAGTATGTTCATACTTTTGGAAGCAAGTGCTTTGTGCTAAAAGATAATTCAGAATATGTTGGAAAGTTTGATGCAAAGGCATTTGAAGGAATCTTTCTTGGCTATTCTATGGAAAGAATTGCATACAAAGTTTATGTCATTTGTCAAAAGAAAGTAATGGAGAGCACAGATGTAACATTTGATGACAGCAAACTACCTGGATTAGAAGAAGCCAATGATGAAGATAAAGATCCCTTGAAGTTTGACAATCTAGATGATTCTGATGAGGAGATTGAAAGTGAATCTGAACTCATAATCCAACAAACTCAAGTGAATGAAGAACCTGTGTCAACCAACAATGAAGAAACAAGCATCCAAGATACACCTGTGAGGAGTGACAACTTCACAGGGGGAGGAAATGTAGATGATCATGATCTAAATGATGAAGCAACATCAAGGATGAGAAATCAATCTGAACATACAAGGAAATGGGATAGATCACACACTGCAGATCAGATAATTGGAAATCCAAATGCAGGAGTAAGGACAAGGAGAGCAACTATAAATGAATGTCTCTATGGCTGCTTTCTATCCCAAGTTGAGCCTAAGAAACTTGATGATGCATTGTTGGATCCTGACTGGATAATTGCTATGCAAGAGGAGCTAAATCAATTTGAAAGGAGCAAAGTATGGGAACTAGTGCCTGCACCAAAGGATAGAACCGTTGTTGGAACTAAATGGGTTCTAAGGAATAAGATGGATGAAAATGGTGTAGTCATAAGGAACAAAGCAAGGTTGGTTGCAAAAGGATACTCTCAACAGGAAGGTATTGACTATGATGAGACCTTTGCCCCTGTTGCTAGACTAGAAGCCATCAGAATTTTCTTGGCATTTGCTGCACATTCTAATTTCAAGGTCTATCAAATGGATGTCAAGAGTGCATTCCTGAATGGGGAGTTGGAAGAAGAAGTATATGTGCAACAACCACCTGGCTTTGAGGATCCACAGTTTCCCCACTTTGTCTACAGATTACTTAAAGCATTGTATGGACTCAAGCAAGCTCCCAGGGCATGGTATGACACACTATCACAATTTCTACTGGAGAATCAATTCACTAGAGGCACACTGGACAAGACACTGTTCTACAAGAAACATGGTGATGATATTATCCTAGTTCAAATCTATGTGGATGATATCATATTTGGCTCTACAAATGAGAAGCTGTGTGAAAAATTCTCTAAGCTCATGCAAAGCAGATATGAGATGAGTATGATGGGAGAATTAACATTCTTTCTTGGACTGCAAGTTAGTCAAAGGAAGGATGGCATTTTTATAAGCCAAACCAAATACATTAAAGATTTACTGAAGAAATTTGATTTGGAAGAATGTTCACCTGCAAAGACACCCATGGCCACTGCCACCAAGTTAGATGATGACGCTAAGGGCAAAAAGGTATATATCTCAATCTACAGAGGCATGGTTGGTTCTCTACTCTACCTCACTGCTAGTAGGCCAGATATCATGTTTGCTACATGCTTATGTGCAAGGTTTCAATCAAACCCAAAGGAATCACACATGATAGCAATAAAAAGGATCTTCAAATATCTGAAAGGCACACCAAACTTAGGGTTATGGTATCCTAAGGACACAGGGTTCAATCTGGTTGGTTATTCTGATGCTGATTATGCTGGATGCAGAGTGGATAGGAAAAGCACATCAGGTAGCTGCCAGTTTCTTGGACAAAGGTTAGTCTCTTGGTACAGCAAGAAACAACAATCTGTGTCAACTTCCACAGCTGAAGCTGAATACATAGCTGCTGGAAGTTGCTGTGCTCAAGTGCTTTGGATTAGAAACCAACTTAGAGATTATGGACTTGTGTTGGAAAGAATTCCTATCATGTGTGACAACACAAGTGCAATCTCTATAGTTGCCAATCCTGTCAATCATTCTAGGACAAAGCACATTGACATCAGATATCATTTCATTAGAGAACATGCAACTAATGGAACCATTGAGTTGCATTATGTCTCTACAGAAAAACAACTAGCTGACATATTCACTAAGCCATTAGATGAAGCCACCTTCACTAGGCTGGTCAGTGAGATTGGAATGCTGAATTCTTCGAATTCTGGCTAAGTGAATATATCAACTAGATTGTTGCAGCAGTAAATACTTACTTTATCAAATGCCCAATATTTCTGAAGTAAGTATTGGCTGGAGTATGATGTATAAATATTCCAATGCTGCACATGTTGAAAATCATACATATGTAGCTTGAAATTTCTGTAAAAATTTTGAGTAAACCACTATTTAATTTGGTAGAATATTCGTCAATGAATATTTCTAGTAAATTTTAAAGGATAGTGGAAATTGAATTTTATGAGTGAAAAGTACAGTTCGATAAGTCAGACTTCTCGAATGGTTCATTGTTATGTCTTGGCTCGAGTTCTCGAATAGGCCTATCTAGAACCCTCTTGAGTTCTCGAATAGTGTCTTTTAGAGAAATCGAATAGCACACTTTGAGTTCTCGAATAGAGTATTTTAGTTCTCTAATGATAGAGTTCTCGAATACTGAATTTTGAGTTATCGAATCATTTGAAAAGGCTGATTTTTCGCTGACACTTAATCGCTTTTTGGATTTATATTCAAACCTTCATTTCACTCATAAAAATATATTCTTAACTTTGAATTATTTTCTGAGTTAAATCACTGCCAGCTGTGAGTTAAAAACTGCCTGAGATATCGAATAAGCCTTTCTTGACTTCTCGAATAGTTGTTTCATACTTCTCGAATGACTTGTCGCTACAGAACACTTATCTATCGACAACTCAAGACATTCATATATATATATATACAACTTCACAACTATTCAATTCATTTCGTTCGATTTCTCAAGCATCTCAACTCCTGAAACCTCTGAAAAACCCTAACTGCGAATTTCTTCTTCAATCCTAATTCTCTTTTCTTCTCTACCCAAATGGCAAACACTCAACTCACCATACCATCCCAAACTAATTTCATCGCAATCTCCAGTGATGTGGAAGCACCGAATGCCAATTTTAAGTGCTTTGTTCGGTGGTTGTCTGAATCATACATCAAGAGTGCGCTCTCAGCCAACCCAACTCTGTACATAGATCTATTGGAACAATTCTGGAGAACTGCTACTGTGGAGGTCATCGCTCTTGAGAATGCTATCACCTCTTATATTGTTCACTGCAAGATTCAAGGAGAGGATATCACTATCACCACTGCAGACATGAATCAAGCCTTGGATATGCAGCAAGAGACGTATGATGCTCTGGCCTCCAATGATGAGTTGGAAGAATTCTTTGACTTCATCAACTACTCTGATACTATCAAGCTGGGAAAGTTGAATAGGAAGTTCTTGAGGAAAGAATGGAGCTTTGTATTTGCTACACTCCTTCAAGTATTCACTGCACGGAAATCAAGCTTTGATCAGATTAGTCCACCCGTGCAGCAGCTTGCCTATGCCTTGGGTCATGGGAGAAAGATAGATGTTGGACTTCTCATCCTACAGGAACTCTATGGGAGACTTGGTCAGACCACAGCCAAGAGAGGTAATGAAATTTTCTTTCCTCGCTTTATTCAATCAGTGCTTAACTTTAAAAATGCTTCTTTGATTGAATTGCCTGGAGTAGATAAGAGTAAAATAGGCTATCCTAAGTCCATGACCAAACTCATTTTTGGTAATTTGGAGACTAGGAATGATGTGGATGTAAGACTTAACATAACTCCCCACATGGAGGGTTTGTTTAGGTCTTACCCCCACAACATGCCAATATTTGATTCAAAATCACAGTTAGCACAGCCTAAGCAAGGAGAACAAAGTGCTAACCCAAGGCCTGCTAACCAACCCCCTCAGCCAAACACTCTATCCAGCAAAGAGCCAACTGCATCATCCTCTCAAAAGGGTGATGTTAGTAAAAAGAAGAGAAAACAGGCTACTTCTGAACCTTTAGAAATCTTAACTGAAGCAGCCTTGGCTGTAGAACTAGGGTTAGAAAGTGAGAAACCTGAGTCACCTATCATAAGCCTAAAGAAGAAGAAGAAGTCTAAAACCACCTCTTCAGTCACTCAAATGGCTGAAGTTGTAAAATCAGGGGCACACAGCTCACTAGATGTATCCTCTCAACAGGATGCATCTATAGAATCAAGCATCCTCCCCAATGCACCTATCTGTAAAGAGTTAGCACAAGGGAGTGATAAGGCTGGCACAACACTGAGTGGAGAGCACATCATAACTGAAACTCCCTCTATTTCTCAGGGGGAGTTGCCAAAATCTTGTCTACAACACACTTCTCTTTCAGAATCTACCACTCATATTTCTTTGAAGCCTGCAACTCAAGCAATTGAGGAGCAAGGCATTGATCATCAAGAATTCTTTTCCTTTGATGAGCCAATGAATTCAAGTGACTTGGTGCATGACACCTTGCTCACCACCCAGGTACCACATTTGGATGGTCAGGGAATGCATGCTGGGGCATATCCTAATGACACCATCACAAACACAGAGGATTCACTAGTTCTTACTAGAGACTCTGTGCCTGTGTCAACTACTGTTGTAACTCATCCCACTTCTGTGGAGACAGCAGTAGTAGAGTCTGTTCATCCGGTTGCAGAAGTTGCATCTGTAACTGAGGAGCCTAGCAAGCCTAGCTCTAGCTCTAACTTTTTGTCTCAATGGCTGAAGCCTGTGCAACATGACAGTGCTTCAGGATCAGGGTCTGTTTCACCACAATTGACGGTTGAAGCACTTCAAAGCTTAGTTGTGGATCAGATCCCTGAGTTCACAAAAATTGCTCAGCACCTTCTCACTGCAAACATGCCCAATCCAGACTATGAAGCTATTCTCCTATGTCACAAAGAGGATGTAGAGCTACAGAAGGAGAAGATCATAGATGAAACTGAGAGAGATGGGAATATCGATGCTTGGCTGCAAGGAACCAATTCAATCCCTCTCTCAGAAGGTCTCCAGTACCTCAGAGAAGAGTACATCACTTCACTAGGGTCCAATGCCAAATCTCTCAACCCTACTGATGTGTTTGAAGCAGTGAATGATAGCTATAAAGGCATTCTCAAGGCTGCACACTATCTTAGTAAAGGCTTAAAGACAGAAATTAATGAAGTGTGTTCAGCTACAACCAAGGAGGTGCATGAGATCAAGAGGACTTTTGATGCTAAATTCCCTCAATTGGAGACTGTTCTCAAGGACATTCGAACCTGCAATGCTACTTGCACCAGGATGGACAATGGTTTGGCTATTCTCAAGGATGCTGTCACAAGTCTGGGGCACAAATTTCAATCCTTATCAGATCAGACAACTGATGCCAATGCCATGCTCAGGACCCTCTTTGCAAATCAATATGGAGACAAGCTGGTCACTGAGGTTCCTGTGCATGAGATGTCAAGGTTCGAAGTGCAGAGACTGAAGGATCAATCCCTATCTGGTTTTAAGGCCAATGAACTCTTCATTAAAGTGGATACTCTTGAAAAGTAGGTAGTCTCTGTCCACAAGTCCAATGCTCATCTTACAGACACTGTGACAACTCTGACTGAGCAGTTGAACACTCAAGCCACCACCACAGCTGATGTTCTTCTGCATCAACAATCAATGTTGTCTGCAATGATGAAGCACATGGGTCTCCCTCTACCTGATGAATCTTCAACTCCAAAGGTGCCTCCTACAGTCCCTGTGTCTGTCAACAAGCCTAAGGGGGAGAAGAGGATATCAAAGAACTCAAATCCAAAGGGGGAGAGACCACTAGAAAAGGGCATCAAGATCACTGAGGGTGGCCATCAGAGAACTTTGAAATCTACTACTCATGTGCCTGGAAAAGGAAAGGACAAAGTTGATGAGCCTCCCACTTCTCTGCCAGTTGTCACTCTACCAACTGTGCGCATCACTACTCCTGATGGTCAAAGGCAGTCTATCACAACCACAGTGGTTGCGGGGAGTATGCCATCTGACAAGCCTCGAATCTCAATATCTAAGAGTGCCAAGCCAGTAGAAGTGAAGGTGGTCACTGAGGCCAAGCTACAAGAAATTGCAAACTCAAATGTCTATCATGATGATGCATTCTTGGAGTTTCTGAAAGTCTCTAGAGAACAGGCTGGTGATGCTCTGCTATATCATGAGAGTTTGAAGAGTCAGATTGACTGTCTCACTGTAGTACCAAGGAGGCTTAATGATCTATGGCTCAAGGAGATATTGATGGTAGGAAAGAACAAGATATGGCACTTAACCATCAATACTCTACAGAGTCTAAAGCACTCAGAAGTGAATGTGCTCCTTGGACTAATTGAGAAGGGAAATGAGAACAACAAGAGTCTTCATGATGACTTGAGGAATGGTCAACCTTCAAGGCTACCTGATGTTTTCACAGATCCTAGAACTATTATCTACCAGGCTGGAACAAGAATTGAAGATATCAAGCAGCTGGTCATTCCTAAGCATCTAACTCCTCAAAATAAAAATCTCATCATAGCCATCATTGAGAAACTGATCAAGAAGAAGGGATCAAGAACAGCAGAAGAATTAGAAGCTATATCTTATCTCAGGTCATATATTGCAACTGGCATTGTATCTGAGACTGCTAAGTTCAACCCAAGCAAAGATCAAGACAAGGATGAAGATAAAAGTGATGGAAGGGGAAGACATCACAGGAGTAATAAGGGTGATGAAGACAAGAAGAAGAAGAAGGATGATGAGAAGAGGAAGAATGATGATGATCAAGGTAAAGGCTCTGAGAGGAAAAGTGGAAGACAGCAAGCCTCAAGCATTGCTGACAGTAACCTCACCACAACGCAAGACTCTAAGTCTAGGGTGAATGCTGCCAGTAGTGACCTTTCAAAATTTGCATCTATGGCTTCTGCAACTGTCTTGCCACCTCAAGAAGAGAAGAAGATTCAAGTCAAGAAACCATCTGTATGTTTCAAAAAGCAAACTGCTAATGGAATACTACAATGGTCTACAAACAAAGGTCACATACTGCTGCCAAGTAATCATGTAAAAAGAATCAAGTTCAAGCAAGCTGGAGCTAATTGATTTTGTGAAAATGAAGAGAGATCATGAGGAAAAAGTCAGAAAAGGGTGTTTTGAGAAATGGCTGGCAAGAGAGAGAGAAATTGAGAGACTGGAAAGTGAAGCAGAAAAGCTGAGGAAAAAGGGTTTGTGTAGAGTTCAGTTCAACCCCTACATGGTAAAGTATAGGAGGAGAAATGGGAATCAAGTCAACATCAGAATGAATCTACTCAACCACTATCCTGCAAATATTCTGGAACCAGTACTTGAAGATTTCAAAGACTCAATTTTGCTTGAAGAATTGGATGCTATGGCAGAAATAATAAAAGCTATGGATGAGAATACAAGGAAGGAGAAAGAAAGAAGAGAGAAAGAATATGATGAATTTCAAGCCAAAGCTATGGAAAGGGAATCAAAAGACAATGGCTAGTTCTTCATCATAGGCTGTAAGATTACTCACTCTGTAGTTCTATCCAAATTGCTAATGGAAATTCATACCTGTACTGTCAAGTTTTATCTTTATGTATGTTAGGCTTGTTATCAGACATGAAATTGTGACTAAGGGTCTTACTCACAATTTGGGGGAGATTGTTAGTCACAGAGGCATGCCTGAATACATCTAATAACAAGCCCAAGTGGTTCGTAATGCTATGCATTACCTACATGACCTCTTAACTGAGGGAACCTCTAGTTGTAGAGTTTCTACTTGTTTGTACTATGTAATAGGCATCAAATTCTATCTGTGTAACTGTACCTACTAAGTCAAGAATAAAGCTTGAAAGAAGTTCTAAGGTTCATGCCTCAAGCAAGGAAATGAAGACTGTCAAATAATCACAGTTGGGATTTGAAGAATTGAAGAAATGAAGAAATTGCCTAAGTACCAATTCGAGAAGTACATTTGTTTATTCGAGAAGTCTAGCATTCGAGAAGTCTGGAGATCGATATCTCAGAAGACACTATTCGATATCTCTCGATATCTCATTCGATATCTCAGGGATTCGATATGTCTATTACACGGTTCGAGAACTCAAGGAGTCATCAGTTCGAGTTCTCAAAAGGTCAACAAGTCAATGCTACATTCGATATCTCAAAGACTCAATATGCTATTCGATATCTCAGGGATTCGATATGTCAAAATGCTCTATTCGATATCTCAAGGAGTCCCAGAGAAAAGAGCTATTCGAGAAGTGATTCGATATGTCAAGATAACACTATTCGAGAACTCAGAGTTATCGATCAAGTCAACTCCAGTTCTCGAATCACTCACTTAGTCACTTCTCGAATACATTCTTGAGGACAAAATACTGAAGAATTGTACAAGTCAGAAACCTGTAACAAGCCAGGATGCTTTATTTGACTCTGTCCTATAAAGCATGCTGGAAAGCCTACAAAGAAGCTTGGAGAGATAAGACAAGGGACAAGGAGCTGAAGAAGTGGATCTAAACAGGCTTTTCAAAGTCAAATCTGTAGCCGTTTGGACTCTTACTAAAATGAGATAGACAGACTGGAAAGTGTTTTTGTTTTACCTACCTCATTTGTAGTAAGTGGGTGTATCCATGTCTATAAGGATACAGCCTCACTTCCTTAGCTGTTAAGGTGTTGAAGTTTCTCAAATACCTAGAAAATATCTCTCTGAGAAAAACGAAGCTGAGAATACTATCATTTGTATTCACAGATTGTAGCAAAATCTTAATCTAATAAGATATTAGATTAAAGTGATATTGTGTTGTGTTTGTCTTTAATTATCCGCATCTTCATATCTCACACACTCATCACTTATCTTGATGCAAAGATTCAAGAACGAAGAAAAGTTCAAGAATCCATTCACCCCCCCTCTGTATTCTTTTACTGTATTCAATACTCAACAAAAACATATCTTCAAATCATTAATATTTTCTTTCTAATTAAAATACGTTTCTTTTTTTATTTAAAACTAATCTTACAATCATTAATATATACCCAAAAATATCACACCATATTTTCACTTATTAATAAAATATATGAAAAATCATTATATGTTGCTTATAATAAGGAAACATTAGTATAATCCATAAATATAGGTATATTAAATTATATTAAACTAAAATAAAAATTTATTAAAATAATAATTAAATAAAACATAATTGTAATATTAAATAAAATTTACTAAATATCTAAAATATCGTATCTTTCAATCAATTTAAAAGACGTTTACTTTTTCACTTATTAATAAACTATATGAAAAATCACTATATATTGCTTATAATAAGGAAACATTAGTATAATCCATAAATATAGAAATATTAAATTATATTAAACTAAAATTAAAAAATTATTAAAATAATAATTAAATAAAACATAATTGTAATATTAAATAAAATTTAATAAATATTTAAAATATCGTATCTTTCAATCAATTTAAAAGACGTTTACTTTTAATTGAATATATTACCCTTTTTACACTGAAAACAACACCAAGAGGGGGGTGAATAGGTGTTTATGGCTAACAATCGTATTTAAAAATTATTTTAAAAAATTACTACAAACAACTTGCTGTTTGTGTTTTATCAGTTTGCAAATGGTATGCTGTTTGTAACTAAAATGTAGAAAATTAAAGAACACAAGATCTTTTAGCCAGGTTCGACCCCTAAACCCCTATGGTCAACGTCCTGGTCCCTTACCAACTTGGTAAGAGAATATATTATTGATCAAATAAAAACCAATTACAAGATCCAACAATATATCTCCCTTACACCCTTGCTGCTTACAAATGGCTTGCTGTTTGCTGTGCTGAAACTAGTTCTCTAAGAAATACTTCCCAAGTATCCTTCTCTAGCCTAGTTCTACCCACCCAAAACCTTAAGCCAACCTTGTACAACAACAAATCAATTACAACTTGAACAATACAATGATTTTAATAAATACAACCCAACCTATGAACCTTCAGAATATATGTATATGCGTGTATAATGAGGTTTGAAGGTTGAAAAGATTTTACAATGAAAGCTTTGTAGTTGTTTGTGTATCTTGGTTTTTTTCTGCCCTTGATTGATTTCAAGAACTGAAGATGATCAGACCTTAAATAGGTAAACAAGAACAAGTAAATATTTGTTTGAAATAATTCCAACCGTATGAAATACAACCGTTAGAGATGATGAATAATTCTAGCAAAAGGGAGTAGCTTGATGTTTTTCAGATTCAGTAGATGATGGAGCGTGTTTTATGTTAAAGACATAGAGAGAATATTTGCCATGATGAATCCCATGTGATGTCTTTGAGTGGAGGTATGGCGGGGTATTAAAATAAGGTAAAGTGACCTTATTTAAATAAAGAAGTATTGACTTGTCTCCAAATGTTTTGAGTGGTAGGAATGTTCAACATATATTCTGAGGACCCTTACATATAATCTATATAATATTCCCTCTTGATGCTCTTTGATTTTTCGAGATGCATTTTTAATTCCATCAGAGCTAATTGTGAAATTGGCACGCTGTTTGTGAACATTGGCTTGCTGTTTGTGATAAACTGATCATGTAATCATTAAGCTATTTTGTCCTGCAAAACCAAGTTAAAACATATACGAAAGAGTGCTGTTTTATATCTATTACTGATTGTTATCATCAAAACTTAAGGGTTTCAAACAGGTGTCTTCCAAAGTCATTTTTGCCACTTTAGAAATCGTATCTTCCATTTCAGCTTGCTGTCTTGAACTTCCAGCTTGCTGTTTGTCAGAATCTACATCCTTCTTGGCTTGCTGACTTCCAGTTTCAGTCTCAACTTCAGCTTGCTGATTTGAACTTTCAGCTTGCTGTTTTGAACCTCCATCTTGCTGATTTGAGCTTCCAGCTTGCTGATTTGAACTTCCAGCTTGCTGTTTGTCAGAGATTTGAGATTGCATACTTTCACCTGCGAATTCTTCCTCATTTCAATTGTTTTGAGCAGAAAGCACTTAGAACCAAAAATCTTGAAGTAGCTGATATTTGGCTTCTTGTTTCTCAACAATTGATATGGTGTTTTGACCAAAATAGGCCTGATTATAATTCGATTCAACAAACTTCGGCCCAAAAACTTCTAGGCAGCTTGCTTTCTTGCAATAGAGTCCTTGCTGTTTCTTGAAGTGACCTATTCTTCCTTTCCACCACACCATTTTGTTGTGGAGTCCTTGGAGCATAAAATTGATGGGAAATTCCTCTTTCTTCACAATATGCAATAAATTTCTCATTGATAAATTCTTCTCCTCTATCACTTCTTATGCCTACAATTCTTGTATCATGCTTGTTCTCAAGTAATTTTATCAGTTTCTCAAACTCAATAAAAGCACAATCTTTAGTATGAAGAAACAATACCCAAGTAAATCTAGAATAATCATCTACAATTACAAAACCATATTGTTTACCTCCAATACTCTTATAAGATTCTGGACCAAATAAGTCCAAGTGCAGAAGCTCTAAAGGTTTAGAAGTGGATACCATTTTCTTTGCTTTGTGTGTACTTCGAATTTTCTTCCCCAATTGGCATGCTGAACAAACTTCGACCTTATTGTATATTAGTTTTGGTAGGCCTCTAACCAGATTCTTGCTTGAAAGTTTATTAAGCAAGTCCATGTGTGCATGTCCCAATCTTCTATGCCATATATATGGATCATTGTCTATTGCATCCAAACAGCATGCTGTTTCCTGCATTTCGAAGTCTAATACATATATATTTCCTTCCCTTCTAGCAACTAGGGGAATTTTGTTAGTACCAATAGTAATAATGGTTTTATTAATGACAAACTGAACAAAATGTCCATCATCAAATAATTGAGTGACACTAAGTAAATTATATGAAAGACCTTTGACATATTGAACTTTATCAATTGATATATTACTATTACCAATAGAACCAATACCAAGGATTCGAAGAGTCTTACTATTACCAATTGTAACTCTTCCACCTTTCTTCATTTTGAGACTTTTGAACTGAGACTTGTCTCCACACATATGTCTAGTGCATCCGCTATCCAAAATCCATTGCTTTGACCTTCTTTAGCCGCAAGACATATCTACAAAATAAACAATTACCAACTTAATGTATTGGTACCCATATAGGTTTGGGTCCAATTTGGTTAGTAGCAAGAGTATATAGGACATTTAAATCAGCTTTCTTGATCCACATTTGGATCACTTTTGATAATTGATTTTGCTTGCTTTTACTCTTCTGGTATGCTGTTTGTCTTCTGTCAGGAGCATTCTGGTAAGCTGTTTGTAGTCTGACTGGTCCATTCTGGTATGCTATTTTCCTTTTATGATTAATTTGAACCACACACTGACTTTCCAGATGGTCTTTTCCACCACACTTGTTGCATGTCTTCCAAGGCATAGCATAATCGTAAGGTATGCCATTTCTTCCATCATATTTTAGTGCTCCATGCTTCTTGTTCAAGTTCATGCCAACTCCTTCTCTAACCAAGGGGACATTTGCCTTCTTCATGATTGTTTTTAAGATGTCTTCTCCTTGAACAAATGTTTCCATTCCTTTCTCAAGATCTTTGACTTCATTTTCCAGCAAGGAAATCAGTTCAGCTTGATGTTTGATAAGAATGGCGTGCTGTTTGTCTGCACATTCAGCTTGCTGTTTTCTCTTCTCAGCAGATTTTGAAGACTCGGCTTGGCTAGATTCTTTGAGCTTGAATGATTTAATACTTTTATCTCTATCTTCAATCTCTGACTTTAGATGTCTTAGTTCTTTCATGAGGGCTTCATTCCTTTGTAGAATTACTTTGTTAACTCCTTCAAATTGAACTAGTTTCTCTTTTAGATCAGCAATAAGATCATCATGGTTGATTTCAGGAGCCTTTTCAACCATTAATTCAGAAATGATTTTTCTCAAATGACTATTCTTTCGTTCAAGTTTGTTATTCTTATTTTTGAGTTCCATGAACTCAATAATAGATATATTGCTTGGTACCTGAATGGTTAGTTTTTCTAGCATAATATGAGTTGAATGTAAATCAGAATTGATTGAGTTTACCTCACTTGCATCATCTTCCGAATTTGAATAATCACTATCCATAGAGTCTTCTTTTATGGATCCTTGTGAGCTTTCTTCATCATTTAGACCTACAAGTGCTAAATTCACCATGTCTTCACTTGAGTCATCACTTGATTCTGAATCATCATCACTCCAAGTCAGTAAAGCCTTCGATTTTCTCTTGTCTTTGAAAACAGCTTGCTGTTTTGACTTTAACTTGAAGCAGTCCTTCTTAAAATGGCCTGGCTTGCCACATTCGAAACATGTTTGCTCCTTGGCTTTCTTGTTGTTGTTGTTGTAACTCCCTCTATCTCTTTTCATTCTGTTCTTCTTTTCAATCAGCCTCTTGATCTTCTTTGAAATGAGTGCAAGTTCTTCATCCGATTCTTCATCAGATTCAATCATCTTGCTGTTTGTCGACTCTGGCTTGCTGTTTATAGAATGAAGAGCCAAATTCTTCATTTTGGCTAGAGGAGTTCGAACACCTTCAACCTGACTATTATTTATCTTATTTTCAAACTGTTCTAGCTCAGCAAATACAGCTAGGTGATCCATGGTGTCAATATTTGAAGATGATTCCAAGGCCGTGACTTTAGCTTCATAAATGAATGGTAAGGAACTTAACACTTTCATGTTAATTTCATCTTGTGGAATATCCTTTCCAAGTCTCTTTAAAGAGTTTATAGTGACTTGAAACCTTGCTTGTCCTTCCTTGAATGTTTCACCATCTTTGAGCTTGAAATTTTCAAAATCATTCATTAGCTTGCTAAGCTTCACCTTTCTCAAAGTGGTCGATCCTTCATGATAAGTTTCCAAGGCATCCCACATTTCCTTTGCCGTTTTTAGAGAGGAGACCTTATCATATTCAGCTTGATCTAATGCATTCATTATAGAATCTCTAGCTTCTCCATTGTAACCACACTTGATAATCTCATCCATAGTGAGATCATCAACATCTTTTGGTTGGTTTTTATCATCCAAAAATTTATAGTCTCCTTTCTACACAACTCTTAATACCAGTGGCCTTTTGGACAAGAATGTTTCCATTCTACATTTCCACCAGTTGTAATTTTCTGATCCAATGAGGAGAGGAGCTCTGTAATCAGCTTTTGCTTCAAGATAATGTTCAGCCATGATCGATACTTTCCTGTTACAGAATTGTTAGTAAACCAAGCTCTGATACCAATTGAAAACAACACCTAGAGGGGGGTGAATAGGTGTTTATGCCTAACAATCGTATTTAAAAACTGTTTTAAAAAATTACTACAAACAGCTTGCTGTTTGTGTTTTATCAGTTTGCAAATGGTATGCTGTTTGTAACTAAAATGCAGAAAATTAAAGAACACAAGATCTTTTAGCCATGTTCGACCCCTAAACCCCTATGGTCTACGTCCTAGTCCCTTACCAACTTGGTAAGAGAATATATTATTGATCAAATATAAACCAATTACAAGATCCAACAATATATCTCCCTTACACCCTTGCTGCTTACAAATGGCTTGCTGTTTACTGTGCTCAAACTAGCTCTCTAAGAATTACTTCCCAAGTATCCTTCTCTAGCCTAGTTCTACCCACGCAAAACCTTAAGCCAACCTTGTACAACAACAAATCAATTACAACTTGAACAATACAATGATTTTAATAAATACAACTCAACCTATGAACCTTCAGAATATATGTATATGCGTGTATAATGAGGTTTGAAGGATGAAAAGATTTTGCAATGAAAGCTTTGTAGTTGTTTGTGTATCTTGGTTTTTTTCTGCCCTTGATTGATTTCAAGAACTGAAGATGATCAGTCCTTAAATAGGTAAACAAGAACAAGTAAATATTTGTTTGAAATAATTCCAACCGTATGAAATACAACCGTTAGAGATGATGAATAATTCTAGCAAAAGGGAGTAGCTTGATGTTTTTCAGATTCAGTAGATGATGGAGCGTGTTTTATTTTAAAGACATAGAGAGAATATTTGCCATGATGAATCCCATGTGATGTCTTTGAGTGGAGGTATGGTGGGGTATTAAAATAAGGTAAAGTGACCTTATTTAAATAAAGAAGTATTGACTTGTCTCCAAATGTTTTGAGTGGTAGGAATGTTCAACATATATTCTGAGGACCCTTACATATAATCTATATAATATTCCCTCTTGATGCTCTTTGATTTTTCGAGATGCATTTTTAATTCCATCAAAGCTAATTGTGAAATTGGCACGCTGTTTGTGAACATTGGCTTGCTGTTTGTGATAAACTGATCATGTAATCAGCAAGCTATTTTGTCCTGCAAAACCAAGTTAAAACATATACGAAAGAGTGCTGTTTTATATCTATTACTGATTGTTATCATCAAAACTTAAGGGTTTCACACACACCTAAAATATCGTATCTTCCAATTAAATATTTCTTTTCTAATTAAAACACGTTACTTTTTAATTTAAAACTTAATTTTGCAATCAGATGATTGAATATTTTATATGATTAAGTTATTTTACAAAACATTCAAGATTCGAATTTCGTCAACGAAGTATTTAATTTAAAATTTCACAATATAATTTTAAATCGTGCATATCATTAATTAAATATATATATAAAAATATAGTATTTGAATTAAAATTAAAGTAATTATTAAAAATAATAATTATACAAATATATATATATATATATATATATATATATATATATATATATATAACTGTAACATAAAATAAATTTATTTCATATAAAAAAACCTGTGCATTGCACGAGTTATAAGCTAGTATTAATATATGAGCTGTGAGTTCCATATTATTTATGAAAAAATTATCAATTGTTAATTGAATTCATTATCATTTGGAATTCTTTTGGTTACAAATTGAGAGCTTACCATGTCTCATAAATTATAAAAAATTTGTAATAAGGTTACTTAAAATATAGTTTACCTTCAAAAGATTTTCCAACAAAATTATTATTTTTTATAATTTTGGTACATATATTAGTAAAAAAAGTAATTGTAATTAATTAAAATATAAAAAATAAACCTTTTTTATTTTTGAAAACAAGAATAACCTAATATAGCATTTTGAAATAATCATATAATAAAATATTATTCAATTTGGAAGTTGTGTATCATATGAAAGCATCTTTTAATATCCCCGACTTCGAGAAGAAACCCAGAAAAGTAAATGGAGTAAAAAGAGATCTAGATTCTAGAGCATTTCTAACAGGGGTGGCCAGGAGAGATGTCATATATCAGCAAATCGTTAAATATATTAATTTTTTTACTTTCTCTCTCTTTTTTTGTCAATTTTGGCAACAACCTTTAAAATTAGCTGTGGTCCCATAAAATAAGATAGGTATTGATAAAAGAGTAAATTGCACTGTAGTGGCCAGATAAATTAATTTTTTGCACTTTGATGGCCAAAGTTGCAAATCTTGCACTATGATGGCTAGAAATTGTTTTTTTTAACATTTAAATGACTTCCGTCTATATTCCGTTAAAAAATAAAAGCACCGTTAGTGCCTTTAATTAAACAGAAGGGTATGATTGTCTTTTTACTGCTATAGCAATAAACAGGTTGGCTAAAACACCGACCAACTAATACATACATGCAAACATTCCTACCTACATTCTGTTTGATCGGAAAAAATGCCGACTGCCCTTTCCGGTGATGAAATCCCAATTTGCATAGCCATAACTGAAAAAGAAGTTGTCAAGCCAACACCAACTCTGTTTCTCAACCATTCTGAAACCTATGACTACCCACGATTCATTCGTGACATGAGAAGCACATGCGAGCCTGTATATCATGTCCTAGCTAACGAGGATAACAAGGTTGTTGCTAATCTGTGTCAATCACCTTTGATTGGTACTGTGGCTGTTAAAGATTGGTGTTTCCCTGTCAGGTTGAACTATGATAATGACGTTTTTTACATTTTGGTTCAAAGATTTAAGTTATGCATTGTTGGGTTTGTGGTTAGAGGTGGAGCTTGGATTCTTCTTAAGGGGAGATATCGAAAATGTGTTCGTGACTGTGTTGACGCTTGTTTCCGTGTTTTGGACTTACAAGGGAATCTCAGTAAGATATGGCCTATATAGTTTTTTGTGTAAATTGATGTTGTTGTTATCTTTAAATTTGTAATTTGACTTGTTTTTGTTGCAGTTGAGCCGAAATTTGTTGATATGGGTACCTCGTGTTCTTTGTTGAGAAAGAGCAGTGGTGTACAACTGACTGATTTGAAATTACAGGTTCAAGTTGTCAGATATGCTGCCAAATGCTTGGTTTTATAAGCTCAATCACACGAGTACTAGTAAAACCAGAAAGCTGCAAAACTTGACGCATAAATCCTCAAACAAAAAAGTTCAATCCAAGACAAAATCATCCCTTTTCTCATCATCATCCACTGCTGCAGCGCCCCAACAAACATGTCAGCTTAGGAAGTCTTACCACTTCAATCGAGACTTCAAGTTGGCCTCCCTTTTGTCAGAATCACCAAGAAAATCATCCAATAGAAGACGCAGCACAAAGAAAACTAAAGCATTTCAGAAGCTGATTGCGAACTCTTCTGTTTCTAGCAAGTACTCTAGTTGTCATGTCAGCCAAGGATCCTCTAAGTACTTGGGTAGCTCCTCTTGTGATGATCCTGCTTTCAATGATCTAGATTCTGAATTTAAACGGGTAAAAGTTGATTCTGCGTCCAACCATTATGACTACAGGATTGAAAACAACAAGTCCTTCAGCAATCAATCCCCAACCATCCCCTGCTCCGTTCTCCTCTCTCACTCAGCCACCACATTCTCCAACCACCCAACCTCTGTTCCTCCCCTTTTGTAACCACCATCCTCTCCTCACCTCCAACTCCCACACCATAGCCGCCTCTCCATTTCATCCCACCTCGCAACCACCACTAGTTATTCTTCTCCTCTAGCATCCATCATTCCCCTACCCATTTCCTTCACCCGCAGCCTACTACCCCATCATTCCCCTACCCATTTCGTTACCGAATCACGATAAATAGGATCAACACCCCCTTACTCCTACCTTTCTGCTCAACAACTTTATCGAATCTTTCTTTACCAGTTCCCAAATCAACCTCAATTCGATCCGTGGAACACCTATCTGACTCTACTAATTCCATATCAATATTTACGAATTCAACTTCCGAATTCGTGGAACACATTTCTGAACTCACTACCTGTGAATCTGAATCAGATGAAGAGATGAATTAGATATGAAGAGATGAATCAGATGAAGAGATGAATTAGATATATATAGATATGTTTATATAGCTCTGTTAGTATTTAGTATTTATTTTAGGACAATAATACCCCTGACATTTTAACTCCGTTAATGTCAGGATAACGGAAGTCATTTAAATGTTAAAAAAACAATTTCTAGCCATCATAGTGTAAGATTTGCAACTTCGACCATCAAAGTGCAAAAAATTAATTTATCTGGTCACTACAGTGCAATTTACTCTTGATAAAATAAGATGCATGCTTTTTGAAACTTTTCTCGGGTATTAGAGTTGCATCAAGTCGAGATTGAAGTCATCTATTTGGTTCTCTAAAATTGTCTCTAAGAGGCCTGATATCATTAGTTAGATCATCTAGTAGCCTTTTGATTATAGTTGTTCCTCTTGTTTTTTAGTGCGCAGCTTGTTCCCAGTCCAAATTATGGATTGGTAGTTTTTTGTGGCTGGCCTAGTTGCTATTTCTTACATTTTTCTCTCTTTCTAATATATATCAAGTTAGCAAAAAAAAAAAGATGCATACTTTTTGAACTTTTAAATGTATTTTAACCATTTGAGGAAGTTGCCAAAAGACAAAAGTTGGCCACATTGATAGGCAAACTTTGAGTAACCTCCCAACTTCAATAGGATGGCAACAAAAGGTGTCATGGCACATAGACAATGGCAATCTCTGTTGGAGATGCTATTAGAATGGAGATGTTTTCTAGAATGCACATAGTAAAAAACATAGCCCACCTGTAGCTGCTTGCGTCATTTTGGAGCACCTTAATTGCCTCAATGACAATCAATCCAGCGATAATGGCATTCGTTGTTGCAACAGCATGCACAATATTACCAGCAATTCCCTTGGCTTCAAAAAGGCTATGTAGAGGGATCCCAAAGGAAGAAGCCCTGATATTAGCAGCAGCAGTAACAAATTCTACAGCTAATTACTGATCGTCTTTGTCAAAGCTTAAGTTCCCAACTTCCTGCAGAAAGAAGAAAGAATTAGTGGAAGAATTTAAGAGAATGTCACTTGAATTTGAATAATAAAGCCATATAAGCCACCTAAATTTGAGGGATTAACACAGACATGTTCTTGTTTTGAAAAGAATAACTTTAATGCCTCGAGAAAGACTCTTGAATTTTCTTGAAGACTCCATACATCTTGTAGATTCTTCAGACACGGGGAAACCATGGCAGATACTGATAGATGATCCACTGCAGTTTTATTGTATTCCGCATTATCAATTTGTTTAGTTATTTCAGATGAAAGACCATCTTGAATATAGACAGGCCTTGGCCTGTTACGATTTTTCCATGTCTCTTCACTAGACAAGCCATCACAATGTTATAACCAAAAACATGATCATAGATCCTCCTGCCATATTGGTTGATATCTTCATCAGGTTTATGTACAAACACATCTATTTTGGGTAAATTGTACACAGGGTAAGTTTTGGGAGCAGGTTTTTGCTGGCATTCGTAGCATTCTGTTTGACCCTTGGCATGTACAGTAACCTGCATCCAGCAAAATTGAGAGTAGAAATCATCAAGAGTATCAGTCAACTAAAGATCTACAAAAGTCAGGACCTCAGATGCATGAAGTGAATTGCTTAGCGACCTAAGCCATGAATTAAAACCAAACAAGGTAACAAGAGAGAGGTCAAGATCAGTAGGTTTTTTGGTCATTTAGGTTTTAAATGGAAAACTTTAACTTCAGCTTTGATATTAGACATTCATAGATCATACATGCAATCTACACCTCTGATAAATTAGATAACAAACTACACTGCTTGTACATTAGATACATAATCAACCTAAAATTTCAATGGATACTGTGATAGAAACATAGAACACAGCCTGTCTAAATGCTTAGTGCTGACTGCAACTGCGTTTTCATTTTAAAATGATAGAACCAATACAATTCACATTTCACAATATCCACCAATGTTTAAATAATCACTCCAAGGTTTATAAAAAAGATGGTATATAAACCTCTAACAATTAACTGAATCAAATGTAAGCCAGACTGAAAATTAATAATTAAGAGTATTTTAAAGGTGAAATGAGCAAACCTTACCTGTCCCAAAAAACCGGTTGTCCCACTTTCGACTAAAGGCACACCTGCTGCTAGGCAGAGGTGATTAACATGTCTCCTAGCATCTAAGTTGTCCAGCCCATTTAATACAACATGAAACTGCTTAAAAAAGTCCACTTGTCCCACTTTCGACTAAAGGCACACCTGCTACTAGGCAGAGGCGATTAACATGTCTTCTAACATCTAAGTTGTCCAGCCCATTTAATACAACATGAAACTGCTTAAAAAAGTCCATATTAAAGTTAGGATTTTTAACATTGGCATGGTATAATGTGATCTTAATCTGAGGACGAAACTTTAAAACTAGGGGTGTTCATGCATTGGTTTGGTCCGGATTCTTGTTTTTTTCGAACCAAACCAATATAAACGATTTTTTAAAAAACAAAACCAAACCAGACCAGTTAGATGCCAAAATCAAACCAAACCAGACCATAGAAAAGCGGATTGGTTCGTTTTTGAACCACGGTTTGAACTTTATAGCATTTTTTTTTATTATTTTAGTTAAACTTAAAATCAAATTCTAATTTAAATAAATATAAAGTAAAATTTGATGCACAATAATATTATACACTAGTCACTACATATATGTATTATTACAAAATATGTTTATCAATGTTTAGTCTACTATTTACAAATTACATTTATATAATTCAATTAAATTTATATAAATAGTGAACAAATTAATTTGGTGTAGAACTACAACATATCACATATTGACAATTAACTCAATATTATATTTATTAAGTAATTTAATCATTTTATTATATATACGTATATACATTAACTACAATAAATTATAATCTTAACTTATAACTATCTACTAGAATTTTTAATGTGTTATTATATAGCGGTCCGGTTTGGTTTAACCGGTTTTAAAATATTGAAAATCATAACCAAATCATTTATGTATAAACGGTCCGGTTAACCGAACCACTAATAACGGTTTTTACGGTTTCGGTTTTTGTTGGTTCGGATTGTTGTGATCTGGTCCGGATTCACGGATTGACGGATTATTTGAACATCCCTATTTAAAACAATATCACGAGCTACCTGATAAAATAGATTAGCAAAAAAAAAATCAGGGGGAATACAAATTTAAGATGAAGAACATATACATGGAAACAATCCCCTCACTTTAGCCTTAGATTGCCCAACATGTGATTGTCGAAACATCAATTGTCTATTCAGGTTGCTCGCTTCTATCATGTCCATATCAATCTGCAAACAAATAAGATTAAAGCAATAATAATTAACAAAAAGGATCTAATAAGGCAAATATGAAAAATTAAATTTACAAAATTAAAAAAAAATTGTATAGAGATGCTCATAGTAACTACAGGAATAGTGGTAAGATGTACTTCCCAAGTAGAAGAGATTAAGAGTATTTAATTTAGAAATAAAGAAAAATATTTAAGAGTATTAGATACCTGTGCTATCGACTATTATTATAAACACTCCCTCGATTCCTAGAAACACTTACTTTACTATGTTGATAAAGCTAAAATTCATTCAGAAACATAAGTGTGATAGATGCCACAACTTACCAACCAACAAAATACTACCAAGAAGAAAAAAATGAAACTGCATTTAATTTAAAAAAAGTAGTAACATTTACATTATGTACTCATTCCAATTTTTCCTGATCGAGCTTATAACTACAGAACCAATGAGAATGATTGGTACCAAGACAAAATGTAGTTATATAGTACAGGAAAAAGTTGATGCAACTGTAAAGGTTTTTTATTTACACAACAGAGAATGTTGAAGTCAAGCTTTCCATGAGCTGGTGTTTTAACATCAATGGTCCATCTTAATTATCTCTTCCGTAGATTGCAAATCCTACCACAAGGATTTTCAGGTGTTAAGAAAATTTAAGTTGAGCCACGCAAGTGCCTATTATTATTTATGAGCCATTTTCGTGCAAAAAAAATAAAGTTTAGTCTATCTTCCTGCAATTAAGTCTATAAAAAAGTAAAATATACAATAATTAGTAAAAACGAAGAAACCTAGAAAACAATTCAGCACATAAACCCTAACTATTAACATATATCAATTTACAAGATGACAACTTCGTTAAATTAAAAATCACAACTTTAACAATAATCAAATAATTGAAAAAAGAAATGCATAACAATATGATTAGAATAAAAAGGAGAGAGGGGGAGAGGGAGAGATAGAGAGAGATAGAGAGGGAGAGAGGGAGGGAGAGGGAGGGGGGAGAGAGAAAGAGAAAAAGGGAGGGAGAGAGAGAGAGGGAAAGAGAAACATGGAGGGCGGGAGAGTGGAGCTGTAAGCGAACCGAACAGTTCGGTAAGTTCGCTCGTGTTCGCTCGTGTTCGAGTTCTTTAAACTCGGTTCGACGGCTTAACGAACAAGGACACTGTAACACCCTCTAATCCCTTTACCAGGAATCCGGGTCGTCACATCCTTACCTTAGTGGAATATTCTATCATCTGTTTAAAATATAATCTACAACAATATTCATAATAAACTCCATAATCTACTCCATAGGTTATAGTCTTAGAACGTAACATAAATCCTCAAAAGTTATTACACATCAGAGTATTTTTCCAGAATCTTATTACAACTTCAGAGTACTAGATAATACAACATTAGACAACTTCTTTTCAGCTTACATCCTCCTCGGATACTAGAAGACTACATGCTGAATCAATTGCCTTTCCCCTTCCCTGTATCACGGTCTGCCGTACTAGGGCCAGCTCTGCTTGCCGCTATTTTATAGTATTTAAAATAGCAAGGATGAGCCAAAAATGCCCAGCAAGTTTTATACACCAGAGTCATATATATATATATATATATATATATATATATATATACATATATAGGCCATCGCTCCATAAAGAACACCATAATATAAAGAACAATAAAGAACACCCTTATATCAATCTAAACCATTGATTCTATTATGATCTAATGGCCCCGCCAGGGGCACCCACACAATTAAAATGCACTCTCACATACCAAATTTTCAAAAAAAAATATCGATGAACAGTACCTGCCACGTTAGCACTACCACGTCAGCATGCCACATCAGTATCTACCACATGGCATGCCACGTGGCACTGCCACGTCAGTAAATGGGGGTCCACCTTATGACGTGCAGTGCCACGTGGCATGCCACGTGGTAGATGCTGACGTGGCGGGTACTATTCATCCGAATTTAATTTTTTTTTTTTGTAAAAAGAGTGTTCTTTATTATTCTTTATGTAAGGTGTTCTTCATGGAGTGCAACTCTCTCTCTCTCTCTCTATATATATATATATATGTATATGTATATATATGTGATAAGTGGATTTTATATCCACTTGGAATGCTTCATATCGGCTTAAATTGATAAACTTGACCTCAAGTATGTGGTGTTTTTGATGTGTTTGCATTGAGTTTTTAGAAATAATAGTTGGAGGCATTGGGAGTGTGTAATGACATAATTGTGGTGGAGTTTAGCTCGGGAGTAGGAGGCTAGAAGCAGGCCAGAGATACGTCAAGAAAATAAGTATCAAGGAAATATAATAAAGGAGGGCTTGGAGTTTAAATAGCAAGAGTTGGAGGCTAATTTGATTAAAATTTGGATTTTCTGGGTAGATTGCGCAGTCTTCACTGTTTTGGTCATATCTGGAGTTCTACAACTCCGATTCTGACGATCTAACAGCTCACGCGAACACAACGAAATTCTACAATCTTGGACATAAATTTAGTGCGCAGGGTGCGCACCTACTGCGCAGGGTGCGCGGCAATTTGCTGGAATTTCTGAAATTCTTTCTCGTTTCGAATTAAATTGCTGTTTTATGACTTTTCTTGCTGGAAAAGATTTCTAGGGCCTATATAAACATGTTCTATCATCCTTGAACGTACAACATCATATAATATCTTAGAATCACTAGGGAGAAAAGCGGAGGAAGATTCAACGCTCGTGACAAGCAACGGATCTAGATCTATTTCATCTTTTGTATTCTTTTCTTAGGCGATATTCTGGATTCTAGATTTATTTTCTTAACTCTTTGTTCTGTTAATATTATTACTACTTTATTCATATCTCATTTCATATCATGTTTTCATCAAATTCCATGTTGACGAACGGTTCAATTATGAACTAATCGTTGTCATGGGATTCTAACGGATTTATCTATGTAGCTTAGTAGTTTGATTGCTTTAAAGATTTATGCGTGATGAATTCTTGTTATTCTCGTATGGTTGTGCTTCATTTATTTAGATGCGTAGCTAACATCTAATCGATTAATCTCTTGCGAAACGAGAGTGGATCTTGAGATTTAGAACTTGCCATGCTAGCATAGGATAAGTTGATGTATGTTGACATCATGCTTTGTAGCGTAATTAGAGATACTTACGTTGTCCTATGTGATCAATATGGATAATTTGTGCTTAAACCGTTATGTTTTCAAATCTTATAGAGATATAGGGTCTAAACATAATTGGAGTCTACCCGTCTTCTATCTATTTTATGGATGTATGCGTAGTTTGGTGTTAGCATACCGAGAGGTAACTTATACTTGTTCCATGTAGTTCGATCAGATATCATAACCATCACATGCATTGATTAAAGGCATCAACTCTAAGCGAAGTATTTAATGAAGTTAGGATCCCATGTTTATTCTTATATAAGTAATTCGATTTTAATTCTCATTAAATAAGTAATCCTTAGTTGGTTAATTTGCTTTTTAGTTAATTTTAGATAATCAAAACCCAACTTGTTATTTGTTTTAGCAGTGAATAAAAACCATACATTGTTGCATAGGTATATTAACTAAATTGAAACCTAAATTAAATCTCTGTGGGAATGAACTTGACTTATATCTATATTACCTGTGACCACGAACGCTTGCGTGATAGTGCAAACAATATGCCAATAAAACTTTTTCAAGAAATGAACCCCCATATTTTCTTTAATATACTGAAATTTACTCAAAAAAAAAAACTGAGTGAAGACATACCATTCATGCTGAAATTAATACCCACCTATAATGTTAATTATACTTATCAAATACTGCTGATGGACTATATTCAGGAGATTCTTATCCGTTTGGCTGTAATGGATGATAAGTCCTTACATACTGCTATTTACTACCGGTAGAAGGATCCGCCGACTTGCTCGACCAACACCCTAAGCCGCATCCGGGCTTTCAAGCTATTGGTTGGGCTGGCCATCATGTCAGTCTCTTACATTATCTCCAGTCCAGAACCTAGGGTACCAGAGTACCCTTGGGCACCTTCAATACTTATCATCTTAGATGTCACGTATAATTTCACGTGCACCTCAATTTGTAATAATTATTATCATTCGGAAATAACGAACGATCACTACTTCCAATTAATCACTTTCTTCTCGAAATATAAGAGAAAAACATGAACGACTGTTTTGATCATGGATCCGAATAAAATGATCCAGACCAAATCTCTCATCACCTCTCATAAATAACATTACTCCCCTTAATAACAAAATAGTTTTCCAAAACATTTTATTTTCCTTCGAGTATGAACAATGTACCTCGATACTTGTCCCAATCATATGGACCAATAACTCTTATACATACTACTATACTTATATACTATCCTGATAACATTCACAACAATAATATATATACATGCATTCAATTGCATCAATATCCGGTATTTGAGTAACGAGATAAAATAATTACAACTTGTAGTTAAAACATTTTGAACTGACATATACCATATATTGAAACATATATACTCTGAACAATAGAGTAAGGTATAGTATACTTGCCTGGTGCTCCGGATGTATTAGGGGCTCATAGCGGGGTCCGACAATCTAAACAAAATCAAGAAACATGCAATTAATCCTCTATACAATCCACTTATAACTCAATGCTCAGACACTTAAGCCAATCATAAACAAGGTACTAAGGGGTCCCTCTAGTCTCATACTAAGTCGATTTTAATCGACAAACACCTTAGTCATAAGTTTAGTCCAAAATCGATCCTCGAATCCATGTTTAACATAAGATATTCTATACCTCTTTCTAACCACTTATAGCTTCGTTCTTTGAACCACTATATTGCCTTAATAACCCTTAACAAGTTCCGTGTTTTAGTCGACTCAAAATTCCTCCTTTAAGTTAGCCAAAACGGATGGTCAAAGTAGTACCTCTAGAGTTGACTTTCCTGAGAATTACTATTCCGCGACTCGCACTCCAACATTTTTAATAAATCACGAGAAGTACATTTAAATACGAAACTACTTCTAAAATCATATTTGGTATTTGTAATATTTATCATAAAAATCCTGATTCGAAAACACGGGTCTAGATAGGTGGAATGTATTTTCGAAGTTGGATCAACTGCGAATTTTTACTATTTGCACCACTTTTACTAAAACCTTCATAACTCGATAACCGTTAACTAAAATGACGTACCGTTTTTGCGTACACGATATAGAGAGTATCTAGAAGGTAACTAACTCAAGATCTGGCTCTGGTCAGAAGACCCATTTTTTGTTATTTACAAAATAGGGCAGTGGTGAATTTAGTGAATAGTGTCATTCCTTTAAGTGCATTTCACTTGCGCAATCTCGGCTGACGCATTTTTATAAAATCGAAAAATAATTTTTTAACTCGAAACCTTCGAATACACTTAACTAACTATCCTTAGTATTTATTCTCAAAATTTCACATTTAGATCGACAATTAAGGGTCTCGAACGTAGCATCAAATTGGTTACATTTCTGCAATGAAATCTCTCAAACCGCTTTCACTAAAACTAGCATAACTCTTAAACCGTAAACTATTTTAACTAAATTCTTTCGGAAAAATAAACTAGACAACCATATATTTGTAACCATAGGTAGTTGTGAGTATAAAAATGGTTTTATGGTCTCCGTCCTTAACTGTTTTCAAAGGTTAACAAATTTCGCCATCACGACGGCTATAATTCTAACATTTCCATTTTGTCATAACATAACCAAGCCATACCAGGCATACCATACATCCAAAACCTCAACAAACAACCTTCATACCTCTGTAAAGTCAGTGGTGTGGCTGCAATCCAACACCCACCATTTTACATAATATACAAAGTCAAATAATCACTAAAATACTTGAACATGATGTCTTATCCATATAACTTCAAAACAAGCATCAAAACTCAAATAAACTCAAAGGTGGGTTAGGGTTTTACCTTCTTGGAAGCTCTAGAAACACTACCAAGTGTTTATAATCACTAAAAAAGCTTTAACTAGTCCTTAAAATGCTTAAACCTTAAGAATAAAACAAGAAAATCATATAAGTTACTATTTATCACTATTTATGCTCATCTTTGGAAGGATATTTGACATAGTTAGGATAAAAATTTGAAGCTCAAACTTTAACCATAGCTTAGTCTCCTTATAAGATTTCTTTTAAGCCATAGATCATAATTTTTGAAGCTTGGGAGCTAGGGTTTTGAAAATCAATTTAGGGGAGGGGGCCGAATGGATAAAAATGGGGGTGGTGGTGTTTTCTTTGCTTTTCCTCTCTTCCTTTCTTGCCTTGACTAGTTGGTAATGTTTTGTGTGATATATGGTGATATATAACAGCTGCCATACTCTCTTAAGACACTTATAAAGCTTTTGTGGTGTGTTAGAAATGTAGTGACATGTAGCCTTGCTGTTTCTCTCTTGTTCACACACCTCATCACTTCTTTTCCTTTTTCTTTTCTAGTTTTCTTTCCACCAAATCTTCATAATAATAAACCCTAGATGTTCATGTAGGGTTTTACATCTTGTTACATATTTAATCCATAATTTGTTTCGCGTTCGCTTGATCTCTTAATCTCATTATAAAGTTCTAGCGATTTCTAGAACGTTCGCTATTCTAACTCAAAGGTTTTCATTCTAAATCCTCGAACTGTATTTACTAAAAATACAATCCTTAAATCCTTGATATAATAATTGACTTGTGTTGATTGAATTGATATGCTCTTTGCGGCTCGGTCAAATTTTTCGTAAAAATAAAGTTTGAATTTTCTGAAATCCGATCGCATTTACATACACTCATTCGCTTCGTAGATCGCTAATATAAGTTCGAAATATCCGTATCTCGTTTTGTACATAGAGTAACGTGAAAAATTTCTTAAGTCCCGAAATCAACTATTTATCCATGCAAAGCACTAGTCATCCCTCAAGCGAGGTTTTTTATTAAGTACGAAAATTAGGGTTATTACAAACACGGATAAGAAAATCTATCTGATAAGTTCGACAGTTCGGTTCATTAAAAGTCCGTGTTCGTTAAAAGTTCGTTTGAGTTCGTTCGAGTTTGTCCGAGTTCGATGATCTCGTGTTCGTTCGATAAAAAATAATAATATTTACAATATTATATATATTATATAGTATCCATAATATATGTATTTTTCAATTATAAAATTGTCTAAAATAGATATTGTATGGGTTAAAAATATTTAAATAATAGTTAAGCTATTTTTTTTATATTAAATTAAGTTAAAAATAGGTTTAAAATTTTGAAAATATAAAATGTTAATGAACTGTTCGTGTTCGGTTCGGTTCGAGATGTTCGTGAACAGTTCGGTGTTCATTCGACTGCTTAACGAACACGGACACGGACAAGAAAACCTGTCCGATAAGATTATCAAAAATTGTTCGGTTCGTTAAGATTTTGTTTGTGTTCGTTAAAAGTTCGTCCAAGATCGGTTCATTTACAACTCTAAGGGGGGAGAGACAGAGAGACAGAGAGAGAGAGACTAACAATATGAATATCTTGAAAGCCAGAAAGAGCAAGAGTCTTAAGAAGCTCACATCCAATACCACCAGCACCAACCATAAGCACTTTCTTGCCCTAATATACAACACACATTCTACTTTTGAAGTGAATATGTGTGTAAAATTTCCTTTTACATGTCCGAAAAAAAATTAATTAATATTTAGATTATTTGCATGATGTGATAAGTGGTGATGAATTAGTGACAAGTTTTTCTTTTCCTGTTTGTGCTTAATTATGTGTCATTAAGTATGAAAAATATTCCTCATTTTCATTTTAGTAACTGACACATTAATTCAATGATATTATTAAACAAGTTAATAATAAAGTGTTATCAGGGAGTGGCGTTTAGCATTTGCAAATGATATATCCATGTACCTGTGTGTGTATCAATCATGTGTCTCTATTAAATTAGCCAGCATCTTCCATTTTTTTTTTACATTATCACTAGATCATCTCTCGGCTCCAAATTTGCATGCGTGGTTGACAATTCTTTTTGCAATATGTACAAATCTGGTCTCATTTTCTTTCAATAATCATTATATACAAACACTCTTTGTCGTTCTCTGTTTAAAAATTATATATGTGACATGAGTTGCTGTGATTTGGGATGGAGTTTTCTTGGCTGTAGTTAAGTTAATCATATATTTCCTCAATTTTTTTGGTGCATCCGAGAGGACCTGAGATGGATTATGTTGAGTTCATGGTTGGATTTCACTTCCGGGATTTATGAGTGAGATTATGAAAATTAGGAATCTCTTTCGATGGGAAAAAAATTATTCGAGGTTTCAGTGTTTCTTTTTATAAATCTGTTCATCGCAGTTTTGGAGGTAAGTTTTCTATCCGAACTTTTCGGTGTTTTAAAAATTATATTATATGTTTTAAATTTTGAAATTATATTTTATGTTTCCGCTCTATTTATTGATAATAAAATTTGGGTCAAGTACAATTATTTTGGAAGAGTATGATTTTAGATTTTATAAGAATATACGAGCTTTGAGACCCCAGTTGAGTTTATGATCTGAACCCCTTAGTATATGCGCATAGTTCCGAAACTAAATTCTGATACCTCTCTAGGGCTCATTTTGGTGCAACTTCTGATACCTTAGTGAGGACGCAATACTAAAATCTGGACCGCGTCACCGGTTTATAGTGACTTCTGAACTTCTGGACCGTGTCACCGGTTTGTAGTGACCTTAGTTAGACTGGTGGTTAAAAAGTTATTGTTTCGTAAGTTATGAAATTTCTGAAATTTTTTGTTTTTTATACTGTATTTTATTTGTTATTTTTGACTCACTGGTTTGTTTGGTTAGTTACTTGTTGGGCTTGTTAGCTCACTATTTTATTATTTCAGGTTTTGTTCCGTTCGTTAGATTTGCGGAGAGCTTGTAGTTGGTTTTTTCTTAGATGGTGTCAAAAAAATTTGGATAGCTACGCTTACGTATTATGTGACTTAACTTGTAATAGAATTGTACGGAGTAATCATTTTTTGTTAAAATTTTTGGAATTAAATTTTGTATTTTACTTTTGGCTCGAAATAACATTCCGAAAAAATACGGAATGTTACAAGTAAAGACACCAAAAAAAATACCTGAATTGCAGGCAATTGCTGGTTAGTAGCTAGGGGTGGAAATCGGATAAAACGGATCCGAATATAGCCATATCCGAATCCGAATCCGGAAATTCAAAACCGTATCCGGATCCGTATCCGGATCCGGGAATATCCGAAAAAATCTTATCCATATCCGAATCCGGCGGATATTATCCGGATACGGATAATATCCGAATCCGGATACATACACAACTCAGAAAATTCACAAAAATCATCTCTCTCTGCAAAAATCGAGAACCAGCCACTGTCTTTCTTGTCATCTATCTTTGACTGAACTCCTTCCTTCGAAAACTGTTCAGATGGGGCTTTTTCTCTCCCGTAAAAATATTTCATACAATTTCTCGGATCACAAAGTCAACAACTGGGATGGGTTGTTCATCATCCACACCAGTGTCAAAACCACCTTCACCGTCAGAATCGCAGAAAGAACCTTGGCTTACCATTTTATCAACGATAGGAAAGGCCAAGAGAGAGAACTAGAAATAAAATATAAATATAATAAGAAATTTAGTATTTAGGTTATGGGGAAAAGGACAAAGAAGATGGATTTGCGAAGGGGTATGTAAAAGTGATGGATTGAGGTGTGAAGATAATGATTCTAGAGTAATAAAGTAATGAAGTAATGAATCTACTTTTATTTGTATGATACTGTTTTTTTTCTAAGCTATTATTACCCATTCACTTTTATGTTGTAGGAATAAATAAAGGCCCCTTTCACTTTCACTTTTATCCTTAATTTAATAATAAACCGTAATTTTGAAAATAAATTAAGATTAGAAAACTCATTCGTTTCTCCATGAATATCTTATTCTAAGTTGATTTTTAATGAACAAGTTTTTATTATATATATAGAATTATAATTTTAAAATTTTAAAATATAAATTATATATATTAAAAATATATATTATATATAATTAATTTCGGATACGGATATTTTCGGATACGGATGCGCCTATATCCATATCCGTATCCTAAATTCTCGGATTCAGATACGGATAATATCCGGTTGACTCCGGATACGGATAATATCCGTTTTTTTCCGGATACGAATACAGATATTTCGGACGGATTTCGGATTTTTCGGATTTTTTTTCCAGCCCTATTAGTAGCCATTGAACAGACCCAAAAATATTTCAGTGATAGATTATATATACAGGTCCAGTGTACGTATATATGCGGGGGTAATTACGAGGAATCAAAGGGACGAAAAAAAGTGCGGGGAATGATCTAGACAGCATTTCTTTAATTACCCTTTTTGATGGTAAGGCGCCAAACTAAAGAGATTTTTTTTTTCTTTTTTTTTTTCAAAAAACTAAACCGATTCTTAAATAAGCTCTTAAGTCCAAAAAGAAAGTGTATGAGAATAATTGGGTTACAAGAGATTTTTAGTGCCTCTTAAAAAGCCTCTTGTCTCTCCTCAATTTTAACCGCTATTATTTGGTTCTTATCTTATTTTGTACTAACACGTTGTTGAATTTAAATGTTTGTTATAATAACCAATATAAATAGTATTATTGAAGACTTGGAATAAGTACTAAATGTTTTGGTATTTGTCTCAAACCATAGTGAGAGCAAAAGCCGCATTAGTTTATAAGATTCCTCCGGCACCGATCATAGACCCCTTTTTTTATGGGTAATTGACAAGTTTATCTTCTTTTTTTTTTTTACAAAATATACCAAAATATCAATTTTCAGAATTTTTGTTAAAACTACACGTTTGAATACAAATTTACCAAAGGGGTAAGCGGGATATGCATTTGGCAAATGAGTATCTTTCACAATTTTTATTTTTTAAAAAAAGATTCTGCCAGGTATACGCATTTTCTACATGCATGTTCAGTAAATACAAATTTTCTACATGAGATAACTGAAGTAATAAAGAGATTATCTCTTTATCATAATAATCAGTATTTTGGTACATGAGAGCCAGGAGTTATTCAAATTATATCCAATTATATAATAAGAGTAATAGTGATAATTATAAGAGAGTACAACCATAGGTTAAGGGTTCGATTCTCATGAACATATAAAATTAAAAATTTATATAATAGCATTTAAAACTATACTAAAAAACTAATAAATGTTATATCCTTATATAAAATAAGCGTAAGAGTGATTTTATTCAAAAGAGAGAGAGAGAAAGACTAAGAGCATCTCCAATGACATTGGCTAAAGTGGTTGGCTAAAATGATATAAAATAGTGATTATGTAAAATTTATTGAATCTGTAAGGTGTTGTACTCCAATGGAGTTGGCCATAATGATTAGTCATATTTTAAAAATAGCAAGTTATTATTATTTCAATTTGTTAAAAATAGAATGTATTATTTTAATATGGTAATATTGATGATGTGGAGATTTACTACAGGTCTCTAGAGATTCGACAAATATAGCCAATATAATAGAATTTTAGAGGATTATCTAAAATTTTAGATAACAGTACCGTTGGAGATGATTTTTTTTACACAATATCTATAATTTTTATTTAAGGCATGTTTGACACACTTTTAGCTAAAGGATTTCCATGGTTGGAGATGCTGTAACAATATGAATCTTGAAAGCCAGAAAGAGCAAGAGTCTTGAGAAGCTCACATCCAATACCACGAACACCAGCCATAAGCACTTTCTTGCCCTAATATACAACACACATTCTACTCAATTCATTCTACTCAATTCATACTCAAGTAAATAAAACAAGTAAAGACACCAAAAATATACCTTAATCATAGACAATTGCTAGTTAGTAGCCATTGAACAGACCCAAAAAGACTTCAATGATAGGTTAAATATACAGGTCCAGTGTATGTATATATGTGGGGGTAGTTATGAAGAATTAAAGGGACGAAAAAAAGTGCGGGGAATCTAGAGAGCGTTTCTTTAATTTCCCTTTTGGATTATAAGGCGTCAAACTAACACGACTGATTAAAACTTTAAATAAATAAATATTTATTTAAATAAATAAATGTACATGTATTTACTGTAGTAATCTTACACTACAAGAAAACACGGGTAAAATCGACTGCTTATATTCGACCGGCATTAAATCCGACCGTTTCCAGTCGAATTTATCGTCAACCCCAATTAATTATTGGTCAAACCTAAATTCGACCGGCAGCGGTCGAAATTAATGCGGTCGAATTTAAGTAGTCGATTTTAAAGGAACGGTCGAAATTAGCCAGTCGAATTTAGGTTCACTGACAATTAATTATTGGTCAAATTTAAATTCGACTGTAAGCGGTCGAAATTAATAAGGTCGAATTTAAGCCGTCGATTTTAGACAGTCGAATTTATGAAAGCGGTTGAATTTAAGTCAGTCGAATTTATAAATTCGACTGCTATCAGTCATTATTAGAAGGAAACTTGATTTTTAAAATTATTTACAAAATACAAAATTAATCCTTAAATTATAAAAAAATTACCACAATATACTCATAGCATGAACTACAAGTGAAAATTTTGTTTACCCGCTTTTGCCAATTTTTGAATTATCGAATATAAGTAAAGTGTTGATTCTATATTTGTTAAGATGTTTGGAAATTTTTAATAAATGCTTACAAATTTTAAAAAAATGTGAATTTTTTTATGGTACGTTTTGATAACATATTGTATTCACTAAAAATGATGTGAGACCATAATAGTGTGGTGTACAAAAAAATCTTTAACAATAAGACAATTTTTCATTGAATGATTGAAATGTAGGGTTTAATGTATATATTTAGGGGTTACTCATTTCATGTCAAGGGTTAGCAATTTAGATATTTTAAAATTAAAATTTGAACGATCCAACCGTACGGATGTTAAGATTATTATATTTTAAAGGTTTGTACAAAAAAAATTAATAAAAAACGGCACATATTAAATATTATAAGGGTCAAAAAAATATGTTGACTTTTTTTTCGACTAACTGCAGTCGATTTTATAAATTCGACTGGAATCTGTCAACTTTGAATGGTAAATTCGAGGTGAAACCCTAGTTCATCGAATTTATAAACGTGACTAAACCTAGTCGAATTTATAAATTCCACTGGTACCAGTCGAATTTATAAATTCGACGAAATCAGTCAAATTTATAAATTCGACTGGTCCCAGTGGAATTTATAAATTTGACTGGATTCGGTCAATTTTACCCTTGTCAGATCTGTTTTTGCTGAACGTCTACTGCCTCTTTCCTCACTTTCCCCTTTCTAACTTCACTTTCCTTTCTCTCCCACATCAATTTTGTTTCCTTGAAGAGTTCATCATCAAGTAAGTATCACTAATCCTTGTAATATTGATGTTTTTTTCTCATAATATATGTTAATGTAAATGTTAATATTTGTGTAATTAAAGTAGTAAATTAGTAATAACTTGTTTTTTTCCCAATTAAAGTTGCACACTACTTATACCAATGTATATGAACTTTGTAGATGACATCCGATCGTAGTTGGGTTGGTCATAATCGTTATGATGAATCGAATTACTTAACGGAGGAGTACAAAAATGGGGTGAATAGTTTTCTTGAATTTGCTATTAATCATCGTGAAGAGGAAGATAAAGGACTCATAAGATGTCCATGTCAAAATTGTGGAAATCAATATTTCAAGGATCCTAGTGATGTGAGAATTCATTTGTATCTACATGGTATTATGCATCGGTATACCAAATGGGATTTGCATGGGGAGAAGGATGTGCCTCGATTTGAAACCGGAACGAGTTCCGGTAATATTGATGTTGATATGTATGATGCTCGTGATATGCTAAGAGATTTTGTGGATGCAAATAAACATTTTGAGAATTTTGAAGAAGAACCGAATCCAAAAGCAAAAGATTTTTACAATATGGTGGAAAAAGCTTCGGAACCAATTTATCCCGGCAATAAGGATTTTACCACATTATCATTTGTAAACAAGCTACTACATTGGAAACACAGACATAATTGTAGTAACAATGGCTTTGATGATTTGATTCACCTCATTGGATTAGTACTGCCTGCTAATCACAGCTTGCCTAAGAATTATTACGATGTGCGAAAGATGATTAGAGGATTGAATATGGGATACGAAAAAATTGATGCTTGCGAGAATGATTGCATGTTGTTTTACAAGGAAAATAGCAACAAAACTCACTGTGATACATGCAATACAAGCCGATACAAGGAGCAAAAAGATCCAAACAAAATGAAGATCCCGCGAAAGATCTTGCGCTACTTCAATCTTACCGTAAGGTTGCAGCGTTTATTTATGAATGAGAAGACCGCAGAATGTATGAGATGGCACCACGATAGAGTCATAGTTGAAGGTGAATTATCTCACCCAGCGGATGGAGACGAGTGGAAACGATTTGATCATAGGTTTCCAAACTTTTCGAAAGAAATTCGGAATGTTAGGCTTGGCCTCTCTAGTGATGGATTTGACCCTTTTCATGATTCACATTCTAGGGAATATACTGTTTGGCCTGTGGTGGTTGTACTTTACAACCTTCCTCCATCCATGTGCACGAAGGCTCCTTACATGTTTATGCCGCTTCTTATTCCTGGGCCAAATGATCCAACAAAAGATCTACATGTTTACCTCCAGCCACTGATTGATGAATTGAAAGTATTATGGCGCACTGGTGAAGAAACATATGATAGGTTCTCAAGAACAAACTTTATGATGAAGGCAGCACTATTGTAGACGATCAGCGACTTTCCTGCACTTGGCATGCTTAGTGGGTGGTCCACCAAGGGTAAGTTAGCTTGTCATGTTTGTATGGGACAAGTAAAAGCCAAACAACTCAAGCATGGTGGTAAACCTACTTGGTATGGAACTGCTCGATATTTCTTAGAACCATATGATCCACTGAGAAGAAGTACAAAGTTTGGAAGAACCGAGACACGATCAGTCACAACTCGACATTCAGGTGTGATGGCAAGGACCTTATGTGAGGAGATACAGTTCCTCCTTCCAGGGAAGACAACTTGGAGAAAACCGAGAGACTATGGTGTGACACATAATTGGACCCACCTTTGTCCATTTTTCGAGCTCCCGTACTGGGATACACTCGACCTTTGTCACAACATTGATGTCATGCATACCGAAAAAAATGTCTTTGATAACATATTCAACACAATGATTGGTGACAAGAACAAGACTAAATACACCAAGAAGGCAAGAGAGGATTGTAAAGAAATGCTTATACACCGTGAATTGTGGATTCAAGATGATGGCACAATGCCAAGTGCACCATACGTGCTTTCAAGGGAAAAACTTCATAAGTTGTTTAATTGGATTAAACAACTTGAACTTCCGGATGGGTTTGTATCAAATATATCCAGGTGTGTGAATCGTGATAAAAATTCTATTCATGGTATGAAATCTCATGACTGTCATATTTTCATGCAAAAGTTGTTGCCCGTCGTTTGCCGTGACTTACTACCAAAGCACGTAGCTGATGTTATTATTGAGTTGTCAAACTTCTTTCAAGATTTATGCTCATCGAATTTGAGATACACAGACTTGGAAAAAATGGAGAAGGATATAGTGAGAATAATGTCCAAGCTTGAAACCACTTACATTCCAGGTTGGTTCGATCCGATGGAGCATTTACCACTGCACTTAGCTACTGAATGTAAGTTGGGTGGCCCGGCTAATTTTCGATGGATGTATTTCATTGAAAGATACTTGCACAACTTGAAACTGAAAGTTAAAAACAAAGCTCGAGTGGAGGGTTCAATTGCAGAGCGATACATTGAAGAGGAATGTGTACATTTTTGTTCGTTGTATTTCGAGTCCAAAGTCCCAACAGTGCATAATCGGTTACGTCGAAATGAGGCACCTCGGAGATCTCATGATTCTAATTTACTTGAAGTTTACACGTATCCGACATCACTTGGTCTACGAGGCAAGGATAGAATTTTGAGTGATGAAGAACATAAACTCATAAGATATTATGTTTTAATCAATTCGCCGGAGGTCGGAAGATACCTACGGTGAGAATATTTTTATACCATATTAACACACACATTATGCAACTTTAACATTCATCTTATGAATTCATTTTAATGTGTAGTGGATTCCAAAAGTTGGTGCAAACACATCATCCGAACTACAATGATGCTCAAAGGGAAGAACTTCAAAAAGAGCAATTCCCAAATTGGTTTGAAAAAAGGGTATGCAATTAAATAAACACACACAGGCACATACATGTTTATATAATTATGTTTATGCAATTATGTTTTTTTGTTATAATTTTGTAGGTTCAAGATGATGAAGAGCTCAAGAAGAAATTCATGGACTTGATAAAAGGTCCTTTGTTTAAAGTTGAAATTTACAAAATGTGCAAGTGCAATGGTTATAAATTTAGTTGTGCAAATTCTAATGAGCTCACTTCATCAAATTCCGGCATTGTTGTCATTGGTAAGAAAAGTTATTGATGCGCAAAATCTTAGTTGCAATTATTCTCCATCATTCCTATTTATATCTCACACATTTTAAATTGTAGGGACTTCTTACAAAGAAAGTTTTGGAAACAATTACGGTCGATTGCAAGAAGTTCTAAATCTTTACTATCACAATGGTCAACAAGTTGTTGTCTTCAAATGTCATTGGTTTGATCACACAAAACATGTCAAAGTTGATAGAAATTGAATAACTACGGTAGATGTCAAATCAACATTAAATGCGGAAGATGTGTTTGTGTTGTCTAGCCAAGCTCATCAAGTGTATTATGCACCGAATATTACAAATCCAAAGTCATCATGGTACACGGTCCTAACAACAAAGAAGCGACAAGTCAATGAAAGTGCGACATCTAAAGAGAAGGTTAGATCTAACGATGACGCTTTTCAAAATGAAGTGTCAAATGCTTCATCATCACATGTTGAAAGAGTGAATATTCGTGATCCCGCAAATTTCTTTATTGACTTGACAATGTTTGAAAATGATCGTTCCATGGCCTATCACGAAGAAGAACGAAACGAGATCAACAATGAAAAACAAATTGAAGCTGTCAACATTGATGAAGAAAGTGATAATGATGATTTTATTTAGTTAATTTGTTTCCTACTTAAATTTGTATTAATTTGAAGTATGGTGATAATAGTTTAAATTACTATAAATTTGTAATTCAAGCTGAAATGCATTTATTTGAGTTAATTTGAGAATGCATTTTGAGGAGTTGTGTTTTGATAAATAAAGCAGGGACCTTAGTCTGTTAGCTACTGGCAAAAAAATTGTGTGGTCTCTTATATTCGACTGGAACCAGTGGAAATAGGGGCACGGGTAAATGTCACCGATCCTGGTCGAATTTATAAATTCCACCAAAAACGGTCGAATTTGTTATTAATATAAATATCATTTTTTCCCTCATTTCTTTCACTCTCTCGCTCAGCCGCTAGGGTTACCGCCTATACACAGTAACAGAGCTCACATATTCAAAATGAAATCGCAGCTTTACAAAATCACGCTCAAATCTGGAAGTTCTAGCTTTCAACAGGTATTAATTTGGGTTTCTTTAATTGGGGTATGAGGTTTTTAATTTATGGTTTTAATCGGAGTTTGTTTAATTAGAGTAATTTGGGGTTTTAATCTGAGTTTCTTTGTTTAATTAGAGTAATTTGGGGTTTGAATCTGAGTTTGTTCTTTCTTGTTTCAGTTAGCCCTTTTTCTAACAATGTTGTTCAGTTTCGCGGAGGCACGAGATGGGAATGCTCGGAAGGTAGTTTCACAGATTCCTTTCTCTCTCTCTCTCTCTCTCTCTCTCTCTCTCTCTCTCTCTCTCTCTCTCTCTCTCTCTCTCTCTCTCTCTCTCTCTCGTGTGCCCACTACTGATGCTAGCACCAGGGGCTATACCCCCCTAAACATAAATCTTGAAATGTGTATCTAATTTATTCCTATGTTATGTGATTACTTGGTTGCAGAAGTTCGATTATTGTTACATATTTTCATATGTGCAATTGAATATGTATAACTTGTGCAATTGAATATTTTCATATGTATAATTGAATATCTTTATATATATATATATATATATCATTGTGAAGAACTTGTATGACTGGGAATGACAGTTCATGTGAAGCGCATATTGCTCTATTGCTATTGTCTTACTTTAATGTGATTTGAAAGAATATCTGCCTACTAATCGAGTAGTAACTAATGTGCTTATCTTACTTTAATTCTTTGTTTGCGATTTTAATTTACAAATATCTGCCTACTAATCGAGTAGTAACTAATGTAACCTTTTATTTTGTTAATGCTTGCAGGTTGGTTTGTCTAGGTATTGGCTCATTGTGTTTTTTGTTCTTATGGCGATCGGGGCAAGTACAAGTGGTGGGAGGGGACAGGGAAGTCGAGGGGGTCGGGGCAATAGTGGCAGGGGAAGAGGCAAAGGGGGGAATGGCAGTGGAGGAAGGGGCCAGGGTAATGGAGGGGGAAGTGGTAGTGGAGGGGGCAATGACGACGAGGGTGATGATGAGAATGGTGATGAGGAGGCGGAGAATGATCAGGAAGGACACGGGGAAAGTCAAAACATGCCAGCAATCACATATGAAAGGGCAAGGCGCAGTTGCTCGACTGGTGATTACACAAAACCACCAGCTCCTGGGGAGCCGAAAGCTATTGTTCATTTTGTTGATGGAAAATGGTATTACTTGTCTATTTCATGTAATTTCAATATAATGCTTATATATGTTAATTAGAGTTCAAAAAATTTCACATTGTTTTGACTTCGATTGGTGAAACCCTGTTACCTATATCAAATTCTATGTTTAAACTTTAAACTCTGTTACCTATATCAAATTCTTTGTTTAAACTTTAAACTAAGAAAAGACAGTAGTGGTGAAATGATAATCGGTACAACTATAAAGCTTAGGATTACACAATCGGATTCTGGTAGGCTTGATCTGTGTTTTGATTTGCCAACTAATGATATATCTGAGATTAAGGTTCCAAAACTGAAGTTTCATTTTAATGGTGTGGATTTGGAGTTGCATTTTGGCATGTTGTGATGTTTTATGTACTTTTCTTATAGAAAAACACTGAAAAAGAAACAAGTATCGGTAACAGGATTTTTACATTGTACAAGTTCTTAAGTTGTTACATTGTACATTGAAATGCCACAGAGGCCTTATATATGAGGCTTATATATGTTAATTGTTTACTAATTGTATGTTACTTGTTGTAGTATAAGGGAAGCTAGGAAAAAGAAGACTCTGGGGTACATTATTAAAGTGCTTTGGAATGAAAATACACATCAGTCGAAGGGATCAGAGCGTGAAAAATTTTATGACGACTGTCTTGAGAAGTTTAAGGTATGAGTGCATTATATTTTGTTAATTCTTTCGGTCTAACAAGAGAAACTGTCATGTCATAATATTATTATCGATAACATTGTCACACACTTGTGAGTTATTTAAGTAATTGTAATTGTATCTGATATGTTTTCTTCAGATTCGGTTGCAAATTTAATTAGTTATTGGTAATACTACGATTTAATTGTATCTGATATGTCTATGTGATCCTGTTTTCTAGGAATACTACGATTATCCAAAAGGAATGGATGAAGCAGAAGGGGATAGAGCTGTGAAAGAACATATGAAGGTGAATTGGTCAAATCTTCCTTATTTGGAGAAGCGTCGAGCAGAATTAGAGGCAAGTGAACTGAGGAAGTCTGGAATTCAAGCTACTCGACATTCGTGCAAGCCTCACTACTTCAACCAGCGGACCTGGGATAGCCTCAACACCTACTGGGAAGGAGATGTGTTTAAGCATAAATCAAAAATTGGCAAGAATGCCCGTAGTCATCAACAACATGTCCACCACAGCGGTGCCATACCATTCAGCCAGAGACGAGAGGTATTTTACTTCTTTTACAATTTCAAAATAATTTTATACACTACCTTAAAATGAGTTTTTTTTCTTAAAAGCATAAGTTTTGTGTTATAAGTTACAGTATATAAAAATAGAATTAGATGCAGTTGATAGGGTAGAAAAGCAAGGCAAATTGGACACGGCAGCAAACTCATGCTTTGTGTGTCGTGTTTCTTGTCGTTAAATACATAATTAGTAAGTGGTAAACTAATTGGGGACACATATGGATTGTCTTAGTTGTCATTTGTGTAACTAAATTACAGCTTACCTTTATTGGAATATATACATATGAACCACTTAAAGGACAACCTTTATCGTTTTCCTTTTATGTCGACTTAATTTTCCAATGAAATGGTTAACATAACCGCTATCTCAAAGAGATTGTGAGATTGATTAGTTTTACCTTTTAAGTAATTTTTAATTGTACATTAAATTTTGTTTTACCCTTAATTAAAATTATTAGCATGTCATTTTATTTTTAATTAATTATAAACAGAAAATTAATAAAATGATAATTAACGACTTATAAATAACTCAAAATTTAAGTTTAACAATAACTTATATTGTTATATAAAATGTATATAAAATTTTGTTTTCCTTTCTGATGCATTATATAAAATGTAACCTAGATCTTGATGAATCTTATTATTGTACATATGTACTTATAAAGAAGAAATCCTACTAAACACCTTCTAAAAACATGTATGCAGATTTGTATAACTTAGGAAATTCATATTAGTTTTTTCTAATAAACAGGATATGGAGATTGAGAAGCAAGCACCTGTCTCCAATCTTGAGTTTATGAATACTGTCTATCACTTTGACAAACCATAAGATCTGAAACTTAAGGTTTGTCTTATCCCTGGTTTATCTATTTTTTTTATAAAAATATTCTATTTTTATCTGTTTACATGTCATTAGTGTTCCATTTGGGATACCCAAATAAGTAATTAGGTTAATTAGTGTTAAAAGAAAATGTATTAGTATGGTTGCTATCAAAGTAAAAGCAAATGAAATTGGAATCGATCATTGTTAAAAGAAAATGTATTAGTATGTGTGCTTTGACAATAATCTATTCCAATTTCATTTGCTTTTACTTTGATAGCAACCATACTAATATATAGCTAGCCTACCTATATAGCATACACGTTCTGCGTAGGAGGACCGAAGTCGCTTTCACTTTCAAGTTTCTATTAAGTGATATCCACACACTCAGTTTTTCTATAAGATATTGAACTGAATCAGAACTGAGGTATGTTTTGACCAGGTCTGTTTTGAAGGAACTCAGGATACTCAGGATACTCAATATATACCTACACACAAACGATACAAGGCAGACAATGGGACAAGAACGGTTCCACGATACTCAGGATGAAGATTGTTCTACATTTTAAATTTATAACATGTTAAATTTATTGTTCTACATTTTTTCAACTACTCAGGATGAAGATTGCTTATAACATGTTAAATTTATTGTTCTACATTTTTTCAACTACTGATCATTAATAAATCTGGTTATCATTAACATGTATTTTTGCTTATATGCTGCATATTGCAGGAAGCTATGGAAAAAGCACAGGAAGATATGGAAAGAGCAATAGCTACACAATCTACACCGGAGAACTTGTCAACTACTGATCCACCTCTATCACCACGTAGCCAAAAGAAGTTGCAATTGAAGAAGAATTTTACTCTGGCACTGCAGGTGAGACCCCCAAAGAAGGGGAAGACCTTTTTGTTTCCTCGACATACAGTGCCAGAGGTTTTTGGATCGTACGAGGCATCACAGTGGATGGAATCTCAGTCCACACAAAACTCGCATGCCCCCCCCGCCATTTATCTGATGATTCATTGCAATTTGTATTAAGGGTTTCAGGTGATATGAATAGGTTGGTCCATTCCTTGGAAATGCAGGAGGTGCCACGTTCCTTGTTGAATGAACGCATGCATATACTAGCAAATGAAGCATTTCCAAACAGAGATGATGACCGCAATGAGCAGGATTCGTGGTTTGAGTATATGCGGCTAGCATCGTCCTTTGTTGCTGAAGCCATGGTGCTGTACAAAAAGGTCATCCTTGAGGTAACTGTTGATGCCCTCTATACTACTATGATCGTTTTAAGTCTTTCATGCGATTTTAGGAGAACTCATAACTTAACGGTTTGCACACAAATATTTCGATAAGTAAAAAATTTTGGTTAATGTAACCTGTGTAGTGCGACAACAGTAGCAAGGCCTGCGATTCCAGCACCATCAGATGGTCCATTTGGTGGTCTATATCTACCCCTGAAAAAGTGCATTCATACAAATTAACACTATATAAAATCTGTAACAGATGGTAGCTATGTTAATAAACCAGACAAGGCCACTAACCTAGTTATTACTACAGAACCTGTACACCCAGATCTGCAAGATGCAATAAAAATCTTGAATCATATATATAAATATAAGATACCAGATTTGTATATAAACTTTGATATATAAAAAAACAGAGAGAGCAGTTTCGTGATTTCACCTCCTGGGTTTGTCGTTTGGTGAGTTTGTTCCGTATAGAAGACTCAGCATCATTTATGACAATACTGTAGTGCACACTTCTGTATTATGCCAACAAATTAGTATGATACAAATGTGATCAGTAGATTATATGGTATCTGCAGTCTTGCAAATGTGATATTTATTGTATTTTTTTCATCACTGTACTAATATATTCAATTGCAGGGTACAAGTATCGAAAAGGCGCCGATCGATCCCACTAACTCAGGAAACGGAGGAAATGGAGATGGAGACGATGATGAAGATCAAGATGCGAGGAATTATCCACTGTATGATTAGCTGTTTTGTGACTGGGCTTTGTAGAGCATTGCTCATTTTGTTAGCTACATTAGATTTATTATGCTAAGCTTTTGGGACCAATTTGTACTGTACAAGATAATGTAACTTTTTATGTTAAACTTATGGAAGGTTGATGTTTATATATTTTAATTGTTTAGATTTTTTGGTTCTCTGCCCCCTCCCCTAATTGATTAGCAAATCAGGTTGTGATTAATTTACACATTACAGGCTGCAAAAAATACAGTATGCAAATGGACTGTTTATGGCATTTTAATTCGCCTCCTTGCAGTCGAATTTAACAAACCAAGAAATTTTGGTGATAAATAAATTTGACTGGAAAAAACAGTCGAATTTATAACTTAGACTGAAAAATAGTCGAATTTATAAATTCGACGCATAAAACCGTTAGGTCAATTTTATAAATTCCACCGGAAACAGTCAAAAATTAGAGCGCAAGGCGGGAAATTCAAATTTTCGCCAAAAAATTCAAAAAAATTTCTGGGGACAAATGCTACTGTTTCCAGTCGAATTTGTTGCAGTCGAATTTATCAAAGTCGAATTTAAGCAGTCGAATTTACCGCAGTCGAATTTAAGCAGTCGAATTTATCGTAGTCGAATTTAGGGCAGTCGAATTTACCGCAGTCGAATTTAAGCAGTCGATTTTATAACAGTCGAATTTATGCAGTCGAATTTATTAATTTCGACTGGTTTTTACTAAATTCCACTAAGCTAGATTCGACTGTCAGCTTGCAGTCGATTTTAGATAATTTCGACCGTAGGCAGTCGAAATTAGCTAAATTCGACTGCAAGCTCGCAGTCGATTTTAGACGAGATTCTTGTAGTGTTATTAGTTTATATATTACGTATGATATGACTCTACATCGAAAAAATATACTCAATGTTAAAGGAAAATGAATTTCATGTTTTTTAACCCGATAACTGAATTACAAGGACACATATATAACAATGTGATTACTTGTTTATATATTAGACATTTGATTTTAGTTTCATGTATAGTAGAAAAAGATAAGTGATACTCATTTTCAAATATCTTATTTTACGAGTAGGGACGACAATAGATTGGGTTCGATCCGAATTTTGTAAAATCCAAACCATATCTAAATATTTTCGGGTTTTAAAATAAATCCAAATTCAAAAATAAATATCTAAAATCAAATTCGTCGGATTTCTGATTAGTTTTTGTTTCTTTAGGTTTCCAAAATTAGTAATAATGTACTCACAGTTAAAATAATTGTTACACGCAAACAAATTATTCCTTCAGACGTGTCAATTGGGCATATCTTCAATATTTCAATAAAAATTAAGATTGAGATATCAAAGTTCTAATTATTAAATTATTATTGACTATTTCTAATGAAATATTTGAATCAAAATTAAATAAATTATATGCCTTACATCTTAAATATTATATATAATACTTTCAAATTATGATATTATATTTTATGTATCGAGTTTCGATATTGGATCGGATTTCGGATCGGATATTGGTTCGATATAACTGAAATCCAAACCTAAATCAAAACTATTTCGGTTTTAAAATTTAAATCCAAACCTAAATCCAAAAATTCAAGATCCAAATTTCAGGTTTTGGATCAGGTACCATCAGATTGAATAAATTTGGCATCTCTATTTATGGGTAAAAGAAAACTAATATAAAATATACCATATTCTAATAAAAAAAATAAAAATACAACATAAAAACTCCGAAACTGAATATACACATTTTAAGTTGTCATAAAAAAAAACTGAGGGCAATCACCATAAACCTTATTAATCATATCTTACTCTAATAACGTGATATATTAGATATGTTTGGTTGATTAAAAATGTATAATTTTCTATAGTAAATCAATTTGGTAATAAAAAATATACAATTTGTAAAAATGATGTTGAACGAACACATACAAAACTAGATTACATGAATATTTCGTTTATCATAACTACGTTCGTTTAATGGATCTTGTACAGTAGAGATCATTTCTCATATTGCTGAAACATGCAACCTTTTTTTGAGAGACAGTCTATTCATTTATAACGGTCGTGAGAATTAAGTATTTATGAATTTTTAATATGTATTCGAAAAATTGATTGCAACTCATACAATTTTTGGAATGAATTAATATAATAAAAATTCTAGAAACCCAAAACACTGAACATTCAAATATACCAAATTTTCAAAAGTACAAAACATAAAATATGGGTTAAAAATTTATGAAGTTTGTTGAATGATTATAAAAAATGATAGAAGTCTAATGAAAAATAAAATTAAGAAAACATAGTAAAGAAGGACTTAGAATGTTTAAACGGGTTTGTGAATGTTATGATAATCGTTTGATAATATTAATATTAATACAATTGTTATAAATTGATGAATATGTATTTTTATATTTAAATTAGTAACATTCTAATGGAATTATTTTTTTTCCTTAATAGTAATTAAAATAATATATTTATATTAATTATTAAATTTTACCGTTCGGTGTACGTAGCTGATAGACCGCTAATAGTAGTTAAAGATGCGAGTTTGGTAGCATCTTATGTATACATATTTTGGACATAGAATAGAATCCATTCTCTAATAATATTCTTGGATAAGCTGAATTGGATATTCAAGTTCTGTTTTGTTAAATTCTTAATGATATCTTACTGAATTTGGTTATCCCAAAAGTATTGGTCACCTTTCTTATAAAGGTGAAAATCAGGACTTGTCGTTCCAATCCATTTAAAATTCAGAAAATAAAAAGATGCAAAATATTAGAAAAAGTATATAGACATAGATAATATGATAGAATGCCCAAAATAGATATGGTGATAAGTATTGAAGTCATCATTGATTGCATCCAAATATATCAATATTAAAATTTAAAAATTTATAATAATTTAGGCATTTTCAGATGCTTTTCTAGATACAAATTTCCAAATTAGTGATTAGGTTGAGTATTTTTGTAACGAGGGACTAACTTGATACGTTTGGACTCAATTAATGTTGTCTTTGATAATCCTATGGATATGTCATATGAGTCCCTTGAAATTTACCAATAAACAAAATTTTGTACAAAATAATGTGGCACATCACTTTTTATTGGAAAACTAGCTTATAGCCTGTTCAAAGTACGGATTATTTTTAATTTTTTAAAATTTATTTATAGTATAGTATAATTTTGTAAATATTAATATAAATATGGTATTGAAAAATTCGAAACTTACATCTTTGTATATAATAATTTTTAGTATTAAATATACATTAATATGTAGTTGGCAGAAATCGAATCTTAGATCTTTATATATAGCAACTTTTAATATTTTTATATCTAACGGTCATAATCTATTTGAGTTGAAGTTATAACGGTTGTGAATGAGGGAATAACAAAAATGAGTGGATAACCCATTTGACTTATTATATATAGTATAGAATAGATTTTTATATAAACATTATTTTCAATATTTGTTTTTAATTTATTAAAATTTGATATATTCATGTTTAAGGATTACACTTATGTTTTCTTATTATAAATAATGTATACTGATTTTTAATATATTTTATTAATAATTGAAAGATATGGTGTGATAATTTTGGATATATATTAATAGTTGCAAGATTAGTTTTAAATTAAAAGGCAATGTGTTTTAATTAGAAAAAAATATTAATAATCGAAAGATATGTATGATTCATGTTTTTAGGTGCTTATTAATGGTTGAAAGATATGGTGCACTATTTTTGAATATATATTAATGATTGTAAAAAGGTAACGCGTGTTTTAATTATATAAAAGGTAACAAGTTTTAATTAGATAGAAATATTAATGATTAAAAGATATGGTATGATTTATGCATTTAATTGTATATATATTAATAACTGCAAGATTAGTTTTAAAGTGAGAGGTAACATGTTTTAATTAGATAGAAGGTAACATGTTTCAATTAGATACAAATATTAATGATTAAAGATATGGTATGATTTATGTTTTTAGTTATTTATAAAAGGTAATATTTTAAACTACAAGTTAACTATGTTATTATTTATTTTAATAACTATGATAACCAAACCGAAAACAAAAACTTTTAAAATTTCGATGTTTCGGCTTTAATATAATAAAATAAGATATGATTTATGTTTTTAGTTATTTATAAAGGGTAATATTTTAAATTAAAAGTTAACTATGTTATTATTTATTTTAATAATTCAGATAATCAAACCAAAAATAAAAACTTTTAAAATTTTCAATGTTTAGTATATATATCGATGTTAATACAGGTGTTACAATTGAATGAGTTACCGATCAGAATATAACACGAGTGTCATTTTGTTTCCTTTTATTACATAATAATCCCATCTATAAATAATCAATTTTGTAAAATCATAATCTTCATAATCTTCGTATTGTCATACATAACCTTAATCAATTATAGTGTAAAGGATCGTTCTCTTCTTCTCCAAGTCTCCGAGAAGTCTCTAGGTTTGGCTTCTCTGTTCTTGTCTTCTCTGTTTTTTCAGTGTAGCATACTATAGTTTCAACTGCTCCCATGCATATCTTCTTGTTTTTCAGATGAATATATCTGAATGGTTTCGATTTATGATTTTGGTTCTTTTCTAGAAGCTGACTGCATCATGAAAGCAATACTGCCGGGAAAAGAAGTGGATCTTTCTACTCCGCTCCTTGGTTCCAATAATTGCATTGAAGCAATCGATAATACATCGTATGCTCATGAGCAATTCCATGGGGAAGGCATGCATACAGACAATTCAACTAATAATCAGCTGTTGGATAAGGGATATCTTCAATATGGGTATTTCTTTTTGGCTTACGATATGGGGTGATAGCTGTGTGCAATTTTCGTTTTTGATCATGTTCTGTTGTGTTTATGTTGCTTACGTTGACAGGTGCACTCATATTCCGCGAAGGTGTCGCATTAGAGCTCCTTGTTGCAATGAGATTGTTAACTGTAAACGTTGCCACGATGAGTTGAAGGTCGGTATTATGCCACAATTATTGTTTTCTTGGTCCTGTATGTCCTTGTAGAGAACAAGAATTAGTGGATGACAATAGAATATAAAAAAAATTCAACCATACAAAATCTATATTCAGTTGGATGTTTTGATGAGCTTACTCTATGTTTTGAATACACATCAAGATCGTCTGTCCGACACTGACTGTGTTTTTATATTTGTGCAGAAAGATCCTGATAACGGACACAAAATGCCACGTAAACAAACTCTTCAGGCACGTACAATATTGTTCTAGTAAATATAGTGTCCACCATATTTGTTGATTTCCTTTTCCTTACCTTTCATCAACACTTGTTAACTTATAATATTTTCTTGACCTCATGTAATTATCTGACTTATGCTTTTGGTGATTTCCAGGTCATATGTTCGCTATGCAACACTGAACAGGAGGTGAGTCTGAACTCTGATGACATAGTTCACATTTAAACCTATTGTACAACTATATAAACAGGGAATTATTTGAAAAAATTAAGACCTATGATGTACATTACTTGGTTTATACTTTTATCTAACCTATTTTATTGTTTTAATCATAACGATTGCTATTGAATTCAGTTTCAGCAAATATGTATCAACTGTGGTGTATGTATGGGCCGATACTTTTGTGGAATTTGCAAGGTGCTTAGTGATGAAGTGAGTATGTTGCTGTCTTAAATGATGTGTTGTTCACTCCATTCCCTTCTCTCCGACCAGATGGAACATTAATAACTAGTATCTTATTTTCGCATTTTGCAGCCATCGAAGACTATTTACCATTGCCTCAGTTGCGGTGTATGTTGGTATGATAATTTTCCTCCATTTTGATGTCTGTTATATTGAAGCTTAATTTTGGATAGATTTTAACATGTTCACATTGTATTCTATAAATCCGGCAGAAACTGGATTCTAACAGATTGAACTAATTCTATAAATTAAACTAATACTTTATTTTTAAAGTACTTTCTTTTTGCTTTTGAAATTTAAAGATTTGATGTTGTATTTCATTGACAAGTTTCTTGTTATATCTCTTTGCCTTTAACCGGAAAAAGCTTGTATAGATTTTTATTGCAATATGGTCATTTGACAAATATCTAAAAGTCCGTTTCTAAATACCGGCGGGGTATTTTAGAGAAATAGCTGCAAAGGTGTGCTTCTATTGTTTGTCACCCTACCTTCTGGACTCATGATTTTATCTCATTCTCTGTATCAGGCAAGCTAGGCCGGAATTTCAACTCTCCCACTGCAATAAATGCCGTGAGTAATAGTGCGCTTCCTTTTAGAGTTTCCGTTTTTGGTTTCATGTTGATCTAAAGCTTGGTAAATAAAAGCGTTTGATTGCATTTATCTGTGCTCTATCTTTTCCAGAATGTTGCAGAGGGAAAACACATACGTGTATTGAAGGCGTGCTTCATCGTGATTGTCCTATCTGCTTTGAGGTTACATATCGCTGTTTTGGCTGTTCATAAATGCAAATTTGTATACACTCATTGATTTGAATGTTGGAATTATTAAATTTGAACCTAAATTTTGCAGTATCTAATTGAGACGCCAGGACCTTTTTCAACTTTGCCATGTGGCCATAAGATGCACAAAAGTTGTTTGCTGAAGCTGAAGCGGTGAGAAGATATCCTATACCTTTAAATAGTACATCTATAGTACGACTTGGAGCTGGGATTGTATTACTAATTGGACTATTTCACAGAAACATTTGCCCATTCTGCTCCAGAAAATTTTCTGACATGTCTGAGAGAAATACGATTTGGAGAGATCAGCTACACCGATTCCTCGGCATTTTCAGTACAAATTGGTACAACCATATTCACTCTGTGGCTTTCCATTCCTAGATGTTAATTTCACACACTTGTAGATATGTTGTAGATCCGTGCCTTCTTAAATTTTACAAATACAAATTGTTGAAGTGCAAAGTGTAAGCATAGTGCAAAGTGTTATTTAAGCTCTTAATATAAGTAATAAGCAGCTATAGTTTCATTTTTCGGAAACTGAAATTTATGTTTTTTTTGCAGATTTGGATCCTTTGCAATGATTGAAGTTCCACATTTGGTTATCATTGTCCTGATTGCAACCCTTACAACACACTTTCTATCAATGTCTATTTATTACTGAATTTAATAAAATACTGGTTGTAGGGGATGTTTTTTTCTGTTAAGAATTTACTTCGTGTTTAGTATTGGTATGGTTATTAGATCTACATGTTTCCCTTGTTTGTCTGATCTTGTGCCTACTTTTTTATTGCTTTTGGGCTAACTCTTGGTCTAGGTAAGTCAAATGCAATTTAATTGATTATAACATATAAAGATTTTTGTGAGGATCCATTATAATAATGAGAAAGATTTCTGCATTTACCCCCAAATCGGACAGCACTATCAAAATCTGCGAAATCAGTCCAAACCGCCTTACTCGAAACATTACAGTGTTCTCCATTTGGCATCTGTTAGGCAGTTAAGAATGGATGCAACAGCAGCCTTGCAACCTTGCAACCTTCAACAATGGCTGCATGAATTAGGCAGTCAAGAATGGCTGCAACAGCAGCCTTGCAACCTTGCAGCCTTCAACAATGGTTGCATGAATGGTAGGCTGTAGTGATGTAAGCAATGATGTTTAGAGTTGTTTCTCAAGCCTATAAATATGGCTTAACATTTGTAGTTCTAACAAGAAAAGAAAACATGAAGGAAATCAATTTCTATCATGGTATCAGAGCCACACACCTCTAAAAATCCTAAAACCTAGCAGGTTATCAAAATCAGAAATTCTGCAAAAAAAATTCGCGGCAAGTTATTCTGATGGCCGAAGAATTAAAGATTGATGTTTCTTCTCTGTATTATCTTGGCGCCGAAGATCAGCCCGGAAACTTGATTACTCACGTGATCCTAAAGGGTGAAAATTATCTAACCTGGTCTAGGGCAATCACTTTGTCCTTCAAATCTCGCCGAAAATTCGGGTTTGTTAATGGAACTATCACCAAGCCAACTGCGAACAAGAAATTACTTGATTGGGAGACCAACAACTCTATGTTGGTTTCATGGATTCTGCGAACCATAGATCCTAAGATCACAACATCGATTCCATACATAGAAGAGGCAAAGAAGCTTTGGGATTATCTGGAGAAAAGGTTTTGCGTGTCTACCGGTCCTCGTATACAACAACTAAGGGCAAATATAATTGGTTGTAAGCAAATCAAAAATATGCCTATCGAAGATTATTACAATATATTGATGGGATTTTTTGATGATCTTAATCAACTAAAACCTCCACATGGGTATGAGTGTGGGAAATGTACTTGTAATGTTGCTGAGAAATATGCGAAAGACAAGGAAGAGGAGAAGCTGCATCAATTTTTGATTAGCATCGACGATGAATTGTACGCCACCGTCAGGACAAATTTATTGTCACAACAACCACCAACTAATTTGGAAAGCTCATTAGAAGCACTACTTCAGGAAGAACATTCCCGAAGGATCGTAAAAGGCAAGGCAGATGAGGCTCATATATTTGCACTACCACCCGATCGCTGGAGAGCAACCACAGAACGAAAAGATAAGACGGAATTAACATGTTCTCATTGTCAAAAATCTGGACATGATAGTGGGACTTGTTTCAAAATTCATGGGTACCCGGAATGGTGGGGAGACAAGTCTCGCATTGGAAAAGGGGGTGCAAACTCTTCTCGTATGTCTTCCACCACAACACATGAACGTAACAAAGTAGGAAATATGCGTGCCAACTATGTGAGCAGTACAACTGGTGGGGTAGTCAACAACATTGAGACAACAACAGTAAATAATGGTACAGACTCTCCTTTGGCTAGCTTAAAACCAGAGCAGGTTCAAATCTTGTTAAATATGATTAATCAAAAACAACAAGATTAGATGATTGGTAAGTTTTCTCCTTTCTCCTGGATAATTGACAGTGGTGCTTCACATCATGTTACTGGAAATGAAAGTTGCTTAGCCAATATACAATCAATTTTGCCTCGTCCTGTGATGGCAAACAAGCATTAGCTGTAAAAGAGGGTTGTGTCATGTTAGCTGATGGACTAATTCTGGAACATGTCTTACTTGTCCTTAAATTACACTGCAATTTAGTATCGGTGTCTCAAATTATTGATGATTTAAAATGTTATGTGCATTTCACCGAGTCTTTATGTGTTATACAGGACCAATGTTCGGGGAGCCTGATTGGAGCCGGTGAACGAAAGGATGGACTTTACTATTTTCAAAAGATCCCTACAGTATGTGCGGTTCAAGTTCCAAAGATTTCAGTTTTTGAGCTCTGGCATAGAAGGATGGGGCATCCGTAAGATAAAGTGGTGAAGTTAATTCCTACTCTTAGTACTAGTTCTGATAGAACAATATTGAATAAAGTGTGTGATATTTGTCCTCAATCAAAACAATCTCGTGTTAGTTTTCCAGTCAGTGATAGTAGAGCTAATCACATATTTGAATTGATACATTGTGATTTGTGGGGGCCATATAAAACTCCCTCGACTTGTGGTGCAAAATATTTTTTAACTTTGGTTGACGATTTTTCACGAGGTGTTTTGGTTTATTTGTTAAATTCAAAAACCGAAGTGTATGATACTTTTTGCTCATTTTTTTCAATGACTGAACGTCAATTTGAGATGTCTATTAAAATGGTGCAAAGTGATAACGGTACCGAATTTAAATGTATGCTACCATATTTTAAGGAACATGGCATTCTTTTCCAAACTTCTTGTGTAGGAACCCCACAACAAAATGGCCGGGTTGAGCGTAAACATCAACATATACTAAATGTGGGACGTGCCTTGATGTTTCAAGGTAATCTACCTATTGATTTTTGGGGTGAATGTGTTCTTGGGGAAGTCTATCTGATAAACCGTACTCCATCACGGTTATTACAACACAAGACACCATATGAGATTTTATTTGGCAAAGAACCGGATTTTGATTAATTACGAGTTTTTGGTTCACTTTGCTATGCTCATAATGAGAAGTAGGAAATGTGTGTTTTTAGGCTATCCTCATGGAAAGAAGGGCTGGAAACTATATGACCTTCAAAGTGGTGAAATATTTTTATCACGTGATGTTAAATTCTATGAGAACGAGTTTCCATTTGCACCTGATATAGACTCGAATACGGTGTCTAATGACACTGTGGAAGTCCAAGTCACACATGATCAAAATGTAGGAATCAACATCGATTTTTTGGATGACTTAGAGGATGTTTTGGAGGTTGGAGAGGCTTCTATTGATACTACTAATACTATTGTTGAGAGCCCAAATCCCAGCAATAATGTAGATGATAGTCCATCATCAACCTCTCAACTATCAAATGAGGTTAACAATAGTCCGCCAAATGATACCAATATTACACCGATTGAATTAGGTCGAGGGCTACGAGACAAACGTCCTCCTGGATGGCATCAAGATTTTGTCACACATACTGTACATCCAACAAGTCCATCCCATTGTTCATCGCCTACTCCTAGCTCCCCAGGTAGTCCCTATCCTATAGCACATTTTGTGAACAGTAATAAATTCTCAATACAACACCATGTATTTGTAGCAAATGTAATTGCAGGGACAGAGCCTCGTAACTTTCGTGAGGCCATGAAAGATGCAGGTTGGAGAGAGGCAATGCAGCAAGAAATACATGCTTTGGAAGATAACCAAACTTGGGTAATGGAAGAGTTACCTCCAGGAAAGAAGGCTCTCGGATGTAAGTGGGTTTATAAAATAAAATATCAAGTAGATGGCCATATATAACATCTCAAAGCTCGCTTTTTTATATTTGGTAATCATCAGATTGAGGGAATCGACTATAATGAAACTTTTGCTCCCGTAGCAAAAATGGTCACAGTACGAGCTTTCTTGGCTGTGGCTGCTGCGAAAAATTGGGAACTTCATCAGATGGATGTTCACAATGCGTTTCTTCATGGTGAACTTGATGAAGTGGTGTATATGCAGTTTCCTCCCGGTTTTTATGGTAGTAAACCTGGTTTGGTTTGTCGCTTGAGGAAATCATTATATGGTTTGCGTCAAGCTCCGAGATGTTGGTTTTCTAAACTCGCCGCTTCTCTTCGAAGGTATGGCTTTTCTCAGTCATATTCAGATTATTCTCTCTTCACTATGACGAAGGGAAATCTACAACTTAATGTCCTAGTCTATGTGGATGATTTGATAATTTCTGGAAATGATTCTTCTACAACTTCTGCATTTAAAAATTATTTGGGTGAGTGCTTTCACATGAAAGATTTGGGAATATTGAAGTATTTCCTCGGCATTGAGGTTGCTAGGAGCTCTGAAGGTATTTTTTTGTGCCAACGAAAATACGCTCTTGATATCATTACTGAAGCAGGTATGCTCGGAGCGCGTCCAAGTGGGTTTCCTATGGAATAAAATCATACTTTAGCCCTTGCAAAAGGTGCGGTTATTGCTGACCCGGAGAGGTACAAACGGCTTGTGGGTCATTTGATTTATTTATCATTCACTCGTCCTGACTTAGCATATACAGTTCATATTTTGGCTCAATTTATTCAACAACCACGTCAAGAGCACTGGGACGCAGCTATTCGCGCTGTGCGATACCTAAAGGGCAGTCCGGGCCAAAGGATTCTTCTCCGTGCAAAATGTGATTTACAATTGACGGGTTGGTGTGATTCTGACTGGGCTAGCTGTCCCCTAACAAGACGGTCAATTACAGGATGGTTAGTGTTCCTTGGTAGTTCACCAATTTCTTGGAAAACCAAGAAACAACACACGGTTTCCCGTTCTTCTATAGAGGCGGAATACAGATCCATGTCCTCAATTACTTCAGAGTTGAAATGGCTCAAAGCATTACTCCATAGCTTAGGGGTCGCTCACCCTCGGGCGATGAATCTATTCTGTGATAGTCAGTCCGCACTATATATTGCTCATAACCCTGTCTTTCATGAGCGTACTAAGCACATTGAGGTTGATTGTCATTATGTGCGAGATGCAATACATGAAGGAATTCTTTGTGCTCGTCATGTTCGTACAAATGATCAACTCACGGATATTTTTACAAAAGCCTTGGGAAAGACACAATTTTTGGACTTACTCAACAAGTTGGGCACTTATGATTTACATGCCCCAACTTGAGGGGAGATATTAGGCAGTCAAGAATGGATGCAACAGCAGCCTTGCAACCTTGCAACCTTCAATAATGGCTGCATGAATTAGGCAGTCAAGAATGGCTACAACAGCAGCCTTGCAACCTTGTAGCCTTCAACAATGGCTGCATGAATGGTAGGCTGTAGTGATGTAAGCAATGATGTTTAGAGTTGTTTCTCAAGCCTATAAATATGGCTTAACATTTGTAGTCCTAACAAGAAAAGAAAACATGAAGGAAATCAATTTCTATCAGCATCTGAAAGTATAAAGAAATAAGGAGAATTTGTTAGTTGATCCAAAGTTTATAATCGAAACAGCATTTACAGAAACAAACTAAAATGACGAAATATGTTACACATTATGCCATACATGGAGCTTACAGCTACACCTACTATGATTCAGCACAAGCTTAATGGCCGGAGAAAAAAAGATCGATGGTTTTCCTTGGTTGCTTCTGTTTCATTGTACGAACCAAAAAGATGGCTTATATTCCAATACGTAATTCCTGAATTATAATTAATGAAAGTTTTTTCAGTTTTCCAGGCCATTTTGTGTGGTTAAGAATTTACTTTGTAATCCTTATCTTGTGCTTACTTTTTAATGCTTTTGTGCTAATTCATGATCTTGGCACGTCAAATGCAATTTAATTGATTACAACCTATACAGTTTTTTGAAAATTTTGAATATTTCTAGAGATATTAATTTTGAATTAAATCTGGATTTTTCTCTATGCAAGTCATGACTTGCAAAATTATTAGTGTAAACATCGCCCTTGTTAAACTCTTTTTTTTATGATTTATGCATTTACGCCCAAATCGGACAGCACTATTAAAATCAGTCCAAATCGCCTAATTGGTTATAAAATCTTGCTTTAGCAAACTTAAAATTTGTCTAAATATGTATTGCTATATTAAAGGTACTAACAGATTCCACATGTTTGCTCCCTTCAAGCATTTAGTTAGTTGATTTACAGTTTATCATCAAAACAGCATTTACAGAATCAAACTAAAATGACAAAATATGTTACACATTATGCCATACCAGGAGCTCATAGCTAAACCTACTGTGATTCAACACAAGCGTGGAGAAAAAAAAGATCGATAGTTCTCCTTGGTTGCTTTTGTTTCATTGTATGACAGGAGATTTGAAGTTCGAACAAAAAAAATGACTTACTTATATTCCAATATGTTACACATTATGCCATACCAGGAGCTCAACATACTGTGATTCAACACAAGCTTAATGGGCAGAGAAAAAAAGATCCATGGTTTTCCTTGGTTGCTTCTATTTCATTGTACCAACCAAAAGAATGACCGACTTATATTCCAATACGTAATTCCTGAATTATAATGAAATTTTATGAGGTGATAAGTTGTACTCCAGTATCTAAGTCCTACATGATACTTAAGTTGAACTAGTACACCATTCTCAAAGGAGTAACTAATGCATCCCAGATCAAATAGGTAATATATCGTGTTTGATAGAACTTTATTATGTCTAGCTTCCTCTTCAGTTTTTATAACCGAATGAATCTTGTCATTTACAAATAATGTCTAATCCATTAAGGCTTAATCTACTTAGCGGAATCCAAACTAACCCAAACTGCCAAACTACCAATCGTACTATGTTCAGTCATGCTCGGTTACAATAGTATAGTATACACTGAAACGTACTACTAGAGCTGTAAACGAACAGAGATTTTAACGAACAGTTTGAGCTCGGCTCGATAAAAGCTCGGTTCGGCTCGAGCTCGAACAAGATTTTTGATCGTTAAGCTCGGATCCATAATTTTTGATCATTCATTTTTTATTTTTTGAAAATTTGGGAATATCACTAAATTAGATAAATCTTGACATCCGTACGGTTGGATCATCGAGAAATATTTTTAAAAAAATAGAAACAACAATCCGTGACAAAGCACTAGTTACTAGTACTAGTTAGAATAATAGTGATCTACTAAGATCTCCAACCAAATTAATTATTCGCGAATAGCTCGAGCTCGGCTCGGCTCGAGGCTATTCGTGAATAACTCGAGTTCGACTCGGTTTGGTCAAAACTCGACTCGGTTCGTTAAGAAATCAGCTCGGTTCGTTAAGATCAAAACTCGACTCGGTTCGTTAAGATTAAAGCTCGGCTCAGTTCGGTCAAAGCTCAGCTCAGCTTGGTTCGTGAATAACCCTATGTACTATAAATTAGTTCGGAGTAATGTATAAAACTTTGATCTTAGTAAGTTGATAGAAATTGCAGAAAGTGTTTGAGAAAACAATACAAGCATTTATAGTAGAGCAAAACTCTTGATAAATTATGCTAGAAAATTCTTATATAGAGTGAAACAAAATCTTACAAGAGGTAGCACAAGCATAAAAACGCTTACATGGAAATTAAAAGAACGCAAACAACATTAACAGTTTGATAAAAAGTCAATAGCATCTAGAAAGTTGATAAGTGGATTTTTATATACTTGGATCGTTCTATTTTGGCTTGAATTGATAGCTTAAGTCTCAAGTATTTGTGTGGTTTAATGTATGTTGTGGAGATTATGCAGGATATATGTGTTGCAGGTTGTTAAGGTGTTTTTGTGACCTAAGGAACAGAAGTTAGATGTGGTGCAAACGGCGCGCGAAGAAATAAATTCAAGAGGAAAAATTTGTAGAAACAGAATTACAAGGGTGCGACCGTGCCAGGCTTACACTACAAACAAGCGCGACCGCGCTAGTGGATTTTCCAGGAATTGCCAGAATTTGGAGAGCGCGACCGCGCGGGAATTGAACTACAGAACAGCGCGACCGCGCTGAAGAGATCTTGACCGATAACTTGCATTCTGATTCAGATTTTGATAAGGGAATTTGCCATTTTCTTCTTCTACTCAACATGGGAATAATCTTGGACGGTGGGAATGATCTAGAATAATTATATGACAAGGAAAATTGCAATTTGTATCATAATCAAAGATGGAAATTTGTCAATTTCGATTCTTACTCAAGAACGGCAATTACTTGGAGAAGAGGCAATATTGGGCTATAAATACACATGTTGGGAGGTCTAAAATCATGTACCACAACACTGTACACCAGAGATCAGATTACTTCATATCACATACAAACTTTTGAGCACGAGATCGAGAAGCCAAGGCGAGGATTGTGACAACAAGAAGATCTAGACATAGTTTTCTTGTATTCTTACTAGGCGTATCTTTTGGATGCTTGTTCATTATTCAGATTTGTTCTCTAAACCTTGTTACTATTGATTTATTCATCATTATTATCTTCTTCTTTATCATATTTTCATCAAACCCCATGATGACGAACGGTTCGATTATGAGCTAATTGCCGTCATGGGGTCCTAACAGATTTACTTATGGAATTTAGTTGTTGATTGCCTAATTGATATGTGTGTGGTGAATTATCGATATCCTTGTATGGTCATTCTTAATGCTTTTAGATGCGTAGCTAACATCTAAATTGAATTGTTAATCTTTTGTGAAGCGATGGTGGATCTCTAGATTTAGAACTTGCCATGCTAAGCATAAGTTTGTGAATTATTTTCATAATTAGTGGTGTGATTTGAACTATCTCATACTACCTTGTGTAATCTTTGTGGATAACTTGTTCTTCAACCATTATGTTTTCAAATTCTATAGACATATAGGGTCTAAGCACAATTGGTGCCTACTTGATGTCTATCTCTTTTGTGGATGTTGAGTAGATTGGTGTGTGTTTACTGAAAGGCAGCGTATACTTATTTCGTGTTATCTGATTAGTTATCGTAACCACCACACATGTTGATTAAGGGCATGATCTCTAAAGGAAGTATTTAATGAAGTTAGGATCCCATGTTTTCTCTCGCATAAGTAATTCGATTAGTTAATTAATTTTATAGTTTGATTAATTGGTATAATTAGTTAACTTAGATAATTAATAAAAATCCGCATTATTATTTATCTTAGCAGGGAGTAATAACTAAACATTGGTACATAAGAAATAGATTGAATTAAAACCAACTTAGATCCCTGTAGGAACGAACTCGACTTATATCTATATTACTTGTGACCACGTACGCTTGCGTGATTTTTTGCTAACAAGTTTTTGGCGCTACTGCCGGGGATCATCGGTGTTTTATTTTTAGTTTATGTGCTTGTCATCAGTGGTCGTTAGCGTTCACTGACTCGGATTTCTTACTTAGTTTGTTTGTTTCGTGGTGTTTTCAGGTACTTCAACGTGTATGCGAACACGTTTGCAAATTCGTAAACTGGCAGAAGAAGAACTTGCAGCAGCAAAAGAGATGGCAGATTTACCAGCAGCAGCTAAGGCTTTGAAGGATTATTCTCAGCCTAAGATCAATGACATTCAGTCTAGCATTGTCAGGCCAGCTATTGCAGCAAATACTTTCGAAATCAAGCCAGACACGATTCAGATGGTGCAGAACTCAATTCAGTTTAGAGGTGCTCATACGGAGGATCCTAACATGCATATCAGGGATTTCATTGAGATCTGCGACACTTTCATGTTTAATGGCGTACCGGATGATGAGATCAAATTGAGGCTTTTTCCATTCTCTTTGAGGGATAAGGCTAAGGGCTGGTTACACTCTCTACCAGCGGTTCCATTACTACATGGGAGGATCTTGCTCAGAAGTTTCTTACTAAATTCTTCCCTATGGCGAAAACTGCTGCAATAAGGAACTAGCTAACTCAGTTTCAGCAGCAATCTGGAGAATCTTTGTGTGAGGCTTGGGAATGTTATAAGGAGATGCTTCGTAGGTGTCCACGTCATGGCATGCCAGATTGGATGGTCATTAACGGTTTTTACAATGGGTTAGGAGCACAGTCTAGACTTTTGTTAGATGCAGCATCAGGTGGAGCTCTGTGGGCTAAGAGCTATGCGGAGGCTTATGATCTTATTGAGACGATGGCTGCTAATGAATATCAAAATCCAACACAGAGGCTTTCTCAAGGCAAGGTAGTAGGTGTTCTTGAAGTTGACACAGCTTCAGCTATTGCAGCTCAGTTGAAGGCTCTTACGATAAAGGTGGATTCTCTTGCTAATTATGGAGTTCAGCGGGTTGCTAGTGTTTGTGAGTTATGTGCGGGCGCACATGAGACAAATCAGTGTGCTATCTCTTCTGAATTAGCACAGTTCGTGAGTAATTTTCAGAGACCTGCTACACCAGTTCCAGCCACTTATCATCCAAATAATATGAATCATCCTAATTTCAGCTGGAGTAACAATCAAGGTGCTCAAAAAACTCATCCTTATCAGCAGTTTCAGGGACAGCAAGCGAAGCCATTCAATCAAGGTTATCAGCAGCAGTATGCTCCGAGGCAACAATTTCAACCTCCAGGATTTCAGCAACAGCCCCAGGCTAATGCGGGACAATCTTCTAATGAAAAATCAGAAATGGATGAGTTGAGGATGATGATTAAAAGCCTGACAGTTTCTCAAAAGACCTTGGAAAATTAGATGGGATAGATTGCAAGTGCCTTACTTAGTAGGCCACAAGGAACTCTTCCTAGTGATACAGAGACTAATCCAGGCAGGAGGGATGGCAAAGAACAGGTGAAGGCAGTAACTTTAAGATCGGGAAAGGATACATCAGATCCTAAATCAGCCGCTAACGAAGATGATGAAGTGCAGAATCAACAAGTTAAAAAATCTACAATGCCCGAAATTGGAAAATCTGACTTGGTAGCTGATGAGCTAGATGGTGAGTTAGAGAAGAGCAAGGAACCTGTTGAAAAATCTTCTCCGGAGCAGTCTACAAAGAAAGATCAGATCTATCCTCCTCCTCCATATCCTAGAAGACTCCAAAAGCAGAATTTGGATAAAAAGTTTGCTAAGTTCTTAGAGGTGTTCAAGAAATTGTAGATTAACATCCCTTTTGCAGAAGCCCTTAAACATATGCCGAGCTATGCTAAGTTCATGAAGGGTATTCTCTCTCATAAATTGAAGCTCGAGGAATTGGATACAGTAGCTTTGACGGAGGAGTGCAGTGCAGTTCTGCAGCAAAAGTTGCCTCCGAAACTTAAAGATCCGGGAAGTTTCACCATTCCGTGCATTATTGGCAATCTATCTTTTAGCAAGTGCTTGTGTGACTTGGGAGCTAGCATAAATCTCATGCCCTTGTCAGTTTTTATGCAACTTGGTCTACCGGAGCCAAAGCCAACCAACATCTCTTTGCAGTTGGCTGATTGTTCTATCATGTATTCGAGGGGCATAGTGGAGGATGTATTGGTGAAAGTTGATAAGCTCATTTTCCCGGCTGATTTTTTTATCTTGGATTTCGAAGAGGATAAGAAGATTCCCATAATCTTGGGAAGACCGTTCTTGGCTACTGGTAGGACTTTGATTGATGTACAGAAAGGAGAACTTACTATGAGGGTGCAAGATCAGAATGTCACCTTCAATGTGTTCAATGCAATGAAATTTCCAATTGATGAGGAGGAATGCTTTAAGGTAGATTTAGTTAAGGCCACAGTCAAGAAGGAGATTGAGCACATGCTTTTAGCAGATCCTTTGGAAAGAGATTTGTTGGGGGATTTTGAATTTGAAGATGAAGAGGGAACCAAACAACTTCAACAGTTGAATGCAGCTTCTTGGAAGAATAGGTTTGATATGCCAGTTGACTCTCTTGGGCTAGAGGAGTTTAAAAAGTCACAAGTTCGCCTTAAACCATCCATTGAGGAAGCTCCTACACTTGAGCTCAAACCATTGCCCGAACACTTGAGGTATGAATTTCTTGGTGATGTATCTACGTTACCAGTTATTATTGCTTCTAACCTTTCAGGTAGTAAGAAAGAAAAGCTCTTACGAATTCTGAGAGAGTTCAAATCAGCCATTAGATGGACCATTGCAGATATCAAAGGAATCAGTCCTTCTTATTGCATGCACAAAATTTTGCTAGAGGAAGGAGCTAAGCCAACTGTTGAGCATCAGCGTCATCTTAATCTTATCATGAAGGAGGAGGTGAAGAAGGAAATCTTGAAGTGGTTAGATGCAGGAATTATCTATCCTATCTCAGACAGTTCTTGGGTGAGCCCAGTACAGTATTTGCCGAAGAAAGGTGGCATGATAGTTGTTACTAATGAGAAGAACGAGCTCATCCCTACTCGGACAGTCACGGGGTGGAGAGTTTGCATGGACTATCGTAAGTTGAACAAGGTCACCAGAAAAGATCACTTTCCTCTTCCGTTTGTTGATCAGATGCTAGACAGGTTGGCAGGCCACGAGTACTTTTCAGGGTATAATCAGATTTGCATTGCTCCAGAAGATCATGAGAAGACTACTTTCATATGTCCTTTTGGCATCTTTGCTTTCCGTCGAGTTTCTTTCGGACTTTGTGGTGCTCCTGCCACTTTTCAGAGGTGTATGATGGCTATTTTCTCTGACATGATTGGTATTAATGTGGAAGTCTTTATGGATGATTTCTCAGTCCTTGGGAAGTAATATGATGATTACTTGCATAATCTGGGCTTGGTGTTGAAAAGATGTGTGGAAACCAATCTGGTTCTAAATTGGGAAAAATGTCACTTTATGGTGCGTGAAGGAATCATTCTTGTGCACAAGGTTTCTGGCAAAGGCCTTGAGGTGGATAAAGCTAAAATCGAGACTATTGAAAATCTTCCCCCGCCTATCTCAGTTAGAGGAATTCGTAGTTTTCTTGGGCATGCGGGTTTCTATCGACGTTTCCTTAAAGATTTCTCTAAAATCTCTAAATCTTTGTGCAATCTGTTGGAAAAGGATGTTCCATTCAAATTTGATGAAGATTGTCTTGCTTCTTTTGAGCTCTTGAAGAAGAAATTGACTACCGCACCAATCATTACTGCACCAGATTGGAGTGAGCCATTCGAGTTGATGTGTGATGCGAGCGACTTTGCTGTTGGTGCTGTTTTTGGTCAAAGGAAGGAGAAGGTTTTTCATGTGGTTTACTATGCTAGAAAACCTCTTAATGATGCTCAGTTGAACTACACCACTACAGAGAAGGAACTTTTGGCCGTTGTCTATGGTTTTGAGAAGTTTCGAGTCTACTTGCTTGGCACGAAGGTGATTGTCTACACGGACCATGCAGCTATCAGATATTTGATGTCGAAGAAGGATTCTAAGCCTAGGTTAATTCGATGGGTTCTATTACTTCAAGAGTTTGATTTGGAGATCAAGGACAGAAAGGGTACTGAAAACCGGGTGGCGGATCATCTTTCGAGGTTAGAAGACCATGGTAAGGAGTCACAAGCTAAATTTCTAATCAATGAATCTTTTCCCGATGAGCAACTTTCTGTAGTACGTGAGGAAGAGCCATGGTTTGCAGATTTTGTGAACTATCTTGTGAGTAATATTATCCCTCCAGACTTGTCGTATGCTCAAAGGAAGAAGTTTCTACATGATGTAAAGTGGTACCGTTGGGATGAGCCATATTTGTTCAAGCAGGGTGCTGATCAGATTATCAGGCGTTGTATTCCGTATAGTGAGACAGAAGGTGTGTTGAGAGATTGCCACTCCACTGTTTATGGAGGTCATTATGGTGGAGAGAAAACATCAGCTCGTGTTCTTCAGGCAGGTTTCTTCTGGCCTACATTGTTTAAGGATGCTCACCGCTTCGTTTTGAATTGTGATCGTTGTCAGTGAGTTGGTAATATCTCTAGAAGGAATGCGATGCCTCTTAACATGCTTCTTGTTTTAGAAGGACTCGCTATGACTTAACTGAATAAAATCTAGACTCGGTAAGACTTAATACCAATAAGACTTAAAAATTTACTAGCGATTATGACTTACTAAAACATAAAGACTTAATTCTAATTAACTAACATTCAAATAATAGTTAAATATACATGTAAGCGAATATGACTTAATTAAAAAAACTCGTTATGACTTAACTGAATAAGACTTAACTATATGGACTTATACGAATATGACTTAATTATAAACACTCGGTAAGAGTTAAAATAAAAACAGAATATTAACAAATCAACAAGACTAAATCTATTCAGACTTAATCAATATGACTTAAGACTTATTACTCAGTATAATTTTTAGGTCATATCGAATTTAAAGAAATTAGTCATATTAACATCATGATTTAATATAAGTCATATTCTAATCAAAATAAATTAAAGTATATGCAGATTACTTAATTAAACACACAAATATATACAACTATTGATATAGAAAAATATTAAAAATATTATAATAAATTAAACAAATAATAATCACAAAAATAACTAATATAGACTATTCTATTAACGAAAATAAAACAATATTAACAGGACAAACATTACAAAACATTAAATAAAATACCTATATAAATAAAAACAAATACATACAATTATTCTAAAAATATATAAATATGGAGTATTAAATAATATGATAAACAGAGTGATGAATAAATTAACAAACAAGAAAATAAGTTGATAAAATAATTAAACAAGTGATTTTATTCAACAAATATTCACAAAATAATCACTTGTAAATTATTAAAGACCAAACCTCAGATATTAACTAGATTAATTACTAGGACTGTTCAACATACCTAATTCACCAACAATTTTGGTGAATGTGGATTCGTCAAGCGACTTAGTAAAAATATCTGTTGTTTGTTCTTCAGTGGGTACAAATAGTAATTTCATTATACCATTCATGACATGCTCTCTAATGAAATGATACCTAATGTCTATATGCTTTGTCCTTGAATGCTGTACAGGATTGTTGGAGATTGCTATAGCACTTGTATTATCACACAAAATAGGAATATCTTGCAATACAAAACCATAGTCCATCAGTTGATTCCTAATCCACAAGATTTGAGCACAACAGCTTCCAGCAACTATATATTCAGCTTCGGCTGTAGAGTTGGAAACTGTTTGCTATTTCTTGCTGTACCATGAAACCAATCTACCACCTAGGAATTAACAACTCCCAGAGGTGCTTTTTCTATCTACAACACTTCCTGCATAATCAAAATCTGTATATCCAATATGATTAAAACCAGAATCTTTAGGGTACCAGATACCTAAATTAGGCGTACCCTTAAGATATCTTAAGATTCTTTTTACAGCAATGAGATGTACATCTCTAGGATCCGCTTGGAACCTTGTACATAAGTATGTAGCAAACATTATATCCGGTCTACTTGCAGTGAGGTAAAGTAATGAGTCTATCATACGTCTGTAGCTTGTGATATCTACCTTAGCAAAATTTTCACATGCTCCAAATTTGACAACTGTGGATGATGGTGTCTTTGCTGATAATCAGTCCTCCATTTGATATTTCTTGAGGAGCTCTTTGATGTACTTGGATTGATAAATAAATATACCGTCTAACCTTTGACTTATTTGTAATCCAAAAAAGAACTTTAGCTCACCCATCATGCTCATTTCGAATTTACCCTGCATTAACTTTGAAAACTTCTTGCACAGAAGCTCATTAGTAGAACCAAATATAATATCGTCCACATAGACTTGGACTAATATAGTATCATTCTTATTCTTATGCCAAGAATATTCTGATGGCCTCAAGTCTTACCACTGAAGAATAGGTCTCATCATAATCAATGCCTTCCGCTTGAGAATAACCTTTTGCTACCAGCCTTGCTTTTTTTCTTATCACAATGCCATCTTCATCTAGTTTGTTTCCACTACGCCATAAATGCTTATATGCAACGCTTTTAGAAAGTGTTTCACTGAAAGTGTTTCGTTAGCTATGAAATTTTGGCTATAATGAAACAGAACTTGAACTGGTGTTGCATTATAAATAATTAGTGTTGCATTTGATCCACGGTGTTTCACATAATGCAACACTAACAGCTGGCGTTGCATTAGATATTTTTAATTTAAAAAAATGCTTATGTGGCAGTAGTGGGGCCCACACATGCTGACGTGGCATTTGCTGATGTGGCAAGTGTGGGCCCCACAATTGTTGATGTGGCAAATGTGGGACCCACATTTGCTGACGTGGCATTGGCTGACGTGGCAAAAGCGTTGCATTAGGTGAAAAAGGTGTTGCATTTGATGTTTAAAAGCGTTGCCTTAGCTAATTTTGAATTTTAATAAATGCTGACGTGACAGTTGTGGGACCCACCAGGGTGACGTGGCAGTGTGGGGCCCACAAAGGTGACGTGGCAAGAGGCCCACAGATGCTGACGTGGCAAGTGTGGGGCCCACAATTGCTGACATGGCAGATGTGCGGCCCACATTTGCTGTCGTGGCAGAAGCGGTGCATTAGGTGAAAAAGGCGTTGTATTTGCTGTTTAAAAGCGTTGCATTAGCTATTTGTTAATTTTAAAAAATGTTGGCGTGGCAGTTGTGGGACCCACTAGGGTGACGTGGCTGTGTGGGGCCCATAAGGGTGACATGGCAGGAGGCCCACAGATGCTGACGTGGCAAGTGTGGGGCCCATAATTGTTGACGTGGCAGATGTGGGACCCACAGTTGCTGACGTGGCATTCGCTGACATGGCAGAAGCATTGCATTAGGTGACAACAGTGTTGCATTTGCTGTTTTGAAGTGTTGCGTTAACTACTTCTCTTACCGAAATAATGATACTATTTTTTTAAATTTTTTTTTTCGATGTTCCAATCGTACAGATGTCAAGATACGACGATATTAGTGAAGCGGTAAATTTTTAAAAAATTTGCCAAATGTAGTTGGTTTGGTTTTATAACGGTCAAACCGGTCAAAGTAGAATTTCTTTTAACTAGTCTTGTCCCGAATGATGAATCTATTTTTTTAAATTATTTATTCGACGTTCCAATCATACGGATGTCAAGATATAACGATTTTAGTGAAGTCGTAAATTTTTTAAAAAATTTCTAGATGTATTTTGTTTGGTTTTATAACGGTCAAACCGGTCAAAGTAGATTTTCCTTTTAACTAGTCTTGTTCCGAATGATGAATCTATTTTTTAAAATTATTTTTTCAATGTCCCAATCGTATGGATGGCAAGATATAATGATTTTAGTGATGGGGTAATTTTTTTAAAAATTTACTAGATGTGTTTGGTTTGGTTTTATAACGGTCCAACCGGTCAAAGTAGACTTTCCTTTTAACTTGTCTTGTCCCGAATGATGAATCTATTTTTTTTAATTATTTTTTCAACATCCTAAACGTACGGATGACAAGATATAATGATTTTAGTGATGTGGTAATTTTTTTAAAAATTTGCTAGATGTTTTTGGTTTGGTTTTATAGCGGTCAAACCGGTCAAAGTAGACTTTCCTTTTAACTTGTCTTGTCCCGAATGATGAATCTATATTTTTTAATTATATTTTCAACATCATAAATGTACGGATGACAAGATATAATGATTTTAGTGATGTGGTAATTTTTTTAAAATTTGCTAGATGTTTTTGGTTTGGTTTTATAGCGGTCAAACCGGTCAAAGTAGAATTTCCTTTTAACTTATCTTGTCCCGAATGATAAATCTATTTTTTAAAATTATTTTTTCGAAGTTCTAATCATACGGATCGCATGATATAATGATTTTAGTGAAGCGGTAAATTTTAAAAAAAATTGCTAGATGTGTTTGGTTTGGTTTTATAATGGTCAAACCGGTCAAAGTAGACTTTCATTTTAACTAGTCTTGTCCCGAATGATGAATCAAATTTTTTAAATTATTTTTTGGACGTTCCAATCATACGGATGGCAAGATATAACGATTTAATGAAGCAGTAAATTTTTAAAAAATTTGTTACATGTATTTGGTTTGATTTTATCACGGTCAAACCGGTCAAAGTAGACCTTCCTTTTAACTAGTCTTGTCCCGAATGATGAATCTATTTTTTAAATTATTTTTTCGACGTTCGAAATGTACGGATGTCAAGATATAACGATTTTAGTGATGTGGTAAATTTTTTAAAAAATTGCTAGATGTATTTGGTTTGGTTTTATCACGGTCAAACCGGTCAAAGTAGACATTCCTTTTAACTAGTCTTGTCCCGAATGATAAATCTATTTTTTTAAATTATTTTTTCGACGTTCGAAACATACGGATGTCAAGATCTAATGAATTTAGTGATGTGGTAAATTTTTTTAAAAAAATGCTAGATGTATTTGATTTGGTTTTATAACGGTCAACCGGTCAAAGTAGACTTTACTTTTAACTAGTCTTATCCCGAATGATAAATCTATTTTTTAATATTATTTTTTCGACGTTTCAATCGCACGAATATCAAGACATAATGATTTTAGTGATGTGGTAATTTATTAAAGAATTTACTAGAAGTCTTTGGTTTGGTTTTATAACGGTCAAACCGGTCAAAATAGACTTTCCTTTTAACTAGTCTTTTCCCGAATGATGAATCTATTTTTTAATTTATTATTTCAACGTTCCAAACGTATGGATGTTAAGATCTAATGATTTTAGTGATATGGTAATTTTTTAAAAAAATTCCTAGAAGTATTTGGTTTGGTTTTGTAACGGTCAAACCGGTCAAAGTAGACATTACTTTGATAAATAATTTATTTTTTGTTTTTACTATTTTCACATAGATTTTTTTATTTATCTATCATGTTTTTAGTTTTTCTAAAATTTTATAAATTTAATTGTAAGACATTAACCTAATAAAAAAATAATTTAAAACATTAAATTCGATATTCCAAAAAAAGAAAATAAAATTTAAAATACCCAAAATAATTTCTATTAGCATATGAACATTTGAAAATTTTGATGAAATTTTAGGGGGAAAGATGAAATTTTGGGCGGAAAATTTCCCTCACCCAAATTTTGAGATATACCCAAAACACTTAACCTAATTTCCCCAAAAACACTCTCTCCCTCTCTACTCTACTCTCTTTCTCGACAAACCCACTTTGTTCGTACCCTCTACTCAAATTCTCTCCATAAATTCAATTTACCAATTCTACAGCTCCAATTGGTACCAATTGAATACACATTTCTTCTTTCCGATTAGTATTCGTGACTATAGATCTAAGATCGAGAACGAACTCTCCAGGATCTGTGATTGAATATATATCTGTTTAAATCTTCCATTTTATTCTATGTTTTAATGAAAACCCTAATTTTCCGTCGGGAAGCTTGTCCTTCCTCCATGGTTAGACTCGTCAAATTTGTTTCTAGAATTGTATTATATTAAGTTTTGTAGAATTATAGATCCTTTTGCTGCGACTGAAGATAATAATATATAAAATTGCAGGTGAATGTTTCGATAGGGACTTCGTCATCATCTGTAATGAATTTCCAGACAGAGCCCTCTTCAAACCAAAGATATCGTGCTAACAAATCCAAGCTTTTGTGGCCAGCGGAAGAGAGAGTAAGTTTCTCTTGCTCTTATTCCCTTGTCCAACTTTTTCTGCACAATATTTGTTTTCCTTAATCTTCACATTTAGTAGAACATCTGCAATCTGGTCTTCCTCTGTTCACATAAATTTAAATGTACTCTGTTAGATGATATATTGTTATAGAGAATGCAAATAACATCTTGTACACAAATTGCCTACTCTAGGTGATGCCTATGGAGGTTGGGAGGGGCCTAATGTCGAGCTTCGAGGTCATTTTGTAGGTTAGTTCTGCTTCTAAACCTCGATAGTTTCCGCAATTTTTCAGAGTGTTCTAGTTTTTTTTATCGAGATTATGTGCATATTTTATTCTTTTAGATGTAACTGTTTTGTAGTACTCCAATTTCAGTAACTTCATTCTGGTAGATAGCTATTTTGTGTAGTAACTTCATGTCCCATATTTTGTTAGTTTTGGTGAAAAAATTGACTTGAGTATTAGTTTGTGGTTTTCATGTTTTAGGTTGGAAGATGGTGATGGTGAGAGCTTAAATGTGCATGCTATTTCTAACCCAGATGAGGTTGCTTCAATGGTTGACATGTAAGAAACCCCCTCTATGCCCTCCCTACTTTACTCAGATTTAAGTACATATGATGTACATGTAATATCTTGGAGTATCTCACTTTGTCATTTTCATGCATTTTCTGCTACATTTATGTATAAGCAATGCACTGTAAAATTTGGTATTAAGAGAAATCAAGAGTGACTTTTAGATTAAAGAAGATATAATAATGTTTTGATTTCATCTGCCACATTCTTCTGCAATTGTAAATCTTGTTTATTAGGTTCAATCACATGGGGGTTCCTGTAATCCATATCCTACACATTAATTCTTTCATTCTCTCTTTCTTTTCTGTTTTTTTATTACCCCACCAACCATGTGTTATATTTAATTTGATAATGACAGATATGTAAAAATAGTTCTATTTTACTCGGCAATAGGCTCACGCTCACCTCTGTTCCACTATAACAACTTTGTATTTCATTTATCTAGAAGTAGAAAACAAAGAATGATCTTTTATGTTTAGGTCATTACTTTACCATAGTAACAAAAGTTTGGAATCATCTGTTCCTGATAAATTTACATACATGATTTCATTGATTGTGTAGTGTTTGCTTTCATCAATAATGTGAATGTTTGGTAACTGGAGTATATTTGTGGGGTTTACACTGTTGTTTACATACAAATAATGCTTATCTAATCTGCATATAAGTCATCTTATCTTTCCTGTGCATCCTTGGTATGTCCCATCGCAGCATCTATTCTGGTCATCTCATTTAATTACGTAAAGTACATGAACATCCACTATGTCGTGGCTTACTTGTTGACTGCCCTTGAGTTTTTGCAAGTGTCATGTTCAGACTGTACTCTCCTCTTTTCTTTGTACTTTGAATGAAAGTGTCATTTTTTTTGTTTCATAGGAATGACGAGCAGCACCTGTTTGTTCGTGGCGGTGGTATTGAAACTGGTGATTGTTTCCGTTTCTTTCAGCCAGATTCCCATATGACATTGTCTTCTCTTAGACATGTCTATGACAAATTTAAAGATTTGAAGAAAAGTTGTGATGTGCGGAGTTCTGATTGTCAAACCATTAGACCTGCTAATGGCGAGAGAAATAAAATCTTTGGTGCTATTACATTTTCTTGCATCAGTCGTGGCAAACCACTTGGGGAAGCTAATTTAGCTAGCTCTCCGTTCTTGGAGAATTTCCCTAATGTCACATTGGTTGGATCATTTTGTAATGGAGAAATATGTCGTGGGGATTCAAGTTCATATGGTCTACTGTCCGAACATTCAGGTTCTCACCCTTGCTGTCTACATTACTACAGCAGTGTTTATTTAGTCATGTCCTATACTACATCCTTGCTGGGGATTTAGCAGTTCCTTGATGTTAAATTTTGAATCCTAATTATATCCATGTTAAATTTTTGGACCCTATTTCTTAAAATTGTTGTCACATGGGTGTATTTTCTTGCCATTACACTCTTTAGTTGCCCACACTTCTAATGATTAGTTACATGTACTATGAAAGTGTAATTGTAATCTTACTTCGAGGCTTTATTTTTAATGATGCAGGACATTACTTGAGTGCTTCGGCACAAATGTGGAGCAGCACTCACAATGACACTCTTAAAGAGAAAATGTCCGAGATAGTTTCTGCTCTTTCGGAATGCCAAGAAAAATGGGAACTGGGTATCTTTCTGCATTCCCATCAGAGCAATTTGACCGTTTTGAAGCTGTAAAACCTATGTGGGGACCATATTACACCATTCATAAGGTCAAAAAAGCACTCGTATTTTGTAAACTGTAGTTAATATTTTAAAGCCTCAGTCTTAATTTTTGTTTTTATTTCTTTAACAGATAATGGCAGGACTCTTGGATCAGTATTTATTTGGTAAGAGTACTCAAGCTTTGAAAATGGTAACATGGATGGCTCAATATTTCTACAACCGTGTGCAAAATGTGATATTAAAGTACATTATCGAACAACATTATCAATCACTGAACGAAGAAACAGGCGGCATGAATGATGTTCTTTACAACTTGTACAGCATAACTGTACGTAAACTTTATTTGCCTGTAATTATTATCAATTGTTCAATCGTTTCTAGTAATGCAGTGTTGTTTTGCACTAAATGAAGAATTTTTTTTTTGTTTTATTTTCTCAGGCAAGTTGAGATGTAAAGGTGTGTAAGCAACATCAATTCTAGTGTTGGCCAACTTAGCTTCACTCTCACATAAGATACACAAACGTAGAACTAAATATTAGGCTTTTTCTTGTATTATTTTATGTGGTTGTTTTGGTAGTTAGTTATATTTTGGAAAGTATTTGTATGGTGTGGATGGGATGTAAATTATTTGGATGGCTCGTAGGATGATTGAATGTATGTTGAATGTTTTGGATTGATTTCTTTATGTATCAAACAAGATATTGCAGAAATTTTAATCAAAGCGTTGCATTTGATATTTCTAGCGTTGCATTAGATATTTTAGTGTTGCATTTGATAAGATTGTAGTGTTTTAAAAAGCAAATAAAAGCGTTGCATTACATGGTTGTGGACCTTAGTGCTGATGTGGCACATGGGACCCAGTGCTGACGTGGCACATGGGACCCACTAATGATGTGGCATGTGGGACCCACAGATGACGTGGCATGGCAGGCCCTACTATTGACATGGCAAGTGGGCCCCACATGCTGACATGGCATGCCAACTGGACTATTGCTGACGTGGCATGCCAGCTAGACTGTTGTTGACGTGGCATGCCAACTGGACCCATTGCTGACGTGGTAAGTTATTGGGACCCACTTAGTGACGTGGAATTGGAATTTTATGTATTGTCAAATGCAACGCCATTTTGGTGTTGCATTTGCTTGCTGTGGTGTTGCATTACACGTCAGATGCAACGTTTATTGCTGTTGCTTTAGATGCCAAAAAGCATTGTATTATGGGGTCTAACGAGACGGTCTCGAATGCAACGCCCCCTGGTGTTGCATTTGGTCTAATGCAACGCTTTTTTGGCCTAAAGCAACAGTAAACATGGCGTTGCATTTGAGCATTTTTGGCGTAGTGTTCTGAATACCCACTTAGTGTCAACCACTTTCCTGTCTTTAGGTCTGGGTACCAGCTTCCATACTTCTTGCTGTTTAAATTGATTGAGTTCATCTTGCATTGCAATCATCCAATCAGGATTAGAAAGAGCTTCTTCAGTTTTCTTAGGTTCCATAACAGACAGGAACCCAGAATAATTACTTTGATTTTGATAAGCCCTTCTAGTTTTCACACCAACATCTAGATCACCAATAATCAGCTCAAAAAGATGATCTCTATTCCAAACAGTCTATCTAGGAATATTTAATCTTGATGATTCACCATGATCTTCATTTTGATGTTGAGTATGACTAGATGATCCTTCATTTTCTCCCCCTGAGTTGTTGCCAGATTGACTTGATGAGGGTTCAAGAGTGTCAGTGGTGTCTTGAAAATTATCATCATTTCCACCACCATCACTTTGATCATCGTCAGCAACAACATCAGGTTGTTTGTCATCATCTGAATCTAATTCTGACATGTCGTCAAATGTTATTTTTTCAGATGGATCTTCAGTTTGGATACTTGGGAGTTTTGTGTCATCGAATGTAACATTGACACTTTCCATTGTTTTCTGTTGATCAATCAGATACATGATAAGTGGATGTTACATCCACTTGGAATGCTTCGTATCGGCTTGAATTGATGACTTGAACTCAAGTATGTGGTGTTTTTGAAGTGTTTTTAGTAAATTTGTGCAGGAATAAGAGTCGGATGTGGGATGATGTTTTCCATGCTTAAATGGTGGGTTTTGAGCTTAAAGAATAACAATACATCAAATGGCGAGAGAGCCGGAAGAAATGGAATGAAAATCGGAGTTAAAACGAAGAAAATAGAGCAAAATCAGCAAAATCAGCAAATGAATAGTATTTTGGGCGCGGCCGCGCCTAATTTGTACTAATTTCGGGCGCGGCGGCGCGCGGGAATGAACAGTAGCTGCGGCGCGGGTGAAAAATCAGTCAGAATTTCCGATTTTTGTTTTGGTCATATCTTGAGTTATACAAGTCCGTTTTGGGCGATCTTATAGTCCACGCGAAGCTAACGAGATTCTCTATCATTCTAAAGTGGTCCGGAGTCCAGAATTATTGAAGAGAATTTTCCTTCAAAACAGAAACTTCCAGAAGTTGCAGAATTCTATTCCAACAAGGAAATTGTTGTAATTCCTACTTCTAATCAGTATGGTAATCACTTTGGACGATGGGAACATTCCAGAATCATTCTTAATCATGGAATTTGTAATTCATATCCCGTTTAAAGATGGAAATTGCCGGTCTTCTATTCCAACTCAAAAACGGCAATTGCTTGTTGAAGAGGCAACTTGGGGCTATAAATACACATCTTGGGGGACAGAAAAAAGAGACCATTACATATCAATTACTCTAGTTTATTTGTATTCTTTTTACTTTGTATTATCATGGTTTCACTTGATCCCATGATTACGAGAGGTTCAATTATAAACTAATTGTTGTCATGGGATTCTAACGGATTTATTTATGGAGCTTTAGTATCTTGATTGTTTTAAAGATCTGTGTGTGATGTATATCTGATATCCTCGTATGGTTATGCTTAATTGTTAGATGCGTCGCGAACATCTAATTTGTTAATCTCTTGTGAAGTGAAAGTGGATCTTGAGATTTAGAACTTGTCATGCTAGCATAGGTTCATGATTGTTTATCAACATGATTCGTAGTATGAGATGAAAATACTTATATTACCCTGTGTGATCTTTATGGATAACTTGCTCTTCAACCGTTATGTTTTCAAATTCTACAGACATATAGGGTCTAAGCATAATTGGTGTCTATTCATCTTCTATCTCTTTTATGGATGTATGATTAGTTTGGTATTCGTATACTGAGAAGTAGCGTATACTTGTTTCGTGTTGTCCAATCAGATATCATAACCATTGCATATAGTGATTAAAGGCGCCAGATCTAAGCAAAGTATTTAATGAAGTTAGGATTCCATGCTTTCTCTTGCAGAAGTAATTAGATTTTAATTCTCGTTAGTTAGTTAATTCTTAGTTTGTTAATTTGTTTCTTAGTTAATTTTTAGTTAATCATACTCCAATTTGTTAATTGTCTTAGCAGTGAATAAAAACCATACATTGTTGCATAGGTACATGAACTGAATTGAACCTAAACCAGATCTCTGTGGGAACGAACTCGACTTATTCATATATTACTTGTGACCACGTACGCTTGCGTGATTTAGTGCAAACAAGTTTTTGGCGCCGTTGTCGGGGATCATCGGTGTTTTATTTTTGGTTTATGTGCTTGTCAATAGTGGTCGTTAGCGTTCACTGACTTAGATTTCTTATCTATCTTGTTTAGTTTGATGTGTTTCAGGTACTTGAGTGTTTGAAGATGGCAGACGAGGAGTTGCCATGGTTGGCTTATTCGAGGACATCCATGCCTTATCAATGTGAGCGGTGTTTGGGCATTCATGATCCCTCACAATATTGTTACTACGAAGGAGTTGATCCATATGTCAGTTATGAGGAACAACCATATTTTCAATACCATCCTCAACAGTACCAGCAAGATGTTCCAGATATGTCATATTTCTTTGGAAGTGAAGAGTTTCAACATCAGCATCGTACTCCTACTTTTCAATCAGATGAGGTTGTTACTATGGATGAGCTTAGGATGCTTGTAAAGTGTAACGAGGAGTCTATCAATTCTTTGGAGACACTAGTTGCTCAAGCTGTGAGATCATTGGAACAAGAGACTCTGAAGGAGATTAGGATGCGTGTAAAGAGTAATGAGGAGTCTCTCAAATCTTTGGGGACACTAGTTGCTCAAGCTGTGAGATCATTGGAACAAGCGGCTCATCAATTCATACCAGAGGCAATTCCAGAAAATAACGGTGACTTGGAGCAAGGTACTGCATGCTTAATTGAGGAAGATCAATTCCAAGAGGAGGTGAGCATTCGCAAGCCATGTGAGGAATTTGATCATGTTACGATGGTGGATGATTTGGAAAGGGCACTATTTGGGACAGACACTGATGAGCTACACAAATTTCAATTGGTATGTACGTACCAAGAGGCTGAAGAACATGGGAAAGATGTAGGTCTTCTACTTGTCTCAGAGTTTAAAGATGGAGGTAGCGCATTAGAGCCAATGGAGGAAGTTCTCTTTGAGGAACCAAAGGCTTCAGCAACTTACATTTACCCTCCTCCATTATATTCAAGCGAAGCCAGCGAATGTGTGTTGTTCTACAAATTGACAGATTTTGGGTCAACCGATGAAGGCATTGGAATAGGACATAGTTGTTATACGAATAGTCCAAGCGAGGAGAAGGGGCAGAAAGTGTGCCGCCGTGATGATGATGAAGTCTCACGAAGAGAGGACCAAGCAAACTATTATCATCCTTGATGGAGGCTTGGAAGTAACGTCAAGCTATTGACGTTAAAGAAGCGCTTCTTGGGAGGCAACCCAAGCATTGTTGTATACTGGTATGTTTTCTACTTTCCCTCGTATTTACTTCCATTCAATGAGGACATTGAATATTTTAAGTTTGGGGGTGGTTTGAGGGATAAGTAGTGTCTATATATGTGATTGTTACTCATTGTGTTCATGTAGGATTTCATGCTTTGCATATTAGTAGTAGTAAATTATGCATTTATGTTCGTGATATCTACGTTTGTTTCATATAGGACATTTTGTTTTTATGTTCGTATATCATGTGAGTTCATATAGTTTGCATTTGCACCCATGCTTGATAGGAATTTTGTGTTGTTGATGCTTTTTAATTGAGAAGTGATATGCTTTGTTCTTGTACACACACAGACACTAGTAAGTTGAAGCTGGTAGACTTATTGAATGTTGTAAGTAATTAGAAGGACATGAATATGTGCAAGTTGATTTAGTTTGCATGCTTTGAATACAAGTAGGTACATTAGAGAGATTTTTGCTTGGGATTGAGTATGTTTTCCTACCAAGTGAGCTTTTGAGCCTTATTGCATATTTGTTGCAATTTATTCGTTTGCTTGAGTGTCCACGGATTATTTGCATTGCTAGCAGTTGTTTGAGGTCTTTCTTGAAACGCATGACATTAATTGACGATTAAAATGATAAAGGCATTAGGAATAACCGCATATTTCCCATATTACCACACAATGTTTACATGATCAATTAGTTAAACCGTTGAGCTTAATCCTATTTTTCGGTGACATACCACATTACTTGCCAAGACCTTTTTCTTGTATTGGCCTTACATTAATTTGAACCCACATTGTCAAAGGCTAGTAGAGTGCTTAAGGGAGTAATAAGGTGTACAAGGAGGAGTTTATTGTTGGTCATACTTTTGGGGGAAATATTGAAAATTTAGGTTTAGTTGTTGACTTGATAGTCGACATGTGTAATAAATTATGGGATCATTGTTGTTATATTATTGTTCTTGTTCTATATAGCTTTCGGAAAAAATAAGAGAAAAAAAAATGAAAAAAATATGTTATGAGAGCATGTTTGTGTTTATTGTGATCCTACTTTAGTCGACTAGTCGAGTGTTTTTGTTGAGAAAAGTATGGGAGGGAAAAATAGGTGGTTGTGTATGATTCATTATGGTACTTACTAGCTTTTGACACTTCACCTGTTTTGGCTTATTTGACATACCTTGTCCCTAGCCCCGTTACAACCCAAATAAAGACCTTTTGATTATCGTCATTGATGTATGTTGTGTTAAGAGTTAGATTGATACCAAATGTCAAGCATGCTTATGATTTTATTGGAATTGAGTGATACACTTACCCTTGTTCTTGAGTGAATATTCTTTTATGAGTGGATTGTGAGTGTTTGCTTGTTTTTGCGTATGAGATCCCGAGTTTTGTCTCGAAGATGTGCTCTTGTAGGCTTAGCATGGTTACTAACTTATTCTTACACTTGACATGGACTTTTGAGAGCTTATGCATGTTCATTGAGTAGACTATGTGAATACTTGCACTTTCGACACCGAGACATTGCGTATTTACTTTGATTCTTAAGTTGATATGGCATGAGAGGATTTGAAGGTATGATAGGATATTAGTACTAGATTAGTTGCATTTTCATAATTAGTTGCATTCATGCATTGCATTGCATTGGATTTTGTGGGTACATTCGCTATAGGCCCTCACGAGACCTTACTCGTCCACTCGGGCTGCCTAGGGGTTTAAAGGGCTTGTTGTATATGCCAAATGCAGCCGTGATCACCTACGGAAGTGGTACTAGTTAGTTGTATATAGTTATAATTGTTGCTTGAGGACAAGCATCGGTTTAAGTTTGGGGGTGTGATAAGTGGATGTTATATCCACTTGGAATGCTTCGTATCGGCTTGAATTGATGACTTGAACTCAAGTATATGGTGTTTTTGATGTGTTTTTATTGAATTTGTGCAGGAATAAGAGTTGGATGTGGGATGATGTTTTCCATGCTTAAATGGTGGGTTTTGAGCTTAAAGAATAACAATACATCAAATTAACTAACAAATTAACAAATTAACTAAGAAACAAATTAACAAATTAACTAGTATACGCTACTTCTCAGTATACGAATACCAAACTAATCATACATCCACAAAAGAGATAGAAGATGAATAGACACCAATTATGCTTAGACCCTATATGTCTATAGAATTTGAAAACATAACGGTTGAAGAGCAAGTTATCCATAAAGATCACACAGGGTAATATAAGTATTTTCATCTCATACTACGAATCATGTTGATAAACAATCATGAACCTATGCTAGCATGGCAAGTTCTAAATCTCAAGATCCACTTTCACTTCACAAGAGATTTAGATGTTCGTGACGTATCTAACAATTAAGCATAACCATACGAGGATATCAGATATACATCACACATAGATCTTTAAAACAATCAAGATACTAAAGCTCCATAAATAAATCCGTTAGAATCCCATGACAACAATTAGTTCATAATTGAACCTCTCGTAATCATGGGATCAAGTGAAACCATGATAATACAAAGTAAAAAGAATACAAATAAACTAGAGTAATTGATATGTAATGGTCTCTTTTTTCTGTCCCCCAAGATGTGTATTTATAGCCCCAAGTTGCCTCTTCAACAAGCAATTGCCGTTTTTGAGTTGGAATAGAAGACCGGCATTTTCCATCTTTAAACGGGATATGAATTGCAAATTCCATGATTAAGAATGATTCTGGAATGTTCCCATCGTCCAAAGTGATTACCATACTGATTAGAAGTAGGAATTATAGCAATTTTCTTATTGGAATAGAATTCTACAACTTCTGGAAGTTTCTGTTTTGAAGGAAAATTCTCTTCCATAATTCTGGACTCCGTACCACTTTAGAATGATAGAGAATCTCGTTAGTTTCGCGTGGACTGTAAGATCGCCCAAAACGGACTTGTAGAACTCAAGATATGACCAAAACAAAAATCGGAAATTCTGGCTGATTTTTCACCCGCGCCGCAGCTACTGTTCATTCCCGCGCGCCGCCGCGCCCGAAATTAGTACAAATTAGGCGCGGCCGCGCCCAAAATACTGTTCATTTGCTGATTTTGCTGATTTTGCTCTATTTTCTTCGTTTTAACTCCGATTTTCATTCCGTTTCTTCCGGCTCTCTCGCAATTTGATGTATTGTTATTCTTTAAGCTCAAAACCCACCATTTAAGAATGGAAAACATCATCCCACATCCGACTCTTATTCCTGCAAAAATTCACTAAAAACACATAAAAAACACCACATACTTGAGTTCAAGTCATCAATTCAAGCCGATACGAAGCATTCCAAGTGGATATAACATACACTTATCAATACACCTTATAGGCTCTTCTTGTATAACCAATAAAGATTGCTTCATGTGCTTCTTCTTCAAATTTTCCTCCTTGATCATCTCCTTCTTTTAGCACAAAGCATTTTGTCCCAAAAATATGAAAGTATTTGAGTGTTGGTTTTTTTCATTTAAAGCTTCATAAGGTGTCTTCATTAAATCTTTGTTGATAAACATTCGATTCTGGGTATAGCATGCAGTGTTGACAGCTTCAGCCCAAAAGCTTAATGGAAGCCTTTGATTCACTTAACATAGTATGAGTAGCTTCAACTAAGGTTCTATTCTTTCTTTCAACTACCCCATTTTGCTGAGAAGTTCTTGGAGCTGAGTACTGTCTGGTTATACCCTTTTCTATACAGAATTCATTTAGAACTGCATTCTTGAATTCAGTTCCATTATCTGACCTTATAGCTCTTGCAGATACTTAGAATCCAGCTCAATCAACTTAATATGATCTGTTTGTACTAAATCACGTAAGCGTACGTGGTCACAAGTAATATAGATAGAAGTCAAGTTCGTTCCCACAGAGATCTGGTTATGGTTTTAATTCAGTAGATGTACCTATTCAACAATGTCTAGTTTAAATTCACTGCTAAAACAAATCATAAATTGGGGTTTAAATTAACTAAATTAACTAAGAAGTAAATTAACAACTAAGAATTAACTAACTAACAAGAATTGAAATCGAATTACTTATGCAAGATGAACCATGGAATCCTAAATTCATTAAATACTTCGCTTAGATCAGACGCCTTTAATCACTATATGCAATGGTTATGATATCTGATCGAATAACACGAAACAAGTATACGTTACTTCTCAGTATACGAATACCAAACTAAACATACATCCACAAAAGAGATAGAAGATGAATAGACACTAATTATGTTTAGACCCTATATGTCTATAGAATTTGAAAACATAACGGTTGAAGAGCAAGTTATCCATAAAGATCACACAGGGCAATAAAAGTATTTTCATCTCATACTACGAATCATGTTGATAAATAATCATGAACCTATGCTAGCATGGTAAGTTCTAAATCTTAAGATCCACTTTCACTTCACAAGAAATTAACAAATTAGATGTTCGCGACGCATCTATCAATTAAGCATAACCATACAAGGATATCAGATATACATCACACACAGATCTTTAAAGCAATCAAGATACTAAAACTCCATAAATAAATCCATTAGAATCCCATGATAATGATTAGTTCATAAACGAACCTCTCGTCATCATGGGATCAAGTGAAACCATGATAATAAAACAAGATATGAATTCTATGTTATAATATGCTAACTAATGATGATACAAATTACAATGGTAGGATGTGTTTATATAGGCTCTAAAAGTCTTGCCCAACAAGGAAACATCCTAAAATACAATTAGAATTCAATTTATGTGCAAGAAACTACCTAAAATTCAATTAGAATTAGAAAAAGGACAAAACAGTAATCTTCCAGCCTTGTTTTCAAAGAATACGTGAGCGAATTTAATCAGCACATCCCCTGAACCTGCTATCTATCCCATGTTGTAGAAAATCTCTCAAGCTTCGCGTGAGCTGTAAGATCACAGAAAACAGACTTCTAGAACTCCAGATATGACCAAAACAGTGTAGATTGCGCAACCTATCCAGAAAATCCGAATTTTACACAATTTTTGCTCTTTTCTCCTCCGTTTCTTTTGCATTAGCTAACATCTTCAATAACATGACACATGTAACTCCTTGGTAGCATAACACAAATGTCAAATCTTCATTCCAATGCTTAATTTCACTCTAATATCGGTTAGAAACATCAACTCTAACCAATAGCTACAACCCTGCACAACTACACAAAACACATCAAAAATACAACAAACTTGAGTTCAAGTCAATCAATTTAAGCCGATATGGAACGCTCCAAGTGGATATTAAATCCACTTATCACACCCCCAAACTTAAACCGATGCTTGTCCTCAAGCATAAACAACTAACTCTACCTAATTAGTACCATTTACGTAGGTGATTACGGTTGCATTTGGCATATGCAACAAGCCCTTTAAACCCCTAGGCAGCCCCAGTGGACGAGTAAGGTCTTATGAGGGCCTATAGTGAATGTACCCACAAAATCCAATGCAATGCAATGCATGAATGCAACTAAATGAAAATGCAATTAATCTAGTACTAATATTCTACCATACCTTCAAATCCTCTCATGCCATATCAACTTAAGAATCAAAGTAATAATGCGATGTCTTGGTATCGAAAGTGCAAGTATTCACATAGTCTACTCAATGAACATGCATAAGCTCTCAAAAGTCCATGTCAAGTGTAAGAATAAGTTAGTAACCATGCTAAGCCTATAAGAGTACATCTTTGAGACAAAACTCGGGATCTCATACGCAAAAACAAGTAAACACTCAAAATTCACTCACAATAGAATATTCACTCAAGAACAAGGGTAAGTGTATCACTCAATTCCAACAAAATCATAAACATGCTTGACATTTGGTATCAATCTAACTCTTAACACAACATACATCAATGACGATAATCAAAAGATCTTTATTGGGTTGTAACGGGGCTAGGAACAAGGTATGTCAAATAAGCCAAATCAGGTGAAGTGTCAAAAGCTAGTAAGTACCATAATAAATATACACAACACCCTATTTTCGCCCCACACAAAATTTTACTATTTCTCTTCCAACAAAAATACTCGACTAGTCGACTAAAGTAGGATCACAACAACACAAATATGCTCTCATAATATATTTTTTTCTTTTTTTAAATTTTTTTTAATTTTTTTTCTCTCTTTTTTCTCTTTTTTTTCTTTTTTTCCCGAGAGATATATAGAACAAGAACAATAATATAAACAATAATGATCCCACAATTTATTACACATGTCGACTGTCAAGTAAACAACCAAACCCAAATTTTCAATATTTCCCCCAAAATTATGACCAACAATAAACCCCTCCTTGCACACCTTATTACTCCCTTAAGCACTCTACTAGCCTTTGACAATGTGGGTTCAAAATAATGTAAGGCCAATACAAGAAAAAAAAAGTCTAGGCAAGTAATGTGGTATGTCACCGAAAAATAGGATTAAGCTCAACGGGTTAACTAATTGATCATGTAAATATAGTGTGGTAATATGGGAAAATATGCAGTTATTCCTAAATGCCTTTATCATTTTAATCGTCAAATCATGCATTTCAAGAAAGACCTCAAACAACTGCTAGCAATGCAAACATTCCGTGGACACTCAAGCAAACGAATAAATTGCAACAAATATACAATAAGGCTCAAAAGCTTACTTGGTGGAAAAACATACTCAATCCAAAGCAAAAAGCTCTCTAATGCATCTACTTGTATTCAAAGCATGCAAACTAAATCAACTTGCACATATTCATGTCCTTTTAATTACTCACAACATTCAATAAGTCTACTAGCTTCAAATTACTAGTGTATGTGTATGCACAAGAACAAAGCATATCACTTCTCAATCAAAAGCGTCAACAACACAAAATTCCTATCAAGCATGGGTGCAAATGCAAACTATTATGAACTCACATGATATATGAACATAAAAATAGAATGGCCTATATGAAACAAACGTAGATAACACGAACATAAATGCATAATTTACTACTACTAATATGCAAAGCATGAAATCCTACATGAACATATAATACAACTACTAATCCCTCAAACCACCCCCAAACTTAAAATATTCAATGTCCGCAATGAATGGAAGTAAATACAAGGGATAGCAGAAAATATACCTTCAAGGCGCCTTACATATCCTTCCCCATCGTAACTCAACATGCTTGTTCGGCAAAAATTCCCTTTCTTTAGCAATTGGTCTCAACAACAACCGATTAAATTCAACCTCCGCCGTCGAAGACAAAAAATTTTCAACACTAGCACCACCTCTCCCGCGCTTAGGAGCCATAAGAATTAATACCCAACTCACAAAATTCACCAAAATCCCCAAAAAATTCAAATGCACAAAACTCCCAAATAATCAAGAACACACAACCCTAATAATGCAAGAACACAATTCGTAATATCAAAATAAAAGGAAGAAATATACCCCAAATACGAACCAGAGAGGTGAAGCTTGCAATTAAAAATCTCCCAAACTTGAATCTTGAAGCCTTGAAATTTATTGTAGGAAAATATAATTGGAATGGGATAGGATTGGTGTGTATATATAGAGGTTTAATTGTATAATTTTGGGAGAGAAATATAAAATAGGAGATGGATTGGGAATGATTTGGAATTAATATAGGACTAGAATTAGGATTTTAGGTGGAGAAAATAATTAGAAAAGGGATTGGAGAAAGAAATTTTTTTTTATAATATACGCGTTAAACACTTATATACGGGGAGGAAACAGACCTGGAGAGGAAATTTTGGAGGATACTGCCTGTGGTCGGTGCTTAGGCACGTGATTCAGCTGTTGAAATATTTTTTTTCCATGCGTTAACACGCACATACACAGAGAAGAACACAGTAAAGTAGTACCTGGATAGGTTCACGCGGTTGGGCAGAGAATTTGGTGCGCTATGACGCGCTTTTGACGAAGCAGCCCTTGAAAATTTCTATCGACATAATTTTTTTTTGTACAACACTTTTTTTTTTGCACAACACTTTTTTTTTGCAATACAACACTCAATTTTTTTACACTAATGCGTAGGTTGCCTCCCATGAAGTGCTTCTTTAACGTCAATAGCTTGACGTTACTTCCAAGCCTCCATTAAGGATGATAATAGTTTGCCTGGTCATCTCTTCGTGAGACTTCATCGTCATCACGGTGACACACTTTCTGCCCCTTCTCCTCGCTTGTCTTATTCGTATAACAACTATTTCCTATTCTAATGCCTTCTTCTGTTGACCCAAAATCTGTCAATTTGTAGAACAACACACATTCGCGACCTTCGCGTGAATATAATGGAGGATGGTAATTGTAAATTGCTGAAGCCTTTGGTTCCTCAAAGAGAACTTCCTCCATTGGCTCTAATGCGCTACCTCCATCTTTATACTCTGAGACAAGTATAACACCTGCGTCTTTCCCATGTTCATCAGCCTCTTGGTATGCACATACCACTTCTTGAAATTTGTGCAGCTCAACAGTGTCTGTCCCAAATGGTGCCCTTTCCAAACCATCCATCATACTAGCATGATCAAATTCCTCACATGGCTTGTGAACGCTCACCTCACCTTGGAATTTGTCTTCCTTAATTATGCATGCAGTACCTTGCTCCAAGTTACCGTTATTATCTGGAATTGCCTCTGGTATGAATTGATGTTTCTCTTGTTCCAATGATCTCACAGCTTGAGCAACTAGTGTCCCCAAAGATTTGATAGACTCCTCGTTACTCTTTACAAGCCTCCAAAGCTCCTCCATAGAATTAACCTCATCTATTTGAAAAGTAGGAGTAGGTTGCTGATGTTGAAACTCTTCACTACCAAAGAAATATGACTTATTTGGAACATCTTGTTGGTACTGTTGAGGATGATATTGAAAATATGGTTGTTCCTCATAAGTGACAAATGGATCAACTCCTTCGTAGTAATAATATTGTGAGGTCTCATGAACGCCCAAACATTGCTCACATTGCTGAGGCATGGATGTCCTCGAATATGCCCACCATGGCAACTCCTCGCCTGCCATTTTCAAACCCTCAAGTACCTGAAACACCAATGAACTACACAAGATAGGTTAGAAAAACAATCTGAGTCAGTGAACTCTAACGAACACTGATGACAAGCACATAAACTAAAAATAAAACACCGATGATCCCCGGCAGCGACGCCAAAAACTTTTTTGCACTAGATCATGCAAGCGTACGTGGTCACAAGTAATACAGAAAGAAGTCAAGTTCGTTACCACAGAGATCTGGTTATGGTTTTAATTCAGTAGATGTACCTATTCAACAATGTCTGGTTTAAATTCACTGCTAAGACAAATCACAAATTGGGGTTTAAATTAAATAAATTAACTAAGAAGTAAATTAACAACTAAGAATTAACTAACTAACAAGAATTGGAATCGAATTACTTATGCAAGATGAACCATGGAATCCTAACTTCATTAAATACTTCGCTTAGATCTGACACCTTTAATCACTATCTGCAATGGTTATGATATCTGATCGGATAACACGAAATAAGTATACGCTACTTCTCAGTATACGAATACCAAACTAAACACACATCCACAAAAGAGATAGAAGATGAATAGACACCAATTATGTTTAGACCCTATATGTCTATAGAATTTGAAAACATAACGTTTGAAGAGCAAGTTATCCATAAAGATCACACAAGGCAATATAGGTATTTTCATCTCATACTATGAATCATGTTGATAAACAATCATGAACCTATGCTAGCATGGTAAGTTCTAAATCTTAAGATCCACTTTCACTTCACAAGAAATTAACAAATTAGATGTTCGCGACGCATCTATCAATTAAGCATAACCATACAAGGATATCATATATACATCACACACAGATCTTTAAAGCAATCAAGATACTAAAACTCCATAAATAAATTCGTTAGAATCCCATGACAATGATTAGTTCATAAACGAATCTCTCGTCATCATGGGATCAAGTGAAACCATGATAATAAAACAAGATATGAATTCTATGTTATAATATGCTAACTAATGATGATACAAATTACAATGGTAGAATGTGTTTATATAGACTCTAAAAGTCTTACCCAATAAGGAAACACCCTAAAATACAATTAGAGTTCAATTTAGGTGCAAGAAACTACCTAAAATTCAATTAGAATTAGAAAAAGGACAAAACAGTAATCTTCCAGCCTTGTTTTCAAAGAATACGTGAGCGAATTTAATCAGCACATCCCCTGAACCTCCTATCTATCCCATGTTGTAGAAAATCTCTCAAGCTTCGCGTGAGCTGTAAGATCACAGAAAACAGACTTCTAGAACTCCAGATATGACCAAAACAGTGTAGATTGCGCAACCTATCCAGAAAATCCGAATTTTACACAATTTTTGCTCTTTTCTCCTCCGTTTCTTTTGCATTAGCTAACATCTTCAATAACATGACACATGTAACTCCTTGGTAGCATAATACAAATGTTCAATCTTCATTCCAATGCTTAATTCCACTCTAATATCGGTTAGAAATATCAACTCTAACCAATAACTACAACCCTGCACAACTACACAAAACACATAAAAAATACAACAAACTTGAGTCCAAGTTAATCAATTTAAGCCGATATGGAATGCTCCAAGTGGATATAAAATCCACTTATCATGATCAATCACTAGTTGTGGAGTTTCATCTTTGGAATGTAGGAACAGAACCCATGTGAATTTAGAAAAATCATCAACGATCACAAGAGCATATCTTTTTCTTGACATGGATATCACATTAACTGGACCAAATAAATCCATATGAAGTAATTGTAATGGTTCAGTTATTGACGATGTGTCAGTGCTCCTGTGAGTTGCCCTTTTTATCTTCCCTTTTTAGCATGCATCACATAGTCCTTCCTGAGTAAATTCCATAGAAGGCAAACCTCTCACCAATTCTCTTTTAACTAGAGAATTCATTGTCTTGAAATTAAGGTGAGAAAGTTTTTTGTGCCATAGCCAACTCTCGTCATTTGAGGCTTTGGAGTAGAAGCAATTAATTTCATCAGTGCTTCCAAAGTTCATGTTAGCTACGTACAAGTTGCATTTTCTTACTCCAGTCAACTGTGGCTTTTCATTTCTCTTGTGAGATATCAGACAATTCTTTTTATTGAAGTGAACATCATATCCTTTATCACAAAATTGACTAATACTGAGAAAATTGTGCTCCAGTCCTTTCACAAAAGAAAATCTTCATTGATAACATTACCAGCTTTTAATCTGCCATATCCATCAGTTTTACCTTTGCTGTTATCTTCAAAGGTAACGACTGAGCCGGCTTTCTCCACCACATTTGTCAACAGGGCTCTATCTCCGGTCATATGCCTTAAACATCCACTGTCCAAAATCCATATAACTCACTTAACCTGTTTCACACCCTGCAATGACAAATCGGTTAGACTCTCTTCCGAACCCAAACTTGTTTGGGTCCAGGGTTCTTAAAGAATAGACCTTTATCAGGCAAAATAGCATTTTCAGGTTTTTGCTTGATTATCCAAATCTTCTTAGCAACAATAGGATTCTTAGCAATGACTGGACATTTGACTTTATAAACAGCCTTAGTTAAACTTTGTTTAGGCTTTTATATAAATGTCTCTCTCCTAACATGAGGAGGACTAGCACTCTTTGTTGTAACATAGTTATTCCTATTAACATGTTGTCGAGGAGCAGTCTTATTATTAGATGTATGATTACCATTAAAGTAAGCAAACATAAGATTAAAAGCACAAGACATGCAATTAGCAACACCACATTCTTTATGAAAAGAATCAATAATAGGCATGGCAGATATGTTAGACATGTTATTGTTCTTTCTCACATTATTACTACCTAATCCAGTCTTCAAGGATCTAGTTGTATCAACAACCTTGACTGGCACTTTAGGTACTTCTACCTTATGATGAACATTCTTGGGATTAATGTGCTTAACAGGTTTTGCATTAATCTTGACATTTCCACTATCAACGTCCTCATTACGCATCTCCTCCTGAATAACCATAGAAGTAAAATTCGGAGGTTCTGCAACTGATTTCTTAAAGATAAGTTTTTCAACATTCTTAAGCGCATGAGGTATTCCTCTCTCTTTAGCACTAACAGAATTACCAGAATTTATTCCTAACATTCCAAGTGCTTCATTGTAACTAAACCCTATTCCAATGGTTTGTTCAACGGCTTGTTTGTTGTAAAATTCTTTAGACTCTCTAACAGAATAAAAACAGGCAGCTAGTCTAACATCGTTTTCTTTTAACTTGGTTTCAAGCTCAGCAACTTTAGCAATTTTTTATGACAAGAAATCAGATATCGACTTTTCTTTTCTGTTTAGTCGAGCTATTTCTTCTATTTGCTGATCTTGACTAAACTGCATCTTTTTAAATTCTAGCAATTCATTTTCAATACTAGTGTTTTTAAGAACTTGTCTAGCAATTTCTCTCTTTGCATTATGATAGGAATTTTCAAGAGAACGTAATAATTCAGTATCAGTGAGTTTTACCTCAGTTGTATAATCTCCAAAATTATCAGAATTTACCATCAATGCAAAATTTTTAACTTCCTCATCTTTATTGTCTGTATCATCCCAGCTTTTACCCTTAGCAACATAGGCTCTTCTAGTCTTCTTCTTTTCTGAAGCATAGTCTCTTTTCTGGGCTTGTTTAGGTTTCTGACATTTAGTAGCAAAATGTCCCAGTTTATTACAATTAAAGCAACGAATCTTGCTTCAATCAATCGTTCCAGTTTTATAGCCACCTCTGCTATTAAAGGATGAAGAACCTCCTTTCTGGAATCTGCTATTTGATTTATACCTGAACTTGGGATTTCTTCCAAATCTGAAGTTACTGAATTGCCATAGATTTATCTTTCAATTGATCCAGCTCTTCCAATGAGTAGAAATCTCCACCATCCTGATTTGTTGATGTGTGACCAACTTCATCCACGAGTTGATCCTTGACAGGGCTATAAGATTGAACAATCTTAGCTTGCACATCTTTAGGAGCCTCAATAACAATAGCTGCAGAAGAACTTGCCACTTTGCCTTTACCATAAATTTCCTTCTGTTGAACTTGCTCCAACTCACAGGTCTTCAAAACTCCAATCAGTCTATTAAGAGCAATTTGACTCATATCTCTTGATTCTCTGATCCTATGCTCTAGATGTGTAGGCATAGTCAATAAAAACTTCCTGTTTATCTCCTTTTGAGTATAATGCTTACCATGGACTTGCAAGTTATTGATGATTTTATTGTATCTTCTAAAGTGTTCATACTCAGAGGTTAAGATTTCTAATCTATTTTCTCTGACTCATCAGTTCCTTTATTTATTGTTTCAATAGTTTCCGACATGTGTTTAGCCATTTTATAGTTCATCACATGGCTATACATTAAAACATCCAGGGAATCAATTAAAATGAGTCTTATATTTTTGTCCAATCCAGCATCCTCTTTATCATCAGAAGAAAAATTCTCAGGGTCCTTTGGATACGATCGAGCAGGTGTTGAAATGCTTCACCAGTCAAAACTTGTTCTTCATGAATAATAGGAGTTACGGGTCCATTTAACAGAACATTCATATATTTAGAATTTGTAACATCAAGAAATAATTCCATTTATTCTTCCACATCTCATAATTATCTTTATCAAAGATAGGTATCTTCACAATTCCTTTCGGAGACATGATGAATTTTTAAGTGAGTTAAAAATTCGACTTTGATTTTTAGCAGAGTAAAAATAGGATCTTGATTAGTGTATCAATCAATAGGCTCTGATACCAATTGTTAGGTCTAATATGATTGTAGAAGGGGGGTTGAATATAATCTATATCAATTTCTCAAAGTTTATTCATTAAATAATTTTCACTTTAATGAATATTTTGTGCGGAATAAATTGACACGGATTTCAAGTCGAATATAATTGTATATTAACTTGATGGGGTGTTACAAAATCAATCCAAACGATTATCAAGTGTTTAATAACTAATTAGAAAATTCGACATGAACTTTTCTAATTTAGTTAATAAAGATCAAGATAAGTACTAGGAAACTTAATTCGCTAGTAGTACAAGAATCACAAGTAAACAAGTTCTAGCGGATAGAATATTACAAATATGATGAACTTAAATTTCTGTGAATTAATTTGTGCTTGGTGTTCTTGATACTGAGAGAGAAAACTGCTGTGCTTTTTCTGAATATTTATGTTGTGTTCTAGTCTGATTTGCTTCTGCTGCTTCTCCTATGATTTATAACAAGAATAGGTCTGTTGGATATTTTACTGATCCGGTATGACTTAAACTGCTTCAAGACATAATAAATCAGCTGTTAGCATGACTTAAACTTGCTCCAAGACATAAATAATCCTTCGATATGACTTAATTTCTGTCGGTATGACTTAATTTCTGTCAGTATGACTTAGACAGCTTTTGTCGGTATGACTTAGCACTTTCCAGAAATATCTTAGCTTCTATATGACTTAATTTGCTCGGTATGACCTAGCAGCTTTGGAGGTCGGTATGACCTAATTCTGTTTGGCAGTCGGTATGACCTAAACAACATCTGTTCGGCATGACTTAGCATTGATGCTGGCGGTATGACTTAGATTTAAGTCATATCGAATTTATTCAGCCATGACTTAATCCTTTTAGCTTTGTTTAAGTCTTTCCTTTAAGTCATAATGATCCATTTAATTAATTAATGATTAACCAATTCATATTTAATTGATACAATAATTAATTTAATAAATTAATTAATTCTTTTAGAATTAATTCATTGATTAAATCAACTAAATGATTTATATCAATTACAAATGAATTTAATTAAATCAATAACTAATTAATTTAATTCTCACAAACCACTGAAAATAATAAAGAATTACCACTGACTTTATGTTGACATTCGATGTACTGTCTGGTTCATGAACGACTAACTTCAATGATGCTCCTTCACTTCTGACTTTAAGTTGTGGTTTATTTCTTCTCTAAATTCTCTTGTACTCTTCTGTACTTTGATTGACTTTCAATCTATCACTTGAAAACTCTCTATCACTGTAAATGAATCCATTCACTTCAATGTTATACTGGGGCTTGATCAGATAACTAAATCGTCTTCCAGTGTAAAACATCAAAACTATATATTGACTTTCTTATTTCTTCTGACAGATATTGCTTCCTGAGATTCCTGTGATAGATCATACGGATATTTACTTATTACAATTTGGTTTAAGTTGATTAGGATCCTCGAACTACAAATAGCCTGATTCATATGCTTTTCAATGAATGTTCAATATGGGGAATGTTTACATGGTATTGTGTGTAAAGTAGTTTTGTGGACTCTATTTTTGATGCAAGTGCACTTGTCGATATGTATACGAAAGTTGGTAAAATTAGTGAAGGTTGTAGAGTTTTTGATCAGATAGGGGGTGAGAAATGTAGTTTCTTGGACTGCTATTATTACCGGGATTGTTCGGGGTGGTTATGGTAAGGAGGGGCTTGCGTATTTTATTGATATGCGGAGAGAAGGTTTAGAGTATGATTCGTATACGTTCCAATTGCATCGAAGGCATGCTGATATGGGTTTATTGAATCAAGAAAGAGAAATTCACACGCAAACCTTAAAGCAAGGATTTGATGTTACCTTATTTGTGGTTAATACTCTTAGTACTATGTATAATAAGTGCGTCAAGCTACATTATGGCTTGTACTTGTTCAGAACTATGAGAAGAAAAGATGTGGTTTCCTGGACAACTATAATTACAACATATGTTCAGATGGGTGAGGATGAGCTTGCGATTGAAGCATTCTTGCAAATGCGAGACTGATGTCAGTCCTAATGAATACACTTTTGCAGTAGTTATTGCTAATTGCGCAAACACTTCAAGAAGTTATTTGGGTCGACAACTTCTTGCCCATGTTTATCATGTTGGTCTTTTTGGTGCGTTATCTGTTGCAAATTCTGTCATGACCATGTATGCAAAATGTGGCCTTCTGGATTCAGCTTCTACAGTGTTTTATGAGCTGACAAGAAGAGATGTTATTACATGGAGTACTATAATTTCTGGATATGCTCAAGAAGGCTGTGGTGACGAGGCTTTCAAGTTTCATACTTTAATGAGAAGAGTAGGAACAAAACCAACTGAGTTTGCTCTAGCTAGTGTATTAAGTGTTTCTGGAAATTTGGCCATTCTTGAACAAGGGAAGCAACTACATTTTATCTGGACTAGTTGGCGTGAGTATCATATTGGATTTAATTATTTTGCTAATGTCATATGCCTGGTTTAATTTGTAGTTTGTTGTATATTATAAGTTTTTAATTTTTAATTTTTCAATTTAAGTCTTTGTCCGATCTTTATATGATTTAATAAGGGTGTTTGTTTGTAATGCATGATGAAATTTGTTTACATAATAAGATATTAAATATGTTCAGTTAGTTAAATTCTATTTAGTTGTTAATTATAATGTTGTTTATGATTTATTTGTGCAATTATTTTTTGGTGTGTTCGGTCGACTTTGAGCTAAGTACCTTTTGACTTGCTTTTAAATTGGCAGAAGATATTTTAGTATTGCAATTTTCGATTTCGTATAAAATATAAGAATTCTATTCTGAAACTGTATAAGATATAAGTATTTGAATTTTAGAACCCAGTCTCTACGTTTCGAACTAGCATTAGATATCCTTATTAGGCGCACAAGTTTGCAAATTTAGATACCTATTAAGGGCATGTAATTATTGAACTTTAGATGCCGGTCACTGACAAAGTATGACAGCTGGGAGGAAAGAAAGGGCGGTAGATGATAATGAGAAAGGGTCCTTCGCTTCAGTCTGCGTTTTTCGGATAGCCGGGATCCTTCACTGTCCAGTTCTGTAACTTCCCTTCTTTCGTCCGTCCACGAAAGAAGGGAACCCCCTAGTGGTGGGTTGTCTTCTCGGTCCCATTTCAAAAGAATAAGAATAAGATGTCGGTCTGGCAAAGTGTAGCCGTAGAGCAAGACTGAGGTGTTTTTGATTTTCGATTTTCGTTTTGTTTTTGATTTTGCTTTTGTTTCTGTTTTAAATTCTTGATTTTTGAAAATATAAACTTTGGGTTGGATTTTTTTTCGCAAAGGTTTTGTAAACTTATATTTAATTTTGAAAATTGTTTTATTAAAACGCACATTGATTTTTAAGAGTATCTATTAATCAATTTATACTTGATGAGCTGTAGCTTATTCGTTTCTAATATTTCAGGTTCTGATTTTGGGAGCTTAATAAGAAAAAGGGTTGTGAAACTTGTGGATTTTGTGCTTGTTGATTAGATGCATTTATTGGACGAGTCGTATCATGTTATTTGAATAAATTTTTAAGTACTTTCATCTCCGATGCTATGTTTTGGATTATTAAGTTTGACTACTGCATTTGATTTTCGAAAAATATGGATTTATTTGAATAAGAATTCTATTTTATTTAAATTTCAAATGAAAATTAATATCTCAAAAATTCGGAAAATTCGGAGTGTTACAGTTACCGTATATCTTCTGATATCAAAAGATCTACATTACAATAACTGCTCAGCTTTTAAAGCTTAAATATAAAGAATTATACAAATTACAAATATTACACCAGCCACTCTATACAAATCCAAAAGATATTTTTTTTAATAGGCAAACCAATGCATTAAAAAGCCCAATGACACATATAATAATTGAAAGCAAATGAACTACGAAAAGAGGAACAGACTATGATACATGACCATCGCCTGTGTGACACCCCCAGACCCGGGATCAGGGTTCTGGGTAGCCACGATCCATTTATTCCTCACTGTACATTTATTACTCATAAAATCTGCAATCTACCTGCTCATGACCCCACAATATATATATATATATATATATATATATACATATATATATATATATATATATATATATCATCTCACACAAACACACGCACATGTTAGAGTCCCAGAAATGACACAACATAATATCTGCGGAATAAAATATAGTTATTACAGTACCCAAATGTTTACTGAATTCTGCAACTGACATAATCTTCTAAGTAAAGATACATCAGCGGCTCAACAGTCTAATTCTAGTCATATACTTACACAAGTCATACTTATAGATAAAACGGACTAACTAAAGCTATAAGCTGATCCAACTGGTCCGTACTACCTCTAGAATCGCTGCCATAAACTGCTCAGGAAAACACCTTGCATTTCCCACTCGCTTGCGAGCTGTGTGCATGATCCTTGGCATCCCTCTTCGCTGCTATATAATTTATAAACAATAGCAAGAGTGAGCGAAAGCTCAGCAAGATAAATAAAGTATGGCATAATCCGCCTTTAAGTGAAACTCAGTATATGACTGGTATATGACAAGAATTGTCAAAATATTTCAATAATGAAATAACCTCCCTTACTGGAGAATAAATACTCTGGTTATTAACCCAATAACTCAACACTAGAATTTATCTCTTCAACGAAAGATATTCAAAAACAGTACTATATTAGTACTTTAATTATCCAGGAATATCTTATATAAAATGTATTTGAAGCTCACATCTACCGAAGCAATTTATGAAACATACATCCTTTAATGAAACTCGAAATTTTTACCCTTAGCGGGATTTTATAGAAGTTGGATGCAAAAGACTCCCCTTGGGAATGAACAATACCAATAGTTTCAAGTACTGCTGAAAAGAATTAATTGATGCTTCGTAGGAAAGAGAATTGACTTGAACTTGTTGCGGGGAATATCTCGGGCGCACCCCTGCTCGATGATCAGTCGATATGCATAGGGCTCTCTTGATCAAAATTTCTACATGTAGAGGATAATCCTGGTTCCCCAGTCTGCCATGACCTTATCCGGGCCGTGGATGGACGACGCGGTACCTTCGCCTCTAACTCCATTTCCCAGTTCTTGTCTCTAAACAAATCTGCAAACCTGGAACTGAATAGATTCAAGTTCCCCGGGCCTCTGCCCATTTGCAGATCTTACTCGTATCCCTCGGTTACTTCGAAAATCAAATAGAAGCTAACCAAAACTTTTCTCGTTGGCCTTTGGCCGGAATCTCGACTTGAACAACGAATAATTCTCATGGAATCAAGATTTGTTAATAGTAGGGTTATATACTCATGATAAATTGGAAGATCTCAATGAAACGGGATCAACAACGACCCTCGAACTCCGGATTCCCAATCTTAAATGGAATTGAAGCGTTTAGATGGCTCAAGTGAGCTGACAATAATAAGGAATAATTATTTGGGAATCCTCATAATTTTTGAAAATATTTTTGAAGGTCAGAAAATATTTAAAATAAATTTCCAGGACCTCAAATGATTTTTAAATAAATAATATTATTTTTAAATATATTATTGAGATTTAATAAATAATCAATTAATATTTATTAAATAATCTCAAAATAAAATAACGATTTAAAAATAATCCTCTAAGAATTAAAGAAATATTTGAATATTATTTCTCAAAATTTCCAAGTATTAAATACTTTCGGGAAATATAAATAATGTTTCTCGAAATAATTCTCAATAATAATATGCTTGTCCAGGGAATTCCTCGGAATTTCTTGTCAATCTCAAAATACTGACTCCCGGTCTAGAATCACAACAACAACTATGCTCGTATCTCTAGAGCTACCAAGTAAACTGGCTTATAACTATTTATCTCGAAGCTAGTACATAAACCAAGAATCATATCTCAATTTAACACGATATAGCAATTATCGCAAAACGGTATAACACTATATATGGCAGAAGCAGTATTATACACAATACTTCAAAAGTACAAGTTTAGAAAAACTTGCCTGGTTCAGTGGTTGTGGTAGGGGCTTGTGAAGATGTCTGATAATCTGGACAAAATCAAAATCACACGAATAATCCCCTAGATGATCCACTTATAACTCGTAATTGTAAACTTAAGCGATGCACAAGTAAAGCACTATTGGCTCAGTCTAGACTCGTACTAAGTCCATATTAGTCGTCAAATACTCAAGTCATAAGTTTGGTTTGAAATCAACCTTCGAATTCTAGTTATAGGTAAGCACTTATAACTTCAGTTTCTTAGTCGTGTTTCTAGGGGTTTTCACTTGCACAACCTTGGCTTACACATTTATATAAAATCGAAAAATTAGCTTTTTGACTTGAAACCTTCATACACGGCTTACTCACTGTCCGTGACATCTTATCAAAATTTATCACATTTTAATTCGACTATTAAGGGCCTTGAACTTAGTATCAAAGTAGTTACATTTCTGCGATAAAATCTTTCGAACCACTTTAACTAAAACTAGCATAACTCATAAATCGTAAATCCTTTTCATGCAATTCTTGTGGCCATGTAAACTAGACAACCATATTTTTGTAACCATATGCAGTGGTGATGCTAAAAATAAATTTATGGTCTCGGGTATGAACTGTTTTAAGGCTAAAGAAATTTTACCATTACGACGGCTATAACTCGAACATTTTCATTTTGTTACGACACAACTAAGCCATACCGGGCATACCATACATCCATAACCTCAACAAACAACCTTTACATGTCTCTAAAATCAGTGTGGTAGCCACAATCCAACTCCCATCATTTTTCATATTTTACAAAGTTACATAATCACTAAAATAGTTAAACATGAACTCTTATGCATGTAACTTTAAAACAACCATCAAAACTCAAATAAACTCAAAGGTGTGTTAGGGGTTTACCTCCTTGGATGCTTTAACAACACTATCAAGTGTTTATAATCACTAAACAAGCTTTATATAGTCCTTATAATGCTAGAACCTTAAGAGCAAAACAAGAAAATTATGTTAGTTACTATTCATCTCCATCTTTGAACCAACTTTTGACATAGCTAGGAATATCATATGGAGCTCAAAATTTAACCATACCTTAATCTCCTTATTAGATTTGATTTAAGCCATAGATCAAGAAAAACAAAGCTTGGAAGCTAGGGTTTTGGTTTTGGAATTATGAAAAAGCCGAATGGCTTATTTGGTGGTGGTGGAGTTGCTTTTTGCTATTTTCATTCTCTTCTCTCTTTTTGGCTAAGTGGTAAATGTAATTGTGTGATATTTTGGTGTAACATGGCTGTTATTAACCTCTAATTACAATTGTCAAGAGGCCTTGGTGAGTGGGAGAAAAGAGATGATGTGTAGCCTTGTTGTTCCACTCTTGTTCACACACCTCATCACTTCCTTTTTCTTTTCTTTTCTCATTTTCTTTTCCACCAATCTAATATTACTAACCCTAGATGATCATGTGGGGTTTCTCATCTCGTTTTATACTTAATCGGTAATTCGTTTCGCGTTTACTTTATTGCTTAATCTCGTTATAAAGTTATAGCGATTTCTAGAACGCTTATTATTCTAACTCGAGGGTTTTCATTCTAAATTCTCAAATCATAATTATATAAAATCCTTAATTCCTTGACATAATAATTCTCTTATCTTGTTCACATTAACATGCTCTTTACTACTCGATCAGATTTTCCTTATGATATGTGGCATTAACTAGGCCGAGAATAGTCCAAACGTGGGGCCCACCAGCTGGGCCCAAAAACCTAAATATAATATTAATTTCGTAATTAATATTAAGGGTAATAAACAGCTCAGCAAATAAGAGTTGGATAAGGATAATATCCCTTTCAAACTTATCCAATAAGGCATCCAATTCGATATGGAAACTGATTCCTACAGGGAATAGATCTAGAACATTCCTCAAAGACTTGCCCATCAAGTCTCCAAATCCTACCATAATTCTAAGGCTTCTCAGCCTATATAAAGGGCCTGACCCCTCATTCTCAGAACTACGTTTTATTGGCTTGATTCTCTAATTTACAGAGATACGTAGGCATTCTGTGAGGACCGTTTAAGTCTCGAACGCAGAAGCAGCCATTAAAAGCACGAAGCTCCCGAACCTTAGCATTAAATATACAAACCCGAGCCGCAATATTTTCAACCTAGTTTTTATTCCACAACATTTGGCGCCGTCTGTGGGAAGAAGACATCAACCATGGTTACCACTCGAAGAACTACACCGGTCTCAACCGAGGCTACTTCTGGAACCATCGTTCCCCCGATCGCTGCTCCTCCTGTTGGTACCGGGCCAGAGTCTGTACCCCCATTGATGGAAACAAACCCTCGTAATCAGGCCTCTCAACCACAAGGGACGGATCCCCCTGCTGAAAGATCTCAACCTGTAATCGTCCCTCTAGGACAGGAGTCTAACCCGCTCCAGATGGTGGTCTCTCCTCTCCCTCTGAGTAGCCGCCCGCCGCTTCACAGTCTCTCCACTTCCTCGCTCCCTGTCAACACCAACCCTATGTATGGGCTGCCTAATTACCCCCAAGATCCAAGGGATCCAGGACCAAGCGGTCATGCTCGGATGATCCATGGGCAACAACAATCCCCTTATCTTAGAGGCCCGGCTCCTCCTGAACCAGGATACTATGATTACTCTGGTCCTTATACCGGAGACTCGTCATCTGAAGACGATGACCGAGACGAAGCCCCAAGGAGGCGACGCGCTAGTAAGGAGCCTCTGAGGAGGAATCCATCGAACCGAGATGGTCCTTTAACAATCACAGAGAAAATTAAGGCTTATGAAGCCGAGATTCAGAAGCTGAAGGACGACCAAGCAAGGGAACTAGAGAGACAGAACCCTAATCAGACTCGACCTCCTCCGATTTCAGGAGGGATTCCCTTCATAGATCTGGAAAGGTCTTCAAGGAGATCCCGAAGGGCTGAAGCCCCAATCAGAGGAACTACCAGGGTGGAACTCCCCAAGAATAATCCTAGAGATTTGATGCTACAAGGAGATCTGGATGATCCGACCCCTCCATTCACTGAGGAGGTGATGAATGCACATATCTCCCGAAAGTTTAAGATGCCCACGATCAAAGCTTACGATGGAACGGGGGATCCCGCAACTCATGTGAGAACGTTTACAAGCGCTTTGTTACTGCAGCCTGCTAACGATGCCCTTAAGTGTAGGGCGTTTCCCCAAACCCTGTCGGGCATGGCGCAACGTTGGTATAGTCGTTTGCCTCCAAACTCGATTAGCTCTTTCAAAGAGTTGAGTACCGCTTTTGTCAGTCAATTCATTAGCGGAAGAATTCACGAGAAAAGCTCCGCATCCCTTATGTATGTAACACAGGGAAAGAATGAGAACTTAAGAGATTACATCAAGCGATTCACTAAGGAAACCCTGAATATCACCGATTTGGAAAATAAGGTGGCCATGGTAGCCTTGCAGCATGGAACCACGGATCTCTTTTTTAAGAGGTCGTTGGCAAAACACCCCCCTGAAAGCATGGATGAACTTCAACGAAGGGCGGACAAGTATATAAAAGCTGAGGACAGCATCAAGAAAGAAGCCACATTGGGCAATGGAGGGAACAAGCGGAAGCAAGAACAAGAGTACGATGCTAGGGACAAGTATCCCCGAGCTAGCAGAGACTCTGAATCTGCTCCAAAAAAGAACTCGGGTCCAAGGTTTTCAGAGTATGCCAGACTTAATGCTCCAAGAAGCCAGATCCTGTTGGACATTGAAAAGGAAAAGGACTTCCGATGGCCGAAGCCACTAAGAGGAGACCCAGCTAAGCGAAACAAGGAGCAATACTGCAGGTTCCACAAAGACGTGGGACATGATACCGACGATTGTAGGCAACTCAAGGATGAGATTGAGTTCTTGATACGAAGAGGAAAACTAAGTCAGTTCACCAAGGGTGATGACCGTGGGAACCAGAGAAGGGACAATGACAGAAGGGACAATGAAAGGAGAGATAATAATAGGAGGGATGACAACCATGATCGCAATCCACAGCCCCGAAGGGCAGTTATCAATATGATTTGGGGAGGTCCGACAGCAGCTGGCACGACTAAGAATTCTCGAAAGGCTTATGCTAGAGAAGTAATGCACATTGTGGGAGAAGCCCCGAAGCGTGCTAAAACCGAGATGGTAATTGGTTTCGATGATTCAGACTTGGAAGGGGTGAAATTCCCCCATGACGACCCGCTGGTCATAACTCCCGTGATTGGAAACTCAGAAGTAAAACGAGTCTTGATAGGCAATGGGGCTTCCGTGGATATTTTATTTCATGATGCATTCGTAAAGATGGGTTACAACGACTCTCAACTGACCCCTACAAACATGCCTATATACGGGTTTAACGGAGTGGAGTCCAACGTTGAAGGGACTATCCAGCTACCCGTGACTATTGGGCAGGAGCCTAAAGAGGCGACTCAGATGTTGAATTTCTTGGTGATCAAGGCAGCATCAACGTACAACGCAATTCTTGGAAGGACTGGACTTCATGCGTTTAAGGCCGTGGCCTCTTCCTATCATATGAAAATTAAGTTTCCGACACGTAATGGTGTCGGAGAACAAAAGGGTGATCAGAAGATGGCAAGAAGTTGCTATGTGGCCGCACTGAGGGCCGATGGAGTCGGGGGGCAGGTCCTTCCGATTGAAGACATGGATGTCCGCAATGATGAAGAGCATAGAGGGAAGCCAGCAGAGGATTTGATTCCCGTACCTCTAGAACCTAATGACCCTGAAAAAGTTACTTATGTGGGAGCATCTCTGAAAGAACCCCTGAAGGGCAAGTTAATAGAATTCTTACAGAAGAATAGCGACGTGTTTGCTTGGACAGCAGCTGATATGCCAGGGATTGACCCCCAACTCATAACTCATAAGTTAAATGTTGATCCCAAAAGGAAGACAATAAAGCAGAAGAAGAGAAACTTTGCTCCGGAGAGGCAAGAGGCCATTAGGCAAGAAGTGAATAAGCTCTTGGAAGCTGGTTTTATTGAAGAGATTCAGTTTCCTGAATGGTTAGCGAACCCAGTCATGGTCAAGAAAGCAAATGGGAAGTGGAGAATGTGTATAGACTTCACTGACCTGAATGATGCATGCCCAAAAGATTGTTTTCCCCTGCCGAGGATTGATATGTTGATAGATGCTACAGCTGGACATGAGATGTTAAGCTTCATGGATGGATTCAGCGGCTATAATCAGATTAAGATGCACAAGGATGACATACCTAAGGTATCTTTCATAACTGACTTTGGTGTCTTTTGTTATCTTGTCATGGCTTTTGGTCTAAAGAATGCAGGAGCTACTTACCAACGATTGGTGAATAAGATATTCGCCCATCTGATTGGAAGAACCATGGAGGTATATGTTGATGACATGTTAGTCAAGAGCCTACTTAAGGCTGATCATATCAAGCACCTTGGAGAGGCATTTGAAGTGCTGAGGCACCATAAGATGATGTTAAATCCCGCCAAGTGTGCTTTTGGCGTTGGATCTGGGAAGTTTTTAGGGCTGATGGTTTCAAAAAGAGGCATTGAGGCCAATCCTGACAAGATCAAGGCAATTTTAGACATGGAGCCACCACGCTCTATAAGAGATGTGCAGAGGTTGACAGGTCGAGTTGCAGCCTTAGGAAGATTCATCTCCAAGTCTGGAGACAAATGCTTGCCTTTCTTCCAAGCGTTAAAAAAGGTGAAAAATTTTGAGTGGACACCTGAAAGCCAAGAGGCCTTTGAGCAACTGAAGAAGTACATGGTTGAAGCCCCCTTGTTGACCAAACCAAGTCCTGGGGAGATTCTTAGTTTATACCTGGCGGTATCCGAACAAGCCCTGAGTGCCGTCCTTATTCGGGAAGAGGAGAAGATCCAGAAACCTATCTACTATGTGAGTAAAGTGTTGCATGGGGCTGAGTTGAATTACTCACCCATAGAAAAGTTTGCTTTGGCATTAGTAACTGCCTCAAGAAAGCTGCGGCCTTACTTTCAGGCACATAAGATTCAAGTTCTGACAAACCAGCAATTGAGGAACATATTGCATAGCCCTAAGGCCAGTGGAAGGCTAATCAAATGGGCGATTGAGTTAGGAGAGTTTGACATCACATACAAGCCTCGGACAGCTATCAAAGCTCAGGCATTAGCTGACTTCGTGGTTGAATGTACTATTAACAACCAAGAAGTCGGGGGGCAAGAGATAATGACTACCCCTGGGCAAGAGGATAAAGAAGAGAAACTCACACCCGATCTGAAGGAATATTGGGTGCTCTATTTTGATGGAGCATCAAAAACAAAATCTAGTGGTGCAGGTTTGGTTTTGCAAAGCCCCGATGGGTTCACAGTTGAGTACGCTTTAAAATTGGATTTCCCTACTACCAACAACGAGGCAGAGTATGAGGCATTGATAGCTGGTTTGGGCTTGGCCAGAATCATGAGGGTCAAGAATCTCAAAGTTTGTGGAGATTCAAGGCTTGTGGTAGCACAAGTAAATGGTGAATTCGAGGCTAAAGATGAGACTATGGCAAAATACTTGAGAGTAGTAAAGGCTGTTATGTCCCAGTTTGAGGAGTGCTATGTTGAGCACATTCCAAGAGAGGAAAACATTAAGGCCGATGCCCTATCTAAGTTTGCTTCTTCTGAAATAGAAAATTATGCCGGGAGTGTCTACTTTCAGGTCTTGAAGGCCCCGACCGTTAATGCAAAGTTAGTGGCACCAATTGATATAGGAGGCTCTTGGATAGATCCTATTAAGGCACACCTGGAGACCGGTTGGCTCCCAGACAATGCCATGGAGGCACGAAAACTCTCAGTAAGAGCGTTGAGATATACTTTGATTGAGGGTATTCTGTACAAAAGGTCGTTTGTAATCCCGTACTTGAAGTGTCTAAGGCCTATAGAGGCAAGGGAAGCGTTGGAAGAAGTTCATGAAGGAATCTGTGGGCAACACTTGGGGGGCAGAGCCCTAGCTCACAAGATAATTCATTTAGGGTTTTATTGGCCGGAGATGTTGGCTGATGCACAAAACTATGTCAAGAGATGTGAGAGATGCCAGAAGCATGCCCCAATTGTGAGGCAACCGCCTGAGATGTTGACCTCGATTAACTCTCCCATTCCATTTGCAATGTGGGGGATGGATATACTTGGACCCTTTCCCATGGCTTCAGCACAGAGGAAATTCCTAATAGTAGCAATTGATTATTTCACTAAGTGGATTGAGGCTAAACCCCTGGCCAAGATAACCACCAAGCAAGTTTCCCAGTTCTTTTGGGAGAACATCATCTGCAGATACGGAATCCCACGAATCCTTGTGACAGACAATGGGACACAATTCAACAATGAGGAGTTTAAGAAGTATTGTGAAGAGAATGCAATTGAGCTCCGTTTTACCTCGGTGGCACACCCTCAGGCCAATGGGCAAGCTGAGGTAGCTAATCGAATTATCCTTGATGGACTGAAAAAGAGGGTCGAACGCTCTAGGAATACATGGGTAGATGAGTTGTTGCCCATACTTTGGGCATATCGTACCACTTGTAAGGTAACGACTGGAGCAACCCCATTTTTGCTGGCTTATGGAGCCGAGGCAGTTGTGCCTTTAGAGATCATGCAAGCATCACCTCGAGTTGAGGCATATGAGCCAGAAACTAATGACGAAGGAATGAGACTTGCCCTTGACTTAATTGATGAGGTTAGAGATGAAGCTAATGCGAAGAATGCTGAATATCAGAAGAGAGCATCTTTTCACTACAACCAGAGAGTTAAAGAAAGATTCTTTCGACAAGGTGACATGGTTTTAAAGAAGATTGAAGCCTCAGGAGTTGGCCAGAAAGGAAAGTTAGCACCAAACTGGGAAGGACCATATCTAGTCAGAAAGGTGTTAGGGCAAGGATCCTACAAGTTAGAAACCTTGGACGGGGTTGAGGTGCCCCGAACTTGGCATGCTGTGAACCTCAAAGTTTATTATATCTAAGTTCTTTTGACAAAGGCTTGGACTTTTACTTATTTATTAAGAATAAGGTTCGAATGAAACCATTTTAGAGCATGTTGCTCCCAGTAGAAGATAGAATATTTATGTAAGGGTTGAACCCGTTCTATTGATATCTTTTAACAGCATAATGGAGTTTATACTGTTTTCTCTATGAGTTATCTCTCTTTGTTAAACACGAAAGGCAAACGTTGAATTAACTTGTGAGTTTAGTACCAGCCAGGAGGCCAAGTACTTGAGAAATTCTAAAGTTTAGCGAACTATAAGCAAAAAATGAGAACATGGAAACAAAAGGAACTACTGCATAAATAAGTTAAGTCAAAAGTTCAGAATAAATAAAGGTAAACAGAAATAAGCCACGCAGGGCCATCTACTCATCTAAGTCCTCAATAACTACATCTCCCTGGGTAGAAGAAGGATCTGCTGTCTCTACCCCAGGAGAAGAAGGTGGATCCTGAGTGGGCTGAGAGTCCCCATCCACTGCTGTCTCTGTAGCAATCTCCAAAGTATCTGTCAATCCAGGGATAGCAGGGACTGGGAACTTCTCCAGGGATACCCCCTCGATCTTCCCACTCAGCTCCTCGATGATCCCTTCCCAACACTCCTTGAAGGTGCCAGGAAAGTTTGCATCATACTCAGCATTCAGGACATCTTGAAAGTCCTTAGAAGCCTTGTAGTCAGCAATAATGTGTTCCCTGTTCTGCTGCACCTCCAGCTGAAGCTTCCTGTTCTTCTCCTTCTCAGCAGCCAGCTCCTTCTCCACCTCCCTAAAACGAGCAAAGTTTGCCTCGGAGGCATCAAAGTATCTGTCTCTATCCCTCTCAGCTATGGTCTTTTCAGCACGCACCTCCTTCAGGTTATGAACAGCGGCCTGAAGGTAGGCGTTCATCTGCAAAGGAAACAAGTAAATAAGGGAAAAGTAAATGCAATTAAATTAAAGAAGTTGAATAAGAAATTACCGAAGCAACAGCTTGAGCCCCGAGAAGCTCAATCTGCAAGTCATCAGAGGACTCCACAATGTGGACCCTGTCCCGTGGAGTAACCACGCTCCTGGACCACTCAGCTGCAGCCCTGGAGTCACCTACAGCTGTGTCCCTATTGCATAAACCCCATCCCACTGTAAAGGGAGTGAGGTCTTCCTCAATAGGAACTGGTTTTTCTTGAAGAAAACCAGGAACACGCTCCACCGCGGGAGTAGCCTCATCTGTCCTGGCCCTTTTGGCCCTAGGGTTCTCTGTTACCACCCTAGCAGTGGCAGCAGTCTCCCTCTGCTTAAAAATTGCTCCCAGAGCAGTTTTGGCTGCAAAATGGTTACAAGAAAGTTAGATAATTATATCTAGCATGAAATATTAACAAAGTAAGAGGTGAGAATTACAATCAGGGCCCAAATCGCTTAGCCCATAGGCCTGCAACGAATCTTCAGAAATCAAATTTGCACATTGATGCAAATTATCCGATGTTAATAAATTTATGGCGGCCTCTTCTTCCACGCCCAATTTTAAACTCCTAACAGGCCCATCAACGGCTCTGCAGAAGGTGGGCCGAAAATAGTTGTCCCAGTCATCCCCATCCAAAAAGATATAAAACCATTCCCTTTTCCAATTAGGAAGGGAATCAGGAGCGGAATCCGAAACAAAACAAGAACGGGCCAAGGAACGGTGTTGGATTTTGACCCAGCCCGAATTATCAGAAGAATTGACAAATTTGAATAGATATCGAAAAACAGAGATGTTGGGCTCAAGCCCATGTTTCTTACATTGGACCAAGAAACAATAGATAAAACGCCATGCATTTGGCATAAGTTGGGTTGGACAAACCCGGGCTTCAGCCAAAAGACGGTAAACGAAAGGAGGAGGAGGTAGGCGAAAACCAGCATAAAAAGTTTCTTTATAAATCCTAATGGCCCCGGGCTTTGGGTGACAAGCCCTTTCGTTTGAGGCCGGAGCAACGGCCCTATAAGGCCCATTAATATGAAAAAGTTGGGCTAGAATGTCTACCCTATGTTGTTTATATTTCGATTTATATTCATAAGCATCTAAATGAAGCATGTTTGGAAAAGCTTGACCAAACTCATTTAAAAGATCCCTAAGGGAAAAAACACTGGCATGGACAAGAGATGTTTTAGGGTTCTTACCCCTTGAAAGCCGTGGAGCGGTGGTGGAAGTGTTAGCGAGCTGTGACTGGCCTGAAGAGCTAGAATCCTCCATTGGTATGCTTCCCTTGAAGGCTTGAAACCCAGAAAAGTTGAAAAAAGAGGTTGAAGAAGATGAAGATTCAACGATCTTCAAACGGAAACTGGAAAGTAAGGCGGAGTAAAAACGCCGGAAATCTCCTCACGACAGAACCCTAACAGAGCTTTTTTGAAAAATATTTGTGATAAGGGAATGATAGTTTTTGCTGAATAGTGAAATGAGAAATGAGGGATGCACACTACTCTTTTATAGAGTTCATGGTTGGTCATTCAACCGGTTATATCCAGTAAATGGGCTGCCAACAGGTGACTGGGCCTTTGAATAGGCGGGAAGCCCATGAAATTCAAATTTTGAAATAATTCTAGAATGTTCTACGACATTTTTAGAAAATAGGATAAAATCCCGTTAGAATTTAAAGGCAGGAAGCCCAATTAAAAGGCTATACCCACGCCCAGGAGACCAAACCTCCTAGGCGTGCCTAAGGAAGGTGTCTCCTTGGCGGGGGTACCCACGCCTAGCTCGATTTTCTCTAAAGAAGGCTATACCCACGCCCAGGAGACCAAACCTCCTAGGCGTGCCTAAGGAAGGTGTCTCCTTGGCGGGGGTACCCACGCCTAGCTCGATTTTCTCTAAAGAAGGCTATACCCACGCCCAGGAGACCAAACCTCCTAGGCGTGCCTAAGGAAGGTGTCTCCTTGGCGGGGGTACCCACGCCTAGCTCGATTTTCTCTAAAGAAGGCTATACCCACGCCCAGGAGACCAAACCTCCTAGGCGTGCCTAAGGAAGGTGTCTCCTTGGCGGGGGTACCCACGCCTAGCTCGATTTTCTCTAAAGAAGGCTATACCCACGCCCAGGAGACCAAACCTCCTAGGCGTGCCTAAGGAAGGTGTCTCCTTGGCGGGGGTACCCACGCCTAGCTCGATTTTCTCTAAAGAAGGGTATACCCACGCCCAGGAGACCAAACCCCCTAGGCGTGCCTAAGGAGGGTGTCTCCTTGGCGGGGGTACCCACGCCCAGGAAGCATTTCCAGGGACAAAGGTCACCCACGCCCAGGAGACCAAACCCCCTAGGCGTGCCTAAGGAGGGTGTCTCCTTGGCGGGGGTACCCACGCCCAGGAAGCATTTCCAGGGACAAAGGTCACCCACGCCCAGGAGACCAAACCCCCTAGGCGTGCCTAAGGAGGGTGTCTCCTTGGCGGGGGTACCCACGCCCAGGAGGCATTTCTTGCCAAGGTGACTTTTTTAAAAGTTAATCCTTTAAAAAAATTTTAAATAATGTTGGGAAATTAAAAAATAATTCCCAAAAAATACCTGTTGGTACATAAAAATTCCTAAATTATTAGGAAAAATTACGAAAAAATACCTGTTGGTACATAAAAATTCCTAAATTATTAGGAAAAATTACGAAAAAATACCTGTTGGTACATAAAAATTCCTAAAATATTAGGAAAAGTACAGAAAAATACGAGGAAAATTATAGAAATATTTTCTTGACTAGTTGAGCAATAATTTATGCTAATAATGCATAAAAACTCTATGAAAGTGCCGAAATTGCTAAAAGCAAGCACAAATTAAAGCCTCGAATAAGGCAAATCGTCGTAAATGTGTAGGTCGCTCCACACTTTACAATCAAGACGATACTCGTGAAACACTAGTGTAAATCAAAACTCCCATATAAGGGTAGGAAAATTAAGAAGTCCCAGGTAAGGGATAAAAACAACCCCGAGTCTCGATTAAGGCCAATATAACTTCTACGAAAACCTGATCAGTTTTCCTATGAAGTTGGGGGGCAAATGATATGGGCTGAAAATAAGCCCTAAAGACACATTTAATGTGGCATTAACTAGGCCGAGAATAGTCCAAACGTGGGGCCCACCAGCTGGGCCCAAAAACCTAAATATAATATTAATTTCGTAATTAATATTAAGGGTAATAAACAGCTCAGCAAATAAGAGTTGGATAAGGATAATATCCCTTTCAAACTTATCCAATAAGGCATCCAATTCGATATGGAAACTGATTCCTACAGGGAATAGATCTAGAACATTCCTCAAAGACTTGCCCATCAAGTCTCCAAATCCTACCATAATTCTAAGGCTTCTCAGCCTATATAAAGGGCCTGACCCCTCATTCTCAGAACTACGTTTTATTGGCTTGATTCTCTAATTTACAGAGATACGTAGGCATTCTGTGAGGACCGTTTAAGTCTCGAACGCAGAAGCAGCCATTAAAAGCACGAAGCTCCCGAACCTTAGCATTAAATATACAAACCCGAGCCGCAATATTTTCAACCTAGTTTTTATTCCACAACACCTTAAAAATAAAGTTTGGATTTTCTGAAATCCGATCGCGTTTACATACACTTATTTGCTTCGTAGATCGCTAATATAACTTCTAAATATCCATATCCCGTTCCGTACATATGGTAACGTAAAAAATTTCTCGAGTCTCAAAATCACTATCCATTCATGCATTTTACTATTCATCCATGCAAAACACTATTCATTCATAAAAAAATCAAATATTCTTAAGTAAAAATTTTAGGGTTATTACAGCCCCACTAACAACTGTAAAAGAAAGCTAGTACTGACTAGAAGCAATTACTAATCAGGTTGAAAGCATACTAGGAATGGACCACTAAAGACATCTAATCATCAATTATAATCACCTACTCATCAAGATTGGAAACATTAGATGGACCACCAACTTCAAAAGTAGAAGATGAGCCAAAAATGAAATCCTTCGGGAACTTAACCATATCAAGCTGCTACCCTGCATCATTGAAAATGATTTCTTTTCCTTTATCAGAAAGGTTAATAAAAGATGCAAAAATTGGAGGAGGAGTAGGAGCATTTTCGTTGATCACCACACCATCATAGGACTGATTGGGAAAAGCAAAATGGTCTATAGTGAAAGTATCTTGCCATGACTGGGTATTTGCCTTAACCCATGGAAAGAAAGTCTGAGTAGTAAGGTCTGGTTGAGGAACAGTCAACATTCCTTGCTCCAACCCAAGCATATAAGAGTTATTCATAGGGGCTTGGTTTAAAGTAGAAAACCCAGGAGGATCAACATGCTAGGATACAACAGGTGATGGGTAATACAAATCACCAAGACCAAAGTTTGAGAGGATGTCAAATGCAGGCAGGTGAGGTCCTAATCCGTTGTCTAGATCCAGTATTTCATCCATGCGACCAAATGGAGGTAGGACTTCAACAAGACCAAAACAGAAATGAAGACCATATTCCGCCATGAAGGAAGGAGCACTGTTACGCATAGCATATACTGAGTGAATTCTAAAACTTTTTTGGAGATTAGTGTCACTTCTAATTTTGTTAAACTCAGCATAGAGGACACTGATCTGTTGAACTGCAATAACCACGCCTTCCTCCTCCAATTCTTCTGTATCTTGATCAACGAAAGCTTGCATGTTATCACATTCAATATGAACATGAGAGATATTTCTAACGAAAGCAAGTTTCATGGCCAAGTGAATAGCCCAGACTTATGACTGAAAACCAATCATACCCTGTAGATGACCCATTACACCCCACAAATAGTTTCCATCGTGATCTCTAGCCACTATCCCAATGCCATTGATGTTGCCATTCGACAGAGGGATTTCATCGAATAACCCATGCACATTAATCTTAACTACATTCTTTGGGGGAGGAAACCAATGGTTGTTCATGGCGATAAAAGAAAAAGATTGGGTAAGAGAGGTATTGTGACCAACAACAAAGGGAATAACTTGTTAAATAGCCAGATGAAACCAAGAGACTAGTAACTGATATGGTTATACCGCCGTTTGGAGCCATGCATGCGTATATAAAAACTAAAAAAGGAGGAAGGGGAATCGTGTGTATCTGGGCGATACATACAATCATTCCTGGGAAAGGGAGATAAAAGGTAAGAGAAAAGGTAATAGTTTGTTTTAAACCTATGCACCAATCAATTTTGCCCTTTGTGTCCCCTCTTTTACAGGCATGTCTACCTCATTATTGTAGACTCTTGACATGTGTAGGAAATTTATTTCCACTTGAGTAAAAAAAGATGTTGCAAATCTCCATATAACCTTCTATGTATAAGAAGATTTACAGTTTCTTGGGAATCCGAACAAAACAACAATTTTGAAATACAATGATGCCCTGAATGTATCACCTGAACTATGTGCTCGAGTGCTTTTAGCTCCGCACCTAATAAGTTAACTACTTGTACTGGTCCAAAAAAGATATATCCTACACTACAAGAAAAACGGGTTTTTCCTACCGCTTTTTTCCTACCGTCCAATTCCTACCGATTTTCAAGTCAAACGGCTATTTCCTACCGGACCACTAGTCGGTAGGAAATTTCTACACATTTCCTACCGAAATTGGTAGGAAATGAGTCGAACGGGACCCACAACGCCACGTCAATGGCCGGTCACAATGGTACGATGTCGTTTCATTGACACCATTTCCTACCGAATGAACTCGGTAGGAAATGAGACACTTATTTCCTACCGACTACGGTAGGAAATGAATCTTGTGGGTCCCAAGTGTCATGTGGCAATTTCGCTTTATCCTCAGCATTTCCTACCGCGTTAAGGCGGTAGGAAATGGCTCGCCTTTTCACCAGTAAATGACTGCTTGGCGGCTTCTAATTGGTTGACGTGTCAGGTTGACATTTCCTACCGACAAGCGGTAGGAAATGAGCTGTGTCGAGTTTTTAATTTTATTTGTTAATATTCAATGTTTATATATATATATATATATTTGAAATGTTGGATAACAGAATTATTATTTATGCTTAAAATGATTATATATGTTAGATAATATATATGTTTATGTAAGATAATAGATATGTTTATGCCTGAAATGTTTGGGTAGGAAATGAACCACCATGTATTATTGCGGTCATATGTTTATTAAATCAATTAAAAAGAGAAAAAATAAGATAAAATTCGAATTAAAATTCATAAAAATTCAAATATTAATACTCATTAATTCTGTGATTTAGGTTACATTAGGTTCACTAATTTTCTATTTTTGTGATTTTTCACCCTATTTTTAACTAGTTTGTGAATTACATAAAAAAATAAAAATAAAAATTAGAATTTTGACGATCGAACCGTACGGGAGTCCAGATCAATCTTTTTAAATGTTATTCCAAAATTTTAAAAATAATAATAAATTTATTTGATTCGGTAATTTAATGGTCAACTAGTGCTTTGACTTTAACCTCTAAACTAATTTTCGTTTCCGATTCTTGATTCGATTATTTTGAATTAGAATTTTGATGATCGAATCGTACGGGAGTCAAAATCAATCATTTTAAATGTGATTCCAAAATTTTAAAAATATAATAAATTTATTTGATTAGGTAATTTAACGGTCAACTAGTACTTTGACTTTATCCCCTAAACTAGTTTTCGTTTCCAATTCTTGATTCGATTATTTGGAATTAGAATTTCGACGATCGAACCGTACGAGAGTCAAGATCAATTTTTTAAATGTTATTCCAAAATTTTAAAAAAATAATAAATTTATTTGATTAGGTAATTTAACGGTCAACTAGTAATTGACTTTAACCCCTAAACTAGTTTTCATTTTCGATTCTTGATTCGATTATTTTGAATTAGAATTTTGACGATCGAACCATACGAGAGTCAAGATAAATCTTTTCAAATGTTATTCCAAAATTTTAAAAAAATAATAAATTTATTTGATTAGGTAATTTAACGGTCAACTAGTAATTTGACTTTAACCCCTAAACTAGTTTTCGTTCCCGGTTCTTGATTCGATTATTATGAAATAGAATTTCGACGATCGAACTGTACGGGAGTCATGATCAATCTTTTTAAATGTTATTGCAAAATTTTAAAAAATTAATAAATTTATTTGTTTAAGTAATTTAACGGTCAACTGGTCCTTCGATAATCTGCTCAGCTTCCAGGCTATCGGGAACCTCCTGATACTCATAATCATCTAACCATTCCTCTGTCTAATCTTCATGACTTATACTTCTTGCTCATATGGATTGAACCCAATAGCCTAATGGGCCTAAATTCAACCCATGGTGATTTTGGGCACAATAAGTACCCCCCGGTTCCTTGAAATCATGTAATGCGAAAGAAACCTATCTTGCTCTCTGATTCTGGGTTCAACGCTAAATCATTCCTCATACAGCACTTTGCTTCAATACCATACATCCAAGCCTACATGAGCTAACTCGGCGTAGGAAACAAGACATAAAGTATCTTCAGCTAATATAATCTTAATCAACTTTCTTTCCTAGCAAGGAACCTGTTCTCAAACCATTTTCCTCAAACTGTAGATACTTTTAACAAGTGGACATTTCTTTTAACAAGTCATGTCTCGAATGATGGATCTATTTTTTAAAATTATTTTTTTAATGAGCCAACCATACGGATGTTAATATATAACGATTTTAGTCCTATGGTATTTTTTTTTAAAAAAAATCCTAGATTTATTTGGTTTGATTTTATAATGGTCAAATCGGTCAAAGTAGACATTCCCTTTAACTAGTCTTGTCCCGAATTTATTTATATGTTTAATAAAATCAATATTGTATTTAAATTTATTTATATGAATTTATTAATTACTTTATTAACATATTATGAAAAAATATATTTTCGAACCTTTAAAGAAATCGAGTTTTTGAAGATATGGATTTTATCCAAGTTATTTAAAATTTGTTCAAATCCGATTTTGTAGTGTTGGCTTATATGCATTTATTAAATAATTTTATTAACAAATTATGAATAAATATATATTTGAGCTTATGAAAAAATCAAAATTTTGAGGGTATATATTTTATCCAAGTTATTTAAAATCTTATTTTTTTAAACTTTTATTTAAGTCAGATTATAATTATTTAATATCGATTATAATTGTATAATATATATTATAAAAATCAAATTATAATGTATTATAATATGATTGTGACTGGATTTATATTAAAATAGTGGTTGATTAATGAATGATTAATTGTAAAATTCAATTTAAAGTATATAGTGGTATATCGTGATTGATTTCAAATTAAAATTTTGATTTTCTAGTAAATATTTTTTGATTTAAAGAAATAGGTATTTATGGATATGTTTAATAAAATCATTATTGTATTTAAAGTATATGTGTTAACTAACCATGGTTAAAAGGTAGGGTGGGATTGTAAATAAGGAAAGGTCTAAATTTTAGGAATTAGTTGTGATTGGGCCTAAAATAATTCCTCGATTATGATTGTTTAACTGATGTGTGGTAGACCAAGGTATTATAATAAAGAATATAATTATGTATCATGTTTTTATTTTTCTAAAGTTTATAAATTTAAAATTATAAGAATTAAAAAAAATCAACAACAATTTTAAAAAGTAAAAGCACGGCACATGTACACACAAATGGGCACCCGCACATGTCTCCATCATGTGATGCTCCAACTATATATGAACATGTATTCTTTTGTGAACATCTATATGATCCTCATAAAGGGTCTCTCAAGCAGGTATATTCTCTTGCAATTTTATACATATAAATTGCTCTAGTTATGCATTCCACTTCGTAAAAACACCTCTGTTATTTTTTAATAGTTGCCACCGAATGTCAAGTTGGGGTATTCAGCTGCAAAGGTACCTGTCATACTCTATCCTGTTTAAACTTACGATATTTTTTTTATTTGGTAACTGCTGCTATCTTGCTGTTGGTTGTGATTTTGGGTTTAATAAGGGATTATTTTTTAAATAATCTTTGTGATACTGTTAACAAATAAATGCAAATTCATTTATGTCCTTCCAGGAAAGTTACATCGGAAGAAGCCAATGATAGTGATGAAGAATCAAAAAAGAACAGGATGGTAAGTTGCAAAATTTTTAAATCTTTCGATATGACCAGCAAAGATTATTATAATGTTAACTCATTAAATTTCACTAAAATTCTGCTCTGCTGGGTTGGCATTTCAAAGTCACCAATCCAAAGCTGACATCTTCTGTCATTTTTTATGTTATGCATTGGTTGTATTGTGGTTATTTCTGTCATGTAATTAGAAGCCTTGGCTAACTGACTTGTTTCAGGGTAGTTCATAAATTCACTTTTCTGTTTCTTTTCTTAAGTGCTAATATCTACTTGGTTTTTATTTAATTTTGAACTTTAATAATTCTTCTACAGTATTTAATATCGTAAGTTTAAACAGGATAGGTACCTGCAAAGTTTAAACAGGATAAAGTTGGGTGCATGTGATTCTTCTTTGAGAAAGAATAAGGGAAAATGTAAGGAAGGGGAGAATGATATTGAGAAATTAAAAGAGAACTGTTTGGCTACCTTAGATATTTTTGCTGGTTGTGGAGGCCTGTCGGAAGGATTGCAGCAGTCTGGTCTCTCTCTCTCTCTCTCTCTCTCTCTCTCTCTCTCTCTCTCTCTCTCTCACACACACACACACACACACACACACACACACTCATTCACTCATTCTAACCCCCCCTCGCCACATAAATATACATGTTATCAAGTACACATATAATTGCAATGGTGCAAGTTGTAACGTATGACCTCTTTGAGAATTAAGCTTGGGTCTGACTATGAGCTAATTCCAAAATTACAGGTGTCTGTACAACAAAGTGGGCAATTGGATATGAAGAGGCTGCAGGAGATGCATTCAAACTGAATCATCCAGAGGCAACGATGTTCATCAATAATTGCAATGTGATTTTAAAGTAAGCACTATTTTTAACCATGTTGGTTTCTGTCCTTCGTTTCAGGAACTAGTTTTCATAAGTTACTTCTGATGCAGGGCCATCATGGATAATAATGGAGATGCAGATGATTGCATTTCAACGCCAGAGGATGCAGAATTAGCTGCGAAATTAAGTGAGGAGGAACTAAAGAATTTGCCATTGCCAGGACAGGTAGACTTTATCAATGGAGGCCCCCATGACAAGTTTGTGAAGTTTTTTGCCTTCTCCTTAAAAAAGCGTAGAAGTTCCTCGTAATAATTCATATTTACACATACTTAATGTAAATTGCAGGGATTCTCTGGGATGAATAGATTCAACCAGAGCTCTTGGAGTAAAGTACAATGCGAGATGATTTTAGCATTTTTATCCTTTCCGGATTATTATCGTCCAAAGTATTTTCTTCTCGAGAATGTGAGGAATTTCGTGTCCTTTTAACAAGGGACAGACATTCCGCCTAGCTATTGCTTCACTTCTTGAGATGGGTTACCAGGTGAATATCAGTATATGAGTTCATAGATGTCAATATTCTACTGCTTTGTTTTGAGGTGTATATAATGTTTAAGTGATTCCTTCTCTACTCAGGTTCGGCTTGGCATACTTGAAGCTGGAGCATTTAGAGTTCCTCAATTGATAACATTGTAATTTATTACATCCCAGCTAAGTCTGTTGTAGCAACTGTGTACCAAATAAGATGCTAGTTAGATCTGTCTGAGAAGAAAATTACCTAACGTGGGTGGATACCATAACTGCATACATTTCTTTTATATGGTCGTACTTTTGAAGGCTGAAATTGTACCAGTTAGAAGCCGCTATGGAGATACATCAGTGCCTTCTAGCCAAGAGGATGGTATTCAACGGAATCAAAGCGATCATGACATGATTGTCCCGTTACCTTTGCAGTCCAATGATGCTCTAAATTGTGATGATCTTCGGATCTTTTTGGTTGATGTTGATGGTGGTATACTTGAATTATTGGTGTGATAAGGTGGAAATGTTTATTGGTGTGATAAGGTGGATGTTTAATTATGTAATGATGAATGATTATTTTGTAAATGAATTGTTTTGTATGGTTTGATTTATATGTTGGTTTTCTTTTTGGTTTGTATGTATGTTTTGAAAGGTTGGTGCTATTAGCGGAACAGGGGAAACGAAAAAATAGAATTTATAAAAAAGTAGCCGAGGTAGGAAATGCTATTATACAATGTTCCTGGAACAATTCCTACCGATGTGTGCAAAAGCAGTCGGTAGGAAATGCCTTTTCAGATGCCACAATTTCCACACATGGCTGATGACGTGTGTGGGGCCTGCCCACGTGTCATATGACATGGCATCTGACGTGTTGCCACGTCATCGTCCAAGTTGGCATGTGGGTCCATGCTATGTGGCATGCCACGTCATTATGTGGACCCCACGTTGACCAGGTCAGTATCATTTCCTAACAAAGTCATTTCCCACTTAAGCATTTCCTACCGGAAGGGACCGGTAGGAAATGCTACATTTCCTACCGATTTTGGGCCTTTTCCTACCGATTTGACGGTAGGAAAAGCCCGTTTTTCTTGTAGTGTTAGGGTACCACTAGTGTCTTTCACTACACCACCTATGCCAACTTTATGACCGTTAGCAGAATCTAGAATGAAAGATCTATCAACTAAGCACACTAGGTCATATTTTGTTTGGAGATTTTTCGAAAAAACAGAAAATTTCTCAAGTGCATTAAGTCTAAGAGCACTGATAAGTGGACTTTATATCCACTTAGAACGCTTCATTGTGGCTTAAATTGATCGGTTGACCTCGAGTATATTTTATGTTTTTGACGCGTTTTCATTGAGTTGTGCAGAACTTCTAGTTGGAGGCAGGTGGGTATTTTACAGTGGGAATTTGGTGATATTTAACTCAGAAATAGAAGGACGGAATAGTGCTAGAGAAACGGCAGGAAAAAGAACAGAATTTTGCGAAAAGAGCAGCGCGCCAGCCTTAGCCTCCGCGGCCGCGCCCCCTTCTGTTAAAAATCCAAATTTATTTATGTTCGTGGCTAATTCTCGTGGGCTATCGTGACAAGTGGAGTATAAAAACACATGCAACCAGAAGGATTGGGAGACACGAATTTTCAGAAGGCGAAAGAGGATAACGCGATGGCTAAAGCTAGAGGAGATCAAGATCTATAATTTTTTGCTCTTCTAGTTAGGAGATAACTTTTGGATACTCGATCTGGATTTGTTTTCTAACATTAATACTTTCATATTTATTCAGTATTTGTTGATAATCATGTTTACACTTAACCCCATGATGATGAGCCGTTCAATTATGAACCAATCATTATCATGGAATTCTAATGGATTTATCTACGTAATTTAGTAGTTTGATTGCTTAAAAGATTTATGTATGATGAATTATCGATTCCCTCATATGGTTGTGCTTAGTTCTTTTAGATGTGTAGCTAACATCTAAATTGTTAATCTCTATTGATTGCAAAAGTGGATTTAGAGATTTAGAACTTGCCATGCTAGAATAGGTTTATGGATGTTTTGACATGCATGATTCGTAGTGCGAGTTTAACCATCTTATGCTACCCTATGTAATCATAAAGGATAACTTGCAATTAAACCGTTATGTTTTTAAATCATAGACATATAGGGTTTAAACATAATTGGTGTCCACCCAACTTCTATCTGTTCAATGGATGTTGAGTGGTATGGTATGCGTGTGCCGAAAGGTAGCTCGTACTATTTTTGTGTTGTCCGATTTATTGTCATAACCGTCACATACAATGATTAAAGGCACCAACTCTAAATGAAGTATTTAATGAAGTTAGAGTCCCATATTTTATCTCTCATAAGTAAACTCATTTTTAATCACATTAGTTTAATCACATCATATTAGAATTAAATTTCTCTTTATTAGTTAATTAGTTAAACAAAACACAACTATGATATTTGTCATAGCAGTGAATAATAATCATACATTGTTGCATAAGCGCATCTTATGATTAACATTAAGTCTTCATGGGAAGGAACTGAATTTATCATTATATTACTTATGACCGTGTACGCTTGCGTGATTTAGTGCGAACAAGTTTTTGGCACCGCTACCGGGGACTTCGGTGTTAAATATAGTTTATGTGCTTGACATCAGTGGTCGTCAGAGTTCACTGACTCGGATTATTTTTTCTTACCTATCTTGCTTTGTTCTGTGTGTTTTAGGTACTTGAGCATGTATGCGAACACATTTTCAATCTCTTAAAGAAAAACAGGCAAGAGAACTTGAAGTAACTTTAGAAATGGGAGATCTAGTACCAAGAGCATTGATGGATTATTCTCAGCCAAAAATCAATGATATTCAATCTAGTATCATCAGACCAGCCATTGTAGCTAATAACTTTGAAATCAAGCATGGCACGATTCAAATGCTACAGAATTCTGTTCAGTTTGGGGGAGCTGCATCGGAGGATCCCAATATGCACATCCGGAACTTCATCGAAATATTCAACACTTTCAAGTTCAATAATGTGTCAGAGGATGCTGTAAAATTGAGGCTTTTCCCGTTCTCTCTCAGGGATAAAGCCAAGGGTTGGTTATATTCTCTTCTTGCAGGTTCTATAACAACATGGGAGGACCTCGCTTAAAAGTTTCTCACCAAATTCTTTCCCATGGAAAAGACTGCAGCAATAAGAAATGCTCTAACTCAGTTCTCACAACAGTCAGGAGATTCTTTATGTGAAGCTTGGGAACATTACAAGGAAATGCTTAGGAAATGTCCTCATCATGGCATGCCCAGTTGGATGGTGATTAATTGGTTTTACAATGGACTAGGATGGCAATCAAGACCAATTGTGGATGCAGTTTTAGGAGGAGCCCTGTGGGCTAAAATCCATGATGCAGCTTATGAGCTTATTGAGATGATGGCAACAAATGAGTATCAGAATCCCACTCTGAGAATGCCACAGCAAAAGGTGGCAGGAATTCTGGATGTTGACAAGGCTACTTCTCTTGCAGCTCAGCTGGAGCATTGAATTTGAAGGTGGATGCATTGATAAATCATGGAGTGCATCAGATTGTTAGTGTTTGCGAACTATGTACGGGCGCATATGAGATGAATCAATGTGCCATATCTCATGAATCGGCACAGTTTATGAGCAATTTCCAGAGACAGCAGCAACCACCGTCCAATAACTATAATCCTAATAACAGAAACCATCCTAATTTTAGCTGGAGCAACAATCAAGGTGGTATGCAACAACCACAGCAGCCTTATCAGCAGTTTCAAGGTCAACAATATGGAGCGAAGCCATAATCAGATTTGTATTGCTCCAGAAGATCAGGAGAAGGCCACATTCACTTGTTCTTTTGGCACTTTTGCATTTCGATGGGTTTCTTTCGGACTCTGTGGTGCACCCACTACCTTTCAGAGATGCATGATGGCCATATTCTCTGACATAATAGGAATAAATGTGGAGGTCTTTATGGATAACTTTTCAGTTTTTGGAACTTCTTATGATGAGGCTTTGGATAATCTGAGTCTGGTTCTGAAACAATGTGTTGAGACCAATTTGGTGCTAAATTGGGAAAAGTGCCATTTCATGATGCAAGAGGGAATCATTCTTGGGCATAAGGTATTTAGCAAGAGACTTGAAGTGGACATGGCTATGATGGAGACTATTGAAAGACTTCCTCCTCCAATCTCAGTTAGAGGAATCCGTAGTTTTCTTGGTCATGCAGGCTTTTATCAGCGATTCATACGAGACTTCTTCAAAATTTCTAAGCCTTTATGCAATTTTTTAGAGAAGGACATCCCTTTCAAGTTTGATGATGACTGTTTGGCTGCTTTTGAGATATTAAAAAAGAAGTTGACAACAGCGCCGGTTATTACAGCACTGGATTGGGGTGAACCTTTTGAGATGATGTGTGATGCTAGTGATTTTGCAGTGGGAACTGTGCTAGGTCAGCGAAAGAAGAATTTATTTCATGTGGTTTACTATGCTAGTAAAACCCTCATTGATGCACAGCTAAATTACACTACTACGGAGAAGGAGCTTTTGGTAGTTGTCTACGGTTTCGAGAAATTCAGGTCATATTTGCTTGGGATGAAGGTAATAGTCTACACTGATCATGCATCTATTAGATATTTGATTTTGAAGAAAGATTCAAAGCAGTGACTGATTCGTTGGATTCTTCTACTACAAGAGTTTGAGCTTGAAATAAAGGACAGAAAGGGGACAGAAAATCAAGTAGCCGATCATCTTTCGTGTTTGGAGGATCAGTAAGGATAAGATGCTAATCAATGAATCATTTCTAGATGAGCAGTTGTTTGTGGTGCAAAAAGAAGTGCCATGGTTTGCAGATATTGTGAATTATCTGATGAGCAACATCGTTCCGTTAGAAATCTCTTATGCTCAAAAGAAGAAGTTTCTGTATAATGTGAAGTTCTATCGTTGGGATGATCCATTCTTGTTTAGACAGGGAGCAGATCAGATAATCAGGAGATGTATTCTGTATAGCGAGATTGAGGGTATTCTGCAAGATTGCCACTCCACCACATACGCTGGTCATTATGGTGGAGAGAAGACAACTGCCAGAGTTCTTCAGGAAGGAATTTTTTGGCCAACCTTGTTTAAAGATTCTCATCAATTTGTGTTAAGATGTGATCGATGTCAATGAGTTGGATATATCTCCAGGAGGAACGACATGCCTTTTAACATGCTTCTTGAAGTTGAGATATTCGATGTTTAGGGAATATACTTTATGGGGCCATTTGTATCATCTTGCAATAATTAGTACATTTTGTTAGCAGTGGATTATTTGTCTAAATGGGTCAAGGTGAAAGCTCTACCAACCAATGATGCTAAGGTGGTGCTGAATTTTTTGCATAAGAACATTTTCACACGTTTCGGCACTCCGCTGATAATCAATGATGAGGGAACGTACTTTTGCAATCACAAATTCACTGCATTAATGGCAAAGTATCGTGTGAAATCGGGTTACAACAGCGTATCATCCTCAAACTAATGGCCAGGTAGAAGTTTCCAATAGGGAAATCAAGAGGATTTTGGAAAAGGTGGTGAATCCTTCAAGGAAGGAAGTATTAAATTGATCGGTTGACCTCGAGTATTTTTTTTTCTGTTTTTGAAGTATTTTCATTGAGTTGTGTAGAACTTCTAATTGGAGGTAGTGGGTATTTTACAGTAGGAATTTGGTGATATTTAACTCGGAATTAGAAGGACGGAACAGTGATAGAGAAATGGCAGGAAAAAGAACATAATCTTTCCAAAAGAGCAGCGCGCCCGCCTTAGCCTGCGCTCCCTTGCCAAGCCCTGCACGGCCGTGCCCCCTTCTGTTAAAAATCCGAATTTTTTATGTTCGTGGGCTAATTCTCGTGGGCTATGTGACAAGTGGAGTATAAAAACACATGCAACCAGAAGGATTAGGAGACACGAATTTTCAGGAGGTGAAAGAGGATAACGCGAGGGCTAAAGCTAGAGGAGATCAAGATCTACAATCTTTTTGCTCTTCTAGTTAGGAGATAACTTTCGGATACTCAATCTGGATTTATTTTCTAACATTAATACTTTCATATTCATTCAGTATTTGTTAATAATCATGTTTACACTTAATCCCATGATGACGAGCCGTTCAATTATGAACTAATCGTTGTCATGGGATTCTAATGGATTTATCTATGTAATTTAATAGTTTGATTGCTTAAAAGATTTATGTGTGATGAATTATCGATTCCCTCATATGGTTGTGCTTAGTTCTTTTAGATGCGTTGTTAACATCTAAATTGTTAATCTCTATTGATTACGAAAGTGGATTTAGAGATTTAGAACTTGCCATGCTAGCATGGGTTTATGGATATTTTGACATGCATGATTCGTAGTGTGAGTTTAACCATCTTATGTTGCCCTATGTAATCATAAAAGATAACTTGCAATTAAACCGTTATGTTTTCAAATCACATAGACATATAGGGTTTAAATATAATTGGTGTTCGCCCAGCTTCTATCTGTTCAATGGATGTTGAGTGGTATGGTATGCGTGTACCGAAAGGTAGCTCGTACTATTTTCATGTTGTACAATTAGTTGTCATAACCATCACATACAATGATTAAAGGCATCAACTCTAAACGAATTATTTAATGAAGTTAGAGTCTCATGTTTTATCTCTCATAAGTAAACTCGTTTTTAATCACATTAGTTTAATCACATCATAATAGAATTAAATTGTTCTTTATTAGTTAATTAGTTAAACAAAACACAGCTGTAATATTTGTCTTAGCAGTGAATAATAATCATACATTGTTGCATAAGTACATCTTCTAATTAACATTAAGTCTTCGTGAGAACGAACTGAATTTATCATTATATTACTTGTGATCGCGTACACTTGCATGATTTAGTGCGAACAAGCACCAATAGGATTAACGTCCCAAAGCTTAGAAAGTTTCCGACTCAAAGAACCAGTGGCCTCAAACCATTTGAAAGTGCGAACTTTAATCAATCTAAAACAAACCTCATTTTTCATTTCAAACCATGAAAAATTATTTCATTGCGACCCAACCAAATTGTCCACATGACTACTACTGTTAAAACTTGCCAGTCCGTTGAGGAAAAATTCTACTATTGTAGGTCAAAAGACTTCTTAGAGAAAAAGAAGAAGAGATATTGAAAGGGAGATTGCAATCTCACCAAGATTTTAAAAATGACCAGCACCATGTAGCAAGTTCACAACAAATAAATAAATGATCCAAAGATTCCTCCCCATGTCCACACCATTTACAACACGCAGCGTTGTCTGCCAGATGCAGTCTAGTACTCAACAAGAGATTCGTGGGTAGAATTTTTTGTTCAATTTTCCAAAGGAATCTTAATTAGGGGGATATATTCCAGATAAGTTTCCAAGAATCAGAGTGACTAGAAGAAGAGGTTAACGAGATGTAACAATCTTTAGAAGTGAAAATTTTACTGTTATGAAGCCACCCTAGCTTGTCTTCACTACTGCCAAGATCGATTTGATCAACTAAAGAACCTAGAGTATTAGAATCAATATCTTCCCAAGCTCTAAGGGGGCGCTTCCAAATACCACACCACTGATTAATATTCGCCAACCAGACTGATCTAAACGTTAGAAGATTAGAATATTTCAATCATGAGAGGGCATATAATCTGGGAAGTTCTTCTTTCAAAGGTTTGGAGCCACACTAGTCCTCCCAGAATAGAATTCTAGACCCTTGACCCACTGACCATCGAAAAATATGAGAGAAACAACCTTTCTCGATGGAACACATACTAGGCTCAATAATTCTTTTGAGAATATATGAAGAAGCATTATCATTGAGCAACGATGGTAATCTATTAAAAAAATCTTTACCATATTTATGCTGCAAGAATTTATTCCAAAGCTTTCCTCTCTCCTCACAACACTTCCACCACCATTTGAACAAAAGTGCAGAATTACGACCTTTCAGAGAAGTCAACCCTAACCCTCCACAACTCTTAGGTTTACAAATGTTTTCCTAGCTGAGCAGGTGTAGTTTTGGCTTCTCTCCGTCATCCGACATTAACACCCCAGAAAAAATGCTTCCTAAGACAGTCAATTTGTCTTTCCATAGATTTTGGCATGAGATATAGGTTAAACCAATAAGCTGGCATACTATCTAGAGATGCTTGAAGGAGAATTGTCTTACCAGCTTGATTAATAAACCTACCCTGCCACAGAGCTAATTTCTTACGCATTTTAGCCAAAAGAGGGTCCCAAAATTTGATAAATTTAGGAGAAGATAAAATGTCTGCACCAAGGTAGTTGATAACACTACCTCCTATATCACATTTTAGAATAGAGGACCAGTGAGTCATATCTTCTCTATCTTCATGAAAACCAAATAGTTGGCTTTTCTGAAAAAACTTTGAAGCACGCTTTTTATACCTTCGATTGAGTTTGTATTATTATCTAAGAAGATAATGATATCATTGGCATATTGTAGGAGTGAGATGGAAAAACCTTCACTCCCGAACAAAACACCTTTGATAATTCCAACTTCCTCTGCCTTTGTAAGCATAATGTGCAGCACTTCTACCACGAGATATAGATATAGGTCTTCAAATGAATCGAACCACCAACTTCAGGCAGCTTATATTATTTATAACCAAGTCTGGACAATGGAGATTTTGGTATTAAGGGAACTTTACCTCGCAAGTTGTTATGTGTTGAAACAAGTCATATATAGCTAAACACAAATGCTTGTTGATCAATACAACTGCGAAGCAAAATTTGACAACCATTGCCTAACCCAAATTACAGTAAATCCTTTTACTTTCTTTGATTTGAGGAGTCATATACAACATTGGATGATAATCAAATAAATTAAATAGATCTAGTCATTACATTATTATTGTAAACAAAATATGAACCATTAAAATTCAAAGTCTTTTTGAAACTATTACAAATCAAAGTTAAATTTAAACTCGTAATAAACTTTGCATGCGAGCAATGCGGTGAAAAATATTGACGAATTTTTTTAAATATGAACGAACAAAAAAACATGAATTTAAATGTAATAAAAATTAGTTAGAGCAAAGACCAAATCCTTAACAGACTAAAATTCCACATGGCATTGGCAGAAGTGATAAGTGCATATTTTTGCATATTTTTATTACCTATTTATTGCTTGAACTAGTATTTTAATAAATTATTTTGTTCCATTTCAAGGAAATTCAAGAAAAATGACAAAATAAAGAAATAAAGGTCAAGGAAGAGAAAAAGAAGAAGATGAAGGACCAAAACAGAAGAAAAGGAAAGAGAAGGGGTTGTGGTGCAAAGCTGATTTTTTTGTTTAAAAGAAAAAAAAATGGATGGCTAGGATTTAACTACACCAAACAAAGGAATGGTGGGGATTAATCCATACCAACCAAAAATCTAAATTATTTTCTATAAATAGCCTCATTTTTTCTTGTAAAAACACAACCCATAACCATATTAGTATTAATACACTCCTAAATTAATAGTTGTAAAATTTACTTTGTAGCTCTTACAAACATTTTAATTTTTAGTTTATATTTTTCGTGCATTTATTTTGTTAAATCGAAGCATGTCATTTTTTCCCTGTTTTCTAGGTTTTAAACCCAACAGCAAATTCCTCTTCTTCATTCTTTTTCTTCAAATAAACCCAGCCCCTTTACTTTTCTCATCTCACCTCTCTTCTTCTCTCTCTCCCCTGCCTTCCCCTTGTCTTCTCCTTCGTCGTTTTCACCATCAAACCCCTCCCATTTTCTTTCCCTTCGCTTAAAACTCATAACACCTGCCTATCTCCCTCTCATCTCCTTCTTCAAATCACCAAACCCATCACCCCTTCCTCAATTTTTTTTCTTCCTATAGTCTGAAATCTCCGGCCCCTATTTTAGTTTTAGTAAAAAGAAAAAAACCATCTCCTCCCTTCTTCTTCGAACAAATCACACAACGGAGTCTTGAGTTTTCGAGTCCACGAGTCTAAGTAGTTGTTGTTGCAATTTCACTTCACCGAGTTTTGTAATTGATGTTTCTGTTGCCGAGTTTTGTAATTAATAGTTCGTAGTTAATACCAAATCGCTGCATTTTTCTTCGTATTCCGAGATCTGCAACTTTGAATTGTAATATTAGAATATGATACGGGTTTGTTTCCGAGTTTGCTGGTCTATTTTTTTTTTGATGAGTTCGTAGTTTTGCGTCGAGTTTTGAGTTTCTAGGATCATTTCGTTGTTCTCTGAGTTTTGTTTGTTTTCAGTTTCGTTGTGCTGTGTTTGTTAGTCCAGTATCCGAGTTGCCGAGTCGAGTCTTCCGTTTTGCTGCTGATGTTCGTGTCTAAGCTTTTGTCGAGTGTTCGTTTGCTGTTAGTTTTCTATTCTTCATTTTTACTGGTTATCAAGTTGAGTTGATTGAGTAGTGTCCGGTTTCTAAGTTGAGGTCTCGCTGAGATAGTGTTTGTGTTGAGTCGATGTTCCATTGTGTGTTGAGTTTAATTACGCTGAGTTTTATAGTTCTTATGATGTTCACCTTTTCTTTTCTTTTGATAACTGAGATGAGTTCATGATTCTGAGTTTTCTTTGCCGAGTTTAATTGATTTAGTGTTTTAATTTTAGTTTTTTTATTTTTTTATTTTTTTTAAAATCGAATTATGAGATTGATCTTTGTGGGGTTATTGGTGATTATTTGGCAAGTTCGAATTATATATAGTTCATGTCAAAAAAATTATGAGAATTTTCTGCAATTTATATGTGTTCTTTTAAATAAAAAAACATTTGTTTTAGAATAAAATCTACTTTTAATTTAGATTTTTTTTTTAGAATAATTTTTTTATTAATTTTAGAATAATTTAGAAATTTTAGAATAATTTAGAGTTTAGATTTAATTCGAATTTAGAATTTTTAAATTTATATAATAATTCTAGAATAATTAAGTTTAAGAATAATTCAGTTTTAATTAGTTAAATAGATTTTCATTTAGTATTTAATTAGAGTAAAATCAAATCATTCAAAATCCACTTGTCCTAATTCGATTAAATTAATAATTAAGGATCGCAAAAATATTAGTCCACGTGGAACGAATCTTAAAACACTAAAACGATAATCGTGCGCTTGTGATTTTAAATGTCATGTTTTTAGCACATCAAGTTTTTGGCGCCGCTGCGGGGGATTTAATTATTTTTCGTGCCTTAATTTTTATTTTTTCGGATTAGTTTTACTTATCTCATTTTTATCTCATTTTATTTTTAGGAAAGTTGAAAATTCAGGAATCAACGTGGAGGAAAATTGGAATTTTTGGAAGCATGCTTCGGTTACCCGTGTTTCTCTTTTTTCGCCTTTTTATTTTTAGAAAAATCACAAAAAAAAACAAAAAAAATTGAAAAATTCCAAAAATTAATTAGTAAATACATACTTGTTGCATCATGCATTTAATCACTTAGGGCACATCATCTAGATTTTTATTTTCTTATTTTTAATTTTTCGTACCTTATAAATTGTGGTGATCATTGGAAGACCCAAAGGTACGTGAAAGGCAGAGTGTGTAAACTTGTGACACTATAACTAATGTAACTCAATTAAAGGAAAAGATACTTAACCAGAAGACAATCAAGAACAAGAAGCCACAAGAAATCAACACTAAATGAAGACAAGGTAATTGATACAATTGAACATGTTAACTATGATCAAGCCAAGAAGAAATCATTGAGAGAAGTTCAAGTCAAAGTTGTTCATGCCTCAATGATTTGAGAAATCGAGAATCAAGATCATAACTATCAGTATCAACAAGACCAATTGATTTCAAGTGAACAAGAAGGAAAGCGAACATTGGAAAGCCAAGTTACTCAGTGAATATGGTAATTTATTCAAGAAGCAGAAACACTATCAAGACTAGTCACTTATGAACCAGACCAGTGCATCAAGTGTTAGGACATTGATAGCAAGTTTATGTCAGTAATAAAGATCCATGTTCAAGAGCTTGTTGAAGAATAAAGAAGACATGAAGATATCACAAGTTCAAGATGTGCATTGAAGTTTCAAGTTGAAGACCAGAATATTTTCTAAGTACTAAATGTTCTGGATGACCAAGTAGAATATTTCTAAGTAGAAGTTCTACTTAGAAATTTCGGGATGGCTAAGTAGAAATTCTCAAGTAGAAGTTCTACTTAGAGTGCAGCTTCAACATGACACATGGCATCTTCTGATTGGCAGATTTCCAAGCTTTCAAGATAAGACTAGATTTATGTGGACATCATTGGGCCACGTATATCTTAGTCTTTGAAGACTACAGGACATAGACTACATGTAGTATAAATAGAAGTACTTGTGTAATGTTTTATTTGAGAGAGCAATAGTTGAAGAAAACACAAGAAAAAGAGAGAGAGTGCATTCACAGAGCTTAGTATCATTCACTTCTCTCTGAACTTCTGTTGTATTTTGTAATGAATGTTGTAGCAACCCTTTCAAGTTATATATAAGAAATATATTCCTTGAATCTGCGTGTTCATTTATTGCATCGTATTTATTGCTTCTCATATTCGAAAAGTTGTATTCACCCCCCCCTCTACAACACATTTGGACCTAACAATTGGTATCAGAGCTATATGTTTAACATACAAAACATAGATCCTTGTGTTGTGTAGAAGAATCGTGAGTTTTCATTTTCTAGATCTACTTTTCATTTTCTCGAAAAGTGTGCTTTAATTCGTTGGTAATGAAAACTCATCCGAAAAATTATTTAAATACTCCAGGTGTGATTATTTAGCTTGGGTGTATTTTAATTAATTTTTGTGAATTAATCTGGGTTCGTTCATATTTGGTGTTCTTGAGTGTTCATCATCTATTCTTATCAAAGAAGACAACCCAACAACTTTTTGATCTCCTTTTCAAACAGATAAATAGTAAAAGAATAAAAAGGTGTTTTTGGACTTTTTGATTTGCATTATTCACGGCCGAAAGTGAAACAAGACATACTCAGTACCTAGCACGTGTGTTAGGTGGGTTAGGTGAGTAAAGCATCAAAAGTCAAAAGGTGTTAAAGAGATAATATTGTTTATTCAATATTAAAGTAATCTGCAGAAAATTATTCTAAGGACAAAAGTTCTACACAGAATTTCTACTTGAGATTTTCTACATAGAATTTCGACTTGGACAATTTCTACTTGGTGAAGTTCGACTTGAGCAAAATTTCTACTTAGAGAAATTTTGACTTAGGCAAAAGTTCTACATATACATTCTACATAGCCTAGTCTTGGGTACTTAGAAACTTTTAGTGACCAGAATTGAAATGGCTCCTAAAAATGCATTCAAGATCCCAATGTTCAACCGAGATCACTATGAAGAATGGGTTTCCAGAATGAGACTATATTTAGAGACTGTTAACCCTGAATATCTGGAAGTCCTTGACAAGGGTAAATTTCTTCCAATGGTGGTTATTCCTGCACATACGGAAGGAGGGGTGGTTATAGCACCTCGGTCTGAGCCCAAAAAGGCAGCGGACTTTTCGGATGCTGACAAGGAACAAATAGCTTGTGACACTGCCGTACGACAAACCTTGATGGAATCTCTTGATCATGAAATGTTCAACATAGTCAAAGGTCTGACTACAGCAAAGAAGATTTGGGACAAGATAGAAGTTGTCATAAAAGGATCTGCAGAGGTTAGAAGTAACAAGACACTCATACTCAAGATGGAGTATGACACCTTTAGAATACGAAAAGGAGAAGGCATAACAGAAGTCTATCTACGATTCAGTCAGTTGGTATTGGATTTGAATCTGAGAGGTGTAACTCTCCCCATGGTTGAGACCAATACGAGATATCTGAGGAACCAGCCAAAGAGCATTGAACATAGGGTCTACGCAATCAGAGAAACCAGAGATTTGCATACAACTTCTCTGGAAGAATATTATGGAATATTAAAGACCTATGAGCTGGAAACGCTTCAAGAT